>CM037589.1:28132500-29396428 GCA_021018995.1 Chloranthus sessilifolius
ACAAAATTGACTAGACTATTCTGAATCAAATGATGTCCCCAAATGTCTACAAAATTGACTTGACCAATTTTTCAAGTTCATAATACGTGACATAATAAAAACTACCTCTTAACTCGAGTCATGAGACATAAATTCATGACTCGAGCTCTTATTATTTGAATGTCATTTCAACTGTTTTTTAAAACTAAAATGACATGCAGCTAATAGGAGCTTGAGTCATGGGTTTATGTTCCATGACTCTTATTCCTCCATCGCAAAATTCAAAAAATGAGATCAAATTTTTTCTATAATTGATCAATGTGGCGCCAAAAATATAGGGCACGAAAACCCTTTTTAGTGTGATGAGATTACTCTGAACTCAAACATTTGATTTTAACAAGCAACTAAAGAGCTATGGAATCAAATATTGAGACATAAAATTTTTCTATTATATGATTGACATCAATCAACACCTTTAAAATGAATGACTATTATTATTATATCTTTGAGATTTACGTGGTAGTCAAAGATTTTAAAATTAATATTTTAAAAGCGTTGGTATCAAAGATTGGGACATAAAGTATTTCTATTATATGATTGACATCAAATCAACACCTTTGAAATGAATGATTATTATTATTATATATCTTAGAGATTACGTCGTAGTCATTAATTTTAAAAGCGTTTTGACTGTTATTGACTAGACTGCTCTATCAGCACATTTGGTGAAAATATTTTTTGTCTCAATCTTTTATATCATAGATCTTTAGATTATAATCCCCCCAAATGTGTCTACAAAATTGACTAGACTGTTCTGAATCAAATGATGTCCCCAAATGTGTCTACAAAATTGACCAATTTTTCAAGTTGATAATACGTGACATAATAAAAACTACCTCTTAACTCGAGTCATGAGACATAAATTCATGACTCGAGCTCTTATTATTTGAATGCCATTTCAACTGTTTTTTAAAACTAAAATGACATGCAGCTACTATGATCTCGAGTCATGAGTTTATGTTCCATGACTCTAATGAGAAGAGGATCATTATATATTAGCAATGATCCCTTCACTCTAATACACATATAATGAAAACTATCTCTTAACTCGATCATTATATATTCCCTTCACATAATATTTCTATTATGTGATTGACATCATTCAACACCTTTAAAATGAATGACTATTAAAAGTGTTTTGACTGTTCTGAATCAAATGATGAAAATATTTTTTGTCTCAATCTTTTATACTATAGATCTTTAGATTAGTCCCCAAATGTGTTTACAAAATGGACCAATTTTTCAAGTCGATTGGAGAATCAAGTCATGAAAAATATATCTTAACTCAAGTCATGAGACGACATAAATTCATAACTCGAGCTCCTATTATTTGAATGTCATTTCAACTATTTTTTAAAATTAACTGAAATAAAAGGCAGCTAACAGGAGCTTGAGCCATGGGTTTATGTTCTATGACTCTAGTGAGAAGAGGATCATTATATATCAACAATGATCCCTTCACTCGAGTATATATATATATATACATAAAATATTTCTATTATGTGATTGACATCAATCAACACCTTTAAAATGAATGACTATTAAAAGCGTTTTGACTGTTCTGAATCAAATGATGAAAATATTTTTTGTCTCAATCTTTTATACTATAGATCTTTAGATTAGTCCCCAAATGCGTCTACAAAATGGACCAATTTGTCAAGTCGATTGGAGAATTAAGTCAAGTATCTAATACACACATAATGAAAAATATATCTTAACTCAAGTCATGAGACGACATAAATTCATAACTCGAGCTCCTATTTATTTGAATGTCATTTCAACTGTTTTTTAAAGTTAACTGAAATAACATGCAGCTAATAAGAGCTCGAGTCATTGGTTTATGTTCTATAACTCTAGTGAGAAGAGGATCATTATATATTGACAATGATCCCTTCACACAAGTGTATATATATATAAATTTTTCTCCATATTGATTTGATGCGATGCTTTGATGAGAAAGAGCGATTTTATGAAGATTTGTTGAATTTAATGAAGATGAGAAAACTTAAAAATGAAAAAATAAAATCATAAAAACAAACCTCTATATTTGCTTGATTAAACTTTGTGCAGAAGATGGAGAGAAAATAAAATTTGTGTAAAAGGTTTGGATGGACGCTGGAAGAGTATATGCGTTAGAAGTAAATAAGGTTTCTCTTTTGGTCACCTCATGTTTCACTAAAATGAGGGAATAAAGTACATCCTCTTTTTATATTGTTAGAATGTTGAGGGTATAACGAAAACGAAAATTGAACCATTGCAACGAAAAAATAACGATAATATATAGGGTATAGTTATTTCCTTTTTTTATATTGTTAGAATGTTGAAGGTATAGATGGAAACGAAAATCGGACCATTGCTCCTCTTTTAATATACATGTATAGAGGATATATTCTCGCAGTTTTTTCACTGCATTGGTCTGATTTTCGTTTCCGTTTATACCTCACAAAGCATGTTTTAAAAGTTACTAAAAGAGAAACCCTATTTACTTCTAACATATACAAACCTTACACAAATTCTACTTTCTCTTCATCTTCTGCACAATGATAATATATAGGGTATAGTTATATCCTTTTTGTATATTGTTAGAATGTTGAGGGTATAAATAGAAATAAAAATCGGACCATTGCTCCTATTTTAATATACATGTATAGAGGATATATTCTCATTGTTTTTTTGCGTTGGTCTGATTTTCGTTTCCGTTTATACCTCACAAAGCTTGTTTTAAAGGTTACTAAAAGAGAAACCCTATTTACTTCTAACGCATATACAAACCTTACACAAATCCTATTTCTCTTTGTCTTCTGCACAACGATAAGCAAGTAGAGGTTTGTTTTTATGATTTTTTTTATTTTTGCGTTTTTATCATCTTCATCAAATTCAGCAAATTCTAAAAGAGAAACCCTATTTACTAAAACGTTTATACCCTCACAAAGCTTGTTTTAAAGGTTACTAGAAGAGAAACCCTATTTACTTCTAACGCATATACAAACCTTACACAAATCCTATTTTCTCTCCATCTTCTGCACAAAGATAAGCAAGTAGAGGTTTGTTTTTATGATTTTCATTATTTTATTATTTTTGCGTTTTTAGCATCTTCATCAAATTCAACAAATCGCCCCAAAATCGCTCTTCCTCATCGAAGTACCACATCAAATTGTTGTGTTGATAAAATGGTAAGGGTTATATATATATATATATATATATATATATATATATATATATATATATATATATATATATATATATATATATATATCTTATTTGAAGAGAAATTTCTTTAAAATATATTTATTTATTTAATTAATGTACATAATGATATCATCTTCTAATGACCTTTTCCCGTGTATAAAATGTAATCTTATTTTTAGCAATGTTCTTGTTTTTACCCGTGTTCCCCCCTAATCGTATTGTCAATTGTAAATTATTCTCAGGTTCCATCGGTGGATTTTAAGGTTTTCTATTTTTGGTTTGCAACTTTAGTCCTTTATCCATCTAGAACAACAATGCTTGTGCTCCCTTCCTTGTATTGTACACAAGTTTTTTCATATAATAAAAGTTTGTTTCATAGATTGATGGTATTTTGACTCTTTCGCTGAAGTTTTTGAGACTTTGGTACCTCAACTGTGCTGCACCATGGTTGTGTTTTTTTATCATAATTGGATCCAACTCTTTTGCTGAATTACCTCTTCGGTCCCTTTATTCTCACTTGGGTGCCCATTTGAAATGATACCATATAACATGGCATTGCGCCATTTGAAGAAAGGCGCCATCCACTTTTTATCAATTAATGTGTTTGGACACTAGTAAAAATATGAAACTTAGATGACTCTTTTTTTTTGAAAATGCTATTATTTACAATAAATTTAACTAGTTTTAGAATCTACAGCTATGATTGAATGTTGGCAAAATGCTATGTAGTAGTGGTTATGATTGAAAGCATCTTCTTCTTTTTTTTTCCTTTTTTATCGGTAAGTTTTAATCCTTACTACTATATAAAAGCATGAACGACCATCTATTTCTATCAGTCTTGTGTTTTCATACTTTAGGTACCAAATACCGCTCTATATCATATTTAACCCTAAAATACCTTATATACCCTTAATTTTTCTAAATTTTCCTAAATTAAGTATAACTTTAGATTGCTAATCAAACAAAATCTCTTTGCTAAATACAAATTTCTCCTAGATTATAGGATTTTCCTAAATTAAGTATAACTTTAGATTTCCAATCAAACCAAATCTCTTTATTAAATACAAATTTCTCCTAGATTATAGGATCTAGGTGAATTTTTTCCTATTTTTTCTCCCTCTAAAATAATTTTCGGGTTTTTTGCAAATACCCCATGAGTTATGTTGATATTATAAATAACCCCCAAATTATAGCTATTTGCTTTAAAGCCCCTGAGTTAGTATTTTGGTGTTAATGCTACTTTAAATGGTTAACCCCCGTTAAAGAATAGCCTAAATATCATATTTATCCTTTTAAAAATTAAATTACTAAATTGCCACCCTCTACACGTGGTAAAAGTAATTTTAAATCCACTCCTTCACTTGCAAACAAGAATAGTTTTAAATCCACCAAATATTTGAGTTCATGCTGAAAAAAACATTGACTGCATTGAATCGGACGATGGAGATCGTTTATCGTCCCAACCTTTCACACGATGGATCTTGAGATCATGGTGGCACTATTATACGGTTGACTGCATTGAATAGTTTTAAATCCACCCACCAAATATTTGAGTTCACCCATGCTGAAAAACATTGATTGCATTGAATCGGATGATGGAGATCGTTTATCGTCCCAACCTTTCACACGATGGATCTTGAGATCATGGTGGCACTATTATACGGTTGACTGCATTGAATCGGATGATGGAGATCATTTATTGTCCCAACCTTTCACACGATGTAGTATCTTGAGATCATGGTGGCACCATCAGACAGTTGGCTGCATTGAATTGGACGATGGAGGTTGTTTATCATCCCAACCATTCACACGATGAATCTTCAGATCATGATGGCACCCGCACCATCAGACGGTTGATTGCATTGAATCGGATGATGGAGATTGTTTATCGTCCCAACCATTCACACGATGGATCTTGAGATCATGGTGGCACCATCAGATGGTTGATTTTTTATTTCATATGATACACACCCAAAAAAAGGACCTTAAAATTAATTTTAACCGTATACGTGATGTTAAGGTCACTTTTCTGAGATGTGCGCCATGAAATAAAACACTGATCGTCTAATGGTATGCCTAAACGATCTCCATTGTCTTATCCAATGCAATCAATGTGTTTTAGCATGGGTGAACTCAAAGATTCAGTGGATGGAAGCAGACACGGTTAGGCAATCCAATTCCTAAAAATGGGTCTTGAATCATATAGGAAATTGGAGGGATGAGTATTTTGGGTGGAAGTAGATTGAAGGTTTTCTTTTCAAGAATAACTGCATCGTTTGCCACAAATCCTCCATTGGTTGAGTATTCGTCGAAACGTTGGCATGCTTTAATGGGGAATCACCCATCTGATGAGTCTTGAATCTGATGGGTGAACGAAGGGCCTTTTAGAAGAGTACCTTTAAATCTACCCATTGAATCTTTAAGTTCATCCATGCTGAAACACGTTGATTGAATTGAATTGAATGATGGAGATCATTTTTCCTCCCAATCTTTCACATGATGGATCTTGAGATCATGATCATACACCCCCCCTAAAAGTGACCTTAATATCAATTTTAATCATGCACGTGATGTTAAGGTCACTTTTCTGAGATGTGTTGCACGTGAAATAAAACACTGACCGTCTGATGTGTTTCAGCATGGGTGAACTCAGAGACTTTGTGGGTGGATTTAAAGGCACTCCTTTTAGAATAGTAGTCAATTATAATGGCATGACTTGTAATAAAGGTGAATGAAGGGTCTTTTAGAGTGGTGATAAACTTTAATGGCATGACTTATAAATATAGATGAATGAAGGGCCTTTTAGAATGGTGGCATTTTTAGTGGTTTCATTAAGGGCAAAATAGGCTTTTCGTCCATAAACTCACTGCTAGTTAATGGCACAGAAACACAAAAGGAGGGGCTGCAGAATAAATACTCATAACTCAGGGGGTTTCTTATAATATTAGCATAACATGGGGGTATATGCAAAAAATCCATAATTTTCTCTTATTAAAAATTAGAGCCCCTTTCTTTATGAATTCCGCTCGGGTCGTGTTGAGTAATCATAAATGCCCAATCGGACCGAACCGTGATGGTGTACTCAAGCCAATCCGACCCAACGCCTAACGGAATCTTGTTGGGCACCTATACCAAAAACCAACTGCTTTGAATGAGATGATGAACATTGTTTTTCTCCCCAATCTTCAAAACCAGGAATCTTGAGATCATGAACGTACTATCAAACAGTCAGTTTTTTAATTCACGTGGTACAAATAAAAAAATAGCCCTAAAATCTTGGGTCGACTCGACCCTTAACCCAACCCGATACCTCATCTTACTCCAATGCTTGGAAGTTCGTGCACGTCATATAATTACACTAACATGTGGATTGATTTAACGCCCATGATGAAAGAATTATCCCTCAACATAAACCATTTCACTTGAAAATGTACTATATTAAAAATACGAAAATTATAATAACTTCAATTTATTTGCAAAGCTCCTTCAAAATTTATAGATCGTTAGTTTATTTTTTTATTTATATATTTAATATTAAATTTTAATCTTAAAATACCAAATATTTTATCTTTTAGAAAAAAAAATAAAAAACATTTAATAAAGTGAAATAATAAATAACTTCAAGATTAATTTAATAAGGTGAAATAACAAATAATAGAACTTGCGAGTCAAATGTGATTCGTAAATCATGTTCGTATTTCACAATATTCGAAACAATAGATATTGATCTTCAACATAATAGAACTTGGGATTCGAGACAATAGTCATATTTTGATCCACAATATGAACATGATCGTGGGCGTACATCAAATATGATTCACGAATCACTTTTTGGAGAGGATTGTCACATGGAAGGACCATGATATCATTTGATCTGTAGTGCTTATAAAAATATTTATAAAAAAATGTCATATATATATATAGGAAAAGGTCAGGAAAAACCTCTAATTGGCAGCATGACACTAAATCGATCGCACACAGAGGACAAGTGCATTGCTTAGATCATATTTAGCAAAAAAAATTGGAAACTCATCTCCACCATGTATTTTTTGAGCTTTGAAATTTAAATCACTAAAATTAGTCAAACTTTGACTAAGGCCTTAAGAAGAAATTTTTTGAAATCTCTTTTTGGGAAATTGATCTTAGTTGTTCCCTTATGCTCCCCATCGCATCCACCATTAGGGTGATCTCCACGAGGATGGAACCGTGTATATGATATATGTATATACACGTGCACTTTTACTATACTACTATTAAAAACAAAAATAAGAGTTGGGTAGTTTCTGTCAATTTAGCATTTTGGTTTTTAAACTACCCCAAACTAGCCTTAGTTACCCTAAATCACCCTATCTATCATATATTATATTTAGAATTTATATCTAATTTGAACCATCACAAAAATCGAACTCTTATTTATACCAATGGGACTTCTTTTACTCGTTCAGGATATCTCTAGGTCAATTCAACTTAGGGTGGGAGTTTTTTCAACCGAAGTTTCTTCCGGTGCAACCGAATGTTCTTGAATTAGACGATAATGATCATTTTACATTACAATATTTTAAATAATAGATCTTGAGATCATGGTTTCATACCAAATGGTTAGATGTTGATTCCACTTGGCGCACATCTCAAAGTGAATGTCCCCAAAATACCTAAGGACTATGAAACGATGAAGATCATTGAAACAAAAATCAATCCATCTATAAAACCTATGGTGGTATACCATTAATCAGTCATTGACTTTCGAGTGCCTTTAGGTATTTTGGGGACTTGGAAGTTGGAAGCACCATCAATCCATCTATAAAACCTATGGTGGTATACCATTAATCAATCATTGACTTTCGATTATGTTGCCCTCAGGTATTTTGGGGACTTATGCTATGTAACATCATCTAAGTCATCTAATTAGAAGGTTGTGATCTAAACATCTCTAATGCAAAAGGTTGACATGAAACATAATCTCTAATATATGATTCAAAGCGGTCAACTATTCATTTCATTGTGTTAAATCATATAATAGAGATTTAAATCAACACGTGCAATCCACTTTTACTAGTTTCATTTAAAAAATAAAAATTACAACGAGATCAAGCAGAGGGAGGTGCTCCGAAAAGCAAAGTGCTTCTAAGGAGACATCATTAGATTATCACAGCAATATTTTATGAATCCAAATTCTGTCATTAAAGGTTGAAAGCGGCCAAAACCAGCTACATGCCAAGCTAGTACAGGTTCCCTAGAAGCTTCTAAGGAACACATGACATCTTGGAAACCAGTACTAGTTTGGCATGTAGCTGGTTTTGGCCGCTTTCAACCTTTTCTCATTTTCATCTTTGAAGTAAGTGAAATCAGGGTGAGAAGTTTTGTTAAACCCTTTTCCGAAAAGCACATTTTCCAAGGACATGTGTTGAGAAGCTGAAAATGACCTTGTGTTGAGAAGTTGTCCGTGCTGCTTCTCACACAACAACATTTCCGAGAAAGCAAAGTGCTTCTTTGAACAGGACCTAAGACTTGTGATTCTACTTTCACTGAAAGCCACACTGTAATAGGTCCCCCTCAACTATGTTGTTCCTTCTTTGTCTTCCATGGGCTCTTCTTGACCCTTCTCTTTTACTTCTTCTGTATATTTGTAATAATTGGGGACTTGCAGATCTGGTGGGGCGTTTTCCTGTTTATCGCTCTTCAGTTCAGTTGTTACAGTCTTCTTTGTTCAATTGAAAGCTTCAGGAATTGGAAAATGGAATCAGTTGCAGAAAGAGAGGTTTGACAGTAGAGCGCTTACGAGGTGTATTCAAGAATTGAGGGTTGCGTTTTGATCTTAGCGTACAAATAAATGGAAGCCATTGCAATGTGATCTCTTGCTTGCAAATCTATTTTATTCATAAATCTATTCGTTGTGGTTGACGATGGGAGATGATAGTATGTTTAGTTGGCTTCGATGGGATCATTTCAAAGTGAGTTTTGCGTGATTGTGTAATATATATATTATCATCGGTTGTACAAGTGAAAAAAATTATGGTTACATCCATAGCATCACCGAAAAATTGTACTCCTTTTCCGGTTTTTACTTGAGAGCAAGGTTTGAAATCTCGCTTAGGACCATAGTGACAAATTTCGTTTTCAGCAACATTTCGGATAAATTTTGAGAAAATTTTGAAAAGTTTTAGGAAATTTTCGGGGAGTACAAAAAATATTAAAAATAAATTAATTATACTTAAACTTCATAAAAATTTTACTTATTATTTAAAAAATGATAAAAATTAGAAATTATTTATTAATTTCAGTGAAATTTCGGAAAATTTGCCGAAATTAATGAAATTTCACCGAAGAAATCATCGAAAGTTCGCTAAAAGTTTCGCCTGACCCCTGTTTCGGTAAAGTTCGAAGAAATTTCGGAGAATTTCGTAGAAATTTGTCACTATGCCTAGGACAGGACGTCTCACATTTCGGTCCCTCAACGAGACGAGATTGGAGTATGAATCGGACGAGACTCCAAATCATGTCATATCTCGCTGATACGGACGAGATCTTGTTCATCTAGTCTGAGATGAGCAAAATACAGTACATCTCACCGAGATATAATGTGATTTTGAGGGAAAGTAGCAAAGTCTTGTGTTTATTTTAAGGGATGTGTTTAAATTATCTTACGCCATTAAAATTAGACTTTTCATCTCACACAATTGAAGTGTGATTTATCATTATTCCTTGTGGGACACGTTTATGATCAATCTAAATTTCCAAGTGGCATTTATCATTAGAATATGTCTTGGCCCAATGAAACATGTCAATAAGTGAAAAAAATTATGGTTACATCCATAGCATCACCAAAAAATTGTACTCTTTTTCCGGTTTTTACTTGAGAGCAAGGTTTGAAATCTCGCCCAGGACCATAGTGACAAATTTCGTTTTCAGCAACATTTCGAGAGGGGGTCATTTCGGATAAATTTTGAGAAAAATTTAAAAAGTTTCAGGAAATTTTCGGGGAGTACAAAAAATATTAAATATAAATTAATTATATTTAAACTTCATAAAATTTTTATTTATTATTTAAAAAATGACAAAAATTAGAATTTATTTATTAATTTCAGTGAAATTTTGTTAATTTCGATGAAATTTCGTAAAATTTGCTGAAATTAATGAAATTTCACCGATTTTGGAGAAATCATTGAAATTTCGCTGAAAGTTTCGCCCAACCCCTGTTTCGGTAAAGTTTGAAGAAATTTCGAAGAATTTCGTAGAAATTTGTCACTATGCCCAGGACAAGACGTCTCGCATTTCGGTCCCTCAACGAGACGAGATTGGAGTGTGAATGGTCGAGACTCCAAATCATGCCATATCTCGCCGATACGGACGAGATCTTGTTAATCTAGTCTGAGATGAGCGAGATATAGTAACATCTCACCGAGATATGATGTGATTTTGAGGGGAAGCAGCAAAGTCTTGTGTTTATTTTAAGGGATAATGCATTTAAATTATTTTACGCCATTAAAATTAGACTTTTCATCTCACACAATTGAAGTGTGATTTATCATTATCCCTTGTGGGACACACTTATGATCAATCTAAATTTCCAAGTGGCATTTATCATTAGAATATGTCTTGGCCCAATGAAACATGTCAATAAGTGAAAAAAATTATGGTTACATCCATAGCATCACCAAAAAATTGTACTCTTTTTTTGGTTTTTACTTGAGAGCAAGGTTTGAAATCTCACCCAGGACCATAGTGACAAATTTCGTTTTCAACAACATTTCGGGAGGGGGTCATTTCGGATAAATTTTGTGAAAAATTTGAAAAGTTTCAGAAAATTTTCGGGGAGTACAAAAAATATTAAATATAAATTAATTATATTTAAACTTCATAAAAAAATTATTTATTATTATAAAAATGACAAAAATTAGAAAATATTTATTAATTTTAGTGAAATTTTGTTAATTTCGATGAAATTTCATAAAATTTGCTGAAATTAATGAAATTTCACCGATTTCGGAGAAATTATCGAAATTTCGCTGAAAGTTTCGTCCGACCCCTGTTTCGGTAAAGTTCGAAGAAATTTCAGAGAATTTCGTAGAAATTTGTCACTATGCCCAGGACAAGACATCTCGCATTTCGGTCCCTCAACAAGACGAGATTGGAGTGTGAATGGTCGAGACTCCAAATCATGCCATATCTCGCCGATACAGACGAGATCTTGCTCATCTAGTCCGAGATGAGCGAGATACAGTACATCTCACCGAGATATGATGTGATTTTGAGGGGAAGAAATAAAATCTTGTGTTTATTTTAAGGGATAATGTGTTTAAAGTATCTTACGCTAGTAAAATTAGACTTTTCATGTCACACAATTGAAGTGTGATTTATCATTATCCCTTGTGGGACACACTTATGATCAATCTAAATTTCCAAGTGGCATTTATCATTAGAATATGTCTTGGCCCAATGAAACATGTCAATAAGTAAACGTGAACCACCCGATCGGCAAACTTTAATATCAGCCATTAAATCTAAGAATAATTGTTAATATTAATCATTCAAACCCTCCAAAAATTGTGACTTGAGATCTATCCGTTTAACGGTGTGAGATCATTTAAACACCCATCTTTTGTTTAAATGACGATCGGGACCAAATAAACATTTTTGGTGAAAAACCTTCCTCAATCAACCCTGAAGTACGCTTTTTTATGCCTCTCATATGGCATAGTAATGCTATAGTTAAAAGAGTGCCGAGCAGAGGGTTCGAATCATTTGACGAGTCAAAACTCTTATTTCCTTGATTTTATAAAAAATTTCAGGTCGGCTCAGGTCGAACTCTTAGGTTCCATGGTTATTTGGTGTTTTAGAGAAAGGTTGAAAAAAATTTCAGGTCGCCTCTTTTATATTTTTATTACAAAAAGGGTTGAAAAAAATTTAAATTACGCTCGTACTTGTACATATTTTCCATATCTAATTTAAAAAAAAGCCCAATTTTATTTTTTTTAAATATAAAAATTTGTTAGCAAAGGCAATATTGTAATTATTTATTTAAATTGATCAATGCACGCAGAGGCGTAGCCCTAAACTTTTGTTGGTGGCGGCTACAAATGATAAAAAACCATACTTAATAGAAACTCTAGATAGGAGCTTGAGCCGATTTAGGAGCTTCTACATTATAGATTTGGGGACTTATATAAAAACAAAGGTCCTATACGAACCATACTTTAAGCCCCCACACCCTTTTATGTGGCTACACGCTAGGTGGGGGATCTGCACCACCATTATGAATACCACCACTACCTTCCGCACCGCGACACATATCTATCATTCTACAACGGCGAAACGGTGCGAAGCGTCGTGCTTGTTCCGTCGCTGCTTTTGCCTCTCCTGGTCCAACTAGGACCCCTGCTTCAACTAGGAAACTCTCCTGGTTCAGCACCAAAAGGCCCATCAAGGCTAGACCCACCAACCACAATTGCTGCTTCTTGTACATCATTCTTTTGCTCTCTTTATTCTCACAACTCTTCTATGTTATCTAACAAACATGAGAATGCACCTTATATAAGATTTTTGGAGAGGTTAAAACATGAAAATAACCCAAATTAGTAGAGGGATGGATGCTAATTTTAAATTTTTTTGATCAAATTATTGTTGGTTGGTTAAAAATACGTGGATCCTCCATCTTTTTCTCTTCATTTCATATTTAACCGAGACACTAACTTATTATAGTTTTTTCCTTGAAAATTGATGATTGTACACAGTGGCCGAGCCAGAATTTTTCTGATGGGAGTCTATAATAGTCGTCAAATATTCTTAGTTTTTCTTTGCTTATTTTTATAGGCCAAATTAATAAATGAGAATCAAAATGAGGCTTATTAAAAAATAAATAAATAAATAAAAACTTAGACAATAGACCTTTGAAGAATTGAGGGCCCCGTTTGGGCCCAATAATGGCGGCCTCTTGCTCGCCTATGCTCAGAGCCCTACACTTTATTACAACCACCTCACTTAAGCAAAGAAAAAATTTATTGATTATTTTGAATCTAATGACGGAGATTGTTTTTCACCCTAATCTTCCTTGCAATAGATCTTGAGATCATGAGTCTACCATCAAACGGTTAGATGTTTATTCCTCATGCGATGAACCATCAAACATGGTTCATATTCACTTTTTAGAATGTGTGCCACATATACCTAATATCTTACCGTCTGATAACGGGTTCATGATCTGAAGATTTATTATATGAAAGTTTAAGACGAAAACCAATCTCTATCATTAGATCTAAAGGAGTCACCTGATTTTTCCTTTGTGTTAAGAGAGGTGACTATAACATTAAGTGGTGTAGTTCTTAGGAAAGAGATAATTTTGGGTTGGAAAAAAGGGGTAGGAAAATTTTAATAATAGATAACATTATTTGCAATCTGATATTTTTTCTTTATACTATGATTGTAAATAAAGCAACTTGAATGATTAGTATTAGAGATTTTATTAAAAAGTCCGTGACTAAACAAAGATAAGAGAGAAGTTAGCGGAATCGATCAAGAGAAAAAAAATAGTATTTTCTTTTATTTTAGCAAAAAAAAACTCAAAGAATTTTAGTCACTTAATATTATATATAGATGGGCTTGGGGGATCCCTTATGAATACCATTTGCCCCTTAAAACTCTCCTTAAAGGGAGTTTAAGATTTTTTTAAAGGATGGGCGATCCCAAGATCCCCCATTAGAGAATGTAACTCTGCCATTGATTATACAGATTAAAATTGATCCTCCCCTGTCAATGCAGAAAAAGAAAGAACATGCATTGTCACAAATGTCGCCGACTTTTTTTTTAAATCTCATGTTTAATTTACGATATTTTCATAAGTTAATTTTATAAATAGATTATTTTAAAAATATTGCTAGTTGAAAATATCATCGTGTTCACAATAAATTCAAAAATAATCTAATTAGGCAATATACGAAAATGAAAAAGTAAATGAAACTATCAAATAAGTTTAATAAGTTTCTACATAAAAGAAGGGAAGAAAAGAAGTGAAGGGAATCATTTAGAATTGAAAGATTAGGGTTTATGGCAGTTGGATTTAGGAGAGAATATGGTGAAGTTTTGTCAAAGGTTTCAAAATTTCACACTTAGACAATGATTTTGCTCATTAGAGTAACCCATGGATGTGAGAAATGCCGCACTTATACTCTACAAAGGATAAAGGTAATATGAAAGGAATAAGAGGTTGCTAGGTAATTTCCAGCTTTCTAAAATCTTAGTGAATCTAAATGATCCGTTTAAATGGGTTAAAATAGATTTAGTGGATATTTACGTAGGTAAAAAGGGTTTCATGGAAATTTATAATTTACAGATTTGTGAGAACTTAATTTTGGCATATGTGGGGTTTGAAAAGGTTTTTAACAAATTACATCACTACTCCTCTTTCTTAGTAAATTATATTATGATCTGAATTTTATGACTCTGATACACCTAAAATATGTGTATGCGCTTAATATTGTATTCGCCGCATGCCTAGACTTTTCAAAATGTTTTATTTAAAAATACATGTTATAGTTTTTCAAGCTCTTATATTTAATTTCGTCATTAATAGACACAAGTTATGTGGTAGCCTACTGGTTAAAGGCTTTTAAGTTCTAGATAAGAGGTCAATGGATCAAACCTTGTTATGTGTGTTCTAAACCTCTATCCCCAAAATATTATAAATAAGTGTCTTACGGAGAACCCTAAATTATAATCTCATTCAGAGTTAATCTCAAGCGGCCTTCGCCTCCTTCTAGAATCATTATCATTGTAGGGATCTTAATCTAATCGTGGCGATATGAATATTGATTTTTAAATAGATTTTTATGTAAATTCTTATTTTATTTCATAGATAATGATGTGATGATTAAATAAATGCATGCTATAATTAATAAATTTTTTTAATGTTGATGATGTTGGGTTAAAAAGAAGTCAGATTAAATTTCACTATGTGATTTGATGTATTTTGAGGCGTGCTCATGGATTAGAATCAATTGATTGATTCTGAGAAATCAATCGATTGAGTTTGAGATAAATAAAATGGTTTGAGAATGCACGAATTGAAGTTAATCGATTGATTATATAAAATCAATCGATTGAGTTTGTACAAGAATACTTTAAATACCCTCTGACAGAAGTCAATAGATTGATTATTTATGTCAATCGATTGATTTAGGAAAATCAATAGATTGAGTTAGGGGAAAATCAATAGATTGATCATTTATGTCAATCGATTGATTTAGGAAAATCAATAGATTGAGTTGGAAATCAATAGATTGATTTTGGGAAAATCAATAGACTGATTATTTATGTCAATCGATTGATTTGGGAAAATCAATAGATTGAGCTAGAAATCAATAGATTGATTTTGGGGAAAATCAATAGACTGATTCAGGAGAATCAATAGATTGATTCTGGAAAAATTGACCGATTAAATTTAAGCAGATAAATGTTAAAAAAAAAAAAACTCACTGAACGAAATCAATCGATCGATTATGGGAATTCAATAGATCGATTCTAAACGGTCAGATTTTACATTCAGTTAGTTTCACAAAAAAGTGTGGTTAAATGTTAATATTTATATGCCATATTTATACTCATATGCTCGTCAATGCTATATGTCATGATTATATTGCACACACTTCAATGTTTATGCACCGTAATTGTGTATACTTTTATGTTTATGTATTATGATTAAATACACTTAAATGGTCATGTATTATGAACATATTCTTATGCACTGTATATGTTTCATGATGATCTATACAATGCATAACCAAAACACGTAAAATATGAAGTCATGGTTAATGAGCATTAGACCCAACATCTGGTACATGATAAAGTCTAAGAAGGTATTAGACCCAACATCTTGGACTTGATGGAGTCTAACTTAATATGATTAAGAAGTATTAGACCCAACATCTTATACCTGATGGAGTCTAAGAAGGTATTAGTCCCAACATCTTGTGTAAGATGGAGTCTAACTAAACAAGAGCATGATGGGCATGATTAAACTCAACGTCTTGAGCGGAACGAAATTTGACGTGCAATAAATGATATGATTGATTAGACCTAATGTCTTAAGCATGACGAAGTCTAACTCAACAAGTGATAAGCATGATTACGACCCAACGTCTTGAGCGGGACGGAGTCTAACGTGCATTAAATGACAAGAAAGATGAAATTAAAAGAAATGATGCATTCATATAATATTGATATATATGTTTATGTTTAGTTTATTTCAGCTTATTGAGATTATACATGTTTCATGCGCACACACATGAAATATAGCGAAATATTTATATGGCTATGACTGATATTTTATGCTTTACTTGATTGCATGTCTGGTCCATACAAGTATAAACTTATACCCCTTGTTAATGTGGGTGACCACATGAGGCGGGTGTCACCGATGATAATGTATGGGTCTATAGCGATGAGACAGCACGTGATGCTCAGGTAACTGGACTAAATGGCGATGATGGCTTCATGGCCTAATTAGCTATTTTCCTTTCTAGTTATTATTAGTGGTTTTAAATAAATGAGACATTGATTAGTTAGTATTTTATCAAAATTGTTTAAGCTGTAATCATGTTAGACTTGTTATTGGAATAAGAACATTATTATGGATTTTATTTTAATTAATTAATGTTTTAAAGAAATTTTATTTTTCACTATTTAAGGTGCTTTTATCGCCTTATTATATTTCTATGGTTCACGACACGAATGTATCGTCTAAGATCTTACAATCAAGAGGTTGTGAGATCTCGGGCCGCTACAGTTGGTATCAGAGCCTAAGGTTGATTCTTACATCGGGAATATATGTAACTGGAGTTTAACGTGAGATTGATCGGTTGCAGATAATGAACAAACATATTGATGCGTTAATCGAGGCAATTGTGAATGCCATCAATTTAACCAAAACTCTGAATTCCCAACCTACTCCTACTCCTAGGTCGAAATTGGACGAATTCATGAAGAACCGACCACGATACTTCAATGGGACGAGAGATAGCACGGAGGCTATGAAATGGGTGCAATAGATGGAAAAGATCTTCGATCTGATGGAGTGTAATGAAATAACTAAAGTGAGATTGACAACCTACAAACTAGAGGGGGATGCTGAGAACTGGTGGAGACAATTAAAAGAAGCAACTCGTGTCGAATAGCCTGGTTATGTATGGGACTGGGACGAATTCGTAAAAAGTGTTTTATGATAAGTACTACCCCCAGAGCGTCCAAGAAGCGAAGATTGAGGAACTCCTGAACCTCCAACAGGGAGAGATGACTGTTGACGCTTATGCTAAGCTTTTTACGGAACTGAGCCAGTTTGCACCGACCCTGGTTTCTGACGAGAACTTTCGACTTTGGAGGTTTGAGGCCCCAGATCAGGATGTTGGTGGTTGAACACCGATGTGACACATACAAGGACCTGATTGATAGGTGCTACACCATCGAGAGAGAATTAAAGGTGCCTTCGTCGATAGGTAATGTGGGTCAGAGCTCGACTAGAAACTTTTAATATGGCCGCCGAGATCGTGTGTTTTCTAAGTCCAACATGAAATCGGAGAGTGGGGCCACTGATGAGTAGTGAAATATAATAATATTTCACCCCTAAATACCTACATTTAGCTATTCGATGAAGTCTATCTAATGAGAATTACTAGATTTGAAGTGTTTCAGGTAAATAAAATCAAAGTGCAGAAAACAGCCCAAGAATTCTGAAAATAATGTCAAAACACTGCAACTTTGGGTCATCAAGAACTTGGTGTGACTTGCAGCTCAATTTGGACCATCTAGACGGTCGAATTATGAAATTGTCAAAACACAAAAGTTGTATATCTTTCTGTCAGCTTTTCAATACCATAAGAATCATGTCAATCCAAATTCGGAGTAGAAAGATATGGCCGAAATACCGAAGCAATGTCTGATATAAAAGTGGGCTAGAATTCACAAAAATCTGGGAGGTCGATGCATCAACCCTTTTCAACACCATAAGAATCATGTCAATCCAAGTTCGGAGTAGAAAGATATGGCCGAAATACTGAAGCAATGTCTGATACAAAAGTGGGCTAGAATTCACGAAAATCTGGGAGGTCGATGCATCAACCCTTTTGCTCGATTAATCGAGGCACAGAGAACAATCTAACACGGAAGTGACTTTAAAGCAGATTTTTGGGGATTCTTTGGAGGGTCGATGCATCGACCCTATAGAGTCGATTAATCGACCCTAACTTTTCGAGCTGGGACACTTCTGCGACTTGGATACTATTTAAAGCCAAATCAAACACTTCGAGAGGAGTTAGTTTTTAGAAGAGTATTTATTTTTTAGACTAGAAGTAGAGATAGAGAGTTTTTATTATTCCTTTTTGAGAGTTTTGTTCCTTTAATTTTTCAGTATTCATTCCTTCAGTTTATTATTTTTGTTCAGTTAATTCCTACATTAATTTTGTTTCTGAAGATCATCGTACTTGTGGATCAAAGTAATTTCTATTGAAGTTTGAGGTATTTTTAATTCATTAAATTAATGTTATTTTCCCTTCCTTATTTATTTATGTCATTTAATTACAGTATGTGTGGCTAAATTCATAGGGATGTGGATCTAATAATTCCCATCCGAGGGATGCACTTCTAATAATATAGATTTAGGATCAAAATATGAGATCTTATTTTATGGTTGTTGTGTTATCACGAACGGATGAAATCCCCGCCACTAACTGGGATCGAGTGTGCCGAGCCATGCCCTGGATCTCAGATCTGTGACGGTAATTTTACCCCAATTATTGTTATATGGTCTTTTTGCTTTCATCGTGTGGACTTACGATTATGATCCGGGATCGAGTGTGCCGAGCCATGCCCTGAATCTTGGATCTGTAATGGTAATTTTATCTTAATTACTCCATAATTTGAAATCAAGTGTGCCGAGCCATGCCCTTAATTTCAGATCTATAGTGGTATTCTTGTTGGAATTTTCACCCACTTTGGGGATGATTTTTATTTGAACCTGAGATCAAGTGTGTCGAGCCATGCCCTTGATCCCAGATCTATATATGGAAATCATCTATGAAATTAAGTCCTGATTGCAGGAATGCAACGTAGAACCTATCGAGGTTTTGACCATTTATCTTTCATAAAAGATGTGTTTCAATGGTATATCTCATAGTTTAATCCTTAGATTTGTATTATGGGAAGAACAGACCAAAGATGGGAGGATTTAATATCTTCATCTTTACCTTTATTTTTGAATTATCAATTAAGTTTTATTTTATAGTAAGTAATTATCATCTCATCAAACCGCTTAAATCATAAGACTGGTAGAATACTGTTAAATCTTAGTGGATTTCTTGAATTACTGTCTTGTCTTTTTAGATCTTTCAAAAATAGTCCTCGTGGGAACGATCTCGTACTCCGCACCCACTATATACAATCTGATTCGTGCGCTTATGGTGGTTTTCGTTGATGGCATCCTAATCTACTCCAAGTCCGAAGAAGAGCACGTCGAGCACTTAAAGATTGTCTTACAAACCCTATTGGACCACCAATTGTATGCTAAAATGAGTAAATGCGAATTCTGGATGCGTGAAGTGGCATTTCTGGGCCACAAAATTTCTAAGGCAGGGATTACTGTTGACCCTGTAAAAATTGAAGCCATTGTGAATTGAGCGAGTCCCAAAAGTGTTACTGAAGTATGAAGTTTCCTTGGCTTAGCTGATTACTATAGAAGGTTCGTGGAAGGTTTCTCAAAGATCTCAGGACCTCTTACCGGGCTGACCAAGAAGAATGTGAAATTCATTTGGATCGATGAGTGCGTGAAGAGCTTTCTCGAGTTGAAGAAAAGGTTGACTACTACTCCCATTCTAGTGATACCTTCCAGCAGTGGTGGCTTTACCGTTAATACCGATGCGTCGTATGAAGGATTAGGTGGTGTCCTGATGCAGAATGGGAGAGTTGTAGCTTACAAATCCAGGCAGCTAAAGGAACATGAAAAGAGTTACCCTACGCACGATCTAGAACTGGCCGCTATCATATTCGCGCTGAAGATCTGGAGACACTACCTGTATGAAGAGAAATTCATCATCTCCACGGATCATCAAAGTCTTAAATACCTTTTTGCGCAGAAAGACTTGAATATGAGGCATAGAAGATGGTTGGAATTCCTGATCGATTATGATTGTGAGATCAAGTATCATC
Organism: Chloranthus sessilifolius; assembly: GCA_021018995.1. Lineage (NCBI taxonomy): Eukaryota > Viridiplantae > Streptophyta > Magnoliopsida > Chloranthales > Chloranthaceae > Chloranthus > Chloranthus sessilifolius. Next base: position 28,152,916 of record CM037589.1, read on the forward strand.
CAGGGAAGGCTAATGCTGTTGCCGATGCCCTCAGTAGATTTATTCCAGAACGGGTGATTCGACCAAGAGTGTTGCTTTCTCACATTGTTATCACCTCTTCATTACTTGATCGAATAAGGGGACTACAGGTTGAAGATCCTACCCTTTTGAAATTGAAAGACAGTGGGAAGTCTGAAATTACTGTCAGGGATGATGGGATGATACTGTTCCAGGGATGCTACTATGTACCTGATAATATAAAATTGAAACGGGAGATCTTAGACGAAGCCCATAAGTCTAAATTTTCTATTCACCCTGGGAACAATAAGATGTATAAAGGGTTGAAGAAAAATTATTGGTGAAATGATATGAAGAGAGAGATCGCTGACTACGTGACAAGGTGTCTCACATGCCAGCAAGTCAAAGCTGAACACCAGAAACCACCTGGGTTACTTCAGCCACTACCGATTCTGGGTTGGAAATGAGAGAGTATTGGTATGGCCGAGAACCCTGAAGATGAACAATGCTATTTGGGTTGTGGTCGATAGATTGACTAAATCGACTCATTTTATTCCATATCACATGACCTATTCAGCTTTCCAGTTGGTGGAGATTTATATTCGTGAGATTGTCAGACTGCATGGTGTACCTGCTGATATTATATCTGATAGAGACCCTCGTTTCACGTCAAGATTTTAGCAAAAATTTCAAGATGGGATGAGGTCTAAGTTGAAATTTAGCTATGCTTTTTATGCTCAGACGAATGGGCTGACCGAAAGACTAAATCAAGTGTTAGAGGACATGCTTCGCGCTTGTATACTGGTCTTTGGAGGCAATTGGGACGAGCATCTACCTCTTGCGGAGTTCGCATATAATAATAGTTATCAGTCCACTATACAGATGGCCCCTTATGAAGCCTTATGGTGTGAATTTTTAATTGTGATGTTTTCCTCGCAAGTGTACGAATCAGATTGTATATAGTGGGTGCGGAGTACGAGATCATTTCCACGATGACTATTTTTGAAGACCTAAAAAGATGAGACAGTAATCTCATAAATTCACCAAGAACTAACAGTACCCTACCAATATTATGATCTAGTTTTGTGAGATGACAATTACTAACTACCAACTAAAGTTTAATTGATGATTCAAAAATAAAGGTAAAGATGAAGATGCTAAATCCTCCCATCTTTGGTTTGTTCTTCCCTTAATACAAATCTAAGGATTAAACTATGAGATATACCATTGAAGAAAAACATCTTTTATGGAAGATAAATGGTCAAAACCCGGATAGGTTCCACGTTGCATCCTTGGAATCAGGACTTAATTTCAAAGATGATTTCTATATATAGATCTGGGATCAAGGGCATGGCCCGGCACACTTGATCTCAGATTTTGAATAAAAATCATCCCCAAAGTGGGTAAAAATTCCAACAAAAATATCACCATAGATCTGAGATCAAGGGCATGGCTCGGCACACTTGATTTCAGATTAGGGAGTAATTAAGATAAAATTATCATTACAGATCCAAGATCCAGGGCATGGCTCGACACACTCGATCCTGGATTATAATCGTAAGTAGATCTACACAATAAAAGCAAAAAGACCATATAACAATGATTTGAGTAAAATTACCGTCACAGATCTGAGATCCAGGGCATGGCTCGGCACACTCGATCCCAGTTAGTGGCGGGGATTTCATCCGTTCGTGATAACATAACAACTATAAAATAAAATCTCATATTTTAATCCTAGATTTATATTATTAGAAGTACATCCCTCGGATGGGAATCATTAGATCCCCATCCCTAAGAAATTAGCCACACATGCTGTAATTAAATGACATAAACAAATAAAGAATGAAAAATAACATCAATTTAATTAATTAAAAATACCTCAAACTTTAATAGAAATTCTTTGATCCACAAGTACGATGATCACCAAAAACGAAATTAACAATGCTCTTCACTAATCTTTAAATTTAATATAGAAATCAACTGAATGAAAATAATAAATTGAATAAAGGAATGCTAAAAAGTTAAAGGAACAAAGCTCTCAAAAAGGAATAAAAAAATTCTCTTTATCTCTACGTCTAAAAAATATGAATTCTAACCTCTAATCTAACTCTCTTTTTCGAGTGATATTCTTGGCTTTAAATACTCTCCTAGTCACATAGGTTCCCTAGCACGAAAAGTCAGGGTCGATGCATCGACCATCCTAAAAGTTCTGCAATAGGAGTCAGTTCCATTTCAAACTGAATTGCTTTACTCGATTAATCGAGTAAAGGGTCGATTAATCGACCTTTCTTTTAGTTTTTCAGCCAAAAAGTGCCTTTTTGTGTCATACTCTGTCACTGTCCTCGATTAATCGAGTGTAAGGTCGATTAATCGACCTTCCCAGATTTTCGTGAATTCCAGCCCACTTTAACATCAGATACTGCCTTGGTATTTCGGCCATATCTTTCTACTCCAAACTCGAATTGACATGATTCTTACGGAGTTGGAAAGCTAGAAGAAAACTCTATAACTTTTATGTTTTAGAAATTTCATAAATCTGATGTCTTGATGGTCCAAATTGAGCTACAAGTCGCACCAAGTTCTTGATGACCCAAAGTTGCAGTGTTTTGATATTATTTTCAGAATTCTTAGGCTGTTTTATGCACTTGGATTATATTTACCTGAAATACTTCAAATCTAGTAATTCTCATCAGATAGCCTTCATCGAATAGCTAAATATAGGTATTTAGGGGTAAAATATCATCATATTTCACTACTCATCACCTTGTATGGGAGAAGTTGCAGAACTCCGTTGTGTTGGGATGAGGTTGGTGTGAGAAATTTGCTAGGACCTCAAATTGTTGAAGGCACGTCCAAACAAGTTCAGTTTATTCGAGAATGAATGCGAACCGCGCAGAGCAAACAGAAGAGTTATGCTGATTTGAAGTGTAGGAATTGGGATCTGATTGAAGGGGATAAAGTCTTCGTGAAAATCTCTCCTATAAAAGGAGTGATGAAATTCAGGCTGAAAGGAAAACTTAATTCGAGATTCGTGGGACCATTTGAAGTCTTGAAGAAAATCGAAGAAACGGCATATCGAGTCAAGCTACCACCAAAGTTTGCCGATGTGCACAACGTTTTTCATATATCCATGCTAAAGAAATACGTGGCAAACCCTACTCATGTTATCGACTGGGAACCCTTGGAGGTTTATAAGGATATGTCTGTTGTGGAGGTGCCTATTAAAATTGTTGATAAAAAAGAACAAACCATGAGGAATAAAGTTATACCACTGGTCCTTGTGATTTGGCAGCACCACTCTCGCGAGGAAGCCACTTGGGAGCGCAAGGATGTTATCAGGAGGGACTACCGCAATCTCTTATAGTGAGGTATGACTTAATTTCGAGGATAAATTTTTTATAAGTAGGGAAGAATGTTATGATATGAATTTTATGACTCTGATACACCTAAAATATGTATATGCGCTTAATATCGTATTCGCCGCATGCCTTGACTTTTCAAAATGTTTTATCTAAAAATATATGTTATAGTTTTTCAAGCTCTTCTGAGATAAATAAAATGGTTTGAGAATGCACGGATTGAAGTCAATCGATTGATTATGTAAAATCAATCGATTGAGTTTGTACAAGATACTTTAAATACCCTCTGATAGAAGTTAATAGATTGATTATTTATGTCAATTGATTGATTTAGGAAAATCAATAGATTGAGTTTAGGGAAAATCAATAGATTGATTTTGGAAAAATCAATAGATTGATTTTGGAAAAATCAATAGATTGATTATTTATGTCAATCGATTGATTTTGGAAAAATCAATAGACTTATTATTTATGTCAATCGATTGATTTGGGAAAATCAATAAATTGAGTTAGAATCAATAGATTGATTCTGGGGAAAATCAATAGATTGATTTAGGAGAATCAATAGATTGATTCAGGAGAATCAATAGATTGATTCTGGAAAAATTGACCGATTGAATTTAAGCAGATAAATGTTAAAAAAAAAACTCACCGAACGAAATCAATTGATCGATTATGGGAATTCAATCGATCAATTCTAAACGGTCAGATTTTACATTCAGTTAGTTTCACAAAAAGGTGTGGTTAAATGTTAATATTTATATGCCATATTTATACTCATATGCTTGTCAATGTTACATGTCATGATTATATTGCACGCACTTCAATGTTTATGCACCATGATTGTGTACACTTCTATGTTTATGTATCAGGATTAAATACACTTAAATGCCTATGTATTATGAACATATTTTTATACACTTTACATGTTTCATGATGATCTATACAATGCATAATCAAAACACGTAAAATATGAAGTCATGGTTAATGAGCATTAGACCCAATATTTGGTACATGATGGAGTCTAAGAAGGTATTAGACCCAACATCTTGGACTTGATGGAGTCTAACTAAATATGATTAAGAAGCATTAGATCCAACATCTTATACTTGATGGAGTCTAAGAAGGTATTAGTCCCAACATTTTGTGTAAGATAGAGTCTAACTAAACAAGAGCATGATGTGCATGATTAAACTCAACGTCTTGAGCTAGATGGAGTTTGACGTGCAATAAATGATATGATTGATTAGACTCAACGTCTTGAGCATGACGAAGTCTACCTCAACAATTGATAAGTATGATTACGATCCAACATCTTGAGCGGGACGGAGTTTAACGTGCATTAAATGATAAGAAAGATGAAATTAAAAGAAATTATGCATTCATGTAACATTGATATATATGTTTATGTTTAGTTCATTTCAGCTTATTGAGATTATACATGTTTCATGCGCACACACATGAAATATATCGAAATGTTTATATGGCTATGACTGATATTTTATGCTTCACTGGATTACATGTCTGGTCCATACAAGTGTAAACTTACACCCCTTGTTGATGTGGGTGACCAGATGAGACAGGTGTCGCCGATGATAACTTATGGGTCTATGACGATGAGACGGCACGTGATGCTCAAGAAACTTGACTAAATGGCGATGATGGCTTCATGGCCTAATTAGCTATTTTCCTTTCTAGTTATTATTAGTGGTTTTAAATAAATGAGACATTGATCAGTTAGTATTTTATCAAAATTGTTTAAACTGTAATCATGTTGGACTTGTTATTGGAATAAAAATATTATTATGAGTTTTATTTTGATTAATTAATATTTTAAAGAAATTTTATCTTCCGCTATTTAAGGTACTTTTATCGCCTTATTATGTTTCTATGATTCACGATAAGAAGGTACGGTCTAAGATCTTACAATCAAGAGGTTGTGAGATCTCAGGCCGCTACACTACCCCTCGATAGGTGTTGGGCGATGAGCGATGGGCTACATCGCCCATCGCCCATCGAGGGGTAGTGATATAATTTGCTAACCAAGAGGGCAACGATATAATTTGCTAAGTAAGAGGGGACAATGATGTAATTTGCTAAGAAAGAGGGGGCAATGATATAATTTGTTAAGCAAGAGGGCAGTGGTGTAATTTGCTAAGAACATTTAAAAACCCTACTTATGCCAATATTGAGATGGATATTTATGGTTCAGGTAAATAACTAAGTTTTCAGTACGTGGGTTTATTAGATAATTTTTAAAAATGTGGAGGATTTAAAAAAGTAATTTTAAAGGGAAAGATTTTAGAATTTTTTCCTTTATTATGTATAAATTATTAGGTTAGCCCAACTTGTTTTTTTACTATCTTAGCAACCTTTGAGTTGACGCAACCCACCAAAATCATCAAATTTGGTCAACATGTAATAAATCCATCGGATTTGGTCAACATGTAATAAATCCATCGTAGGATTTCGTTACGATATTGTATTATGATCATTTGACTAAAAGTCAACGAGTCCATTGTTGAATTTGATCAAAATCATAAGATTTAGTCAACATATAATAAATCCCCTGTTTGATCTCGTAACGATTTTGTATTTTGATCGCTTGATCAAAAGTCAACGAATTCACTATTGAATTTGACCAAAATTATAATATTTGGTCAAATGTAATAAATCTATCGTGAGATTTCGCTACGATTTTGTATCATGATCATTTGACCAAAAGTCAATGAGTCCACCTTTAGGTTTGACCAAAATCATAAGATTTAGTCAACATGTAATAAATCCATCGTTGGATCTCATTATGATTTCGTATTTTGATCATTTGATCAAAAGTCAACGAGTTCACTGTTAGATTTGACTAAAATTATAAGATTTGGTCAACATGAAATAAATTCACTGTAGGATCTTGTTACGATCTTGTATTATGATCGTTTAACTAAAAGTCAACAAGCCCACCGATAGATTTGGCCAAAATCACAAGATTTAGTCAACATGTAACAATCTATCGTTGTATCTCATTACGATTTCATATTATGATCGTTTGACCAATAGTCAACGAGTTTTAGATTTGATAAAAACTACAAGATTTGGTTAACATATAATAAATCCATCGTAGGATTTTCTTACAATCTCGTAGTATGATCGGTTTGACTAAAAGTCAACAAATCTGTCGTTAAAATAACTCACGCGATAGCCGAAGTGGGGACGGACCACGCAAGGATCTGTTAAGTGGGGACAGCCCTCGAAGTGACGGCTTAGGTGGGAATGACCCACGCAAAGACGACCTAAGCAGAGACGACCCATGCAAGGACGACCTAGGCAGGGACGACCTAAGCAAGCACGACCTAGGCGGGGACGACCCACGCAGGCACGACCTAGGCGGAGATGACCCACGTAGGGATGGCCTATGTAGGCTAATCATGAACGACTTAGTAGTAGGGACGTCCCATGCAAGGACAACCTAGACGAGGACGACCCATGCAGGCACGACCTAGGTGAGGATGACTCGCGCAGGCACAGTCTAAGCGGGGATGACCCACGCAGGGACGACCTAAGAAGAGATAACCCACACAGGGACGACCTAGGCGGGGACGAACCACGCAGCCATAGCCTAAGTTGGGATAGCCCACGCAGGGAGGGCCTAAGCAAGGACGACCCATGCAGACATAGCCTATCCGAGAACAACCCAATTATTTGTGTATGAAGAATTTTACCAACATCATAAAAGAATTTTTGAACTCGAAGTTGAGATCAAAACTCTATCTTTGAGGGAGTGATTACTTGAACTACGAGTGAAACTCGAATTTCAAGGCATGATTTAGATCTGGTAAATTTGATGGCTATGAATCGTTGTAGATGAGTATTTCAGGTGTCAAAGTTCGAAATTATTCTTTAGATTCATGATTGGAACCCATATGAGTTATTAGATTTGTAGTTGCAATCTAAACGTACTAAGAGTTAATCGAGGGGTTGTACCTATATAGCTTAATTATTTCTAAGTACAAAAGGAATTCGATACGTGGCGTAACACATAATCTTAAATTGCAACCATAAATCATACTTAGATAAAAGTCGTAACTCTTATCCAGGCTTCCTATCACACCACATTTAGATAAGGGTCGTGCATGCACCTCTTTCAAAGACAATTTGAATTTCCAAAGGTTGGGTGAGATTCTTGGAAAATTTACACTTTCGGCCCTATAAGTTTGCGTATTTACAAAAATGGTCCTATAGTTTCAATCTTTATAAAATAGGTCAGCTCCAAGCCAAACCGTTTTCATGTCAGTATCGACCTTTTTTTATTATATATTCATTATATATGTTTCTTCCTTTATATTTCATTGTTATCTGTTGCCTGTTGTCCCTATTTCCAGTTCAAACTACATTGTAGCCCTGTGGACGACAATCAAGCAGTGGTAATTTAATTTTTTTGATATTGAACATCATAAATTGTAAGATAATGCCATAAGAGAAAGATCAGCTATCTTAAGATTGCAGACCGTTATCTTAAGATAGCGATCCACTATGATCGCTATCTTAAGGTAGCGGTTGAGTGATTTTTAGGTTGTATATTAAGTATGGCATTTTTTATCTCTTAATTTTCATTATTTTTTATATTTTAGCTTGAAATGGATGTTCCTCCTACTTTGTCATTTTGATGGTGCCCATGTCGTCGATAATAATTATAACGGTGGATATCAGAGGATTGTCACTATCGCAAAGAAGATATCATTTGATTAGTTTATACAGAAAATGTACAAGGTCAATAGGACTCGACCGGAAGAACATTCTATTACACTATCGGTTTCATTGCGCATAGGGAAGGAGTTGGTATTTGCTGAATTGTTGGACTTCGATAATCTTGCAAACTTATTCAAAGCATATCGTATTGGTGATGGTGTGATAAATATTTATATCAAAAAATAATTGGTCACTCCAGTCATAAAAAATTTATCGTCTTTCGAAGCATTTAAACCGTTTTAGAAAATAAACGAAGATCATAAAGAATGTGAGGAAAACGTTAGATTAGGAGATGATGATGGTGTAGAACTAGAACATTCGATTGAAAATGAAGAAATACGATTTGAAGAGGAAAACATCACTACACCGATGATTATCGACGATGATATGAATATGAATATAGGATTTCACCCATACCGTAGGCCACTGGAGCAACCCTCTTTAAACATTCCAATGAGAGAAGACGATGAGGATCAAAGATACTATCCTCAATGAATCCGATGCATAATACATGTCAGCATAACTTCGAATCGATAAGCAATACATTCGATTAGAATTGGTGGAAAATATTTTTGGGAGGCTTTAGTCTATACCAATGACTTTTCAAACCATTAGCTTTGGAGCCAACGGTAATCGAGGCCACAACACAAGAACATATTGCCCCCCAAACATCTCGACATCGGTGTACCGCAACCGAAATAACTGCACCTCAACCAACAGTACCTCGAGGGACTCAACCCCAAACACGTAATAATATCCAGTCGATAACAGTGATAGTGATCCTAAAAATAATAAAGCACCGCTTTTGCCTACTTCGCGTATCAATACTAATAGGAGAATTGATCAACCTGTGATAGATGAAGACTATGACCTTAATAACTCGGAGGGCGAGTACATGGATTCGAATGATGAGGAACTGTATGAAGGAGGGCTATGAACTGTTAATTGAACTTTCAGAAATAAAAATCATTTTAGAAAGCCCTTAAAGAGTTTGTCATGACAAATAATTTTCAAATTAAACCAATAAAAATCAGTCATCTTTGAGTTGCGGCGAGGTGTGTTGAAGTAGGGCGTGTTTGGCGAATACATGCATCAAAATTGGTGGGTGCAGACATGTTTGCCATGAAGACTTTTCACTCGAATTATACATGCGGAAGGCCAGCTTTCGGAAGTAGACATTGCTAGTGTACGACATCGTGGATACCTTCCTTCGTGAGGGATAAGTTGTTAAAGGGCTTTGACAAGAGTTCTGCTTTAATAATTTTGTATATTAAAAAAAATATACAGTGTAACAGTAGGTTACTGGAAAGCGTGGAGAGGGAAAGAAATGACGTTGAATGACATCCGAGGTAGCTGGAATGAGCAATTTAAGATGTTACTGTCTTATGTCACCGAATTACAGCGGGTCGATCTAGATGTACAAACCGAATTGTCTCGCGAGCCTGATAATACCTTTCAGGGGTTCTTCGTGACATTTGGACCTTATATTAGGAGCTTTCATAACACTTTGCGAAGACTAATTGCGGTAGATGAGACGCATTTGTACGGACGATATAAAGGAGTGTTGCTAATAACTACGAGGATAGATAAGAATAAACATTTATTTCCTATAGCGTTCGACGTTGTACCCAAAGAAAACGAAGATCATTGGACATTATTTCTTGAACTATTAGGGAGACTTTGAAGATTAGATTGTGTTGATATCAGACTGACAGAAGGGGTTGATGGAAGTTATGCATAATGTTTTTCCTAACGCCTTTCACAGCTACTGTATGCGATACCTAACTTTGAATCTTTTTTATACATATAAGGATACAAACTCTCAACTGCTGTTCTGGGTTGCGGTCTGTGCATTCTCGGAGGCAAAATTTAAATAAATTTTATGAAAAATAGAAGACGAGGCTCCCTGGGAATGTACAACATGGATTAAAGAAATTGGTGACCATTTCTGGGAATGCGCATATTTTTTAGGGAGGCATTATGATATGCTGACAACGAATATAACTAAAAGCATTAACAGTGTGTTGAAGATAGCCAGGGAGGAACCGATCATAACCATGCTATAAACTATTTGCACGAAGGTAGCCAAATTTTACCTTCTGCGTTAGGAGGAAGGAAATAAAATAACCCATGTGGACATCGATGGCGGAAGAGCACATAACACGAAATTTATGGTGGGCTTGTCGAAAGAATGTTGTTCCCTATGATCGCGATACATTTTAAGTTAAACTGAGGCAATATACACACAGTGTCGATTTAGAGAAACGAACATGCACATGCAGACGTTGGATTATCCTTGGATTACGATGTTCACATGCGATTGCTATATTATCGCGCAAAAACAGGGAAAAAGAGATTCCCCAATTTTGTGAGCATTGGTTTACCAGTGCTTTATTTAGAGAAACTTACAAAGAATATTTTGTTTCGATCGTTGATCAGCGCCAATGGACCGCTCTAAGGGAAGACATCAAGATTTTGCTTCGCACAAAATACCTCAAGATAAGATCTAAAGGCAAACTTCGACCACTACTGTATAAAAATTGTAACGAATACGGATATAATCGTCACTCCTGTAAGTTTGTTTAGAATATAAAACCTATTTCTTAGCACAATCTCGCCCCATGCTATTATGATCTTTATTTGGGTCTAGGAACGAATGGTTCTAACCTTAATTTGTAACTTGGAAGTATGAGATTGTTATTATAAAAATTATATGAGCTATGGTTCGTAGTTGTTGTTTTAAGTGTTTAGTAGTGGAGTAATTTTTATTAAAAATATTAAAAGATAATCAAATCGTAAGACAGTTGTCTGCTATCTTACCATAGCGGTTCGCTAATTTAAGATAGCGGACTGCTAATTTAAGATATTAGACCGCTATCATACCATAGCAGATAGCTAAGGTATCTTCCAAAATTAGCAAAAAATAAAATAAAAAACTACACAAATCAAAATTTAATTATATAATTTAATTTATATAATTGTTAACTTGTTACAAAATATACAAGTGAAAAGAAAAAGAAAAAAAACTAGAAATTTAAGACTCAAATGTGGACAATGAATGTCCGATTTCTGCTCTAAATTGTTGTATGTCTTTCTCCTCAAAATCGATTGTCCGTCGCTCGAAAAAGTAGTCGACATACTTCAGTACAAAAATATAGCAGCCCCAACCGTTGTGTTGGCGCAGAATATCGGCATTGTCTATCACGGTTGATCGAGAGCAGAACTCAGACCGATAGTGTGAAAAAGTCATGACAGATGATTCGAACTTCCGTGAACACTCTATGTCGGCCGGGTCTATCAGCTTAACAACATGATCCGCTACAGACATAATAACTAAGGCCCAATGGTAATATTTTTGGCTATACATCGGAAAATAAATTTGTGTGCAATCGGAGATCTAATCAGTACTGTATTAATTAAAAAACATAAAAAGCGTTTACGTGACTTAAAAAAGAACTTACCGTCCCACAATTGACAACATCAATATCGCGTGTCGTACTCCTAAGCTGGGCCTCAAGCAGCTTGCAACAGTGACTAACCTGCCACCTGTCACAGTAGGCCTGTCACTTATCTAAGTCATTGAGTGGTCCTAGATTTTTCATCATGGATAAAATTTTCAAATTTTGAGTGGTCTGCTATAATCAGGGTCTGAAATTAGTCATTAGAATAAGTCATGAATTGAAACACGTGAATAAATTGAAAGGTGTGAATGAAGCAAATAAATAAAGAATAAATAATAAAGAAAAGAAACGATACCAGAGCCACGACAGATGCGAATAAGCTCTTGTCCGTTTTTCGAAAAACATAGTCGTTCTTACTCTCAAGGACCTTGAAGTAAGCATCCATAACTTCATTGTCAAGCCATGTCCGTCCCTGGAGGACCCTTAAATTCTTGACGGTGACGTCAATACCCAAGATAGTATTGAAGGTCGCAGAATCGTCGTCTGCAGGCCGGTTCCACATATCGATCATGAATTTATACTCCACGGACTATGTCTTAACCTCTTCCACTACGTCCATTTTTAGTATTTTTATACAGGCATTACTTGTCGGCGTCTTTCTCTCTTCCTTGCTCGCAGGTCATATCCCTTGCCCTTCCCATGTCCGTCGGCCTTATTCTTTGATGTAGAGTGTTTTATTAGTAATGATTTAAGTGTTGCCGGCTGCTACTCGTGAGAAGGCTGGGTAAGTAGAGCATCGACCACTAGGTCGAAGCCCTCGATCGACGGCTAAAGGGGGGTTGAGTGGAAGATAGTAGTGCAAAGGGTTGAGGGCGGGGTAGGTTTAGGGTTGAAGGTTGTAGTGTAGGAGGTTGAGTGGCAGATGATTGGGGTGCAGAGGGTTGAGGGGCACAAGGTTGAGAGGCAGGGGGGGTGAGGGGCAACGAAGGCATAAAAAAAAATCGAAGAAAGAATATCATCCTATATAAGTACAAAAAATGAAATTAAAATTTGAGGGCTAAAAAAAAGTGAATTCAACATCTTAAACTGGTGGGCCACTATCTTAAGCTGGCGAACCGTTAACTTAAGCTAGCCTAACGCTATCTTAAGATGGCGGATCGGTATCTTAACGCTATCTTAATATAGCGATCCGCCATCTTACCATAGTGGAACCCTATTTTAAGGTTATTAAAATATTTATTTCAAAAAATTGAAATGTGTTAAAGTTAGGGTAAGTACCTTTGACAAATGAGCCTTGACATCATCAAGGTCTTTCCTTGTTGCTATATTTTAGTTTGTTAAGTAGATTACTTGATCTTCTAGAGACCTTACTTGCTCCTATAGGGCCTTCTTGTCTCTCCCGAGCTTCTCAATAGTTAAAGTTTGTCATTTTAGAATCATAAAGGCGTGCTTGAAATCACCCTTCATCTCTTTAACCGTCATCCAGAGAGATGTTCACTCTTTCCTTGGCTCAATTACTTAATTGATAAGTTGAGATTGCCTAGCCGACTGTTTCTTTATTGGTTGTTGCCTACTTTTCAGTTGCTTGCCATTTGATTCCAGCTGTTGACGTATAACGGCCTCATACTTGTTGTTATCGTCACTATCATTATCGTCATTATCCTCATCGTCACCATCTTGAGGCTCTTGGGCTCTTTTTTGTATCGGGTATTCTCTTTCTCATTCCATTTTCATCTTTCTTTGCCTAAAGAAGAGTAGAACTGATCGATATTGTAATTCGTGTTTCTCAACATCGAGATCTACGATGACCGGAGAGTTAATTTTTTTTTTCTCAGAAATAATTTAGAGTCTGGCTGAATTTCATGGCTTCTAATTTCATTAGCCTTGAAAATGAATTTTTCAGTTGAGTATGAGTGGGGTCGACTCCTGAAAAGTGCTCTAACGCTCAAATTTGTAGGGCGGAAGTACACCCGTAGATGTTATGTTGTCCCTTTCAGACATTTTTACCGCTTCCCTTCTGACTATCGTTTTTGATATACACTCCACTAAATTTTTGTAAACTACCAGCCCCCACGGAAACTCGTTACACTTTTTGAGGTTATCGACTAAGTTCAAGTGCTGACTATCTACTTCATGGTATATGTCTGAAAGTAAGAAGGAGCATATGAGAAACAACGATAATTTTAAAAATTCATCGTTGGAGAGTTTGACACTATCAACTATTTCTTTAATGCGAGCCCTTTTAGCCGGCTGCCCCCGAAAGAATTTGTATCAAATGATTTCTTGCTTTGGCACAGAGACATGCTCAGACTCAGATTTCTTCAACATGTTAAGGCCTAATATCAATGATATATCGGACTCTTGTAACACTACTTTGGTGTTCTTCACTTTGAACACGTTATCTTGAATCCAGAAGCTCAAAATCACGTTAATTATATCTTCAATAAACACTAATATCTCATAAATCCTAAATAGATGAGCAAAAATTAATTCATCTAGTATCCTCTTCATCTCTTCGTTGCAATGCATGTAAAATTTTCTTATACTAACTCCTGTACATTTCCCGAATGACTTTAGAGACTTCGACATCTTAAAATCAGTTAGTGTGAACTGCAAATAACATAAGAATAATTATTTAACAAAAAAAATATGATAAAATCAATCCGCTATCTTGCCGATAACATGCCACTATCTTAAGATAGCGACCGAAATTTTAAGATAGCGCGGATATCTTAAGATAGCGGATCGCTAGTTTAAGATAACGGCCGATATCTAAAAATAGCGCTGCTACCTTAAGATACCGGCATGTTATTGGAAAGATAGTGGATTAATAAATTTGATAAAAAGTTAAAAAAATACTTAAAAATTTTCTGTCGCTATATTTTTGCTTTGTTACCACTCTCTTTATTTTTATAGAAATTAAAGTTAAAAATAAAAAATAAAAATGAAATAAAGTTTAAGTATATAAACGATTATAAAAGCTAAGGATTTTTCAAATATTTCAGAGGTCGGTGTTGACGTAGAAATGACTTAGCTTGGAGCTGATCTATATTACAAAGATTGAAAATATATGACCATTTTTACAAATATACAAGCTTATAGGGCTGAAAGTGTAAATTTTTATAGATTCTTTATGCCCTACTCCACTTGACGGGTCAAGTTTATACGCCCGTCCGGATTGGAAAATAGGGTTCGGTATCATAACCTGACTCGTTGATTGCCCTAGTTGGGTAAATAGATATATACACGTGCACCACAACTGGTGTATATAACTACGGCCTTAAAATCAGACGGTGTAACATACTCCAGTCCAGTTTATCACATAGCCAGGCGATCCAAAGTTACGTAGCCAGCCTTTAACAGGATATCTTCTGAACCCTCGTTTCGTCGCCTCTCTCCCAAGCCCTAAAAATGGTGCGTTTGCAAATTGCAATATATAAACTTAATCTCTGATTTTGGTTTTTGTTTTTATTCTCTTTATGGATTCCGTTCGATATATTAATTGTTGTTGTTTTTTTTTTACCGTCTCGTTCTCGTCGTATTTTTAACTGTACAAACGATTTCTGAAATTTGAAAGAGTGTTTCTAGGGTTCCGTTCTCATATTTTGATTTATTTACTATGTTTCTTCTACTGGATTAATATAGGCGTTAGGCTCCAATTCAAACTTAGCGAAATCGATTTCACTTGTATGGTTTGGTAGAAGTTTTTCTTTTTGATTTAAAGCTGTATGATTATATTTGATGCGGTCGTTGGTTCGATTATTACTCACTCAAGTTGATTTCAAATTTCTTTCATGACTTTTTTATCTCTTAAATCTGAGATTTTGGATTTTGATGGAGTGATGTATTGGTTGTAGATTGGCAGAGGAGGAGGAGGAGGTAGGGATAGATTTCGCCTTGAATACTCTCCTAGGTTCGAAGAGAGGGGGCATTTTGGGCGTAACGGTCCACCTCCGTCGTGCCACCTATGGGTTGGCAATTTATCTCCTCACATATCCCAGAGTGCTCTCTCTGAGCACTTCTTACGGTTTGGGGAACTCGATAGCATAGCTTTCCTGCCGGGCCGTAGCTATGCATTCGTTAATTATAAGAAAGAGGAAGATGCAGATATGGCAATGAGAGGTCTTCAAGGGTTTGTCCTCGCGGGCCTACCAATGAAAATAGAGTTCGTGAAGGGGGTTAGTCGTGTCAATCTTTATTTGTTTTACCTTTTTTCGATGTTTCTCTCGTTTTTGAGTTTCTCTTTCTTGTGGGTTTTCTTTGTCCTTCCCTTAAATATCGTGTCTATTGATTCCAATTTAATGTTTATATGTACTACCTTTTTTACTTTTCGATCTATTCTGCGAAGAGTATATTATTTTAAGTTTTTAATAATTAAGGGAGAACCAACAATGGCGTAACGTGTGTGATTCATGTGGCGTACTTCACTTGGTTATATTGAATGAAATCTACGAATGTGTGTTGCCTGACCTTAACTAATAGGAATCTTTTCTGCAGATCATATCCGGGAATATATCACTAAAAGGAAAACGCCCTGAATAATAATTTGAAAATGCATAAACTCAACCAACGACCCGTTTATATTGAATGCAATCTACGAACGAGTGTTACCTGACCTTAACTAATAGGGATCTTTACTGCAGATCATATCTGGGAATCAATCACTGAAAGGAAAACGCCCTGAATAATAATTTGAAAAGGCATAAACTCAATCAACGACCCAATGCACACAACTCAATCAACGACCCAATGCACACAACTCAAACACCAAATTTATGATTCTGATGGGATTAAATCGGTTCAATGCATCATTAATGTAGTAGAGAACAAAAGAAGCAACATTGGATGGTGAATTGTGATCTTAATCAATGTAAAGATTAAAGTTCTTGATTCTTGATGCATGCAGCAGTACATATAGTAAATCTAATGGCACTTTCAGTATAATGGCAATTAACGTGTGATATCCCATCCATATATAACGGACATGATTAAGCAAAATTAGATAATAAGAAAGCAGCATGAGTGTGATGTTGAATAATCAGCATAAATCCACTGGAATTAAATGCTTGAATGTGCTGACACAATTATATGGGTTTTGTGATCGTCGAGGGATAAGAGGGCACATGCTAATGTGTTACGTGTATTGAACCATTGAGGTTTGAACTCTCCATTTGTGAGTGGGTCTGAGCTCTTTAGTTGCTGTGACTTTTTTTCTGACGCAACTAGGCATTGAATATTCTCTTAATTAGTTCAATAATAGTTAAATTCAATTATTTTCTGATATTATGGGCCATTGTAATTGTGGTCAGTGAGTATTTATCCTCTGGGGCTATTTTGGTTGGTTTTAGATAATTGTCTCTTGTTCCAATATTCTTAAGGCTTTGTTTTCAGCCATCATGATGATTGATGGTCCCAATGTGTCAAAGGGACTGATAATATCTATTTTTCAATAGCAGAAGGGAGAGGAACTACTGGGAATGTCAAGCAACTCTATGTATCCTACTACCAGTAAAAACGATGTCATTATTATATCACTAATAAATAAGGAGAAACACACTCAGGGATTTCAGCAATGTAAAAAGAGGAGGTTAAAAATATTGGGTTAAAAGTGTTGGGCAAGGGAAATTACTACTCTCCAAAAGAGCTGCAAGGGAAAATAATTAAAAACCAGCTAGAAAGAAAAACACAATTACATGGAAAATTAAAATATCAACTTGCTGGCCTGTTACATTCTTTTTGAACAACAAAGCAGTTTAGGAATTTTAACTATTTTTATACTTATCTATATGATGCAAAACTTGGAAGGAAGATAAATGAAAAATATATCAAACCATGTGATTTTTGGGTCCTTTTTTGGGGTGTGTGTTATGTGGAATCACAATACTGACCGTCTAATGGTACGTAGATGATCTCAAGATCCATTATGCTGAAGATTTGGTCGAAAAAGATCTCCATCGTCTGATTCAAAACAATCAATGTTTTTCGGCTGGGGTGAGATTGCATTTTCACAACTGCAAATAATGCTACTCAACCACAAATATGTTAGAGCAGAAGATTGGGATGCCTTTGTTGCAAAGACAAAAACAAAGAGTTTGACATGAGTTTATGCATTAACATAAGAAATTGAAAATTTATTTAGATAATTAAAACTACATCTGAACTCCAAATTTTAGAGTGACGGTAAATGGAAATTACTAAATTTGAACAAATGGTCAAATTTCAAAACTAAATTAAAATTTCGAAAACCGAAAATAATCCTAATGAAAACAAAAAGAGAAGTATCTCAAATGGTGGGGGATGGTGAAACTTGTGTTCGAATGCACGCCCCAGCGATGCATTTGAACCAGTTCAGTGCCATGTGCACATGGTTGACCAACAACCATAAAAAAGAGAAAAACATTTTTTTTGCACTGCTGATTTTGTGCTCAAAGGTGAATTTTCAGTGGAAATTCTTTTGGGTGGAAAACCCATATCTTTGATCCATGAAATGAAGAGCAAAAAGTTCATTTAAAAAAAAAGAAAAAAACTAGAGGGACTAGTGTACCCTTAGAGGATGTGGTGCAACTCGTGATCATGTGCCATGTGGCACATGATCTAGCACTCAAATGCATCTTCCCATCTCTCTTTCTCTCTCTCTCTCTCTCTCTCTCTTTATATATATATATATATATATATATATATATATATATATATATAGGTCTGCATCTGATCTAGATCCAACCATGAGAGATGTAGACCGGGTCCAAACTTGATTTAGGTATGGATCTGGTCAGGTCCAACTTTATGTGTCCGAAACCTAGGCCCAATTTCTAATATGGCCCAATCCAGTGGAAATTTGGATTCAATTGGGTCTAATCAGGCCGGGTCTGGATCTATTAAACCCATTTGCATCCTTAAGTGTGGGTGGGTAAGCTCATTTTTCTGCAAGTCCTTGTTGATGTCCCTTGGACTTCCCTCTAAAATTTTCCAGTGCCCCATCAGGTCTTTGCCTTTGCTTGGATGACAGCTGGCGATGAGATCTCTACTGTGCCATCTTCAAATTCATGGTTTCGATCTAGCGAATCGTTGTGTGATGTTCATGGTTTATGAGAAATGATGGACCATGTTTCTCTTCATTGTGTGTGTGTTTGTGGGGGGTGGGCGGGAGGTTTGGTATGAGATGTGGATTTCCATGGGTTCTTATTATCTTTTGATGCTTCCCCTTGTCTATTGTTGAGTTGTTTGTGGGGGTCCATTCGTGAAATTGAGGAGGATGATTTACAAGTTTGTCCCTTTGGCTATTTGTTGGGGACTATGGTTAGATAGAAGTACCATAATTTTTTTTAACAACATGAAGCAATCCATTAATGCACTAATGAGAGTTGGTCATTGAATTTTTGTGATCCATGAATTTTTTGGAGGGTTACATCCTACAAAGAAATTTGGCTAAATTTATTTCGTGTAGGATTGGGAAAGGAGAGACTAAAAAAATAAGTGGGAGCCACATCTCCTTGGTTTTCTCAAATTTAACTTTTATGGAGGTTTCATCGGGAGCCTTGGTTTTAGCGGGCATGACTGGTGGTTCATGATCATAACAATGCTATTATTCTTGAGTTTTCTGGGTCAGGTGGGAAAATTCCACTGAAGCAGAAGTTAGGGGTCTGCATGAGGGCATGATAGAATTTTGGTGGCTTGCTATCGTCTAGGTGATAGTTGAGGGCTTTGTTCCTTTTATAATTAAAGATTTTTGTTTAATGAAAAGAAATTTAGGGAGATTCCCTGTGACGGCAGCTCTATATGGGGGGACTAGAGAGTATGGGATGGGTGATGGTTGAGGGAATAGGTCAAACAACTGATGTTGCGATTTAGTGATTTAATAGGTTGGTTTCCCTTTTCTCCCGGTCTTAGGTCGAATCAATATGTTGATCTGCTTGTTTTCTTTATGGCCTGATTTTGGTTTATTTTTTCACCCACAAGATTTTTCTTGGCTTGTAGCATTTGATGCTTGTAGCATTTGATTCGAATAAAGCGGGTGTTACGGCTTTGTTTTTCCATAGGCCCATGATGGTTTTAAATTCCGGTTGACCCTTGTGGGTATTTTTTTTTTGTTTTATTGTCTTTGGGCTTCTGGTAATCTGTCATTCTGACAATTTCTTCATGAGGTTATGAAGAATGTTCTGTCCAGAGAGTCAATTTGGAGAAAACTACTGTCGATTTGCAAGTTTTGGCTGATTTTATAGGTTGTATGTGGGATAGTCTTCCGATGACCTACCTTGGCTGCCCGTTGTGCATTGGTGTTCCAAATAGGTTGATGTGGAAACCAATGGTTGGAAAATTTGAAAGAAAGTTAGCCTCTTGGAAAAGCAATCTCCTGTTGATTGGGTGCGGTTCACACTTATCAAGGCTACTCTTACTAACCTCCCAGTTCACATATGTCCATGTCAAATGTCCGGCGGGGGGTTATGGATAAGTTGGAACAATTTGAGAGGGCCTTTCTATGGGAAGGAAAGGGGAATAGTCATAAGTTTCACTTGTGTAATTGGGAAACTTGCCAACAATTGCCGAGGAGTAAAGAAAGTATTGGGATAAGGAATTTAAGATATATGAATCAAGCTCTGGTGGGGAATTGGTTGTGGAGAATAGGAGGAGACGGAGGTGTTTTAGGTTATGGATTGGTTGGAACAAATTGAGAGGACGTTTCTATTGGAAGGAAGGGGAAATAGTCATAAGTTTCACTTGGTTAATTTGGAAACTTGCCAACAATTGCCGAGTAGTGAAGAAAATATTGGGATAAGGAATTTAAGATATATGAATCAAGCTCTGTTGGGGAATTGGTTGTGGAGAATAGAAGAGAGGGAGGTGTTTTGGGTGCGAGCCCGGAGGGATAAATATGGAGGGGGTGTAGAGGAGTGGGAGATCGACCCAGGGAGGGCGGAAGGACTTCAGCTTGGTAGAGAGGGGTCGTTTCTGTGGCGGATAACTTTAGGCAGTGCTTCAGATTTGAGAGAGGATTGGGTGGGTGACCGGATTCAATTTTGTAATGATTTGTAGGTCAACAATCCCTATGTATGAGGTTCAGTTCTTTATTTGATATCCCTTCTAATAAGGGGGCTGTTATTCAGGATGTGGCTGTCTTTAAGAGGGATGACAGGTGATGAGATATAAGTTTAAGAAGAATTCCTAGAGATGATGAGCTACCGACCTGGGGAACCTCCTGGCTCAAATTTAAGAGGCAACTCCTTGCCCCAAGGGAGTGGATAGGAGAATCTGGATCCTGGATAGCAAAGGCATTCACAGGTAAGTCCTTTTATAATTTTCTATCCAGCCATACCCTTATGAGCAGGTATTGGGTGGGTGTTTGGAAGGCAGGGGCGCCACTGAGAAATCTCTTCTTCAGCAGAGCTGCAGCTTGGAAAATTATCTTAACGGTGGATCAATTAAGCAATAGAGGATTTGGGTTGAGCAATCTCTCTGTTATGTGTGGGAATGGGGAAGAAATGGCAACTATTCTATTGCTGTATTGTCCCTCCGCAGCAGGGATATGGTAATGGGTTTTAAAGGTTTTTGGAGTTAGCTGGGTTGTTCCGGTGTTGTGTAAGGGATTGCTTACTGCTTGGCATGACGTTGGGTTTGAAGGGATTCAGGTCAGATTTTGAGAAGTAGAGGTGACATCCGTTTTATGGGCGGCGTGGCTTGAAAGGAATGAAAGCATTTTCTGGAATGCTCATATCAGCTGGAAATAAAGTTTGCAAAGGACTTCAATGTGGAATAGGTCCTTGCGAACTATACGGAAGGGCAGTCTTTGATAATCAAAATTAGGGATTTGTGGGAGCATATGGTTTCCAGGTGATGCTTCCTTTCTGGTCTCCTGCAGCTCCTTCCGGGCGTGGCTTCAAGGTTATTTTGTCGCTGGCCGGGCGCTGTTTTTGTGGTGTTGTTTTTGTTTCTGCCTTGTGGTCTCTTGCTATCACCAGGTATGCACTTTCTTTTCCTTCTATTCATTTTAATGGATTGCTTTCTACGGATTAGAAAAAAGAAGAAAATGAGTCAAACTTTGTGATTGGACCAATGGATCGCTTATATTGTTGGTGAAAATGTATTAAATAATGAATATACTGTATTTCAGTTGTATCTCGGCGTTACCAGAGTTGTTTCCTTCTTTTACTTCATTTGTACGATAGTCTACATTTTTTGTAGCTTTGGTACTTTTCCATTTGACGATAAAAAAAGTGAAATATTAATGACTGGTACTATCCTTAATCTGGCTTTTTACTCAGAACGTTAACTAGATGGCTTTTCATAACTGTAAGTTAAACCATTAAGGCAAATTGGACGGTCCACGTGTTCTAGTGTTCCTATTTGTTGAAAGTGGACAATCCAAATTGTTCTAGTATCTGGATCCCTTGACTTGAATTTTTCGTACAAGTTAGATTTTGTTAATAACACTTTAAAAGTTATCGATGCTATACAACAGAGATAAACTGATAATATTTTTGTGATTCTGATTTGAGTTGCATTTGCCGTCGTGATCTCAAGATGTTCTACTTTATCCTGGTTCCAGCTTCCAGTGGTCTTGTGACAATTGTTGAGTGTTAATCTTTATTCGGTAGCCGCTGTTTGAAATATTGACATCCAATCTGCATGTTTTTAAATTTCTTAGTACAAAAGTACAACTTGATGCAAAATTTGGACTTCGTTGAGAATATTCTGACAAAAAATAATGCTATCAGAAAATTCTAAATAAATAACATAAGGAGAAAGGGTTAAAGGACAATAGGGGAGAAGAAAGATTGAGAGAGGGACAATTGCTTGCAGTGTTTTTGCGGAAGCGTTAATCATAAGCTAGATAGCGCGTAACGTGAAAAAAGGTTGGGAGTTTTTGTGAAAAGGGACAAGTGCGACTTTCAATTGGTTGGAGAAATGAAAGGACATTGCAAAACTACTAAAACAACTATCCAATGCGAAGTTAGTTTAAGTTTGAGTGGAAACTAAACATGAAACATTCAGATGCTGCCATCATGAATTAGGTTGAGAGTCTATGGGAAATATAGCATTGTAATAATTGACAAGGCCAATTTTATCATATGCCCAAATTATTTATGCCAACTGGGTCCTTGGATACCTTCCAAATGATTAATTTGGCTTGGTTCCAACTCTGGATCCTGTTCTTTTAACATTGATGTCAAGTTGCTACCTATAATGCTTCATCATGGAATTTAAGACTTTGAGGTAGTTATCTGTCTTCTCAGTTTCCTTGCTTTGGATGTTGGATCTTCCTGAACATCAAGTGAAATTGACCATCTGATTGGATTTTCTTTCCTTTCCATTTACATTTCATTTCGTGGTGGAGTTCAAACTTGAGATAAAAGCTTATGAAACAGATCCTTGCTCCCTCTAGGAAAAGTAAGAATATGGAAACATCTATTTCATTACTAATACTTACGCTAAAATCTCATGAAACAGATCCTTGTTCCCTTTAGGAAAAGTAAGAATATTGACACTCTATTGCATTACTAAATTATTGCTATGAAGACCTTTCATTTCTAGAACTATGGAACACATCTGCCAATTTTGCATTTTATTTAGAACGCAATCTTTCATTGACTATTAAAATATTTAGTTTAGCAATTATGCGATTTATTTGGAAATGGCTCATAATAGATGAAAAAGCAATCCAGAACTTCAAACCTAAATAAACCTGCAACTTGCAAGATGACTGGATGAGTAAACTCCGAGAAGCTCACCTTACACAAGTACATATACTAATGGCTCCTGTAAAACAATTGATTGAACTAGGAATTGCAAGTGACTTCATTCCGAATTATTCCGATTCCGTGATATTTGTGGTAGAGTCAAACTGAAAAAAAAATCTCATGAAGCAGATGCTTGTTCCCTTTATGAAAAATAAGAAGATTGAAACATCTTTTTTTGAAAATAAATAAATTATTAAACTGAAATATCTATTGCATAAATAATTTATTGTTATGAAGACCTTCCATTTCTAGAACGATGAAACAAATGTGCGTATTTTTCATTTTATTTAGAACACAGTTTCTCATTGGTTACAGTCACTCCAAAGAGTTTTAGTTCAGCAACTATGTATGCGATTAGTTTGGAATGACACTTTTTACTCATGACAGATGCAGAGGCAATTCAGAAATTCAAACCTAAATAAACTTGCGACTTGCAAGATGACTAGATGAGCAAACTCCGAGAAGCTCAACTCTGTTTAATAACAAGTAAATATCATAATAAAAAAAATCTATGTTGTCCGTGGGCAACATAGATAAGCTTAGCCTGGTATATCTCTCATTTGTGTCAATCAACTTCAATCTGCTCCCGCTCCCTATGTTATTGCCACCCTTGCGAAATGTGCTTTTGGAATCAAATTGCTCAATGATAACGTAGAGGAGAATAACAGGCCAAGCCAAGGGGTTGCAGCTGTAGCTGACCTGAAAGGTACACCGTGACACAACCTTGAGATTGCAGGTTCAATTCCAGCTTACTTAAAAAAAGTACAAGAAGCCAAGACGTGGGGTGGATTTTGACACTTAAATAAATTTGATGTATCACCGATAAGAAAAGCTGTCATAGAGTCTAAATATGAGCATACTTGAGTTCTTACTAATTGGTGCTAAGTATAACATGCCCTTCCATAGCTGGTGATTAGTTTTTAGGGTCTCTGTGAAGCTTTACAGGATGTCTAAGCTACTTCAAGGAGTCCTTCAACTATCTTGTTACCCATGGGATGAACTTCTACAATAAGATCGAGTGTAAATCTTTTGCTAGAAGCACCCTTATTTTCTGACATTTAGGCAACTTCAATATTCAATAAATCTTCCAACATATGTCTTCTACCCATGGTGTAAATCTAGCTCTTATTTTGGATTTTTTATTATTAATGTTATTATTTATTTTGTTGTTTGTAATCATTACTTTATTAATGATAAAAATAAAACAGGAAAAAAGTTAGCATGACTCAGCACAAGCAACGTCAAAAACATTACGACACGGGATCAAAAAACCAAGGAAGAAATCCACTCCACGAGTGTATCTGCATCGGTCTTACCTACCTAGGACTAAGAGAGACGTTAGTTAACCCATCTTCCATAATCTCTAATTTCTCCTCGAACTGGTGATGGAGTCTCAAGGGAGTTCCAGATCTCTTGGACAGCCATGAATACTTATAAAATCACCTAAACGATTGTATCACCCATATTCATGTCTTGTTATATCCGGACTGCCATTCCCATTGAAAAATAAAATAACTATTAATAACAATAATAAATCTTCTGATTAAGGCACTTTTGGTGATGTTAGTATTAATGACTTAACAGAAGCTATCATTGAATTTGAAAATGGGATTCAGTGGAGTAGCTCCACGTGAATCATTTGGATGTGAATAGGTGTTAATGCACTGTCCTATTCTGTAGGTGTTTTCCATGTCTATGAAGTACCGTTGTTCTGATGTTTCTAATTCTAAGCGTGGTAAAAAATATCTACTGATCTGCTAATTTATAAAAGATCTTCGGAAGATGCAATCATTAAACAGTGTTGTGTATATGTTTGGGATTTAATAATTTCTTCAATTCAACTACTGCCAAGGTTCTGTTATTTCAATTGCATGTTGATGGGGAATATACCAATCCATATTACTTATGGAAATGATTTATCCTTCTATAAAGACTAATGGGAAAAATAATGTGACAATTTTCAGTAGAGTGAGTGCTTATTGTGGTCATTCAATATGGTTCCAGATTCAGTAGTCTAGATAAGCAATAAAATCGTGATGCCAAGGTTTTAAACCCACACTTATTTCAATTGCATGTTGATGGGAATATATCAATCCATACTAATGGACGTGATTTATCCTTCTATAAAAACCAATTCTGGGAAAAATAATAAGTGACAATTTTCAGCAGAGTGAGTGCTTATTGTGGTCCATCCAATATGGTTCCAGATTCAGTAGTCTAGATAAGCAACAAAATCTCGATGCCAATATATTAAGCATTGAACATCATAAAAATAAAAAATAAAAAAATCTCTTTCCTCAAATAAAGACAGAAAAAAAATGCATACACAATGCCCATCATTTGCATTTGCAGAAGTCAATCTGTTTGTTGCTGCTGATGCTTTTTTAGGGATCATGTTAAATCCATAATTTCATTAAATGAAACGAGATTACAGCAGATCAAGAACAGGAAGCTTGGCCAAGAAAAACCAAAACAGAAACAAATGCAAGAAAATAAAACGTTTTTATGTGGTGACACAGTGACTGCCTCAACATAGAATGCCTTCAAGCACTTGGATATATATTTAAATTTGCAACAAAGCAAAGCAGCATAAACTTTATTGAAGAATTTCCTCCAAGAGAAAGGCAGCTAATGTTATGTAAGTGTAACTGAAATTTGACATTAGATGCTACACTGGTTATAGGTTTTTACTTACTAAAGCAACATAAGCTGGCAATAGAGAAAATGAGAATATATAAGGAAAAACCAGCCGTCAGAAAATCCATAAATTTAACTAACATAATTTTACTTACTAAGGCAACATAAGCTGGCAATAGAGAAAGGAAAATGAGAATATATAAGGAAAAAACAGCCGTGAGGAAATCCATAAATTTAACTAACATAATTAATCACATAAGCAACCAATCTGCCATTGGGCAAATTAGTGCAGGGGTTCCTCTGCATCATTGTTTTTGAGGATTGTGTTGAGACAGATACTCTCAATTGTCTACTCCTTTTGATGCTAAAATTAGGTGAGATTTGCATAAACTGTAACACTACTTGAAAGGAGGGGCCCCATTTCCCAATAATCAGTATTGCTTGATTTCAAATTCTATTGCATACATCTTAAATTCTTCCAAAGGTTTTTAAATAGATCACTATGATAGAGTGATACTGAGAAGTTTTGTGGAGTTCATAAATGAATGTAGCCTTATGGAAATGACCACGGGAGGCTGTCTCTTTACTTGGTCTAACCTTCAAGATAATTTGATCATGTGTAGACTGGACCAGTTTCTTTGTTCACCCCAATGGGAGGCCATGTTTTAGGGTGCCAAGGTGGAGAATTTACCAAGGCCAGTGTCTGATCATGTGCCTTTGTTGCTTAAATCCATGTCAAAAGGAAAAGGGTCGACACCTTTTCGTTTTTAGAATATGTGGCTTTTGAATGAGGACTTTTGGGATAGGGTTAAAGTTTGGGGGAATTAGGAAGTGATAGTGGGTATGGCTGCTTTTAAATTCTCTTCCAAACTTTGAAGCTTGAAACATAAAATTACGAAGTGGAACATGAGTCAAGGAGGTGCTTCTTAAGGAGATCCAAAATTATTATATGATTGAGGAGCGTGGGCCCCTCACCATGGAGGAATGAGAAATAAGGGCGGCTTTAAAAACTCATTATAGTAAAAAATGCCTTGATTGTGAGAAGGCCAAGGTTAATTGGCTGCACAATGGGGGATCAGAACACCAAATTTTTTCACTCCATTGCCAACACTAGGAATACAATTGATGTCTGCATATTATTATGGTGGTGGTGGGGGGGGGGGTTACCAGAATTGATGATGGAGATAAATTTTTTTTTGATAAGCTGGGCTTGGACTTGCGACCTTTAGGTTGCAATGTTGTCAACCTTCCATTCTGCTACAGGCTCAAGTACTATGATGGGGATAAAATTGGGGATGTGATGGTAAAATTCTATGAACACCTTTTAGTGATGATGGCTACTGCAGACCTAGATTGGACGACCTCAAATTTTCTACCATTTTTAGTGCTGACCATAGGGATATTAAAAGAGTGTTTGAGGTCAAACGGGTTGTGTAAAAGGAGGTGAAGAATAAGGCTTTGGGACCGTGTGACTTCACTATGAAGTTCTTTAGAAGCTTCTGAGATTTGATCAAAGGGGACTTTGCTGGAGTTATTTCATGAAGTCCGTAGGATGGGATTTCTTGGTATATCGCCAAACTTTACTTTCATTATCTGATATTAAGAAAGATGGAGTGGAAGAGATCAAAGATTTTAGACCCGTAAGCTTGGTTGATAGCGTTTATAAAATCTTTGCCAAGGTGCTGGCCAATAGGTTGAAACCTCTTATGGGGATCATCTCGGAAAACCAAGGAGCTTTTGTTCAAGGCAGACAGGTGTTGAACACAAGGTGATTGAATCCGGACACAAGACTAAAGCTCGGGGAATTATCTTCAAGATGGATATGGAAAAAGCCTATGATATGGTTCATTGGGGCGTTCTGGAGTATGTTCTTCGGAGAATGGGGTTTTGTTACAAATGGAGGAGTTGGATGAGAGCTTGCTACTCGTCCGCTTTGCTCGATTATGCTTAATGGGTTGCTTGAGAGGTACTTTTAAGAGATCCAAAGGTTTAAGTCATGGGGATCATCTCTCCCCTGTCCTCTTTATAATATGGTTGAAGAAGCTTTAAGTAGGATGCTCAGATGTGGTACTTACTTTAATGCCTTCTCGGGCTTTAGTTTGTCAAGGAATGGATCATCCGTCTCCCACTTGCATTTTGTCGATGTTGCTATTATTTTTTTGGGGCTACAAAGGAGGATTTGTGGCATTTTAGAGCTATGCTTACAATCTATGAGGAAGTTTCGGGGCAGAACGTAGCTTACATAAAATCCATATTGTTGGGGATTAGAATGGAGGATAGTTTGATGGCCTCTTTGGCAAACTCTATTGGGTGTGAGGTGGACTCATTGCCTACCACGGACCTGAGGATGCCGTTATGTATGGGGAAACCTAATGCCACTATGGGAGCTTGTTATCCATAGATTTGGAAACCGTTTTGACAGTTTGTAAAGGAATCTTCTATCTAGTGGGGGTCGCCTGTTATTGGTCAAAGCTACTCTGTGTAATCTTCCAATAAACTGTCTTTTTTCTGGTGCCCTAATGGTGGTGATTGAGAGACTTGAATAATTTGAAAGGAACTTTCTCTGGGAAGGAAGGGGGGAGGAGAGGAAGTATCACCTGATAAACTGAGCTGTCTACAAATTTTCTTGAGTGGAGGGCGGAATGGGCATTCCTAGTCTTAATGATATGAATAGAGCTCTTTTTGGGAAGTGGCTTTGGTGATTGGGGCTGAGGAGGACAATTTTTGGGTGAGAGTGCTGGTCAGTAAATATGGCAGAACTCAGAATGGTTGGGGCATTCGCTCTTGGAGGAAGCCATGGCTTTTTAGGGGGTGTGTGAGAGGTTAAATTGACGTTTGGTCTCTTTGTTAAAGTATGAATGGGGGAATGGTAGCCGTGTGTTCTTATGGGAGAATAGATGGTTGGGGAGTTCTTGTTGAAGTACAATATATTGGATTGCCAAAATACTTCTATTGCTCAGATGCTCAGTTATAGTGGTGGTGCGATTGTGTGGGAAATTCACTCTAGAAGGAATCTAAGGGATATTGAGGTTGATGACCTAATGGAGCTCTTGGGTATCATTGAGTTTTATGTGCCGAAAATCAATGGGGTTGATGCTAGTGTGTGGACTCTCTGTTATAGATATCTGGTGAGCTTGAGACGTCCGTTATTAAGGCATCAGTGGGTCTGGGTTTGGAAGTTGAATGCTCCACTGCGTGTCTGTTTCTTCGGATGGAGTTTGGCTTGGGGGAGGATACTTACCATTGACCAACTTGTCAAGAGATGCAAACACATCCTTAATATGTGTGATGTGTATGCAAGAGAAGGAGAATGCTAACAACTTGTTCATCCTTGTTCATCCATTGTTGGGTGGCAAGGGAGCTCTGGGCCCTAGTTGAAAACTTTTGGTTTCGTGGGTTTTGCCTAGTTCAATGAGAAAGTTGATTGCTGCTTGGGAGTATCAGATTTTTGAGGGATCAAAGGTGTTTTCGGGAGGACCTTGCTGGGAGTCTTGTGGGCTTTATGGTCGGAGAAAAATCAGTCTTTCAGAAAATTAGAAGGCCAACTGCTTTTATCATGCGGAATGCCAGGGAGTGGGTTCTGAGCGGGGTCATGCTGGATAAAGAGGGTGCACAGTTGGAAGGGCTGACCTTTTGGAGGCGTGGGATGTCATGGGTGTGGATACGTAGGGTTTGGTGCGCCAGTGGTTTCTTCTTCTTGGGGCTGACCTATTTTTTGGTTGTTGGAGGGGGAGATGGGGGATGTTAGTTTCTGGGATGTCTTATTAGTCTTTCTCTTTTGCTTTCCCTTTTGTTTTTTCGTTCTCTATGGCTTGTGCTTTAGCTTCTCGCTAAGGCTCTAGGTGCGTCTCTTTGTACTCTTTTTAATTTATATATACTCTATTTTATTCATTAAAAAACAGTTATTCTTACTATTGAAAGGATACAAGATATTCCATGGTGCATTTCATTTGCAGACGATGTGGTAGTAATTGCCCAAATAAGGAAAGAATAAATGATATGCTAGGATATTCTAGAATTGTAGAGAAAAGCCTTGGAGTCTAGAGGTTTGAAAATTAGCAGAAGAAAGACAGATTACATGGAATAAATATTTAGTGAGCATGATAGCCTGAAGGAGGATTTAATTCAAAGCGAAAATAATCTAGTGCCGCATTGTCATTATTTTGCTATTTTGGCTCTACGTTACAATCAGATGGTGGATTTGAAGAGGATGTCTCAATTATGATTAATACTGGTTTGATGAAATAGTGACCAACAAGAGAATATTGTGCGATTCAAGTGTTCCACTTAGATTGAAGGTACGTTTTTATAAGAGGATGATTAGATCTGCCATATCATGTAGTGCAGAATGTTGGGCTATGAAAAAGCGACAAGAAGAGAGTACATGGGATTGAGATGCATGTTAAGACAAATGTGTGGGTCACAAGAAAGATAAAATTCGAAATGAATGCATAAAAGGAAATTTGAGAGTGTCACCTATAAAGGAAAAAGAAATATAGAATTTTGCTTGAGAAGGTTTAAACATGTCCATTAGAGGCCACAAATCCTATACGAAAAGTTGAGATGCTACAAGCATAAGGAGGTATGAGAAGAAGACTACTGAAGACCTGGAGGAAGCAGTGAGAAGGGACATGAAGGATTGCAAGTTACAAAGAGCTTGGTGCTGATAAAAAATGAGTGGAGAAATAGGACTCACAAAGTCAACCCTAAATGATGATTCTTGTAACTTTTTTCCTCTTCATTTCCTTCTATGACTACCTCATCTCCAAAAGTTACAGGGACATTGGCCATTGAAAACTGTCTTGTCGGTTGTGCTGAGTTATTCCATACTTTTATGAGTGTTTGATTGGTGAATACTAACATGCTATACGTATTGCAGTAACTTCTTGCTAAATTATCCCCCTCGAAGGATAGTTGGTGCAGTAGAGGAGTAATAAGTGATGAAATTGTGTGTCTGTGTCTTGGTCTGTCTCTCTGTGAGCGCGCGCATGTGTGTGTGTGCGTGTGGAGTCACAGGCTTGATGTCGTGAATTGTTAGCAGATAGGTTGACTAGTTTGAAATCTGTGGTCACTAGACTTGCAACAACTTCCTTTACGCGCGCACATGTATATTATAGCTGGGGTTATACCTGGTTCTAGGCAATCATTTTGGTGGAGAAGCAAATACTTTGTTGTGAAAGAGATTGTAGTTTGGGTTTTGATCAGGTTCAAATGTTCAAATCATTTGTGACACCACCCCCTGTTTGGATTCCTTATACATCTGGCCAATGAGTATGGTTTCTTACCCATCTGAAGGATACACCATTGTATGCATTAATAACTGTTTACTCACGTGCTTTAAATGATTCATCAGCCATTGTTGCATTTTTCCTTGCATTTCTGTTTCTCTTCGATTAATAAGATTGTTTGGAGATGGCACTTTTGAAGCATTCTAAAAAGTGCATGATCCATTACTTCAACTGTGAAAATAAGAATGAACTTGTAGAGTGAAAATTCTCCTCATTGAAATCCTCCCTTGTTTGATTATAATCAGCTACCACTAGTTGTTTGCTTTGATGATCCAAATTTAGAGCCCTTTTACCTTTTTTTGAATGATCAGTCCACCCTATCAGAGCCAAAATGTGATTGATTTGAGTTGGGAGGTAATCCTTTATTAAAAGGCAATGGTGGAGAAGATTTATGTGACTGCTATTTATCTTTTAGTTTGTCAGAAGTTAGAAATTTGAAGGTATTTGTAGATTTTTTGAGGCAGTGTTACCTACTTTTAGATTTTTGCCGTGCCGACACTTGGTGGCACTTGGACATGTGCTGACACTTGATGGAACTTGGACACTCCCCAACACAACACGATACTTCTAGACATGCATGGGAATTCTGCATAATACAATCAAAATGTTCCTCGTTTTGACACGATAAAATGAAACGTTTTATAAAAAAAAATTATGTAAAGTTTACTAACATATAAAATAAAAGGCTGGGTCCTTGAAAACGCATTGTATTTTATCGTATATTTTTAGTTATGTTCATAACAAACATTTTGGATCTTTTCATTACATATCTCAATTGACTTTCTAAGACCTATAGAAATTGAACCCGGGCCAAATGTCTAGGTAACACTGGTGTCAGGTCTCAAAATAGTTGAACAACTTTGAGATGAGATGAAGAAGAAGAAGAAGAAGAGGAGAGGTGAAGAATAAAGAGGAGTTTAGGAGAAGAATCAACTAGGATCGTGTTGGTCTTTACAAACACACCCTTTATATTAAGCATCAGGGAAATTTGCATAATTACCTTTATAAAAGAGGGCAAATACAAGGGAGTCATACATTTTCCAGAAAAGACAAAAATACCCTTGAGCTTCAATCACTAGCACCCCCCTCTAGTTGGTGCTTAGGTATCTATAATGTCAAAATTTTTTCTGATCAATAAATCTATCATACCCAACTTGAATAGTGTCACATAACCTTATCTTCCCAATACTTTGGTGAGCATTCCCCAATGTCACCTGATTCGCGGGTTCGCTCGATTCAAATTCGGGTTCGTCATTCGCTACATCCAAGCAAACGTGATTAGGTAGGGGTAGGATGCGTGTTAATAATTTATTTTTTTTATAATAATTTTACATTTAATTATTAATATATGTAGATTTTAGTTTTATAATGTATAAAAAAGAAAACAAAAATATAACACAAATAGCAAGAATGGAGCATTGGCTATGCGTGGGGTGTCCAACCTACTTGAACTGGTTTCGAGTCTTGGAAACAACGTTTTTTGCTGTTATAAAAAAAATATTTTTTTGTGTGTCGGTTCGCCCATTCTGAGTGAATCGAACCGCGAACCAGTTCACTATTCGTAGGGTTACCTAGCGAATTAGGTAACTCTGTTATATACATCCATTGATCTTGAGATTTCAAATCTGGCGTGCAAAATATTGTTTACTCCAACTTTTCTCTAATAAAATGACACTCCACCTCTATAAGTTTGTTTCTCTCATGGAAAACTAGGTTAGCAACAATATGGATGGTGACCTCATTATGCCACATAACTTTATTTGTATTCTCTCTAGTTTTCCTACTCAATTAATTGAGATCTAATCCATCATCCTCACAATTGCCTTGGGCCATTGCTCTATATTCGACTTCAACACTCGAGCGAGCCACTATATCCTATTTCTTGCTCTTCCTTGTGGCTAAATTTTTTCCAACGAAGTGTACAATATCTTTTAGTGAACTTACTTCAACATCAAAATGTCCACAAATCACATGCAAAATTACTTTGTTTTGAGTTTATGAGTTTATGAGAATTCTTTAAACACCATCTAGATGATAGGTCTTACAGGCATTTGCACGCATGGTCACAAAAATTTCCGATTTTTTGAAAATTTTGCAAGTAATTCGCGAATTTGAGGTTCTGTGAATTAATCCCGAATTATTTGCGGATTTTTAAAAATTTCTTGTACTTCTAAAAATTCGCGAATAATTCCTGAATTTTTTTAAAAATTTGTGATTTTTTAATATTTTTCAAAAAAAAATTATACTTTTAAATGCACTTTTTATATTTTTTCTCACCAATTTGTCCTCCGAATATTTCTTCAAACTTTCCAGATTTTACCGAATTTTTCCGAATTTTAACCTTGCTGAATTATTGCCGAATCCCGACTTGGTGACTAATGACTATGATTGCAGATACTGGCTGACTGCACTAACAACATATGATATATCAAAATGACTATTAGTAAAAGTAAAAACATTTTCCAACCAATTGCTAAAAGGATCAAATGTCCTTTAAACACTTTCTCGTAGTTCAAATAATGTTTATGTTCGAGCGGTGATTCAGATGTCCTACATCCCAACATGCCAGTCTCCTAAAGTAGATCAAGCTTGTACTTCCTCTAGGAAATAAATATCCCCTTTTTTTTAATCTTGCCACATTTATGCCCAAAAAGTACATAAGTATGCTGAAGCCCAAATCCTTAATATCAAATACTTTACTACTGTTAGAGCCATGATTTTCCTGGGATCATCACCAAAGACTACAATGTTATCCACATACACAATCAGTATTATTTTTCTTGAGAGCCTTCATTTCTTGTAGCTTTACATCTTTCCACTCCAGTTGAGATAAAACTTCACTTGCACTAGAAGGAATTTTAGCGGGTAATGCATAAGAAATAAAACCAATATGTACACGGAAGAGCATTATAGGACACAAAGTGGCTAATAGGGTGAGGCGTAAAGATCTTGAGCCCTTACGCAAGGCAGTGGGTTAATTAAAATCATTACTTGGATTAGTAGGAACAAAAACACTAGGTGATATGGTACCTGATGCACTCGCTTCAGGAGAAACATATGGGTCGACAACTGGAGATGGTGTGCCTACACCTTTCTCTAACCCTTTCTGTCTTCGAGCATATGTTTTCATTGACTTGGTTTTTTAGTTCTCATGTTTGTCAACCTCCTTGTTCTAACTCTCCTCAACATCTCATACCAACTCTCCAATAGTAGAGTCGTCATGAAGACTAGGTAGAACAATGTCTCTTCATCTTCTTTCTCTCCTCAATGAATACATTGTTAACCAGGGGACTAGAAAAAGGAACAGTCTTAAGAAATGTAACGTCCATATGGACACAAATAGTCTACTGTCTACTTCTTTGTTACGGGGGATAATCAAGAAATATATTTCAAATAGCCTTTGGATCCCACTTGTTCTGTAAGGACCCAACACATGCCAGTGACACAATGAGAAGACCTGCGATTAATAAGAAAGGAGGTAGTCAGACATCAACCCAATTTTTTTTGGAACACTCATCCCAATGAGTAATGCATGTCTGAATGCAATAAGTGACTATTTTTTCTTTTGAAGACTCCATTTTGTAGCAGAGTCTAGAGGTGTCGACCGTTTGACTCGCAATACCATAACTCTTGAAAGTACCCCTGTTCATAGTGAAAAATATATTCACCCCCATTATCTTAAGTGTAACACCTTCAAGGAAGCACTAGATTGAGGTTGAACCATCTTATGATAAAGGGGGAAAATCATCGTCACCTTATCTTTGATTTTCATTAATCATCCACAAATGAAACAATATGTTTAAAACCAAGAAGAGATAAAATAGAGGAAGGGACCTGAAACATCCAAACACAAGTGCAAAAGGAACATTACTTCTAGTATTGCTCAAAAGATGGGATGCTCTACCATGTTTTGAAAGATTATATAGACTTGACAACATAAAATTGCAAAAGGATCATTACTTCTGGTATTGCTCAAAAGATACGATGTTCTACAATGTTTAGAAGGATAATATAAACTCCACATAACCTATAATTATAAAACAACTAGCGCTCCTTTGGGAAACAAAAATTGCAATTTGGACAATGGCAGATATAGGCGAAATCTTCATAACTGCACCTTATCTTAAGATTTCTCAGCAACAAAACTCGAAGTATGCAAAACTGTTCATCTTCAACCATATAGAACCCCCCATCCTCACTACCATGGAAAAATCTCTACCCCTCTCTGACTCTCCTTGTTGTTCTTCTTTTTTGTTTATTTTTGATCGATAACATATCTAAATGTCAGTCCTGAAATACACAATGTGGGGGATTAAAAGTTATGCTTCAGTTAAAATGTTTAGAGAGGCTGCGAACAGAAAGAATTGTAGCGGCAAGATTAAGTACATGTAAGATGGAACTAAAAAATGGGGTAGTGACAGTTCCCCGGCTATCTATGGGAAGAAGAGGCATCAGCAATATGAACATGAGCAGTTTCAGGCAGTGGATAGTAGGAATTAAAAATGGAAGACCATAGGATCAGTTACCCCAAAATGAATGATCTAGGAACACTCAGCAATCATAGATGCATGAGGGCCGAGAGCACCTGACGGAGTGAGATGAGATGTAGCAGAAGTTGATGTCGATTGATTGGTTATTTCAGCTCCCCATATTCTCTTGGAAACATGGAAAGAGGGGTGTCTCTCGATAGGGGGTGTCCTGCGATGGACCATAATGAGTGCACTTCAATCTATCTGTATCAGATGAAGTGGTTCCTCTACCTCTCACTATTACCGACCTAACCACCACCACGTCTACAGGCATACGAACTATCCCTACCAGCGGGAGAAACAGTAGACAAGGAAGAACACTTGCACTCTGCCATCCCACAAGACACCTCCATAAGCTTGTACTTTTCATGCGGAAGAAGAGATAAAACAGTTCCAAAGGAAGGAAGGATCTCACGACTTAGCACATTGGCTCAAATAAACTCATACTCAGAACTTGAACCACAAAGTAGATAAAAAAATATCATCTGTTCTACAATAGCACACTGCTCAGAAGCACAATGAGTACATGACGCAGGCTGATAATAACTGAGCTCATCCCACATCCCTTGCAACTCAACATAGTAATTACCCAATGATCAATTTTCTTAACAAAATTTATTAATTGCATCTGTCAAGTCAAACACTTTGGTGAAAGTTCTGCTGAGTATGAGAATCAACGACACTATCTCATGATCCTTCTGCTGTTTCAGCATATGTAAATGCACAACCGATTCGTGACTGCATTGAGCGAAGAAGTGATGCCGTCATGGTTAAATTCTCAGATTCCCAATAAACATGCTCATCATCAGCCATATCAGGCTTAATAACTGAACCATCACTATACCCCAACTTCCTTTTGCTCCCCACGGACATCTTCACAGATCTTAACATTCCAAATAGTTAGTTTCATTGAACTTATAATTGTTATTTGAGGGATGTGCCCCTTAGTACTATTTCCTCCAAGAGATGAACCAACTTTAGTTGCATTTTACACAGTGTAGAACCAACGACAAACACAAGGCAGAAAATTTTACCCACCCCACCAGGAATCAGGCCTACAACCAACACAAAAAACAGTCAATAATAGCCAGCTTTTATGGTCCAACATAGTCATCCAATCAATATCTTGAAGAACAAGACAACCCTACAACACAAAACCCATTTATTGTTTTTGTTCACACAAGCACATTTTTCCATATCTGGCCACAAATCGATGAAGAACAACACCAAATTGATACACAACAACAACAATTACACAGAGAATGTTGCAGCAATGTGAGTGTTCAGAACATGAAATGCGAAGATAGGGTGTTGTATGAGGACCAACGACTATAGAACCAACAACAAATATTGCTATGTTGGACCTACTCATACATCTATGCTTGCGCAATGTTCTTAACTATGTTGAGTTGCAACGGAAAATAATTATACTTTTTGTCATATGTCTCACACTGTTGATCCAAACTCCGTAAGACCACAGCTGTTCGAAACCAAGTGGAAAACCAATCAACCCTATATCAATCTCCCACATTTTGGGTCAACCAATTGACTTTGGGCACTAGAAAACTCATGATCGCTGGTGTATTGTGTCACAACTTAAACTACTCTTCAAACAATCTTGAAAAATGTGAAAATTAAGGACAAATCTCTAAAAAAATAAGCTCTTGAAAAATACCCTTTTGATGTAATTTAAGTGATGCGGGAACTTATTAAATGCAATGCTAGGGATGAGATTAAATTAGAATTAATTCAAATAATTAATAATAGCAATTTCTCTAACAGATTACCATGGAAATATTCTAGAATTCAATTGGCTAATTTTATGGCCCACAATAGCGTTACCTTTCGTGTACGTTCCCTATCGGATCTAGAAGATTACGGTTCGCAATGAACGGCTAGATCTCCGATAGTTTTAGGGTGTCAAACAAACTTGCAAGCGGGTTCTCTCGATACTGTACAAAATAAAAGGCAAACAAGGGTTTAATGAAGAACGAGTAAATTGATTTTAGATTTTTATGAAATAAATAGGCTAGATTTGAAATTTAATTGAGAAATAAATAACTAGGGTTATGCTACTTACGCAAATCGTAGATCTATAGAAGATAGAGATGGAAGAAGAGTTGGCCTCGCATCAAACCGCAAGCGGGAATCGAAAAATCGCTTTCCGTTTTGAGAGAATCACACCCCCATGAAAGTTTAGAACTCTCAATTTTGCATAAGTAATTTTTATTAATCAAAAACTAATTAATAAAGTTGTTTACAAGCCTTTAAATAGGCTATCCAATGTATAAAACTAGAAATCCTAGTATAACTCTAATTCCTAGTTTAAAGAAAAGAAATATCCTAATTATTCTAAAACAATAAAATAAAGTCCTAAAACAATAAAGAAACTAATCATATTTCTAATAAAAGAAACAAATCCTATTTTCTAAAATAAGACAATAAAAGAGACTAATCCTAATTGAATTAGGAGTCTTGAAATCCTAATTCAATTCGTCACTTTCTGTGCAGCTTTCGAAAACTGGCCATAAATTCTTCAATACTTGTCGGAATTGCTCGTTTTTTGGCTCGTTGGAAAGCTACTTCGATAACTTTTAAATATGACCAATTTTGCATCAATCTAACTTCGTTTGACACTTCAAAATAGACCAAGCATAAAAGTGAGGGGATTGAAAGTTGAAGACCCTCTGACAAGAGAATTTCTGGCAATAAAATTTGAATTTTCTTCTTCCTGATCACTTTGATCTTCTTTCGCCTCTGATATGTTATTGGCAGTTGCTTGAATCGGATGCCCCCATCATTAAGTCAACTGGTCAACCCATGCTGACATCAGTTGCTGACTTCAAATGTGCATGTATTCTTCTCGGACGATGTGTAGTCAATATGCTCTGATACCAAGTTGAGCATCTTTGAGATGAAATGAAAAAGAGAATAGAAGAAGAATAAAGAGGAGAAGAATTGATATAGGATGTGTTCGTCTCTACAAACACCCTTTATCCTAAGGATCATGGAAAATTAAATAATTTTCCTTACAGAAAAGGGTAAATACAAGTGTCATACGATATCGATAAAAGACAGAAATATCCCTGAACTTCATCAAAAAAATAAAATAAATCCAACTTAAAGTTTGGTTATTGGTATATGACTAGAGATTTAGAGGTCAGAGATTCTGGCTATGATGCAAGTCTATTGGGATGTTATATTGAAGATTTTCAATTATACATCTAGGCCTACCTGTTGACTTGGGACCGATTACTAAATTGGGGTCAGCGTTAAGAAGGCTGAATTGAAAGAAAATTAAGGATCTAGAAGATGAAGTTAAGAGCCAATATATCACTTTGGGGGGAGAGTGACACATTGATTAAAGTGACCATTGCCATCCTTCTGATTTACTAATCTCTCTCTTGAAATTGTGTTGTTTGATTGCCAATTAGTTTGAGAAGATTCAGAGAAGTTTTCTTTGGGTATTTCCAAGAGGAAACATGTTTGTATGACCATTGTTTTGGCCTTGCTAGTGGAAGACTAAGGGATTGAGAGGATAGTTTGTGGTTAAGGTGGTTTAACATTATGTATATGACTAGGAAAAGAGGGTGGGAGAGTGAGTGAGATATGAATGGGGTGGGATCAGGCCTTTGGAAGTAGATTTGTCGTTGTTATAACTTATAAATGGTTTAGGGTGGGAATTACGTATAAGGTTGAGGCTGGAGATGAGATTAGGTTTTTATTGTGTGGTTGGTGGGGGAATGCGTTTTTATGTAATGCCATTCCTAAGCTTTTAAAATTATGCCTAATTAAAAGGCCTTGTTTGTGAGTGTTTTGAGGTGCTAGGGGAAAGGGTTGTTTGGTGTCCTAAGTTTCCTAGGAATTAAAAAGACGAGGAGATATAAATAATTTGATATATTCTAGGTATAGAGATATTTGAGGTATATATCCCCATTATCAAAAGTGTGGGGTGCAAAAGGTTCTGCCTAAAGTAGTATCTTATGTCTTAACTATGGAAAAGAAGATTTTAACTTCAGATCATCTTAAAAGTTAAGAGCAACAAGTCCCAAAAATGTGCATGTGCCGTCAAGGGGAAATCAGTTTGTCATTTCTTTCTAAATTGATCAATGAGAAACCAGGGGAGCAAATTTTTTTTTTTTTGGATTGGCATTACATGGACATGTTTGAGAAGTTTGGTGACATTTTTTGAGAGTTCACGCTTCAGTCTATCTGGTAAGTGTGGGAGAATTATGTGAAATACTTCCTTTTTTCTCGTTTTAGGAGTAAAATAAGTTTCTCTTCAGTGATGAAGCCCTGGAAGACAAAGTATTGAGTCAGAGGATTCTGAATTCTATGATGCAATGGTGTTTGATTCTTGACAAATTCCATGGTATCCACTTTGATGATATGATAAGAAATTGGCATTTGGTGGTAATGAGCAGTTAATGCTATAAGAGAGAAATTTTGCAAGATGCAAGGCGTCTCCAAGTGGGATGATAAAGTTTATAATTTGATTGCAGCTCCGTGGGTAATCCAGGCTGGAGGGAATTGGTGGTAGTTTTAGAGTTGATAATGGTCTTTAAAAGTTGGCGTTCTTAGGTCTAGTTGGCAATTTGAATTCAAATAAGGCCAAGGCAATTGCATTTCAGTTGGGTGTATGGGCCAAATATTTATTTGCTACCTCATTGGGGGATATATTCCCAAATGCTCTGGTGGAAGCACTACAGCAACCAATTTCGGATCACATTCCCATTATGCTAAAATGTTCGTGCCGAAGGGGTCATCCCCGTTTGGGTTTGAAAATAATTGGCTTAAGAATGAGGGATTTATAAATTTGGTTTGACAGTGGTGGAGTTCATGGAATTGCGGAGTATAAATTAGTACGAAGTTGAAAAGGTTAAAATAAGAAATCAAGAAGTGGAGTGACAAAGTGTATAGGATGGTGGATAAAGTGAAAGAGGAAGTCCTTGCTAAAATTCAAGACCTTGGCTGATTGGAAGAGACAAGAGTGCTGTCTTAGGATGAGCTGGAAGTGCGAAGGTACCTCAATGACCAGTTCAATCAAAAGTGTCTGGATGAGGAGATTTCTTGGAAACACAAATCCAAGGTTCACGGATATGGCGGGAGATAAAAACACAATTTTTCCACTCACAAACTTGAGGAGAAAAGTGAACACCATTCAACATTTGGTGGTGCAGGGAAGACGAGTGGAAAGAGAAGAAGATATTGAAGAGGAAATTGTAATTTTTATAGACATATTTATTGATGACGAGTGGGAGAAAGCGTGCTTGATGTCCTGCATTTCAGTTCTATTCCCATAGAGGATAGAGAGGGGTTGGAGAAAGAGTTTGATGAGGAGGATATAAAGGAAGCTATTTTCACATTGGGTAGTAACAGGCTCCGGGACCAGACGAGTTCACCAGGGAATTTTTCAGATGCTTCCAGGTTTTGCTTTGGGTGACTTTTTTAAGGAGTTCTATGAGAATAAAAGGGTGGGAAGAGCAATCAACTCTACATTTGTTACGCTTGTTCTTAAGGAGGGAGCGAAGAAGATTATGAATTTTTGGCCCATTAGCTTAATCTATACAAAATTTTGTCCAAGGTGTTGTCTATTCGCTTGATGCTGACTATGGGTAGAGTGGTGTCGGAATCATAAGGGGAATTTTTTATGGGTAGGCTGCTGATGGGGTTATGGTGTTAGCCCATGAAGCTGTTGTTTTGAGGCATAAATCCAATGAGGTTCGGAAAGTTGACATGGAAAAGGTATATGATAAAGTTCATTGGGGATTCCTTGATTATATGTTGGCGTGTTTGGGTTTCAAAGAGCGGTGGAGGGCTTGGATGCATGCCCTTTACTCAGTTTTGTTTTTATTATGAAAATAAATGGTACTCCCAGATGGTATTTTAAGAGCTTGAGGTGTTTGGGACAAGGCCACCCATTATCATTATTGTTATCATTTAATATGGTTAGAGAATCGCTTAGTAAACTTCTTAGCATGGCAATATAAATGAGATTCTTTGAGGGATCTGTTGTCAAAAGTCACGCCCAAGGCCCTAAGTTTGCCACCTAGCCCCTGCTTAGGGAGGGTGGCTGCGTAGGTATAGCCGTTTACGCTTTGCCCAACTTGGGCATCATAGACATAAGTTTTTAGGAGAGCATTTAGGTGGACCTACCTAGGGCCATCACAAAATGCAATGCCTTTCGTTTATTTTTACCACTCCCAAGCTTTAAAAATAACTTATTTTTCTCCGTTTTAGAAAGAAAATAACAATGACTCCCATAGAAAAATATACGTAAGCTCTTAAAAATATGAGTAAAGGTGCAATTCAAACCACTGACCTTAAACTGCATGCTGGAGGGCATCACCACTTGAACAAAGGTCCCATCTCTTAAAAACCAAGGAAACTTATTTTTTCAATCTTTTATAATCAATCTGGACGAAATTGGATCAATTCATGATTTAGAACTTTTTTCTAAAAAATTCCCAATCATATCAAATTAATTTTAGATTTGGTGTTTTTGATTAATAGATGTTTATAATATCCAAAGACTCCAAAACTATTTTGTT
Source organism: Chloranthus sessilifolius (assembly GCA_021018995.1). Taxonomy (NCBI): domain Eukaryota; kingdom Viridiplantae; phylum Streptophyta; class Magnoliopsida; order Chloranthales; family Chloranthaceae; genus Chloranthus; species Chloranthus sessilifolius. The sequence goes on from CM037589.1 coordinate 28,195,153, forward strand.
TTAAAAATAAGTACTTATTATTATTTTTTGTTTTTTACACTTGTTAATTTTTGTTTGCTAGTTGTAAGTTATTACTTTACTCTTTTGACTTACAATTTTATATGACAGTTAATTCGTTATCTATTATTTTGTTAATATTTATCATTTACTACCCCTATAGTCTACTAGAGTAAGTAAAAAAAAAATTGTAACATTATAGGCATCACCGCCTTAGCCTCGCCTAGGCCCTACTAAGGAGTGGGAGAAGAGAAAAAGGGAGGGGGCTCGCCTGGCACATTTAACAACCTTGTTTCAGTGGTTCAAAATTGCTAGGGATGGGTTAACAACCTTGTTTGAGTGGTTCAAAATTGCTAGGGATGGGTGGGTCTGTTATTACCCATCTTCAATGTGCAAGTGACACATATTTTATGGGGAGCGATTACTTGCACCCCTAATATACGCCATTGCACCATTTAAAAAGAAAAAGAGGAATTAAAAAGGGTGCAAGTTACAGAAACGGTGCAAGTACTTGCACCTCATTCAAAATCATTCTAAAAGACGGTAAAAGACGGTGTAAGTACTTGCACCCGGATTTCTCTACGCCTTTGATGGGGTTATTAGTGTTTTTGTTTCTCTGAATTTTTATAAATTGATTCTTGCTTGCGAGTGTTTTATTTTTTATTTTTGTGGGTTAAAGCATAGTGGGGTGCAATCACATAATGCTCATGTAAGATAATGCTCACTTTATTTATTTTTTAATTTTTTTGGTTTTAAGTGGGGTGTAATTACACATTGCTTGTGCAATCATTAAAATGGTGCAATGGCTTATATTTGGGGTGCAAGTCTTGGCTCCTACTTTATGGCCCAACTAGGGAAGAAGTGTGGTGTGTGAAGGCCACACTCCGATGTTATGAAGCTTATTTTGACCAGAGGGTAAGTCTGAGCAAAACTGAAACTAATATTCTAGGAGTGAGAATGGAAGAGGAGATAACTGGCAGGTGTGGGGATGGATGGGTGTGAGATTTGCATTTGCGCAGCAATTTCAGAGGGGGAAGTCGAGAGCCTTGTGCATCTTTTGATGGAATTGCAGAATTGTTTGTCAAATCAGGCTGGCATAGACGAGAATTTGGGTGATGGAGAAGAGTGAAGAATTCTTGGTGTCGCCTTTTTATGAGTTTCTGTGCAGGCATCCCTTTGTGAGTTAGGTTTGGACATGCTTGTGGAGAAGGCCTGCTCCCCCAGGATTAATTTTATGCTGGTCTGCTGCTTGGGAGAGGATCCTTACTATAGAGAGAAATAAATATCCAAAATAATTGTGTGATGGAGTGAATTTTTTATTCATTGTAGGATATCCATTAGTTATTATAGGTGACTCGCTTAATGTCATTAGTTGGGTATGCAATGGAGTTAAGAAGCTTGCTCTGATTTTAGAAGAAATTGAAATTCCGGTATCCTAGATTTGCCTAGCGTAGCAGCGGAGAAATAAACAGATCAATCATAAATAAACAATCACACGACGTAATATTTTTAATGTGGTAAAACCCTATCTCAGGGAAACATCCACGGGATCTAATCCTAGATCCATGGCACAAGTCCACTATGAAAAATAAACATTTGCAGAAGGTACTGGATGATATGCAAACTCCTTCATAGCCGTAACGGTTGAATCCACAAGGCGTCCTCACAGTGTTCCGATTTATATCGTCCCCAATCACAGAGTCACATGAAGATTCACTCGTGTTCAAATGAGCCCTCAAGAATCTCTTGAATCCTCAAGGGCCACTTGAATTCTTGAGCAAAGCACGCTTGAATCCATAAGCGCAAATCTCCTAAGTAATGGAGGAAAATACCTTTTAGTTGAGAAGATGAAGGCTCAACAAGTTCTCAAAGGCTTGCTAGAGTTTCTCTCTTAGAGAGAGAAAATTACGTTTAGAGAGAATGATCCTAAAGCTTAAGTATCAAGCTTTATATAGGTGGCCTGAAATTAGGTTTACTAATTTCGGAATAAGTGGCACGGTCGTCTGTGCCTTTTTCACGAACGCCCGATTTGGAGATTCGACGGTCATCCGTGACAGATCGACAGACGTGTCCATCTTGTAGATTCCACGAATATAAAACTTAGTACATAAAGGAATTTCGTGTGGACTTTTTTACCAAGATCTTAGACCATCAATACAAGTCACACGCTGCTATTCCATACACTTGGCACACACTTAACACATGGGAGTAGATTACTAGGTTGGCATAGATCACGACAATCAAGATCTAACAGATAACCATTGACACTTTCAAAGATTTGAACATCAATTTATGTCATATTAAAAGGGAAGCAAATGAGATAGCTGATGTGTTGGCCAAATTAGGCTGAAAGCCTGAGACAGTGTCACTTAGGATGGTGAAAATTTTTTATTCGTTGTAGAGGGTCCATTAATTGTTGAAGGAGACTTGCCTAATATCATTAATTGGATATGCAACAAAATTGGAAATTTGCTCCAATTTTTGAATAAACTATTAACAACATTAGAGATTTGAAATTTTGAATATCAATTGAGAACTAGAAGGATCACAAATGAGACAGCTGAAGTTTTCGCCAAAGTAATGTGTAGACATTTGTCTAGCATCAGGTGACGTTTAACCTTTAAATTAGCTTGTATATCCATGAGAGGATTCACTTTCCTCATCAAAAAGAAAAAAACAGATAAGCTATCTAAATTTAAATTGCTTGGATGTATTGCATATGCCACAATCTTGCTACTTTCATGTGGGACATCAGGCTCTTATTTACGAGATAGATTGAAAGACAAAAGCAAATAAATTCTGAAAGGTGTCTTTTACTTTTTGTTATCATAATATGAGATTTGGAAAAGAAATAAAAAATCTGAATTCCCTCTCTTTGAATGCTCCTGGTGACAATTGCAAATGGACTCCAAAATTTTTGTTATTATGTTAGGAAATAACCTATATGCCACCTGTAGGAGTGCATCTAGAAATAATTGTATCAATTCTCCGTGATGGATAAATAGGTTGAAATTCTTGTGAACATTATCCGTGGTTGGTCTTGTTTATGTGTTGGCTGGAGTACTTTGTCTTATCATGCACGAATAATGTGGAGAATGGGTTGTTTGTTCATATTAAAATGTTTACTGGGTATGTCTGGATCATGCTGGAGGACAAATTGGGAAACAAAGGTCAAGTTGGCATGCCAGCTATTTGATCTCTCTCTCTCTCCCCCCCCCCCCCCTCCCCCCCCCCAATTTTCAGGTAATGGCATGTTGCTTGAGCTTAAATATTCATAAGATTCAGTAATTTGGTGCAGCAAATATTCTTGTTTTGGGATTCTTATCTTTTACGATCTGTGGCTTATATACTGTAATAATCCTGTACTTTTTCTTTCCATGTGGTGCCAATATGTGTGTTATCAGTTCAATAACATCGATACGTTGCTGCTGGCCCTGTTGGCCTAGCTGAGTTCATTGTGGGAACGCAAAGTAATGTATTGCTTCACTTACCTTAGAGAGCTTTTACAATTTAAATACAGGAAAGATCATCACCATCAATGCGTGGTGAGGAAAACCTACGAAATAGAGAAGAAAGGCGTGCTGCTGGACATAGGGATTCATTTTATCAACGAGATTCAAGAATGCATCACTCTAGTTCCGAATCATTTTATCATGAGAAGTTTAGAGGGGATAGTAGGAGTGCAGAACCCAGTGAGGTGTTATGGATAGGGTTTCCGTCATTTTTGGATGTTGACGAAGTGGTCTTAAGGAGAGCCTTCTCCCCATTTGGTGAAATTGAAAAGATTACTGCATTTCCAGGACGCAGCTATGCCTTTGTGCAATATAAGAGTGTAGTGGCGGCTTGCAGAGCAAAAGAAGCTCTTCAAGGGAAACTATTTAACAATCCTCGTGTAAATATTTGCTTTGCAAAGAGTGAACTCGGCTCTGCCGAGCATGGGAGGAGTTCAGTAGATGACCCATTCCCTCCGCATATAACGTCAAAAGGCCATCCTGGACTGGATGGACGGCATTCTGAGAATTTTCAACAGGATAGGAATTTTGGGACTTCAAGTGGAGAACTACACATGGAATCTCCTCGTTTTGTTTCAAATTTGGAGAAGATGTCCAGAGATTCTGGTGTTATTGGGTTTGGTAGGAACAATTCTGTGCGGACAGGTGCAACTGGTACCTTTGATAAGACAAGGTTGCAAGGGCTTGGTTCTGAACTAGGACTGTCAGAAGATACATATGAATACCACAGTAGTCCTGCAGCAGATAGAGGTGTGCTTCGTCGGGGTTTTCTTCCAGAGAGATCTCGCAGAAGTCCATTTTTTGAAGATTCTCGGGAATTTCCGGAAGATGCTTTTAGCTTCCGGGAAGCAAAGAAACTAAAGACTACTTCATTTCCTGATAAAGAGCTTCCAGAGTATCCTTTCTCTGAATCAGAGCAAGAAAAACAGCACGCAGGCCTTCCAAAGTTATTCCCTGATTTTCCTGAATTTGAAATCCGTGATAAAAGCTTCGAGTCTGGACCTTTTGGTTACAAACAGCTTCCTGATCGCTCAAAGAGCTTAATTCATCCACATGTTGAAAGAGATTATCCTTGGAAATCTCATGGTGGTTTTGAAGCTGGTTCTGGTCCTCTGCCAATAAAACCAGTTGACTGGCAAAAGTTCACACCTGAATCTCATCTATCCCCTCCGAATGAAGAGTGGAAGTGGGAGGGTACTATAGCAAAGGGAGGGACTCCTGTCTGCCGTGCTCGTTGCTTTCCTGTGGGAAAGGTCCTGGATGTCATGTTGTAAGTTATAACAATTGCATCTTAATGTGTTCATGTGAAATTTTGGTTATGAAGCTGGCATTTACATTTTGCACATACCGACAAAATTTTTTTACGATAGAGTAATCTCCACTATACTGAGCTGTTTTACTTCATGGTTGGAAAAATAAAAAATTCATGAACAGGCTCGTAAAAATGTAGAAGTAAGGAGCTAGGTGCCAAATCCTGTATATCAAAGGGTAAGAAGAAATGAAAAGCAATTGCTAATATAATAGAAAAACAGTTCCAAAAATTAGACCTCCCTTCCCACTCCCTCTCTGAACCTTGAACTAGTTGGCTTCATGATGGAGATGGAAGAATAAGAAGGGTCGATTTGTGCGCAAATCCAAGATTGTCTCCACCCACTTGGGTAATCTCTAAGGCGCTTGGCGGTTTCTGTTGATTCACTTGATGGTTTTAGAAGAGTCTCCCTCCACCATGTCAGGTTGACCAGCATGTGTTTACACAAACCAATATAAATTGAATGCCCCCTAAAATAGGTCGGGTTTTCACTTCATATGGAAGGATGGAATAAGCAATAGGTACATCTCAAATTATTAAGGATCAATTCGTCCACTTTCACTGTTCCCTGACTCCTCAAGAAACATCCAGCATAATTAATTTCAAAATATTTAACATTTAAATGTATTTACAAATTACTTAAAATTTAAAATAAGTAAAAATTAACTGCACCATACACTAAGGAGCTAAAAAGATTGGATACTTTGAGTTCTTGTCTTAACTTACATTTATGTTGCAGGCCTGAGTTTTTAAATTGCACAGCAAGGACAGGCCTTGACATGCTTGCAAAACATTTCTATCAGGCTGCTAGTTCTTGGGTGGTTTTCTTTGTTCCAGAAAGTGATGCTGATATCATATTCTACAACGAGTTCATGAATTATCTAGGGGAGAAGCAGCGAGCAGCAGTTGCTAAATTGGGTGAGAAGACCACCTTGTTTCTTGTTCCACCATCAAACTTTTCTGAAAAGGTTCTAAAAGTACCAGGGAAAGTTAGCATCTCTGGTGTCATATTAAGATTCCAGCAACCCAGTTCCAATTTCAGTTCTCTTCACCATCCACTGGAAGCAACGAATCTAAAGCTCCCTTCTCTTATGCATCGTGCCACTGATGGAGTAAATTTTCAAGAAGATTCATCATACATGAGGCCAACCTCACCTGATCCCATCAGGTCGTCTGCTCGTGGTCAAAGCTATTTTAGCTCATCTTTGGAACCTTTTTCTTCTGCAACTCCTGCTGTCCCACCATTAAGTAAATCAGGAATTGAGAATCTCCCTTACACTGGGAATATGTCGGAGTCAGCTTCAACCTCATCATATTCGGGAGCCCTTCGTGCTATGGAGAAAGTATCTGACTCTCTCAATGAGAGTAGGTATGACCATCAGCAGCATCAACATATGGCGTTACCTTCAAACTGGTCTCCTTATCATATGCGGAATTCTAATCCAATTACTGGAAATTTTTCCTCCCAACCCTCCAACTCCCATTCTTTTGACGACTCCATGTTACAAGAATATCTAGCGGTGAAGCCAAGGGTTGTGCAAGGCACAAGTTTAGGTCATTATATACCTGGGAGTTCTGATATTTCTTTGTCCGGAAGCAAGATTGCTCATCAAGAAATCAAACAGCTTTCATCATCTTCTCCCGTTCCACCACTACAACCTGAACAACTTGCACAGTTGGCATCTCTTCTTGGACAGCAGCAGCAATCAGGGAAAGCGTCTGCTTTATCACAACAACCAAATCAGTTGGACCTGACATCTAAATCTGATCAGAAATCGAGTTCACCAAACTATGCTTCTGCATCTTCTGACCCATTAGATTCCCACTTCGGTCAAATTCAGCAGGTGCAGCAACATGCACTTAATGGTTCCTTACCTCAGACAAGTCGCACAGAAGTACAGACTGCGAGCCCAGAACTCCGGGGAAATCAGCAATTGCAAAATGGATCTCGAGAAGAGACGGAGGCAGATCCACAGAAACGTCTCCAGGCAACGTTGCAGCTAGCTGCAGCACTTCTTCAGCAGATCCAGCAACAAGCTAAAGCTGTTGACCAACGATAGTTTTGTTTGGAAGGTAGATTATGTCATCCATTTCTTTGTTCATACTTTCATACTGCTAGCTTTTTAAATGTGTAGAAGTCCTCTGGATGCTCTATTGCCTTAAATGCGTTACAGCTGTGCTTTAATTGGTTACTTCTGCCAACATTAGCTCTTTCCTTCTTGTTTACTCCATGCATGCTTTGCAATGAAGTGTTTTTGACAGGAAACCCATGTCATCTGCAACTGCTTCTGGCAAAGTTTTTTTCTGCAGAAATACACTCATGTGACATAACATGCATAAAGTTACAAAAAGTGAAGAACACGGTTAAACATTTTCTGTTAGACGAATTTGTATCATGTATTATAAGGTTTATTTTACATTTTACATTTACATTTTCATTCCCTTGATCATATATTGAATTTTTACAGTAAATAGGCTACAAACATCACATAATATATCTAACTTTGTCCTAAAAGTTATATGGCATATTGCAGATTTCACTTTTCTGTAAATAGTGTCCAGATATTTACATGGTATTGGAGCCCTGGAGTTTCAGTAATCTTATAATGGTTTTCCTAATTTATTTTTCGGCTCCGGACATAATATAGTGTCTTGGTTCATTATCCCTCTAATTGGGATCAACTTCCGTGACCTTCATTGTTCACATAACTACAGTTATAAAAGAGACACATTATTTGATAAATTGATTTGATGTGTAGTTCTTGCTATGCTGTTCAGCATAAGGGTTACTTCTGTCATAAGCCTCTGACAAATTATCTACTTTTTCTAGACATTTACATTTTCCAGGCTGATCCTTCCTTTTTGATTTCGCATAGTAACTTCTCTCACGATGAAGAAACATCCTTCGTCATTATCTTGGACTACTCCCAAGAAATTGTTCTGATCTAGAGTCCCCATATCCTCCGACTAGGGCTGTCAACAGGTCGGGTCGGCCCCATACTCGACCCGAAATTTTACCTGGTTGGGAAGATAAACTTGACCTGTCGCGTTGGGTTGGGCATGAGACATCTGACCCGACCTTCAGGTCGGGTCGGGTCGATCAAGAGGTTTGTTGGGTAGGGCCGGGTCAAGTATTTGCTGGAATGTGAGATTAATTCTATTAGGTTTAGGTTTAGAGTTTGAAGAGAAGAGAAGAGAGAGAACGTGAGAGAAGGCTTAGTGAGATTAATTCTCTCACTAGCAAATATATTAAGTTAAATAACAAATGTTACATGCACACCCATTCTCACTCTTCACACACCACATATAAAATACTAATATTAATATTCTTAACACTCCCCCTCAAGCTGGAGTATGCATATTGACCATGCCCAACTTGACAACAAAACACTAAGTGTTCTAGGCCCAATAACTTTAGTCAAAATATCTGCAAGCTGCTGAGAGAATGTGACATCAATTAGAACAAGTGTCTTGTCCCATACTTTCTCACAAACAAAATGAATGTCAACCTCAATTAGCTTGGTCCTCTCATGAAGAACAAAATCACAAGCGATCTTCTCTGCTGCCTCGTTGTCACAATGGAGATGAACATAGTCTAAAATATGATAGCCAAGCTTAGATAAAAGGGAGCGCAACCACAAGACTTTGCAGGTACCATGTGCTATGGCCCTGTACTCGACTTCTGCATTGGATTTAGACACCACTGCTTGCCTCTTACTCTTCCAGCCAATCAAGTTGCCTCCCAAGAAAATACAATAACCAGAAGTAGACCGACGATCAGTAACAGATCCAGCCCAATCGGCATTGGTATAGGCTGAAATACTCATAGTACCACAAGCACGATATACCAATCCAAACCCTGGGTTGGACTTGATATACCTAAGAATGAAATGGATGACAATAAGGTGGATAGTGTGAGGAGCATGCATAAACTGGCTCACAAGACTGACTGCAAATGTGATATCAGGTCTAGTGAGAGTGAGATAAATCAATCTGCCCACCAATCTCTGGTACTCATGTGGATCAGGAAGTAAATCACCATTCTTCTCATGAATTGAAAGCTTTTGATCCATAAGAGAGGTTGCTGGTTTACAATCAAGCATGAATCAAAATATTGCTCGTTACCGATACGGTAAATACCATTTTTACCGGGTACCCCCAAAAATCACATAATTATCGGACGATAATTTGGCAGATTGACAGGGACCCCATTTGGCCAAATTATCGGACGATACATTAAAAATATCGTCCGTATCGTCCGATACAGACAATAATTTCAAATTATCGGATGATACATTCAAATTATCGTAAGATAATTTGATTTTTTGGATTTTTTTGGAAAAAAAAATAAAATTGTATTAAAATGATACATTCAATGTATCGCTGATACATTGAATGTATCGGACGATACGCGATACGTATTGTCCTGGAGGTTAGGACGATATGTATCGAAAATTCGATATTTTGATCCATGCAATCAAGCATACCAGTATCACGCAACAAGTCTATGGTATACTTACTTCGAGAGATGAATATCCTTTATGAGAACTAGCAATTTCCAACCCAAGGAAATCCTTGAGGCATCCAAAGTCTTTGACTTCAAATATTCTGCCAAATTCACTCTTAGTCTAACAGATAAAGGCATGATAATCACTAGTAAGAATAATGTCATCCACATAAACCAAAAGAATCGTACGGCCAGAAGAACTAGAGTGAATGAAAACTGTATGATTCGAGTGATATCTCTGGAACCCCAAATCAACAATACTATTAAAGCGGTGAAACCATGCCCTGGGTGACTGCTTCAACTCATAAATAGATTTACGAAGTTGGCAAGCATGCGCAATCTTCCCCTGAAGCAGGAAGTCAGGAGGGGGATCCATATAGACTTCCTTAAGAAGATCACCATGAAGAAACACATTCTTAACATTGAGCTGATAAAGAGGTCATCCCTGCATGCCAGCTAGAGCTAAGAGAACACGAACATAAGTCAACTTGGCTAAAGGAGTAAAGGTAGCCTCATAATCGATCCCATGAGTTTGAGTAAACCCTATTACAACAAGTCGAGCTTTATATCGAGAAATGGTGCCATCCGAATTGTGCTTCACAGCGAAGACCCATTTGCAACCAATAGTTTTCTTCTCTAGGAGAAGAGGAACTATGTCCCATATATGATTAGCCTGTAAGGCATCCATCTCCTCAACCATGGCAGCCCGCCAGGAGGGATGATCAAGAGCAACACGAACTGTCCTGGGTATAGTCTCAGAGTTAATAGCAAATAGAAAGGTTTGATATGTGGGAGAGAAGTCCTGATAACAAACAAAATTGGCATGACGATAAGGGGTTACTCGATTACGAACCCCTTTCCTGATAGCTATAGGAAGATTAAATCATTAGTAGAAGATGAAGAAGAAATAAGAGTTGGACCAGAGATACTTACAGGAGTTGGGGTCACCACTGCAGAGGATGAAGGAGGAGACACTGCTATAGTTGGACCACTCCACTTGCGTCGGACATAAGTAAACACTCCCTTCTACTATTGAGGAGCCGAAAGATCCTGAAGTGCAGGCAAAGGGAGAGGAGGGCTAGGGTAGGAGTATGACGATCCTTAGTAAAATAGAGAACATTCTAAAAAAAGGTGACATCAATGGAAGTGTAAAACCGATGAGTATGAAGATCATAACAATGACACCCTTTGAAAACAACATAGTACCCAACAAAGAGACATCTAACAGCTTTGTCATCTAATTTCTGACGAGTAGGACGAAGGTCCTGGACAAAACAAGTACATCCAAACACACGAGGCTCAACAGAAAAAAGAGGATTTGTGTGTCTAAGAGTATGATATGGAGTATGACCTGTCAACGCCCTAGATTGGGCAGTTCATAAGGAAGCAGACAAAGTAGTGCCAAAGACCAATAAGGTTTTGACATGTACATACCACAAAGTAAGCAACAAGTCAATCCCAGAAGTGACTGTTCTTACGCTTAGCAACACGATTTTGTTGCGGAGTATAAGGACAAGAAAATTGATGAATAATGCAATGCATGTTCAAGTAATCAACACAGGATTGAGACGTACTCTCCCCCATTATCATATCTTAGAATTTTACACTAGCACCATATTGAGTTTTAACTAAGGCATGAAATTCCTTAAACTTAGAAAAGATTTCACTCTTATTTTTCAACAAATACAACCATGTACACCTAGTGCAGTCATCAATAAAAGTAACATAATACTGAAAGCCATCAACATAAGTAATTAGGGAGGAGCCCCACACATCAGAGTGAACAATATGAAAAGGAACATTAGATTTATGGATATGTGAGGGATAAGAATGTTTAGCATGTTTTGAGAGCTCACAAACATCACAGTGAAACTTAATTGAAGTGCAAATAGATTTAAAACTAGGAAATAAAGTGCATAAGGTCTGAAACCACCTGACATGTCCAAAGTTTGGCATGCCACAACGATAAAGTATATAAGCTAACACTAACAGAAAAGGGAAAAAAAGAAGCAGAGACAATATGTCCATCAGCAACAACAGCAGTAGGTGTACTAAAGTCAGGTAGTACAGTCCACCCCTCTCAGTGCCTCTACCAACAATCCTCCTTGTAGTAAGCTCTTAAAACACACAATAAGTAGGATAAAAAGTAACGTAACAGTTTAGTTTCTTCGCAATGCTACTAATAGAAAGAAGATTAGTAGAGAACTGAGAAACATGCAAAACATGAGAAAGAGACAGAGGATATGGGAATGGTCCCTACTCATAGAATGGGAGTATAGGAACCATCAGCTATGCGAACCTAAGCAAGAGAAGAAGAGAGAGAATATAGAGAGTACCCCTGAGACTCACCCGTCATTTGATCAGTGGCCCTTGAGTCGATGATCCAACTGGGAGTAGTAGTACTAGTAGTTGCAACGAAAGCTGATGAATCGAAAGTACCTGGTGGGTCAGAAGCTGAAGTCTCTAGGTGATCTGTGGTGGAGGGCTGTGAGGCACGAAGCTTATATGACCAAAATAATTCTGCCACCTTGGATCGAATGGAGCTCAAATCACCAACAGAGCCCTCTTTAATATTAGTAGCAATAATGTGCGTAGATGTAGAATATCTTGGCTGATATCCCTCTGAATAGCTATGAAGACGATAACAGTGATCCTGTTCATGTCCCGTAAGACCACAGTGAGAACATGTGAGGGAAGAGCAACCTCGACTACCACGAACACCTCGACCACATCTGCCTCCTTTATCACTCCCCCTACCCTTGCCAGCAGAGGGGCGAGTATCTGATGTAAAGACTGCACGCTCTCAAGGAATAGAAGAGATCGAAGTAGTGGTAGGCATAACATGGCGACGCTACTCCCCGGTAAAGAGTATCCCATAGACAGTGCTTAGTGAAGGAAGAAGTCTCATAGTGAGAATTTGTGTGCGTGTCTGCTCATAGTCAGAATGAAGGCCCCCAAGGAATTTGTAAATCTGGTTACGTTCATATCGCTTCGCTAACTTGGCAGCAACCTCTTCACCAAACTTAGAAAGAGACTCATAATGGCTTAGCTCTTCCCACATACTCTGTAGTGAACTGTAATACTCCCTCATAGTAGAATCCTCTTGTTTACATTCTGAGATCATCTGTTTGAGTTGGTAGATCCGTGTATCATGATCAGAAGGGGCGAAAGTATCTACCAGCTTACTCCAGAGCTTGGCAGCAAAATCATAAAACATGAAGGCTCTATAGATTGAGGAGTCCATAGAGTTCAAAAGCCAACCGAGAATAATAGCATTGTTGGCATCCCATTTCTCAGCATCACTAGCACTAGTTGTAGGTCGAGGGTTAGCCCCATTCAACAACCACCCTGAACATAGAGAGTGATGGCATGCTTCCATTCTAAATAATTTCCGGAATTCAGTTTTATCGAGGTGATGGTTGTGGGGATATTTTCACCACCCATGTTCTTATAACCCTCAGTCATTGCAATAAGAGGGAAAAAAAGGAAAAACTGATTCCAGCAATGGGTAATGAAGAAACAACAATAAATGGGACAAACAAAAAATATTTCAGTACATAAAGATAGGTTTTATGCAAATCTGACAGGTAGAAGAGGGGCATGCCATTCGAAACTTGAAAGAGGGTATCAAAAAATAAGAGAGGATCATAAATTTCATATGCAAAGACAATGTGCAGACCTAATCAACATTCATAAACACATTCCAATAATGGGCAGCCCGAGCGAGATGGAGAAAAGATGTAAAAAAGAGACAAAAAGGGTTCAAAATTGCAATCCATTCAACAAGAGGAAGAAATATTTCATAAGTCTTTTTTCAAACACTTACTGTACTGGCGCAATGCAGAAATCTGAAGATCCACATCTGATCATGTGGCTTTGAAAAAAAAATCAAATATGAAAACTCGAGGCTGGACACAGCTTGGACAACACTGATCCAAAGGCTTCAAACGCTTGTTTTAAACATTATACACCAGATCTGACCATCAACCACTGGATTTGTAGACAGTAGGTAGGCTCCACAAAAAACTGATCAACTCGCACACTCTGATTGCTGTTGTAGCGTTAAAAAGAGATATAAAAGAGAAGATGATGCCGCTGTAGCAGGTTTCGAGATGCTAATGATGATGCTTCCATGCATGAAGATGTTTTTGAACGAAGCTGTAGCTAAACCATTGATGGAATTGTCGATTGATTGCTAAATCATTGAAGCTGACAAAAGAAGACCTAGCCCAGGTAGGGCTTTGATACCAAGTAGAGAATTAGGATTAATGATATTAGTGTTTTGAAGGTTGAATGGTATTAGGTTTAGGTTTAGAGTTTGAAGAGAAGATAATAGAGATGAGAGAGAACGTGAGATTAATTCTCTCACTAGCAAATATATTAAGTTATATAACAAATGTTACATGCACACCCATTCTCACTCTTCAAACACCACATATATAATACTAATATTAATATTCCTAACAAAATAGGGGTATTTTACTGGATCGGGTCGGGCATTGGGTCGGGTTGGGTTTCCGGTCGGGTCGAGTTTCCTGGTTTACAGCCCTAACTCCGACCCACCAGATTCTCAGTTGCATGCTCTCATTATCTGGTAGTTAGGGCTGCAACCAAGCAAGGCCGAGCCCGATCTTGGGTCAGCTCTAGCTAGGCTCTACCTAATACGAGTCGAGCTGGAACTTGGCTCTAGGCCCTTCGAGCTTGAAAAGTCAAAGCTCTAGCTCGACTCTATCGAGCTCTAGTTGGGCCGAGCCGAGCTTCGAGCTAAATAAATTTTATTATAAATTATTTTTCTTAATCTTATTTTAGACATTATCTTTTTTTTCATAGATGAAAACTTTAATAAAATTAACAAAATGAAAGCCGTAATATCTTTTAATTTTTAGATTTAACGGATTGATAGGGGAAATTTGTGTTTAAATTTAATGTGCTAAATATTGATTAAGAGCATAGGTGTTGGTCGTAGGTGTTGATTGGCTGGTCAATTATCATGCTAGATGTTGTTTATTGAGACAAGTGAGAAAGAGCTTTAATAGTTGCAGAAGGAGAGAGAGAGAGCAAACTTTAATAGATGATTTTAAGGATTATATATTTATTACATATTTATCCATTATAAAGTAACAATTAGATGAATCTTATTATAAGGGGGAAAAAGTAAAAGAAAAATCAAAATTATATATATCATATATAAAAGTATTATATACTATTAATCAAGCCAGACCGAGCCGAGCTTTACAAGCTCAGCTCTAGCTCGACTCTTCAACCGAGCTATAAATAAAAAGCTCTGCTCTGGCTCTCGAGCTGAGCTTAAGAGAGCAAAAGCTCTCATTTTCGGGCTGAGCCAAGCTGTAGAGCTAGCTCGGCTCTGTTGCAGCCCTACTAGTAGTGCATCCATCATTCAGCTGTAGCACATCATACCAACACTGATAACATCTTTTGATTAGCCCAACCTGATTCATGTTTAGCACAATTGCTTAACCCAAGGAAAGGTCTGACCGAATTTTTGTTCCCACTCTTTAACATTAAGGTGAGTTTCTTTTTAACCATCAAGTTTTCTGCCATCTTTCCAAACCATCTACTTGTGCTGAAGTGCCTACTTTACAGTGTTGAATGCATGTTGAGCAGTCTGAATCTCAGGATTTGGATTCCTTTCTGAACCATCTACTTGCACTAATCCATCCACTTAGGAGGAAACATTTGCACTTATTGCTAAGATGATGGCTGTTCATACAGTGGTAGTTTTTGTGGCTTACAGTCATTAGAATCAATATCAATTTGATGTGACGATTACAATCATATTGAACTCTATGAAGAGATTACCATGGTCTCAAACAGGCACCCTTCGCTTGATCTGAGAGAAATCTAGAACTTCTATGTTGGCTGAAACTGGACTCTGGAAGTTCTTCTGACCAGTCCATGTTCATATTTTGTTCTATCTTAGGTATTGTCTTGCATATTGTAACAACAGGTCAAAAATGGAAGACCATGGACACTTCTGGTGTCTCTTGGGAGTTGTGGTTTCCAAGCTATTCCTTTTCTTAAGGTTCAATTCTAACAGCAGTTTAAACATGGAAGATAGACACTCACGGTGTTTCTTGAGTTTGTGATTTCCAAAACTTCGGGACATATATATTCTATTAAGCCACAATTTTGATTTTGATCAGGATTTAGTTTTTTTAGTATTATTAGTATTTTTTTTCAGTATTGCCTAAGAACCTAATGTCAAAAATTCTATTGGTGGAAGTTTGCATCTTCCCTATCCAGCTTAGTGGGCCTTTGGTAGCAGACTTTAGAGCTGTCAATGGGCCCAGTTGGTCCGCAACAGCCTGGAAAATCTGCCACTGCTATCTTTAATTTTTTCTCTTTTGCTCTTTCCTTTCTTTTTCATGCATTTATTTATTTATCATTATAATTATGATTATTAAATGTTATTGCATTTAATGTTAACCTCTTAATCCTAATTCCTATCTGTGAATATGTGATTAATTCTAATTCCAATTTGTGATTTACATTTATATCTATTTATAAACCCCTAATAAATCTAATCTTAATTTACATTTATAACTCTAATACCTGAACCACTAATAAATCTGAAAAAAAAATGTACAATTGTCACGACCCAAAATCTACACACCTAGATCTCGAGTCGTGACCCAGACAGGTCAGAAGAAATCTGAAATAAAAATGTTCTCGAACAAGAGACATAATACAAACATGAAGAAAAATCACATTTTCAGAAGAAAATTTTCTTTTGAGTACACATAACTAGTTAGCTTAACGTATGAAACTTTTTAACACAACTTCTCTGTACAACAGGCTTAGACAACTATATTTACAAAATTATTCTAGCATTACTACAATCAGTCACTCACTAATAACAAACTATATATAACAAATACATATACCAGTCGCTGAACTTTCACCAATCAACACTTGCCGAGAACTCCGTCTACAGCTCTTCCTCCAATCTCTTCCCCTAACCTGTAGGATAATTAAATCACCATAAGAGCTAATCCACATACTCCGCAAGTAACCCATTCTAATAAATATTGACTAAATCACTAACAATAAAATTTTAAATTTTGTTTATCAAAGTACTTTACAATTAGGCTTTTTAGATGAAGTCAGGTTGGTATTAAAGTGACACATAAATCAGTACTACAACAAAACTTATTGCCCATGCCATAAATCAGACATATAAGTAATAAATCTCACTTAAACTACCAAAACAGATTTATCTTTGTTGGGGGAAATATTTTATAGCTAATAACATGGATACTAAGTGTTTTCCTCAACTAATCTTTTAGTTGAAATAAGATGACAGAGCAAATTGCAGATAACAGATTCACGACCTGGTCAGGGTGTTGGAATTGTCCCATCAGGACTCATAGGCACCGTCTCATTGCCTTTCAGAAATTATGGTATTCAAGTCCAATGCATAAATATAAGAAAATATGGATTTATATTCCCAAAAGAATTCGCATTCGGAAAAGATACAAATAACCCGTTAAAAATTAGAATTCCATATTTAATTCAAACTCAAAGATTGATATTTAGTCAACCGAGTAATAATATTAAATACGATGCTTTTGCACATATTCAGGTTCAACAAAATATATATGCAAAATTCAGATTGCAGGGCAAAGGTTTCAATATATGATCTGATATGATCTTTGGATTATTTCAAGCAAACGTGGCAAAAATTAAAAATATATTCTATAATTGAAAACCTGAATTTACAGGGTTGAATAACATACCCATATAATTTTGTATTTAAAATTCAGAATCTAACATATGGTTTTTAGGGAACTAAATTCTTGTCAATTAAATCATATACCAGTTAACAAAAGAAAATTCCAATTCATTAATGTATTAGATTAGTAAGGAACTCAAATTAATTCAAACATGTATTGAGTTCGTAACTAACCAAAAATCAAATTTCTCAAAAAGTTTGAGAAAACACACAAAATATATACAAGGTGCAATAATTAGATTAAAAAAATCAAATTGAATCAAGATATATTAGAATAGGGAACTTGCCTCAAAATTTCAGATTTAGGGTTTTTCTTTCTCAAATCCTCTTCTTCTTCACCAATTCTATCTCTCTAGAGATTTCTCTCTCTGTCTCTCTCACTCTCTCTCTCTCTCGGTCTCTTTCTCTATTTCTTTCTTTTCTTTTTTTTATTGCTTGTACAAACCCCACAAAACCCAACTCTCTCGCCCCTTCTAGACCCACTCCTAAGGAGCCCCTTGGCCCCCTTCTAATTATTGAATTACTAGTATCCCCTTAAAATCTCATCAATACCCAACTTCCCTCTTATTTATTGAATTACCTATATGCCCTTAGCAATCATCCCAATGCCAAAACTCACCCATCCTCAATAAATGAAAAGACTTAAATACCCCTATTACACAATATACAAAATTCTAAATGCATTAAATAAATAAATAAAATTAAATATCTGACCTAGTTTCAAATCGGGTCCTTACATCCTCCCCTCATAAAATTTCGTTCTCGAAATATACTATATCAACTATCAAACAACTGAGGATACTTCTCTCTCCCAAGTTGCCTCCTTTTCAGAATGATTTTGCCATTGATTTTTGACAAGTGACATCTTATTCCGAAGCACTTGCTCTTTCTTGTCTACAATTCAAATAGGTTGTTCAATATAAGAGAAGTCCTCCCGAATTGGTATCGGTTCGTACTATAATATATGAGTAGGATCTCGAACATATTTTTTTAATATAGAAACATGGAATACGTTGTGGATGACTGACATATGCGAAGGCAATGCTAGTCTATAGGCAATTTTCCCAATTCGATTCAAAACCTTAAATGGACTAATAAACAGGGGCTCAGTTTACCTTTCTTCCCAAATCGCATCACACCTTTAGTTGGAGATACCTTCAAAAGTACATGATCACCCTTCTCAAACTCTAATTCTCTCCTCATGACATCTGAGTAACTTTTTTGTTTGCTTTGAGTTGTTTGAAGTCGATCTTTAATGAGTTTAATTTTCTCTGTTATTTCCTGCACTAATTTTGGGGCTAACAACTTTCTTTTACCATCCTCGTCGCAATAAAGAGGTGAACGACAAGGTCTACCATACAAAGCTTCATACGGTGTCCATCCGAATACTGGCATGGTAGCTATTATTATATGCAAATTTAATCAAAGGCAAGAATTGATCCTAACTTCCTTTAAACTCTATCACACAAGCTCGTAACATGTCTTCTAGGATTTGAATTACTCTTTCCGACTGCCCATCAGTTTATGGATGATAAGCTATACTAAAATTTAAAATTGTTTCCAAAGCCTTCATCAAACCGTTTTAGTATTCCGATGTGTAACGCGAGTCTCTATCAGATATAATCGTTTTTGGGGTCCCATGTAACCTCACAATCTCATTGACAAACAGTTGGGCTGACGCAGGACAAAAACGTTAAAACCCTAAATGCAAATTTGAGATTAACTTTAGAATGAATTAAACAACGAAAATAGTCGAAATCAGTCAACACATAAAATAATTCAATGAAATTAATAAGACAATTAGATTAATCCATTCTAGCGTTCGCATGCGTGAAGATTTCCCGATCTAGAAAAACGATTCCGATGAAGGAACTCGAGTTTCGCTCTAGTTTAGGGCATCAAGCGATAATTACAATATCGTCTTTTGATTCCTCGGGGATGTTGAATGAAATAAAACTTAAATAAATAGTTCAAAAGGGGAAATTAAAGATATCATGGAATAAGATTTTTTTTTGGGATTTTTATTCTTTTATTGATAGAAATAAAGAAAGATAATACCTGACAATAACTAGAGAAAAGACGAACTAAAAGGATAGATTCCAAGGCTTCACACCAGGGGTTTTTCGAAGCTTCACACCACGGCTGTACGTCGGCTTCGCACCAAGTCGCACGAGAAACGATTGCTCACTCCTCAAGGTTTGAAGGATTCACTCCCTCGATTGAAAACTTTTCACAAGCTCTCTAGGGTTTGCACAAAAGCAACTCTCTTTTCATTAATCAAAAAACTAATTATATTGTTTATGGAGAGACCTTATATAGGAGGTCTTAAAATAAAACCCTAAAACGAAAATAAACATAATAAAAAGACAAATTTGACCCTAAAACATAAGTTCGAATTCTAAAAAAAATTCATTCTCGCGCAATTTCGTTCAATCGAACGAAATTTTGTTCGATCGAAACAAGGAATCGATCAAACGAAAACTTTGATTTTCGATTTCCCCTCCTTTATGCCTTGTTTCTCTTCCTTTATGCCTGGTTCTGATTTCTGTTCTGCTTCTTCTTGGCTGGAAAATCTGTTGCGGCTCGAATCTACGACTCTTAATCTTGGCGTCCCGCATCATGGGCCAATTTGGTCAACAGGTTCTTCCTGATGGCTAAGAAATGGGCAGACTTCATTAATCAATCAACTACAACCCAAATAGTATCATGATTATTCTTGGTTCGAAGAAGTCCCATAACAAAATCCATCGTAATATCATCCCACTTCCACTGAGTAATATCTAAATGTTGTAATTTACCTGCAAGTTTCTGGTGCTCTGTCTTAATTTGGTGACAGATCAAACATTTTAAAATATATTGAGAAATTTCTCTTCTCATATTGTGCCACCAAAAGTTTCTCTTAAAATTTTGATACATTTTGGTTATACCAAGATGAACTATGTATCTAGATCGATGGGCTTCGTCCAAGCTCTGCTTTTTCAATTCAGGAATGTGTACACACAATCTATCATTGATACTCAGACTGCTATCCTCATAAATTCTAAAATCCAGCTTAAATCCTGCGGCCACATCTTTCATTATAGCCTCCAATCTTGGATCTTTATGTTGAGCCTCTTTAATTTCTTGAAGAATGGTAGGTCAAACAGTCAAATTTGCAAAAAGAATTCTAGACTTAATTGAATTCCAGAGTCCTAATCTGTCAATTTCTTTAACATTCGTCATTCAGAAATCATTAGTCGAGCAACCAATCTAGAAGATTTTTGACTTAAAGCATATGCTACAACATTAGCTTTTCCAGAGTGATAATTGATGGAAAAATCATAATCTTTCAGAAATTCAATCCATCTCTACTGTTGCATGTTCAACTCTTTCTGATCAAATAAATATTTCAGAGTTTGATGATCAAGATAAACTTCAAACTGCACCTGCACCCCATACAAATAATGCTTCCAAATTTTTAAGGCAAACACTATTGCAGCCAGTTCTAGATCATTCATTGGACAATTCTGCTCATGAACTTTGAGTAGTCTAGAAGCATAAGCGACAACATGACGAAACTGCATCAGCACACACCATAATCCAATTTGAGTTGCATCACTGCAAATAATGAATCCCTCGCTCCCAGAAGGAATGGTTAACACTGGAGCAAAAGTCAATCTATTCGTCAACTCCTGAAAACTTGCCTCACATCGATCGCTCCAAACAAATTTCACATTTTTTCGAGCCAATTGAGTAAAGAGCTGCAACGCTAGAAAAGCCCTCAACAAATCTTCTATAGTAACCTACCAATCTCAGAAAGCTTCTGATCTCTGTTACTGGACTTGGCTTGTACCAATTCCTTACAACTTCTACTTTAGAGGGATCAACAACTACACCCTCTTTTTGATATCACATGGCCAAAGAAGGTAACTTTTTCAAGCCAAAATTCACTTACTCAATTTATTAAATAATTTATTTTCCCGCAACATTTGTAAGGCTAATCTCAGATGTTGCTCATGATTGGCATGAGACGGAGAATAGATAAGGATATCATCTATGAAAACAACAATAAATTGGTTATGAAATGGTTTAAAAATTCGATTCATAAGGTCCATGAACGCGACAGGTGCATTGGTCAACCCAAACAGCATTACTACAAACTTGTAGTGACCGTAACGGGTACGAAAAGCAGTAATAGGAATATCTTCATTCCGAATTCTCAACTGATGATACCCAGATCTCAAATCAATTTTTGAAAATACAGATGTATTTTGCAGTTGGTCAAACAAGTCATCTATTCTAGGAAGATGATACTTATTCTTAATTGTAGTTTGATTCAACTGTCTATAATCTATACACAACCTCAAAGACCCATCTTTCTTTTTCACAAACACCACCGGAGCACCTTATGGGGACACACTCAGCCTAATGAAACCTTTCTCCAGCAATTCTTCCAATTGCACCTTAAGCTCCTTGAGCTCAGCTGTAATATCCCGAAAAATCATGTTAAACAGTAACTTCGAGATCCATGCCGATTGGTCACATGTTTGACCAAATAGGAGTTCAATAGTTAGCATAGAGTGATGAACGGAGGAGATGTGATAAATTGATTGACTATGTGGTGTGTGATGCAAATGTGAAGTCACATACACCTATCGCGATGCATGTGCTCAACACACAAGTTAGAGGAGAGATAAAAGGGTTTAATAACCCTGAATTGCATGTTTGGGTTGTTGAGAGAGAAGTAAAGAAGAGAGAGAGAAGAGTAAAGAAGGGTTGAGCAAGGAATTATTGTGGGTGATTGGAAGGGGGATTCAAGCATTAAAGAGGCCGATTCAACGCGAAGGATCCGTTCAAGCCAAAGCTGGAACCCTAGCCTTTCCAACCACTTGATTTAAATCAATTTGAGATTGATTGAAGGTAAAATGATTGTAGATTAAATGCATAGATTGAAGGGTTAGATTGTAGTTAGAAATGGGTGAAAATATAGGATAAAGACTTAGAAAAATGAAGGAAAGAGAAAGGGAAAAGATTGGGAAGAACAGCCTAAAAGGGGCTGAATCTGGCCATTTCGATTAATCGAAAATGAGATTTGATTAATCGATTTTGGCCAAGAAGTTGAAAAGTCAGAGGACCCCGATCTCGATTAATCGAATTGAGTTTCGATTAATCGACTTTGAATTTCGATTAATCGATTTGGGGATCGATTAATCGACTGGGAACCTACAGTGAACTCCAGTGGAGGAAAGAAAAGAACTTGGAGAAATCGACTAATCGAAATGAGAGTTCGATTAATCGATTTAGAATTTCAATTAATCGATTTGGGATCGATTAATCGATTTTGGGAACTCGATTACTCGAATTGAGAATCGATTGGATAGAATGGAGAATTTTGATTAATCGAATGGGAATCTCGATTAATCGATTAATCGATATTGAATTTCGATTAATCGATTTTGGAAATCGATTAATCGAATCAGATTCGATTAATCGATTCTGGAGTTCGATTAATCGACTGTGCCAGTTTTTGTTGACATTTGAGTTTGACTTTAAGATTCTTGGAGGGTCTTGGACTTTCTTGGTTACATCTTTAGTGATGTATTTCATATGTTATGTGGTACCATAGGTAGTGCGTGTGAGTTTGGGCACAAGGAGCCACGTGGGACCTTGATGCATGATCAAACGGAGACTTGAGGTAGGGAACACCTTGAACATGTACCTTATTTTGCAAGAGCATGTATGTAGTGATATAGAATTCAATTCAAAATGTTTTATTGCTTAAGAGTTTGTGAAAAGTGTGTGTGTGTGACATTAAGAGTAATTATAATCAGCCATCCCCAGGGGATGAGGAAGTAAAAAGATAAGAGCATCAGGTGTGATGCAAGTGAATGGATACATCCCAGGGATGTATCCAAGATTGAATCATGTCTGATAGGGCCTAACTGATATAAGATAGCACACTTACACGGTGAATAACTATATGTAAAGCACCTGATATTTTTGTTATTTGAGGTTTGATAGGGTACCCCACCGACGTGGCAGGATATCCACGACTGACGCGACAGGATATCCGTGACCGATATGGCGGCGAAACCGTAGGCCAGTGCGGAGGCTTATCCGTACACAATAAGCACACCCCAGGGGTGTTGAGTTGAGACAAGTGAAACCCCGCCACCAATCCCCAGGGGAAGGGGCTTGGGTACTAATTGTATTCCCAGGGAATACGTTTAAAACTGTCTATATAGATGACAATGATGAGTATCTCATCGGGGCTCGATGCTATATTGCTCGAGGATTACTTAAGTTGAAAGTTTAAGTTTTGCTTTAGGCCTTCTCGGCATCATTCATGAATAAGTAAAAGACGTGAGTAAACTACCAGTAAAAATGTGATTATTTTCAACTGTTTTTCATTCAGTAACTGCATAGACACATCATGCATGGCATATCATGGAATATATGTGAGTGGTAATTTATATGTTCAACTGTGTTCTGTTCCCTATTGAGCCCTTTAGACTATACGTCGCAGGTCCACTACTAGCGGCTGCCGAGGCTTCAGGTGACGTTGACTCCGGTAAGTCGGACCTTGCACCTGGAGACGAGTTGGAGCCACCTCCTAGGACTTCTTCTAGAGGACTCCGTTGTGCAGCTTTGAGAGTTTTGAGGGATTTTTGTACGGCTTGGTATGTCAAGCCTTGTTTTGATTAGACAATGTATATATATAGATTTGGGATAATTCTTTTGGGCGAACCATCTGTGATGATGAGCTATCATCGATGGTTCGGATCGGTTCTCCGTTCATGTAGAGGCATGAGGGTAGAACTGTATTTTGAGAAATACTTATATAGTAATTTAATTCTGTAGCTTCATTTATTATTTCAATTCAACTCATTGCTTGATATACCAATGCTCCATGCATAGCTAAGGGGTACGGTCAAGATGATCGTGTTGATGGCACGGGTTTCGGGGAGCCGAAATCCGGACTGTCACATCAGCAGGTGTCATTCTATACGGTGCCTTCGAAATTAGAGTAGTCCCTAGGACCAAATCGATAGAAAAATTAGTTTCTCGTTGCGGAGGTAAACCAGACAATTCATCTGGAAACACACCAGTAAATTCTCTAATTATCGGAATATTTTCAACCCTGAACTCATCCTTCTGCTCATCAACAGTGTTGGCTAAATAGCCTTGACACCTTTTGCGTAACAGATAATTAGTAGCTTTTATAAAAGAAATCAAACTAGGTCTAGCAGAATTTTCTATCCCTTGATAATGAAATTTACGCAGACCAGAAATATGAAAAGTAACAATCTTCTCAAAACAATCAACAGTAGCATGATAAGTAGAGAGCCAATTCATGCCCAACAACACATCAAAATCTGTCATTTCTAATAAGACCTACTCTGCTAATAAATCGTGACCGCTAATGCATACAACACAAGACATATACACAGTATAAGTGATCAATGATATAGCTAGACGTGGGTTCAACTTCTAGGTGACATGCATAGCTTGAAGATACGAATGAATGAGTGGATCCAGGATCAATTAAATTTTTTTCCATATGTTGATAAATAGTTAAAGTACCTTCCACCACAGAATTTGAAGCCTTTGCATCTTGTTTTGTGATGGAAAACACCCGTCTCCATATGTTAGGCTTCTGATCTTTATCCCCTCCTCTACGTTGTTGCTGTGGTGGTTGTTGTGGCTTGGGAGGTAATGGACACTCCCTAATTTGATGCCCAAACTGACCGACAGGGTTGATTATCATGAGGTTTTCCACACTTGCCACAGACTAATGTTGATTATGTAGGAGATACCATCTGGCGATGAGCCTATAAATGTGACTTCTTTTCTTCTTTCCACTGTTGTTTACCCTTCTGTTGGTCCACAAATGCCAACTTAGACTTCCCTTTCTGCTTTCGAATTCGTTGTATATCTACATAGTTGTCTTCAACGAACAAAGCCCTCTCAACAACATCCACAAACGTCCGCAATTTTAATGTTGATAACTTCTCTCGTATTAATGGCCTTAATACTTGAGCAAATTTTTTCGCTCTAGCAGCCTCCTCCATGGGTTGCGTGATGAATCTTTCGAACTCTATAAACTTTGTTTCATACTGAGCCACTGACTTATTAACCTGGTATAACTCAACAAACTCAACTTGTTTCTCGTCACATATGTGCTCAGGAAAGTAGTTCTCATAGAAAAATTCAACAAACCTTTCCCAAGAAATCTTCTCTCCAGGTTGCAGGCATGTCATTTTTATCATTTTCCACCACATATCAGCTTCGCCTTGGAACATAAATGCAGCTAACACACCTTCTGTTCTCCATGACATTCCATACCATCTAATATTTTCTCCACCTCCATAAGCCAATCCTCAGCTTCAATAGGCTTCGGACCTCCCCGAAAAGCCGGTGCTCCAAGTTTTTTAAACCTTTTCAGACTAAAAGCATCATAAGGAGTAGACCTTTCACCAGGAGCTTTTATACAGCTCTGTACTTGACGTCTTATATATTTATTGAAATCCTGGAAGGATTGCCTCATCTCGGTTTCCTTACCCTTTGATCTTTCTCTCTTCTTAAGTCCACTAGCAAACGACTGTAGAGTTTCCTCTTGAGCTATATCACTAGCTTTTCCTTTGTCTCTCTTCTTCGACATATCGTCTTACATGGACGTATAATATTATAATTAGATTCCTCAAAAGACTCTCAAACTTAATAACTATACTCTTAGGACCACAACGGTCGTGCCTTAAGCACAACAACGTTGTCACAACTCAACTCTAGCTCTGATACCACATCTGTCACGGCCCAAAATTCACACACCTAAATCTCGAGTCGTGACCCAGACAGGTAAGAAGAAACCTGAAATAAAAATGTTCTCGAACAAGGGGCATAATACAAACATGAAGAAAAATCGCATTTTCCTTTAGATATAACCGGTCAACGCAACGTATGAAACCTTTTAACACAACTCCTCTGTACAACAAGCTTAGACAACTATATTTATAAAATTATTCTGACATTACTACAAGTAGTCACTCACTAATAACAAACTATATATAACATATACCTATACCAATCGCTGAACTTTCACTAGTCAACACTTGCCGAGAACTCCGTCTACAGCTCTTCCTCTCATTTCTTCCCTTAACCTATAGGGTGGTTAAACCATTGTAAGAGCTAATCCGCATCCTCCGCAAGTAACCCATTCTAATAAATATTGACTAAATCACTAATAATAAAATTTCAAATTTTGTTTATCAAGGTACCTTACAATCAGTCTTTTTAGATGAAGTTAGATTGGTATTAAAGTGACACATAAAGCAGTACTACAACAAAACTCATTGCCCATGCCATAAATCAGATAGATAAGTAATTAATCTCACTGACTGCCAAAATAGATTTATGTCTATTGGAGAATATTTTATAGCTGATAGCACGAATACGAAGTGCTTTCCTCAACTAATCTTTTAGTTGAGATCAGATGATAGAGCAAATAGCAGATAACAGATTAATGACCTGGCCAAGGTGTTAGATTTGTCCCATCAGGACTCATAAGCACCAGCTCATTGCCTTTCATAAATTATGGTATTCAGATCCAATGCATAAATATAAGAAAACAAAGAATTATATTCCCAAAAGAATTCACACTCGGAAAAGATACAAATAACTTGTTAAAAATCAGAATTCCATATTTAATTCAGACTCAAAGATTGATATTTAGGTCAATCGAGTAATAATATTAAATACGATGCTTTTGCACATATTCAGGTTCAACAAAATATAGATGCAGAATTCATATTGCAGGGCAGAAATTTCAATATATGATTTGATATGATCTTCGGATTATTTCAAGCAAATGTGACGAAAATTAAAAATATATTCTATAACTGAAAACCTGAATTTACAGGGCTGAATAACATACCCATATAATTTTGTATCCAAAATTCAGATTCTAACACATGGTTTTTTGGGAAAAACCCCAAATTCTTGTCAATTAAATCATATACTAGCTAACAAAAGAAAATCCCAATTCATTAATGTATCAGATAAAAAAGGAACTCAAATTAATTCAAACATATATTGAGTTCGTAACTAACCAAAAATCAAATTTCTCAATAAGTTTGAGAAAACCCACAAAATATATACAAGTTGCAATAATTAGCATAAAAAAATCAGATTGAATCATGATATATTAGAATAGGGAACTTGCCTTAGAATTCCCGGTTTAGGGTTCTTTCTCAAATCCTCTTCTCCACTAGTTCTATCTCTCTAGGTCTCTTTCTCTCGATCAATCTCTCTCTCTCTCTCTCTCTCTCTCTCAAGCTTTCATCTCTCTCTTTCTCGGTCTCTTTCTCTATTTCTTTCTTCTCTTTTTTTTTGTTGCTTTTACAAACCCCACGAGACCCGTCCAACTCTCTCGCCCCTTCTAGAATCTTAAAGAGCGCCTTCTAATTATTGAATTACTAGTATACCCCTTAAAATATCATCAATACCCAACTTCCCTCTTATTTATTGAATTACCTATATATATCCCTAGCAATCATCCCAATACCAAAACTAACGAATCCTCAATAAATGAAAAGACTTAAATACCGCTATTACACAATATACAAAATTCTAAATTCATTAAATAAATAAATAAAATTAAATATTTGACTTGGTTTCAAATCGGGTACTTACAACAATAATGGTTATTGGTTAGGGAATTGAGTTTATGAATAAAATAAATATACAAAAAATAATTTTTAAAAAAAGGAATGGTTTGCTACCTGGACCGAACCGACTGGGCCGGGCCAGGGCTGAGTACATGTTGGCCCGGCCCATTGACAGCCCTAGCAGACAGTGACTCACCAAGTATCTTGGGCTGGATTTGTAATGCAGTGGAGGAACATGGATCCTTGCTTCACTTTTGAACGAGCCTTTGATGTGTGAGATTTGACATTTTGGAAAATCTCCTTAGGAGAGAGACACACATCACGCCTGACTTGTTTGCTAAGGACGGACTATTGATGGAATATCTTTTCATTGTGGATAGCCATCCACTTCCCTATATTTGCATGTATCTCTTGTCAGTTTTTATTTTGACACTCTCCCCATTAAAGAATCTAATATGTTTGTAATTTAACAGAGCAAAGTTAATGTAAAAATTCGGCACATGTGGTTTAGTTGGGAGACCAGTGTACCTTACAGTGACTTGTCCAGATATTACTCAAACCTATACAGACAGTGACCTAGTTTTTTTCTGCTCCACAACAATCTATTAGAAACAATTGTTTCATGGTTTCAGTTTGTATTTCAAGGGAACCCCATTGGAGAACTTTCATCAGCTTCATCAATCAGATATCTCCCATGTTGCATATAGTGAGCGAGTTTGATTTTTCTCTACAACAATCTCATCGTCATCATCATCACCATCACAGCTTTATCCATCAATTTGGGATCGGCTTTGTGAATCCTATTTCTCTACTCGTTTCTGATCACCGCTAAGCTCTCTATAACTTCGCGTCCAGTAGGCTCCCTGTTCTGCTCAACCCTTCGTCAGCTGTTTGTTCGGGAGACTATTACCTAGTTTAGGCAATCCTTCATGCCTTTTCTCACTGCTTCCCTTAGGTCTTCATTGGTCTTCCTCTTCTCCTACTTCCCTGTGCTTGTTGTGTCTCAACCCTTCGTATAGGGTCTGCTTCTAGCCTCCGATGAAAATGTCCGAGTCACCTCAAGCATCGGTTTGTAATTTTTTCCTTTATAGGTGCCATTCACAAATTTCTTCTTATGCATTCATTCCGATTAATAATAGTTGTTCATCATTTCATCTAACATGTGGTGGAGACATCCAGTATAGGACTGTCATACTCATCAACTTTATCATAGATCTTACAACTTTTAGCTTTTGACTGGGCAATGGCCGGAGTGGGAATTGGATCTGGACCACGAATTGTAATGGGAGCGATTCAGAGCAGTTACTGGCTTGAGAGTTGTAAGGAATTCCCTTATACTTCTGCTAAATGTGAGAAATGATCATGTTTCATATTTTTCTTAACCACGATGTTGTCTACAAAGCATTCGGCAATGTCGTAGAGGAGATCCTTAAATATCACCATTGTAGCTCCTTGATATTCTTAAGCCCAAATGGAATAGCCGTGTAGTAAAAGATGCTTTCAGGTATTCAAACTGTTGCAAGTGATTCGTCTGTAGGGGCCGTCAGAATGGGATTATATCCAGAAGACCCATGTACTATGACCTTGACCTCTGGTTCAATTCCCATTGCAGAAAATTCTAGAAAGCAGCAGTATACCTCTTGCTTTATACATAGCTTTCCGGATTCTATTTTATGTGGATTCACTTTGCCTTTTTTTTGGGCTTGGTTTGTGGGATCACTCTGTATGGCTTCTGTTATTCCTGGAACTTCGGTGGAGCTGATGGAGAGTTGGATTGGTGTATCTTTTGGGGATTTAGGCAACCTCATGTGGTGAACATTGCTGTATGCGCTAAGGTGAGACATTTGGGTCTTAGAAGACTAATAAGATAAAGTACAACATTGAGTAGTTCAGAATAAGGTCTGAATTGGCTAGTTGTAAATAGTCCCATACTCCATGGTTATGGAACAAAGGATTATTCCGGTTAAGAATTTAGTGGTGTTCCATTCCAAAATTTTGAGAGGGAGTAGAATACGATCTTATACTACAAAAGACAGGAGGATAGTGGACTAGACATTTAGAGACTTCCTATCGAAGGTATTCTCAAATTAAAATTTGATGGAAGCTCAGAACTCCTTGCAGAATTTAAAGCATTTTTGGGTGGTGAGAATTCGCGTTGGCCTTCGGAGACTATTTAGATAGGGTGTCCATTGGTAATGTCGGGTCTGGGCTCGGGGTTCCCCTTGCCCGAATCATAAATGTATCGGGTCTAAAATTTGGACCCAGACCCTACTCATTTTGGAATCAGGTTGGGTTTGGGTCGGCTCCTAGTGTAAATATGCAGACACTTTCAGGTCTGGGTTCGGATTCAGGTCATGCAAGATCCATGCCAACCCATTAATGAGTGGGTTCTGGTCTGTGTCAGGTATCGGTGGTGGTTGGGTATTTGTAATGTTTAAACATATCAAGCTAAGTTTTTCTTTTTCAATGTGGATGGCAAAAGTAAATTTTAGAGTTCGGATATGTCACAACTAATGGAAACTCTAAAAGTGGAAGGACTTACTACATTTTATATTAGAGGTTTGAAATTACATAAGCGTTCTTATTATTTGTTTGAGAAATTAAAATTAAGAGTATTTTAGGTATTTTTTATGAAAAATTTCAAGGAAATTTTGGGTTAAACAATTGAATGCTTCTTTATTATAACAGTGACATTATATATATATATATATAAACGGTCACTGGGATAGGGTTGGATTTGGGATAGTCACGTAGACCTCCATGTGGATGTTGGAGAACGGTGAGGGTACTTCAAGTGGAGTACCCTCACCGTACCGATATATATATAGGGTAATGATCCTCTCACTCGAGTCATGGGATATGTAGGGTCGGTTCCCTTCCTAATTTGTATGACCCAAATCCGAACCCTCTTTTAGTATGGGTCCAACCGGATCGGGTCATGGGATTGCCCGCCCCATGGACAACCCTATGTTTAGGATGAAATTTAATGTTCATAATTTTTTTTTTTAATTTATATACATAGAAATATTGAAATTTAATATATATAGAAATTAATGAAATTTAATATTCATAAAAAATATTGAAAATTTTAAAAAGTAAAATAAAAGATCAGTATGGCTGCTAGCATGTCCCTGTCCCTGTGCATATGCATTCTTAAATCTTAAATTCTTTGGAATAAGCATCTGCATAATTACTTCCTGATTTAATTCCCATTTTACTGGAATAATATCTTTTGACCATGTCATCTTGTGTAGCAATGACTACCTTGTTAGCAATCACACACACACACACATATATATATATATATATATATATATATATATATATATATATATATATATATATAGAGAGAGAGAGAGAGAGAGAGAGAGAGAGAGAGAGACATGTGAATTTTTTGTTGAAAAAACTCTCTTTTCCTGATGTGGGGTGTGTTTTTACCTAATTGTTTTTGCAGTATATGATGGCCAACATTCAATGTGAAGTGAAGTATGAGTTCTGCACAAGCGCAGTTTTACGACAGCCTAGTCATCTTCCACCCATCATGTTTGCAAAAAAAATGGCAAGACCCAGTCTTAACTGGATTTCCTCTATATATGTATCCCATTTTTCACGGTTC
Organism: Chloranthus sessilifolius; assembly: GCA_021018995.1. Classification (NCBI taxonomy): domain Eukaryota; kingdom Viridiplantae; phylum Streptophyta; class Magnoliopsida; order Chloranthales; family Chloranthaceae; genus Chloranthus; species Chloranthus sessilifolius. Next base: position 28,226,490 of record CM037589.1, read on the forward strand.
ACAGGTAGAGGAGAATGTTCTGTCTTTTTTTTGTTTTGAATTTGGAAACTTGAGTATGAATTGTGAGAAGTGCTACAGTAAATTCACAAGTACAGGAGAATTTTCTATCTTTTTTTGTTTTGTTTTATTTTGAATTGCGAAACTTGCATCTGAAGCTGTGAGAAGAGCTACTCTAAATTCCACATGTAGAGAAGAAAAATCAGTTTGGTTCTAACTTTGCCTGTGTTTGAACTGGTTAATGCAGTTTAGAAGCCATTAATTATTTTTTAAACAGCTGACTGCCGATGGAACTGAATTAATAGTGTTCCATACTATTGCTATTTCTCAAACTTTATTGGCACTTATTAGTAATTATATTTGATTACTAATAAATAATTGCCACTAATAATAGTATACTGTGCTTGACCATCCAATTTGTCATCTTCTACGGTCTTCCTCTGCCTCTCCTTTTTGGCACAGGCAGCCACTAAATTCCAGAAATTATCCGGTAACCTATCTGGCTATTAAGTTCTATATGCAATGAATAAACAATACATCATCAATCCGTTTTGTTGATTTTTAGTATTTTATTTATTTCTAAACAAATTAGCAACTCTAAAATTTTGCCAGATTCTGAATTTTTTGGCAGTTTTATATATTTTATAATTAGAGAATCTAAGAGAGATACCGTTGGTTCAGTTCGAGGGCATTTTGAAGAGACTACTAATGATGGTTAAAATCAGGGTTAGCCAATTCGCTCCAAGTGGTAGCGAATGGCGAACCTGTTCGGGCTTCGGTTCGGTTCAGAGCTAACAGGCGAACCTGATTACCACCCTTTGGTTTTGGGTATAAGGTTTTAAAATGGGAAGAGGAGCAGTCAATCCTTAGGCCTATTTCAATGCACAAACTACTTAAACCAACAGCTTTGTCATTCACTTTTGCAACTTCTAATTATTTTTATTTTATTTTAACCTCATGGGGTTAGGCGAGCTGGCCAGGTACTTGCTTCTAAAAGTAAAAGACCTGAGTTCGAATCTCCTCTCTCTCTTGAGGCCACTCTAGGGATTTTATATCCCGTGCTGACCTGACATGTGCTAATTTGGGGTGCATATGTGCCCCTGGGATTAGGCGGGTGCTCTAAGAGGCCTGGATACCAAGGTTATCAAAAAAAAAATCTAATTTTTTAAATATCTAATAATATCTGCACTTCCCCTAATATAAGAGAAGCCTCATCCTACACCTAGGGAACTGGGTTCACCCAGCCCTGGCGAGCCGCTAATTCGAACCAGAAGCAAACATGCCTGTATAAGAAACCGATCATATCAGTCTCTTGTTCGAGTGATAGGTGTAGGCTTCTTCTGATAAATAGTTTGGAGGCTAAATTTTTTGGTAAGATGTTTGGCAGTTTATTTTTTTTGTGGGAGCCATTACTTGCACACACGAAGTTGTCATGTGGAAATACCATATAAGCCGTTTGATCTGAATCCCATAATATGAAGATCTTTGTGGTAACATATTGACACAAAATACGATCTCCTCTAAAACAATACACCTTCTCTAGTATATGATTCAATACAGTCAAAGGCCATCATATGAGTCAACAATTGGCTGCATTGTAAAGTATGATGGAGATTATGTTTTGTGCCAATTATTTGTACCAAAGATCTTTAGATCATGAGCATCAAATCGACGGCTTAGATGATATTTCCACACAACACATGTCTCCAAAATATCATCTATTTTTAAAATGGTGCTTGGGCCAACTTTCTTTTAAATATTACACCTTTTTATTTTTTGGGGTGCCTTTACTTTCAACCCAAAATTCTTCTCTCTCAACTTGGGGGTTCACGCGCTTAACTTGTTGACAACTTTGAATCAGATGATGAAGATCATTTTCAGTCTTAAACACAGCAGATCTTGAGACCATGGTCCTACTACCATCATATGGTCAGATTTTGTCTCCACGTCGCAGGTGGCACACAACCCGGAAAGTAATCCAAGAACCACTATGCCCATGATTATATTATTTTTTTGGGATGTATGCCACATTAAATCAAACTGACCGTGTGATAGTAGGCCCTAGATCTCGAGATCTATTATGTCGAAGATTGTAACAAAAAATGATCTCCATCATCCGTTTTAAAGAATTCAACGGTTTAAAAGCACTTGAAGGGACAAACAACTGTCAATTTGCTAACCGAATTGTTCATTCTTTTAAGAGTGAATGGGTAAATCTTCTCTGCTAAAACGTGCACTTTCACTGATTGCATATTCCTGATAGCTGATTCCCACACATACAATTTGCAGAACAATAACAATTTATTGGGAATTTCCTTTTTTGACAATTATTACAAAATCAATAACAAATTATACAAAGAAAATAATATATCTAACATGTATTATCATTATTTTTACATGGAAGGTAGCCACCGGGCAAGATCGATAACTTCTTTGAAGGCATGCTGAATCAGATCCAAGAAGAAAGAATGAGATGTGCAACTAACTGGGGGAGAAAAGAATGCTGACAGGCCTGAGAATATAGGATGCAATAGAAGGCATATCAAAGAAATAAATGAGAAGATATATAATATTCAAGTTGAGAAGTGAAGGTGACAACTAGAAATAGAAGTAAGTGGAGGGATCAGCTGTATTTTGAGTGTCTCTGCATAGAATGGAACGAGCTTCAATAACTGAACGAGGGGGGTCTAGATCTTTCTCTTGCAGAGCATTTCCTTGCAATCTCTGCATCTGAGAAGCAAAAGTATCATCCAATATCTACAACACAAACATAAATAAAATCCACTCATTAGATCATGGGCAAGCAACAGAATATGTTTGCATATTGGTACATAGCAGAGTGCAAGATTAGCTATTGGATTGCCATGCAGGCCAAGATGTCAATCTCTTCTTAATATCCTCAGTGAGATGTACTGGCTTATTTATAATAACTAATGCGTAGAAGGAAGGTTAACAATTCAAGACTCATTGTATTTGTATAGAAGGAAGGTTAACAATTTTTATTTTCTAGTGATGGCTAAAAGAAAACCTCCTACACAACATTTTGGTTTTGATAGGTAAGCTGGGCTCGAACCTCCGACCTTGAGGTTGCAATATTGTCAACCTTCTCACATGAAGATAATAAAAAAATGCTTTTTAAGGATATTTTATATGGCAATCAAGCCAAATAGGATCTGCTTGGAAAATAATTAGATTAATATATCAAAAACTACTATATTTATTGGAGCAAGTTGCACACAGATGTTTGGGCAAAAATTCTTGGCCAGGAAGAATTTCATTCATTGATATAGGTTTGCCCATCATTTGACGAATCAAAGATACAGGTTTTCCACTAACAAAATTTGCCAATTTTCCATTGAAAATTTCCACTTTTGACTACAAAATCAATGATGTAAAAATAGTTTTTTTTTGTTTTTTTTAATGGTCAATGAACGACCTTCTTGATGTGCACAACACCCAACTAGGCAGCATTTTAAGCGCTAATCAAATGCATATCCATGGGCCTCTCTCTCTCTATACACACACACGTGTGTGTGTGTGTGTGTGTGTGTGTGTATATATATGTAGGAAAAGGGATCCGTCTTCCAATGGAGGACGGTCACCGTCCTCCAACCTTCCACGTGGAGCTCCACGTGGACCTTGGGTGCATTGCTTAGATTATCTTTGAAAAAAAAAATTAAAAACTCATCTCCACCATGTATTTTTTGAACCATGAAATGTGGACCATTGAAAACCATCAAATTTTGACTTGTGGGTTTAAAATTTATTTTTTGATTTTTTTTTTAAATATTGATCTAAACTGTCCCCGCCTGTGTTCCACGTGGCACTCAAAAAGTGTTTCGAGTGCCACATGGATCTTGGAGGACGGTCACTGTCCTCCATGGGAGGACCTAACCGGCTCCCATATATATATATATATAAAATCTCCAAGCTCCATTTCATTCTCCAAGTGGCACCCAAATTGATTACATTCAATGGTCTAATTTTCCAATGGTATCATTCGCATGATGCGGACTATATTTCAAATATATATATAAATTGATCTATGCAAAAACAAGGTTTTTGGCATTGTGGCACTCTAAAAGCACAGTGAAGGTGCTCCTTTCTTAGAGCGCTCGGAGAACAGTAATGTTGCATCCCGTTCATTGAAGCACGATCGACATCCCATTTTCTAGTCATGTAGTGCCACATGGAAACAGTATTTGCCATGTGGTCTAATTTTCCAATGGTATCATTCACATGATGCAGACTATATTTCAAATATATATATATATATATATATATATATATATATATATATATATATATATATAAATTGATCTATGCAAAAACAAGGTTTTTGGCATTGTGGCACTCTGAAAGCACAGTGAAGGTGCTCATTTCTTAGAGCACTCGGAGAACAGTAATATTGCATCCTGTTCATTGAAGCACGATCAACAGCCCATTTTCAAGTCATGTAGTGCCACATAGAAACATTATTTGCCAATCCAAGATGTCCAAGAGACATCTTGTCAATGTTACTACCAGAGGATTCATACCATCCAATCCAAGCAATTCATCGGTATGGATCCTGTGATAAATATGAACAATGGTCGATATTACGGCACCTGGATCAACAATTGACGTTCGTCGAATACTTAGATTGAATGGTCCATGTTAAGCAATTCATATGATGTTCTGCCAGTTGGACCACCCTTTTTCTTTTACAGAAGGCATTTTATGTTTTACTTTTTTGTGGACAACACTTATAACATAATGAAATCTGCAACATTGGCATTCCTCACATATGTGTGTGTTCATGCTATTTTTCCTTGCAGAAGATGCTCATAAAGGAACACTTACCCCTAGCGCATAATCAGATCCCTTGTACCAAATCCTGTTTTCTTTCCTGCTCTCAAGAAAACTCAGAACAGTCTAGTAAATCCAAAAAAAAAATTCCATCAGTAATTGAAAGCAGCTCTGAAGAAAGAATTGCTGCATGCAGTTATAAACGAAGGTAGGCAATTTAATAGTACTTTGAATTATTGTGGTACCTGCCCCATCCTCTCCCAGAAACCACGACAAATTGCTACAAAAATCCTTCCCGAGAAGACATCGTGCAAATTTCCAATGGAGTCAGTGAGCTGGGAACTCAGCACTTGCATCCTCTCACGGATCTCAGCTTCACCCTCTGCCTCTTTTGTTTCCTCGAGAATCCTTTTAAGTCTTGTGGTTCGGTTAGCTTGTGTCTAAAACAATCATCCAAAATTATTTTACATACACTAATCAAAGGAAGCTACTTTAAATTACCAATTTGATGAAAAAAATCAAGTGGATAAAAAAAGAAATGGAGGTGTATGTGATACTGACATTATTTACAAGCTTCTCCACAGTTGCCTGTACGTAGTTTTTATATTTTGTTCTCAACATAACAGTAACTCCATTCAGCTGCTCTCCAAAAACTGTTTTTCTATCTCCGATAACAGGTAGACATGATGCCCAAGTTTTCAAAATATCCTCAACTCTACAATGCAAAATGTCGAGTATTCTTTTTACGGTATTAAGAAAAGTTCCCAGCTGCAAAGGAAAAAAAAAGAAACAGATATATTGCATGAGCTAGAAAGCTGTAACTCTTTCAAATTAGATCAGTTCGAGGTTTTAATTTGAATTACTCACTTGGGTGGGAACAACATAAAGTGATACAGACTGTCTTCTCGTAAATTTTTGAACCTGAATCCCAAGCTTTTTCGGGATGCTATCTTTCAAAGGTGTCAAAATTTCACCGTACTGCTTCTCCAATGTTTTTATGACTGTTCGCTCAACATCAGAAACAGCCTAAGAAAACAAACAAGGCAACGTCTCTGAATATGCTCTCTGAACAATTCCGAAAATAAATACACAACACAAATTTATAGCTAATGCTGGGTAGAGCTGTGGGAGAATATGGGGCAACTTACATTTTCTAAAATTAGAGAGTACTGAGGCCATCGATTGATCACTACTTCATACTCATTTAGAGTATCTCTAATTTTATCATACATATCCTCAACGAACGGTGATGTGGAATGATGAGTTGTTATTCCAGACCATGGCGCCTGCAAAGACTGCCAATCAGATATTTGCAAAAATTGAAGAGGGGGGGGGGGGGAGAGAGAGAGGGAGAGACCTTCTCTGCTTTGCAAAGATCATGCAAGTATTGTTGCTTGTCTTGAATCCAAACCATAATATAGTCGTGGAACAGATACCTTGAATCTATGCCTCCATACACCGGACTGAAGCAACAAAAAATTATAAAACATAATTTAAAAACGTCAATACTTTAATTAAAGTTTTCACATAGGAAGTTTTCGCATAGCAATATTTCTTTATAAGTTATTTTAGAACACCTGATGTTCCACGACTGAAGATCTCTCTCAAAATCAGCAGTTGCAATCAAAAGTTCTGTTACATGCGGTGAGGGTGCAGATGGTGGGCAAGCCGCAAGAAAGCGCCTTAATCTATTGCACAGCTCAGCACTGTATACTGCAGCAGCTATATTTGGTATATCGATGGAGCTGAAAAGGAAGAAAGCACAGAACATTAATTGGCACACACACAATGATGCATCTTGTGTATTAGCAGCTTGGATATATTTATTTATTAAAGTGGTTGATCAAGATCTTTATGTAATACCTGGGAAGTATATGCTGATTGTGAATCTTGATGTCAGCCTGAATCTCGTGGCTTATATTTATTAACAAGGTCTTCATTTTGAGATATGCCGTAGAGATGGTCATAGGGTCTGTAAACAAACTCTCACTATTGCTCGACATAAACTCATCAGTCTCTACCATATACCTCCGACATCTCTTTGTAGCAGCTGTCTGTAAGAAAATGACATTGTTAGGTCTCCTTTTTCTCAAAAAGGGAGATCATGTAGTAAATTTAATCCCAATTGCTTGGTATGCGGTGTTAGATATTTAAAAGTTTATTATACTTATCTTTTCCCAAGAGGTGTCTTTCTTAATTGAGGTGTTTTTTCAAAGTGATGTGTATTTTCAAAATGAAGGGTCTTTCCAAAGTGGTGTGTCTTTTCAAAATGAAGGATCATTCCAAAGTGGTGTGTCTTTTCCGAAGGGATGCGCGTTGCACCTTTTCATAGGAAAAATGTGCATTAACATACCACTTGATTTCTATTTAAGGAACCTAAAATCATTGTTTTACATACCACAACAATAGTCTCATTTCTTCTCTCTTGTTATGTCTTTAAAGGTCTTGATTAGAGCGTTCTTGCAATATTTGGTGTTCGGATAGCGTGCTCGAATTCGCTAAATCCTTCACAAGAATACACAGTCGGTTCGTTGTATCCTAGAACCAGTTTGCCGGTAACCTATTAGTGACCACTTCGTCGAAGTGTTGGGGGAAAATATTGGTTTAAAGACAGCGATATTTCTCGTGCCTCGAACCGGTTTCATGTATTATTTCGGACAAACATTTCAATTTCTCCAACAATTTTAAACCAATATTTAGAGGTTTCGGATCCGATGGCATATGGAAACACTACCCAACTCTTTATTTGTAACCCGATTACGAAGGCGTGGAGAGGTGTTTCTTTGGGTAACGACATGTGTAAGAGGTATGTTAATTTTACTTTATTTTTTTTTTATGGGCAAATTTAATGGCACTGACTGGCTGATTGAATGCACCCATTGACACCCTCATGTTAGAATATGGGGCATTTTAATGGGTGTGAGAAAAGTACTATCAAGGTGCTTCAACCAACCATTTAAAGTAAAGACTTTTATTTACTTGAGCAATTATTTTTTATTATGGGTCACCTGTGAATGAAGAGTGGCACTAAACCTAAGTGTGATTTTTTTAAATTGATGTGTGATCATGTTTTTTGCTCATCATCAATCAAAAGCCTTTGCCAAAGTGCTCATGATCAGCCACGATGGTCTAGCAATCATCATTGGTTGGTGATGAGTGGCTACGATCAAAAGTTGCAATCAAGAGCCCACATGATAAGAAATATAATCAAATTGGTTTGAAGGCTAAGATTGAATGACTATGATTTATTGATCACTTTTATTTTTACATTATTTCTTGTGAGATTTTTTTTTTAATGTCCATGTCAAGAAGGGTAGACTTTGTCACTCATGTATTCAGATGTCATTATGTTTGTGCGACTTTGATCATATCACCATTGTTCGTTAGCAACTGTTTAAGCATGATCAAACGGTTGATTCAGTAACCTCATAATAGGCTTGACTCTAAGGTCATCCTTGTTTTTATGATTGATTGATTGATTAATTAGGCTCGATCATATGATCATTGAGTGCCCTTGATTGAGTAGGCATAGCTTGAAATCATTATCAATGATTTGACCATAAAATTCTCACCACATCGAGTTGTCATGAAAAGATTATTAGGATCATTTGGAGATGGTCAAATGATTTTGATTGAATTATCTTAGGAAAGATAATAGATTTAGATTTGGAGATCTAAATCATTTAAAGATGGCTTTCCTTTAAGAAAATGAATCATGATCTTACAAGAGATATTAAGGAGCAACTATAAATCTCATTGAGTTTGTTGGTTATATCAAAATAGGTAGAGAAATGAAGTGACTTAAGGGTCCTTTGGTAGACGCGCCAACAAAGATTGAGTCAAAAATTCTAAGTTCTCTATGGAACTTGTTTCCTTGTCAATGAACAAGAAAATAAATGATATGTGATTTCAGGCAAAAATGTTTGAAGAAACACTATATGTGTTGATAATCGCAATTATGAGCAATTATGGAAAGTATTAGCCTAAAAGAAGAATCGGGATGGGTAGTCATTTACCCAAACAGTCACTTACGATGGGAACCCTACCTAATATTTGTTTGGTCAATGTTTAGGTTCAAAGGAAAGAACAAGTCGTAAATTCGTGACGGACAAAGGGGCACTATATTGATGAGAATTAAATTCTCATAAACATCCCAGGAAGGGTAGTGTTTTTCTTGTAATTGATAAGGGGAGGTTGAGCATCGCTCTTAATAGACGCTATAACACAATGTGTTGAGATGTTAAAGTTACAAGAACATCTCATATAGGCCTACCTATATAAGTGTGAGGGTGGAGCCGCCTTCAATGAGACATGACTTTATCTTATAAACACTTATGAAAATTAGGGTACTAGCATATGGCCTCAATGTGCTAACCAATTTATTGAACACTAAATATATGAAATGTGTGTGTGGAATAGTTCCAGTTTGTCGAATATGATCATTAGTTCAAGACTTAGTTTCACTAAAGATCTTGACAAACTTTGAGTTATTTCCACTAAAGTGAAAATTCAAGTCTACAAGACATTTTTATTTATGCATATATTTTTGGCTTTGCTCTGATTTCAAAATTTTAAATAGTGGGGGATTGTTAGATATTTAAAAATTTATTATACTTATCTTTTCCCAAGAGGTGTGTCTTTTTTAATTGAGGTGTCTTTTCAAAGTGATGTGTATTTTCAAAATGAAGGGAAGTGGTGTGTCTTTTCAAAATGAAGGATCATTCCAAAGTGGTGTGTCTTTTCCGAAGGGATGTGTGTTGCACCTTTTCATAGGAAAAATGTGCATTAACACACCACTTGATTTACGTTCTTGCAATATTTGGTGTTCGGATAGCGTGATCGGATTCGCTAAATCTTGCACAAGAATACACAGCCGGTTTGTTGTATCCTGGAACCAGTTTGCCGGTAACCTGTTGGTGACCACTTTATCGAAGTGGTGGGGGCAAAGATTGGTTTAAAGACAACGATATTTCTCGTGCCTCGAGCCGGTTCCATGTATTATTTCGGATCAACATTTCAATTTCTCCAACATGCGGTATAGCGACGGTTTCTTTAGAATTCTCCAAGCTTTAAAATCTAAAAAGGTTACTATTAAGTATAATAAAATTTTATTCCACTTGATCAAATAAGAAAACGTGGATTTTCATGCACCAATATACCGACTTCTCAGTACTTATGTACGTATGTATATGCGTATGCACGTATATAGATACATAGATATTGCATGCATTCATCATTGATTACCTGCAAATAGTTTCTCAATAGTTTTTGTCCTTCTTGAGAAAGTATATCATGAACAAGGGTGAAAATTTGCACTGCGGGAACTAAAGCCGGTGCAGCTGATTCTGTTGTTGGACCAAAAAAATCTGCCATGCCCATAGGTGAGAGCTCGTCCAATGACTTGTAGTTCTCAAAAACAGTTGCCAAGAGATTCTCAACTTGGGTTTCACATTCTAACAGAATGCTTTTCTGCAGAAAAACAAATGGAAAAACCATAAGATCCCATATCATGTTTAGGATCAATCCAAAAGAAAAAAAGAGCATTGGAACCAAAACAAATGCAGACATGTGGTGTCCACCTTTCAAAACATTAAATTTTATAAGCTTCTTAGCTACTGCGTTTTGTTTGAAATGAACATCTTTCTGATATATTGGTGATGGGCAGTATAGTTTCTTTAGAAGATTATGACAAGTTTTTTCAGCCATAAGTATAATGAGACTAGAAAATTATGACATTTGAAATGGTTGGTATATGCAATGTCAGTCGAAATGCAGATTGTTTCTCTGCATTACGACTACTCTCAGCTACCAAGTTGATGCCATGAAATGGAGTCTTGGTCATTGATAATAAGCACTAATTTTGAACCTAAGGGAATAGTATATACAAAGCCCAACATGTCAAGGAATGGCGACATAGAATCAAAGACTGAGTTTTGATGAAGATTGCAAAAGTACTTTTGCAAGAGTTTGAATGTGTCAGCTTTAAAGTGCATCAGAATTCAGAGATCTAAACTGAAACAAGTTTTCAAAAGCACTGCTCAAGAATAGCAAAATGCTCATTGTTTGATAAAAAAGGGGATATTTAAGCAGCTGGATTAAGCATATAGATTGTGTTCTAGAGGTCTAGATACCCATTCGGGTGATGAATAAAATAATAGACATATAGTAACTAAATTATTATGGAGCACTTGGAAATGTGTGAAGTCTACAATGAATATTTACAGAACAAAACAAATCAATTTCAAAGTTCGCACATCAGATTTTGCCTTGTATGGTGCATAAAATAGAAATGCTCACCTCTTGTCTTGTTAGGATTTTTTCACTCCGAGACTTAACCACAGGTATAAGCAATTCATATACAAGCTCTAAACAGTCCTTTGTAGGTGTAGCCACATTCATGACATAAGAAAGATACCTACATAGAAATCAGCAACATGATGCAACTATTACAACGGTTTTTGACGAATCCAAAGCATAAAATACCTCAGCTTGTTGAGACAAATAATACCTCAGCTTGGTGTAAGCATCTGAAACTCCGTAATAGTCAGCAAATTCAGCCAACAACCACTTCCATGGTCCAAATAAGCGCAAATTTCTAGGTTGAAAATGCTGAACGCGCATAGCAGCCTCCAATACCAGATCATATGCAAGAGTTTCCACAACATGCCCACTCTATAATGGGCAAAGGCACAGAGATTTGTCAGTATCTATAAAATTAACAAGTAGGGGAAGATTTCAAGCAGATACTAGCATACACATATTGCATCTGTAACCATGAGATGGGAAACCTTTTCATTTCTCAAATAACAGTATTCTTCATAAGGGATAATGGTTCCTGACCGACATTTAAACACCAAAATGGTGCTTAAATGATCTTTCACCATTGAAGTGTGACTTATCATTATGCCATGTGGCATACATCTATAGCCAATTTAAATTGTTCAAGAAGCAATCCATCATTGGAAAATATCTCAGCCTAAAGAAACACCCTTTTAAATGGATGTGAACCATCCGATTGATGAACTTTAATATCAGCCATTAAAACTAAAAACAATGGTTGATAGTATAACCAACGCATCAGATAGTTTAAATCTCCCTAAAACACCATTTTTGGGCATGTTACACTTCAATCTATGATCTATCACTTTGACGGTCCAGCTCACCCACATCTTAAACCATTGATCGTATAAGATTATTTAAACGCCAAAATAGTGTTTAAATGACGGTCAGGACCTTTTTGTAATGTCTATTTGAGTGAAGCTTTTTAAAAGCTAAAAAATTTGGGATGTCCTAGTGTTACCCAATCAATTCAGGAAAATAAGGTGAGGGAAGTCTAACCTTTATAGTATTTATCTCGCATGAAGTACTGGTATTAGTGATAGAGAGCTTAAGCTTCCCTACACATTCCCGATCGTCATGGTAAATTGGCCACCACTGGGCTCTATCACCCTGCTTATATTTTGTGAATGCACCAAATAAAATGCTAATGACTAGAGAATAATCGTATCAAGAAGCAGTTATGTAAAGACTAAGGAAAAGAAACGTACATGGTTATCATTCAAAGATGAAATTTGAATAATAGTTCGTCCTTGAGGAACTCTATTAATATTCTGGACCTCTACCAGAAGGGCATCCCCTTGGCTCTCTGGAAAACTGATAAGTAAATATATTTGTTAGATGCTCCCCCCCTTACCCAGAGCTCTAGATAATAAAATCTCACTTTCATAACATAATTGTAAAAGAAACTGATTAAATATGGATAGTTAAGAAAATTTTTGCATGGATTATTAGAAAAATGAAAGGGCACAACAAATTCAAGACATCAGCAACTTACAAGACATGGGATGTTCCCGGATGCAGGCAGATAGCAGAACCAGGATCCACCTGTGTCTCTTCGGTACAACTTTTCAGCTGGAACAAGCATGAAAATGCTTCTGTAAATAGGACGATGCATTAGTAAAAATTGGTGTTCCTAAACCACTGTATACTAGTAAAATTGCATTGCCTAAATTAAGATCAATCAGAGGAGTTTGATTCACAACCTTCTGATATTACTGGGAACGAAGCTGTTTTTAATGAATTGAGGCCAGTCTTCAGCATTGCTGAAACATGTCGGACATACTCTGCTCCCACTTGCATATAGACAGTGCTTCGTTGAGAGGATGTTGTCCGAAGTTTTCGTCGGGGTATGATGCGGATTTTTCTCACTGTCACCAATCCATCAATTGGAACGAGTAATTTAAGTCAAAAACATGGTAATTGAGATATATATGAAGCATTTTCCGAACTAAATACAACATAGATTTATAGTTTAAATAAGAATAAATGAGTATCAATTACTTGCTTTTAGAATGTTTTGTGTGCCAGTTATGAAATGGTATATTTGTCAAGATATGATTGATTTTGAAGATTACAATATCTTAAAAGAATGAGACATGGAGAGAGCTCGAGTATACAAGCTCCGTTTTACACGATTTTTTATATTGCCTCTCAGAACGGGCTTGATCCCTTGTTCTACCCTTTGGGAGCTATTATATAAACATGTTAAAACAAACAAACACACAACGAGTTTCAGAGTAATTTCTTTTTTGCTTCTAAAAAACCCTTGTTATATCTTAAAAACATGAATTTTTCCATGGATGTGTGGTACTATTCTTTTCATGGTTGGAGCAGCAAAGAAATCAAACCAACTCTTGGTACTTAAAAGGAACCACATATAAACATGTTTTTGTTCTTTTAATAAGTTCCACATTTTAGACTCTTGGAACTCTCTAAAGCCTTGAGTTGTTTAGAATGAAACATGAGAAGAGATATCCCCTGCTGAGGCACATGCATTGAAAATATTAAAAGAAGTAACCGTTGATTGATTGCATAGTAAGGAACCCATATCAACAACATCCCCTTGCCCAAACACATTTAAATTAATTTCATAATATGAAATTTGTTCAACGCACTAATTGGGTTAAATCTCATTGGGTTTCTCTATGAAAGAAAATTGAGTGGGAACACGTTTGTAACATTGAAACATTACCTTCTACCCTAATCTTTCCAATTACTTTCTTTGTCTTCATGGTGCAAGTTTCTTCTGCACTATCAGCGGGCCTTCCTTCCCTTGGAATTTGACCTCGAGGTTGCAATAAAAACTTTTGTAACCTATACAGTATATGAAATATTGAGAAGCTACTTCTTCATATTTGAGAATTAACATAGACAAATAAAATGATCCCGTGGGTCTGGCAATCTGATAGATAGTTGAACATTGAAATTCAAACATATAAAAATAACCAAGGACCATAGTAATATTACCCAAAGGCATTTTGCAGAACCCTGCATTCGTCTCGTAAAAATTCTGGTGCTTCCATGCATTCTCTTGCCCATGCATTGAGGCATAGGCGAAAGCATGCGTCATATGCTATGAGCGTTTGCCAAGCACTCTGACCACTGTTTTTGTAAATAATAGAAACAACAAAAGCTTTATGCTCATTTTTCTGAGCAGAGAGGTAGTAAAACAACTGGAAAGAAACTATAAGTGCCCAATAACCAAGTGATGCGGTAATATCAAAAATCAAATAAATGGTAAAAAAATAATTGTTTCAAAGACGCTACCCCATGTTGTAATATGCAGGTTGATCCGTTGGATTGGTTTGCCAGCAAGGAATCTGCACTTCTACCTCCCCAGAAATGGATCTGTAACCAAAATCCACAATTAATATAAGCATGAACATATAAATATACATTTATCTACATTAATAAAGCTATATGAGAAACTCATATGGAAACATTAACAATGGTATATGGGGAAGGTGAGAAAAACAATTAATCTGCCCGAATAAAAGTGAAAATGTTAAGGAAAAAGAAATAACCTTTTATGCCCCACATTGTTTTCATGCAATTGTGTTCCTTGATCTGAGAATACTTCCTTACTTCCTAAGCAGGCCTTTGTTTCTTTTGACGCAGCCATCTCATTGCTTCTTCGCTCCGTTCCCAGAGTAGAGGATACTTGCGGCGCAACACCAGATGCTGTCCATTGATTACTGTCTATCTCAAGCCGACTATCTTCTCTTCCGACTGCCATGATGGGGGGTGCACTTGGAGTTCCCAAGTCCGGCAACTTTTTGGGCTCCACTTCATCATCCATACGACTAAACTGTAATAAAAGTTTTTAAAAACCAGTATTATAAGAATAATATGTACTCCATTTTATTATGATAAATAAACAACAAAATCTGGATTTGGAGTCATTAAGGAGTATTTCTACATGTTCATAAACTGCGTCTGAGATTGAATTTCTCCCTGCAAATCCCTTTCTACCTAAATCACCATCCGTAAACCTTCGATTGTTTATGGGTACATGAATCTGTAGATTCTCCTTCAAAAGCCCTTTATTCGCCGAAAACCCGCGATTGCTACACAACCCATTAACATATTCCTGACTAAAGCTCGCTTTAGATTTGACTTCAAACAGTTCTTCCTTGTATCCTCTCGAGACCGGCCTGTCTAACAAATCAGAATCACTAGATCCCATGCCTTCATCTTCATTTGTATCTGAGTAATTCACATCAATGTCATCCGGGACTGATGCCAAGCTCTCATCTTCGTCATCCGATTCAAGATGAACACTTGTGCGAGGCACTAATAAACCAGAATGGAATTTCAAAGGGGGCAAAATCTTGGGGGATGATAAGTAATTAGTGCTGTTATACAGAAAAGGTGGTTCTGAAATGGTATCTGGGGTAAATTTCTCTGTTAAGGGAGATCGAGGTAACTGATCCAAGTCAGATCCCTGTATAAATTCAAGAAATAAGAAAAGAACAATCAAACCCTAAATAGATCAAAAGCGTCAAATGATGCAGTAACATCCACAGTGTGATATAGAACTATAGAAATTGGGGATCCTTCTTGAATAAAAATGAAAAAAAATATCAAACACAGAAGAAATAAAGGTTTTGAAAAATCAACAGATTAAAACCTTAAAATGCCGCGAAAGTGCGCATTTAGAGTTAGATCATCAGATTAGTTTGTGTAATAAAATAAAATCAGATAAACACCTAAAGAATGACGTCAAAACAAAAAGAATTAGCAGACAATAAGCAACCTAAAGAAACCCATTAGACATTTCAACGAAAAGAAATCAACAGATCAAAATCTTCAGATTCTCCAAAATACACTAACTTTTGAGAATTCTATGGTTTGGGTACCTGTTTAATCCAGTTAATGGCGCTTTCATCCAGACCTTCGGTGAACATTTTCTACGGTTTCAGAAGGAGAGGGGAGAAGCAAGTAGTCGAATCAAGCGATTTCAGAGGTCTTGATTGAAGAAGATTTAAAGAAAGAAGAAGAAGAAGATATTAGAAGCTAGGGTTTTGAGTTTCTTCGAGCTGAGAACGGGAGCGAGCTGTCGCCTAGTAGCAACGGCTAGTTTGAAAAACCGCTTTATGGGTTTGAATTATGAGGGAAATCAAACATTTTTTTTTGTAATGTTTTTATCCATCCAATTGATCCCATTCGTTAGAAAAGATTTTATAGTGTACGCACTTGGGCACAGCCCATGGATGGTGATTCTCGATCCATCTATACCATCAGAACCTGATCACGTGTATCAAGACCATCCGCGTGGCATCAATTGCGTGGATGGGGTGTTTCATTTAAATAGTATAGTAAGATTCTAACTGGCTGGTGTTAATCCTATAACACTTTATGTTACAACCACCCCACTTAAACAACGGAAAATTCTGTTGACTCCTTTAAATCAGACAGTGGAGATCATTTTTCATTGCAATCTTCATAAAATAGATCTTGAGATCATGGACCTACTATTAGGCGGTTAGATGTTGATTACATGTGGCACGCATAAAAGAATGTGAACCTAAATCATGTTTGATGCTATGTCATGATCATGCTCACTTTTTAAGACGTGTGCCATGTGAAATCAATGTTTGACGGTTTGATGGTATGCTTATGATCTTAGGATCTATTATGTGGAAATTTGGGATGCAAAATAATCCCTATCATCTGATTCAAAAGAAGTCAACTAATTTTTCCTTTATTTAAGTGAGGTGGCTATAACATAAAGTGGTGGTCTGGTTTACCAGCCTTCTAACTTCATGAAAAATTCAGAATGGACGGTTATAAGGCTGATGATAAATATTCCGAACATTTTCATGAGTAGAGCAAGACCAACAACGGATTGCTTACGTGGCGCGATGAAAGTCACTACCCGATCTGCATTGCTAGGACCCAAGGGCTAAACATGTCACTTTTTGTAGTATGTAACAAGGTATTAAAATCAGAATCGGTATCGAGCATAGGTCCATGGAGGACTGTTACGACTCGGCCGACACCGATATATATTAACTTTTAAAAAAAAGAATAAAAAAGAAAAGCCACGTCTCAACCGAAATTGAGACGTATCGGTCCCCGTATTGGCCGATACGGTGTCCGATATCCAAGTTGGGATACCGATACGTATCGGTATCGACCGATTTTTTATACCTTGGTAAGTAATGATCACGCTTTCCTTTTTCTTATAGAGAGTAGGGCTATTAGATCCGAGGGCTAAGCGGGCTAAGGTTGTTTAGCCCTAGCTCGGCCCTAGGGTTGGCCAACAAGTACTCAGCCCAAGCGCGACCTTAAGGCGGACCGGGCCAGGCCGGGTTGCGGGCTATTTTTCTCTTTTGAATTTTTTTATACATACTTATTTTATTTTTTTATTCGTAAACTCTTTTTTTTGAAGTTTTTTTTATTATTTAAAACAAAAAATTAATTGTACATCTAAATTTCATCGAAGACATTATGGTATTTTAGTAACTCTCTTAATAAAAATTAATTTTTTTAATATATTTATAGCATAGAGAAATTTTAATGTCAATTGATATGAGCGCGACACGTAACTCTTTTGTGACGTGATGAGTGGCATAGAGCCCACTTTACTAATCAGGGTCAAGCTTATAAAATATTTTAAAAGTTATATTATCTTTCATCATTCTTGACTTTTTTAGAAGTCTTTTTCTTTTCTTTCTCTTATCTCTGTTTTTTTAAGAAAGTGTCAGATTTATTTTTTCAGGTATATTTTACTCAAAAAATATGAATGTTCGACGCTTCGTTTGAGGGCGTCGGCGCTTCGTTTAGGGGTTTTTATTTTATTTTTATTTTTTTATTATGAAGTGTCGATGCTCCTAAATGAAGCATCGGCGCCTCGTTTTAGGGGCACCAGCGCTTTGCACCGGGGTGTCAATGCCTCGCTATCGGGATACGCTTCGCTTTTAATGCTAGAGCTTCGCTATCGGGCACCACATTTTAAGAAAGTGTCAGACTTATTTTTTCAGGTATATTTTACTCAAAAAATATGAATGTTCTACGCTTCGTTTGAGGGCGTCGGCGCTTCGTTTAGGGGTTTTTATTTTTTTATTATGAAGTGTCGATGCTCCTAAATGAAGCGTCGGCGCCTCGTTTTAGGGGCACCAGCGCTTTGCACTGGGGTGTCAATGCCTCGCTATCGAGATACGCTTCGCTTTTAATGCAAGAGCTTCGCTATAGGGCACCACATTTTTGAGTAAAATATATCTGAAAAAGCAAGTTTGACACTTTATTGAAAAAATAAATAAAAGAAAGAGACTTTAAAAAAGTAAAAAATGACGGCTGAAAGGGTATTTAACTTCTAAAATATTTTAAAAGCGTAACCCTAGTTGGTAAAGTGGGTCACCCATCACTTCACAAAAATGGCGTTACGTGTCGCTCTCATATTAATGTTAGAACAATAGGTTCGGGTTGCAAAAGAAGATAAAGATCGGAATTAAAATATACGCTGATCCAGTTCGAGGCACGTTAAATATCGTTTTCTTTAAACCGAGATTTGCCCCTACCATTATGATCTAGTGGTCACCAATAGGTTACCGGCAAATCGGTTCCAGGATACAACGAACCAGCAGCGTATCTGTGTAATCAGATTTGGTGAATCTGATCACGCAACCAGAACACCAAAAAACTAAAGCGGAACTCTGAGAAGGAGAAAGCTTAAAGTCGCTGTGACAACCCGGATTTCGGCACCCCGAAACCCTTGCCATCAGCACGATCATCTTGACCGTGCCCCTTAGCTTAGCACGGAACATTGGCATATCAAGCATAAATGAAATAATAAATGAAACTGCGGAATTTAAATCTATATAAAGTAATTTTTCAAAAGACAGTTCTACCCTCATGCCTCTGCATGAATGGAGAACCAATCCGAACCATCGATGATAGCAATCATCACGGATGGTTCGCCCCAAAAGAATAATCTCAAACTCAATATATACATGGTTTAACCAAAACTAGGCTTGACATACCAAGCCGTACCAATCTCTCTAAAAAAACCCTCAAAGTGGCACAACGGAGTCCTCTAGAAGAAGTCCTCAGGAGGTGGCTCCAACTCTTCGTCGGCCGCAAGGTCCGACTCACCGGGGTCAGCGTCTCCTGAAGCCTCGGCCGCTGCTAGTAGTGGACCTGCGACGTATAGTCTATAGGGTGAGCTACATCCTAGCTCAATAGGGAACAAAACACAGTTGAACATATAAATTATTACTCACATATATTCCATGATATGACATGCATGATGTGTCTATGCAATTACTGATAAAACAGTTAAAAGTATTACATTTTACTGGTAGTTTACTCGTGGCTTTTATTTACTCATGAATGATGCTGAAAAGGCCTAAAGCAAAACTTAAACTTTCAACTTAAGTAATCCCCGAACAATATAGCATCGAGCTCCGATGAGATACCTTTCATCGTCATCTATATAGACACTTTTAACGTATTCCCTGGGAATACAAATAGTACCCAAGCCCCTTTCCCCTGGGGATTGGTGGCGGGGTTTCACTTGTCTCAAATCAACACCCCTGGGGTGTGCTTACTATGTACGGATAAGCCTCCGCACTGGCTTATGGTTTCGCCGCCGTATCGGTCACGGATATCCTGCCGTGTCAGTCGTGGATATCCCGCCACGTCGGTGGGGTACCCTATCAAACCTCAAATAACAAAAATATTGGTGCCTTACATATAGTTATTCACCGTGTAAGTGTGCTATCTTATATCAGTTAGGCCCTATCAAACATGATTCAATCTTGGATACATCCCTGGGATGTATCCATTCACTTGCATCACACCTGATGCTCTTATCTCTTCACTTTATCATCCCCTGGGGATGGCTCATTATAATTACTCTTATGGATGTCACACACACACACTTTTCACAATTCTTAAGCAATAAAACATTTGAATTGAATTCTATATCACTACATACATGCTCTTGTAAAATAAAGTACATATTCAAGGTGTTCCCTACCTCAAGTCTTTGTTTGCTCAACGCATCAAGGTCCCACGTGGCTCCTTGTGCATTAGTTCACATGTACTACCTATGGTACCACATAACAGGTGAAACACATCACAAAGGATGCAATAAAGAAGGTCCAAGACACTCCAAGAATCTTAAAGTCAAACTCAAAAGTTAACATAATTTATCTCAGTCGATTAATCGAACTCCAAAATCGATTAATCGAATCTAATTCGATTAATCGATTAATCGAAAGTCAATATCGATTAATCGATTCTCAAATCGATTAATCGAGATTTTCATTCGATTAATCGAATCCTAATTCGATTAATCGAAATTCTCTGTTCAGCCAAGTCGATTCTCAATTCGAGTAATCGAGTTCCTAAAATCGATTAATCGATCCCAAATCGATTAATCGAAAATTGAAATCGATTAATCGAAATCCCATTTCGATTAGTCGATTTTCTACAAGTCATTTCCTCCAGCCCCTGGGGTCCACTGGAGGTTCCCAGTCGATTAATCGAACTCCAATTCAATTAATCGAAATCGGGGTCCACTGACTTTTCAACTTCTTGGCCAATTTCGATTAATCGAAACCCAATTTCGATTAATCGAAATTGTCAGATTCAGCCCCCCTTTTGGCTGTTCTTCTCAATCTTTTTCCACACTTTTTCCTCTATTTTTCTAAACCATTTTCCTATGATTTAAACCATTTTCAACTACAATCTAACCCCTACAATCTATGCATTTTATTCACAAAAATTTACCTTGAATCAATCTCCAATTGATTTCAAATCAAGTGGTTGGAAGGCTAGGGTTCCAGCTTTGGCTTGAACGGATTCTTAGCGCAGAATCGGCCTCTTTAATACTTGAATCCCCCTTCCAATCACCCACAATAACTCCTTGCTTAATCACCCTCTTTACTCCTCTCTCTCTCTTCTTTACTTCTCTCTCAACAACCAAACTATTGATTTTAGGGTTATTAAACCCTTTTATCCCCCCCAGCTTGTGTGTTGAGCACATGCACCTCAATAGGTGTATGTGACTTCAAATTCACAACACACACCACATGGTTTCACAAACCATCTCATCTCATTCACTCATCACACTCTACGCTAACTATCGAACTCCTAATTGGTCAAACCTGTGATCGATCGGGCACGGATCCCGAGGTCATAGTTTAGCGTGATTTTTCGGGCTATTACAGTCGTGGAGAAGAAATTTGCGAAAATATGCAGTGTGACAAATGAGGGGTCTTGGGGCCCTTTTATAGATAAAACAGGTGTAATCGAACGGACATATCCGTAAAATAGGTGTAACCGAACGGACATATCCGTAGCATATAACTGAACGGTCGGATAAGACATATCCGTTTAAAATTCAAATGGGCGGTTACACACTTATTCAAAAGTTTAATTAAATTACCATATCGCCACGCCACGTGCACGCTGCACATTGCGTCGCGTCTTGCGTCTTCGTCTCATGCCCGTCGGCTCGACCGACTCGGCTGCGGCAGGTGTGTGGGTTGCATGGCGGTGGAAGCTACAAAATTCGGTGCCCCCTAGGTGAAGGCTACAAGCCTTGAGCCAAGACAAAGATATATAAGTCAAACCCAAAAAAGAGTTTACACGATGTGGGACAAATCTCAATTTCAAAAGCTTATTTTTTAAAACCTTTAAAATATCCAACAATCCCCCACTATTTTAAAGATTTAAAATAAAATTAAAAACTTTTCTTAAAAAAAATAAACAATCTCCCACTATTTTAAAGATTTGAAATAGAGCAACGCTAGAAAATGTGCATAAATGAAAATGTCTTACAGACTTGAATTTTCACTTTAGTGACAATAATTCAAAATTTATCAAGATCTTTAGTGAAACTAAGTCTTGAACTAACGATCTTATATGACAAATCGGAATTATTTCACACATATATTTCACATATTTTGGTGTTCAATAAAAGGTTAGCACATTTAGGCCCTATGCTAGTACCCTGGTTTTCGTAAGTGTTTATGAGATAAAGCCAAGTCTCATTGAAAGCTACTCCACCTTCACACTTATATAGGCAGACCTATAAGAGATGTCTCTGTAACTGTAACATCTCAACACATAGTATTATAGGACTGTTAAGAGCAATGCTCTACCTCCCCTTATCTATTACAGGTGAAACACTATCCTTCCTAGGATGTATATGAGATTTATTTCTCATCAATGTAGTATCCTTCAGCTGCCACGGATTTACGACTTATTTTTTCCTTTGAACCTAAACATTGATTAAACAAATATTAGGTAGGGTTCCCATCATAAGTGGCTGTTTACGTTTAATGGCTTTAAACCCATCCCAATTGAAGTTTTATGAATCTCATTTCTGCCAAGGCTTTTAGTAAACGGATCCGTCAGGTTTTCTGCAGACCTGACCCCAATTACTGAGATTACTCCATCTCTAAGTAATTGTTTTACATAGCTATGTCTTAGACCAATGTGTCTATTTTTTCCATTATACGTTTGACTATAAGCCTTTAATAGTGTTGCTTCACTATCACAATGTATAGAGATAGGTGGCAATGGTTTAATCATAATTGGAATTTCTAGTAGTAAATTTCGTAACCATTCTGCTTCTTTTTCACTTGCCGCTAAGGCAATGAATTCTGATTCCATAGTGGAATGTGTGATGCAAGTCTGCTTCTTTGATCCCCATGAGATCGCAGCACCTCCAAAAGTGAATATCCATCCACTTGTAGACTTTGATTCTTCTGAATCAGATATCCAACTTGCATCGCTATATCCTTCTAAAACGTGAGGATATCCAGAAAATTGTAAACCATAATTAATAGTACCCTTTAAATATCTAAAAACATGCGAAATGGCATTCCAATGAACAGAACTAGGGTTACTTGTAAATCTACTTAACTTACTTACTGCAAATGCGATGTCCGATCGTGTACAATGCATTGCATACATAAGGCTACCAATAACCCTTGCATATTCTAACTGTTGCACACATCGTCCATCATTTTTAGTCAATTTAAGATTAATATCTAAAGGTGTATTGGCAGATTTTAAATCAAAATAATTAAATCTTTTCAAAATCTTTTCAACATAATGAGATTGAGTTAAAGTTAATGTATTTTCATTTCTTATAATTTTGATTCCCAAAATTACATCTGCCTGACTCATGTCTTTCATGTTAAAAGATGAACTTAAGAAGTTTTTAGTTTCTAAAATAACTTCTAAATTAGTTTCAAAAATAAGTAAATCATCTACATAAAGACATATAATAATACCATTATTATGAGAAAATTTATAATACATACATTTGTCGTCTTCATTAGTTTTGAATCCAAAATTGGTAATAGTATTATCAAACTTTTCATGCCACTGTTTTGGTGCTTGTTTGAGCCCATATAGAGATTTAATAAGTTTACAGACTTTCTTTTCTTGCCCAGGTAGAACAAATCCTTCTGGTTGTTCCATATAGACCTCTTCTTTTAAATCACCATTTAAAAAAGCGGTTTTAACATCCATTTGATGGATTTGTAACTTATGTATAGAAGCTAAGGCAATTAGAAGTCTTATAGTCAAAATTCTAGCAACGGGTGCATAGGTGTCAAAATAATCAACACCTTCCTTTTGTCTATATCCTTTGGCAACCAATCGTGCCTTAAATTTTTCTATAGTTCCATCTGTTGTAAGTTTTCTTTTAAATATCCATCTACATCCTATGGGTTTAGATCCTTCTGGTAAGTCTACTAATTTCCATGTTTTGTTTCCCATTATTGAATCAATTTCATCATTGATAGCTTTTTTCCAAAAAATACTATCTCTAGATTTCATTACGTCGTTAAAAGTGATAGGATCATCGTCTACATTTAGACACAAATGTTTCTTAGTACTTTTGGTCCTATTTCCTTCAATCAAATAGATATAATAGTCTTTTGAAAGACTAGTTTCAAATCGTTGGCGTTTACTTCGTCGAGGTTCAATGATGACCTCTTCATCACTTGAAGATTCAATAACTTCTTTAGATTTAGAAGATTTTCCATCTTCATAAGATTTACTTTCAATATTTAATTTATTAGTTAAAGTAGTAAACTTAGATTCATAGAATATAACATCTCTAGATTCTATTATAGTATTTTTATCAATGTTATCATTAGATTCCATAACTAGAAATCTATAAGCTTTACTATTTTATGCATAGCCAATAAATGCACACTCAATAGATCTAATCCATATCTTAGGTCTTTTAGGATCTACTAATCTAACAAGTGCCCTACACCCCCACACTTTAAAATAGGCTAAACTAGGTTTTCGATTCTTCCAAAGTTCATAAAGTGTAATTAAACTTTTCTTATGTGGAATTCTATTCAAAATATGAGTAGCAGTTAATAAAGCATCACCCCATAAATTTTTATCGGAATTAGCGTTAACTATAATGCATTAGTCATTTCTACTAATGTTCTATTTTTTCTCTCGGCAACTCCATTTTGTTATGGCGTATAAGGAGCCGTCACCTCATGACGAATTCCATAAATTTCACAGAAATCGGAGAATTCATTTGACATGTATTCTGTAATAGCCCGAAAAATCACACTAAACTATGACCTTGGGATCCGTGCCCGATTGGTCACAAGTTTGACCAATCAGGAGATCATGAGTTAACATAGAATGTGATGAACGGACGAGATGTGATAGTTTGAGTGATTATGTAGTGTGTGATGTAAATGAGAAGTCACTTACACCTACTGCGGTGTATGTGCTCAACACACAAAGATGGAGATAGATAAAAGGGTTTAATAACCCTAGATGTGTATTTTGGTTGTTGAAGGAGAGTAAAGAAGAGAGAGAAAGAGAGAGAAGTAAGAGAGGAGTTATTGCAACTAATTGGAGGGGGGATTCAAGAGATAAAAGCCGGATTCAACGCGATTTGGATCTGTTAGAGCCAAAGCTGGAAACCCTAGCCTTCCAACTATTTGATTGAAATCAACTTGAGATTTATTCAAGGTAAAATTTTTGTAAATAAAATGCATAGATTATAGGGGTTAAATTGTGATTGAATGTGGGTTAAATCATAGGAAAATGGCTTAGAAAAATAGAGGAAAAAGTATGGAAGAAGATTGGGAAGAATAAATGAAGTTGAATCGACAATTTCGATTAATCAAATTGGGTTTCATTAATCAAATTGGCCGTGAAGTTGAAAGGTCGAGGATGATTTCGATTAATCGAATTTGATTTGATTAATCGATTTTGGATTTCGATTAATCGATTTGGGGATCGATTAATCGAATCGAGAACTCCAAAGGACCCTGGGTTGAGGAATGATTTGAGGAAAATCGACTAATCAAATGGGATTGATTAATCGATTTAGTTTTCATTAATCGATTTGGGATCGACAATCAACGTGTGAAACTCAATCGCTCAACCGAGAGTCGATTTTATGCGAAAAGAAGAATTTCGATTAATCAAATTGGATTCGATTAATCGAATGAAAACTCAATCGTTTCGAATCGAGAGTCGATTTTGCTAAAAAGAAGAATTTCGATTAATCGAATGAAAACTCGATCGCTCAATTGAGGATCGACTTATGCGAAGGAGAATTTCGATTAATCAAATTACTTCGATTAATCGATATTGACCTTCGATTAATCGATTTTGGAATTCGATTAATCGAATCGAGATAAATTATGTTGACTTTGGGTTTGACTTTAAGATTCTTGGAGGGTCTTACACCTTCTTTATTGCATCCTTTGTGATGTGTTTCATTATGTGGTACCATAGGTGGTACGTGAACTAGTGCACAAGAAGCCACGTGGGACCTTGTTGCGTTGAGCAAATGAAGGCTTGTGGTAGGGAACACCTTGAGCATGTACTTTATTTTACAAGAGGATGTATGTAGTGATATAGATTTCATTTCAAAGGTTTAATTGCTTAAGAATTGTGAAAAGTGTGTGTGTATATGACATCCATAAGAGAAATTCTAATAAGCCATCCCTGTGGGATGAAGAAGTAAGAGATGAGAGCATCGTGTGATGATGTAGTAAATGGATACATCCTGTGGATGTATCCAAGGATTGAATCATGTTTGATAGGGCCTAACTGATATAAGATAGCACGCTTTACACGGTGAATAACTATATGTAAGGCACCAATATTTTGTTATTTGAGGTTTGATAGGGTACCCCACCGACGTAAGGTGATATCCACGATCGACACGCAGATATCCGTGATCGATACGGGCGAAAATCGTAGGCCATGAGGCTTATCCAGACATAGTAAGCACACCTGTGGGTGTTGATTGAGACAAGTGAAACTCGCCACCAATCCCTGTGAAAGGGGCTTGGTACTATTGGTATTCCTGTGGAATACTTAAAACTTGTCTATATAGATGACGATGATGGATATCTCATCGGGGCTCGATGCTATATTGCTCGGGGATTACTTAAGTTGAAAGTTTAAGTTTTGCTTTAGGCCTTTTCAAAGATCATTCATGAGTAAATGAAAATATAAGTAATCAACAAGAAACTAAAATGCTTTTAACTGCTTTCATCAATAATCGCATAGATACATCATGCATGGCATATCATGGAATATATGTGAGTTATAATTTATATGTTCAACCGTGTTTGTTCCCTATTGAGCTAGGATGTAGCTCACCCTATAGACTATACGCCGCAGTCCACTACTAGCATGGCCGAGGCTTCGTGGAGACGTTGATCCCGTGAGTCGGACCTTGCGGTGAAGAGTTGGAGCCACCTCGAGGACTTCTTCTAGAGGACTCACAGCCGCTTTGAGGGTTTTAGAGATTTTGTATGCTTGGTATGTCAAGCCTTGATTTTGTTTAAAACCATGTATATAGGAGTTGGGATTATTCTTTGGGATTAACCATCCGTGATGATTTCTATCATCGATGGTTCGGATCGGTTCTCCATTCATGCAGAGGCATGAGGGTAGAACTGTCTTTTGGGGAGTTAATTAATATAGATTTAAATTCCGCAATTTCGTTTATTATACTTTTTGATGCTTGATATACCAGTGTTCCGTGCTTAGCTAAAGGGCACGGTCAAGATGATCGTGCTGATGGCACGGGTTTCGAGGTGCCGAAATCCGGGCTATCACAGTTGGTATCAGAGCTATTTTCTTTTAGCAATTCTGACAAGGGTTCTTTCGTCAGAACATAGGGGCTTCTGCTAACGAAACTTTAGTTTCAAATGCAGCCGCAAAATGTCGTCTAGAGGAAGAGGCTGACCAAGGGGAGGCCATCAGAAGAGTCTACGTAGTGGAGATGATTACATCTCTCCTACAAATAGAGTGCCTTTAGGAGGTACTGAGGCCCCAGGGGGCAGTAGTAGTAGACAGCATAATGAAGAGGATCGAGATCATCAGGATCAAGATCTAAGAGAGCAAGAAAGATTGAGAGAAAGACAAGAAGATAGAGAGGAGCGACAAAGGATGATGCACACTATGGAGACTATGGCAGCTGCCATGGCACAATAGGCCACATCCTTTACAGCTCATGCATCAAGGGAACAGCAGCCACCTACCCCACCTGTAGGACCTGCGTTGCCTGTGCCCTCATCATTTACAGAGTTTAGGAGGATGAGACCTCCTTCATTTTCTGGGCAGGCAGACACAATGGCCGCTGAGAACTGGCTGATGGAGATGGAGAAAGTCTTTAGCATGCTAACTTGCACGGAAGATGAGAGTGTAAGATGGGCAGCTTATATGTTGGATGGGGAGGCTGGGCCTTGGTGGAAGTCCGTGATACGGACTCGGGCTCAGGAGACCCCAGAGTTGCCTTGGACTTGAGAGGAATTTGTTGAGGAGTTCAACAAACAATATTTCCCGAAAGTGGTGAGGAACCAACTAGAAATACAATTCCTACAGTTAGTACAAGGGAGGATGACAGTGAGAGAATATGGGGTAGAGTTTCTACGACTTGCCCGTTTTGTCTTGGACACGTCCATCAAGTGATGAAGTCCAAGAGGTTTCAGCAAGGTTTGAAGCCTGAAGTTAGGGGAGGCGTAGCTCCATTTCAACTGAGGACCTATGAAGAGGTCATGAGCAAGGCGTTGGTTGTAGAGGAGGAGAACAATAACAGATATAGACAGAGGGAGCAGCAGAGAGGAGGAAATGAACAAGGAAGAACGGGGCACTACGAACCGGTGAACAAAAAGCCGAGATTCATGGGCCAAAAAGACCGCCAACAGAAATAAATAACAACAACAGAGAGGTTTCCATTACTTGCGTGGGGAGACCTATTCGCTATGAGAGCCTGCCATGTCTCATGGCGCCACTGCCACAGGTTCTCAGACATTTCTTCCGCACCTCGGGAGACTTGCGTAAAGTGTGGCAAGCCTCATAGGACGGTGGACTGTAGATCGGGAACTAGGGGCTGTTTCCAATGTGGCAAGGTGGGCCACTTGATCAAGGATTGCCCCGAGACGGATAAGAGAAAGACGGTTTCAGTTGCAGCACCACGACCAATTCAAGCAAGGAAACCAATCGCGTCAGGGAGAGCCTTTATGCACCTTTCAGAAGCGAGGGAACGTGCATGACGTCATTCAAGGTGAGACCCTTTTTAAAAATTAAAGAAAATTTTCATTTCATTAAGATTTTAGATAGAGAGGAGCATGCATTAGAAATCGTATAGATTCTTTTCTCAATACAAAAAGCTGTATGTAAATTAAGAGTGTAAATTGATGTGTAAATTATTGTATGTATGTATATATACTATAGGTACTTTAAACATATATGAAAAAGGATGTTTCGGTGGATATGACACTCGAGTGTTGATAGACCCCAGGTCTACCCACTCATTCGTTACTCCACGTTTCGCTAAGAAGATGAAGATTGTTCCAGAGACGTTGGATTTCGTCCTATCTGTGTCTATTCCGACTGGAGAGTTAGTAGACACAGAGTTAGCTTGCAAATCTATCATTGTAGCAGTCCGAGACTTAGAGGTGCATGAACTAGAAGCAAAGTTGATACTGTTAGACATGCAAGGGTTTGATGTGATCCGTTGATGACATTATTGTGCAACTGATCATTTCGGTTGCAAGAACAAGGTAGTTATTTTCAGACCCAACACAAGAAGATCATTTCGGTTTCAAGGAGTGAGGTCACATTCGTGCTAACGATCTCAAAGAAGAAGAGCCGAGAAAATAATCGAAAGGGTTGCGTGGATACTTAGCTTTCTTAAAGGAGGACAAGGAAGAAAAGAATGTCATTTACGATATAGCGAGCGAGACTTATTGGCGTGTTTCCAGAGGAATTGCCTGGATTACCTCCAGAAAGAGAAGTAGAATTCGCCATTGACTTAGCACCAGGAACGGAACCTATTTCGAAAGCACCTTATAGAATGGCTCCCGCTGAGTTAAAGGAATTAAAGGAACAACTACAAGAGCTTATGGACAAGGGGTTTGTTAGACCAAGTGTATCTCCATGGGGAGCACCGGTCTTGTTTGTCAAGAAAAAGGATGGGTCAATGCGGCTATGCATTGACTATCGACAATTGAACAAACTCACTGTGAAGAACCACTACCCTTTGCCTAGAATTGATGATCTATTCGACCAACTGCAAGGAGCAAAGTATTTTTCCAAGATCGACCTGAGATCTGGGTATCATCAGTTGCGAGTCAAAGCAGAGGACATTCAGAAGATGTTTCCAGGACACGGTATGGACACTATGAATTCCTTGTGATGCCGCTTGATTAACGTAATGCTCCGGCCGCTTTATGGATCCGATGAACCGAGTGTTTAAACCACACTTGGACTCCTGCGTCGTAGTGTTTGTTGATCATATACTAATATACTCCAAATCCAAGACGGAACACGAACAACATTTGAGGATTGCCCTACAGACGCTACGTGAACACCAATTGTACGCCAAACTCAAAGAAGTGAGAATTTTGTTTGGAAGAAGTTACCTTTCTAGGACACGTTGTCTCAAAGCATGGTGTCATCAGATCCAAAGAAAGATAGAAGAGTTAAATGGGAGCAACCAAAGACGTGGACCGATGTCCAAGTTTTACGGGCTTAGCGAGGCTATTATCGACGTTTCGTTAAGGGGTTTTCAAAGATATCGGGACCTCTCACAACGCTGTCACGAAAAGATTCAAGATTTGAGTGGAGTGAGGCATGCGAGAAGAGCTTTCAAGAACTCAAAACGAGACTCACTTCGCCCAGATTAGCGATTCCTTCAGCAAAGGGAGGATACGCCGTACAAATGACGTCATACAATGGCCTTGGTTGTGTGCTCAACCATCACAAGAAGGTGATAGCTTACGGATCAAGACAATGAAAGAACACGAGAAAATTACCCGACTCATGACTTGAACCGGCAAGGCCATTTTTACTCAAGATTTGGAGACATTACTTGTATGGTGAGACTTTTGAAATTTTCACCGATCATAAGAGCCTCCGATACCTGTTTACACAGAAAGAGCTCAACATGAGACAACGCAGGTGGATGGAATTCCTCAAGGATTATGATTGCTCCATACAATACCATCCAGGCAAGGCGAATGTAGTAGCCGATGCATTGAGTCAAAAAGGTTCAGCTCAGTTAGCTTGTTTGATTTTGGGTATGCACCGATGGAAATTATTGGAAGACCTGGCATGCTATGATGCGAACATTGAGTCAAAGGACATCGGATCCTTTTTGGCTAACATATCAGTAAAGCCAGTGATATTTGAACATATCCACGATCTACAGATGAAAGATCCGGCATTGATAAAGATTCATCAAGACGTGAGTGAAGGCATTAGGTCAGACTTCTCGGTTAAAGAAGATGGTTCCTTATTGTTTAAAGGCCGTCTATGCATTCCGGACAATGCCGACCTAAGACGAACGATTCTTGATGAGGCCCATAAGTCAAATTATGCTATCCACCCTGGTAGCACCAAAATGTACCAAGATTTGAAAAAGAACTACTGGTGGAGAGGACTGAAACAAGACGTGGCCGAGTATGTGTCACGATGTTTGACTTGTCAGCAGGTGAAGGTTGATCATAGACATCCCGGACTATTGCAACCTTTACCAATACCCGTAATGGAAGTGGGAATCGATCTCAATGGACTTCATTGTTGGATTACCCTGCATCGCCAAGAGACACAATGCTATTTGGGTCGTCAGAGACCAATTGACCAAATCAAGACTTTTGCCGCATAATACCACGATATCAAGAAGAAGACGCAGATTTATACATGAAGGAGATTGTAAGATTACATGGTATTCCAAGCAAAGATAGTTTCGGATCGTGATCCACTATATACGCCCAAGTTTTGGAAGAAATTTCAAGAAGGAATGGGAACACGACTAGACTTTAGTTCAAATTTTCCATCCTCAAACCGATGGGCGAGAAGCGAGTGAGGAACCAAGTAATAGAAGACATGCTCAGGGCATGCATGCTTGATATGCAAGGATACTGGGATGAGTATCTACCGATGCTCGAGTTCGCATACAACAACAGTTTCCAAACAAGCATCGGCATGGCACCGTATGAAGCTCTGTATGGATGACGATGCAAGTCACCCCTCAATTGGGAGGAAACAGGTGAGAAATTTGTGTTAGGACCAAAACTACTTGAAGATAACGCCACAGTTGTCCGAATTATCAGAGAAAGGTTGAAGACAGCACAGAGTAGACAGAAAAGTTACGCCGACATGAAGCGGACTAGTGTCGACTATAAGGTGGGCGAGCACGTCTTTGTGAAAGTGTCACCTATGAAAGGTGTAATGAGATTTGGCAAGAGAGGGAAGTTAAGTCCACGTTATGTTGGACCATTCGAAATTTTGGGACGAGTAGGTGAAGTCGCATATCGCATTGGTTTACCATCGCTGTTTGATCGAGTACATAATGTTTTCCACATATCGATGCTCAGAAAGTATGTGAACGATCCGTCTCATGTATTAGGAAAGCAACCTATAGAGATGTGTGAGGACATGAGCATGATAGAAGAACCAATGGAAATCTTGGATCGAAAAGAACAAGTGTTGCGCACTAAAGTGATTCCCTTAGTGCTTGTTCGGTGGAACAACCATCCTAAAGAAGAGGCTACTTGGGAACGAGAGGCCGATGTGAGAGAACAATATCCAGCCTTGTTTCCAACGACGTGAGAATTCAGTGTAAACCATAAACATGTTTGTGACATCTCCACTATACGTGTAATTCAATGGAAATTTTGATCCAATCTGATTTGAGGAACAGAATTATATGTACATGATCACGTATATACAACTTTATGGAAGAACCACTTGATGTCATAAACTACCAAAAATAATCAAAGAACCAAAGAAATTGAAATTCTGAAGAAATTGGGTAAAACCGATTAATCGAATTTCAAATCGATTAATCGATTTGGAATTTCGATTAATCGATTTTGTTCGATTAGTCGACTGAGATGTGTCAGTGATTGGAAATTGAAAGGAGAGTTAGAATATACATAGAAGACAAATTTCGATTGATCGAATTGGAATCTCGATTAATCGATTTGGGATCGACTAATCGATTTTGAAATTTCGATTAATCGATTTACTAAAGGGACCTACGAGAATTTGAAATCAAATGGACGATTTCGATTAATCGAAGTGAATTTCGATTAATCGATTTCGAAATTTCGATTAATCGAAATGGATTCGATTAATCGAATAATTTAAGAAATTCTGGAAAATTAGAAGTTACAGCACGATTTCGATTAATCAAAATTAAATTTGATTAATCGATTTTGGAATTTCGATTAATCGAAATGGATTTCGATTAATCGACTGGCTCGCGCCAGTGAGCTCAAAAATGGAAAATTTTAAACAAATACGATTTCGATTAATCGAAATGGTTTCGATTAATCGAATTGGACTTTCGATTAATCGATTTGGGAAATCGATTAATCGATCTTACGCGGCTTAACTTAGTTTGAAATCTCGATTAATCGATTCTGAATTTCGATTAATCGAGCCGGGGCCTATATATTGAAACTTGGGGATTTTTCTTCCCATTCGAATCATTTGCACTTGAGTTGTTTGAACGCCCTTTCTTCTTCCTCTCCGGCCATCCATCCGTGCTAGGGTTTTGGGGTTTCTTTCATCGATTCCGGACCAAGATCGCCTATTTTGGATCGAAACTCTAAGGTAAACCCTAGATTTCCGTTTTTTCTCCAATTTGAGTTAGAAAAACCCTAGATTTTCTCAAAATGCCGCCCAAAACCCGTCTATCTTCAAAGAAGGCAACCGAAGAACGCCGCACACCACCACCTACCCCATCGGTGAGGACTCCATCACCGCCGGAATCGGAGACCACCTCCGGCTTCGACGAAGCGCCACGCTACGAAGTCTTCCCGCGAGTCCACCCCCATGCCACCACCACCCACCAATGTCGAGCAACCAAACGAATGGTGGGCGGCCAAGACCTTTGAGGTCGAGTACGTCATCGACCCTACCCTTTTCACCAATCCCGATGTGCCGGGCGAGACCCAATGGGCTCGAAACTATCTCAATAACGCCGGACTCGGAAACCTTCTCAAACCAATCCGGGGTTCTTACTACCCTAGATTGGTTAGACTCTTTTACCAAGGGCTAACCGATGGCCCTATCGACGATTGCATCATAACCAAGATCGAGGGTCGTCTCTATACGATCACTCGTCGCCACATCCATGAGGTACTCGAGTGTTACCTCGATTTCACCCCCGAAACTACCCTCTTTCCGCCCTTTGAGGAAGACCCCCGCTTTGAAGAGGTCATGACCCATATGACCAACGGGAAGAAGGGGTCGGGATCCTCCATTAAGAGGGTTGACTTTCTACCATACATGTGGATGCTTGATTCCATAATCAAGTGCAACCTCTACCCGATGCGCCACGACACCGAGCGCGTGGACAAAGTGCAACATGCACTTTACGCGGCCTTCTATGGCCGGTGGTTCGACGCCACAATGGTCATCCTCGAGCGGATGAGGTACATAAAAGGCAAACTCATGAAGGGCAACCTACGGCCCAAAGAAAAGATGCCTTATGCTCGCCTCATATCGAGCATGTTGGAGTGCTACTCCAACGATGCATCTTATGCCGTCTCTCCGCATGAAGAGAGGGCTACGGACTGCGTGAAGACATTCTCTAGGTCTTCATGGGCCCGTAGCTATAATCTGCTCAAGCGGGCCCTACCGGCTCCGGGTCCCGCTCCCGCCCCAGCCGCAGCAGCAGTAGCACCGCCACCACCCCCACCACCTCAGCATGACCCACCCGTGGGTGGCGCACACCCTATTCCCGTTGAGCCATCCGTGGAGAGGGTTCCCTCCCACACCGCAGCCTCACCGACGCCACCTGCTCACTCCGCGCCCGCGACACCCACCTCATCCTACCGTCGGCGCGCCGCATCATCTGGGCCGACCATCGAGGAGGTGTTGGCCCGTATGGAGGCCAACAATGAGAGGATGAACCGGCGGATGGATTTCCTACTCTTCCACACCCTCCGCCACATCTACCCGACCGACTACCGCCGCTACCTCGCCCAGGAGGAGGAGTGGACGGTTGGACGCACCGCCTTCCATAGAGGACCCGTCTTCCATCCCACCACTACAGACGCGGCTCCTTCCACATCCACATCCGTTCATGACCGAGACGCAGCCTGCATGACCACCACCACCAAAGACTGCCAGCCCCACTGCAGCCCCGCCCACCATGAGACTCCACCACCTGAGACCCATCACCAGCACCGCGACGGACTGCTTTGAGTCTTATATGTATTTTGTATTTTGATTTGATACCTGTAGATTTTATTGTACGCCAACTTATTGGCATTGTAACAAAATATTCAATCCTTAATACAAATCAAACTTTTTGTGTAAATTGTTCAATTTTGTTAAATTTTACTTCCATGCTTGTATGTGTGAATGTGTGAATACTTAAATACGTCTGAGTCAATTGGACCACCTCACCTGAAAGTGGGGGGGGGGAGAGAGACCCAGAGAGACAAACCTTGGGTTATTTTCGAGGACGAAAATTCCCAAGGTGGGGAGGATGTAATAGCCCGAAAAATCACGCTAAACTATGACCTTGGGATCCGTGCCCGATTGGTCACAAGTTTGACCAATCAGGAGATCATGAGTTAACATAGAATGTGATGAACGGACGAGATGTGATAGTTTGAGTGATTATGTAGTGTGTGATGTAAATGAGAAGTCACTTACACCTCATCATGTGTATGTGCTCAACACACAAAGAGGGAGATAGATAAAAGGGTTTAATAACCCTAGATGTGTATTTTGGTTGTTGAAGGAGAGTAAAGAAGAGAGAGAAAGAGAGAGAAGTAAGAGAGGAGTTATTGCAACTAATTGGAGGGGGGATTCAAGAGATAAAAGCCGGATTCAACGCGATTTGGATCTGTTAGAGCCAAAGCTGGAAACCCTAGCCTTCCAACTATTTGATTGAAATCAACTTGAGATCTATTCAAGGTAAAATTTTTGTAAATAAAATGCATAGATTATAGGGGTTAAATTGTGATTGAATGTGGGTTAAATCATAGGAAAATGGCTTAAAAAAATAGAGGAAAAAGTATGGAAGAAGATTGGGAAGAACAGCTCGAAAGGGGCTGAATCTGACAATTTTGATTAATCGAAATTGGGTTTCAATTAATCGAAATTGGCCAGGAAGTTGAAAGGTCAGAGGACCCCGATTTCGATTAATCAAATTTGATTTCGATTAATCGACTTTGGATTTCGATTAATCGATTTGGGGATCGATTAATCGACTGAGAACCTCCAGTGGACCCCAAGGGTTGGAGGAAATGACTTGAGGAAAAATCGACTAATCGAAATGGGATTTCGATTAATCGATTTTAGTTTTCGATTAATCGATTTGAGATCGATTAATCAACGTGTGAAACTCGACTGTTCGAACTGAGAGTCGACTTTGCGAAAAGAAGAATTTCGATTAATCGAAATTGGATTCGATTAATCGAATGAAAACTCGACTGTTCGAACTGAGAGTCGACTTTGCGAAAAGAAGAATTTCGATTAATCGAATGAAAACTCGACTGTTCGAATTGAGGATCGACTTTGCGAAAAGGAGAATTTCGATTAATCGAAATTACTTCGATTAATCGATATTGACCTTCGATTAATCGATTTTGGAAATCGATTAATCGAACCAAATTCGATTAATCGATTTTGGAATTCGATTAATCGACTGAGATAAATTATGTTGACTTTTAGGTTTGACTTTAAGATTCTTGGAGGGTCTTACACCTTCTTTATTACATCCTTTGTGATGTGTTTCACCTGTTATGTGGTACCATAGGTGGTACGTGTGGACTAGTGCACAAGGAGCCACGTGGGACCTTGATGCATTGATCAAATGAAGACTTGAGGTAGGGAACACCTTGAACATGTACTTTATTTTACAAGAGCATGTATGTAGTGATATAGATTTCCATTCAAATGTTTAATTGCTTAAGAATTGTGAAAAGTGTGTGTGCGTATGACATCCATAAGAGAAATTCTAATAAGCCATCCCCAGGGGATGAAGAAGTAAAGAGATGAGAGCATCGTGTGATGTAGTAAATGGATACATCCTGTGGATGTATCCAAGGATTGAATCATGTTTGATAGGGCCTAATCGATATAAGATAGCACAATTTACAGGTGAATAACTATATGTAAGGCAATCGATATTTTGTTATTTGAGGTTTGATAGGTACCCCACCGACGTATGGGATATCCACGATCGACACGGCAGATATCCGTGACCGATACGGCGTAAACCGTAGGCCGCCAAAGTGAGGCTTATCCAGACATAGTAAGCACACCCTGTGGGTGTTGATTGAGACAAGTGAAATCCCGCCACCAATCCCTGTGGAAAGGGGCTTGGTACTATTGGTATTCCTGTGGAATACTTAAAACCGCCTATATAGATGACGATGATGGGTATCTCATCGGGCTCGATGCTATATTGCTCGGGATTACTTAAGTTGAAAGTTTAAGTTTTGCTTTAGGCCTTTTCAAAGATCATTCATGAGTAAATGAAAATATAAGTAATCAACAAGAAAACGAAATGCTTTTAACTGCTTTCATTAACAATCGTGATAGATACATCATGCATGGCATATCATGGAATATATGAGTTTTATAATTTATATGTTCAACCGTGTTTGTTCCTATTGAGCTAGGATGTAGCTCACCCTATAGACTATACGTCAGCAGTCCACTACTAGCATTGCCGAGGCTTGACGCGATCCCGTGAGTTGGAGCCACCTCCAGAGGACTTCTTCTAGAGGACTCCGTTGTGCCGCTTTGAGAGTTTTTAGAGAGATTTTGTACGGCTTGGTATGTCAAGCCTTGATTTTGTTTAAAACCATGTATATAGGGAGTTGAGATTATTCTTTTGGGACGAACCATCCGTGATGATTTCTATCATCGATGGTTCGGATCGGTTCTCCATTCATGCAAAGGCATGAGGGTAGAACTGTCTTTTGGGGAGTTAATTAATATAAATTTAAATTCCGCAATTTCGTTTATTATACTTTTTGATGCTTGATATACCAGTGTTCCGTGCTTAGCTAAAGGGTACGGTCAAGATGATCGTGCTGATGGCACGGGTTTCGGGGTGCCGAAATCCGGGCTGTCACATATTCTCCACCCCGATCAGATCTAATGACTTTTATTCTTTTATTTAATTGATTTTCTACTAAAGCTTTATAAACCTTAAAATTTTTAAAAGCCTCATTTTTAGTATTTAATAAATATATATGAGCATATTTTGAAAAATCATCTATAAAAGTAATTAAATATGATTTTCCTCCTCTAGTAGGAACATTATTTAAATCACAAATATCACTGTGTATTTAAATCTTGGTTTAAAATTGTTAGAACAATAGGTTCGGGTTGCAAAAGAAGATAAATATCGGAATTAAAATATACACTGATCTGATTCGAGGCACGTTAAATATCGTTGTCTTTAAACCGAGATTTGCCCCTACCACTATGATCTAGTGGTCACCAATAGGTTACCGGCAAATCGGTTCCAGGATACAACGAATCGGCAGCGTATCTGTGTAATCAGATTTGGTGAATCTGATCACACAACCAGAACGCCAAAAAACTAAAGCGAAACTCTGAGAATGAGAAAGCTTAAAGTCGCGGAGAAGAAATTTGCAAAAATATGCAGTGTTACAAATGAGGGGTCTTGGGGACCTTTTATAGATAAAACATGTGTAATCGAACGGACATATCCGTAAAACAGGTGTAACCGAACGGACATATCCGTAGCATATAACTGAATGGTCGGATAAGACATATTCATTTAAAATTCAAATGGGCGGTTACACACTTATTCAAAAGTTTAATTAAATTACCGTATCGCCACGCCACGTACACATGCGTGTGCCCTCCCGACCCGGCTCGGCACGCGCGCGCGTGTGTGACTGATGGGTTGCATGGCGGTGGAAGCTACAAAATTCGGTGCCCCCTGGGTGAAGGCTACAAGCCTTGAGCCAAGACAAAGATATATAAGCCAAACCCAAAAAAGAGTTTACACGATGTGGGACAAATCTCAATTTCAAAAGCTTATCTTTTAAAACCTTTAAAATATCCAACAATTAATTAGCGTAGAAATATGTAGATGCTCGAACGCATATCCCCAGGCCTCATATATATATATATATATATATATATATATATATATATATATATATATATATATATATATATATATATATATAATGGTATAAGGCTAGACTTAAAGAGGCTTCACATTGTTAGGCCCTAACGTGGCCCAATTTATTTGGGCCGGGTTGGGGGCCGACTGTGCTGATTGACAGCCCTATCAACGGTTGATTTGGAGAGAGATGAGTAAATATCAGCTGCCAACCCCTGTACCACCTTTGGCGCATAGATTAATCTCCCTCTGCCACTTTGAGGAGATAAACAAATACTCGTTTAGTCCAAACTCCAAAGTAAGTGAAAAATAAAAGAGGCTACGGACTCTACGCCTGACACAGATTTTTCTATGCCAAATCTCTACGCCTATCATCAAGCAGCCATAATGTGGTGTCCATAACAAGGTTGATCAGATCCTATTTAAAAAAAAAATTATTTTTATAACTTTTTCATAGTTAAAAAAGTGATCAAAGTTGGCAAAAATCAATATACCAAAGTTTTAGTGTGTTCTCTTATTTTTGGCCCGTCAAATGGAGAGCAAAAAGTTAAAAAATATATATTTTTTAAACGCACATGTCTCATAATTGATCAACCCAAAACGGTTGTTTTGGATTGATCATGTCAGGTGACACATGTTATCTGACCACTAGGCGTATAGGATGACCTGTTCGGGCGTGTTCTCCCCCCAATACCAAGATAAAAAATGCACATTTTCACACTCGGGCAGCATGTATACCATTTGAGGGCAACATGTGTACCATTTGATGGCACCCTCAGGCTCTAAAAGCTTATGTTGTTGAAGATTGGGGTGAAAAAATGTCTACCATGTGAAAAAATATTAAAAACATCCTTCAATATGAATGGTTAAACTGATTTTTAAGATTTACATAACCTTTTACATTTTATTTAAGATTTACATAACTTTTTACATTTTAAAGAAATTATCCGCTTTGAGATAGAGAGATATTTCTTATCCCCATCTTTAATACCATAGATATTTACGTTATGGGAGTAACATCAAACAACACAGAAGTGACGTGAGTCCAAATCAGTCCATACAACCATTTTACTTGGTGTTTAGAATTATCAAATGAGAGCCATTTTGTTCCGTTGATAACCTCTCATAGCACTCGACTAAGTCACCAGATAAAGCGGGACACTGACATATCACACGTAAGTGCGTAGGGATAAAGCCTTGCGAGGGGTTAAAAGGGTGTGATTCCAAGTTTCCAACACAAAACCTCCACTTTTTGATGTGTGGTCCTAACTACTATGCAATCAGGGCCATTTTCAGGCATTAGATGTGTAACGACTCAAAATCCTTTTTAAGCGTAATTGGGGATTTCAAGTCATTACTTACGTATCATAATTGTAAGACAATAATAATCATAACGATACATGAAAAATATGGCAAATTTTTCTTTTATGAATCAAAAGTCATAATTGTTAAACAACCAATATATCTAAACGATAAGAAATTGATAACTAAATCGCTCATAACAATTATATATCATGATAATAAGCGATCCAACATCACTATTAAATGCAATCAAAATAGTGACAAAATAAAGTAAAATCTTGATTTATTATTTATCTTGAAATACTCACCTGGAGTGAAACTAAATAACGATCTGCTCTCAATTCCAATAAAAGTAATCTCTTGCATTAAAAAAGTTTTACAAATCAAAACTGTGAAGATACAAAACATAATAGTTATAATAATTTCAAATAAAAT
Source organism: Chloranthus sessilifolius (assembly GCA_021018995.1). NCBI lineage: Eukaryota > Viridiplantae > Streptophyta > Magnoliopsida > Chloranthales > Chloranthaceae > Chloranthus > Chloranthus sessilifolius. The sequence goes on from CM037589.1 coordinate 28,266,964, forward strand.
ATTCAACACACTTACGAAGAAATAAGACAGTTGGGAAATGGTCTTCGGGATTCTCGTCAATGGCACCCTCTTCTATGAAATCTTTCTCGTAGCCCTCCCGATCTTGATTGATAGAATTTGTCGACAAAAAGTCGGAGGGTTAGCAAATTTATCACGGTGCTTAATAGGGGTATTTAGCGTACTCCATAGATTGAGTTTAAACATAATATAAGTTTTCAACCATTATATTTCAATATATATGTTTAATCTTAAACTTATTGTATTTCAAATGTAAGTTGTATTATTTTAAATAGATATTAAAAGCTTACAGTGTCTATTACATCTAACAATAATTTTTAAGAAATATTACTAATAAAATAATTTAATACTCATGTAATCTATAAAATATATCCATAAAACATACATTGAATTTACAAGCATGTGGCTGTGTCATTTTGGCTGCCTATGTACCCAAATCGGGATCAAGCCAACCGTAGTTCAAAAACTTATAATTTTCATAATATATCTGACGCATAAAAGAGACTCATAATGCAGTAAGAGTCACGATATCACTTAACCTAATAGCCACATTTTTTCACGTGGAAGCAATTCTATACGTCCCCTTCCGTATAGGGAAAGCTTACGGATCGGATGGTTCAATCAAGTCTTGTGAAATCCCATGATGGTAACTACACCATGAGTAGAATGTAACATAACTTATTCTTATTATTGAATTCGTAATTTACTTATAAGGTCTTAGAATTTCTTCATTTCCACAACTTATATCTTGCATCATATCTTTACTTATTTCGCCAACAGTTTAATTTTCATGGCTTATCTTAACGTATCTTATCTCGCCTATGGCTTAGGTCCCGAGGTTCATCTTAGCTTATTTTTTCTCGCCTACGGCTTAGGTCTCGCGACTTATCTTTAGGTTCACGGCTTAGGTCTCGTTCACCTTATTCTTATAGGTCCACGGCTTAAGTCCCGTTAACATTCTTCTTAAATTAGTATAGTTTATCATCTTTATCCTTAACATCATAATAGATCCATCATATCAATTTAAATCGTAATTTAAAATAACTTAGACACATAAATAATAGCATAAGGCTATGTATAGTAAGACATGAATACCTACCATTGATAATAAACCAACTCATATCACCGGATGCAAACATCTTACTATTTCATCGAAAGCTGTGGACCTTCTACTAATCATCGGAGGCGAACCTCCTACTAATTATCGGAAGCGAGCCTCCTACTAATCACCGAAGGCAAACCTCCTACTAATCATCAGAAGCGAACTCCCTACTAATCACCGGAGGTCGCAGTCTTCCTACTAAATCACCGGATGCGAGCATCCTGCTAAATGGACTCGATATTCGACATAAATCGTTAAATAACCCAATTGTCTATCAACTAAAAATAATTTTCGTCCGTCGTCTTTATTTTACTTAATTTTGGTCTGTACCATAGTTTCGTATAAGCTTAATTCATCATAAATCTTTTTCTTTCATGTCATCATATCATGACTTAGCTTATTGACCGTATGACATAGTATAAAAAAATATGATATTTTAATAATAAAAGTTTGGAGGGTTAGATGAGTCTATGAGTACTGTCATTGTATCTGAAAAACTCAAGAACCCTAAGATAGAATCCTGATTTGCTGAAATCAAGCATTGGACTGAAAAGATACATTAAATATGTAGTAATTTGATTGTTGTAACAAGAAATTATTTGATTGCAGTTAATTTGTAGGTCATTAGATCAAATGGATAGCGTCATTGCCTTCAAAATACGTCAAAACCTTAAGATAGGTATTGGCCGTGATCAAAACAAGTCTATCATATGATAAATATCTATAATTAAAATTTCATAAGTTTAAAGGTTATTAGAAAATCTTATATTAAAATTTTTATTATTATTATTTTTTTATATATATCAGGTGTACAAACGGATCACACCAATGCATTCGTAACATTGAAAATTCTCAATTTCAAATCCTAATTTATTTTAAATGGATGCCAATGTTGGAAAATATCCAACATTTAATTTTAACTTAAGTTTATAAATATTTTATACTTATAAATAAGGGGGTATTAGCTTTTATATCATAAACGATTGATCATATGGCTAAACAAACTATGCATCGTGTCTGAAACATTGAAAACTCCTAAGATGCATCTTAGTTTCTTCAAATAAGGTTTGCGTGATTTTTAAAGTTAAAAATACATATTTTCTATAGTTTTAAACTTTATGTTATAATATCAATTAACTGAAGTATGAATTAGGGGTTTAATTCATCTAATCCGATCTGTCGGATAGGAAATAAAAATAAAATAAGTAGGGGTAGGTCATTGGACCCAACCTCTAATTTTACCTATAGGGTACCATTATTGATAAGTCAAAGTTTTGATAAATTCATGATTGATGAGTGCTACTCACTAAAGTTATTTCCCGGGTCCTATCGTACAATCTGAACAGTTAGATCTAAATATCACCCAATTTTATGATGGGTTTAATCTTGTTAATTTTCTGATATGGGCCCACAGTCCCAAAATAACAAAACATAAATGTGTGTGTGTGTGTATATATATATATATATATATATATATATATATATATATATATATATATATATATATATATATATATATATATAATGGTAAAGAGAAGAGTTTCATGGACCTTTAGTGGAAACCAAATACATGGAATCTGAGCCAAAGGTGGTTGCAATAGGCGCTCCCTTATTGGAGCTACAGTGATCTCTTTCGATCGATCACGGTGGATGTTGTTGGTCGGTCGGTCGGTCTCTGGTATTCGATAAGTAATGTTTTGGTTGCCGGAAGGTCACCTCCGGCGGTGGACCATCAGCCCAAAGTATAGCCACAAGTTTTTTTTTTTTTTCTAATCTTCAATTGCAGAGAACGGGTCAGGAAGAAGACCCATCTTCTCCCTTAAATGTAGGTGATATATATATATATGGAAAAGGCCTCCGTCCTCCCATGGAGGACAGTCACCGTCCTCCAACCTTTCACGTGGCACCCAAAACACTTTTTGGGTGCCACGTGGACCTTGGGTGCATTGTTTAGATCATTTTTGAAAAAAATAATAATTAAAAACTCATCTCCACCGTGTATATTTTGAATCGTGAAATGTTGACCAATGAAAACTGTCAAACTTTGACTTGTGGGTTTAAAATTTATTTTTTGAATTTTTTTTTTTAATGTTGATCTAAACTGTCCACCTGTGCTCCACGTGGCACCCAAAAAGTGTTTTGGGTGCCATGTGGAGCTCCACATGGATCTTGGAGGACAGTCACCGTCCTCCATTGGAGGACCTAACCGGCTCCCTATATATGTATATATATATGGAAAAGGCCTCCGTCCTTCATAGGAGGACGGTCACCGTCCTCCAAGCTTCCACGTGGAGCTTCACGTGGCACCCAAAATATTGTTTCGATGCCACATGGAGCACGGGTGCATTGCTTAGATCATCATTGAAAAAAAAAAATTGAAAACTCATCTCCACCGTCTGTTTTTTGAACCGTGAAATGTGGACCAATGAAACCCGTCAAACTTTGACTTGTGGGTTTAAAAAGTTTTTTTTCGATTTTTTTTTGTAATATTGATCTATACCGTCCACTTGTGCTTCACGTGGCACTCAAATACTGTTTTAAGTGCTCCACGTGTATCTTGGAGGACGGTCACCGTCCTCCAATGGAGGACCTAACCGGCTCCCTATATATATTATCTTTTCTTTTTGGTTCAGGAAATGGAGGAAGGAGTCTTCTTCCTTTTTTTTTTTTTTTCAAAACGGAGAGAGAGGAAGAATTTGTCTTCTTTTTCCTTCTTGTTTTTTTTTTTCGTTTCTTTGCTGTTGTAGTAGCCTCAAAGAAAGAGTTCTTCTTCATCGTGTGTTTTTTTTTTGTGTTGCTGTAGTAGCAACATCAAAGAAAAAGACTTCTTCTTCTTACGATGTTTTTTTGTATATATATATATATATATATATATATATATATATTATTAATTTTCAATCTTCTTCCTTATTTGAGTTTTATTAATGGAGTTACAACCATAGTGACAAATTTTGTCAAAATTCGGCGAAATTTTGCGAATTGAGGATCAAACAAAAATTTCGAAGAAATTTCGAGAGTTTTTAGAAATTTTGATAAATTTCAAAATATTGATTTTTTTTTTCTAATATTAGTAAATTAATACTAAATTACTAAATCGCAAGAGCATAGTATGCTCAGTGGGCACTACAAGACGTGCTGCTTGCTTAGGAGAAAAGGGGAAAGGATAGCCTATTATATAGGTGAAAGGAGTTTCCTCTTTTTAAACTTAAATGATGTGGGACTAAAGGTTTTTAACTTAAACGAGGTGAAATACTCTATGCTTCAGCAGCAACTTAAACGAGGTGAAAAGTGGAAACTATAGCTCTATGCTTCAGCGGCACTTGAGGCTTTTTCATTACCAAGGTTCTAGAATCGTCCTGATTACTATGGCGAGTATGCAATGAGACTCATTTAATGGACACCGGCCTGCCATTTGTTGCAGCTGGATTGTTTTGACTCCTTTGATTTTTAAATATGAAAGTGTCTTGAAACTTGGTTGAGCCCATTATCAAACTCGATCACTAAGGTTGCGTATTTCTACACTTAAGCGTCCCTACTACAGTTCTATTTGCACTTTATCTATTAGCACTTGGAACAATTGCTTAAATATATATTTTTATATATTTTTAATCTCCGAAATTTTGCCAAAATGTATCGAAATTAATCCGAAATGAACCGAAAGGATCCCCTATCGAAAAATTACCGAAAACGAAATTTGTCACTGTGGTTACAACAAAATTTTCTCCCCTTTTTTTTGAAAGAATAAATTAAATATATAAAATACTATAAAATTTCCCTTACCTCATATCCTAACGTCGCGAGTGAAGGTTTGCTTCGAGTCTTGAACTTTTATACTTTGCACGCATTCCTTTGCTTTCTTCTTTTTCTTCTTGAGTTTCAAAGAGAGGGAGGGTTTTCGGGAGAGAGAGAGAGAGTTTTAGAGAGAGAAAGAGTCCCCGACTAAGATTTTTAAGTGAAAGTTTTTTTTTTCTTTTTCTATATAGAGATGGTAATCTCGTATCCCTTAGTATCTGGTTTCGCTTGAGGTGTGGACTCTATTTACTCTCCACACTTTCAAATTTAAATTAAAAAGTTTCTTTTTATTTTATTAAAGGGGCGAGTTTCGGTGTTAGGCACTAGCACTAATCTTTTGTGTTTGCCAATATAAGACCGTTAAAAATAAAAGCGGGGCGTTACACTATTTTTCCTTAAGGAAGTGGCACAATTTCATAGTCATGCATTGAATGATATATAGATGCACCAATTTCTAGTAGCCTGGTAGATAGGGGTAGTTGTCATTTTCTTTTGGAGATCAACTTTGGTCACCTAGCAATGTCCATTTGGGAGTAGGGCTTTCAATGGGTCGGGCTGGCCCGAATTTTGGCTCACACCCTGTCAAAAAAAAGTGGTACTTTCTATCAATCAAAGCCGGCCCGATATCTACACCGGGTTAAACATGTTGCAACCCGAATAAATCCAGGTCGGGCTTGGGTTGAGTGTTCCAACATCAGGCCCGCACTCGACCCGTATATATATATATATATATATATATATATATATATATATATATATATATATATATATATCCTTTTAAAATTATAAAAAAAATATTTCTTTTAATTAAATATAATTTACTTAAATGCCCTGAGATTAATCATTGTCTGTTATAACCATTGTGCAACAAATTAAAATGAAATATTTGAATAAAAGTATATACTTAAGCTTCTATAATGTTAATATAATTATTTAATTAAAATTTTAACCTTCTTCAAACTTTTATTAGAAAAAAAAGAGCTTAAGCCCAACCAAATTTTATTAGAAAAATAGTCTAAAAAAACAGCTCAACCAAATTTTATTAGAAAAAAAGGCCGAAAGTCAGGAAAAACGCCCAAGCCCAGCTCGACACAATAGGGGTCGGGCTTGGGCTGAGTACATCGCAGCCCAAGTTAGGTCCGACTGAAAATTTTGAGAACTTGGCCCAGGTAGGTTAGGGTTGGGTTGAACCCCTGCCCAACCCTAATCTGGCCCATTAAGAGCCCTATTTTGGAGGGTTTGCCACCTTCAATGGCACACCTATTTTTTAGTAATCCATTTTGCCCAAGTGATTGGATATCATGTCAATGTCACTGACCCCATGAATCCATACCAGTCAATCCAAGTAGTTTAGTATGAACCCTACATTGAATATGGGCAACTGTCTACATTAAATTACTCGGATCAAATCCTTCGTGAGGCATCATTTTTATGGTAACATCAGTTCAGTTCACATCGTAAGCCGCCGAGTTATAAATTAACTTAATAGTATTCATATCCATTGCAAGGTCGTACTAGCCAAAATTTTATAAATATCAAATTTTTAAAAAGTCAATCTTTGACCAAATATAAAAAAATTAAAATAAAATTTGATAATGTACTATAAAGTAATAAATTAACCAAATGATAACCTCAATCAGGTTACAAAAGTTCAAGAAAATCAAATTGTGTTACAAAGTTAAAGTTTGAACATATATCAAACTTTGACTAATAAAAATTTACATTACTAAATTATAAATTTACATAGTAATAATCACTATCTATTGTCAACATATATTAGTCAAGTTGTGACTAAAGTCAAACTTTGATCAACAAAAATGAGGCAATATATTGACTGTAAAGTTACAAATTAAAAAAAGGGAGCCATTAATCTAAGTGGTTGCACAGAAACCAAAGAAAGACTTTGTATTTTAGAGACATGTGATATGTGAAAACGCAATTTGAGCCGTCTAATTTAAAGTACATGATAATAGATCCTTAATGGATAAGATTGGAGCAAAACAACTATATTTATCATATGATCTATTGTTGTCAACCGTTGAATCAAATAATAGCCTTTGACTATATTTAATCACATGATGAAGATTATACTTCGTGGTAATCTCTTGCACTTAATATCTTTAAATGACGGGCTCCAAATCAAACGGTTTATACTCAGTGCAAGGGTCAAGTTTTCGAGTGCCAATAACGGCTCCCTTAAAACAATGATAGACATTTTTAATTATAAAATTTCACTAATTAAAATTTGTAAATTTTACTAAAACATCAAACTTTGACAAAAAGTCAAATTTTTGAATAAGGAAAAATTGCACTGATAAGTTATAAATTTACATAGTAGTAGACTCTATCTATTACTAGGTTTGACTAAAAATAAATATTTCCACTGAAGAATGTAAGAAAAAACACGTGTAAACCTAAAAATTAAGCTATTTTCATTTTTCTTTTGAGTGGCGTAGCAGTTGATACGGGTTCACTTTAGAATTAGAGGAGGCAAAAGTTTTCTTTTAAATGATTCATCGATTAGATGACACCCCATTAACCATTCTTTTTTGGGATTAAATGAGGAGGCACCAACATCATAAAATGGTCAGTTTCCAATGAACCTTCTACCCTATCTTTTCTATCAAAATCTAACTTCAAGAGAAGTCAGGGGCTAGGACGGCTAGTCATGAGCTTATGACAGTTTGGATAGAAAGAAGGAAACCTTATCTCCCTTCTACCCATCATAATCAAGGATCAAAATATCGGTTTCGTTTTCGGTTTTGATCGAAACCAAAAATTTGACCGAAATTTTGGCCAAATTTTTGAGGGCCAGGCAAAAATTTTGGTGCTCAAAATTTTATTATTTTCTTATTTTTTTAAAAACCAAAATATTGAGATAGCGAAATAATGGCCGATAATTTCAAATTATCTATTATGACTTGGGTTTTAGTTGACTATATTTAATGGTGATAGATCTGAGAAGCACCAAGTTTGATACTTATGCACACACTGTAATATGGCCCACACTTTTTAAATCTAGAAATTTCTTTTATGATTCATTCAGCTTATACAAAAATAACAATTGAATCTTAAGAGTTCTACTACTATAAAACAATTAAGGCATGCATTTTAATTCTATTAATTATGTGATTTGATTTAGAAACCATTTGAATCCTAAAAGGACTCTTGCTAATTTGTACTGGTCAAATTTTTCTAATTAGATTTCTTCTCTAATTATCCTTCCATTATAAATAGAGAACGTAGAAAGTGATTTAGAATTATATCACTTTTTCTCGCAACCGTCTCTCTGTTCTCTCTTCTCTCTAAAAGCTTCGGCAATGCCATAGTTTACAACTCCTCACCGGATCTCCATTGATCTTCACGGCGGAGCTACACCGTGGGTTCCAATCTTATCGACGACCCGTGCATCCTATTCGGAAGCCTAATCTCTCACTATGAAGTTCCACATCACCGTAATCGATCTATTGTAAAAAAAAAAGAGTTCTCCCAAAAAGATTATGGTATATAGTCTCTCGAATCAGATTTCCATCAACCCAAATCATCACGGGATTCGAATCACACTTTAACAGGTGGGTGCCTCTAAATTCATATTAAATTATTTAGTTATTTTTTAAAAGAAAACTTTAATTTTCTCAACAATTTTAATTAATTTCGGACCTTAAAAACATAAAAATTCGGCTCACAATCGATAGGATCGTTTTTCTCAGATTTTTGTGAAATTCGGTCAAACTCTTCAACAGGTATAGTTTCAGTATTTTAGCTATAACTTTTTACTCCGAACTCGGATTGACGCAATTTTTATGGCATTGAATGAGTTTTATGAATTCAACATTTTAAAGGTCAAAATTGAGCTGTAAGTCAGGATAAGTTTTAGATGATCCAAAGCTGCATAGATTTAATATTATTCTCTGAACTCTTGAATTATTTTATGCTCAATTTATCTCAAGAGCTGTAAATCACTAAAATTATACAAAATATAATAAATAGCTTTCATCGAAAAAATCTATAAGTTTAAAGGGTAAATATTAAGGTTTTTTAACACTTATCATATGTTATCTCTTTTAAGGCTCCTGTAGCCATTGAATGAATACGTGTGCCCCTTTAAGGTTCGAAACACGTCTGATCGTTATACCAATCAATCACCAAGTTTCATAGAAACAAATAATCCCAATGAAGTGTATTTTTGACTCAATCACAAAATAAATGTAGTTAAATATTTCTTATTCTTTGTTTTACTGTAATGTTTCATGTGTTATGCTCTATATTAATTTTCTTCCATAATATAAAATATTTAGGATGTATGTTATAGTTTTCTTCTTATATATGTTCATCATCATATGACACGCATCATATAGAAAACTACGATAGAGCATGAGTATGATAAGTTAAGAATATGATATGACACATGATATAAGTCTTCATCCCTTCATCACGATGGAGTTTTTTTTATAAAATATTATAAATTTTTTATAAAATGTTAACAATATCTATCATTGTTTTAATTTATAGCTTTAAAATATATTGCCTCATTTTTATTGGTTAAAATTTAACGGTAGTCAAATTTTGAGAAGTATATCTTGACATCAAAGTTTGATATTTAGTCAACTTTTGACTTTATAACACAGTTTAATTTTTTTGAACTTTTGTAGCCCCATTAAAGTTATCATTTTGTTAATTTATTATTGTTTAGTACATTACAAACTTTTATTAGTGTAACTTAGCGATGAATATGAATACTGTTATGTTAATTTGTAGCCTGACAATACATATAACCTTATAATACATATTAACATTTACTATATAGCTTTGTACTTTAGTCTTAAAAACTTTTATTGAGTAAAGTTTTACATTTGATCAAAATTTAACTTTTATTAAAAGTGAATATTTGGCCAAATTTTGACTAGTGTAATCTAGCGATGGATATGAATAGTAATATTATGCTAATTTAAAATTGGACTTTTATAACTTGTTGGTATATTGCAAAATTTTCTCTCAGTCAAAGTTGAAATTTAATCAAAGTTTGACTTTTATAAAAAATTAATTTCTTTTCAACTTGTAACCTTATAATAGATATTAGCATTTACAACTTTGTTATTTAGCTTTACACATTTTTATTGGTCAAAATTATAAATTTGGTTAAAATGTGACTTTTTATTTTATTTTAACTTTTCAAATTGTGACTTGTATAACTTGGTAATAAATAGTGATTACTATAATGTTAATTTGTAACGTAATAGAATATCATTAAAAATTTTATTAGTTAATATTTGACTTTGGTTATGATTTTAATCCAAAAAAAATGTCAACTTTTGATTAATGCAACACGAAATGATAAGTTAGGTATTTTCCTAAATAAATTTTTTTCTTCTTTTTTCACTAAATATTTATTCAAACCAAGGTGTCAAACTTGGAATCGGTATCAGGTATCGATCCATAGAGGACTGATATGAATCAGGCGATACATATCAGTCTATTTTAAAAAAAAAAAATACTCCAAATAAGGCTTAAACCAATACCTATCAGCCGATATCCGATACGTATCGACAAACTGAGTTGCAGAACCAATATGTATCGGTGTCGATACATATCGGTTTGCCGAAATACCGATATATATCGGTATCGACCGATTTTTGATACCTTAGTTCAAACTAACTTCTTCATAAAAGTAAAAAATATAAAAAGTATCATTTTTTTAAATACTATCGATCCAAACTTATTAACTCATTTTCAAATTCTTTTTCATATATGTTAATAAAATAAGAGAAATTAATTTTCAATAAAGGTTATTTTGTCAAACACACTAATTAAATAGTGAAAAATTCATTTTTAGTGGAAATGATTTCCCATAAAATTAACTAAGAAATTAATTTAAATTAACTAAGAAATTAATTTATTTTCTCTTGGAAGTTTTCTTGCTATCAAAGAGGGCAAAAGAAACTCTTTATTAGAAAGAACATGAGGGGATGAATTGGTGGTAGTCCAAGGCAGCCATGAGATTGAGTTATCCTAGGTTCTTAAAGTGGTCCTTTGTCATAGCATTGGACCATTTATAAACAGCATGAAGAATACGAATTAGCACGCTTCCATATTCATCACCACCCAACAGTCAATTTTCAGTGACAGCAACGCCTCGGCAGCGAAGGCTTTTTTTAATAAAGTGCGGGTCAAAGATTTGTCATTTGTATATCCGACCGACTGTACTGACCCTCAATTAAGCAGACCAAAATTTCAGTGGAAATGTCTGAAATTATCGGTTTTGAATGCGATCACCAAAACCAAAATTTTGTACTGATTTTTGGTCTATTTTGTATGGGGATCATATTTTCGGTCGAAAAATTTCGGTTTCGATTCCCTTTAAAACCGAAATGAAATCCGAAATTTTGATCCTTACATTTAAGCACCAAATGATGATTAAACCATCTTATATCATTTAATTGGCTTATGATATTGGAAATCTATGTCGTCAAGGTGATATATCACCAATTGAAGGGCTATGAGTTAAAAAATCACAGTTTTTGAGAGATTCCAACCATCCTCGTAATATCGATCACAGGTCATCCGCCCATCAGGCTACCAGTGTGCGTGATTGGTGATTACAAGTTGGGGCATCGTAGGCGCATCACCAAGCCTTGAGGGCTTAGCCGTAGATACTCTGAGAGTTTTGGTTGTGGGCCATGAGGGCACGCAATATGGTGGCAGATTTGATCGTGACACGGTCGCAACATGAACATGACATTGCCATGTAGGGGAGCGATGCGGGACATTACGCGATTTTAAAAAAGTATGTCAAACCAATACGTTTGAGGTCCTCCTGTCATTTGGCCTAAATTAATATTTTACTCTTATATATGAGGAAGTGATCTAACAGCCACGTGACGTGTCGCTGGCCTAAGTGACCCTCTACGAAACGCGTACGATAGTCTTGTGGGCTTGAGTTCATGCATTCGAGCCTCGCATAGGTGTTAGGTAGTCCTAGTCGCGTTGTGCGTTGGAGCCATCATGTTTGGTGGTTCACGACCACCATCTACAGTGTGGACCCAGACCCTATGAGAGGCTGCTCCTATACTAGTCGCTGTGTATCGTTATAGTATTTGCATTTCGGGAATCCACATAGTTTCTAACCGAATGTGTTACCGTGTAAATTTGAAACGTGAGTAGGCTGATCTAGTTCGAAAAAGCTTGTTGCCATACAAGAAATTACGTCGCAGAGAGTAACTCCGTGATAATCGGCTGCTTTTAATTTTTGTGGTTGATGTTAAAGTTCACCCATCGGATGGTTTACATCTACTTATAAGTATGTTTCTTTGGCTAAGACATGTTCCAATGATAGATTGCCACTTTAAATATTTAAATTAATCATAGATGTATGTCGTATGACACAATGATAAATCGCACTTTAATGGTGTAATATAAAAAGTGATATTTTAATAATGGAAAATCATTTAAACACCATTTGGTGTTTAAATACCGGTAAGAGCCGTTATCCCTATATATATATATATTGATATAAAACTTTACACATAAATTCTGATGATGAGCACCCATTGAGGTAAAGAAAAAAAAATATTTATAAAAAGAAGAATCACTCATTTACGCCATGTGACGTATATCTTTAATATTTTTGAAGTATTTCATGGGTATAGCCATCACTTATACAATATTGACTTAAAAAAATTCACAACATTAGAATCATACTTGCAAATCGTAGAAGCTCAATTGGTATCAACTTCTCTTTTGAAAGCAATACGTCGTTGGTTTTAATTGTCACGAATCAATTCCTCCGTGTGTAGTTTGCAGACACTACGTCAATCGTGCAAATTGCACACAGATTAGATTGGCCAAAATTTCAGCCGAAATTTTAGGCCCCATACAATTTGGTCCGAAATTTCAGTCTAAATTATTATTTCGATTGAGTCCAAAACTAATAATACGGCCAAAATTTTAATCCTTGACTCTATTCATTAATTAAGAAATTAGTTGTTGATGATAAGAGAGTAAATTGAGTTTTGGTCAAAGAAGCCATAAAACAAGAATTTGTTGTCTACCATGGGTGCACATGTGCATTAAAGCAATCGACACATTTATGTGTTTATATGACTCGCAAGGGCTTTCATAAAACATTCATAGGGATCGAAAATTATAAAGAGAGGACAGATTTATCGATGATAGGTGGCCGACTTGACTAATTGCACCAATTTGCATTAATTGAGTCCCACCCTACTTGCAGTCAATTGTGTCAGGCTACATCAGCCGTCTATATTTTGCCTGCATCAAATTTATCCTCGATTTAACAATGTTCATAATCCACTACGTCCACATATAAGCTGCCATGAAAGTGGGCCCACGTGTCAAAGGTGTGGTGAATTGCCAAGTGGCAAGCAACGGCGAAAAGCAGTTTGGCGCCAACTCAGGGTTGCCTTTATGGTGAGTGTAACAGCAACAGGTCGTAGCAATGATGAAGGTCTTTAAATTCAAACTTAACGGACCAATTCTCAGCTTTTTAAAAAATACAAACCTAGATCTGCCTATTTTAGCTTTTACTTTTTTCAGTTCTCGCGCTTTTTATTTTTTAATTTTTATTTTTGACTGCATATACAAATATGGAATGGTTGCACTTTTAAGTGAAGCAGCAATTGCTCGGCAAAAACTCGGAGTCGTTTCAAATCTGCGACGGTTGTAACAGAGAACTGGTGTTTCGTGGACTGGCCTGTGCACCACCTGCCATGCGCAGGTCACCAAAATTGTACAAGTGGCATACATGTTGACAGATCCGATGATAGCCCAAATTTCATGCTCACCTGATGATATAACTATTCGATTAAGACCAGTATTATTCTTTTAATCTGGACCGTTGTCTATGCCTGCTTTATCTGACGATCCGCTGATCGCTCTCTAGAAGGTGGTCAAAGCGTTCATGGAGATGTCCAGATGTGTGTAAATGATGACCCGTGTACCCAATGCCAACTCTTACAAATATTTCTACATAGAAAACGATAAACCACTCGATGTCAATACAGCAATAGTGGTTACCCCTACCAAAGATGGTGGGTCCCCATCTCCTAAACGGCTGTCATGGGGTGTCCCTATATGTGGACTTTCTTCTTTGTTATTATTCTTATTTTTCAATAGCTAATATTGAAGATCATTGATGCACCGATTTATAATTAATTTATAAGTGTGATTCTTTAATTGAAATATGTTTTAATTATGGACAAATACTGTTTAGATTGATCACAAATATTTCCTCCGTAATATAAAAGTGAAGTATTTTTTAATGGTGTAAAACCATTCATCAATTTTATTGGTTAAGATCATTTAAAAGACTATTTTCTATTTACATTGACATATTCTTTAATGGTGTAATATGTAATGACAGCCCTAATATGTAATAACTGCCCTAAACATGCCCACACGTTCTCCAAAAGTGCCTATGTCGGAGACCCTTAATACTCATTGATTGTGTCAGATCAGAAGATGGAGATGGTGTTTCACCCCGATCTCCCATACAGAGGATCTTGACATCATGTCTCACCTATCAAACGATTGTTTTTTATTTCACGTGCCACATATCTCCACAATATGATCCTAAAATCAGGTTTGAGTGTGACGTGTGCCATAAGATTCAAAATCCATTTTTTGGGAGATGCTTGACATGTGAAATAAAAACTTAATCGTCTGATAGGTGCAATATCATCTCAAAATCTATCTTATGAAATATCTGAGTGAAATGTGATCTCCATCATCAGATCTGAAACAATCATCGGGGGTGATAGCAGGAGCTATCCTAACCATTGCATTGCACCAATTGAATTCTAAGTAGTAGCTATCGTGTGCGACTTTAATAGACAGTTGCACATATTGGTACCGACAGTCCCAAAGCAACTATCTGATTTGACGGTTGCATTTATTATATCTATGCAAATTTTTTGTAAGGCTGTCAACAAACGCAACTCTAAAAACCTAAGGCTAGGGTTACAAAAAGGATAAAAACAGATAAGAGGGCGGGGCTAGCGCCTTAAAATCAAAAGCGGGCCTTAATAAGATAAAGCTCATAAGCTCAGCCTCACATAATCATCTCTTTTAATTTTATATATTAAATATATTAATAGCATGGATCAAAATGTCGGAAAATCGATATGTATAGTTCGAATTGAAAATCGGTATATATCGGTATCGGACGATATTTTGATCTATGATTAACATGTACATATAAAATATATATTTTATTTTTTATTATCAAATTATTAAGATATCCCTCAATATCATAAACATATTTCATCCGATTAATAGCTGTACCGATAATTTGATATATTGAATGTTTATAAGGTATGAGAGGTTTCTTTTGAGTTTTATTTCCCCTTATTTGTAATATGTGGATCTTTAAACAATTATTTTTTTTAATAGGAAATTTTCAGATAAAAGAGTAACAATAAACAATAAATCTCTAAGCCCGGCCTAAGCCTGCCCTAACTCACTTAAGTGAGGGCTAGGATTGGACATATCAATGCTCCCTTAAGTTAGGGAGGCCGGGCCACCGGTCTGTTGACAGCCCAAATTTTTATGCCTTTTTGAACCTTCTAAGAAAGTGCTTCTTCTATCATAGCCGCATGCATTATTTACTGAAGGGAAATGATCAATGTTTTAAAACCAGAGCAGGCACCAAACCAACAAGGGCATCGGTCTAGGTAGACAAGACCCAACTGGGCTAGATCATAGTAGTTCAAGAAAAATTTATGTTTTTTTATAAATGTTTTTATAATATAAGTTTTTTGATAACTAAGATTTCAAATTGGAGAAGTGAATTTATAATTTTATTTTATTTTTCTTTTTTTGAGAATTGACTTACTCTTAAATGACAATTCTGGAAATGACTTTTCCTGAAATTGTAATTTTGTTGTTTGATCGGTTGGAAAATATTTTTTATGAAATTGTAGAAGGGTATTTTTTTTTAAATTAAATAATTATAAAATCATAAATGGGCCCAACACGTTTTTAACTCCACAAGTTAAAATATGAAATGATAAAATTTTCTCCAAGATTCATTTCGAAGGCTTTAATTGTGAGTGGAATAGCAAATGACATGGGCATGAATTAGGTGGAAGTAAATTCCGCACGTGGAGCCTATTAATTTCAGTACCAACATTTTTTTGAAATGCAATCAAACATTAAGCTTGAAATTAACAAATCAATTTCATCTTAAATTTCTGACTTCCATTATAAAAACATTAGAGACAACAAGCCCATTTGGGTTGAGCCCAACCTACTTATATTATAATTGACCCTAAAAATTTTAAACTGAAGTTGTGGTGTGAAATTTGTTTTGCACTGAGCGTGATGTTAGTGCTCCATACCGCAACCTATCCTAGTTGAGAAAATACACATTTTGGTATAGTGGCCTAGTGGTTGAAAGACTTGTTATAAACAAGAGGTCTCTGAGTTTTAAACCTCTATTTTAAACCTTAAAATAAAAGCCTATACACTCTTATTTAGTGCGACCGCTTAACACCGAATTAATGCCCATATATTATAAATAAGAAAGTTACGGTAGCCGTCACTCCATCTTCTTCTATAGTTACCCTTTTTTAAAAACACCAAAATCTTTTTTAAATCTCTTATGTGTTATTCCACAAGAACCATCGTGGTATTTTTCTACCGTCAAATCGTAGTGGAAAAAAGCGACGTAATCGTGGACGGACCATCGTGTGGACGCAGATCTCTATCGCCCTAACCGCCGTCGATTCGCCGATCACGCTTCAAGAGGTGGACACCCATCCATCCATCTTGTCCTTTTGAGATCCCGTCGCGGATGATTCGATTAATTGCATATCGATGGACTAAATAAAAAGAACCTAATTTCTTTTCTATATAATATTGCTTTAAGATTGAAAATATAATTAATCCTTATTTTTAATATATATATATTTATATAATCTTCTGCTATATTTGAAGTTATTTCGAAACCTTATTTTCTCTCTCTAGAGTTATGGAATGCAATCTAAAGAAACGTATAAGTGGGAACTATCTCTCAAGGTCTGACGATATTTTCTTCTCTTGTCGGCATTGCATATCTCAAATAGGGGCAAACGGGAAATTGGCAAAAGAATAACAAATCACCCTTGAAAATGGAAAGTACTTCTAGTTTTATTACTTTCCCAAAACAACAAATCACCCTAACCCCATTAACCAACAAGAAGTTGCCACGCACACATCACACATGTGATTTAGTTTTGGAAACATCACCTTCTAATTTATTAGAATAGAAGCATACAAACGTTCCATTTTTAGTACAACTAACCAATTTGTATAAGCAACCCATGTCACAGCTTTGAACCATCCAATGGCCAGCACCATCTCTGATTGCCTATAACTCCAATTTAAATTGATGTTAAATGATTTAATCCCTCTATCAATAGAATCCACTCACCTCACCTACACCATGTAAGGGCGTTGCCATTAACACCCCCACGATACTAAATATCTCCACTAGTCAGTTGAAAATATTGACTGCCCCGAATCAATGAGTGAAGTTTTTAGCCTGAATCTTTCACCTAATGGATCTCGAGGTCATGAGAGTACCATTAAACAATCAAATTATTTATGTACAGAAGCGAGCCACTGTATTTTAAATTGTTTGAAATTCTACCGATCAATACCAAAAATAATAATAAAAATAAATAAATAAATAAAAATCGATCGATCGATCTGCACCCAAGTTGAAATAGTTTATATAATACAATCAAAATCGATTGATTGATTCCAAGACCAATTAATCGCTTATCGTCCGAACAGACGACCTTAATCACACTATAAATTCTATATTTTCACGATCAAAAACTTAGTGCACAATAATCACTTACACTTTGTGATCGATGGTCGTCATGCACTTCACTTTAAATTATATCACCTTTCTAATTGAGCACTTAATTATAATAACCTATATATATATCATTTTATCGCTTCAACGGGACCACTTCGATAACACAAAGTGTTAGAACTTCGATGCCTTTATGAAATCGAACTCTGACCTTTACGATTATCGAAATCACACTTATAACCCTATTCTATAATTATATTGGTGTGGTATGTAAATAAATATAAATATAAACATAACCAAAATCTAAGTGTAAACTATTATATATGTGTGATATTTTTGTATTTGCAACTTAATCAATTTATACGAGTTAAGGATATGTTAGATCATGAGTACGGGAGTGTATGAGATCATGCCTACGCTTGGGCATGGTGATTCGTTGAGATGGTATCGAAGCGAGAAATACACCGTATTCACATGCCCTACAACTCATGGTGGAATGGGACCCATGACGAGTCGGGTGAGTGTGAATTCAGTGTAACCTCGTATACGGTGACATATGCGGCGACCCGATCACCCCGAGTTCAAATATGATAGTATGAGTTATGAGTTAAGTTATGAGGTTTGACCATAGGCTTTGGTTGTGGTGAGGTTTCTTCTACGGTCACGTGAAACTCGAAATATTGGCGTCCATGTACGGATACAACACCTCTATGGTAGTATGGGCTGCCACACGAAGTACATCCAGATTACTACGGAACTTTTTTCTTGGGAAGCGTGAATTAGAAAGGTTGCCTCACTATAGTTGTCATAGGATTAAGTATAAGAGTATAATAAGATATGAGTATGAAATAAGATAAGTTATGATACGAGTCGATAATAAGACATCGCTGTGTAGGTCAGCAAAAGATAAAGAACTTAAGTCTCTGTACGTGTCGTTCCTTGCGTAGCCACCGTAAGGGCAACAACGTCTTTCAGTCAAGATGGATCTCTGGGAGAGATTATGAGTATGAGTATGTTATGAGTGACTTTGGCCATTATATCTCCCCATTGGCTGGATGGTGGAGTATGAGTATGACACGAGGGCGTTATAATATATTGGTATGATACTATGTTGACCCTCCCATAGTAGCTCGAGCAGCGACTCTGGCACAGATCGTTTAGGATTTCACTAGTATGTTAGTTACGCTCATACGATGTACAGACGTATGTGCGAGAATGATAATAAGACATGGTATGATATGTTATGAGATATGGTAAGACACGTTAGGATATGGGTGTCTAGATCATGGTCTTACATTTATGATATGATATGAGTTTTACGATATGCATGTGATTTTGTCTTTCTTTTGCTATCTGCTTTGAGATATTATGTTTATCACTCATAAGATGCACCTACAATGCACCTGAGTAGTATGGGGTGGATTAGTGCCTTAGTGGTGTATCTCACTGAGTTTACGTGACTGAGTAAACTCATCCCACAATAATTTAACAGCTGCAGGTGACTATACCAACGGTGTGGACGTGGGTTTCTCTGATCTGATTAGTACTGAGAACGTCGACCCGGTGGACGTTGATTACCAAAAGCCTTTGGAGGGTGACGTTACCGATTATCAGGAGGACTACAGTGTTGATTTTGATCTGAGCGCCGGATATTGATTTAGTAAACTCGGTATTGGATTTTGCCTTATATCATTATCATTGACTCTATGTTTTTATTTTTATCGGATTTGTCTCCGATTTGACTTACATGTTACTTGTGGATTGATAGCATTTCATCACATTTTATCAGATTTATTCAGCATTTATGATTATTTTATATTCCACTTTGGTTTGTTGGCTTTCACGGATTTCGTGGAACCATTATTGCGCGAGAAATCTGATTAGGTGTATGTCCGCTTAGCATATTCGAGATATGTGCGGGTCATAACTCAGAATTCTAGGCCCTCGGGATAGGGTAGAATTTCGGGTCGTGACATATATTTTTTTAAAAAAAGTTAAAGACTTTTAACTTTTAAAAGAGTTGGGGCTTGCTCTTGTTGCACAACGGAAAGTTTGCGATATTATAACCTCAAAGATTGCAAATTCCTGCCTACCTTACAACAATTCCACAACAATAAAACTAATAACAAAAATTTAAGGGTTTTTGGCATTTAGCCCCTTATATTATTACGAAATTACACCCAGGCCCTCATGTCATATATATTTATTTTCTGCCCCTTTGATTGATATTTTCTATACATATGGCCCCTTAGCATGACAAATGGTTAAAATTTATTTCCTGCTGATATGCTTATTCATTTAATAATAGTTAAATAGTATGAAATATCATTTTTATCGTTCATTGTTCACCAAAGTCACACCATCTTTAACCTCTTGTAAAAAGGCTAACCTTTGAAACAGGGCTATGCGAGGGATCGGAAAAATGCCGAAGGAGAGACCATTCTGATCGGACGGACCTCGCCGTCCCTTCTCCTCCTCTCATTTATTTTTTGGCTCCCCTTTACTCTTTCGTTATGGGCGATGGAATTTCGTTCATTTCCCATAGAGTCGCAGCAAGCTTACTGGCAGAAGCCCCGCCATTTTAACCCCACTCTGTAATGGCTGGTATTGAGTAGAATTATAGCCGTTCATTGTGGAAGACAGGGATCTAGAGGTCATCTTCCATGTGGTAACGGGCGTGCTCGACCCTCCTCTCTTTCCGACCAAAATAGCCGTTTAAACCTGCAACTTTGCAATACCGAAGACGATGAAGGCGATGAACACCCGCTCTTTCGGATCTTGCAAGCTCTCCGCATTAATCCCTCGACAATGCAATTGGTCCCGTCATAATTGTAATTTGCTTCCTTCTTTATTAAAATGAGAAGCTTTGATCCAAATAGGAGGTGACGCTATAGGAGATTTCAATGCAGGAGGAGGATGAGGTTGAGAAGAGATGTGATCATACCTGTGATTCTCATCTCAAGAATCAACGGTCTTGATTTTCTTTTTTCCTTGTGAGGATTAGTGGCATTAATGTGATTGTGTAATTTTCATTGAGGCATAAGGGTAAGAATGTCATTACACACTTCCATTAATGTTCGTCTAGCAATTAGTACAAGTCAAAGATGGTCAACTAATCGCAAGGGATTTTTTGCTCATAAAAATAAATATGCATAACACAGGGGGCTAAGTGTAATTTCGCAATAACATAGGGGGGCTAAATGTAAAAACCCCATAATTTAAAGAGTTGAAATCAAATTCTCTCCCACGTAAATATGTTCTTTTAAAAAAAAAATTCATACTATTTCATATTTAACTAGAAGAATTTGCCGGTTTAATGAAAAAAATCAGTCGGTCCACTGACTCAACGATAAAATGGGCAACAGTATTTGCAACCGAAGATTCAATCTCGGCAACTAGGGTTGCACTTGAAAATAGTTGATTGCCTTAATCATACCATGAAGATCTCTTTCAGCCAAACCTTCCATGAACTGATTTTTAGATCATGGTTCACTTATCATATGGTTAGATGTTGATTCCATGCTGCACACATCCCGAAAATGACTCGAGAATCCCTTCTCATAGTACGCCATGAGAACAATCATTCATGGAGATTGCGAGTAATGTGAAATCAACATTTGACTAGGTTATTCATGACTCATGATCTAAAGATCAGTTGTGTGAGAGATTTGGCTGAAAAAATGATCATCGTCGTCTGATTTAAAACGGTCAACAGTTCTCAAGTGCAAAAGCCCTAGTTGTGGAGACTAATTTTTTTGTTGCAAGTACTAGTACTCTAATAGAAAATGGTAAAATATGATTTTTAAGGTCATTTCTACAGGTTCCAGTTGAATCAGTTGGGCCATTCGTAGTTTCAAAACATCTGGATAGATGCAGAAGGTTTGAGAATTCCTACTGCCCATCATAAAGTACCTTTTCATATATTCCTACTGATGGCCCTACTGCCCATCAGTTGGGCCATTGTCTGTTTGGATAATTCTCCGTAAGCGCCTAAGTGGACTGCTCTAAAAGGCTGGATACCCCATTATCAATAAAGGCAGTTATGCCATTTTATAATCATTATGTGTGAACATGTAAATTGTTTGGCCTCGTTTGAGAGCACACAAACGCTCGAAATCTAAATTTTAGACTTAGGAAATGGTGTTTTCCAGCTGTTCTTATGCTTGAGAGATTTTCCTGAATTCCGTATTTTCTTAACTTTTCTGAGTGAAAGTGCCAAATGACTTCCGAACAAGACATTTAGCTTTTAAGCTCAGAAAATTGAAGACAATATGTACACCTCTGTAACTAGAGAACTGAAATTTAGGAGCACTGGGGTCTGAATTTCTTTGGGAAAAGCTCAGTAAAAAAAAATATATAAAAAATCTGAGTAACTCAAGAACACACCCAAAAAAATTAGGAATATGTGTAAGCTCATAATCTATAAGATTCAACTGAGGTTTAACTCTTTTTTTTATTGTGTCTTTCAGTTAAAGTATGATTGTGATTTATAATCACACTATAATTAGCAATTTCAGTCCTTAATGGGATAGGACTCTTTGGCTATAAATATAAGGGGTGCCTGGTCCCAACGATAGCTCGACATAATTCAATCCTCCCTATTGGCGAGAGCATCCCCATTGTGCTAGGAGACATTGAACGCGAGAACATCGTTGAAGATCGGCAACCATCAATGGCTAACGCTCAAGGTGCGCATATTTATAGTTTGTTGGTTTTTGATTGATCATGCGCCTAGATCTTTAGGCTTAATTTTGGATGGTCGGATCGTCAGATCCATTTAGATTCCATCAATTGGTATCAGAGCCATGATTGGCGTTATGATCGGACAAAGCTTTAAAGTGAATTTTTTTTTTTTTTTTATATAAAAAAAAAAAAAATTTTGGCCGGGGGGGTTCTTCGCCCGGACCGCATCACCAACTTCCCGGGGCCAACCGTCCGCCATCTGGGACCGTCGGCTGTCACCCATCGGGTCATGGTAAGCCCTTAAGGGCTGCCGGTTGCATGCACTTCAAAAAAAAAAAATTTGAAAATTTTGGCGTTTTTGTGGCCGACGGTCCAGCGCCGGGTTTTTTTCCGGCCCATCGACCGACCGCCGACGGCCGATTTCCGACGCCGATCGATCAGTGCATCGGACGCGTTGGTCCAAATATGGGGGCGGTAACTTTGGGGCTGCTGTGTATACATCTTGCAACTTCAAAAAAAAAAAATAATAATAATTTTGGGGGTTTTTGTGGCCGACGGTCGTCGGCCATTTTCCGCCACGATCGCACCGCCGACTTCCGGGGCCGATGAGGAGTGCACCGCACAACCACGACAAATAATGGTTGGGGCGGTCAGGTGCATAGGCCATGGGCGGTCAGAAAAAAAAAAAAAGGAAAAACCAAGGAAGAAGTGGAAGATGAACGAGTTAATCGCTCACTGTGTCCAAGAAGAAGAACAACTTCGGGCTGAAAAACCTGAAAGTGCCCATTACGCCGCTCTTGGCCCATCGAAACAAAATTTCAAGCGAAAACCGGGACAATATAAAGGAAAGAACGTGAAAGCTCCTCCACCGGAAACCAAACAAGGAGAGGCTAGCACATCTACTTCTGGCATCAAGTGTTACTTCTGTAAGAAGAAGGGACACATTAAGAAGGATTGTCAGAAATACAGAGATTGGCTAGTTAAGAAAGGTAATGACCTTGCTTTTGTGTGTTTTGAATCACTTTATGTTGATGCTCCACGCAATACTTGGTGGATAGATTCTGGTGCAACTATTCACATACAAGGATTTCGATCCAAGGGAAGCTAAGTAAAAGCGAACGTGCCATCAAACTCGAGAATGGAGTAGAAGCGCACGTGGAGGCCATTGGGACCCTCCGCCTCATTTTAGATAGTGGTTTCATTTTGGATTTAGTTGATACTATTTATGTTCCCAGTATCACTAGAAACCTTATCTCAATTTCTAAATTGGATTCATTAGGTTTTGAATTTAAATTTGGACATAATATGTTTACTCTATTATTCAATTCCGATATTGTGGGTGGTGGCTCATTAATGGGCAATCTTTATCATTGAACTTGGATTCATCTTACGCCCAATCTTTAGTTTCTATGCATGTGAATGATAAAATAAGTAAGAAAGCAGCAAAGCACTCGATAACTCCTCCATTTTATGGCATAAACGTTTAGGCCATATCTCTAAGGATAGAATGGAGAGGTTAATTAAAGATGATATAATCGATCGTTCGATTTCTCGATTTCAATACTTGTGTTGATTGCGTTAAAGGAAAACTCACAAAGACTAATAAGAAAGGGCTCTCGGAAGCTCGAGTTTCTTTGGAAATAGTCCACGATATTTGTGGACCGTTTCCAACTCCGCTATTGGTGGTCAAAATATTTTATTACCTTCACGATGATTATTCTCGTTTTGGTTATATATTTCTCATTCACGAAATCGAGGCCCCGGATATGTTTAAAATCTATAAAGTCGTTGAGTTACAACTCAATTCAAGATTAAAATTGTGAGATCTCGATAGAGGCGGAGAGTACTATGGTAGATACTCAAATGTGTCGCAATCCAAGACCCTTCTGTATCTCACAAGAGCATGGCATTGTCGCTCAATACACCATATGCCGAACACTGAACATAACGGTGTAGGCGGCAAATCGTACTCTTATGGATATGGTGAGAAGCATGTTATGCAACTCTACGTTGCCTACGTTCTTGTGGGGAGAAGCCTTGAAAACAGCGGTACATATCCTAAATCGAGTTCCTAGTAAAGCAGTTCCCAAAACTCCTTATGAGCTATGGGTAGGAAGAAAACCGACTTTAGGATATTTACACATTTAAACATGCTTTTGAAGCAAAGATATACAACCCACAATTAGGAAAATTGGACCCTAAAACTATAAGTTGTCATTTCATTTTACTCGATAGATCAAAAGGCTGATTTTATCATTGTCCCACTCATAGTACCCGGATTGTTGAGACTAGACATGCAAAATTCTTTGAGGATCGTGAGATCAGTGGGAGTATAGAGCTTAGGAAAATCACTTTTGAGGAGAATCGGGTTATCATTCCTATCCCTTTTATCCAAGAAAAAGTGGCACCAACACCAGTTATTCAAGCCAGTGTTGATGCGCCTGTAGCTACACCTATTGACACACCCCACATTGAGGAGGCTCTTGCTCCCATGGCGGCTTGTGATCTACCATTGCGTAGATCGGAGAGCAAAAAGCACGCCATTTCGATGACTATATAGTTTACCTAAATGA
The DNA here is from genome assembly GCA_021018995.1 of Chloranthus sessilifolius. Classification (NCBI taxonomy): domain Eukaryota; kingdom Viridiplantae; phylum Streptophyta; class Magnoliopsida; order Chloranthales; family Chloranthaceae; genus Chloranthus; species Chloranthus sessilifolius. The sequence goes on from CM037589.1 coordinate 28,291,949, forward strand.
GAGTGAATTTGATTTTGGAAAGGAATCAGATCCTGTTTCCTTTAGCCAAGCCATGAAGAGCGACAAATCCACTCAATGGCTCGAAGCCATGAAAGATGAGTTGGAATCAATGAAACATAACTCGGTCTGGGATCTTTGTGAGTTACCTAATGGAGTCAAGCCTGTAGGCTGTAAATGGGTATTTAAAACCAAGCAAGACTCCAAAGGTAATATAGAAAGATACAAGGCCGTGTTAATCGCTAAAGGTTTCACTCAAAAGAGAATAGACTATAAAGAGACATTTTCTCCTCTGAAAGGAATCCTTCGGATAGTCATGGCATTAGTAACTCATTTTGACTTAGAATTGCATCAAATGGATGTTAAAACCGCTTTACGAATGGCGACTTGCATGAAGAAGTTTTCAGGTTGAGGGGGAGAGCCATTTAGTTTGTAGACTCAAAAGGTCTCTATATGGTTTAAAGCAGGCATCTCGACAATGGTACTTAAAATTTCACGAAGTCATTTCAAATTTTGGTTTTAAAGAAAATACTGTGGATCAATGCATATATCTTAAAATCAGTGGGAGTAAGTTTATCATCCTTGTTTTATACGTTGATGATATTTTACTTGCGAGTAGCAATTTTGGCATGTTATATGAGACAAAGAACTTTTTATCAAAGAGTTTTGATATGAAAGATCTTGGTGAAGCTTCCTACGTGATAGGAATTGAGATTCATCGAGATAGAGCCCGTGGCATATTGGGATTGTCTCAAAGAGCTTATATTGATAAAGTTCTTAAAAGGTTTAACATGCACAATTGTTCGCCATCGTTGTCTCTGCCATTAAGGGGTGATAAATTTAGTCTACTTGAGTCTCGAGATCGATCCAGAGAAAGCAGATGGAGACAATTCCCTATGCATCGGCGGTTGAGAGAGTCTCATGTATGCACAAGTCTCAGTACTGGCCCATATAGCGTATATAGTTGGCATGCTTGGCAGGTACCAATGTAATCCTGGTTTAGATCATTGGAAAGCAGCTAAGAAGGTTTTTCGCTATCTACAAGGGACTAAAGGACACATGCTCACATACAAAAGGTCGAATAACCTTGCAGTTATTGGTTATTCCGATGCTGACTATGCTGGGTGTCAAGACACTCGTAGGTTCACATCGGGTTATATTTTTATGCTTGCAGGTGGACCTATATCTTGGAAGAGCGTTAAACAAGCGACTACTTCGCCCACTATGGAAGGTAATTCGTTACTGTTTTGAGGCAACATGTGAGGCGATATGGTTGAGGAATTTTATCTCAGGGCTTCGAGTTGTTGATACTATTTCAAAGCCACTGAGAATCTTTTGTGACAATTCCGCTGCGATTGCTATCTCCAATAACAACAAGATTAGTGGGGGTTCCAAATATATTGATATAAAATATCTTGTTGTCAGGGAGAAAGTTCAGAATCAAATTGTATTTGTTGAAAAGATAAGTACGACACTCATGTTGGCTGACCCTCTCACTAAAGGTTTATCTCCCAAGCTCTTTTTGGAGCATGTTGCGCGCATGAGGTTAACGGATAATTTTGATAGCCTTTGAGAGTGGGTATATGCGAGTGAATACATTTGTTTAATTGATTCCGAAATCAAATTTATTTATTTGTTTTTCCATTTTTATACAAATAACTCCTTGGAACATATGGTGCCAGTAGATGGCAATAAAGTAGGACCAATATTAGATTGAGTTTACATGTAATCACCATTCAGTTTGTAAACTTACAATCTATGTGAAATCATACTAGTTGGAATCCATGTCGGTGATGACTTCCAATACAGTAACTAATGAGCGGTCCTATATCGATGATATGATATATTGACTACATTGATTTTGTGTTGAAATTCTCACTGGACCGGACTGATAATAAAGACTTTGATTAAGATTGATTGTGACTTACCATTCCACGAACGTTAGCTAACATTGGGTAATCGAAGTTTATTGACATAGTTTGGCCAAGTGGGAGAGACCGTTAAGTTCTATTTTGGTGGCCATCACTATGGTCAAATCCGTTGACCGGTGAATGGTATAAGATCAACCTTAAGATGTACAATTGCTATTCTGGTGAGTTTGAAGAGAATAGGCAACTGTTTATTGTGTCTTTCAGTTAAGGTATGATTATGATTTATAATCACACTATAATTAGCAATTTCAGTCCTTAATGGGATAGGACTCTTTGGCTATAAATATAAGGGGTGCCTGGTCCCAACGATAGCTCGACATAATTCAATCCTCCCTATTGGCGAGAGCATCCCCATTGTGCTAGGAGACATTGAACGCGAGAACATCGTTGAAGATCGGCAACCATCAATGGCTAACGCTCAAGGTGCGCATATTTATAGTTTGTTGGTTTTTGATTGATCATGCGTCTAGATCTTTAGGCTTAATTTTGGATGATCGGATCGTCAGATCCATTTAGATTCCATCATAATCTACTCTTAAAACTCGAGTCCTTGGGTAAGAACTTACTAAGAACTATGAAACTTCAAAAACACACTGCATAGCTGGTGCAAAATATGAGACCTGTTAAAAGCTTTACCTATGGAGGCTATGCTAATAGCTATGTGTAGTTTGCCAACCTAAAGGGAGGCAGCTAGTATATCACTTTTCTTTAGAAGCGACCCCAGATAAAGTGACTGCAGGCTGACTGCATTAGCCATTAGGCGATACTTTGACTTATATACGGATTTGAACTTAACTTAAGTACATGGTTTACTTGTTAATTTATTATTAAACCTTTCTGGGGTTACTCAAGAATGGAATATCCCATTGCAGTTAGGACCTGAAGGGCAATCATAATGCCACTGGAGAGAAAAGAGGATCCCAATTCCCACCTAAAATGCCTCTAGGTGGAGGAGGTTAGGTACCATTACCCAGCTAGCCTGGCTTTATAAAATAATTAACGGTCAAGATTGGATATAGAGTAGAGAATCATAGAGATGTTTGACTCTAACTTAGAGGTTGAGTTATTATTTGATTCTAACTTGGAGGACCTGCGACGGACTAGTTATGTTTAAACTATATATAAGGCTAGTTTTTCTTAGATTAACAGTAGGATTTAAATCTTCTATATAAAAAAAAAGCTCTTGATCGAATTATAAAGTAAATATATCATTGTAAAGTTTTAGAAAATATATCTAAGGTTTTATAGAGAGTTTTAGTGAAGCTTGAGTGTTTTTGTATTCTTTTGGGATTATTAATATAATGAATTATCATTACCCGTGGACGTAAACATATTGTCGAATCACGTAAATATTGTCTCTTGTGAGTTTGTAATTTATTTTTTTTCTATCTTGCGTTCTTAATTTAATCGTTTATTGTGCGATCGTTGATTATTTTGCACAACAAAAGATAGATGTGAGATCATAAGTAGCTATTATATTGTGGTTGGTAGTCTGCCACTCCATAGGCCCTGCTAATTATGATCTTAAATCTCAAATATCCCAATCGTATCAGATAGGGCTGATATAAGAGATGTTTCGGCGAAAGATTGATCTTATACTATTAAAGTAAACTTCACTTTTATACACTCAGACATATTTGTGATGAATCTAAAAAGTCCAAATGGTTGTTCGTAATAAGAAAATATCTTAGATTTTTTGTTAAAATATCACACTTTTAAGTGAATGCAAGCCGTCCAATCCATGAGCATTAATATTAGTTGTTAAAATATAATAACAATGGCATATGCTACAGTGCACAAATTCAGACAAAGCCTCATAACCATTCTCAAGGTCATTGCATAAAGTGGATACAACTTAGGAATATATTAAAATAGCGCATATGATTAGCTAAAATAAAGTAGGGCTGCAAATGGATTGGGTTCACTTGACGATTCGAGCATCCATCCAAGTCAACCCAACTCGACGCAGGTCGGGTCTCCAATCCCAGGTAGACTAGTTAAGGTGAAAATCACGGCCCATTTATTAAACAACTAGGGTTTGGGATTCTAAACCTGAATCCGACCTGATGCAATCCGACCCAACTCAATTCCTACCTTATATTCTAATCTTGTCTGACCCAACTTGACCTAGTTTTTGTAAATCGGGTCAACCCAACCGGTTTGCAATGAAAAAAAAAATAAGAAATTGAGGGATCAACCCACCCATTTATTGAAACCCTTAACCCAATCCTTGTTATTGAGTTTATCATGATAAGATAGCAAAAAATACGCTTAAAATACAAAAATTATGTTTTTTCTTCTATTAACCACATTTTGTTTAAAAAGATACGCATTTTAATAATTGTGACAGGAATGACTTTTTAAAAAGCCATTAAAACAAAAAAATTTCGAAAAATTGCTGATGTCGGTAACTATGCTAAATTTGTGCGGATGGTTCGCTGTCACAGTTAAGAGAAATGGTGAGGTATAGAAATAAGAGAATCTTGACTTTCTCGATTTTCACTTTTTATTGGATAATGTGTAAAAAAAGTTTCTCTTATTTTATTTCCAAGGGCAGCATATGCTGTTCAACTCGTAATCTGGTTTGAAATGACCATTGCCCTAAAATCAAACAGGGTTACAGGGTCTTAAACTTTGCAACAGAAAATGCCACGTGTCAAAATATTAAGAGTCACGTGACTAACTAATTCAACACGTAATCCCCTCTGGCTTTGATTTAGAAAAAAAAAACGGTGTATGCGTGTATTTTACACCAAAACACTGTGGCCGACGGAATGGGAGTGCCCGTCCGTAAATGCTATTTGGAGTAACGGACGGAAAAAGAACGTTCGAAACCCGTGGGTAACTTGTAACGCAAATGATTGAGGGTCTTATCGTCATTTCTCAGCAAACTCTCGAGATGCTGGCTATGTCCTTTTTGATGGCTAAAGATCACGTGCAAGATTCATACATTTTAGAAAATATAAGAAACTCATACGAATTAATGATGGGTTTTTTTGCATATAACCCCCCCGTCTTATGCTAATATTATAAGAAAATCCTTGAGTTATGGATATTTATTCTGCAGCCCCTATTTTTATGTTTATGTTTCATATAATCCCTGCCATTAACTAGTCGTGAGTTTATAGACTGAAAGCCTATTTTGCCCTTAATAAAATCAATATTTAAAAAATACCACAATTCTAAAAGACCATTCATTCATCTATATTTATAAGTCATGCCATTAAAGTTTATTACCATTCTAAAAGGCCCTTCATTCACCTTTATTTACAAGTCATGCCATTATAATTTACCACTATTCTAAAAGGAGTACCTTTAAATCCACCCACATCGACTGCATAATGGAGATTTTTTATCGTCCCAATCTTTCATGAGATCGATCTTTAGATCATGGGTGTATCATTAGACGGTCGACTTTTTATTTCATATGGTACACACCCCTAAAAGTGACCTTAATATCAATTTTAAGCATGCACGTGATGTTAAGGTCACTTTTCTGAGATGTGTGTCACGTGAGATAAAACACTGATTGTCTGATGGTACGATCATGATCTCAAGATCCATCATGTGAAAGATTGGGAGGATAAATGATTTCCATCATTCGATTTAATTCAATCAACGTATTTCAGCGTGAGTGAACTTAAAGATTCAGTGAGTGGATTTAAAGGTACTCTTCTAAAAGGCCCTTCATTCATCAATCAGATTCAAGACTCATTAGATGGGTGATTCCCCCATTAAAGTATACCAACGTTTGGACGAATACTCAATCAATGGAGGATTTGTGGCAAACGATGCAATTATTCTTGAAAAGAAAACCTTCAATTTACGTGTTTCACTCAAAATACTCGTCCCTCCAATTTCCTATATAATTCAAGACTCATTTTTAGGAATTGGATTGTCTAACCGTGTCTGCTTCCATCCACCGAATCTTTAAGCTCACCCACGCTAAAACACATTGATTGCATTGAATAAGACGATGGAGATCGTTTGGGCATACCATTAGACGATCAGTATTTTATTTTATGGCACACATCTCAGAAAAGTAACCTTAACATCACGTATACGGTTAAAATTAATTTTAAGGTCATTTTTTTGGGTGTGCACCACATGAAATAAAAAATCAACCATCTGATGGTGTCACCATGATCTCAAGATCCATCGTGTGAAATGTTGGGACGATAAACAATCTCCATCGTCCGATTCAATGCAATCAACCATCTGATGTGCCACCATGATCTCAAGATCCATCGTGTGAATGGTTGGGACGATAAACAACCTCCATCGTCCAATTCAATGCAGTCAACTGTCTGATGGTGCCACCATGATCTCAAGATACATCGTGTGAAAGGTTGGGACGATAAATGATCTCCATCGTCCGATTCAATGCAGTCAATCGTCTAATAGTGCCACCGTGATCTGAAGATCCATCGTGTGAAAGGTTGGGACAATAAACGATCTCTATCATCCGATTCAATGCAGTCAATGTTTTTCAGCATGGGTGAACTCAAATATTTGGTGGGTGGATTTAAAACTATTCTTTTTTGTAAGTAGAGGGGTGGATTTAAAATTACTCTTACCATGTGTAGAGGGTGACAATTTAATAATTTAATTAAAAAAAGATAAATATGGTATTTAGACTATTCTTTAACGGCTGATTAATCATTTAAAGTATCATCCGTTAAAGAGGGTGTTTTATAAACACTAAAATTCTAACTAAGAGGTTTAATGCAAATAACTATAAGGTTATTTGTAATATCCACATAACTCAAGGGGATATTTGCAAAAAAAAACCCATTAATGAGGCCTCTAATCAATAGAGACACCACTTAGTGTCCATCTCAAAAGCAATTGACACTGAGTAAACACTGCGCCATACTATAAGGAGAGAGACAATGTTAGGGGCTGAGCCAGAAACTTTTATGATAGGGCCCAACATATACACTCCTAAAAAAAGTCCGAAAATCTCAAAATTTTGTGAAAATAATAACAGTTTTGAAAATTTTGATGAAACCACTGAAATTTCATTGAAATTTTTAGGTCAAACATTGATAGATATAGGTGCTGGTCTATGATCATACATGTGTGGGTCTTGTGGCTAAGATTAAATTTTTACTTTATAATGTAAAATAATTTTTTGTCAATTTAAATGAATAGTTCGAGTAAACTCAAGTTGAGTTGCTTGGAGCACACCGGAGTTACTCAACAAATTCAAAATCTAATTTCTCTATGAGTTCACTTGAAATTTTATCTAGTAGGGTTGACTCGGTCTAGGTGTGGTGTGGACCAAGAATCAAAATTTCGGCCAAAATGATCAAAATTATTGATTTTGGTCCCCACCGAAATGATAATTATGGACCGAAATTTCGGTCATTTTTGGTATGGGACCCGAAATTTAGGCCATGTTTTCAATTTTCGGCCGAAATTTTGATCTTTTGTGTGGACCGTACGAGGCCATACATACTGGGAGCTGTGCCAGTTGGATATTATAAGGGTAGAGACGAGGCTAAGATTTAGCGAATGTGGGACTAAACGGCAACACTGCACTTTTTATACCATGGCACACTTCTTTGATAAGTTAAAATACAGTTATAGGATACATGTGGTTAACAAGTGATCCAAAGTATTTTATTAGTTGAAATAAAATTGAACGTTTTAGTTTGAGAGGAGAACGGCGAGTTTAGTGACGAGGAATTGGCGTGGGCATCCATCCATGTTACAGACGACTGAATCAGAGGGAGAGTTAGAAAAAAGAAAGGAACCACTGTTAACAGAAAAAGTATAAAAGAAGGTAACTCTACTGAATAATTATAATATTTGAGGAGAGCACTAAAAGACTAAAAAAGGTATGCGTGTGGGTGGAGGAATAAAGCGACCCAACAAGTGCAGGCTCCTAGTTTTTTCCTCTCAATTTCTATGTATATCCATTAAAACATCTCGTAACCAAGAGAGAGAGAGAGAGAGAGAGAGAGAGAGAGAGAGAGATTTAGTCCTCGCCATGGTTGGAGCTTCGAAATTCAGAAAAGCAGCCATAAAGATTGGGCTCCCTTGCGCCTCTTTCTCACGGAAAAATAAGGACGATTCCGTCACTGATAATGTAGGTTTTTCTGAGGTATTAGTGGTTTGAAGCTCTTCTTTTGGGCTTCTATTTATTATTTTTTAGCTTTTATTTTGATTTTATTTCGGGATGGGGAAGTTTCAAAAAATTTATAGCATTTTTGGGGGAGTTTGTGGAAATTTATCCATATCCATTGCTTTGAAATTAAGGTTTTTTTGGTTGTTGTTGGGTTTCAGATCTCGAGTTCAGCAATATCCGCAAAGCGAGGGAATGTTTCAGAAAGCGCAGAGGAGGGCGAATCCGCCTGTTTAGCCAAGGTATTAATGAAAAGCTTTTAAATTAATAATGATATTTTTAATTTCTAAATAACTAGGTGGGAAGAGTTTTTCATTTTATATATAAATATAATATACTATATAAGACCATGGGATTAGAGTTGAGGGCTATTGTAATTTATTTTATGACAGCTGATGGAACATGCCATCTTACGCTTCATAATGCCTCAGGATCTTTGAATGGGCGGTGCTAGATAGGCTTAGAATTAGCTTAGATATAATGTCACGTAGCAAGTCCCTGTCCCCATAAGAGATGCACTCCTTATACACTTTGGGTACAGAGGACAACAGAGTTTTTTTTTTTTTTTTGAAAGGAGGACAACAGAGTTTTCTGACACAATTTATTTATGTTTTTTTTTTTTTTATTATTATCATGGATCATATGGGTTATGCAGGCTTAAATCTTGACCCAAAATCAATGATTAAAACTGATACATCTCAGTGGCATTCCGCGGTGCTATAAAATATATATTTTTTATTTTAAAATATTAAAAGTATATATAGTTTTAAAATATTTAAAAAAATTTGTCCAAAATGCGGTTTTTATATGTCTTAGCCGATATTGGATACATATCAGCCATAGAGGCTGTTATGAACTGATATTAGTATAAATATCAGTCGGTATAGGCTAATATTATGTTCATATCGTATTGGTGCTTCACATTGTATTGGATCAAGTCTAACCTCATTACTTATTGGAGAAGACCGACATTTTAAACCGTGGCCGAAATACAGACACCCTCTTTTTATGCTGGTTTTCTCCCTCTAAAAGTTTAGAGAGACCGAATCTGTTTACATGAGATTTATAACCATCCAAAGTCTACACTTTAATGCAACAGTTGGAAAAAATATAAACAATCGTTCATATTAGAGTGCACAGATCGAACGGTTTCAATTTTTTAATAATGTGATCTTTGTGTCTATCTATGGTAGGTTCCAATATGAGCAGCCAATTTGATTAATTGGGTAGCTAAATTAGATGTCACTTGGCTTTAGAAATTGGGGCAGTCAAGCCCCAATTTCTAAAGAGTGGTCATTTGCTTTTATCCAAATTTTTAGGAGAAGCTGCCTGAGTAGCCGGCTTCTTTAACAAATAATGTCCATGAGATTTTAGTTTCCCAGCTAATTTAAGTTCCCTCTGTGCAGAATTTATGTGCAATATGTCTGGAGACACTGAATTGTGGTGCCGGAGCAGGCCAGGCCATATTCACAGCCCAATGCTCGCACGCCTTCCACTTCATCTGCATCTCATCGAATGTTCGCCATGGCAATGTGACATGCCCCATCTGTCGAGCCCATTGGACCCAGCTACCCCGCAATCTTACGCCCCCTTGCTCTCTCCCATGCCTTCAAAATGAAGACCCAATCCTCCGCATCCTCGACGACTCCATTGCTACTTTTCGAGTTCACAGACGCTCATCCCTCCGCTCTGTCCGATACGACGATGATGACCCCATTGAACCAGACCCCACGCCTGTCCACCCACGTCTCCACTTCACCCTTGTCCCTGTTTCACCACCGCACCCTAGCTTCGCCTCCTACAGTCATCCACCTTTGCAATTGACTGGACCCACTCCGCATCACCGTACTCTCCTTTCGCCATGTGGAGGACATTTGACACCACACCAATTCACCAGTTCCTCATCATTATCACAACATAATACTACACCAACTGGGCAAAAGCTGAATATTTGCTCTAATAGAGTAACTTCCTACCTCGTAGTAAAACTAGCACACCAACAGGCCATTGACCTGGTCTTGGTAACCAGCACCAACGGCCCTCACCTGAGGCTTCTCAAGCAATCCATGGCATTGGTGGTATTCTCTCTTCACTCTTCTGACCGTTTGGCCATTGTTACCAACTCATCTTCGGCGACCCGTGCATTCCCCTTACGGCGCATGTCGTCTCATGGGAAACGGTCTGCCTTACAAGTCATTGATCGTCTCTTTTACCAAGGAGAGGCCGATCCAAGTGAAGGACTCAGGAAAGGAGTCAAAATATTGGAAGACCGCACACACAGGAACCCCCAATGTTGTATCTTGCATCTATCTGATAGCCCGACAAGAACTTACCACAGTCACAACACGCAAGTCCCCATCTCGATCCACCGGTTTCATGTCGGGTTTGGTTTCGGGACATCAAATGGATTCGTTATGCATGAATTCGAAGAGTTCTTAGCGAGATTGCTCGGAGGAGTGGTTAGGGAAACCCAATTGAGGATTGGGGAGGAAGGAGTGATGAGGCTGGGGGAATTGAGGGGAGGAGAAGAAAGAAGGATTCCATTGGACTTGAGTGATTGTGGCTTTGTTTGTGTGGGCTACAGCTATATTGAGGGTGGGGTTGAAGAGTGTCTCAGAACAGGAGAAATTGTGGTGGGGATTGGGGAGAAGGGAGGAAGAGACGATGGCGATGGTGAAATCGAAGGGAGGGATCTGAGCGTAGGTGGAAGGAGTAGTAGTGTTGAGAGGTGGGATTACCATGATCCTTACATGGCTAGAAGATGGGCCAAGCATTTGCATGGATATAGGCTGTAAGTCATCTGGGTTTTCAAAAAGGCTGGATTCCGCGCACAAGAATTCTGTTTCCACGAAAAAGCATATTATATCATGTTTGTTGCCCTAATTTTATGTAGAAAGAAAACTTTCCTTTTCTAGGAAAAAGGGCAAAAGCAGAGCTCCAATCCTCCCCTAACTGTACCAAATTTAGGATATTTCATACCCTTGCTTTATTGTTTTATAGGCCAGCTATTTTTAAATACAGGGTTTAGTTTTGTATTGCAGCAGAATTGTTTTCAGGGCTTTCACTTGTGGTATTACTACATTATCTAGATGAACTCCAATGAGCATTCTTATGTACTTGTTCTATGGTTCTAGCTTACATGTCAGCTTAAATGACAACCATGCATTTTATTCTTTAGAATGTTTCTATGTTCCATGTATTTTTCCTTTCTTTTGGCCACTGATTTCATGTGCAGCTTTTTATGCATATGTGGGCAGGGCTGCAAACTAGTGTTTGATTGGAACACAGAATGTATGAGTCTCTGCTGTCGTTTGATCATAGGACAGACAGATCTATGACCAAGGAAGGGAAAAAAAGGAACACCTTTTTGTTATTTGTATTTGGATGGGTACCGCCTCATGTAAGATGATGTAGTTACCTTTGGTTGTGCTGGTGTGATCTGAAGCCCAGGTTATCAGAAGCAGGGGCAGCAATTGGCCGGGTTTGGGCTAGGCTAGAGCATACCCAGGCCTGGGCCAGGCCCGTGGCAGGCTTATGATTTCAAGCCCAAGCCCAGCCGAGCCCAGCCGAAGCTTTCAAAACCCAAGCCTGGCCTGGCCCGTTTATTCCTAGACGAGTCAAACAGAACGGAATTATGGCAAGAGATAAAGAGACTTCTTTAGATTGTCCTTTCAAAAATTTGCTTTATGAATATATGATATCATGGAAATATTTTTTTATCTGAAAGATAAGATCTTAAAAACATTTTTTATTGGGAATATGATTTCTTATTGAGAGTTTGAGATTATAATTAGACTAAATGTTAAGAGAGAGAGAGAGAGAGAGAGTAGCATGGTCTCCACCTCTTTAATTGCATGGTATGAGATTGGTGATAGGAGGCAATCAAATATGAGAGCTCGACGGGATTAAGGGTTAGGCCCAAGCCCCACCCGTTTAATTATCTAGCTAAAAGCTTTAGATCAAGCCCGGCCCACGGGCTTTTTGCTTTACAACGGGTTGGGCGTAACGTGCCTGGGCTAATGCTCATTGCCACCCCTAAACAGAAGCAGAGAGATCTTCGCTGATTGAGGAAAAAAGAGTTATGCTCCTTTGGTCGCTCACTTGGTTCACTTTAGTAAGGCTATTAGAGAGGTCATGGGATATATGGGGAAGCCTAATGGCCCAGCCCCAAACTATTCCCACTTGAATTGCTGCTTTCCTTTGAACTCTAGCATGTCGGTACATTTGATCTTTTTTCTTTTGAGAGTAGAAGCGTTAGACAACTACTCCTCTGCTTCAGGTTAGGCATATATCAGGTCAGCATAGGATATAGATCCCTAGAGTGACCTAAAGGGGAGGGAATAAGGAATCTCTCAGTAATTGATGAAGATAATGGAGTAAGGAAAGACTCTTTCAACCCAATTCGGGATTAGATATTGAAAAGGGGTCAAATACCAAGTCTTTTAGATTCATAAGGAACATCGTGATTTTGTTTTTTTGGAAAAAAATACATTTAATTTTGAAATATTGGCACTAGTGTAGAGTTCAAACCAAGGTGTCAAACTCAGTATCGGTCCATGGAGGACCGATACAAATCGGCCAATACCGAGTTGTATCGGTACTTTTAAAAAAACATAAAAATTAAAAAAATAGAGGTATTAGCAGATACTGATAGGAGCCACTATCGGCTGATACCAATACCTGAGTTGATACCTAATACGTATCAATTTGTCGAAAAACTGATATGTATCGGCGATACGTATAATATTTGATACCATGGTTCAAACACACATGCACATATACATATAAGGATTGAGACTATACACCCAGATGTAATATTAGGGCTACACCCAAATCATTTTGGCATCTCGTAGCATCAATCATGAGGATCAAGTGCAAGGGTCACTTGAATAAAAACAATTAGGTATCATCCAAAAAAATTGGGATCAATCGAATACATAACCACCATTGAAAATATAGTCAAAGGAGCCTAAAATTAGTGTACTAAGTTGGTTGGCCGTTACCTTATCAAGTTATCATTGATCCATCAAATGGAGGGCAGAAAAGGTAAAAAAGTAATTTTTATTTTTAAAACTCACATTTCCCATGGCCGGTGATATTTTGTGTTGGTCATGCCATCTGGCATGTTATTTGGCGTCTAGGTGTAGCCTTCTAAGGCTACATCTCGATGTATATATTTTCCTAATTCTTTTTCTCTTGGTATATATATATATATATATAAAAGTATGGGGATTGCATCTTTATGCTGACTTCTTTTTGCCCGATCCTTTTGCAAAAGGATCTTATATCATTAAAATAAGTATAAATAGTTCTGGTAGTTTTCAATGATTTGGATATATCTCAATTAAAGAACCACACTTGTAAATAAACTGTATACCATTCTATTCATAATCTTTAAAACTAGCCATTAAAAAATAAAAATAATAGCAGATAATAGTGAGCGCAAATTTGGACACACAATGATAGTTATTCACAAGATCATTACATAGATTGGATACAATGATTAGTTCTATATGTAAAAAATGATGAATAATATATTTTCAATGGTGTACTACCTTAGCATCCTATATAAACTAATATTAGTTTATGTAAAGTGTCTAAGAGCGAAACTCATATTAGTCTCATCTCGTGAAGCCCCGAGCTGCGAAACATATCGTTAGAGACATCTCGTCTCGCGATAAATTTAAAACAATGGTGCTATCCCCCAAAGCTACAGGTCATCGGTCGAGTCATGGAATCAGCCTCTCCATAATAGAGATAAAGTTGCCTAAAATCTACCTCTCCCAGATCCCGCTAAAAGTAGGAGCCATATGAAGTGGTGGAACCAGAATTCTCATCTAGGCAAGGCGCAAAATGAATTAGATATAATTTTTTTATAATGAATATAAATTTAAACTAATTTATACTATAAACTATAATTTTCCTTACCAAAAAAAAAAAAACTATAATTTTTATTAAAATTACATACGATTTTTTTTTTTTTTTTTTTAACAATAAGAGATTGACAATCGTGTATCAAACTTTAAATCCATTGCCAACTGTAAAAAAAATTTCTTTATATATCCACATTTCCTAAACATAAATTAATCTTTTTTAGTCAACAAAGTGTGCTTGGTTTCCCTGTGACAAAAAGAGTCGTCATTTTAGCAAGAAATATGTAAAGTTAGTAAATTATAAATGAAAAGGCTTGGGTTCTCGAAATTTAAATGAAAAAATTTCAGTTCTTGAAAAAACATTTATATAAGGGTTTTTTGCAAATAGCCTCCCGTGTTATGCTCAAATTGGATAAAACCCCCAGTTCTGCCTATTTGCATTGCACCCTTACTTTTATGTTTCCTTTACATATACCCCCTACACTTAAAAACGACAGTTAATTAGGCGTCATTGCTTCAATTGAATAACACCTTTGCCCTTAGTGAACATTATTTACAAAATTATCATTATATTTTTCTCAACTTTGACCGCCTTTTTAACGATAGATAAGCATTGGATCTTGCCTAACTTTTTTGGTAAGTTTCCATGTTACCCGATTTTTGGGTTAGGTGGGACATGACCTCACTTGGCTTGTGGGTAGCGTGTCACCCAATTAGCTCGTGGATCGAGTCTCAGTCGGGTTAGTGTGGACTTTAAAAGGAAAATGCATGTCACACAATTTTTAATTTTTTATAGATCACATGCCATGTGACATGAAATCCCTAAACATGATTTTTTTTATCACATGCCATGTGGCATGTGATACGGGGCCATTGCACAACGGTCAATGTTGTGACATTGATGGAGGGTAGCATTTTAGAGCTACTCACGAGCCAAGTGAGCGTCATGTGACACCCAGCTAAGAATCAAAATTTCGGCCAAAATTTTCGGTTTCGGTCCCCACCGAAACGATAATTTGGGACTGAAATTTTAGTCATTAAATGTATGGGGTTGACATTATTGGCCGAAATTTCGGTCCAAATTTTCGGTTTCGGTCCCCTCCGAAACTGAAACGAAAATCGAAATTTTGATCCTTGCACTCAGCCCGAAAATTGGGTGACACACTTTCCACTAGCCAAGTGAGTGCCATATGACACCAAACCCGAAAATCTGGTGACATGACAACTTATAGGAGATTAATCATGTTCCACTCAAAAAATTTGGGCAAGATCCGATGTTTATCCACCGTTAAAAATGCAATCAAAGTTAGGAAAAATACAATGACAATTTCGTAAATAACTAAGGGCAAAAGTGTCATTCAATAGAAAAAATGACACCTAGTTAACTACCGTTTAACGGTAAGGAATATATGTAAAGGAAACATAAAAGTAAGGGGTGCAATGTAAAAAGACATAATTGGAGGGTTTTATGCAATTTCAACATAACAAGGGGGGTATTTGCAAAAAACCCTTTATATAATCTAGGATATTTTAATTATATAGTATGTTGAGGTTGACATTGTTATGGACATTTTTTTTTGTTCTTTGGGTTGAGTGTTATCTTGTGTTAGATGGGTCGTAGTAGGTTTTTCTTTTGATTATCCAACATTTTGTTGGATTTCTTGTACCGACACTTACAACACCTTGACACTTTGCCACCGTGTCAAGGTAACACTGTGAACTGGGAAAAAAAACCAAGTCAGGCGGATTGGATATTGGGTCGATTTGACCCTTTGACACCGCTACTACAAAAGCTTTAAGGCACAAGGCTGAAACAATGACAAAAGGATCAACAAGTATACTCTTTTTTTATTAGGTCAATAAGCATAATCATGAAGTCATATCAAACTCACCAATTGATTGAATTAGTGCACCAATTTTACAATCAAATCAAATGATAACAACTAATCTCAAATTTAATATCTAAATTCCCCTCAAATCAAATGCTTGCTCATTCAAAAGAATAGAATACAAAGATGACCAACGATGAGTGATGACAATATTCAATAGAATAGAATACAAAGATGAGCAACGACAACAAAATACCCCCTCTTTCTCTCTCTCAAATCAGATTTCCAAGTGAAACCTGGTGATCAGATTGCTCAACTTATAATTGAGAGTTATGGTGGTTGATGGTTTGAAGGTCAATGATTCAAATTCCACATTAGAGGGATCAAATCAGCAATCATCAACTATTTGAGTTTGAAAACTTTTTTTTTACTTTCATGTTTTGTTTTGGATCTATGGAACTTTTTTGTTGATGAAGTAGCCTAGATATTTTGTCAAACAGTTGGTGTACAATTTTTACTTCATAGAAAATGAATAAGATCCAATAACAAAGCTCATTTATACATAAGAACTAATCAAATCTTTATGGAGCTCCCAGACCAACGAAAAAACAAATTTCATATTTATACAAATTCAAACTAACACAACAAAATTTAATAAAAAATAAAAATGGGCCAATAAATAAATAAACAAAGATTTACCAAAATCACATGATCAGTAGATCGCATACATAATTGAGGAGTGTGAGGAGGAGAACACCTTAGGGCCTTGAGAGTTGAGGCTAAAGAGAGAGAGAGAGAGCTTACCATAGGGCGGGTGCTGGGGAATGGCAGGAGGAGGGCATCGGCGGTGCTGGCATAGGCTTCAGATGGGCGAGTCGAGAAGGAGAGGGTTTGGAGAGAGAGAGAGGGCGTTGGTTGAGTTTTGTTTAGAGAGGGTTTGGAAAGAGGGGCGTTGGATTTTAAAGAGAGAAGGGGCTTTGTGTAGAGAGGGTTAGAGAGAGAAAGAGAGAATAAGGTGTTGGTTGGGTTTTATATAAATTTTTTTTGTTTTTTTTGGGTTGAGTGTGAGACCTCCCCTGCATTGGGGTGTATGTGGTTCCGCCAACCGGAGGTCCGTGACCATAATAATTTTCTTATTTGGGTAATCAAATTTTTATAATTAACCTGTTACAAAACACACACACACAAAAAAACACTTGGATTATATATAGTAGAGAGGCACGGTTTTGTTTTCTGATTATATTCAAATTAGAAGTTGGTAGTTTGGATAGGATTGCTGATTATTGCTCAATAAAATGAAATAGATGGATAGGATTAGCGATGTGATCACATGGCCATATAGACACAGCTATTTGATTATTTGAAAAGGCAAATGGTTCATGATAGGTGTATGCCTGATGGGATCTCATACAAAACAGTTGCAGATGGCGTCTGTGAATCAAATTGCTCAAGCAATTGAGAGTTACAACATGTAGAGAAACCAGGAAAGTTCTCGACTAAATCAATAACAGAAAGGGAATGAAATCAAAACAGAATGTGGGGCTGAGTATTCGAAGTTGAGCTAGTGTGGTTAATTGGCCCCTCAAGTTAATGGGTAGATCTTTTCCACCATTAACTTGGATTGTAAGTAATGAAGCCGCTATGAGGACAATTTTTTGGGAAAGATATCAAAGACTTTATCAACGGTGGATATTTGTCGAACTTGAACCCCCTTGTTGACGACTTTTCCGGGATGAAGATTAGAGCACGTGGCTATGGACCACAGTGTCGGGGGTCGAAGTAATAATCCACTTCATTGTGCGTCGTGCGAGTATGGATAATAGGATTTGACACCAAAGAGAGCAGATATGTCGTCACATCATAACATAGGGGTACCTTGAATGGGAACTTTACGATCATGAAGCAACATTCTAATCCAAGAAAGATCACCAGCTGTGTGAGCTAAGGTGCAGTATTCAACTTCTGCAAATGAACAGGCAATGACGTTTTACTTTTTAGCGCAATAAGAGATAAGATTAGGTCAAGAGAGATGCAAAAGCTTGTTGTTGCGTTCGAGCAAGCAAATGAAGCGAACCTATATGAAATGTAAGACCATGAATAAGTGTGGCCTTTACAAAGTGTAATATCCGTTTGGCGGGCGTGAAATGGATGATCTTGGATCGTGCATGTGATTGATACACATTGTTGACGGAGAAGGGAAGGCCCGGTCTACTGTTGGTGACGTACTGAAGAGCGCCTAATAAACTGTGATAAAGAGGGGTTGTGGAAGGCATCATCATTGTCAAGAGCGAGGGGTTTTACTTGACCCTGTGAAGCGCAAAGCTTGCAATCTAGCATGGCAACCCGTTCAAGAATCTTTGTGGCATAGTTCGCTTGGAAGAGGGTGATGCCAGATGGAGTTCACACAACTTCAATCCCCAAGAAGAAGTTTGAGTTCTCCCAAATCTTTCATAGAGAAAGTTCCTTCCATGCAGGTGTTCACGCTGGGGAGGAACCAGCCGTACTCGCATGAAATCCATATGAAATTAGGAAAATAGACAGCATGGAGAACCAAGCGCGGGGTGCTTGTTTGAGGCCAGAAGTAGGTTTGTTCAGTTTCCAGAGAGTCTAGATGGTTTGGATCTGTGTAGCCCTGAAAACTTCAATGGAGGAATGAGACATCTAATTGCTTGATACTCCAATTGAAGTGAAGAGCACCTGTGAGAATTGTGTAAATGGTAGATTACTTCACAACCAGCTGAAGGTTTCATGGTAGTTCTCTCTTCCTCTTGGTGACAAGTCTTGCTTTGTGACGACAACCGTGTCATCGGCATTGCGTTTTAACCAGAAAACTCATTTGCAACTGGCAATGACCCTGTTTCTAGGCTTAGAAACAAGGGTCCAAGTGCCCTGGAGATTACCACATTGAATTCATCGGACATGACCACCCTCCATTGGTGATGCTTTGATGCCTTTGTAAAAAATTTCAGTTATGCTGTAGAGATGAGCAGCAGGGGCGTTAAGTGGGAATTTGTGCCTGGAGATCAATCTTGGATCGGGCTTGCATTGGATGTTTGGGATTGGTAATTGGACGAGGTAATGAGGGACGCTTGGTTGCTGAGTTGGTTTGAGGAATTGAATGTGATGAGAGAGTACAGGACACTGGGAATTAGATTAGGAGAAGGCCCTTTAGAGAGGAAATGGGTTGATCGGTGGGGGGTTTAGGGGCGTGAAATTGAAAGTGGGCAATGAAAGTTGAAGATGGTTGGGTCGCTGGGTGGATTGAGGTTGAGGTGGGTTTGGTGAGATAAGGGGACAAAGGTGTTGGCGATTGAAGTGCTGATAACTCCGAGGAACCGTGAGTGATGGAGGGGATGAGATTGTGTGTTAGGTGCCAAACTGGGCTTCGCTGGGGTGCATTTGGTGAAGGAAAAATTAGGCCATAAAAAAAATTTAAAACAAAAAAATTTGCCCTGTTTGAGGTTTGGCAGTACCAAATAACCAAACCATGGAAGCATAGTGCAACAAAGTAAGCTTGGTCTCAATTAAGTACCTATGCTTAAGAGTTCTGCCACTTCATTTTGTTTGGGAGTGTGCGGACACTAAAGTTGATTGAACATGCCATGGAAAGGAATTGTGTCAGTATTATTCACAAATTCTCCATTATCTCTTTGTAAAATTTTAACCAGATGGCTCAATTGTTTTTCAACTAAAGATTCAAAATCAACAAATATATTGAAGACTTCTGACATTTTGTGCATTGGATGCACCCATGAGAACTGTGAGCAATCATCAACAAATAAACTGTAATTTCGAAAGCCACAAAATTAGAAAATCGGGGAGGGACCCAGACATCACAATGTATGATTTCACGAGGTTCATTAGTACTAGAAGTAGATACAGAAAACAGCTTGTGCAAGCTCATTCACTAGATTTTAGTTTCTAAACTATTTATCTAAACAAAGGATTTTGAAGGTTATCCAAATAGTGAAAAAATAAGAACGGATTCCTAATTCTCAGAATACATAGAAAAGTGCAACATTCATAAACCCAAATTCACCATTTTCAAACTAGCATACAAGAAGTGCGCACTTATCTCAAGATTCCCTCGACACCAATATTTCTGTTTTTGATTCGATTCCTCCTGACCCAAAACTGAATCTAAAAAAATCCGTTTCGATGTAGGTAATCACAATTTCTAAAACTCGAAACCAAACTAAAACTGGGGAAAAAAAAGTTAGTTCGGTTCAAGTCGGTTTCCTTTTTTTAGGTTTATTTATTATTTTGCAATCTTTTTTAGTGTTTTGGATCGGTTTTTAAACTTACCTCACCAGTTTTCGGTTTCAGCCACCCAAATAATAACCATGATTTAATACCAAAGACGCGCAAAATAAATAACATCCAAAACATAATAAATAGGGAGCTGCTACTAACCCCCATCAAATGTTCAATATCCCCCATCAAGTACAGCTCAAACTTGTTGACTTCTTTGAATCGAACGATGGAGATCGTTTTCCTTCCAATATTAATATGATCATGGGCATATTATTGGACAGCCGATTTTTATTTCATGTGACATACATTCTAAAAAGTGACTTGTGAGCATTACATATGCCACGTGATCTTTGATTACTTTTCAGATGAGTGTCACCTAGAATAAAAAAAAAGACTGTCTTATAATATGTCCATGATCTCAAGATCAGATGTATGGAATAGTGGAGCGAAAAATAATATTCATCATTTGATTTAAAATAATCAACAGTTCTCAGCTTTACTTAAGGAGGATATTTACTATTAGGTGGGGTTAGCAGCAGCCCCATAAATAACATCCAAAGCACAGAGAAGATTGACAATGAGTTAATAATATGAATTAATGATAACCAACGTAACGTGAAAATGAAAAAATAATAATAAAATGAAATCCTATCCAATCAAATGCTCCCTATTAGTAATCATTTCTTCAAAATCCCACAGTTTCTTCACTTACTTTACCTAGACGAGTAGATATTTGGATTTAGAAAATGCATACACATTTTTGGTGGATCAACATAAAAGTCTTCATTTATTGGCCTCTATGTCAGTGGTTTGGGTTTGGGCCTCCTCTGTCCGTCGAGTTGTTCTCCCAAGCAAGGTGGAAAACTCAGAATCGGTATCAGGTATCGGTCTATGGAGAATCAATACGTGTCGGCCGATATTAAGTTGTATCGGTGCCACTTAAAAAATAATAATAATTTAAGAAAATAGAGGTATCGGTCGATACCGATACTGATACCCTAGTTGATATCTAATACGTATCGGCGCCGATACGTATTGGTTTGCCCAAAAATCGATACGTATCCGTATCGGCTGATATTTGATACCACGCTCACAAGCACACTCCATCCTAGAAGTACACACCAACCTAACAAGGCCATAAAACCCTGCAACGAAGATACAAATGCCTATTATCATTGGAATTATAAACGGAGGACAGATTTGTCGAGGAAAAAGTGCAGGCGGCTAACGTGACAGGCTGCACCGATTTGCATTAATTAAGCCCCACCACACTTGCAGCTAATTGCATCGCGCCACATCAGTCGCCTACACTTTGTCTGCATAAAATATGTCCTCCATATAACACTGTCCATTATCATTTCATCTTTGGAAACTAGTTTACTCTTCTTCCAATACAAGATGGCTTCTCCATCGAGGCCGCCCTGCCAACTCCTCTTCCAAGTTCCAATGCAACAAATAAATAAACAATTTAAAAATCTCTAACTATATATATATATATATATGAAATAGGGGGGCAGGGGAGGACGGTGAGCATCCTCCAAGTTCCTACAAGGAGCTCTATGTCACACCGTAATACTATTTTGATGGCACATAGAGCACATGTGCATTCTTAGATAATCTTTGAATTTTTTTTTTGAAAACTCATCTTTACTATATATATTTCTTTAAAAATAAAAAGTAGACCTTTGAAATTAGTCTAAGTTTGACTTCTGCTTTGAAAGTATTTTTTGAAATTATTTTTTTCTTAAATTAATCTAAACAACACAGTTGTATTCCACATGGCACCAAAAATGTGTTTTGCATATTACATTGAGCCCCACGTGTATCTTCGAGGATGACGGTCCTCCGTTGGAGGACCTATCCGGCTCCCAATATAAAAGTTCATACTAACCATTTTCAATTGGCTGAAAGTACACTAGCCGCTCATGTTTTCTTCCACTTAGTTCTTAATCATAGGGTGCTCTTATTTACAATTCAGACTTTTTCCAGGTTTCACATGCTTAAATCACTGATGGCTTCGAATTAGATAATGGAGATCATCTTTTGACCGAGTCTTGGACCTAAGAAATTTTATTGAAAAGAAAAACTATACAAAAGTTTTGAAAAAAAGGGCTATACAGAAGCTCGTTTTTTTTTTTTCCCGATCCAGAATGACCTTTTCCGGACTTTGTGTTGTGTGAGAATAAAAAAAATCTGATAGTCTGCATGGTAGGACCATGATCTCAAGATCTGTAGGGTTGAAGATTGAGACCCAAACACTATCTCCTGGTCTGATTCAAACCGGTCATGTTGCTCGAGTCCGTGAAACTCGAGTTTGAGAAGAAAAAATCTCAAGGTAAATAGAGAAAATAATAGTAGTGCGATAATCAAATCGTAAAAATAGATTTCAATGCAATAATCAAATGGTAAAGATGGATTTCAGTGCCATCTTCGGGCTAAATCCAGTCAGCACCGCATGGTACCATGTGGCGCCAAAATGATGCCAGATGGAGTTGATGACCAGGTCACCGAGTCTCTTAATAAGAAGAGCGCTTTGGTCAGTGAGCAGCTCATCTGATTTTGAGAGACGTGCAGATATTTAAAATCTCCGTACGTCGCACTGACGATAGGAAGGGCGCACCATACTCAGCGGCCCACTCACCTAATACCAACTCCACCACATAAGCAAGATTAAGAAAGTTAATCTTACACTAATCAAAAACAGCTGTAAGATTGGCTGTCGTCACCGACACCAGTAGATCTATAGAAATTATAAAGAGCTCCCAACTGCCAGATCATGTCTAAGGTTGACTTTCACAATTTCCAAGGGCACCACATGTGATGGAGTTGACATATATTACAGCTGTTATCAGGTCGGTTCAGATCGGTTTTCATGCTAAACCGAAATTGAACATCTATCGGTTTCTAGCTTCTTAAGCCGAAACCGAAATGATAAGCCTCCAAACTGAAACCGAACTGATAATTATCGGTTCGGTCGATTTTCGGATTCTAAACTTTAGTTTTTTAATTTATAATTTTTCTTTTAAAAAAGGAAATTTTATAAATAATACCTATTTTTGTGATTTCCTTTTTACAAATAATACCTATTATTTGTAAAATTTCTTTTTTACAAATAATACCTATTTTATAAATAATACTTATTATTTGTAAGAAAAGGTAAACCTTATTATTTGTACAATTTCTTTTTTACAAATAATAACTATTATTTGTAAAAAAAGGAAAATAATACTTATTACTTAGGTAAATCATTTTAAAAAAAAAGGAAAACCTATTTTTGTATGCCCCTAAATAATACTCTATTATCGGTTTCTTATCGGTTCAGTATCGAATTTTTTACATCAAAACCGAAACCAATAACCCGATAAGCCACTTTTCCATAATCGAAACCGAACCAATATGCCCTAAAACCAAAGATCAAAACTTCGGGTTTCATTTCGATTTCGGAGGGGACCGAAACCGAAAATTTGAACCGAAATTTCGGCCGATAATTTCAATCCCATACAAAAATATGACCGAAATTTCAGTCCAAATTATCGTTTCGGTGAGGACCAAAACCGATAATTTGGACCGAAATTTTGATCTTTGCCTAAAACCGAAACTTTGTTTGGTGGGGTTTGTTCAGTTGGTTTTCAGCACAACCCTAACATATACAAATTAGATTTCAGAAATTAATGAGATAAAATTATTTATATGGTAAAATTGTTAAAGAGGTAAAATTGTAAAGGTACATGTTTGCACCCACCAAAATTTTAAGGCATCGCCCCCAAAAAATCATTGATTGCTTTGGATAAGAAGATAGAGATCTCCGTATCAATGTATCAATATCTGACACAAGGGAATTTTAAGATCATGGGCTTATTATCATATGATAATATTTTTTATTTTATATGAAATTTTTGGACCTCTTTGCCAAGTAGAATAAAAAAAGCGAAAATCTCTTTATCTTTCATTGAAAGATTGAAAGAATTATGATCTTCATAGTTACAGTTAATGGTCTTTGCCTATGCTGTAGTGCTGTACTAATCGATTTGGTTGGTACAGATGGTCATACCCTATTACAAAACTTTAGAGCACCCTTTAAAACTCTACTTGCACCTACTAAAACTCTAAATTACAATAGCTAAAACTTACTTCACCATAGCTAAAGCGGGGTATGGCTATTCTCACAGTTTAATGGTAAGTATTACAGTTTTTTTTCGCTGACGAAAAACATTGACTAGACAATGAAGATGGTTTTTTAGTGCAATCTTTTCAAAATCAGATCTTAAGGTTATATTACACCTATCAGACGGTCCAATATTGATTTTACATCAACACATTACCAAAAGGGATTATGATTATAAGCAAAGGAGTTAACCTTCACTTGTAGGGATGTGTGCCATATGTTTGATAGGGGCATCATGATCCTAAGTTCTATATCTAGAAAGATTGGAACAAAAATCAATCTCCATTGCCTGATTTAAATCGGTCTATGAAAAAATTGTGTGGTACTCTAGTGACAAATTTTGCCAAAATTCATAGAAAAGAGGACTTTAGGAAATTTTTAATATTTTCGGTAATTTTAATATTTTTCGGTGAAATGTTGGAAATTTCAGTATTTTTAAAAAAAAATATGTTTGTAATTTAATAAATATTGTAGTAGTTTTTTTTTTTTAAATATTAAATATATTTTTAATCTCCAAAACTTTCCTGAATTTTTTTCGAAAGGTATCAAAATTAATCCGAAATGTAAAAAAAGAAATCACAAAAGAATTACCAAAACGAAATTTATTACTATGGTTGTACTTACTAATAATGGATGAGAATAGCTGTACCCATTTAATAATTCTGGTTCGACAAAAATTTAGTAAAGTTAAAATCAAGGTATCAAATACCGGCCGATACCGATACGTATCGAATTTCGGCCAAATCGGTACATATCAGTCCCGTATTGGTATCTTTGATACGTATCGGCCGATACGGGCCTGTATATGCCGATACGTATCGGGCATCGGCCGATACGTCTCAATTTCAACAGAGTTTTTGGTTCTTTTGAAAAAAATGAAAAATTGGCCAATACATATCGGCCTATTCGTATTGGCCTCGGGAAAATTGATACCCCATTTAACACCTTGGTTAAAATACGCTAAAATCTGGAAGAATACGATTAGTTTGGGAGAATTTAAGCGAAAAAAATCTACCAGGTAAAAGGTTGAGGCGAAATGTAATATTTTTTTTTAAATAATTCGCAAAATGTAATATTCAATGCATAATGGAAAGGCCATACGATGATAAATATATATTAATTATTATATTATTTTTTGGATTTGTGGCACGTGGGATCGGCATATTAGCTGTCTGATGATACGGAAGTGATCTCAACATCTAATGCGTGTAAGATGGTAAGGAAAACAAGAGAGTCAAATTGTTTTTGTCTGGGGTGCTCCACGCAGTTTTAGTGGGTGCAAATATAGACTCTCCCTCACTCTCTTCGGCACCAACCCTCCATATAAATACACAGTTACAGCTACGTTACCACAGAACTCTCTCTCTCCTTCTCCACCTACTCTGCAGCTTGAGAGCGTCTCTGAATCTAGTCAGAATCCGACGCCAATTTGTCGAAATCTTCCCGGGATCTGACTCCATCATCGCCGGAAAATATGTATTCCGGCAGATATATGGAATATTCTCCTTCACCGTCGACTGCTCCTCACTCTCCTCACATCTCTGGCATTCGTTCCCTCACCAACTCTATCGCTGACCAAGAAAAGTAAGCTTCCTTCAAATCCTACCTTTTACTTTTCTTTTCTTTTCTTTTTGTTTTCATTTATTAAAATTTGACTATATTTTTTTTAATTATTATTTGCTGTTGAAGTAAATCAGATGATCGTTTATGTTTTAGGTTATCCGATCTGAGATCTATTTGAAGATTTGCTATTAGCTGATCTCGATTAAGTTCGCGTGTTTTGGAAATGAGTCACTTATTTATTTATGTGAAATTTGCATTTTCGGCCCTATAAGTTTGCTTATTTGCAGAAACGACCCTATAGTTTGAAACTTTGCAGAATAGGCCAGCTCTAAGCAAAGCCGTTTCCATGTCAGCACTGTTTTTTCATTATATATATATGTATATATTTGATAACCTGGGTATCCGTGCCTCTTAGAGCACCCGCCTAATTCCAGGGGCACATGCACACCCCAAATTCAGCACATGCTGGGTCAGCACAGATATAAATCCCTAGGGTGGACATTGGAACCTTTAAATGATTGAACTTGATTTTTAGACATCTATCGGGTGATTTTAACATTAAAAAAATTAGTATTTTAAGTGTTTGTTATTATGTGTTGCTCTATAAAATTATAAAAATAATAATAAATTTATAAAATGAAAAAGGCCTATGGGTTCTAATGTATGGATGAACTTATGCATTCAAACCTTAGATCTTATGTCACGTGACACCTGATTCCTAGATAGTGCCTTTTTTGTACATTGTCACATGTCATCTATAAAAAAAATTAACTTTTATTTGTAGTCAAAATTTCAGCCAAAGTTTGGGTACTGCCTCACACATCATAGCGCATTGAATTTTTTATCGTTTGACCACATTTTGGACCGTGAATGTCGACTCTTTTCCAACAGTTTTTTATTCCTTAAATGTTGTGGCTATAACATAAAGTGGTGTGCCGGTAACACCAATCAAAACATTATCAGGCTAATTGAAAACTCATGCTCATCCAAAGAAAAATAAAATAATTTTTTTTTTGTTAAAATGGTTGAATAAAATAATATAGTGTTGTAAACGATAGGAAATGAATAAAAACTAATTCTTTGGTTACATTTGTGCTACATGTACAAACTCACATCATCTAAATGGTCATGTATCATTACACTAAAATCACCCTAAATATATAGCAAATACACCATCCAATTGAAGCAATTTATTATCAACCTTGCATTTAATATAAACAATGATGTGTGTTTAAGTACTCGGTTCTAATGGTTTGAATTTCCTTATATGTGTACTTTAATATAAATCGATCTTATTTTAATGACTTATATTAAAATTTATTAATGGGGTCAAGATATTAAACTTGGTATCGGTCTCCCGTCCATGTAAAATGATGCAAATTTTTTCGAAACCTCTAAATTAATGATAGTAAAAGAAAAATCCCATTTCTTTTACTACATATCAGCACTTGTCTCAGACCATGGATGCAAATATGGATAAGCAGACCAATTATCAATAAAGACATCGAAAAACATAGCGCTAGGATTCAAGCTATTGAAATCGCAGAAATGCATCCGAACCAGGTACTTATAATCGGAACTCACGTTGCAGAAATTCCAAGTTATATTGAACCGCTGGTCGGTTGTTCCTAGTGAAGCCATCTTGCGGGCACTATTATACACATTATCAGGTGCAATTTCGCGACTCGATAGTCCGACCATGTACCTAATTGTGCCGCTGTAGAACACAGAAACATCTAAATTATTCAATAGAAGGTAATCACCATCAGGAATCCAAGTTCTCCATAAAGTGTCATTAGAAGGGGTGACTCTAGGTCCTCCTACGTTGATTTGGTACACAGTCTCCAATGCTTGCTCAGATAAATTGAAATTCAGAAGCCCCGGCTGAATTCAGATGTTATTGAAATCAGAGATCATGTCGTTGGGAACGGAATATACTTCTATGGCATTTACAAAAGCCAACGACAACAAAGAATTGCCCGAAGGCGTAAAAGGATTCTCTGATTCCCATTCTCTATTGGAATTAAGTACTCTTTAAAGATTGAGGCTTCGTCGACGACGCTGAAATTGGTTAAGAGTGAGAACCCAAAAGCCCAAACGCTGAATACAGCAGAGCTGAGATTGTGTTCAGTGGAAGAGAAAGGGAAGTGGAGACGTACCACATGGGTGCCTTTTCTGTTGATTTGGAACTCGTATGAAGAGGGTCTGCTGAAGACTCTAGCTGTTTTGTAGAGAGGTGATGAACCTGGAGATGGGTTTTGGTCTGTGAGAGAGGCATCTGATGGTGCAGAGAGAGAGAAGGAATTGGTATTGGAATCGCTGGAGAAGTTACGGTTGTTGATGAGAGTAATGAGGTATTTTAGGTATGAAAATATGACAGAAACTATTTTTACTTTTATATAGTAATAAGGACATATGTTTATTTTCCATTTTTTTTGTGCACTATTGTATACCTTACAAAAGCGTTCACGAGCCGCTAACTTAAGATAGCGGTCGTATTAGAGTGTATCTTATTTGATAACTACCACACATCAGTTATCTCAACCAACCAATTGTAGTTATCTAAATCAATTGTAACACGTGTTAAAATTCTAAAATACAGAATAAAATAAAAAAAAGATTAAAGAGAGAAGAAGAAAATAGAAATATACAACAAACAAAAGCAACCGCTATCTTAAGATAGTGCGTCACTATCTTGCCGCTAACTTAAATTAGCGGCCCGCTATCTTAAGTTAACGGTCATATTAGAGTGTACTTATTTGATAACTACCACAGATCAATTATCTCAACCAATTATAGTTAAGAAGATTAAAGAGAGACAAAGAAGATAGAAATATAGAATAAGCAAAAATGGCCGCTATCTTAAGATAGCGATCTTAAGTTGGCGGTTGTATTAGAGTGTACCTTATTTGATAACTGCCACAGATCAGTTATCTCAACCAACAAAAGCTAGCGGACCGCTATCTTAAAATAGCGGCAAAATAGCGGTGGTATTAGAGTGTACCTTATTTGATAACTACCACAGATCAGTTATTTATCTAAATCACATATCAGTTATTTATCGTGCTTTCTGGCCGATTCTGAAATCTGAAATGATGGATATTTTCGGTGAGTTCCATGCCAATGACTATATTGGTCGGTGTCTAAATTCCACATTCATCACACTGATTCCGAAAAAAACTGGAGCTGAGGACATTTCGGACTTCAGGCCGATTAGTCTCCTCAATTATCTGTATAAAATAATTTCTAAAATTCTAGCCAACAGACTCAAATCGGTAATGGGTAAGATCATTTCGGATAACCAAAGGGCATTTGTTCAGGGAAGGCGATTAATCGATCTGGTCGCGATTGCTCACGAGGTGATTCATTCTGCTCATCTATCGCATCGACCTACCGCCTTATGGAAGGTAGATATGGAGAAAGCTTTCGATCGAGTTAGCTGGGACTACCTTGACTATATGCTTGGCAGATATGGGTTCGGGATGACCTGGAGGAGATGGATGTGCGCTTGTTTCTCTTCGGTTTGGTTTTCGGTTCTTATAAATGGCACACCTGTTGGGTACTTTAATAGCTCTAGAGGCCTCCATCAGGAAGACCTGCTGTCCCCATTCCTATTCAACATGGTGGGCGAAGCCCTAGCTGGCCTTATTGCGCGTGCCAAACAGATTCAGCGTATCTCGAGCGTTTTGGTGGAACCTCTGGGTCGGGCTATCTCACACTTACAATATGTTGATGACATAATTCTATTTGGTCATGCTGATTTTGAAGAGTTTAGAAATATGACTGACATCCTCACTGTTTATGAGGCTGCTTCAGGGCAACGTGTCAACCTTGACAAATCAGCCATTGTGGGAATTGGTTCGATGAACCAACAGATGGAGGAATTATCGGCTACCATCAATTGTGATATTAAGATGCTTCCCATAAAGTATCTGGGGATGCCTCTCGGAATCAAAAAATTATCAGTGCGGGCGTGGGATTCGGTGGTTCAGCGGTTTGAGCAGCGGCTGTCTTCATGGAAAGGTAAACTGTTAAGCAACGGGGGTCGACTCCTGTTGGTTAAATTTGTGTTGTCCAGCATGCCTATTTTCTTCATGTCTATATTTCATTGCCTGACCGGGGCTATCCATCACCTAGAGCAAATTCAACGTAACTTTCTTTGGGAAGGATCGGGTTTAGGCAAACGCTACCACCTGGTGAACTGGGAGACCTGCCAGTTCCCTTTGTCTTGCGGAGGCCTGGATATTCGAACCTTGAAGGGATCCAACGTTGCTCTTCTTGGTAAATGGTTCTGGCGCGCTGGTCTGGAGAGTGAAAGAGGAAGTCTGTGGAGAGTTGTGTTGGCTGAGAAGTACGGGCTTTTGAGTGGGGATTTGGGAATCAATACCACCATACACAAAGGCTCTTTGGCTTGGTGGAAGGCTATCTGTGGAACGTGGCCTTCGTATGCTAAATGGATCAGGTTCAAGTGGGGTTGCGGCTCTCAGATCCGGTTTTGGGATGATATTTGGGTCGAAGGGGTCTGTCTTAAAACATTATTTCCGGACATCTATGCCATTTCCACCAATCAGGGGGGAGGATCTGCAATTTTGTCACGGAAACAAGTGGGGGTAGGATATGGGAGGTCTCCACCCGCTGATCTCTAAGGAGCGAGGAGATAGTCTCCTTTACTAGCCTGCTGTCAATGATTTATTTTGCCCTCCCAAATGTACAACGTCAAGACCAGTGGGTATGGGCTGGTAGTAAAGATGACAGTTTCATCGTGAAGACCTATTATTAGATGCACACATGCCGTCCTCTTATCAAATTTCAAGGAGCTATGTTGTGAAAAATAGGGATCCCTCCAAAGGTTAGATTCTTTGCTTGGAAGTCCTATCCATTGATCAACTCATCCGTCGGGGAAAGGAGATGACCAATCTATGTATAATGTGTCACCAAGAGGAAGAGTCAACAGCGCACCTGTTTCTCCACTGTCAGATGGCCTACAAGGTCTGGGGGTGCGATTCGTAGTATTTTCGGCATCATCTGGGTTACCCCTCCAACTACTGCCCAGCAACTCTTGGCTTGGACATCGGTCAGTTTTGAGGGTCAGCTTTGAGACTACTGGAAGGTAGCATTCTTCGCGGTCTGTTGGAATTTATGACTTGAAAGGAATGAAAGAACCTTCACTAATATACTGCGTCCAATGGGGATGGTCATCAAGTCTGTCAGGGACTGTATGTCTATGTGGGTTTCCAGCCGTTGGGACGCTGATGGGGAGCGTAGTCTGCGCCTTGGGATCTAGGTTAGATTTTAGTAGTTCTATCCCTGTCCTAGAGGCTGTGCCGGCGTTTTGATTGATTTGTTTTTTGGTATTTGTATTTGTTTTTTTGTGTCGGTGTAAGTTTATTCAGCATCTTGCTGGTTATTAATACTATTATTATTACCGATCAAAAAAAAAAAAAAGGTACACTCTAATACGACGCTTTTGTTCAAAAGAAGAATTTTGGTTTCAAACTTTTTTTTAGAGCTTTTTAAATTATATACAGGATTTTAAAAGTCAAGGGTTTCTTAGACATTTCGAAGGTCGGTGCTGACGTGAAAACGGCTTGGCTTGGAGCTGGCCTGTTCTGCAAAGTTTCAAACTATAGGGCTGTTTATGCAAATAAGCAAATTTATAGGGCTGAAAATGCAAATTTCCTTTTATTTATTTATAGGAAAATTATATATTTTCAGTCGTTCTTTAGTGCAATGAATAATTAGGATTCTTATGAATCTCGTCTTTGACATGTTTTGGTTTGATTTCGTTATGAGTGTATTTTTATGTTTTTCCATTTAAATTGACATTTTTTGTGTTGTGTATAATACTAATATATTTTGATGGTTTAAGAAGTAAGATAGTTCGAGACCAATTTGACAAGAAAAGGGTATTTTTGGGGAACTGATTCTCTTCCTTTTGGTGCTCTTATATGATCAAAATTCGGGAATGTAGGTATTGGTTTCTATGTTTTCTTTGGGCACTGATTTATTTATTTATTTTTCCTTATGCAGTGTTCTCAATTGATGCAATGTTTTATGGATAAAAAAAACCAGAATGGTACTTTTTGTTTTCAGTTCTGTTATGACGCCAAAGTAATAAGAAATTAACTTTCAGCTCCATTAATGCATAGGCATTTTTGGAGTATAGGTTAGGACCTTAACAAATGGTATCAGTGCAAGTACCATGTCGAGTTCAAGTCACGGAAAGGGCGCACTGAGGAAAGGACTACCGCGGACTAGAGTGAGTACTGGGCCAAAGAGGGATACTAGAGTGAGAGCCGCCATAGAGTGGGCTGCCGTGGACGTTGGCTGTGGGGAGTGGTGGTGTGTTATGACCCCAAAGTAATAATGGATAAACTTTCTGCTCCACCCATGCCTAGGCATTTTTGGAGTATTGATTAGGACCTTAACATGTTTCTTTGTTTTCTTTGGGCACTGACTGATTTTTTTCCCCCTATTTTTCTAATTTTGTTTTTCCTTCTGCAGTATTCTCAATTGATGCAACGTTTTATGAATAAATAAACAAAATGGCACTTGTTCTCTTCTTCCTAAGACATATTGATATACTGCTCTGGTTTTTGTTTGCAATTTATGGTCCTTAAAGAATCCCCCCCCTTAATAATTCTTGGTAATATGTGCAAGAAGTTATGAATGGCATATTATTCATTTTTCCTTCCAGCAAAGCTTAGATGGGCTTGTGAAAGTTTTGTTCTTTTCAGATTTTTTTTAAGTATCACTCCATTTGATAACTATTGTTTTCATTTCTCTTTTGTTATATATAATTTTCTTAGATAATAGTGTTTGTATGCCAATGGAGTATGTTGTCTTTCTATATGCATACACTGGTTGTCGTGCTTGTGAAATTTGGATGAAGGGTTGTAAACACAAACTAGCTTATCTTTTACTTAAATACATCTTCATAGCTGAGGGTGCTTGACATATTTGGCAGGTATCTCTCGGAGTTGCTGACAGAGCGACATAATCTCAATCCTTTTGTGCCGGTGCTTCCACACAGCTATCGGTTGCTGAACCAGGGTGGGTGTCCTAAACAACTTAAAGTGCATATTCTTATCATTTTTTAAAGGACAAAATGCATTTGAGTCACATTCGTTTTGTAATTCACAAATTTTGGAGTCAAAATAAAGGGCTATCATTACTGATAAAAAAATAGTAAGAAATAAAAAGGCTAACATCCTTTGAAAGGTTGATGTTCTTTTCAAATGTAAGAGGTTACCAATGGAATTGTAAAGATGAAAATTGTCGTTTTCACTATTGGGATGATTATAGACTCATTTATTGATGTCTTATAAGGGTCTAAAAAGTGATTATAAATTTTATGGGAATACTGGAAATCAAATCATGGTGGTCAATTTTCATATTTCCTCTTGCTTATGACCTCGTTCATAAAATTTTGACTTGACAAAGTGGATGTAGTCACTATAATCGGATGCAATTGGGTGTGACGTAAATATTGAAAAGCAGGACATCTGCTTGCTGGTAAATGTAATATGACTGTGCTCCAGATCATCGGGTGTGTTGTTGGACAAAATTGACCCAGAAAATAGTATTTTTTGTTGGATTCTTTGACTGATGAAGCGTTCAGTACATTATGACAAATGTGGTCAAAGATAGAATATCCATGGTCAAGGATAGGATATGTAGTTGGTGGCAAGGATAACTACAGGAGGAATTAGGTACCCTTACAGGTTATATAATGAGTTCAGGGATATAATGTTGCACGGTCAATAGCATAGTATCAAATATCGGCCGATACCGATACGTATCAGGTATGCATTTGGCGTTTTAAGCAAAAATGTGGGTGCAAACATAGTTTCCCCTATTAAATATTGGTTTTTAGGCTTTCAATAAATTCAAAGTTTCAAACAAGCAATAAATGCTTCTGAGTTGTCACTTTTCACTTTTCTAGACGTTTTCACTTCTCACTTTTCACCTTTTAGTCAATAGGCTACTTGTCAGTTGTCACATCTTTTCAGTCGAAGGCAGCAAGAACGGAAGGGTGGCCGACGTTTTCAGTTTTCACTTGTCACCCCTGACCGAGTTGTGACCGAGTTGTAAGGAAGTAAATATGCAATAGACTAATAGGTACCGAGTTGTATCCGTATCGGCCAAGTCGTATCAGTCCATGAAGGACCGATATCAATTTCGGGATTTTGACACCTTGGTCAATAGATTTTGATTCTGTCCTCGCAAATTTTGGCAGAGGAAAATGTCTGTTTTGTGAAATTAGTTTGTGCAAAGAAAATTTAACATTTTTTAAAATATGTTTAGGTGATTCATGCCCTTTATAGTCTGTCTTTTAGCTGCTCAGCAGATTCTGCATCAACAGAACCTAACACAATTTATCACTTTCAGCCCTTGGATTTCTGACTCTGAAGCTTGGTAAAATTTGCATCATTTTCTAACTGTGAATTATGAATGAGATTAACTGAACTAGCAGAAAAATTGTCTAAAGAAGTTTGTTGCGCATGTGCTCTTGTTCTGTACCTAATGCGCTATTAAGCGAGGTTGCAAGATTTTGAAGTTTATTGTATAACTATTGATGATATGACGGGTGATTTTTATAGGGAGGATGTAAAGCATGGATAAAAATATCGGAAATCCAGTACGTATCGTGCAGGTCTCTGGACAATACGTACTAGTGTATTGGCCAATACATTGACGGGTGACTTTTATAGGGAGGATGTAAAGCATGGATCAAAATATCGGAAATCCAGTACGTATCGTCCAGGTCTCTAGAAGATATGTACCGGTGTATCGGCCGATACATTTAATGTATCGCCCTGGTACAATTTTTTTTTAATTTTCGCGGACATCCATTCTGAATCCACGGACGTCCATTCTTAAATTTCATTTGAAATTATCGGACGATAATTTCAAATTATCATCCGATACAGGTGATACATTACCTGCATCGGACGATAAATTGCCTATTTTTTTAGGTGCCCGATAAATACTGTATTTATCGTCTCGGGCACCCATGAACCGATATGTATCGGACGGTACTTATCGGTTTCATCCAATATTTTGATCCATAATGTAAAGAGTTCTAAGGTATCTAATGAAGCCAAACATCATGCAAGGAGTGTGGAGTTGTCTTGTTCAACTCCCTTATGTTTTGAACCTGTTTTCAGGATTTCCGGTGTCTGAAAAACTTACACCAACCTGATTAATGCCATGTTTAACAGCATACCTCCAAACTGAGATATAGAAAAACCTCATGGTTCTATTATAGGAGAGTGTAAAAAGAGGGATTTTCTATGCTCTTGGGTAATGACATGTTTTTCTCATGGTTCTATTATAGGAGTATAAAAAGAGGGATTTTTCTATGCTCTTGGGTAATGACATGTATAATGCTAGATTAGAAATGTGTATGATGCCATGTTATTGAAGGCAAATGAAGCATGCTACCACTATTACTTAGATACTGTTCCTTAAAGGAAGAAACACTGAACTTTCTCTAATAATAAGACCTGGTATTTAATGCTGGCGAGTCTTCCTCCTGTAGCTGTTCATATTGAAAGTAGCTGCATTGTTTTTCAGTCGATCACTGGATCTTATTGAAGTTGTTTGTTATTTCTATGGTTGAGACCAAGATTTAAAATTCGGTATTGGTGGCCATGCCTACCAACTTGGGAATGATACGCATGGGTATTAGCGATGTAGTGTGGTTTATTTATTTATATTTGTAAATATATAAATAATGAAAAAATAGAAAACTTTTATTGCTAAATGTGATGAATTTTTTTTCTAAATATAAAATGATACACTTATGCGTACATAAATATAAATTGGGTACGTTTTGTACATAAATATTTATTTTTATGAGGATTAATTAATAATACAATAGTAAATCAATGAATAATTCTAGTATATTGAGTATTCACACTAATGTAAATAAAGTTAATTATCAACTATGAGTTATTGAGCATGATGATGATTTGGTTTTTTTTTTTTTGTCATGAAAGATATCCTCATCTATCATTATTCAACATAGTGACATATAACTACAACTCTAGGGCTGTAACAACATTTCGTTTTCCAACTTGTGTTTTGCTCAATAATTCATTTTTATATAATCAACCTGAAAGTCACTAAGTCTATGAAAACAAAATGAGAGAGAAACAAAATATGCCCAAAAACTCAAAAAATGGTCAAGTTCTGACTAAGAATCCAATATTTTCGAAAACTCATTTAGAGTTGGGTCAAGATGAAACCCTTGTCAAACATGACGAATGTATTAACTTTAATTTTAACAATAAATTGAGAGTCAAGGTTATGATATTACCACAAATTTGAATAGATCCCAAAGTTGTTATGATTTATTAACTTCAAACCAATAAAACCTAAATAAAATATAACAATATATATCAGCGATATTGTGCAGTATCAATTGATGCGTAAGGGTGTCAAGTCAATTGGTGCCTCATAGTACCAATAGGTTTAATCCGACGCCTAGGGGATACCTGATCTATGGATTTCAATATTGGCGAATCTTCAAACGACCAACATTGGCAATATGTATCATCTTGGCTGAGTTTTAAAACTGTCAAAAAAAAGTGTATTTCTTATGAAACATGATTTTGGTTTAATATATCTCTGATTGAGGATATGAAAAATGCTAAATGTTGCATGATAAGGAATTGGAAGTTGTTTTGTACGAGTTTGTGTTAATTATTGGAGGGTAGAGTTTACATTCTTGAAATTCTTTTTTTACTTAGTATGGTGCAAAATTTTTCATATTCGTCAGATCCAACTCATTGGTGAACCTCTAGCAAGTAACCTGGTTTTTCAACTTTCTTGCAGTAATTTGGGAATTGTAGGTTCCCCTTTCGATTTCTTGTCTTATGTCTGCATTTTTTTTTCACTTGGTTTATTGTAGCTTCTCTGTCTCTCTCACACACGCGCGCACACAAAACTGTCTCCATTGAGACTTGTTGCAATTTGCCAACATGAAAAAAAATTAGATGTAATTGATGTTGTGAGCGTCGATACGTTTCTGCTGCTGGAACAATCTATGTCTAAAGAGTGAAGATGCATGCTTATGATATTGATAAAAGTAAATAACAAAACATTTTACTATTTTTTGATGCATGCATAGTTCTCCCTCTCTCCCTCTCCACACACACACACACATATAAGGTCTGGGAGTATGCGTTTGTGTGCAGCGCCAGTTGGGTGCCACGTGGCTCCCAACCCAAGGATCCAGTGCCACAACTACTTTCCCAACATTGATCAGGTTCCATTAGAAAAAATTAGAAAGGGTGTTTTTCCACTGTACGGTTTTGGGTCAAAGTTGGAAAATTTGCAATGCACCACGTTTGGCTGGCAAAACATGAAATTTGACCTGTGATTTGAAGGGAAAAACAGTCCAATTTTTTTTTCCTAAACCCTAGGGGACTGGGTGAACCCTTAGATGGTGTGGTACAACAAGCATTATATATATATATATATATATATATATATATATATATATATATATATATATATATATATATATATATATATATATGAGAATGGAGTGATGCATTCGAGTGCATGGCGGTGACTGCAGCCCTTGCATGCTGCGTTGCAATGCCATGTGATCATTTGTTACACCACACCTTTAGTGGTTCCCCAAGCCCTCTTGGTTTTTAGAACTTTATTTTTCGGACTTTTTTGCCCTTCAAAACACAGGTCAAGGTTATGGGTTCTCCACCCCGACATTGAAATTTGCACCTTTGATTAAAGGTTCAACGGTGGATACATACCCTTGTTTTTGAGATGGTGCCTGATCGACCTTGGGCAAGTTACTGTAGCACCCAACTGGTTTGAATGTAGCCCGGGGCCGCACACACACACACACACACATATATATATATATATATATATATATATGAGTGAATGAATAACAATTTCTAGAAAGAAGAAAACAACCAAATGGAAAGATAGAAATGCTACAACATCAAGGATTTGATTCCTCTTTATGTGACTTGACAGAATGTCAAGCCTTTCTACATCAAAAGCTTCATGTAAAAGTGAGAAAAAACCTTATTAGTTGGCATCCTTAGGATAGTAGAAATTTTAATAAAATTGATTGCAGCTGTATTGGTGATGCTCCTTGTGGGTTTTCAGTGGATATCTGTTGGCAAACTGCATTGGGAGGAAGTGAGGGACGAGAGATAAGATCCTCAAATATGGATGGCATATATAATAAAATAATAGTTATATAATATTTTTATAGATGCACGTACACACATATACGTACACATTGCAAAGAAGTCATCATTTTATTGATGGGTGTGTATATACACGAGGAAGTGAGGGATGAGAGATAAGATCCTCAAATATGGATGGCATATATAATAAAATAATAGTTATATAATATTTTTATAGATGCACGTGGACACATATACGTACACATTGCAAAGAAGTCATCATTTTGTCGATGGGTGCGTATATACACACACACGCATGCACACACACACTGCATATTGTTTGCTATACTAATGTATACATCAATTCCATGTGTAGCTTGAATATTATCCTTTTTTTGGGTGCATTATATTTCTGCATTGGCTGAATTTGTATGTTGCTATAAATGTCAATATATCTTCTTCGTACAGTTGTTTTCTTCCTGTGGAGTCTTTAGTCCAGGTAGAGTTAGATGAAACTAATGACACGGTTTCTATGTTTCTAGGTTGTATGCTATAAAAGAATTAACTTGTTAACATGGATGGAGTGATGATTTTGGTATAACTCATCATATCTAAGCATGTTGTTCCTACTAATTTCCTAACAAATGCTAACTGGTACATCTTATTCTTGAAATTGAAATTTTGAAGCAGAAATATTGCGTGTAACTACACTGTTGGGGAATGCATCACTTTTAGAACAAAGTGGGCTTGAACATGGTAGCCCTCTGACTCCTGCAGGACTATTTTCAAGTGGAGCTGATATGAATGGATGGGCATCAGCATTTCAAACAGAAGTATGGATACTAACCATTAACATAACTCCTCTTTCCATCTAATTTTACTGTTAGTCAGCAGCATTCCTGACATACTTTCTAACTCGAATTAATCCATTTCTTGAGTGTTTACTTTTGAATTTTCACGATGGCCATATCTTGCGACCTGACATTAACGTTCATGAAGGAGCGTTATCGAACTAATTTAGAATTTGACTTCTTTAAAATGGTAATGGAAATTGACCTTTTTAGCAGGAAACAAAATAGGTTGTGTCCTCAACATTTTTCCTGCACTAAGACATGATACTGGTAAGAATAAAAGCTTCAAATTCACAGGTAGCAAGCAAAGAAGAGTAGTTCAATGCACTAATTGCAGTAAAAAATACTGAATAAATTAGGTATATTTTTTTTTGGGAACCACTACTTGCACACACTTTTCAAGTGGTTGCCTCGTATTAATAAAAAAAATTGATACTTATCTCTTTTTTAAATGACTAAGTGGACCCTGGTGATTGCAGCTTGGATGTGGAGAGAGAGCATGAGAGAACGGTGGAGAGATTTTAGAGAGAGAGATGTTAGAGAACAGTGGACAGATTTTAGAGAGAGAGAGAGAGAGAGAACCGTGGAAAGATTCTAGAGAGAGCATGGTGAAGAGAGAACGGTGGAGTGATTTTAGAGAGAGAATGGTGGAGATTTTAGAGAGAACGGTGGAGAGCTTTCAGTTAGAGAGGAAGAACAGTGGAGAGAGAGAGAGAAAGAGAATGATGGAGAGAGAGAAAGAGAGCGATAGAGAGAGAAAAAAAGAATGATGGAGAGAGGGAAAGAGAGATGTGAGCAGCCAACATAGAATTTAATTAAGGTGTAATTTTCTCTTTTTAGTTTGATGTGCAATCACAGGAAGCATATGCAAGGAATTTTTTTGGTTAATTCAGTGCAATCACTTAAAAAGTGTGTAAGTAATGGCTCCCATTTTTTTTCTTCCAATCATATCTGGATAAACTTTTAGGGCTAGGAATTAGATTCAAATTGATATTGCAAGAAGTTGCTTGGATCCTGAATAATTTTATGCTTACTGCGCATTTTATTGCTTATGGAATACCTTTATAGCCAAGTAAAACCTGAATCTATCAAACCTTTGGTGTCTACAATACCCTTTCTGCCATACCCTTGAAACATTACTGATGTACACAACACATCAAAATAATAGAAGATGTAAAATTCTTTTCACAAGAGGTCAGTGAAACTGTAGAACCTATGGACTTCTTGATTTTTCTACAATATTGTTTAAATGTCATTATTATTTTTGTCTCTGTTGTTTTATAAAGTATTTTTGCCTCTTGATAGCTGTTTAGTATTTGATTCCTTGTGCGAATTACCTTCGCTTCCTGATGCTCAACTAGAGTTGTTTGCAACTTATATGTGGAAACCTCGAAATTGCTCGAGGAATTGATGTACTGATATTACTAAGCACCTCTAAATTGTTTCTTTTTATTGCTTTCTGTTTGATAGCATATTGAGTTGCAATGTGCAGAGATTAGGATTACTACAGCCATCATCAGCCCATGGCTGGCTTGGATCCCAAGGTAGCTCCTCCGGTCTTATTGTCAAGAGAACAATCAGGGTGGATATTCCTGTAGACCGATACCCTACAGTAAGCAACAATCTCTTGCATTATGATAGGTATTAGTTGTATTTAAAGTATCCGGCATTAAGATATTTTGGTCAAAATACTTGTGCAGTACAATTTTGTGGGACGGCTCCTTGGTCCTAGAGGGAACTCTCTCAAGCGAGTGGAGGCAAGTACAGAGTGCCGTGTCCTGATCAGAGGGCATGGCAGCATCAAGGATCCAACTCGGGTAAGAAAAATATTTCATCATTATCGCTAATCATGCATGGATGCCCACTATCGCATGCACACATCTTCATGCTACACATGCAGAGAGAGCCATGGGGCTCCACAAGAAACAAACAGTGCTCAGCTGGATCATTTTGATTGGACCTAGCATAGGTTGCTGCTCTGCAACTGTAAAGTTGTAACTGTGATGCTTGCCAAAATATCTCACCTCTCTACACGTTGAAGTATTTTGATGTACCAGCATGTTATTATTAAGTTATTCCTCTTTGTTTAATTTAGTTTTACATTACTTTAAATTCTTTTATATCCTCTCTTACGTACTTGTGGAGTTGTGCATTGATATGGGGGTTCTAAAGTTTGAAATTTGGATATTAGATAACTGTATTAGTAGCTTGTAAATGTCGCATTTCAAATGGTTGGTTTTTTTTTGTTGTTGTTGTTTTTGTCGTATAGCAGTACATGTGCAGCATGTTGCTTCATATCTTTAAAGGGGAAGATGAGAAATACAAGGCGAAGAACCTTGATTCTTTTCCAGTTGAAACTCCTATAATTGTTCTTTTTTTTGTAGGAATCATTTTTTGGAAAAGAGGGTCATGTTAAAGTTCAAATTTAACTAAGCCAAATAAATATATAAATTTTGAGTCTTATTTGTATACATATCAAGTACACGAGGGAAATTAATTGCCTGGGAATTAGGAGTTCCTTTCTGGATAAATTCTTATCAGAAAAGCATACACGTATGTTGGATACTCAACTTTCACAGCCCAAGCCCATATAAGATGGTTCATAAGTTTCAGTCTCGTTATATATAATTTAATTATATCAACTTGTGGTGGCATGGGTAGAAGTACTTGAATCCTTTCAGTACTTCTATCTTGGAGACATATAATCAAATTGGAATGATGTGTCGAAGAATCAGTACTTGAATCCTTTCAGTACTTCTATCTTGGAGACATATAATCAAATTGGAATGATGTGTCGAAGAATCAGTACTTGAATCCTTTCAGTACTTCTATCTTGAAATCATCATTCCAATTTGATTATATGTCTCCAAGATAGAAGTACTGAAAGGATTCAAGTATGTCTCCAAGATAGAAGTACTGAAAGGATTCAAGTACTTCTACCCAATCAAATTGGACACGGATTAAAATCATCATCCAATAGAATACATATCTTCCAATTCCTTTGAATATTTGTATGGAGAATAAGAAAACAAACACTTATACATGTTCCCTTTATTTTTTCTGTTGAATTTTTTTTTTATGAACCTATATGTTATGTCTTTGTTGAATCAAGAAATATGTTTTCTTTCAATAAGAAAATTCCTCAGAGATATGTGCATCTTAAATCAGAACAAGTTCCCATCCAAATGGCATTTAGACTACATGCATACGATAAAAAGGAGACATCTCTTTGTATCATAAGATCAATGCCATTAAACTTTTCAGTATCTTCAACAGGAAGAAATGATGAGAGGAAAACCGGGGTACGAGCATTTGAATGAGCCTCTTCACATACTTGTGGAGGCAGAATTGCCAGTTGAAATAGTGGACACCCGACTGATGCAAGCACGTGAAATCCTTGAAGACTTGCTCAAGCCCATTGTTAGTAAATTTTTCAGTCCTCCAATTTCAATTTTGCCGTCTTTCTCAATGATTTCATTTATTACTCTTTCTCGTTTTCATTCTTTTCTGTTACTTCTTGTCCAGGATGAATCACAGGATTACATAAAGAGGCAGCAGCTCCGTGAGCTAGCAATTCTCAATGGTACACTCCGTGAGGAAGGTTCTCACATGTCCGGCTCCGTGTCCCCTTTCCACAACAGTCTTGGAATGAAGAGAGCAAAGACAATGGGCGTAGCTTAAAATGTTGCTGTTGCTGGACCTTTTACAACTTATGTCTTATTTCCGCATGTACACCTGCCAGTTACAATGCGGCAAGTGTTGTGGCGCTGGACCATGCTCCGCTCAGCAGCGGTGGTGCACCAGCACCAAATCTTGTTTCAGTTGAGTGTGCTTATCGACGATTGTGGGTGTTGCTAATGTTATGCACAGAGGGCCATTTCAGCTTGTGGGTTTTCTGTATGTGTTTTGGTAGTTGGGAGGAAAGTCTCCGGGGTTTTTTTTTTTTCTTCAATGTACTATGTTAATATAATTATGGTTGTAGTTGGCAGTTTTGATGTATGTGGTGGGGGATGTTGTAAAGGAGATTGATTTGGTAGTGTACAAAATGCGAGTCAATACACTATTGTCGCCCAAGCAGGCCATTATGGGTACATGTGTTCTGTACTGAGTGAAGATTGTATCGAGCTATGTCGATCTCATTCTTTGTCAACTTGTGTGGATCTTTTGGGATCATCGTATTTGTTTCGTTCATCTCTGTGTTCAATAATTTTTCATATATATTTTTCTCCAATATAGTTCAGGATGTCTCCAATATAGTTCAGGATGTTCAGATAACTTGCATGAATTTCTATTGTTGGATGAGACTGCATTTGGAAATGCCAACGGTAGGAAACTCGGTGGCCTCAGCTTAGTACTGACACCTACAGGACAACTTTCATTCCATTGTTAAAGTTTTGATGTGTTCTATCGTTTTATACGGGTATCATGGAGGAGGAAAAAACTTCCTAGCATGAGGAAGGCCTGGACTTAGTGAAGTAGAGAATAGAAGAATGACAGTTTTTCTTTTAGAAACTGCAGAAGCTGCTTCTTCACAGGGCCAAGTTTTGATGTGTGCATAGAATATTGGTCTTCCTTTCTGGATAGGGAGGGGTGGAATAAAAGTTGAACGAAAGAGGGAAGTTTTGGGTGAGTTCAAAATCAAAATAGTGTACTTAGGGACTTATTCTATTATAGAGTCTAGAGAGATGTAAACCGTACAACTACTACAGACGATATTTTTTCCGAGTAAGCTATGCTGCTGCGATGTAGGGCAAATAGGCGTAATCATGGTTTTAAATGTTGGCCATATCTATACACTCCTGATTCTACATTGGGTCAAACATGTCAAATATCAGCCCATATCGAGTTATATTGGCCAACCGGACAAAATACCAAAAGTGCTCATTTGCCAAAAGAAATTTATAATTTTTAATATATATATATATATATATATATATATATATATAATGTACTATATATCCAATATATCTCAGCTTGGGGCCCAGCCCATATGCTGATATATATTGGTCTTCAAATCCTTGTGTAATCAACATATTTACAGTAAAGGCCATGTTTGATACATAATGACTGATATGTATCAGATTAGGCTCCATCCGATGCGATATACACCACCGATTTAATATGGGGTCAAATAAGTGAAATATCTGTCCATATAGGCTGATATGCATCCAATGTAAACCAGACAAAATACCAAAAGTATCCTTTTGACAATTTTTTATTATTTTATAAAATTTTAATATTTTGAAAGAACGAATGAATTTTTCAAAAAGTTGCGAATAATTCATGATTAATTCGCAGAATCTCATTTGAAAGAACAAACGAATTCTATTCGCACATACTGAATTACTGAGAGTACCTACTTTGAAAACTATTCACTAGAGGAAGTTCCATATACAAAGAAAAATTTTAGTTCCTCTGGTAGTTTAAAATTTCAGTGTGAAATTTGTCAAATTTGAAAACGATGTAGAGCTTCTTATCCAATTTACGATAAGAGGAGTCTCCGATTTATATTGTTCACTCAAATGTTTAGGATCCATCCCTTGTTGTTGCTTGACATGAATATCATTATTTTATTTTGTCTATTGATAATTAGACTTGATTATTATTTTTATGAGATTTAAAGATGAAATTGTTAGGATATTTCTTGTCTTTCACAAGTTGTTTTAAACTTAATATCACGCAACTATAAAGGATTTTAGGTTTGTAAATGTAGGGGAGTATGTTTTGCACCATCTTCAGTTATACCTTGGGTCTTATGGAACTGAATGGTAGACCACTTGTCCTTACACCCAACAACAAAATGGTATAACCCATAAATGAAGTCTCTTATGCATTACTCCTTGATATGAATGCCCGCAAATAGTTTGTGGGGGGTGGTGCTCTTACGGCTAATTTCTTA
The DNA here is from genome assembly GCA_021018995.1 of Chloranthus sessilifolius. NCBI lineage: Eukaryota > Viridiplantae > Streptophyta > Magnoliopsida > Chloranthales > Chloranthaceae > Chloranthus > Chloranthus sessilifolius. Next base: position 28,336,614 of record CM037589.1, read on the forward strand.
ATTAATCTCATGGATATCGGGTCCTTGATCGGTTGTTGTGCCCACAAAATCATCTTTTTCCTGTTCTTCCACATGTTTTTTAGTTCTTCGTTCAATTCATATTTTCTCTTCTCATGATAAACTCTCGCGAAGCAATTAAATGTATTTTCATTTGTTATCATTCAACTCAAAAAGGATACCAATGTTATGATCCCAGTCTGCAAAGGTCTTTATTTCTATGGACAGATCTAATGAACTTCATTGTACTCCTCATGCTTTCCATATCTCACAATTGACAATGAGGATGAAGTTGAAATGAAGGATTAAGAAATGCCGAGTATAGAGCAACGAGATGTGTTTTTTTACAAGTTTGGAAAAGGGAAAACCTTTTATTCGACGTGAAGCCGTTAAGAACAAAAAGATGGAGAAACTTTCTTAGGCTACGGATCAAGTTTCCTCTTCTGAAGGTCCACCAAGTAGTGAAACTCCTCCAGTGAAAAATTGGACCTTCCATTACCCTCCGTAAGACCTCAAGGTCTTATACATCTCATCCCACTAGTAAGTTTGTGTCTTGTCATACTATCTCAGCTTCATATTCCTCTTTTATTTCGTTCTTAGACGTATTGACCACCAATATACCTCCGCGCATGTAACCAAGCTGAATATGGTTCAAGTGCTTTTCTCTGATGCTACTCACAGACGGTAACCCTGTATCAGTTAGATGTCAAGAATGCATTCTTATATGTGTAATTAGAAGAAGAAGTGTCATGGCTCTTTTACCTAAGGTTGTGTATGGCATAGTTCTTTGCTAGTCCTTACCATAGCAGAGTTCACTTGCTTTAGCCGGTTTCCATCCTCTTTGCTAACATCCCGTTACCTGCTTTAGCAAGTATCTCTTCTCCTTGATAACTCCTTGCATAGCAAGATTTTATACAAGATTTACATGTTCACCAGTTCTACCATCCTCTCTACTCTCTTTGTCGAAGTAGATTTTATTTGCTCTGATAGAGAGTTAGTAGAGAGCAGAAAAGTTGCTGCTAGAGCAGGTAAATTCTCCTTTACAGGGAGTTAGATAAGAGAATGGGAACTAACTAAAGCAGGTGAACTCTGCCATGACAAGGGCTAGTAGAAAGCTATGTTATACACAGCCTAATTCGTGTCCTTCAAGGAGAGATAGACAACGTACACAGGACTAAGAAAGCAATAAAGGACTAAGTATGCTCCGAAAGCATGATTCATAAAATTTAGTGATCACACCCTATTTATCACAAAGGGTGTATGCTGATGACATCACTGTGACTAATGATGATAATGAAGAAACTAAGAGATTGAAATGTTACTTGAGACAAGTTATTTATTTTAAAGACTGGGAACCTCTTAGGTATTTTTTAACCAAAGAGGTTGTCTGATCTAGTAATGGGGTTGTTCTCACACAAAGGAAGTATACTTTTTTTTTCGAAAATTGAACAAAGGAAGTACACTTTTAATGTTGGAAAGTGGATTTGGATGTTAGGGTGTAACTTGATGACTCTCTTGTGGATCAAAATTATTGAATTAGGCCCTGTTTAGCAAAGTTGCTTCCCAATAACACTTTTCAAAGTAAAATATTGGGTGAGAAGTACTTTCCACTAAAGGCCTTAGCCATCTCTAGCTGAAAATGGAATAGCAGCCTCACGCTACTTCTCCAAATACACATCATTTTCCAAGATATTTAGTAATCGTACTAGAAACTCGTTGGAAAGCTCATACATATCACCAGGTTAAGGCCTAATATTGCTCATGTTGTGTGGTTAGCCACTATATTCCTTATCTAGGACCCCTGACTTGGATGTTGTGTACAATCCTACGATATTTGAAATCTAAGTCCAGGCAAAAGCTTGTTATATAGTAATCCTAGCTACTTTAATACCAAGTGATAGGAGGTCAACTACGGATTAATATTCCTTCATTGAACCAGTCTAGTCACACTGAAGAGAAAAGAATAGGATGTAGTGTTAAACTCCAGTGCCGAAGGTAAAATATAGAGTACATGTGAAGGGATCTGAATCAGATTTAGCTTAGCTGATCTCAGGATTCAAGTAAAGTTACCTATGACACTTTATGAAGATAATGAAGTCACTCTCCACATTGTTGAAAACACGATAAAAATTTCGGATTTCGTTTTGGTTTCGGTGGGGACCGAAACTGAAATTTCGGCCAAAATTTTCCAACCAATACATAAAAACCGAAATTTAGTGTTATCGTTTCGGCAGGGACCGAAACCGAAATTTTGATCCTTGATTGAAAATCTCATATACTATGGGTTACTTTTCCGATGTCACCAGCGAAATGACCATCCCAAAGTCAAGAGTGACCGGGAGCTGCTAATGGGTAGTGCAGTTACCAGTGGCTTCCTCTAGCTCTGACCCTAAAGCCAAAAGTAAGGCCCCCCTGATCAATCAGCTAGAATGTCACTTTGACTGAATCATTGAAAATAGTGGAGCAGTTTGACAGATGTAGGGGGTTGAGGCATGTATGGTATATTGGCTAGCTCAATTACACGCCTACCAAATTACGGAGGCCAAAAAACCATTGACTAATTTAAATTAGCGATGCAGTTAGTTTTCATCATAATCTTCCACAATTAATCTTTAGTAAGACAATCAGTTTTTGCTTAAAAAGTGACACCAATCCCAAAAAGTTATCCTAAAATTATGTTTGAGCATAATGTGTATCACATGTTGAGTCACTTTTTGGGATTTGTGCCACATGGAATAAGAAACTAACCAATTGATCCCATGGTCTCTAGATCCATTGTGAAGAAGATTGGGATGAAAACCAATCTCCAAATAATGATTTAAAGTAGTCAATAATTTTTCAGTATAGATACCCTCAGTAATTCGGAAGGCGCAAAGAGAGCTACCCTTGTATATTTTTGTCGTAGAATATATCTTTAAACATAGGCTGAGGAGCTAAAGAATCCAATTTAGTAGAATATATCAAACAAGGAAGCTCTTTTCCCTAAGCAGAACCTCCCCAAGATGAACGGTTAATAAAATGAAAATAGTAAAATGCATGTAGGAAGACTGCAGAGGGAAGGGTCCACATGGAATCTAAACTTGCATATGGGTGCCACTTGGACAGATCGCTCTTCCACCGTTACGAAGGGGTCCAGCTTACTGCTCATAACTTTTTAGCAAAATAAGTGATATTTTTTACAAAGAATCGCCATTTGCAATTAATATTTGAAAAATATTGTGATGGTGCACCCAAACAGTACCTAAAAAGCATGTAGCGTCCTGCACAGACCTAGGTGCAGCCCATTTAACCAGGCTTTAAATCCATAATAACCAAGTTCAGATTCGGCAAATATTTGGAGATTATTATAAGCAGAATAATAATCGGGAAGATTCAGGAAAATTTCGGTAAATATTAGGAGATTATAAACAGAATAATTTGTTAACTTATTTAAAATTAAAAAGATATTTTTAACTAATAAAATAAGTGTATTACATAATCCGCATGCATTAACAATTTACAATCATAAAAAACAATAAGTATGACTAAATCATGAACCACAATGATAAAAATTCAGAAAAAATCGGAGAATAGACGAATCAAATAAATATTCGGCAAAAAGTGCGATAGACATCCATTCAGAGAATGTTTCTGAACTTATTATTAAATAGCAGTGCCCATCAGCTAGCTCATTGTAACCTTAAGCTGCACCCTAAACTGTGAAATGGTGTATCAGCATTATTGGTTAACAACCTCGAGCGTTTCACTGAACTCGAAGAAATGGATAAACGCATATGATAGTCATATAACTCGTGATTTGCAGTGGCAGTAGCATAATTCAACAGCAATTGAGACAGGCACACCGGCTGATTCGCCTTTTAATTTTTCAAAATCCCCTCACTCGATTCCAAAACATTCAACAGCGTGTTCATTACAGCTCATATCCATTGGCTAATGCAGTCAAAAATCAATATCCAAATCACAGCTCTGCAGCCAGTGGAATTTGCTTGTTCTTTTGACATTCACTTCCCAGGACCGACGCCAGAGTGGCTTTTGGTTTTCTATTTCTGTAGGACACTTGTCCAAAGAACTTCTAGACATATTCAAAGAGTACTCAAGCTCCTAGTAACTTGTTCGGATTCATTTTCCTGCTTAATTTAGAGGAACGGATAAAAGGAATTCCCAACCAGAACCTGTCAACAGATAGTTAAAAGCATTGACATCCCCACCTGATTGATATTCTTTCATTACCAGAGAAACCAACAGACTAAAAAGTATATAATGCTTGAAAATGTAACAGAGGGGAATCTATAAGAACAATTGAAATCGAACAAGGGACGTATTAATTTTCATCCTCGTCCGCATACTAGCTAGCTACTAATCAACTGTTATGAAGATATGTCAGAAAACTTACATTTTTCTTTTAAATCCATCTGCTACTACCACTCGGCTTCCCCTTCTCAAGAATCCGGTGATGATTGCTGCTCTTGTGCTTGTTCCCACATCTGCTGGGGCATGTAAGTTCGGGAATGTTGAGCATAAAGAGCTTGATCCATAGGCTTACCCATGATCATACCAGGCGGTCCAACCTGTTGGGAATGATGCTGAGGCGGCATGTAGTAGTAAGGTATAGCATCAGCTGGTCCAACTGGGACGGGGTTCCCACCCCTAGGCATAGAACCAAGCATCTCATCTTTCAGTTCCTCCCTTGGCACGATGTCAACCAAAAAGTCGAAAATGTCTGTTCTCGTGATTGCCGCCGCAATGTCGTTCTTCTGCAATGTCCTCCGTTTGTTCTCCTCCGTGTGATTCCAAGATCGCACTGTTAACTCCAAGATGAACATCTCACACGCTTTCGCGAATATCACGGGAGCTTCTGCAGATATCATTCTCACGTCCTCATCTGCCTTCATTATCTTTTTTATCCGGGCCAATGGGAGGCTGTGGTTCTTGAACTCCACAACCTGCTCGATCTCCTGGTACTGGTTCGACCAGAACATCTGGAGCTGTTGCTGCAGTTGTTGCTGCTGCTGCTGCTGAATATGCTGATATGCGAGTTGGTGTTGTGCTAGCTGAGCAGGAGCGGGACCCATCATCTGATTAGGTGGATATGGGGCCGCACCGTATGGCATCTGAGGTACACCTCCCACCATCCCCATGACCGCGGGCTGTCCGTGCTGCTGCCCTTGCTGGTCCATTATCACGATCAGAAGAGTTGACTTTTCTTCGGTATCTGCTTTTTTGCATAAAAGAGAAAAGTGAAAACATTAACGAGAATCCTTATTTGAGGATGACAGATTTAACATTATCATTGGCATTTCAGTTTTTAGTGGATAACATGGTTCCTCAAACATGGAATCACAGAATTTTTGTGAGTGTTTCTGTAGTTTGATCTTATGAATTAAGGAGTAATGTAATTGACTCACTTGACATAGCCAACGTCTCTCTTTCAAGATCCACCAGGTCAGAATGCATTATATGCTTTATTAGTAACACAAATGATGTCATAAATAGATTAAAATTTAATGAGGAACGTTGGAAACTACATGGAAAAAATGTAGCCATCTAGGTATTTTAAAAGAAATGCTCACTTTAAAGTCATATCCTCAAAAATCGAAACAAAAACTCTTACCTTTATGACCTAATTTTACAATTGGATTGAGTTGGTTAATGAGTTGACAAACTCACATCCATTGGCTTTCAAACCTAATGGAAGAGTGGCAAATATATTTGGAAAAGAAAATGATAAAAATTGCTAGAACTAAAGACAAGCTCCACCCATTATTTTTAGCTGGCAGTCATAAGTTACACTTGGCTTCTATTGTGCAACGTAGCATCATGCCTACAAGCTGGCTGTTTGTGCAAAATAGAGATTGATTTGGGTCCACTAGTATCCAGTACAATGATAGTTTTTAAATCAAGTCCAACATCAAAATGAATGTTCTTTACAAATTTGATCAAAGTGGCAGGAAAAATAAGGTACCGCTAACACCGATCAAAATTTGTCGCTTCTGATAATGGTCAAGATATTCCCTTACCAACCAATTTATTGTCAGCATAATAAAGCATGACATTGTGCTATGCACATGGAAATGAAGAAGAAATGATAAGGAAACTAAGCTCATAAATATATTCATAATATAAATATGATAGTTTCATGTATACATAGAGAGGTACTTTTATACCTAAAAGATAATCACTACAAGGTTTAATTAAAAATTCAATAGTACAAAAGTACATTTAGATACTGAATATTTTTATTACATATACCATCTATATACTGGAGAAACTAGTTGCAGATCAAAACTCTTCCATGGCACTGTCACTTAAAATTTTCCATTACACTTCACATCTGATTGCACTCCAAAAAAATATATATAGAAAAAATTGCACAGCATTCTTCTTCCATGTAGATACCTTCGAATCTTGCCCATCTCTGCTCTAAATATTGGCAAGCTACGGTGCACCATGCTAACCAACAGGTGCACTTAGCACGGGTGCACCAACCACACACACAAACTTGGATGCAGTTAAGAAGGCCTGCACCAAGGGCTTGGGCTATGCACAGTTCCACCCCAACATGGCCACACAACTCGCTCATTTGTCGATTTTAGAATCAACTGAATTCATTGCTAAAATGCCTTGTACCTTTCATGACTACTTTGTCCCAACTCAACCCATTCACCTTGCACCACTTGATCGGGAATCCAATTTACAACCTAATTTTTTATATTTTGTTGGAAAGGAAAGTAAATACCAAAAAAAAGGATCAGAAACAGAGATTGGTCAACGTAGGAAACTTGATGGCAGCAAATAGATGCTCAAAGTGGTGAGGACAGAGGTGTGATATCGGGAGAAGTCTAGCCTTGCCTTCATAGTTAGATTTCACCCTACACCTTTTCTTTCAACCCCTTATCATGCAAAAGTATAATAAAATTGTTGTAGAAGAGGTTGCGAAAGCCGCAATGTTATAACTTGAACAAGGGCAAGGGCCCTCTTCATTTTTTCCCCCAACTCCTATCTAATAGCCACTGCCATCATTTTCCTACTCAGCCATTTTACCTAAGCCATCATGTCCTTTCATTAAGGGGAGGCATATCGAGATAAATAATTAAGTAAAAAAAACAGAAATTACAAATTCGAATAAGAGTCAGAGATGCAAAAAATTATCATGTACGGAAAGGATCAGAAACAAAGATTGATCAACATAGGAAACTTGATGGCAGAAAAAAGATGTTCAGAGTGATGAGGACAGAGGTGTGATATCGGGAGAAGTCTAGGCTTGCATTCATATTTAGAACGCACCCCACGCCTTTTCTTTCAACCCCTATCATGCTAAAGCATAATAAAATTGTTGTAGAAGAGGTTGCGAAAGCCGCAATGTTATAACTTGAACAAGGGCAAGGGTCCTCTTCATTTTTTTCCCCAACTCCCATGTAATAGCCACTGCCATCATTTTCCTACTCAGCCCTTTTACTTAAGCCATCATGTCCTTTCATTAACAGGAGGTATCCAGAGATAGAAAATTAAATATACAAAAAGAAATTACAAATTTTGTTATTAGAGAGAATAATAGAGTGCAAGATGGGCATAAAAAATCCTTTATTCATGCATTTAAATAAGAGAAAACCAAAACTCCAGTTTGAAATATTTTGTGGAAGCTTCATGTCAACAGAATCAAAACCTACCTACAGATTTATTTGAAAATTGCTACGAGGAAGGCTGAGGAAGGTGGTTTATATGGGGGTGCGACTGGTAAAAGGTAAGATTGGAATTTTAGAACAATATACAAGGTATTTTTTAAATGGAGTGCAATGGCAGTCTCGATCTGCAACTAGTCGCTCCCATAAATATAAGACACTGTTGTAAATAAAGTGATGAACTATGAATGATTGAGTATGGTGATAAATAGACGGGTCACTAATTACAATTCATACGATTCTACAATGGCAACAAAATTTTCTTTCCGACACTAAATTGTGTTCAACAATTGCTTATCTAAGGAACTTAAAACATTTAGTTTATCTAAACAAATGAGAAAAAAAGAGAACATAGATATGTGATAACATGCTTGAAAACTTTGCCTAAGCATTCAATATTTTGCTCAACAATTGTTTGAATTGTGTTTCCATCCTTTTTTTTTGTTCTTTATAATTTTTATTTCTGGCAAAGCATTTCGCTGCACCTCTTTTGATCGGCTTTAACTTCATTTTTTAGTAATGAAAGTTATGGCTATACATCGATGGAAAAAAGTATTTCCAAAATCTACATTTATTTCAAATCAACAAACCTGCCAAACATCCTAAATGCATTCACTATGTTAAACATTTAATATCACCACAAATTTTATAAGCAAGGTGTGATGGAAATAATTACATCGATGGAAAAAGTATTTCCAAGATCTACATTTATTTCAAATCAACAAACCTGCCAAGTATCCTAAATGTATTCACTATGTTAAACATTTAATACCACCACAAATTTTATAAGCAAGGCGTGATGGAAATAATGAACTTTTGACTAATAAAAAAATCAGCTGTATGTTAATTGATGTGATCTAACATAGATTGGGAGTAAAGAGTTGGAGTTTTGTTTATTGGAAAATTCTTCAAGTACGTGGTTTAAATTGCAAAAATAGGATACGATTTTATAATACTCTTTTCTTTTCTGAACTATTGTCAATAGCCATTTTTTAAAACCATGATGTCGAACTGAAGAAATGACCGGTTTGGTCCAAACTGGTCCAACTAGTTCAAACCTATTCTACATATTATGTTATATGTATGGTCATACATTTCATGTGTATATTGTACACCTTAGAAACTGCATGATGTAGCATGGATAGAGAGGAAGAGAAAATAAAAATAATATTTCTGAAGTTAACTAAAATGAAGACTTACCTTTCGGCTAAGTATGGAACGAGAAAGAGAAGAAAAGGCAATAGGGTTCACACCACGTTTCTTTTTTGTGCAAAAAAAAAGAACTTGATTCCATAGTAATCTGTATTTCAGAATGTTTTTACATCCATATATAAAGAGATAAAAAACCTATTTCCATTGTTACTCTAACTCATAATTAGACTCCTACTCAGTGTTACCTTGGCACTTCGACTTTTGGAATTTTTGCCGTACCGACACTTGGTGGCACTTGACACGCGTGTTGACACTTGGACACTCTTCAAACAGCATGAAACTTCTAGACATATATGAAAAACCACACATTACTATTAAAATGCTCATCGTTTTGACAACGATAGAATGAACTTTTTTTTTAATGTGTAAAGTTTAGTATCTACTTAAAACAAGGTTTGGGATGATGAAAATAATTTTACGATATTATGTACTTTTATTTTGGTTCACGACATAAACTATGAATCTCTTCATTACATATCTAAATTGGCTCTCTAAGATTTCCCTTCAATTTTTCTCTATATATGTTCTATTTTTTTATTTTATATTTCTTAAGGCCTTGCCGCCATATTGGAATTTGAGAAATTGGCATTGCAAACATCTATTTGCACCCGTGCCACATGTCCAAGAACCACTGCTCCTACTTGACTTGGACTTTTGAATGGTAAAACAAAATAAATAAAGAAACTAACCTTTTACTACTTCTTAACTTCTACGACTCAGTAACTAGTAAAAAAGGAAAATAAAAATATAAGAAACATCACAGGAAAGATACGTCAAACCTCTACTAAAATTTTAAGTTTCGGAGTCCGAATCATTGCAACCCCCCTACTTTGTAGGATTTCTAATCTCGACCATGTAATAAATCTCATCGTCTGAGCCCAATGAAATCTGAACTCTTGCCCCTTCTAATCTCGTGAGATTTCACACTTTTCTAGGCCCTTTAAAATCAGTTTTCTGGGCCTCTATCACAGGCCTAGCAGGACCACATAATAAATCTGAAACTTGTTTATCCCAGGCCTAGTAGGACCTTGAATCTGCCGACACAAGTATTAAAACAGGCGCAATTAACTCATTGTTTAACTTGCACCTGCAACTACTACATAGTTGCCAGGAGTTGGTACGGTGTACTGGTACGGGTATTGGAACTGGCACGTTTAGGTGAGAAAGTTGTGGGTACCTTTTCATTGATACATTTTTTGTACGACAATGGAACACCCTAGAAAGGAAATAGATAAGTTATAGGTACGAACACAGAAACGAAATCGATGTGTTATAGGTACGAAATAGATACAATACTGGTACGATACAGATACTAGCTGGATTTGTCATAGAAACTTTATTGGTGCGATATAGATGCGAAATGAATATTTTGGACATTGTGTAGTTAACTACACAGTGTGTAGTTAACTATATCCATTAGATTATGGATGTAGTTAACTAGTTATAATGGTGTAACATTGGCACTTTTTTGTAACTATATATGATAATTATATTTATATGTAAGTATTAATATTTATATTTTTAAAGGCAATGTTCTCATTTTACTCCCAAGTTAATGAAAGAGGTGCTAAACACAAACATAACTAGTTAACTACATCCATAATCTAATGGATCTACAAAAGAAATAATGTAGCAGGGAGATATTCATTTCAAAATAAAGAGATAGAAGTACTGATTAAAGGGGAAACTGGTTTCTTTTATAATAGAGGTGAGTTTCTATATAAATTGAAACAAGTTTCAACAAAGATAGAAACCAGTTTCTATTTTTTAAAAATCAGTTTCTATCTTAAATGAAACACGTTTCTATAAACGTTTCAGAAACGTTTCGAGCCCCCAGTACTTGTACGTATGGGGACTGGTACGATAGGGTAAAATAGGTTTCTGGGTAACTATGAACTACTGTATAGCAGCCCCTTCAATCTTCATATTCATCCAAATCTTATTTCTGCTCTCCATCATCACCTTCTTCAATTTTCCAATCGCATCACTCTCCGGGTTAAAAAAAACTCGCCCTTGAGTTTAATTTGTAGAAATTACTTCGTTTGTTTCGACCCTTGCAATTATCCTTTATTGATCCGATGACGAGGTAGAACGATGGCAGTGCATGTGGATATGCGGTGTGACCTCACATTGAGGCAAGAGTGTCAGACTTTTTCCATCTTTGGTGTAAGTGTATTTATTCTTCGCACCGTGGGGAAATGACATTACGATCAAATTGCCATGGTCCCCACAATAAGATGTGACATGCATTCATCAGAAGTACATCGCACAATACCTCATCTTCGTAAACCAACAAAAAAATTCACCACATACTTAATTTCTTACTGTGATCTCCCCTCCATTTTGGACCACGCAACTTTGAACAGTTCACGACGTTTCTTCACCGATAACTTTAAATTTTCCACCATCACTTTCGACACCATGTTTCTCTTGCTTCCGATATCAATTATGATGATACACAATTTCTCTACTAACATACATGTGGCTCGAAAAATATTGGTATGTAGTCATCCCTCATGATCTTCATTAATAGGTGACTCGATTACCCGGGAAGTCATTAATGCCTCTCCACATATGCCCCCTTAAAAAACAATCACCTCTACACCCTCTTCATCTTCATGGTGTGCTGGACTGTCATAAAAATTCAGGACAACGATTCGGACCCATTTCCTCATGTGTATTCCCCTCAGTGTTCTCCGCTAAATTTATGCATACATCGACCAATCTTCTGGGACATTCATAGGACCCATGTCCCTCTTCATTCCACCAAAAACACTTGATTTGAGCACAAGAAACTTGCCCAATTTGTGCACCTCATCCTTTTCCTTTCACATTCACCGTAGAAGGTGTCGGTTACGTCGATTCATCGGTTGAAAATTTTCTGGATGAAGTAGAACCTCCTGTGTCTTCATTCCAACAACGACCGCTTCTCCTCTTTTATTGTTCAACCACTTTTGAAGTTAATTGATAGGCTTCACCACGGCCACTAATCGGAGGTAAATTAATTACATCTTGGATCGTCAACCATAAACCTTTGATGTACCTCGTAACAGTTTCATCGTCTGTTTCGTTCAAATTATTATGATAGAGAGTTGGTGAAACTCTTTTGCATATTCAACCGCGGTCTTAGATCCTTATTGAAGTCGATGAAAAAGTTGAAAAAGGACTAGAGTATAAACTGATGGTAGGAATTGTTGCCATAACTTTCTTTTCTTCATGTCCCATGTGTTTATTGGCCCCTTTCCATCTCTGCGATGCTTCTCTTTGAGTTGCTTCCACTATGGTTGTGTGCCCTTTTCGTTTTAGAGGAAAAAAATTTACTTTCTGATCCATGGCCATCTCTTTCCATTCAAAAAATGTATCAATACTTTCTATCCAATCTAAAAATTTGTCTGGTTGCTGATCACCATGGAAATCTGAGGTTTCGATTTTAATCCCTTGATCGTGGCTCCTGCGTTTCAAGGCTCTAACCAACCGATCTTCTAGTCCTTCATCTGGTATGGTAGAACTTGATACACTACCACTCATAGAACGTTTGACCATCTCCACGATGATAATCCTTACCACTCTCCGCATCGCTAGGAGAATGTTGAGGGTTCTCTCGACGCAATACAACTTGCACCAGACGATCTAATTGTTGGATGAAGTCGTGTAAATTTTGGATGTCAAGATCTCTCTTGGATCGAATTTTATGAGACGAAATCTCAATTTCACAGATTCAAGGCACATCGAATCAAGGGGCAAGGATTTTCTTGCTCTGATACCAAATTGATGTAGCATGGATAGAGAGGAAAAAATAATAATATATCATAATTTTATTAAGATCCAGATTCACCTTTAGGTAAACTAGGAACAGGAGAGAGAAGAATACCCAATAGGGTTCACAGCCACCAATTTTCTTCTCCACGCAGCAAAAAAAAAACTTTCATTCCTTATTAATCTATAGTTCACGGTAGTTTTACAGGTATATATAAAGAGATTAAAAAAAAATACTTCTATTTTTTACTCTAACTCCTAATTAAACTCCTACTGACTTAGGACTTATGCATGGTAAAACAAAATAAACAAAAAAGTTGACCTTTTACTATTTCCTAACTTTACGACTCGGTAACTAGTAAGAAAGGAAATAAAAAAAAAAGAAACTAACCCTTTACTACTTCCTACTTCTAGGACTCAATAATAGTAAAAAAGAAAATAAAAATTTAAGCAACATCATGCAGATTTTGTAGGATTTCTGATCTTATTTTCACACGCAAAAAAAAGTCAAGCCTCTACTAAAATTTTATGATTTTGTGCTCAATGGAGTAGAAGGTCTGCCCGTTCAATGTTGATGTTGCACATAACACATTTGTTGGGTATATAAATGTGTCAACTGTCTATTTCTGTTCCAGGATGTACACCACGAGAAAAAGAGAACACGAAGAGGAGCCTTAATTTTCCATAGAAAAGTCCAGGCCCAACCAATTAAAGGTGATCTTATCAGATGACCGTATAAGGACCTGACTGTGGAGGTCCCACTTGGCGCAATACTCCAGATTCTGCAGTCTTCGTTTAGATTGCAGCAACGAGCATAATTCAGTGTACCTAATAACTCTGCCAGATCAGCACATTCGACCTCCTGGAGATTTCTTCTCAGCCTAATGTCCCAAAAAGCCTGACCAGGGGAAGAATTGATTCAATCCTTGTACAGTAAGTGACCTGTTGGTTTGGAGCTGAAACGGTCTAGGGAAGACCGTCTCTAAAAGAATCTCGCTAAGCCACATATCCTGCCATAACTTATAACCTTGACGAAGTCTAAATCAAAGGCACCCCCGAAACTGGTTAAGAACAGAAATGACCCTTTTCCACCAACTCGAAGCACGCTGGAGACCCACTTGACACTAACCCTGCCTAAACAACTGGTCTTTAGAGGAGACAACTTCGCCTAAATAGCACCATGATCTGCATTAAGCCTCTACAGCCATTTACCCAACAAGGCACTGTTCATCTGTCTGATTCTCCTACCACCTAGCCTTCGTCCTCCTTTGGAAACAAAGTGGATCCTAAGTAATGAGATGAATTTTAAATCTTTCCTCACTATCTACCAAGAAATTGTTTCATCAAGCTTTCCAATCTAACATAGATAAGTAATAAAATGGCAGGCTGGATAAAGCAGCCTTGATAAGAGTTACTTCCACCAAAGGATAGAATCTTTCCTTTCCACTCGGACAGCTTCTTCTCCATTTTCTCAATATAACCGGATCCCATAAAGACTTCGATTGTTTGCCGATGCAACGAGGAAAACCAAGATACATAGCTAGAAGACACCCCACCCTATAATTGAAATATAATGCTAGTTCTACCAATGGGCCAGCCTCAACGGACACCCCCAAAATCATGGTCTTATTAATATTAATCTTTATATCTGTGGTCAACTCAAAATAACGAATAATCAACTTCACATTGAGGAGGTTCGCCCTTGAGGCCTCACAAAAAAAGATGGCATTATCAGCGAATTGAAGATGAAAGACAGGAACAAGTTGGGAAGATACCTTAAGAGCTTCACCAACATAATTAAATACAAACAGGGATATGGGGTCACCCTGGTGAGGACCACTAGACCTCGATAAGAATCCATTTGGAGAACTGTTTATCAGTCCAAGAATAGAACATTAGAGAAGAAACGCATCCATGATTGCCATTTGTCACCGAAATCTATCCTAGATAGGATATAATCGATGAAAGCCCAGTTTAAGGCCACAGGCCCTCTCGACATCAAGTAATGTTCTCGATCTTGGAATGAATGCATTCACGAGCGAGCCTTGCAAGGATCAAAATCTCATTTTTCCAGTGTATACGCCAGAGCCAAAACTGATACATATTGGCGCATTGGCCAATACGTACCAATTTATCGGTGTAACAATATATGTATCGGCACGTATCGACCAGGTCTATTGGACCAGGTCCGGTGGCCGGTCAGTGTAACAATTTATTGGTGTAACAATATATGTATCAGTTTTGGCCTGGACCGGGGCGAGAACTATCAATGTATCAACCTTGTCCAGGCCAAAACTGATACGTATCACAGTATGATATTTTGACCCATGGAGCCTCAAGCCTAGATATTTTCCTATCACCAATGAAAGCCCCTAGACCGGGTTGATCAATTTCGACATAAACAGTTTTAGTCGGTTCATCAAGACCCTAGCCAGAATCTTGTAGTGACGAGACTAAGAGGCCAAAAATTTCATCCCAAAAATCTTCAAAATAAGGGCAATAAATGTAGCACCACGCCACATAGTGAACCACACTTTTCTATGAAAAGTCATGAAGGCATCCATCAGTTCGCCCCTTAAGATTAACCAAAAAAATTGATAAAACAAAAGAGGGAAGCCATCAGGCCCAGAAGCCCTCACCTCCTCTTCACGGAATTGAACTTTTATTGATTAAAATGGTCGAAAACAAGTAGTAGTTTGCGCTACTTGGTATTAAAACAAATTCAAACCTAGGGAGACAGACCAAAGTTGCCATTTGAGATCAAGGTTGAAAATCTTGGTTGTCACTGGATTGCACTATATGGTAAATTCTGGTATTGGACTTATCTGGTAGGCTGGTACAAACCCCTAATATTGCCTAGTATTAACCCTTTTAGGATTACTTTTTCTATTGGCTGGTACAACGTTTGTATCAGCCCACATAAACATTACTATAACAAAACCTGCCATAACTGGCACTGTCTACGGAGATTTAAAACCTCATTTGTGATGTTGCTGTATATAGTGAAATTTATAGTATGCCGACAGAAATGATAGACGCTTCATATCTCTATTTGAACAGTTGTTTATTATAAAGAATTACAAGTCAAAAAAAATATATTAAAGGAATTCCATATATGAGAAAGCATTATACACAGGCTATGAGACTGAAGATCTCAAAACTTTATCGGTTCTATTCAACAGATACAGAGACTCGACTTTTAAAATGATAGAACGGGATTGAATTTATCCCCAAGATAAATTTCCTGAGCACTGATAAGTGTATAAAATACAACAAATATTTTAGAGAATTAGGGTAAGTATTATTTGTGTTGCATCTTGCAGTCTTAAAAAATGATAATACCTCAAAACAAGATGATATATTAAGAACTTAAATAGTTGGCATGATTGGTTCTAATTACGAGAGGCTATAATCAAAACAACTATTGACTCGAGCACAGAAACTTTCGAAAGTCGAATAGGAACTTTATTATGAAAAGAATTCTATTGGATGAAGTTGTACAATGAAAGGAAGAGTCATTTAATCTGAACGTGTCATGAATAGTAAAATGGCAATATCAGTGAGAATCATAATTACTGAAAAAAAAATGACAAGAATTTGGCTAAGTGGCCATTTTTAAAGTGTGGATTTTAAGATGACTCACCGCACGAGCACAAAGACAGTGACATCAGTTAGTTTGTAAAAATTGGTCAGAAGTTGCTAAAAGATTCTCTCCGTGTGGAAATTCGTCATTTATACACATGATTCCTCTAAAAAAAAATTCCATGTGACGAGATGTGATTCAATGATAACTCTCTCTCTCTCTCTCTCTCTCTCTCTCTCTCTCTCTCCCCCTCCCTCTCCTTCCTTTATTCTTCTCCCTTTCTAAATCCTAAACATAAAGCCATCCCCCAAACCCTAAACTTAGGGATGCAGATTCGGGTTACTGAACCGAACCAAAACCGAAAATTTCGGTTTTCAGTTTGATTTTTTTTTCAATTTCCCAAACCAAAACTGGAAAAAACTGGTTCCGTTCGGTTTCGGTTTTTTGTTAATTTATTAACCATTTTTTGGTTTCTTCCAACTTTTTCAATTTTCTAATCCTACCCAATCAGGTTTTGGTTTCTGCCACCTAAAACCGAACCGATATCAATTCGGTTTTGAATTGGTTTTGGTCCGGTTCAGACCAGCTCGGTTTGGCCGATTTTCACGTCGCAATCGGGTTTCAGGTAAAAAAACTTGCATTCCAACCATCAGTACACGTCACCCTTCCTGACGTCATGCTAGTCAACCTTTTTTACCTCGATGTCACGTGAATCCAGTATCAAATGGATCGGTTTTCTCTTCTAAGCATTTCACCCTCTTGGATCAAAAGCATTAGAAGTTTTTTGGTGGATTTCCAAGAAGATGTTTGCTCCATCTTCTTCTCGATTGAATCTTGGTTTTCGAGTCCCCTGATCCCTGTGAGATCTAGATCAGTTGTTATTCTACATGGAGTTTGATTGATTTTCTTCTAGGGATCTTTTGCAACTAGTTTCGTGAAGACTGATCGAGTATTGAGGGAGATATGGTTTTTTTTCTAAAGGTCAATTTGCTCATGGTTTCAGGTATTTGTGATATATATAGTCATCAGTTTTCTAAAGAAGCTTGTTTCTCACTACTTTCTCATGCCTTGATTCACAAGCCTAATTATCTATTGGAGGATTTTGGTGTTCTGCTCTATTTATTAGTATCATTGGTTGATTTTATGGCCCCATTTTCTCTTGATTGGGCATGAACACAATTCTTGTGGTGTAGGTTGTTGTTAATACTGTTATCGGCAATAACATCTTATTGTTCCATCCTTATTGGAAGCCCTTAAAGGTTGTTGCTGAGATTTAGTGTTTTTGAGTTATTTTTTTGAGTTAAAAATGGGGGATAAGCACATTGGTATAAGCTCCAACAATTTTCCCTCTAGTATCATAACTACCATAAAATTTAAATTCCTCCAATTATCTCCAATGGAAGAGGGCTATTACTTCATATGTTCAAGGTAGGAAGAAAATGGGTCTTCCCACGGGTTTGATTCCTAAACCTACACCTGAATCCCCCGATGTTGTTGATTGGGAGGCTGATGATACCATTATCCTTAGCTTGTTCTTTAACTCCATGGATTCAAATATTTGTTGAACCTTAAAGCTCTATGAGTCTGCTGCCCTATTAAGGAGTAGATTTGGAAAAACCTTTGCCCCAACCGAACATAGAGAGAAGGAACTGATTGGAGCGGGTGATGATAACCGAGAAGGCTTAGTAACGAATGGCTCATAAGGGACATTGCATTTGGATTAAACAGCTTAGTTGTGGTATTGCGGAGTATAAACAGAGTAATATGTCTATAGGGGAGTACTTCCGTACACTACTAAGTACGTGGGAGGAGCTCAATCGTTATTAGTCCCATCTCTTAGTTTGGTGAGGAGGTTGTTGCCACTCTAGCTCGACGCCATAAACGTCAGCAGATTTATATATTTCTAGGAGGCATTTGCCCCGAGTACGAGCAGACACAGACACGGACTTGTACGACCCGTCGTCTCTATCAGCACAGTTTATGGGATTTTTCTTTTAGAGGAGCAATGCCGTTCCATTATACATCCACTCCTCATGAGAGTACAACACTTGCGAGTGACTGTCATTCTTTATCTCTTCATGATAGAGGTTCTAATGGTGACCACGGTTGAGGTGGTCATGGTGGTGATGGTGGTCGTGGTCGATTTTCTGTTGTTTGTTCTCACTGTGGCAAGACTAGGTATGATCGTGAGCACTGTTATAAGTTGCATGGATGTCCTGATGATGTTCAGCCATGGTCATTAGCTCACATAGCTATAACTTCTACGTTTAAGCCTACTACAGATACTCTGTCTCTTGACACGATCGAATCTCTACGGGCTGATATATTGGACATCGTTCAACCTGAGTTATGGTCTCATGCATCTATTCCCACAGATAGCTCTATACATGGACCAGAGCCTACATTTTTTGTCTCCACCTGATCCTATTCCTCTCATTAGGTTAATGATTCTGGTGCTACAGGTCACATGACGGGTGAATTACAGGACTTCTGTACTTATTCTTCACGTAGTACCTCTACTCAGGTTTGACTTGCTGATGGATCATTTGCTCCTATTATGGGTATCAAGACCATTCCTTTATCCTCTACGCTCTCTTCGGCTCATACTCTGCATGTTTCTCATTTCTCTACTAATTTGCTTTCCCTTAATCGCATTGCTCAACAACTAAACTGTTGTTTTATTTTTTATCCCTCTCATTGTACTTTGCAGGAGTTGACTATGAGGACTGTTGATAGAGGTATGGAGAGAGGAGGCTTATACTATTTTGATGCAGGAGTAGATAGTCTTGCAGCTTCAGCGGTTGTTACTGATACACTAAGTCTAGCGTTTTGCTTAGTTCTTCACCTTCTATGCTGCCACCCATGATACTCTTGTTTTATGGTATGTCTGATTAGGGCATTGTGGGTTTTTAAATTCTATGTTGTTTTTTCCCCACTTTCAAATATTTATGCACAACTGCTATATTTCATTGTGATATTTGTGAGTTGACTAAATATATTAGAAATTCGTATCCTTCTCATATGCATCAATGTAATGTTCCTTTTTGAGTTAATTCATTTTGATGTTTGGGGGCCATCTCCTATTGTGTCTCTGGATGGTTTTAAATATTATGTAATTTTTATTGATGATCATAAGCAGGACACCTGGCTTTATCTTTTAAAGTTTAAAGATGAAGTTTTAGAGATTTCAGGAGTCCTAATCCATGATTTGTACTCAGTATGGGGGTTCTATTATAATCCTTCAAACTAACAATGGAGGTGAATACATCTCTCATTCTTTTGGTCAGTATCTTCATTCACATGGTAAATCTCATCAGCTAACGTGCCCTTACACTCCCCCAACAAATGGTGTTGCAGGGCATAAGTACGAACATCTTATCAGAGTCGCTTGCTCATAAGGAATGCATGTGCTGAAGTTTTACTGGTCTTTAGCTATTCTTACTGCCTGTTTCTTAGACAGTAGGATGCCTACTTGTGTGTTGGTCAGTGGCATGCCTTGCTAAGTTTTGCATCTTCAAGAGATAACGTTTCCTATTTAACCTCACATATTTGGATGTACTTGCTTTGTATTTGGATGTATCCTACTTACCAACATCAATGATGGCATGGCTCTTCTTCCACTATGCAACTGTCTCCTTCCTCCTCACAGATACCACCAGTACGTATGGTTTCTCTCTCTCGGCTCCTAGTCCTCATCCTTTGTATTCTTTTATTAAGCATCCTACTAACTCTTCTTCTGATCTAGATCGCCCAATTGCTCTTCGAAGGAGAGTTCGCAAGTGTGTAACTCCCTTTCCAATTGTATATTTCTTATCAGCCTTTATCTTCCTCCTACAAGGCATTTCTCACCAAGGTTGATATAGTTACCATTCCTCATTCTGTTCAAGCTGCACCTGGTCACCCTGATTAGAAAGCAGCCATCATTGAAGAGATGAATGCCCTCCAACGTAATCATACTCTGAGTTTGTATGAGTTTTACCCCAACATATGGTCTCCTTTGCGATGCTGCTGCCACTATTGTGGCCAGGCTCACATAAGTTTCAGTCCTTTTGTCTGTTGCTGCAAATCAAAATTAGCCTCCATATCAACTTGGTGTGAAAAAAGACTTTCTATATAAGCATCTCACTAAAGTAGTATAGATGAACCCTCCACCACGCTTCCTACTTCAGAGGAGTCAGAGACAGCTTGTCGACTTCGCAAGTCAATTTATGGGTTGAAGCAGTCGCCTCATGCTTGGTTTCACCTGATCCTATTCCTCTCATTAGGTTATTGATTCTAGTGCTACAGGTCACATGACGGGTGAATTACAGGACTTCTCTACTTATTCTTCGCGTAGTACCTCTACTCAGGTTTGGCTTGCTGATGGATCCTTTGCTCCTATTACGGGTATCAAGACCATTCCTTTATCCTCTACGCTCTCTTTGGCTCATACTCTGCATGCTTCTCATTTCTCTACTAATTTGCTTTCCCTTAATCGCACATTGCTCAACAACTAAACTGTTGTTTTATTTTTTATCCCTCTCATTGTACTTTGCAGGAGCTGGCTATGAGGACTGTTGATAGAGGCATGGAGAGAGGAGGTTTAAACTATTTTGATGCAGGAATAGATAGTCTTGCGGCTTCAACAGTTGTTACTGACACACTAAGTCTAGCGTTTTGCTTAGTTCTTCACCTTCTATGCTGCCACCCATGATACTCTTGTTTTATGGCACGTCTGATTAGGGCATTGTGGGTTTTTTAATTCTATGTTGTGTTTTTCCCACTTTCAAATGTTTATGCACAACTGCTAAATTTCATTGTGATATTTGTGAGTTGACTGAATATATTAGAAATTCTTATCCTTCTCATATGCATCAATGTAATGTTCCTTTTGAGTTAATTCATTTTAATGTTTGGGGGCCATCTCCTATTGTGTCTCTCGATGGTTTTAAATATTATGTAATTTTTATTGATGACCATAAGCGGGACACCTGGTTTTATCTTTTTTAGTTTAAAGATGAAGTTTTAGAGATTTCCGAAGTCCTAATCCATGATTTGCACTCAGTATGGGGGTTCTATTATAATACTAACAATTGAGGTGAATATATCTCTCATTCTTTTGGTCAGTATCTTCATTCACATGGTATATCTCATCAGTTATCGTGCCCTTACACTCCCCCAACAAAGTGGTGTTGCAGAGCATAAGTACCAACATCTTATCAGAGTCACTCGCTCACAAGGAATGCATGTGCTGAAGTTTTACTGGTCTTTAGCTATTCTTACTGCCTGCTTCTTAGACAATTGGATGCCTACTCGTGTGTTGGTCAGTGGCATGCCTTGCTAAGTTTTGCATCTTCAAGAGATAATGTTTCCTATTTAACCTCACATATTTGGATGTACTTGCTTTGTATTTTGATGTATCCTACTTACCAACATCAATGATGGCATGGCTCTTCTTCCACTATGCAACAGTCTCCTTCCACCTCACAGATACCACCAATAAGTACGGTTTCTCTCTCTTGGCTCGTAGTCCTCGTCCCTTCGTATTCTTTTATTAAGCATCCTACTAACTCTTCTTCTGATCTAGATCGCCCAATTGCTCTTCGAAGGGGAGTTCGCAAGTGTGTAACTCCCTTTCCAATTGTATATTTCTTATCAGCCTTCATCTTCCTCGTACAAGGCATTTCTCACCAAGGTTGATATAGTTACCATTCCTCATTCTGTTCAAGCTGCACCTGGTCACCCTGATTAGAAAGCAGCCATCATTGAAGAGATGAATGCCCTCTAACGTAATCATACTCTGAGTTTGTATGAGTTTCACCCATACATATGGTCTCCTTTGTGAGCCGCTGTCACTATTGTGGCCAGGCTCACATCAGTTTGGGTCCTTTTGTCTGTTGCTGCAAATCAAAATTAGCCTCCATATCAACTTGGTGTGAAAAAAGACTTTCTACATAGGTAACTCACTGAAGTAGTATATATGTACCCTCCACCACGCTTCCAACTTCAGGGGAGTCAGAGAAAGTTTGTCGACTTCACAAGTCAATTTATGGGTTGAAGCAGTCGCCTCGTGCTTGGTTTCACCTTTTTAGTGGAGTGATTTTGGACTTGAGATTTCAGAGATGTCATTCTAAGCACACTGTATATGTTCAGTTCAGTTCTGTGGGTTGCACCATATTGATGGTCTATGTTAAATGATGTTATTCTAACTGGTGATGTCTATCCTTTCATTTCTCATTTGAAAGTGAGCTTGGTATGAGTTTTAAGGTAAATTATTTTGACACTTAGTATTTTTCGGGATTAGAGATTGCACAATCAAGAAATGGCATCTTTCTTTCTCAGCAGAAATATGCATTGGATCTTTTGAGTGGTAGGGGTACGCTTGATTGCAAACCTTTGGGCCCCAAGTTGTGTCTTCACGAAAAAGCGGATGAGTTATTACCTAATCCAAATGGGTACCAGCACCATGTAGGTCGCTTGATTTATCTTACGCTTACTCGGCCAGAGATACCCATGGTGTCAACCTTATTAGCCATTATGCATGCTCCAGGTAATCCCCATATGGCTGCTGCACATCGTATTCTAAGATATAGTAACTCTAACCCAGGTCGCGGAATTCTTTATCACTCACATGGTTATATCCATATTTCTAGTTATACTGAAGTTGATTAAGCCAGTGTTATTACTGATTGGCGTTGTACGTCAAGACCCTAAATCCACATACCTAAATCTCAAATCATGCTCACAGTCAGATCAGAGAGGTCAAATAAACTACAACCATATAAGCAACTAAAAAAATGAAAGACAATAAAGTTCCCATAAGGACCGCAACATTTTTCCTTTTTCACAGCCATATCATTAACAGGATAACTACTAACTATATGTTCTAGAAACTCAAAACTCTCTTCATAAACACACTAAAAATAAAACTTTAAAACTTGATCCACTACATCCCTTACAATATTCACATAGATTCCAAAAACTGGTATTTACAATATTGTCCAAAAGAACATTACTACCAGACTTTAAATATTGTATTGACGTATAAAGCATTGCAAATACCTTTACCACACCAAATCTTCCAATAGTCACAACTTCCAAAGAACTCCGCCAATCAACTTCTGTCAATCTGCAGGAGCGGTTAAAACCACTGTGAGAATCAAAACACATGCTCTGCAAATAACTAATTTTAACAATTAATGGCTAGACCAGTATCAGGCATACAACATCTTATCTATCAGGGTGTTTCACCAACATGTTTAAAATATATCCAAATTTTATCTGAAATCTTTATCGAAATAGTGTTTGAAAGCTCATCGCTGAAATAGATAAACAGACGGATAAGTAACCTCTACATTACATAAAATAACTCAACAGACCTAAACAACACAAATACCATGTGCCTTTTCCCAACTTGTCTCTTAGTTGTGGGTTAGACACAAAAACGGATAACAGATTACCACGCGATCGGAGTCAAATTTGTACTCATCAGAATCCTTCAACATTATATAAATGCTTTAAGGACGAACCGGTATTCAGATTAAATCATAAATAATTAGAAAATCATAAATAGATCCAAATATATTTATATATGGTTTGAGTTTATACTACTCATAAAACAGACTTTTCAGATCTAAACCGATTTCCAAATTACAGATTAATAAAATCAGATTTCTAGTATATATCATAACAAAGTTAACCAATCTTTGTAACGTCAGAGGCTTCCCTCATAAACCATACTCATATTCAATATACTTCAGATTTCAAACAACATTTTGTTATACTAGAAATGAAACAGAAATCAATCAGTTGAATATGAGACCAAAAATCAGAGTAACTAGCTAAGAGGTCATTATATATATAAAGTTGAAATCAGTGTGTCTAAATTTAACCACCAGGATCACTTTGTTAAAAACTAAATCAGGTTTACAAGGTAATACCTTAGGATTTATAAATATTAAAAAAAAAAGGTATCATAGCAGAAATTTAAATAGAACTTAAGAAAATCCAAGGTTTATTCAAAAGTAATGAGTTCAGATATTTCAGAATTTCAGGTTCACAGATAAGAAATACAGTAGTACAAAATCAAAATTTGAGATAAGAAATTTGAGAGGTTACTATACAAAATGGAGATATATAAACACTAAATTATGGTGTACGGTAAAACAGATTTAAATACTGACATTCAGATTTAATGAAATCAAATTTAGACAACCAAGATATCAGATTCATATCAATACTTTGGGATCTGCCCAACAGTTCGATAGAATTAAATACTTGCCTCCTCTCTCTCTCTCACGCGACCAACCTATCCTATAATAGAAAAAGACCAAATACCCCTTATAATTAATCATTATTAAACCTTTTGAGATTTTTAAAATGACAAAAATACCATTTTGCGAAGAGTTAGTCTATAATGGGTGTCCAAGCATCATGAGCGGTAAAGCAGTCCACATGTCTGTGTGACTTTGTGACCTACATGGACTTCCATGCATTGAAAGTCCATAAACGTCACAAAGTCACATGGACATGTGGACTGCCGTGTCCACCCATGATGGGTTGATGGGTGGGAAACCATTGTAGACAAACATTTTTGTAAAATATATTAACACTATAAATTGATGCAGTGCAAGAAAAGGAGGGGAATCATCACTGATTTCAACGTTAAAATAGGCTAGAACAAATTCAGAATTTCCATATTTAAAGATGTTGTCCACAGGCTTGGTTTCAGACTTGGGTCTGTAATAGGAGCAGAAGCTAGAAGCTGGCAAAAGATGAATAGGAACGGAAGCTGGGTGCTAGCAGGTTCAGGCCTTGGAGCAGAAGCTAGAAGCTAACAGATTCAGGTTTGGAGCACGGAGCTTCAGATTCAGATCTGAAAGCTTGAGCAGTTTGCTAAGAATATATAGCCAATCACAGTGAAGGAGCTGGAGCAAATCTCGGAGAAGAATCAGGAGTAGCTGGAGTAGATCTCATAGGAGAATCTGGAGCAGGTTCTCTGGAGCTGTGATTAAAAAAAAAGTTTGACCCACACGTAATCACGTGAAGGGGGATACCCAGATTTAGTTTTATCTTTTCTTTAGGTCCTAGATTTTATGATAGCTAATTAGAAAATAAGTTTTATTTACTTCTATTATCACATAGAGTCCAAGTTAGTTTAGGAAACTATATTAGAAAGTTTTAGTTATTTTACTGTTACTTGGAGTCCAAGTCTGATTAGGACTCTTAGTTAAGAGTTTATTTCATTTAGGATTAGGACTACCGAGAGTTTAAAATGAGGCTCTATTATTCTAAAGACAGTCTTTTATTGATTGAGATTGAATAAGAAAAAAGAAATTCTATTGTTGTTGTGCAACACTGCTGCTCGAAGTCCTTACCTCTGTCACTAGAAACCCAAGGTTTCTGTAAGTTCTGAGAATAAATATGTGTTAATTACTATTGCTGCTCTATAGTATTTTGTTGTCGAATTTGTCATATTTGGTTTATTATTGTTGTCATATATCACTAATATCAGGTTGGTTGATTTGGTTTATGAGTTTTTATATTTTACAGCACTTTAATATATCCCACAAAATAAATTCAGTAAGTACTAAGTAGTATTTTCACTCAGAAATTAAGACAGAATTAGCGATTATTATCGATGATGACTTTTGTGTTTTAACACAAAATTTCGAGTCAATGATTGGTCAATGTCATCGTTACTCCGATGATTGTTGACTGTATTATTATACGGCAACGGCAAAATTAAAAGAGTTATTCCCTCTTTAATTATCATGGGTTGCAATCTACGTCAAATGGTATCAAAGATAAGGACCTCGAGCAGCAATTTTGCACAACAACAATGAAAAAACATCTTATTCAATTTCAATCTGTAAAAAACTACATATACAGTAATAAAACCTATTTTTAACTCTCGGTGCCCCTAATCCTAAATAAATAAACTCTTAACCAAGGATCAAAATTTCGGCCGAAATTATCGGTTTCGGTCCCCACAGAAACGATAATTTGGGACCGAAATTTCGGTCATTAAATGTATGGGGTTATCGGCCGAAATTTCGGTCCAAATTTTCGGTTTCGGTCCCCTCCGAAACCAAAACGAAAACCGAAATTTTGATCCTTGCTCTTAACTAAGAGTCCTATTGAGAATTGGACTCCAAGTAACAGTAAAATAAAGTAAGACTCTGTAATATAGTTTTCTAAACAACCTTGGACTTAAGCAATAATAGAAGTCAATAAAACTTAATTTTCTAATTTAACTATCCTAAAATATAGTACCTAAAAAAATTGTAAAACTAAATTTGAGATCTCAATGTGATTCCCTAGAATAATCTCGGTAGCCCCCCTCACGCGGTCACTTAAAGAGATACTGCGAGGGTCAATCTTCTTTTTTTATCACAGCTCTAGAGAATTGCTCCAGATTCTCGTATGAGATCTGTTCCAACTGCTCTGGCTACTTCACTGTGATCGACTCCAAATTCTTAGCAAACTGCTCCAGCTTCTACATATGAATCTGCAACTCCCTGCTCCAAACTTTAATCTGTCAACTTCCAGCTTTTTCTCTAGGACCTGAACCTGCTAGCTCCCAGCTTCACCTCCTAATGCAACTTCAGTCGGCTCCTAGCTTCTGTACCTATTATAGCCTCAAGTCTGAAACCAAGCTTATGGACGGCCCCTTTAAATCTGGAAATCCTGAATTTGTTCCAGCCAATTTTAACTTGGAAGTCGGTGTTGATTCCACTCTTTTACCTGCACTGCATCATTCTCCCCGGGTTGAGAAAAACTCGGCTCCAACGAATTGGCTTGTTATTGCATATACCCTTTGTTCCTCCCTTTGACCTGATCTTCCATGTTGCCGGTTAGTTGATGATGTAGACCCACCATTCCTCTTGACAGTCGAATCATAAATTTGGTACCCAAAGCTTCACAATGAAGCAATTCTATTAATAATCGTCTATTGTCCCACCACCATCAGATCATCCTCTGGGTTAACATTGACTCGCGTCAACGATCAAATATGAAAATTTAATATTGGTTGTACCTCCATCGGGCAACTTTTCACAATTAAAATCACCATCGGACCTTGATTAATGATCATGGCTCGATTTAGCACTCTAGCACCATCGGAACCTCCATCGAACCATTGATCTTCCTCTTGATGAAGATTGAAAGCTCTTTCACCAGCAGGAATTTCTTTAACCGTCGAATCGCTCATTGAATCTCGATATACCTCTTTTCCACCGTCGAAACTCCCTCGGACACGTGATCTTCAATTTGAAAACAACCTGAGATCTTATCATTGTTAGATGTGTCATCAGATGGTTGATCTACAACTGAATTTTGATATGGGATCTCGATGGCTTCGTTATCCACTTTTGGATTGAGATCTGATCGTTGGTCGTCACTCAGATCTTCGTCTTCGAACTTCGCGATGAAGAAAGATGGTGTCAATGGCATACACATTGATTTTGCGTGCCTTCTTGTCATAGATCGATATTTGACGACTTCGATCGTGGTCTTCGGCTGGCTTTTACACAACAAAATCATGCGGTCTATCTCTCGAAGCACCCTTTGAACCTTGAATTCCAATATCTATAAACGTGACAATAATGACTCCAATAGTGACATCTCATTACTTCTCACGGCATAATTCCTTCTTTTCTCCATGGAAAATACTTGTGATCAGTCCAATCGCATGAACGATGTGGACTTCATCCCTGGTGACATCTTGTCACTACCCAGGGCATTTTTCCTCGTCCTTCCCACAAACGTCAACAACGATAACAATCGTTGATTCTGTCTTAATTTCCGAGTAAAATTACTACTCACTAAATTTACTATATGATTGTTGGGATATTAAAGTGTTGGAAAATATAAAAACACATAAACCAAAACAACAAACCTGACAAGTGATATATGACAACAATAATAAACCAAACGTGATAGATTCACTAGCAGAATATGATAGAGCAGCAGCAACAATAAATAAAATAAATTATTCCCAGAATCCTGCAGAAACTTTGGGTTTTTAGTGGCAAAGGTAAGGACCTCGAGCAGCAGTATTGCACAACAACAATAGAAATAAAATGACGGGGAAGCCACATACATGGACATAGTTTCGGACCACATCGTTTCTACCGGCGTAGAAAGAAGCAGCGTTATGGAAGTCAAAGCTAAGGAAAGATGGAAAGAAGGAATTCTGGAGAAAGAATGGCGAAATTTCGATCAATCGAAATTCAAATTCGATCGATCGAATGTCGACGGCGATTTTCATAGAGATATGAAATTTCGATCGATCGAAATTTCAAATCGATCGATCGATCGAAATTTCAAATCGATCGATCGATTTTCAAATTCTATCGATCGAAATCGCGCTGAGAATTTTAATTATTTTAAGAGTTTAATTTCGAACTTTTGTTTCAAGGGTTTATTTGTCTTTTATTTAATATTCGTTTTAGGGTTTTCTTTTATTGTAAGACCTCCTATATAAGGTCTTTAAACAATGTAATTAGGGGAGTTGATTGATTATTGAATGCTTTTATGCTTGAGTAATCTTTGCCTGAGATGGGTTTGGTGTAAGACCAAGGGAGTGATTCCCCTATATTTTCCTTATTGTTGTTATTGATTTGCGTGGTTTGCTTATATTTGATATCTCTAAATCTCTACGTTCTTCTCTAGCCATAGCCTAAATCCCTCCTTGTGATCCCCGAAACCCTAAACCAGTTTTGAAGCCTAAATCACACAAGCCCATACCTTTTCCAAAATCATAAACCGATCTAAAAGTCATTGGCCTTTACAAACCGTAAATCCCTTTCACAACCCAATTTGGAATCCGTGAATCTACATCGGACCAAAGACGAGCGCCTAATCCTAGAAAAGTTAGAGTACTATCTCTAGGCCGATCTCGCCTCGACTCTAAAGTACTTGCGCATCGGATTGGACCCTATCTGGATCTCGTGTGATCTACCCATCAGAATTCTGCAAACCCTAAGGTATCAAAGATAATTTTGCGATTAAACTTGAATTAATTTATTTAATTTCGACAAAATCTTCATTAAATCATATTCCGCATTTTAGGGTTGTTGTCCGGCATCATAAAATATTTCTTATTAATCTCAATCTATAAAAAACTGTCTTTACAATAATAGAACCTCCTTTTTAACTCTTGGTACTCCTAATCCTTAATGAAATAAACTCTTAACTAAAAGTACTAATGAGACTTGGACTCCAAGTAACTGTAAAATATAGTAAACTCTCGCTACTCCTATTCCTAAATAAAATAAACTCTTGAATAAGAGTACTAATGAGAATTGGACTCCAAGTAACAGTAAAATAAAGTAATACTTTCTAGGGAGCCATTACTTGCACACGCTTTTGAAATGATTGCACCAAATTAACCAAAATTTGTCTTTGCACATTATTCTTGTGATTGCACCTAGAACTTAAAAAAATTGAGTTTTATGTTGGCTCACGTCACTCTCTCTCTCTCTCTCTCTCTCTCTCTCTCTCTCTCTCTCTCTCTCTCTCTCTACTCGGTTCCTCTTTCTTCACCGTTCTCTCTTTCTCTCTCTTCACCGCTCTCTCTCCACTCTTCTCTATCTCTCTTGATGAACGAGCAATTCATTAAAAAGCAGGAAGGTGGGAGAGCAAGAGGCTCAAACTCATCAACACCCAGAAGAACTAACCACAAGGGAAGGCTCTTAGCCAATCCCAGAAGGCCCCATGAAGTCACCCTCAGTCATCTACACCATTAGCACTCGTGGGAACATAAGAAAACGACAGATTTATTGGAGAGGAGGAGAGTAATGTTATCATATATGTGCCTGTATTCCCAAGGCGCTTGCTGATCCGGAGCACCTGCCAATTAAGCATAAGACAAATGCCCATTTCCGCATCTTTGAATTTCGCTAGTGCCCAGATGGATGGAAAAAGAATCAAGCGTCTCACCTTCGTGGTTGGATATAAAGCCATCACCACCAGCCATACCGGGGTTTCCAAGAGCACAACCGTCGAAGACGGGGAACCATTTCTGCATTTGATTTTAATATGAGATGAATGGAATTGCCTACAATCACAACGTTCTCTCTCTCCTCCACCCAAGGTGCAACCACCAGGGTAACTTACTCATTTGAAAAAGTAAGATAATCTCAAAAATTTTACTAATGTAGGGCAACCACTTGAAAAGTGTGTGCAAGTAATGGCTCCCAACTTTCTAAAATAGTTTCTTAAACTTGGACTCTAAACAATAATAGTAGTAAACAAAATTTATCATTCTAATTTAATTATCCTAAAATCTAGGACCTAAAGAAACCATAAAACTAAATCTGCGATCTCACTGTTATTCCCGAAAATAATCTCGGTATCCCCCCTCACGTGAGATCACGTAAGGGCCAAACTTCTTTTCTTTATCACAGCTCCAAAGAATCTGCTCCAGACTCTCCTATGAGATCTGCTGCAGACTCTCCTATGAGATCTGCTGCAGATTCTCCTATGAGATCTGCTGCAGTTGCTCCTGATTGTTCCCCGAGATCTGCTCCAGCTCCTTCACTGTGGTTTATTCCAAATTCCTAGCAAACTGCTCCAACTTCCAGATCTGAATCTGCAGCTCCCTACTCCAAACCTGAATCTATCAGCTTACAGCTTCTGCTCCGAGACCAAAACCTGCTAGCTCCCAGCTTTCGCTCCTATTTCAGCTTCTGTCAGTTCCTAGCTTCTGCTCCTATTACAGCCCCAAGTATGAAACCAAGCCTGTGGACATCCCCTTTAAATCTAGAAATCCTAAATCTGTTCTAACCTATTTTAACCTCAAAATCAGTGTTGATTCCCCTCCTTTTTTTGCGTTGCATCATAAATCTTATAAATATTTGGAATTTAAAATCCGGTAGCCTTGTATAGAGTCGAGTCTTTACATTCTACTTATGGATATTGTGCCTTACTTGAAGGCAATCTGGTTGCTTGGAAGAGCAAGAAACAACAAGTGATTTCTTGCTTCATTAATGAAGTAGAATATTGTAATGACCCTAAAATTCAGAACAGAATTCAACTGCTTTGATATGCGTGCCCGGCACGGAAATCGAGATAAATTAAAATTTTAAATTAATATTATTGGAAATAATATTAATCCACAGTTAGGTGAAGTCATGTATGACTTCTTATGTAAGTCCAAGTTTTGTAAGACCTTAGATGAGGCGTGGTACGCCGAAGAAATTATATATGTGCCCAACACCGGAATTTAATTTGGGAAATAAAAATATCAAAGATATTTCTCTGTAATAGCTTATAAGGAAAGGAAGAGAGTTAGGATTCTTTTCTCCACTCCTTTTTCCTTGTTTTTTGGTTGATTTGGTACTAAGAGATTGGGTTTAGGTATTATATCATCTCACGTTGGTTAGCTTGGGTTTCAGAAGAACTCCGTTGTGAAACCAAGGCTCGAGAATACCCTATATGGAGAATTCTCGGAGATAGAGTGTGAAGGGGTCGATCTAAATGATCCATGTATAGTCGAGGGATGTGTGCTATCGCTGTGTGTTGAAGCGGAACCACGCATCTGCTCTTCTGAGTCATAGACGGCGACAAATTCTGAAATTCGGATCTGAAACCCTCTTCGGGTCGCGTTCGCCGAGAACCCGAAAGCGACACTAAAGAGGTGAGTTATTAGATTAGATTGTAGAAGTTATGACCTAATAAATGCGTAGATGCAAGTATGTATGTGGTCTATTAAGGATCATTAGGGATTAAAGATGAAAATAGGTCAAGATTAATGATCGGTATTTCTGACAAAAACTGTCATATTTGATTGATCAAATTAGGTATTTGGTCGATCAAATTAGGTATTTGGTCGATCAAATCTGGGATTGATCGATCAATGTGAAAGATTGATCAATCAAATCGTATATGCAATTAATGAAACAATAAGTGTATTTTTCTGGAAGTTCATGCCCGACAGTGATTGATCAATAAAATTTGGATTTGATCGATCAAATTTGAAGGTTAATCGATCAATTTGAGAAATGATCGATCAATATGAGAGGTTGATAGATCACAAGGAAGTGATCGATCAAGGGTGTGAATGATCGATCAATGTGAAAGATTGATCGAACAATTTGGGAATTGATCGATCAAATCGTATAAATGAATGTGCAAACAGGAGATCGGTATTTTTGGAAAATTTAAGTCTGACTTGCTTGATCAATCAATGAGGAAATTGATCGATCAAATTGGAAAATTGATCGATCAAACAAGGAAGTTGATCGATCAAGTTTCCTCTATTCAGTGTGAGTTAGTTGAGAGATTGATCGATCAAAATAGATATTTGATCGATCAAATTGGAGGATTGATCGATCAAACAGGGATATTGATCGATCAATCATCCCTGTTTCTGTTGTTTTGGTTTTATGGGTAAAACACTATTGGATATCGTTCCAGTTGATATCCTGACATCTCTGACACTAAGTATACTATGTCTATGGTCTAGGATCAGACCGTGATGCATTAAAAAGCTTTGGATTTGCTTAGAAAAGTCTAATCTGAGATAAGGGAAATTCAACCGAACTTGCATTTATTTTTTATCTCATGGGTTCTAGCTTCTGTGTTCTGACGCATGTTTTGATTTTCTTTTCCAAATCATGTCTTGCATATGAATGAAAGTTCCATCACCTCTAATTCTTATTATCTGATATCTGTCATCTGATTCTTGTTATTATGATATGTATGCATGCGATCTTAAGTTTATCTATCTGACGAATCCCACCGACTCGGCGGTATATCCGTAACTGGCACATTCGTGCATCTGCTTTGAAAATTTCTCGCCACAAATGCGCTCCTTAGATGAGGCATTGTTGCATTTCTAAAACTGTTCATTGAACGACGATGGTAGGGATTACCCATCGGCACACATCCGGCTACCACGTGCTATATTCACGGGAGTTACTTAAGTATACTATTTTAAGTCATTTAAATATTGTATGTATAGCATCCTGAAAACTCTGAGGTTATGACTGTTCTTACAAGTTTTGCATATCTGAGTATCTGTCTGCATCTGTCCATTTCTGTCCATACTCTGCCTTGCTTATCTGTCTGAGTTATATTCTGCAACCATGTTTTACAATTAAGATGCAAATTTAACTAAATTTCTTCTATTGAGCTTAGATGGTTAGCTCACTCCTGACTTTGTGTCATAGGTTCTGAGGCTCGAGCACCAGTCACAAAGAGCGACCCAAACTATCAACCAGAGGCCGAGGACGAGGAGACTGATATTCAGGCCGACGAGTTTTACCCTTAGCCTGGGTATATTAGTCTTGTATTTTGGGTTTCTGTATTGTATTTTGGATTATTTGTGCGCCTAGTGGCCACCTTCTGTATTATTTACTATAGATACTTTACTTGTATTCGTATAGATTCTATAAGAACCACACTATCGGGAACCATTGTTTTGGGTGATGGATGTCCATCACCAGTGGTTCTTCTTGATTCCTTTTTGGGGATGTATATTCTTTTGTTTTTACATATATGCATTGTTTTATTTCTTCTTTCTTTTAAATGCCTTATATGATGACTCGATCTACCACTACTGGACCATGTCTGCTCTGATTCCCGCTAGACGAGCAGGCACTCTTTGATTTGTCCCGGGGATCATCCAGACCATGATCCTGATGGCAAGGGTTTCCGAGTGCGGAAATCCGGGCTGTCACAAATATCGAGTCATTGCTCATGGAGATTGTTAACTACTATGGCTTCGTTCTCTAATCATTGGGCTTGGATTTCCCTTCGGTGGGCCTATGCCTCTTCATTGTGAAAATGAAGTGGCCAAAAAAAAAAATCATTTGATTATGTCTTACATGTGAGGCCAAAGCATATTGAAGTCGATAAACATTGGAGCTCATTGATGTTTCTTCTTCTCAACAACTTGCAAACGTTTTCACCAAGCCTCTTAGACCCATGGTTCTTGAAGGCATTGTGAGCATGATATCCATGCTCCAACTCGAGGGGAGTGTGAGTAAGGTTTATGGTCTCTCTCTCTCTCTCTCTCTCTCTCTCTCTCTCTCTCTCTCTCTCTCTCTCTCTCTCTCTCTCCCTCTTAATCTCAGGGAGAAATAGAATAGCAGGTGAGGGAATTTAATCTCAGGTTGTGTTGCTGTTCAAGATAGTGGTGAAGGTGAATTTAATGTGTAATTCATTCTTAGGACGGTTTATCCCAACTACGTATCTATCTAATCATTCTTATCTAGGGATGAGAGGTCTGTATTTATATGAATTTCTCCGCAATTGTATGAGTTTGACACAAAAAAAGAGCATTGGCCTTCAACTATTTGACATGCGGAGGGGTTGATTGTAAGACGGTAGAACTCAAAAAGAACATCATAAAGCTAGTAAACGGTATTTCGAGGTGACAAACAAAACATGTTATGCATGGGCTCATATCTAATATGTACCGATCTAGTATTATTTTATACATAATAAATCTTCAACAAAAAAAATTGTCGAGAACTTTTAGGAGTAATAAAAGAACTAGAACAATTGGAGCAAGTTGTTGAATAAATAACCTAAAAATACATTTACACAAGTGTAGAGTGGAAATGGCGTAAGGTGGTTATATAGTGAGATCCATGAGAAGAAGAGAATCATCAGGTTCATTGACGTGAGGCTCCGAAGAAATTTTGTTCGTAGTGGTTAATCTATGAACTACGAGGAGACGCGCAAAGGTGCTGTGCATGCCCTTGACACCTTTTTTGTGATCGAGTTCAAGGATCAAGATTCAGTTGAATGTCAAGAATTCTTCACATCGACGTCATCATCATATTAAAAAAATATTAATAACCATGAGTGAAAATTACGAAGAAAACGAACATGAAGAACTCTATCTCCAAGTTTTGAAATTACCGAAGATGATGGAAGACAATATTCAACAAATCACAGCCATCAAAACAAATAAGACCCGCAAAGGAGCGCATCAATGATACCTTGGAAAGGATGATCGTAGAGGACAACACATGGATCTCAAAACTGGACTTGCCAAGGCTGAATTAGAGATCTGTTTGGAGTTTATGCAAAGAGCAACTTGTCGGAGTTCAGTTCTTCTCTACCCAGGGATGATGAAGTAGCTCAGCTCCACATAAACAAAAGAAATGTAAGGTCAAGTGACATAATGGCCCTTTGAGTGGGACCACAAGAGAGATTTGTCCCTATGTTTCTCATGCAAATGGGGTAAGAAATAGGGGAGAAATGTCTCTTCCTCATGAAGCTTTTTTACAGAAGTTCAATAAATTTTGAACTTTTTAATCCGAATTATGCTCTTTATCCCTTCGCTAATAAATGTTTTTTTTAAATTCTTTTGTAATTATTAGTTTTATTGCTAAACTAGGATAAGATGTATAGGTAGATAGTGGCTGGAATGAAAAATAGAAAAGCAAGGGGATGTGCACACTCAGTGACTGACATTATTATAATTTTGCTAAAAAGATTTAGTTCTTCTCATGATCTATGTTTTCCATTACTGATCTATACAATTGAAGGAAAGCTGTGATTTGTATTATTTCTCCATAGCTGTCAGGGCAATACCCTTCATACATACAGCGTAGGAGTTTGCTTAAGAGACTAAATGCCTAGTTTTTGCTCCCTAATTCTGTATGCTTAGGAGGCTAAGATACCTGGATTCTTCACAATACCTAGACAAACCAACGCAAGAGAATTGCAAGTTGGCTAAGGATACCTGATGTTATTTGGAGACTAATACTATTAATCCTGTAAATTTCTCCCGGCACCACAGATCATCACCTACTCTGGAGCTCCAAGTGAGTGCACTTTTATAATTTTGAAATCTCCTATTTTCCTTACACTTATTTCACCAACTATTTTCTACAATATTATAATGAATGAAACATAAATTTGGAAGAAATTACCGCAATTTAACCAATCTCTACATCTATTTTAACATAAATAGCTTTAACCATGATTTCATTAGGATATTTTAAACCTGTCACTCCTGCAACTTATAGCCAATAATGTATTGCACAAGTACATAAAAATAGTGTTGCATAAAAAGCCAAATAATATTGCAGAATTATATTGATATACCTATGAATAAATAATATATCAAGTACATGATGTGTAGTATTGTACCTTACTTTACAGGATCCTTATTGACACCCTACACGCCTTACCCAATTCTTGTCCTATATATGCACAACTTTCTTGCCTATTATTCATAAAGCCTCCATCATCACTATCGCATACACACTGTGCTGGTTAATAATCAACAGAGCCTCCATTTCATTCTAGGTATGTCAATGTATCATATATTTAGTTATTTAATTGGTAAATATAAATGCAGAATTGAACCTCAGATATCAATGATAAACAATTGAAGACCATGACAAATGGGGGGAAAGGCCCATTCCTCTACAAATTCTGGTGTTTTCACCTGAAAAATTAGTTGTGTCAATGATCTAGAGTGCCCACCTGACCTGAGAGACCGAGCCTGATTTCTGGCAGGTTTTAGGCCTGAAATTCAGGCCCAATGCCTGGTCGAGGGCAAAATATCTTAGGCCAAAGTGATAATCAGGATGGGCTTCGGCAAAGACATTGAAATAGCTTGACCAAGTCCAATTAGCTAAATAATATGCATGGCCCGATTAACTAGAGCATATAATCTTTACTGTGTATATTTCAGTAACTTATGTTACCTGACCCCAAATAGATGGGACAAGGACAATTTGACAACCTCGCTCACCATTATTATCGAATCAAGGTGTCTAAGTATAATTTGATTTAACATCATAATTATTGAATCCATACTAACAAAGTCATAAACTTTTTCCGATTAATCAGGAAAGTCAGCAATTTCAATGGGGTACCGATCCAATCCCCAAGAATCGGCTGAATCAGCAAGTTGCCAATTTCTTCAATGGATTGGCATTTCAGTAAATTCATCTGCTGATTCAGTTAATATAAACTTTTTTAAAACTACTTTTTTCAGTTTTCATTTCTCTCCTCTTTCTCTCTTCAGACTGCTGAGTCCCTAACCCTAATCTATACATTCCAATGGCCTCCTACCATCGGTGAACTCCTCCAGCAATCTGCGGCCAGCGCCAATCAAGTGTATAAGGAAATATTTTTAAACCCCAATCTACACTTTGTTTTTTGTATACCCCCTTTTCCAAAATCCCCAAACTTACATTCTCATTTCTTGTATTTTTAGCTCTCTGGCAGCAACCTGAAAGAGATCCAGCGGTGCCAGTGGCGGCGTGCACTTCATCTTCTTCAGCTACTTTTTTCTTCTTTAACGATAAAACAAGTATCTCTATTGTTCCCTCTTCTTCACAATCATTGACTCAATGCATGATTATGAAGCTTCAAATCCCTGTTCAAATATGGTTGGTTGTGTAGTTACAGGCCATGGAGACAATGCGTAAATGATTGTAGCATTCAAGATTTACTTCAGAGTGTAAATTTTCATTGCTAGAGCTTGGGTCCATGTATCTATCTACCAATACAAAAGTGCAAATTTTCTTTACTGGATTGGCATGATTGGGATGGCTGATTAGTTCATAGCTTTTGTGTTCACAGATGGATCACTCTAACTGTTTCTATTTTATTTTTTGATTTCTTAATGCTGCTTTTTAATTGCTTTGAAAGGAATTGTTTTTTTCCAAATACTCCTGAGAGCTTTGGTCAGTGATTGTTTTGTAATCTGTGATTTTTCCAGAATACAAAGCACAAATTTTGGTTATGAACACTGCTTTTCTATAACAGCTATTTTATTGGTCGAAAAACACTCCAAAAGGCCAAGGTATGTTAACGGCAAAGGCCCTCAACTAAAATTTAAAGCATCAACATCTTTGAAAAACTATTTGTCCTTATTTCAAGAATCATACTTTTATCAACATTAACCTTCTGTCCCGAAGTAGGTAATGGAGAACGAATTTAATATCCCAAATTTGGCCATCAAGGCTCCATAAAACAACAGACTACCATCCACATGCTGAAGATGCTACCTTGAAACCTTCAATCAAACTCATCACCCTAGCATGGTCCATTAGTCGAGTAAGCAATTCTGTAATCATGTCAAAGAAGAAATGAGGAGAGGATCACCTTGCCTCAAATCTTTTTGAGCTGTTATAGAATCCGGTGGCCACCCCATTGACCAAAATAGAAAAGCATGCTTACAAGAAAAAAACCTCTATTCACAAACGTAATTTCAAACCAAATACTAATCCCTCCAACATATAATCAAGAAAGAGTCAAATCCACTTTACAGACCAAGCCATGGTGCCCTAACCTATGTCCTAAATCAACATATTCGTGGACCATGATTACCACATCCAAAATTTGATAGCCATGAACAAAAGCACGTTGTTTAGTGGATCCTACTTTGCCCATAAGTAGTTTGAAACAGTTAGCCAATAAATTTGCTATAATTTTATACATACCACCAAGTAAGAGAATCGGACAAATGCCATCCACCTCTGCAGCCCTTCTTTCCTAAGAATCAAATATGATAAACATAAAACTATATATCTCGCCCACTAAAAGTAAATCCTAACCATGATAAATTTAAAACTATATAACAATAAAATCCAACAAAACCATATCTAAGAGGCTCATTGTATGATCCAAACATATAAACAAATTTGAGCTTATATCAAAATCTAACATTCACCTCATCTTCAGTGAGATCCTTTAGAGTTCCACCCCTTGCCATGATAACCCCAAAAATTCACCTGTTAAGCCAAGAATGTTGCGTAACCCAATACTGGTTTTGCCAATGGAAACTTTGCTCATAATAGAGGTTTCAAGCTACCTCTTTCAACAAATGTACAAGCACACACATAAAGAGGGAAGCAGGTTTTTCCTAGTTGTATATTTATCAATAAACAATAGGTGTATTAGAAATTCTCAATTTCTCAAAAAGTGAAGAAAAAATACCCGGTGCGGATTGTTCATTCTTACATATTTCCTTTTAAACCATATCAGTGATCAAAAACCACAATTGAGACTACATCCTATTATCTTGGATTCGCTGGAAATTGTTTTCCATAAATACTTCATATGTATGATCAAGGAAAACCTGATTGAGATCCCTCTAAATCAATATAAACACGAAATCATAAAATTAAAAATCAATTTTTAAAAAAAATTGATATGTCTCGCAGAAATCTATCAAACCGTATAAATCTCCAACAAAATCCATCAAAACCAGAATTAGAATAATCAGAAAACCTCCAATTCCGACACGAGTACAGATCACTTGTTAAACACATATACTTCCAAAGATACATAAGCGATTAACACCAGAAATTCTGACGGGTAACCACACCAAATATATGATATGTCTCGCAGTAATCAACAGAACTTATGGCTATAAGTGTTCATATATCTTTTCAGAAAATGTGTGCGTCTTACAAGATATTTTTTACAGTCTGCTTTCTCCATAGATCCACAAACCACAGCAATAAAACGATAAAGCAGCGAGATCTAACGAAGATCGAACAAAAAAAATAGCAACAAAAATAGATAAAGACGGGTAAGTTAGCAAAATTACCACTTTATTATGGCGTCCAGGCGATTTTTTTCTGTTTCCCTTTTTATTCAAGATTCAGGATACTACCTTCCCGCCGTAGATTAGAAGAATAGAAGAGAGAGGAACAAAAAGGTTTTAAAGAGAGAAAAAAGGGCAACGAAGATCTTTTTCTTTGCTTGCAACCTAAAAGTAGGGGTGTTTTAAAGGGGCTGCTGTAGCCAATAAGATTTCAAGGTGTTGCAGTATGTTCGAGCGAGCTCTTAGCAAAACGGTTCGATGGCCCCGAGCCTTTTGGGCTTCACTTTTGTAAGTCCACAGGGCAAGCGCGCTACACATGTTAATATAAATAGAGGGACACCATTAAATTCATCTAATTTAAATGCTACATTCTAAAGATTTTCCATCTTTATCATCTCAACAAAATAAATGGTCATCATCTCATTCATATTTGGCTATTTTGAATAATATAATAGAGATTTTCTTTTATACCTTATAACCTTCAAATCCTATGACTATGATGAAGTTTTCACTTGGCTTTAAGTCCCCCAAATATCAACTCTTTCTTTTAAATGATAGCTCTAACTATCTCAATTGGACCTCTAAGTGCACTATATTTGGAAAATCATTAACTGATGTGAACTAGATGATGAAGATCAATTTTCTTTTCAATCTTTTCACATAATGGGGCTTGAGATCAATGGAGTACTATCAGACGGTCAATTTATAATTCATGCGACATACATCCCCAAAAGGTGATCGAAATTTGTGGGGCACATCATACTCAAACATGATTTTCAATAACTTTTTGGGATGTGTTATTTATACTACGTGTAAAAAAAAATTGACTGTCAATACACTCATGATTTCAAGATCTATGATTTAGACGAAAACGATCGTTATTGTCTAATTAAAAATAATAAATAGTATTCGTTTAAGTTTTTCATCTGAAAAAAAAATATTGAAAATCATGTGACACGCGACATGCTTAAACATGATCATGGGCATACCTTCAAAAGGGCAAAGAGTCATGTAGCTTATTAATTTTTTGAACATATACCAAAAGTTGGTTCATGCAATTGATAGACCACTTCATGTCATTTGGCATTCAATCGATTTATTGATTATATAGTTAAAAACTTAGAATCAGTAACTGTAAATCTTATAAAAATGCACATGTTGCCAAAATAAAATTTCCAACTAAAAAATGTGACAAAAGATGTGTAATAATCACTTGCACCACGTATCAGTACATGGTGTCAAAATGGTGCCCTATATATAAAATATCTCACCTTAATTTTATATGCATGCTATTATTTTTAAGTCACATGATTCACATGATCATAATATAAATCATATTTATGTTAAAATAGCATTAAAAAATAAAAATAAACATATAATTTAAAACATAAAAGTAGGGTTATCAATAGGTCATGATAAAGGTTTGACTACCCCGACTCAACCTAATACCCGAAAGGTCAAGAGTATATGCCCAACCCGATCTGACACCTATTCCGACCTTAACCTGAAGGGTCGAGAGTATATACCCAACCTGACCTAACGCTTGACCTGACATGGCTGAAAACACTCATTATTATTATTATTATTATTATATAATATCGTGTAATTCGAGCTTAGTCGACCAAAGTTTTTCTTAACCTGACCCAACCATGTCTACATATTGTATCTGACACTTCATGCCTAACTTAGCCCAACATGTCAAGTTTAGTGTCTAGCCAAATAAAAATGTCGTCCTGAGTAGATCGAGTATCAAGTCAACCCAATCTGTTGAGAGCCCTACATAAAAGTATCATATATTTGTCCAAGTCAAATAAAGTTAAGTATTTGCCTAAGTCCTACGACCAACCATACCTATGGATGCAAGTTTTGAACCGAAATTCGAACCCGACCTGACCCGAAAATCGATTTAGACCGAAACAATTCTAGTTCAATTTGATTTCGATTTTAGGTAGGAGAAGCCGAAAACCCATGATGAGAAAATCTGATCAGGCGTACATTAATCATGGCTTAAAGGGTTTCAAGTTTTCAGTAAATTATATATTTTGGTAACTTTATTAATACCGGCAGAATATTAAAGGGCACCTATGCCAAAAACGATTGACTCTCTGTATTATTTGATGGAGATCGTTTTTCAGCCCAATCTTCCACATAAGGGATCTTCATATCATGGGCTTAACATTAGACGATCATTTTTTTTATTTCACGCGGCTCAGATCCCAAAATATGACCCTAAAATTATATGACATACATCATGCTCAAATTTAATTTTTGGGCTATTTTTATCTTATATGTGTCACATCTACATCTTTTAATTCAAAGCAAGTCAAATATCTTATTATAAAATTATTAATTCTTTTAACTTTGTGGGTTTCTTTGAAGGTGATAAAAATAAGGAAGGAAAGAGAACTTTTATGGCAAATTTTTTAATTCTCCGAACTTTGTAGGTTTATTGGAAGGTGCTTAAAATAAGGAAGGAAAGAGAACTTTTATGACAAAATTGTTAATTCTCTTAACTTGATGGGTTTCTTTGAAGGTGCTAAAAATAAGGAAGGATAGAGCCTATAAGCGAGACATGCGCTACTACTGATACAACATGAGATGAAAAATATCGTCTAAATGATCTTACACCATTAAAATATGTATATTTTTTTCTTGATCTTAAGTGCATAGCACAGGATCAATCTAAAGAGTCCAAGTGGTGTCGAGGATTGGAACATATTTCAATTAAAAAATTACACTTGTGAGACGATGCAAATTGTATGATCGATCAATCAATCAATGTTAATATTGGCCGTTCAAAAATAAGAACAAGAGCAAATATAAGCATGGTATAAAAAATCAACTGATACCGATATGTATCGGTTTCTCAGTAAATCGATACATATTGGTATCCTAACTCGGGTTCAGTATCGGCCGATACCTATATATATATATATATATTAAATAGGCTGATACGTATTGGCCGATACCTAGTATTATGCATATTGTGGTAAGAGAAACGGCACGTTTGAATGCATGTAGTCAACCGACGTTAAGGGCTTTAATTACATTAATCGTTATAATGTAATATGATCCGAGAAATGGTTAGGATCAACCAAGTTGAGCTAGATTTCGAGTTCAACTACATCTCCCATATTTGGAAATAGTAAAATCTTGACTGCACGTCATCCTATAAAAAATAAAACATATGAAAATTACGATTCTCTCATATCCAAGAGCTGTAGATGTGGTTGAACTTGAAATTCAATTCAACCTAGTTGGACTTGACTATTCAAGTGTGTTAGTGTATATAGCCTTAAAACATTCTTTATAGGAGACTTTTAACATGAGAATAAAATTAAGGGTTGAGCCTCATAAATTATTTTTGGATGGATAATATTTGATGGATAATTTTGCAGACAGCTTATGTGGCGCGATGTGACTAATTGCACGCATAGTGGAGCCCGAGCACTATAGCCAGTCACATCGCTCCACATAAATTGTCTATCAAATATTGTCCACCGTTTATAATTTTCTTTTTCATCTGTGCGTCGATGCATGCACAAAAAAAGGCCACTTAACATATTTATTAAATGTGCTACCAAACGAACTTATTTTTTGGTCAAAAGGAAAATAAAGCATAAGAGTAGCCCTCAATGAGCCAGGGCTGGCCCTCGGCCAAGGCCCAAGAGGCGGAAGCCTGGGGCCCCCAAATTTTTGGGGCCTCCAAATCTTGGAAATCTTTACTATATAGTTGTTTAATATAATTTTTAATGTATAAATGTATTAACTAAATATAATTATTTAGTTGGTTAAGTTACTTTTGTTGCTCTACTTTTTACTCAAGAGGTTGTGGGTTCAGCTCTTATCACATCCTATATTTGCAATCTTTTTTAGAGTACCTTTAAATCCACCCACCAAATCTTTGAGTTCACTCACATTGAAACCCATTGATTGATTTGAATCCGATGATGCAGATCGTTGTTCACTCCAATCTTTCACATAATGGATCTTCAAATCATGGGCATGCCATCAAACAATATATTTTTGATTTCATGTGGTATAGATCCAAAAAAGTGACCTTATTTGAGCGTGATGAGTTCCACGTGATGTTAATATCACTTTTTTGGAATGGACACCATTTAAAATAAAAAATTGATAGTGAATGGTATAAGCATGATCTAAAGATGCAACGGGTGAAAGATTGGGGTGAAAAACGATCTGCATTGTCGGATTCAAAGCAGTCAATGAATTTCAACGTGCGTGAACTCAAAGATTCGGTGGGTGGAATTAAGGTACTCCTTTTTTTAATGCCCACGCGTTCTTCGAAAAGCGCTCAAGTCCCCGACCCCGACCCCTTGAAAACCATTGATGCCTTTGAATGAGATGATGGAAATCGCTTTTCATATCTATTTTTCACAAAATAAATCTTCGGATTAGGGCCTAGAATTTTTTCATTCCATGTGTCTCAAATCTCCAAAAAATGCCTTTGAATCATATAACACACATCACTCTCAAATGTGATTTTATAGGCATTTTTTTAAGACCTATGACAAGTGGAATCACAAACCGATTGTTTAGGTGCACCATAATCTCAAGATCTATTGAGTGAAAGGTGTATATATATATATATATATATATATATATATATATATATATATATATATATATATATATATATATATATATCCATTTTTTGCAAATGACTTGTCAATTTTGATCTACTCGACGAGACTTATCCAATGAACTTATTTTTTGAATTTTTTGAGATTGTTAA
This sequence comes from Chloranthus sessilifolius, assembly GCA_021018995.1. Classification (NCBI taxonomy): domain Eukaryota; kingdom Viridiplantae; phylum Streptophyta; class Magnoliopsida; order Chloranthales; family Chloranthaceae; genus Chloranthus; species Chloranthus sessilifolius. The sequence continues at coordinate 28,381,109 of CM037589.1, forward strand.
AGTATTAAAAAATGTCAGTGAAAGATTCAATGGCAGTTAAGCAATAAAAAATGTTAAAATGTTATTAGTTGGCTTACTCGATCCTTCGGGTACCTTCTACTATTTATTTTTTCTCTGTTTGTGTTGCATTTTTCTTTAATATATACTTTCGTTAATTTATTAGTTGTGCTTTCAAATTAGAAACAATAGAATGGAATATGAATACATTTGTAATCTAAAAGCAATGATTATTGTTTTATATGTCAAAAAATAAAAAATTATGGCAAATATTTTTTAAAGATTAATATGAAAGAGGGGCCCCATTTTACAAAATAGATCATATATATATATATATATATATATATATATATATATTCTATTTTTTTGCAAATGACCTGTCAATTTTGATCTACTCAAAGAGACTTATCCAATAAACTTATTTTTTGAGACTGTTAAAGTGCTAACAAATGTCAGTGAAAGATTTAATGGCAGTTAAAATAATAAAAAATGTTAAAATATTATTGGTTGGGTTACTCGATCCGTCGGGTACCTTCTACTATTTTTTTTTTCTCAATTTGTGTTGCATTTTTCTTTAATATATACTTTCATTAATTTATTAGTTGTGTTTTCAAATTATAAGTAATAGAATGAATATATTTGTAATCTAAAAGCAATGAGTATTGTTTTATATGCCAAAAAACAAAAAATTGTGACAAATATTTTTTTAAAGATTAATCTGAAAGAGGAGGCCCATTTCAGAAAATAGATCTTTAGATCATGGCCCACCTATCAAACGAAATTTTTTTTATTTCATGTCTCAAATCTCCAAAAAATGCCTTTGAATCATATGCCACACATCACTCTCAAATGTAATTTTATGAGCATTTTTTAAAGATCCATGACACGTGGAATCACAAATCGACTGTTTAGGTGCACCATGATCTTGAGATCTATTGAGTGAAAGGTATTTATATATATATATATATATATATATATATATATATATATATATATATATACAAATTTTCTTATTAAATGACCCTAACTAAAAATAATGATTTCATGCTTGTTAGTATATATATATTCTATTTTTTTGTAAATGACCTGTCAATTTTGATCTACTCAACGAGACTTATCCAATGAACTTATTTTTTGAGACTGTTAAAGTGCTAAAAAATGTCAATGAAAGATTCAATGGCAGTTAAAATAATAAAAAATGTTAAAATATTATTGGTTGGGTTACTCGATCCGTCGGGTACCTTCTACTATTTTTTTTTTTTCAATTTGTGTTGCATTTTGTATTAATATATACTTTCATTAATTTGTTAGTTGTGTTTTCAAATTATAAATAATAGAATGAATATATTTGTAATCTAAAAGCAATAAGTATTGTTTTATATGCCAAAAAATAAAAAATTGTGGCAAATATTTTTTTAAAGATTAATTTGAAAGAGGGGCCCCCATTTCAGAAAATAGATCTTCAGATCATGGCCTACCTATCAAACGGAATTTTTTTTATTTCATGTGTCTCAAATCCCCAAAAAATGCCTTTGAATCATATGACATACATCACTCTCAAATATGATTTTATGGGCATTTTTTTAAGATCCATGACACGTGGAATCACAAACCGATTATTTAGGTGCACCATGATCTCGAGATCTATTGAGTGAAAGGTATTTGTATATATATATATATACACAAATTTTTCTTATTAAATGACCCTAACTAAAAAAAGTGATTTCATGCTTGTTACGGTTCTATTTTTTTACAAATGACCTGTTAATTTTGATCTACTCAACGAGACTTATCCAATGAACTTATTTTTTAAATTTTTTGAGATGATTAAAGTGCTAAAAAATGTCAGTGAAAAATTCAATGACAGTTAAAGTAATAAAAAATGTTAAAATATTATTGGTTGGGTTACTCGATCCGTCAGGTGCCTTCTACTATTTATTTTTTTCTCAGTTTGTGTTGCATTTTTCTTTAATATATACTTTCATTAATTTGTTAGTTGTGTTTTCAAATTATAAATAATAGAATGAATATATATATAATCTAAAAGCAATGAGTATTGTTTTATATGCCAAAAAATAAAAAAATATGGCTAATATTTTTTTAAAGATTAATATGAAAGAGGGGCCCCATTTCACAAAATAGATCTTCAGATCATGACCCACCTATCAGATGAATTTTTTTTATTCCATGTGTCTCAAATCCCCAAAAAATGCCTTTGAATCATATGACACACATCACTCTCAAATGTGATTTTATGGGCATTTCTTTAAGATCCGTGGCACGTGGAATCACAAATCGACTATTTAGGTGCACCATGATCTCGAGATCTACTGAGTGAAAGGAATTTGTATATATATATATATATATATATATATATATATATATATATATATATACAAATTTTTCTTATTAAATGACCCTAACTAAAAATAGTGATTTTGTGCTTGTTACAGTTCTATTTTTTTGCAAATGACTTGTCAATTTTGATCTACTCAACGAGACTTATCTAATGAACTTATTTTTTGAATTTTTTGAGGCAGTTAAAGTGCTAAAAAATGTCAGTGAAAGATTCAATGACAATTAAAGTAATAAAAAATGTTAAAATATTATTGGTTGGGTTACTCGATCCGTCGGGTACCTTCTACTATTTTTTTTTCTCAGTTTGTGTTGCATTTTTCTTTAATATATACTTTTATTAATTTGTTAGTTGTATTTTCAAATTATAAATAATAGAATGAATATATTTGTAATCTAAAAGCAATGAGTATTGTTTTATATGCCAAAAAATAAAAAATTTGGCAAATATTTTTTTAAAGATTAATATGAAAGAGGGGCCCCATTTCACAAAATAGATCTTCAGATCATGGCCCACCTATCAGACGAATTTTTTTTTATTCCATGTGTCTCAAATCCCCAAAAAATGCCTTTAAATCATATGACACACATCACTCTCAAATGTGATTTTATGGGCATTTTTTTTAAGATCCATGACACATGGAATCACAAACTGACTATTTAGGTGCACCATGATCTCGAGATCTATTGAGTGAAAAGTATTTATATATATATACAAAATTTTCTTATTAAATGACCCTAACTAAAAATAGTGATTTCATGCTTGATATAGTTCTATTTTTTTTACAAATGACCTGTCAATTTTTATCTATTCGACGAGAATTATCCAATGAACTTATTTTTTTGAATATTTTGAGATTATTAAAGTGCTAAAAAATGTCAGTGAAAGATTCAATGACAGTTAAAATAATAAAAAATGTTAAAATATTATTGGTTGAGTTACTCGATCCGTCGAGTACCTTCTATTTTTTATTTTTTCTTAGTTTGTGTTGCATTTTCCTTTAATATATACTTTCATTAATTTGTTAGTTGTGTTTTCAAATTATAAATAATAGAAAGAATATATTTGTAATCTAAAAGCAATGAGTATTGTTTTATATGTCAAAAAATAAAAAATTATGGCAAATAATTTTGTAATGGTTAATATGAAAGAGGGGCCCCATTTCATATAGTAGATCTTCAGATCATGGCCCACCTATTAGACGGAGTTTTTTTATTCCATGTGTCTCAAATCCCCAAAAAATGCCTTTGAATCATATGACACACATCACTCTCAAATGTGATTTTATGAGTTTTTTTTTAAGATCCATAACACGTGGAATCACAAACCAATTGTTTAGGTGCACCATGATCTCGAGATCTATTGAGTGAAAGGTATTTGTATATATATATATATATACAAATTTTTCTTATTAAATGACCTTAACTAAAAATAGTGATTTCATGCTTGTTACAGTTCTATTTTTTTTCAAATGACCTGTCAATTTTGATCTACTCAACGAGATTTATCCAATGAACTTATTTTTTGAATTTTTTGAGACTATTAAAGTGCTAAAAAATGTCAGTGAAAGATTTAATGTCAGTTAAAATAATAAAAAATATTAAAATATTATTGGTTGGGTTACTCGATCCGTCGGATACCTTTTACTATTTATTTTTTCTCTATTTGTATTACATTTTTCTTTAATATATATATACTTTCATTAATTTGTTAGTTGCGTTGTCAAATTATAAACAATAGAATGAAATATAGATATATTTGTAATCTAAAAAGCAATGATTATTATTTTATATGCCAAAAAACAAAAACTTGTGGCAAATATTTTTTTGAAGATTAATATGAAAAAGGTAATAAAGAATATTTAAGAATGAAAGAAAGATTAATAGAGAAAGCCTCTTTAAATAGAGGTAAATACAATTAATTAAGATCTCCAAGAGATCTTTAAAATTCAAAATACTTTCTAAGATATTTATCCAAATATTTATGAAATCATAAATTTCTTTATTAAGAGGGGCCCCATTTTATGTACTCGCCTTGGGCCCCCAAAATCTCAGGGCCGGCCTTGCAACGAGCATTCAAAGCATGCCGAGATGTGAGATACATGGATTAACGGTCAGGTCAATGATAACTTATTTAGAGATTGGACTATGATCATCCCACTTGTAGGCGTCTTGGGCCTCGTGGCATAAGATTTGGACAATCCGAGTCCTTAAAATGGTAGCTTGGAGCTACTAGGGGCAAAAAATTGTGTTTATTTATCTATTTATTTTTTTTGAATCGAACGGTCTAGCCTGTGCTTTTTAATATGGATGGTTTTACTTTCTTTAAAGAGCGATATTAAAGTTCACTAATCAGATGATTATGCTCATCTAGCAAGCATGATTAGGTTCTAATCATACGCCGTCAAGTGAATTGCATTGACTGGCGAAAGTTGTATGCGACATTGGCGTTATTTGTTTAAACGTTGTCATCAAATTTTGCGTGGAGATGTATTTGAGTTCTTGTTCAGTGAACATAGTGACCAAGTCGGGGTGCCGGAATAAATTGGTTTTAAAAAAATCCGATAAAATTGGTTAAATTCGAGAAAAATATGGTCAAAAATAGGAAAAAATAAAAATATATTAACCGCTTATGTACAAATAAGGCTAGGAGCCTAGGACAACCTAATTTTATGCCTCATTACACATACTTTTTAGGTACAATAGCTCCTCACCGATATTTGAATCAGAATGGTGTTTAAATGATCTTATACCATAAGTTTGATTGTTAATCTCACACCATTTAAGTGTGATTACCATTATGTCATGTGGTAAATATGTTTGATCAATCTAAATTATTCAAAGTGGTAATCTATCAATGAATATGTCTTACCTTAAAGAAACATGTCTTTAAGTAGATTTGATCCATTCGATTGATGAACTATGGCATCCTAGCCGAACCTTGATGTTGTTGGGTTGTGCTAATTTTTTAGCTACTTGATGAGTCAAGGTTATATGGTTAACCCGACCAGACGGTGCATCCCGACCCAACCCAACTGATCAAGGATATATATGGAGCAAGACTAAAAAAATTGGGTCAAATTGAGCTTATACCTGGCTCAAAATCTCATAAACCTTTTATATTATAGGTCAGATCAATTTTTTCAAGCTTGATATGAGCCAATGGGTCAATTTTTTCAAGCTTGATCTGAACCAATGGGTCAAGTTATGTACTTAACAAGTGGTGCCCTTTTAAACAAGGGAATAAAAGGGCACGACCGCCACCACCACAGCCACTACCGCACCCCCATGGCCCCCGCCACCTCCACCACCAGCAGCCAAAATAGCAACCGGCCACCGTCACTCCCTGTCGTCGCTAAGACCGCCATCACGATTACCACTATTTCCACCACCCCCACCACTTCTTCGGCCACCATTATGCCCACCACCCTCGCCACCACTTTTTCCGCCACCACGTTTACTACTAAGCGCACAAAGATGATCATAGATATTATGGAGAGGGACACAAGAATCATGAGATGCAAAACTGCACCTCTAGAATATTGAAACTCAGCCTCATCGCCATGACTTATAACTAAGGTATCAAAAATCGCCCGATACCGATACATATAGGCGATACGTATCGATTTTAGGCCAAACCGATATGTATCGGTCCGATACGTATCGGTATCCCGTATCGGTATCGCCTATAAGTATCGGGTTTCGGCCGATACGTCTCAGTTTCGATCGAAATTTTTACATTTTTTTTTTTTTAAAATGACTGATATGTATTGGCCAATTCATATTGGCCTCAGGCAAACCAATTCTTAAGACTGATACCGATTTTAATACCTTGCTTATAACATCCAACAACACCCTAGCCATGTTTTCACCCTCAAAGTCCCACTGCATCTATATAAATCATTAATTTTAGCTTATATAGAAGGAGGTTCTTTCTATAAATAACTCATCACGCCCTCCCTTAAGTTCTTACTATTAGTATATTTATTTTTTTGGAAAATTTTCAGAATCGATCACCATAATTTTACCTTTTTCAGTAGTGGACCTTTAGTCATGGGTTAAAAAATCATCCGATACCGATACATATCGGTTTTGGACTTGAGCGGTACGATACATTGCCTATGTAACATACCCCCTAAAAAATAGGGTAATTATCGTCCGATACGGGCAATATATCGCTTGTATCGGGCGATACGAACGATACTTTAAAATTATCGGGTGATAATTTCAAATTATCGTCCGATAATTAAATTTTTAATTTTTTGAAAAAAAAATGTATCAAAATGATACATTCAATGTATCGCTGATACGCGATACGTATCGTCCGATACAGACGATAATTTGAATTTTTAGATTTTTTGAAAAAAAAAAAAATATTGAACCAATACATTCAATGTATCGGATGATACGTATCTCGCGATACGTATCGTCTTGAACTTCAGAACGATACGTATCGAAAATCTGATATTTTAACCCTTGCCTCTAATTACACCTTTTTCATAACCGACCGACTAAAAGCCAAGTCAAACTAAAAAGTCGTAAATAGCACCAAAGTCAAGCCGGTCAGTTATGGAAAAGATAAAACTAAATGTCCATTGTTGGAAAAGGTAAAACTATGGGAGTCAGATCCTGAAACATTTCCCATATTTTTTCAAAATAACAAGACTTCTCATCATTTGATTATTAAAATAAAAATAACATGTTTAAGAAAGGGCCTTATAGGCTTTAACAAGAAGGCATTAAATTTTTTTTCCGAATCTCTTAAAACGGAAAAGGTTGGTGGGTTCAAATGAATGGATCAACCCATCCTTTTAAATCCATTATCACATGTGATGCGGCATGTCATCTCAAAACAAGACTCCGTTAGATTCACATGTCACATGCCATATAATCTTAAAAGTAAAATTTGATTGCAACTTTTTTTTTTTTTTTTTCAAAAGCCTAGTTAATTAAAGTATACCTACCGCGCAATCACTGTGCATAGAATTTTAGGATCTTTAACTACATTTTGAGCAATTGACTCTTTTCTAATTTTTTTCTTTTTTTTAAATGGATCTGACCATCCTAGGGTAAACTGTCGTGGCATCCAACAACGGCTTGGATGTGTGCCACATGGACCTCACCTAATTCAAATGCATGGGTCATCCATGTGTTCGAACGAGGATGAATTTTAAAGTTATTTATAAACAATTTTAAATAGCTCGATCCAAATAGTCAACAATTTTAACAGGCATTAATTATTTTAAATCATTTGATAGAAATATTTTTATCTAAATATATTTTTAGATTATAATTTTTAAATCAAATAATACACATGTTGATTATAATCTTCAAATCAAATAGTACACATGTTGATGACGAAATCAGACCGTACACATGGTTAAATCATGTCCCCGTGTACCAAAAAGTGACTTGTTATTACCCACTCAGAGTTTAGAAATGGCCTGGAGTTTACTTTTCTTTATTTTGAGAAGAGTGCCATAGATATGGTATCGAACCTATGATACTTGATTCGCTGACTCACCCAACAAATCGAGAATTGTATACAAGCGAAATCTCGAATTAATCCTTATGAATTCAATTAGTGGTGAGAAATTTATACTTTCATCAATTTTAATAATTGTTCACTACTTTGGATCGGGCTATTGAGGTGTTTTTCTGTCTCAAATATTTTCCACCATAGACCTTTAAATGAGAGTCTTCAAATCATATGGCTCATGATAAAATCACATGCCATGTATCCCAAGAAATGGCCAATGGACTAAGATTGTGTTTCATGCCTACAGAGGATCGGGTGCTACGTCAATTTGATGAAAGACGATCAAGTCCATTTTAAAAAAAAATATTTAAAATGGTATGTACTATTAAAAATGTGATCAAAGTTAAAACTTTTCAATACACTACAATAGCAAGACAGTATGTAAACTTTGATCAAGATTTTGAAGGACAAAAAAGTTTTTCGAACTATTTTTTTTAGATCACATGTCATATAGCCAATGATTCTATTAGAGCAAGTTTTAGAATGAATCCTTTAGTAGATAAGAACAACTCTAAATATTAGAGCGAATGCTCGATTTAGATTCTCTAATATAACTGACTTTGGAGTTATTTGGAGAGAGGGGTTTTTAATCGTACACACTATGGTTCAAAATTTAAGCCGAAATCATAAGATTTTGGCTGAAATGCATTGGTTCCGGAGCTACTATAAATGAAATCTCCTAAAAATCATCCATATTATCAACGAAGTAAATTATCGGCCGATAATTTGCTTTGTCGATAATTTGGGTTTAAAAAAAATTAATTTAAAAAATAAAATAAATGACACCGAAATTTTGGATTGCACCTCCAAATTTAGGCCGAAGTCCATTAAAATTTTGGTTTTAGTTATACTCACCCACTCTCTACTATATGTAGAGCTAGTCTAGGTTGTCCATGCAGTATGACATCATAAAAAAAAAAAACAGAATAGATGGGAGCATCCATGCCGAAAGTGGCATACAAATACTGCCGAAAGTAGCATACAAATACCAATCGAAACCTTTTAGAATGGTGGCCAGTAGGTTGTCAACAGGTCTCGTTGGGTTGGGCTAAATTTTTGACTACCTTATGAGTCACACGGTATATGGCTGACCCAACCTAACAGTGCACCCCCAACCCAACTAGTAAAGGGTTTATATGCCTAACCCGAGTCGAAAACTTGGGTCAAATTGAGCCTGCCTGATTCAAAATCTCCTACACCGCATAGATTTTATATAGAATATTTGGTTCGGTTGACCCGACTTGAAGGTTGGCTTATGCTTCAAGGTTTAATCCGAACTGATGGATCAAGTTTATGTGCCCAAGTTGATTCAAGAACAAGATCAGACGAAGGGCTGACTTTAGCCATTGACAGCCATAACCCTAGGTATCCTGCCAATCTATTTTTATGAGTAGTGCTCTTTTAAACGAGGGTACCACTCATGCATTTGTCATATTGAAGGGACCGATTCCTAGATCTCTATTTGATAGTGAGGGAGGTAATTTTTATGGTGAGAGATACTCAATAGCTACCAACTATTGAAGCCTTTGATTAGGGCTCTAATTGAGCCCGAGCTTGGGTCAGCTCTAGTTCGGCTCTAACTTATACGAGTGAGCTGGAACTTGGCTCTAGACCCTTCAACCTTGAGATGTTTGAGTTCTAGTTCGGTTCTATTGAGCTCGAGTCGGGCCAAGCCGATCTTCGAGCTAAATAATTTTTATTAAAAAAAATTTCTCCTAATATTGTTTTTAACATTATCTGCTTGTTTTTTATAGATGAAAACTTTAATTAAATTTAATAAATGAAAGCCCTAATATTTTTTAACCCATTAGTCCTTTTGGATTTACCGGATCCATTGGAGAAAAAGATATTTAAATTTGATGCGCTAAATCTTGATTAAGAGCATAGATATTAGAGTTCGGTGTTAAACATTAATCAATAGAGGATCCTAAAGATTATATATTTATTACATATTCATCTATTATGAAGTAATCATTAGATGAATCTTATTATAAAAGGAAAAATTGTACCTAAAAAAATAAATTAAAATTATATATAATATATTTTATTATATATAAAAATATTATATATTATTAATCAAGCCAAGCCGAGCTGAGCCGAGCTTTACAAGCTCAACTCTAGCTCGGCTCTACTTCAATTGAGCTTTAAATAAAGCCTTGTGTCATGGGGGCATGCATCACCGCTATATCAACTGGTGCACCTCAGTCGTGGCATAACGAGGCCAACCATCTATTAGCTCAGATACCACCCGTTTAGAGGACTAGAACTCTAGTTCATGGTTACCTCACTCGCCAAGGTAATCATATTTATGCATAGTGTCTACTTGCAACACACGTTCTTGCACTTTTGTGCCTCGCTTGGCCTGCACAAACTTCACTCCGTGTCAAGTACTCGTACCTCACTTACAACAGTAGCATGCAACTCCTCATGTCATCCCATTCCAACATGTTTCGCCGTCATACTAAACCAAGCCCACCATCGTGTGTGATTCTCGTAACCTGCACACATTATCTTCCGACCCTCATGCCGACGTGCTCCACAGAGTCCCACATAGCTCTTGAGTGTCTCCCTCATAGCCAACCCACGTACATCGCGAGGCATAGCTCGGGTAAATGACAACCTCGCCTGAGTAACACACGATATTATCGAAGTAACGTCCTAGGCCCACTCTTACAGACCTAAGAGGCCACTATGCACCTTCTAGTGTCGCAAGGTCCCCGTGTGTAGGGAAGTAGCTCCCGAGCTCCCCTCCCCCATATATGGGTTAAACCTCACCTCAAGCCAAATAGTAGGAGAGTTTCAAACGTATTAGTTTGACATACTGCCAATAGCGCACGACCTCTGTCCATGGCACACGACCCATGCAATACCAACACCCCTAAGTCAACACTCTATGCCCCACGCGTATCTAGTCGCCACACTAGCACACCACCTAGCTCGAGTAGCCATTTATGTCACATATAGGGAGGGCGCATGCCATGCAAGATTTGCATGCCTCCACACTCGCACATCACACACCTAACTCTAAAGCCTGCTCACCTTCTTCTTAGCCAACCAACCAGCTCTAAGGCTCCCAGTCCTTCATGTTGCTACCCAGAGTATTGGCCTCATCACTTGGTTCTGACTCTCAAGTTGAGCTTAAGAGAGTGAAAGCTCTCATTTTCGGGCTGAGCTGAGCCGAACTTTACAAGCTCAGCTCTACTTCATCAGAGCTTTAAATAACAAGTTCAGTGGCACTTACTATTAAGGTATTTTTTGGTTGAAATAAGACTAATAGCAGCAGTTTTTGGTAGCGACAATACTAATAACAACAGTTTTTTGTTAACATAATTGCTGTTAATAGTTATATTTTTTGTAGTGCGAGCTTAAGAGAGGAAAAGATCTTATTTTTTGATTAGTTGAGTCGAGCTGGCTCAGCTTTATTGCAGCCTTACCGATGAATTTGTGTGCTGGGCTCGGCTCTCTTACAGCCTTACCTATGAATATGTGATAGCCCATTAGACCTAGTTTCATAAAGCACTTAGGCTACAATGAACCATTTCTTGTTAGCTATGGATGGACCATAAGAGGAAGACACTTTAGATATCATAAATTCCTAATATTTGTGTACGGCTTAATGTCCAAACCCCAAATAAATGTACAGTAGCTTATGGCTCATCTTAGACAAATTTTTCATAGAATCAAAATGGCTATTGACATCTTTCACATATTAAGGACTGATCAAAAGCCAATAAGTACATGAAATAGGAGTCCTGTCACGTATAAGCCCATAACCGTCGTCTCTCTATCTCATAATTATTAATCTTGCCAGCCTCCGGCAACACTTGAACCACCATCACCGCCACCAATATTGCTGGCACCGCCATAACCCACTTCGCCCCCTCCCCCCCAACCTCCGCCAGCCAAAACCGCTACCATTGCCGCCACATTTGCTATTGCCACTCCTCCGTTGTCGTCGCCAAGACTGCCACCATGGCTACTGTTGTACCCAATATCCATACCTCTACTTCTTCCACCACCATGGCTACCAGTCTACCACTATACCCACTACCCCTGCCACCGTCTCTTCCGCCATCCCGAATACCACTATAAGCACCACCTCTCCGGCCATCACCACCACCACCACCAAAAGCACTAGACACTACCTCATCACTACTTCTATTTTTGCTTCATGCAGCTGTTGCACCACAACTAGAAGCTACTCCATGGCCGGCACAAGAGGACCCACTACGTGGGTCTAAGGTTCTCTATTTTCTGACCACAAGTAAAGATGATTATAGGTACTATTACGAGAGACACAAGAATCATGAGAAGCAAAATTGCACCTCTAGAAACCTGAAACTCAGCGCCATTGCCATAGCATATTACATCCAACAACACCCTACCCATCGCTCTTCACCCTGGCTAGAAATCTCTTCAACGGCTATATAGGCTATACAAGATCATTACTCACTAGTTTTATTTCATGGACAAAGTTATGTGAAGGACAAATTTTATGTAGACAAAGTGCAGGCAGATGATATGGTGTGACCTAATTGGCTCCTAGTGTGGTGAGGTTCAATTAATACAGGAAATGGAGCCAATCACATCGCGCCACATCACATCAGCCACCTGCACTTTGTCATCAACTAAAGTGTCCTCCATTTATAATTTTCCTTGTTTTATATAGAAGAAGCTTCTTTCCATCTATAACTCATCCTCCTAGTCATCAAAATTGAATAAGACTACTTAAAGAATGAAGGACATCAAAGTCTTAAAAAAAGGCATTACAAGTTTTTAAAGTTGTTTCCCAAAATAAAGAAAAGTAAACCCTAAGCCACCTCTAAACGGTCGCAACTTGTTATTCATCCTAGAGTACCTTTAAACCCTAAGTCACCCACCAAATTTTGAGTTCACCCACACATATTGACCGGTTTGAATGTAATGATACAGATCATTTTTCATTCCAATCTTTCACATAATAGATCTTGATATTATGAGCGTGCCATCAAATGATATGTTTTTGATTTCATGTGGTACACATCCCAAAAAATGACCTTATTTGAGCGTGATGAGTTCCACGTGATGTTAAGGTCGCTTGTTTGGAATAGATATCATATGAAATGAAAAACAAATGGTAGCTGATAAGAACATGATCTCAAGATGCATCATGTGAAAGATTGGGATGCAAAGCGATATACATTGTTGGATTCAAAATAATCAATGGGTTTCAATGTGGGTAAACTCAAAAATTTGGTGGTGGATATAAAGGCACTGTTTATTCTATTAGGTAGAGTGCCTAGTCAAAAGTCACTTTTTGGACACGGGCAGATGGTTTCATCAGCATTCATCATCATTCTTACGGTCTGATTGGAAAATTACAATCTAGAAATATATTTAGCAAACCAAAAAGTCTCTATTATTTGATTTGAAATAATACTTTAAAACATACGGCCGCTTACGTAATACTAACTTAATCTCATAAGCTATGTTTCGACTTTGGACTTTACCGTTTATGCAACAAGTATCATCAATTTGGTAGAGGAGTCGTGGAAAAAACAAAAGTGTTTGAAGGGACTAAATCTAAAAGAGATCTCCATTTGGTTTTTTCCTAATTCTTAATGATATTCCTTTCTAATCCGACATTGATGACTCAAAACTCTTTATATTTTTAATAATAAAAAGGTACCTTTATTCATGCCTAACTGTTACTGAAAGCGCCTACTCTACTAAAACTAGTTGATTGCTTGACATCAAATTATGTTGATCGTTTTTCACCTCACTCTTTCACACAGGGAACTTTAGATCATGAGCACATCATCAAACGGCCAATTTTTTTATTTAACATGACACAGATCCCAAAATAATGGTCCTAAAATCACGTTTGATCATGATATGTGTCATGTGATTTTAGGGGCACTTCTCTTTTTTAAAATGTGTCATATGGAATAAAAAAATTGCCCGTATGATAGTACGCTCATAGCATGAATCAAAATCTCGAAAAATCGATACGTATCGTCAAACTCTAAAACCGATACGTATTGGACAATATTTTCCAGTATTTTGTCAAAAAAAAATACACAAACAAACAAAACGATAATTTGAAATTATCGGACGATACATAGGACGATATGAACGATATATACGATAATTTGACTATTTTTTAAAGGGTCCGATAAAAACCCATTTTATTGTATCGTTTATGTTCAAAACCGATACATATCGGTATCGGACAATATTTTGACCCATAGCTCATAGTCTCAAGGTCCCTTTTGTGGAAGATTGGGGTGAAACACTACAAAAAATAAAATTATTAACGTCAAGCAAAAATTGTTACTATTAACAAAAAAAATTGTCGCTAATACCCTTGTTGTTAATAGTCTTAATAATTTTTAATGGTGTTTTTATTAATAGCGGCAGTTTTTGGCTGTTAAAAACTGCCGCTAATAGTCTTATTTTTTATAGTGAAAAATGATCTGCATTGATCTCAAATAGTCAATAGGTTTTAGTTAGCTTTGGACATAAGCGCTTTAAGTAATGGTGCGCTGCATGTTTAATTACTAGGGCTGTCGATAGGCCAGGCTTCAGCCCGAGCTTAGCCCGGTCTGACCCTGTTTGAGTTGGGTTTGGATTTATATAATAAACCTGAGCCTGAATCTATACGAGCTAAACCTACCCAATTATAGAGTCGGGTCGGGTTCACGCCTAGTCTTTATGGCAAAAAATAATTTGGCCTATCAAAAGCATGACTTGAACTCGAGCCAATCCGGCTAAGCCTAATAATATTAACGAAAAGAGCATGGGTTGGCCTGAATCCATTTAAGAGTAAGTTTCTATTTGAGTAGCCCAACCCAACCCAAAGCAAAGATCAAAATTTCGGCTGAAATGACCGAAATTTTGGCCAAAATGATCGGTTTTGGTCCCCACCGAAACAATAATATGGGACCGAAATTTCTGTCATTTTTGTATGGAGTTGAAATTTCGGTTTCGGTCCCCTCCGAAATCGAAATGATACCCGAAATTTTGATCCTTGGCTCGAAGTATAACCCAACGATGCCCAACCTAATTTGTAATCAGTCTGAGTTCAAGCCTAGTTTTTAGGGTTGAAAGTAATCGAGCTTATCAATATTGCACCCTGTGAAATTCTAATCTCACCCAAGTCAAAAGGTTTATCTCACCATTGAGTGCTTTAAATCAAGTGATGCAGACCATTTTTCATCCCAATCTTTCACACAATGGATCTTGAGATCACAGGTATCCCACAAAGTGACCCTAAAATCACATTAAAGTTTGATACATTCCATGTAATTTTTGAAACTTCTTTTTTGGGATGTGGGCCATGTGAAATAAAAATTTGACCGTTTAATGATATGTTCATGATCTCTAGATCCATCGTGTGGAAGATTTGGATGAAAAACAATCTCCATAATCTGATCAAAGCAATCAATGATGAGATTATAGTTTCACGGGGTGTAAATAATGGTAAAAACCTTAAGCTGGTGTATGACCAAGATGTCCCAAAGCTTATTTACCTCATTACACGAGTCTCAACTGGTAAGCTCGTAGATACAGACTCATAGTCACCAAAGCAATTATTTGGTGAGGTTAAAATTTGAAAAAATCCAACAAATCCGGGAACTTCTAGGAAATATTCGAAAAAAAATCGATGAGAAAAATTAAAATTAAAAATATATATATTTAAAATTATAAAGTTTTTTAAGAAGGGAGTCATTACTTACACATGCTTTTCAAGTGATTGCACAGGATTGCAATGAATTTAAAAGAAAGACTTGCAAGTTTGGCGACTTCTACAATGTGAAAATACCATCTAAGCCGTTTGATTTGAAGGTCATGATTTAAAGACATCAATTGCAAAAAATTAGAATAAAATATAAGTTTTCATCATTTGATTAAATGAAGTCAAAGGCTATTATATAACTAAACAATTGACTATAATAGATACTATGACAAGTATTGTGTTTTGCTCCAATTTTATGTACCAGAGATCTATTGGTCATCAACTTCAAATCATACGGCCCATATTGCATTTTTACATATCTTATGTCCCTAAAATACCATGTCTTTCTTTAAATTCAGTGCAATCACTTGAAAAACATGTGCAAGTAATGGCTCATTTTTAAAAAATACTAAAAATATTATATAGTCAATTTTTTTAAAAAATCGCGAATAATTCTCGAATAATTCGCATTTTTTGTGATCATGCGAATTTTCAAAAAATTTGTGAATAATTTGGAATTAATTTAGGAACCTTAAATTTGCAAATCATTTCCTAATTTTTAAAAAATTATGCAATTTTTGTGACTATAATTAGACTCAGTGGCGGAACCAGGATTCTCATCTAGGCGGGGCGTAAAATGAAAGGTCACAAACACATCACATAAAAAATGAGAGCCATTACTTGCACTGAATTTAAAGAAATAGTTGGTCTTTTAGAAACATGTGATATGTGAAAGTGCAATATGGGCCGAATGATTTGATGTTCAGGATCAATAGATCTTTGGTACATAAAATTGGAGCAAAACACAATACTTGTCATATGATCTATTGTAGTCAATTATTGAATTATATAATAGCCTTTGACTCCATTTAATTAAATGATGAAAATTATATTTTGTTCTAATATTTTACAATTTGTATCTTTAATCATGGCCTTTAAATCAAATGGCTTAGATGGTGTTTTCATATAGTAGATATCGCCTAACTTGCAAGACTTTCTTTTAAATTCGGTGCAATCACTTGAAAAGCGTGTGCAAGTAATGACTCCTATAAAAATTTTATTCACATATTTATCCTAAACGTATCCACATTTTTAAAAAATAAATTAATCATTATTAGCCAATAAAATAGGATTATAAAATGTTAAATTTAGACAAAAAAAATTTCCTCCGATTTAACACGATCCGAAGAAATTTTAACTCAAATTTGATTGCGCGATCCGACAAATCCGATTTGTTGAAATCCTACACAATAAAATTCAAAATACAATTAATATTTAACGAATAAAATTCTAAATTTTAATAATAATAAAATTCTAAATCTAATGAAAATGTTAAATAAAAGTCCCTAAGGACCCTAAGGTCCCTTAGATCAAACCTTATTATCCATATACAAGATTCAAGAACCTCATTAATTTATTGAGATGCATTTAATTACCATAATCAAACATGATTTAATCCTTAATTTATACAATTTCATTAAAATCATGTTATTACCTCTCAACAGAACTTTTCTAACAACTTATTTTTGTCCTATTCTCTCTTCTAGAATTATTTTTGGATGAGTGACATTTGTTATTAGTTCAACAAGCCTTTCTCAGAGAAAACCATAATCCTAACTTTAATTGATTTCTAATAGAGACATAAGATTTGTCAAGCATTCATGGCTCTCAAACTTATCCAATTGCATATATATATACACACGTCAACATAATAAGCTAAAAAGGTGAGGTCCTCTCTTCTTCCTTCCCATTTTATATTTTATTTAATTAATATTTAGTTTTTTTTATAAATTAAAATTTTTAACGCGACTAAGTTGAAAACTCACTTGATAAGCAGCAAGCTAGAGAGAGACAAAAAGAAGAAAATTGATTTAGCTAAACTGAGAAGAAGAAGGGATGCGGAGAAGAAGAAGAGGAGGCTTATGACTTTTTAGAGAGAGGGAGTGAGTTTTAGAATTTTAGAGAGAGAAAAGAGTGAGAGCGTGGCACGGGAGGGTTTATTAGAAAATAGGGAGAGAGATAGAGATGGTGTGAGAGTTGGGGTGGTGGGAGGTGTATATTAGAAAATAGAGAGAAAAGAGAGAGAGACCCAGAAAGGGAGTGGTACGGTGGGAGAGAGAAAATAGGGAGGTTTTTTCGAAGATTATATTTTATAATATTAAAAAAAACAAAAAAAAACGCGGGTAAGCCGTTTAGATTCTTCCACTTTTGAACCAAAGAACGGACTTATCGAGTGTTTGTGAAGCTTAAACGATTGAAAACGGAATCTTGAAAACGTGGGAAATCTTAAGCTTAAAGAAGCCGAAAGGAAGCTTGATTTGGCCTAAATGAACATGGCCAATTCCTTACTCGTGGGTACATGATTCTGCAACTGGATAGACTATACACTCGATAAACCATGGGACTCGGGTCACTAGAAAACCCATGATCTCTTGAGCAAAAATTGGTTCATATCGGGTCAAAGAAACGTGACTATGATTATGACGTGGTTGTATATCTGAAGATTTTGAAAATAAAAATAATTTATTAGAAACGAGCATTTGTATTTCAGAAATTCAAATCCAAGCATTCAAATTTAAATCTTAGATTTGAAATCTTTGAATTTGAATATCTCTTGTTTGGATGATTAAGGAGTGTAGTTAGATTTATTCTTAGGATTTAAATGTTTTATAATAGCTCAAATTTTTTTTTTTATTTTTTTTTTATTATTATTATTTTTTTATAGCCCACATTTTGTAAAGACAAAGGTGGAAAACAACGTAAAGGACAACCCACGGCTTCCTCCTCACAATGGAGGGAGGTTACCAATTGGGCTAATGCCTCTTTGGTGTACCCCAAATTTTAGTATATATGAATCACAATTAGAAATTTAGATGGATAGAGTCAACCCGATTCCCAACCCACCCTGACCGATTTTTTTTATCGAGTCGGACACATGGACTTCACTTGTCCAAATGGGTTGGGTCGAGTCAACTATGATGTTAAGTTGGGTCGGGCAAAAATCGCGATGAGTTGGGTCGGGTCGATCCGACCCAATATTTTAGATATAAAGATAATGAAAATTAGTGTTTTTTTATTGGGTCGGGTTGAGTTTTTGGGGTTAGGCAACAAGTTGGGCCGAGCATGATCACAATTCACTTCCGGTGATGTATGTCATGTAAAATAAATATCTAACTGTTTCATCCCAATCAATCAGATATGCAACTATTAGAAACCGTGGAAGTCAATTTTCTCATTTCCAATGACTGCAGATATGGTTGAACACGATTTCGGGTTTCAACCAGTTGGACCTGATCATTGCTCATCCCGGTATCCATATGTAAAAAATAAAATAAAATAAAATAAAAAAAAAAAAAAATAATAATAATAATAAAAGAAGGGTGGTGTTACCATCAAACCACTTTATGTTACCCTCATCTCACTTAAACAAAAGAAAAATCCGTTGACATCTTTAAATCTGATGATGGTAATCGTTTTTCATCTCAATCTTCCACACAATAGATCTTCAGATCACAAGCCTACTATCAGGCGGTCAAATATCGATTCAATGCGACACACATCTCAAAAAGTGAATATGAACCATATTTGATGGTATGCTATGATCAACATCTGGCTCTCGATTAGTAGGCCCATGATCTAAAAATCAATTTTGTGAAGATTGGGATGAAATATACTCTCCTCCATCAAATTTAAAGTGAACATATTTTTCCTTTCTTTAAGTGAGGTGAGTGTATTATAAAGTGGTGTGGTAGAAACACCAGCCAAAAAGATAGAAGGGGTTTCCTCTTTTAATAGGCTTCTCACATCACATGAAGGGTTTCCCTTGAGGTGAGAAATCGTAAATCTGCAACCATTGTTTTTGCCTCTTAAAATCCTTGCCGGTTTAGATTCAGCCCATGGAAATCATTTTTTGGCCCAACCTTTCACATAATAGATCTTTGAGTCATATATGACCCAACTCTTGGGTGGTGAGATGTTGATTCCATGGCACACATTCAAAAGTGACGTTAGAACCCTTTTCATGGTAACCCATGATCATGAATATTTTTTCAGATGTGTGCCACATAGATTCAATATCCAACCATCTGATAGATTTATCATGATTTAAAGATCTATCGTGTGGAAACATAGGACAAAAAATTGTTTGGACCATCTGATTTAAAGCTGTCAACAATTTTGCTAATTGAATACAAATAAAGTTCCCTTTTGTATTTGTTTTTTCTATGAGCGATGATGCCCCGTTGACATGGCATGACCACAACTTAATTTGAAATAACGCCTCATAAGCGTTATGTGAAAAACGATTTTTCAGTTCCATTGGTGAATATTTGCAAATGACAGGGATATGCAAATTTAAATTCAGGGCTCTCAACATAGTTATTCAAATGGTGGATTTGGATTTACTCAAAACCAAAACCAACCTATGAAATGATATTTACAAACACAGCCTAATAATGTAAGGAATTCTAGAAAGGGTGGTGTTATTAACACCTGAATTTTTTGTGAAGAACATACGCATTTTCACCATAAAAAAATAGTTGGCTGCCTTGAATTATACGATGGAGATTATTTTTCACCTCAATCTTTCACAAGAAAGATCTTGAGATTATGACGCGCTTATCAGACGATCTGATCTTGATTCCATGTGGCACACATCCCTAGGATCATACTTGGGATCTATTACAATTTCTTTTGTTTATTAATATAAATAGGCCATGTTTCAGAATCTCGACATATGCCCCAAAACCTCGGGATCAGCCCTGTTTGTCACCTGTCATTGGAACATGTCTCAGTGCAAAAAAAACATGCCTATAATGGCTATGAGTGACTGTGAATCATCCACGTGATAGAAATTTAATATTAGTAAGTGAAAAAATAGCGATTGATATATGCGCCACATAACGGATGGTATAAATCTCCCTAAAATACTATTTTAAGACCTGTTGCACTTCATTTTATCATCCATCACTTTGTCGGTGTGAATAACCCACATCTAATATCATTGAAGGTGTATGATGATTTAAACACCATTTTGGTGTTTACATTTCAATTAATGGATGACTTGAGTCTAGATATAAGGTAGAGGAAGAGTTGATTAGGTGCCTCTGGTACTATTTTTAATCAACTGTGCCACTTAGTAGGATGGAACAAATGGAAAGATATATTGAGTTGGAGATTGCATCAATAATCAAAATTTCGGGTTTTATTTTGGTTTCAGTCCCCATTTAGTAGGATAGAACAAATGGAAAGATTTATTGAGTTGGAGATTGCATCAAGGATCAAAATTTCGGATTTCATTTCGGTTTTGAAGGAGATTGAAATCGAAATTTTTTATTGAAATTTCAACCCCATATAAAAATGACCGAAATTTCGCTCATTTCAGCTGAAATTTTAATCCTTGGATTTCGTTGAACACATTTTTCTCAATTGTCAAATGGGATTAAAATGAGAGGGCCATTTATACCACCCAGCGTTAGGTGGCACGTAAGTGTCAGTTACTACTAGAGCCTTAATGGATCGAGAATTATCTAGCTCATATCTGGCTCAATTTTAAACCAGGCCGGGCCAAATCGTCTAGCTTATTAAGTGGGCATAATTAGCCCAAGGCAGGTCGGGCTGAGCCACGGTGTAGAGAAGCTCGACAATTTTTATATAAGTGCAATGATCTCAATTGATCGGTCGGGTCGGGTTGGGTCAAGTTGTCGTAAAAAGAGTAATTAACTGATTACAATCGGGTCTCTTGAAACAAGCTCATCTCAATTATTATTTAGGGTTTTTTTTGCATATATCCCCCTGAGATATGCAAATATTATATCAAACTCCTTGAGTTATGGGTATTTATTCTGCATCCGTTATTTTTATGTTTCTGTTTCATATACTCCTGCTGTTAACTAGCTGTGAGTTTATGGATTGAAATGTCTATTTTGTCCTTAATGAAACAAATATTCTAAAAATACTCTCATTCTAAAAGGCCCTTCTTTCATCTATATTTACAAGTCATGCCATTATAATGTACCTCCATTCTAAAAGGCCGTTCGTTTACCTTTATTTACAAGTCATGCCATTATAGCGTTACCACCACCATTCTAACTGGAGTACTTTTAAATCCACCCACAAAATCTTTGAGTTCACTCATGCTGAAACACATCGACTGCATTGAATTAGACGATGAAAATTATTTATCGTCCTAATATTTCATGAGATCGATATTTAGATCATGGGTGTACCATCAGACGGTCGATTTTTTAATTACATGTGGTACATATCCATAAAAGTGACCTTAAACTCAATTTTAAGCGTGTACGTGATGTTAAAGTCACTTTTTTGAGATGTGTGCCATGTGAAATAAAAAATCGACCGTCTGAGGGTACACCAATGATCTAAAGATCGATCTCCTGAAAGATTGAGAGGATAAGTGATCTCTATCATTCGATTCTAGTCAATCAACGAATTTTAGCGTAAGTTGACTCAAAGATTCGATGGGTGGATTTAAAAGTACTCTTCTAAAAGGTCTTTCATTCACCCATCACATTCAAAACCCATCAGATGGGTGATTCTCCCATTAAAGCATGTCAACGTATGGACGAATACTCAACCAATGGAGGATTTGTGGTAAACCGTGTAATTATTCTTAAAAATCTTCAATCTATATGTTCTTAGATTAATAACCAAAATTTTGAATGATTTTTAATTTTGGGTATCTAAAAGTTTTGGTAGGTTATTATTATTATTTTGGGATGATTTTTAATTTTGGGTAACTAAAAGTTTTGGTAGATTTTTTTTATTATTTTGGGGTGATTTTTAATTTTGGGTATTTAAAATTTGGGTGATTTTTTATATTGGGTATATGAGTAATGTTGTTGGGAATCAAATAATAAACAATTCGTGGTTGAGTGGAACTTGGAAATAAGTGAGTTAGCATTTTCAACCCGACCTAATGGGTTGGGACTTGAAAATCTGAACCCAAGCCCAAACCTATGGCAGGTCGGGTCGTTTGACTTTGACCCATCAGTTGACCTGACGGGTTGAAACCCTCTTGTGCTGATGTCATCATTAATCTCCAATGATTATACAAGCGAAACCATCCGAACTGTGCTTCAAACTTTTGGCCGATAAGTCATACTATTGGCCAAAATTTATCGATTTCGGTCATCACTGAAACGAAAACAACCTTTGAAATTTCAGTCAAATTATGTATGACAATAAAATTTTTGACTGAAATTTCGACCGAAATTCAAAATTACAACTAAAAATTTTATTCAAATTTTTTGTTTCCGTCATGCCCGAAACCGAAAATAAAATTGATATTTTGATCCTTAATCCCAATCGTTCAATAAATTGGCTACTTCTTTTATGAACCACATATTGAAAATTACATGTATTAGACATCATAACCGTTTATCACCTGCTGTTGTATGAACTATTGCATATATTTTATTAATTAGAGGCATAAAATCTATGATCTAGATCCAAGTGAACATGCACTGATTTTTGGTAGAGATTGAGGGCACTATCATGATCCTTGATCCCGACCGTCTAATGGTACACCCATGATCTAAAGATCGATCTCATGAAATATTAGGATGAAAAACAATCTCCATCGTCTGATTCAATGCAATCGATGTGTTTCAGCATAGGTGAACTCAAAGATTTTGTGGGTGGATTTAAAGGTGCTCATTTTAGAATGATGGTGGTAAGATATAATGGCATGACTTGTAAATAAAGGTAAATGAAGAGCCTTTTAGAATGGTGGTAAACTATAATAGCATGACTTGCAAATATATATGAATGAAGGGCCTTTTAAAATGGTGGTATTTTTAGAATATTAGTTTATTAAGGGCAAAATAGTCGTTTCAGTCCATAGACTTATGGCTAATTAACGGTAGGGTAGTATATGAAATAGAAACACAAAAGTAAGGGTTGCAGAATAAATATCTATAACTCAAGGGGTTTGATGCAATATCGGTATATCTCGGGGGGGGGGGTATATCATGGGTCAAAAATTATTCGATACTGATACGTATCGGTTTTGGACGTGGGCGGTACGATACATTGCCTATGTATAGTACCCTTTAAAAAACAGGGTAATTATTGTCCGATAATTTGATTTTTAATTTTTTGAAAAAAATAAATGTATCGAACAATGCGAACGATAATTTGATTTTTTAGATTAAAAAAAAAAAATGTATTAAAATGATACATTCAATGTATCGCCAATATATTAAATGTATCGGACGATACACGATACATATCATTGTGAACTTCAAGACGATACACATCGAAAATCTGATATTTTGACTCTCAGGATATATGCAAAAAACCATATTATTTACTAGTAATCAATTTGGTTTGGGTCAAGTCATTTATTAATGAATTAGTGTACAGTGGATGTCCACCCATTATGTGCATTAAAAAATTTCATACATATGTGAGATTGCGAGATGTATATATACTTTCATGTCTTAAAATTTTGTGCAGGTCATGTAATAAAAAAATAAAATAAAGAGTCATCTGTTGATGGGTGGACCGTCATTGCAGAGTAAAAGCATCTCATGGAGAGTAATAAAAACATAATCGTTGGAGAATGACCTGATAAATTTGAGTACTTTGATTTCACGTCTCAAATTTTGGGAGGTTCTCAAGGGACCTAAAAAGTAGTCTTTTAGCTGCAAATTACTGTATTAAATGGATAAAAAGTCATATTTTCTATGTAAAATACTATTATTTAAATTTAAATTATAAAATTTCTAATAGCGAATACTGACTTAGAACTTTATTCCATGTGACATAGGGTACTACGGTGGAGATATTTTAAGCGTCACAAGTAGCCGTTGGGTGCAGGTGAATCGGAATTGGCATCTCTATTGGATATGCTCTAACTCTTTATTAATTGGGCTTGTTAATCAGAGGCTATACTCGGCCCAAAACCTAGCCCGGCCCACTAACTTATTAACATTTTCGTAATTTCGTTCTTTATCAGTGGCAATCTAGTAGAACAAAGCCCAAATGATCGGATCCTCTGAAGGTGAGATAACTAAAATCTTCTTCTCATACCAACCCACGTCACCTTCCAAATCTCTCTGAAAGGAAAGAAGAAGCTCCCTCTAATGGCGATGTCAGCGATCGGCATTTCCACTATTCCATCTTCTCAAAACTTGTCTTCTCCAAATCTCTCTAATCGCACTCTCGAAATTCCAAAACCCTTTCTCAAATCTTCATCTCAAAACCTTTCATCTTCTTCTTCTCATCTATCCGGAGATAAGATTCCGTCCAAAGCGATTTACAGTCACCGGAAAACGGCACCCAATGGCAGAGCTCCCATACCTGTTTCCCCAAAAGCGGTTTCCGATTCTCGGAACGCGCAGACGTGTCTTGACCCTGATGCGAGCCGAGTTGGGTTTTTTCTGCTGCACTTCGACTTCTTTATTAGTTTTTCGAATCAAAGAGCATTATATGTGTAAAATTTTCATTTTTTAGGGTTTTGCGAATCGAAATTTAGCCTTTTTGTAGGATACTTTGAGATCTTTTTATTTTTTAATAGTTAGTGTAGAATGATGATGGAAATAATTCATCTTTGTATTTTTTTTGAAGATAAGTTCATCTTTGTTGATGGCATGTAGTTTGGTATATGACCACTAACTCGATCAATTAAGTGAAATTCTATATGCTTTCTGATGTAAACAATTTCCTAATTTGAAGATAAATAGTTTTTTTAAGGGTAGGTTTTCAAACTGATTCTACAATTGGAACTCATCATAATATGTTTTTTTTAATTGATGATATAGTGAAATGGCTCTCTGCGCAGTGCGCATAGTCACAAAAGTCTCCCTTAAAATCTCTGAATTAAGGATGTGCCAAATTTTTCCGAATTTAAGATGAATGATGCATATACTTTTATATGGTTACACGGGTTATGTAATTATAGATGTGCCTTGCATCTAACACCTTATAGCTTATTTTGTTTATTAAAAAACATTATTTCTAACTTTAAATATGTTGTAATTTGTTTGTATATATTTGTTTTTTTTCCGAATATTGAGGTATATGTGAGTTTTCACGAATTGACCTGACCCCTTACCGAATTGCCGATTTACCGATTTCACGAATTGACCTGACCCTTTGCCGATTTGCCAAATCCAGACTTTGTGACTATGTCTCTGCGAATGCTCTATGAGATCAACCCCTATATGTCTATGTGGAATTAGTGCAGTGGATCAGGATCATCCAAGTGGTAGGGAAACATGAGATTGTTGACAGACTAAAGATTTTTCTGATTGTACTATCCTAATTGTCCGATTTTTTGACTTTTTTTTTGTCAAATTGCCTGCGATGAATGGAAGGTCAGGATCATTAGGATTCTCATCCCACCGGGATCTCTGTGCCCCTTTTGATATCAATCTCTATGAATTAGCTCTCTCATTACATCAAGATCCTATTTTGACTCTTCTTTGTTTAACAGTTAATTTTATTTTCTTTTTTGTTTATTATTTTTGTTTTTTTCATTAAAATTTGTTCTTTTGTTTGTGTAACTGATTTTTTTGTAGAGTGTTCTGGGAATTATTCTCGGTGGTGGAGCCGGGACCCGCCTATACCCTCTGACGAAAAAGAGAGCGAAACCTGCAGTTCCTTTAGGAGCCAATTATAGGCTGATCGATATTCCTGTAAGCAACTGCTTGAACAGTAACATAGTGAAGATCTATGTTCTGACACAATTCAATTCTGCATCTCTTAATCGCCACCTTTCGCGCGCATATGCAAGTAACATTGGTGGATACAAGAACGAAGGGTTCGTCGAAGTTCTTGCAGCTCAGCAGAGCCCTGAGAACCCTAACTGGTTCCAGGTAATAGATCCTAACTTTTCCGGGCTGTCGCTAACGGGTGCATCATGTCAAAGTACTGTTTATTGATTTATTTGTAAGAGCATTTGATTTTATTCTCCATTGATGACAATATGTTTCTGTCTGTTATAAGCAGATTTTTTTATAAGCATAATTTGTCAATTGACTTTTGGACAGTTTACTCATTTTGATGTAAAAAAATTTGACTTGGTGCCCTCTCCGCTTTTTAGCATTTGTAGTATATATGTCAAGGCGTAATGTATTGATAGAACTGAAATAGTCATCTATGAAATGTCCCATCGTCATCACAGCCTTATCCCATCTATTTGGGGTCGGCTTTGTGACTCCTATTTCTCCATTCGTTTCTGATCAGCGTCCTTTGCAGCGCTCCCTAACAGGGGACGCGACAAAACGTGTGTTCATAATAGGTCTCGTCTTATGGATTTAACGGGATTTTTTTACTGCCTGCTGCCGACCTAACATTGATCCTCCTCCTTTCTCATCGGGGATTGGGACCGACATCGCCAGAGTTAGCTATGAAATGTATAAGACGGTCTAAATTTTGTTAGTTGTATCCTTATGGAGTAAGTGTAGAGTAGAGATTTTTTTCACATTGGAATTTCAACTGCATCATGTGTTTGCCGGTAAGATCAGTACGGTGTTTGTGCTATCTTTTTTAAATTTGTAAGGAGAATCCTCATCAAACAACTCCAGCTGTACATAAGAATATAAGATGACTGGTATTGTATTTGAACTTTGGATTCTCTTCGTAGGATGGATGGTTTACCTACAAATTCTATGTGAAATACATGCAAGTTTCTTGGTATTCTTTGTCCCTTACATTTTTTTTTTCTGGAGAAGAGGAGATTGAACTTGCGGCCTTAAGACTGTAGTATTGTTAACTTTGCAGTTGAGCTGCAGGTCAATCCCCAGTTCCCTTATATTTAGATGTAATGAATGATGAATGAACATCAGAATGCATTAAGATGCAGAAAAAATGCCATTTATATTTTCAAAATTGAGAGAATGCTTCTCGTTGTGCTGATCTTGAACTGTATCTGGCCATCCATTTTCAAAGTTCTCAATGGAGTCCTCAAAGCAGTCAAAATTTTATAAATAGTATACTCCATTTTTCCCCTCCTGGATTTGAATTGTGAATATTTTTTCAGACAATGGCACATTGTAGGATATACCGCAAGTTTAGCATTTGACAGAAAACCTATTTATCACTAGCTTGTCTTGCCAAATGTACGAACAATTAAAAATATTATGACATGCTATTTATGGTCCTGATAGTTCATACTTTTAAGAGCATCCTTCTTTTATGTCTATCATTTATCTTGTTTGGTCTGTTTTTTCAAGAATACATTCTACTTCTTGCTGAATCATGGGAAATTTCCTGTATTTTAGAAATGGTAATGTCCAATATAATGGGTTGGACATAAAATATTTACTTAACTGTGTTCGACTTGAAGCCCCAGCTGAATGAAATTTTGCGATATATTTTTCAGGGAACGGCTGATGCTGTAAGGCAGTATTTATGGTTGTTTGAGGAACATAATGTTATGGAATTCCTGGTTCTTGCTGGTGACCACTTATATCGTATGGATTACGAGAGGTTTATTCAAGCACACAGAGAAACTGATGCAGATATCACCGTGGCTGCACTGCCAATGGATGAACAGCGTGCCACTGCATTTGGTCTGATGAAGATTGATGAAGAGGGTCGCATAGTTGAATTTGCAGAGAAGCCAAAAGGGGATCAGTTGAAAGAAATGAAGGTAGGCATTTCCTATATAGGTTGATTAAGGTCCTTAGGTCAAACTTATTTTTAGAACGGTCATAGTCATGCTCTTAATTTTTGATGATGGGATCGTTTTTAATATATGATTAATGTGGATGACTTGTAGCACACATATTTGTTTGAATAGTCTATGCAATGGGTAATTGGGTATGACTTCATTTAATGCATGTCATGAGCACCAAGTATGTATTCCATCCAAACTGAATAATGGTCATCCCTTATTAACATCAACATGTCTTTCTGCAAATATGTATATTTTACAAGGCATATTTTCTCATATGCTATATTTGTGTTACTTGCATTTTTTTACATCATTTTATTACATTTATTTCAGGTTGATACTACCATCTTAGGCCTTGATGACGAGAGAGCAAAAGAGATGCCTTTTATTGCAAGCATGGGTATCTATGTGGTCAGCAAAGATGTGATGTTGCAGTTACTTCGTGACAAATTCCCTGGAGCCAATGATTTTGGAAGTGAAGTTATTCCTGGGGCAACTAAGATTGGAATGAGGGTATCTCTAATTTTCATTTGTTTATGCAACCGTTAAACATCATATAATATGCCAAGCATTACATAACCTTTGCAAATTTTTTGCAGTTTTTATATCTTGTCTAACAATGGATGTCTTGATGGATTATAGGTGCAAGCATACTTGTATGATGGATATTGGGAAGACATTGGTACCATCGAGGCCTTCTATAATGCAAATTTAGGGATTACCAAAAAGCCAATTCCGGATTTCAGGTAACTCTTTTGGATGGTTGAAAGGAAGAAACATTGTTATCAATTTTGTCAAATCTTGAATCCTTAATACGGGAACATTAATGTGAACTCTACCTTTCAATGCAGCTTTTATGATCGTTCTTCTCCCATTTATACACAACCTCGATATTTGCCACCTTCCAAGATGCTTGATGCTGATGTTACAGATAGTGTTATCGGTGAGGGTTGCGTGATTAAAGTAAGTTTCCTGAGAATAATAATATCACTACCTACCAAGTCATGTTTCATGTGCTCACTGTGTTATCCAAATTTACACTTCCCGTCGGCTGTCGTTTGCGCACTAGTTTTTTATTTGCTATTTCAAATGCGGCATGTTTTTATAAAATGTTCAAAATACTCTTCAGCATGCTTCAGTGGAAAATATTTGTAATAACTCATTTTTTGTGCGTTAATGGCGATAGTTTGATTTCTACTATATGATAGTATGGATTTCTCTCTTGAGATTAAGTATAGTAGAGAAACTAAATTGATTCAGGACATGAGTTCAGAGGTTTCATGAGTATGAAGCCATATGGCCTAAACTATGTGCTAAGTACCTTTGACTGTGAAATCTGTACTACCACAACTACCATATAAGAGCATGCCATAAATTTCCACATGTGCAAGTGTGCAACTACCCTTTGTGCACTCCTAAACCATGAATTCCATATAAGAGCCTGCCATAAACTCTACAAAATTACTCGTGTGCAGCGCACAAGGATCAAAAATTCGTGTATCATTTCGGTTTTGGAGGGGACCGAAAGCGAAATTTCGGCCAAAAACCGAAATTTTGAAATTTGGCAGCGCATACTAGCCATAGAAGGGCTGTGCTTTAATTTCTAAGACTTCCCATTAAGGGCAATGGACTTTGAAAAAAAATATTTCCTCATCTCTTCAATGTGGTTTCCTATTCTTGAGACAATCTTATTGCCTTTGGAGTAATGGGCTGCACCATCCAGCGGTACAGCTTTTTATCTACTGAATTCCATGGAAAGTTAATTGTAATTGGTGCCTCAGAAGTGGTACCACCTGAATGATGCAGTGAAGGAAAGCCAATCTTTTTGCCTCTACTTTGCTATTCCTTGTTTCCCATAACATTTAGGATAGGAATTTTTGTGCATTTTTTGCCATAACATTATTTCTACAAAATTTTATCATAATTGATACAAAGTATAATGTCTTCCTCTGCTAAAGCTATGACTTTTTGGTACATCTCTTGTATCCCCTTCCCCTTATCAACTCTGAAATTTGGTTTCCTTTATGGTTAGTGTAGATTTCCTTGTGGGTATCTGACAGTCTTTATTTTTTTGTTCCTTCTTGTTTTTGCCTAAAAACTTCCTCCATTTCTTCATCATTCCCTGTACCATTATGGCTTTGTTTTTTTTTCCCTCCGTTTTTTTCTTTCTCCAGTGACCTGTGCTGGTATTTATTGTAGAGAGAGCTGGAGTCAAGATCCTTGAAATATGTTCTCATGTCTCTTTCTTTGCAGAATTGCAAAATTCACCATTCAGTAGTTGGGCTTCGCTCATGTATTTCAGAGGGTGCAATCATTGAAGACACGTTATTAATGGGGGCAGATTATTACGAGGTAACGCTGTGTAGATAAAACCAACGTATCATTTTCCTTAGTGGCTAGTAACTAGTAAGAAGTACTTTTTAAATTATGCAGATTTAGTGAGCCTTTAGTGAGTGACTTGGATCCCAGAATAAATATACAGGATCTTTTTCCCTATAATTTGGATCAAGTTTTATTAGCTACGAATTTAATCTGTTCTTCCATCAGACTGATACCACCAGGAGGAATCTTGCTGCACAAGGTGGAGTTCCGATCGGTATCGGAATGAATTCTCATATCAAAAGAGCAATTATTGATAAGAATGCTCGCATCGGAGGGAATGTTAAGGTTGTACTTCTAAAATCTCTCGCTCAATATGCATTGAGTTGCTATACTCCCTTTTTCAAATTTGCAAAAGTAACCTCAATATTTGACCGGTTTTACCACACAAAACACCAGATTTTTATCTTAAAAATATTGAATATCTGAAGTCTCACGTCCAGTCCTTTTGGTTTATTTCTCAGATTATCAACAATGATAATGTGCAAGAAGCGGCAAGAGAAACAGAAGGGTACTTCATCAAGAGTGGCATTGTCACTGTGATCAAAGATGCTTTGATACCAAGTGGAACTATCATATAGAAACCCACTTTTCTATTACTTAGAAGGTACAATAAGGGTCTCGTACGTTGGTATCTGTTTTTGAGGCCTTTGAATTATGTATATTTCCTTGCAGCATAGGATCTTTGATGGTAGGTGGAAGGCCTGAGGACTTCTGTTGTAAAAGTTCATTTCAGTTGCCACGAGGAATTTTTGGTTTGTGATTTAGTAATATATGTTATTTTTTATTTTTTCCTGCACTCAAATTGCCTTTCCAAGGTGCATTAGCTATATGTTCTTGGATTGACAAAAGATCAGTGTTAAATAAACTTTTCTTTTTTAATCGGTACAAGATGCAATGTTGGAAAAAACAATAAAACACAAGGGAATAAACTTTTCTTTTTTAATCGGTACAAGATGCAATGTTGGAATAAACAATAAAACACAAGGGAATAACTAATTAAAGAAAAAGGAAGAGTTTATATCCTTAATTTACCAATTAGCGGACAAAAAACTATTCTTCTGATTGAAGTGATCAAATGCAGTTAAGACCTCTTCTGGAGGTGAATTAGCCAGAAAATTTGGAAGTTTTATTTACCCTCATCATTTATCTTAAGGAGTAGCTGTTGATGAAGTTCTTTATTGATAAATCACTTTAAGACGTTCTGAGATGCGGCGATGAAGAATGTATGAAACATTTTTTTTTTTTTTTTTTCACTTTTTTGGGAGGTAAGCTGGGATTGAACTTGTGATCTCAAGGTTGTGTCATGGTGCAACTTCCAGTTGAGCTGAAAGGCCCAAGTAACCCCAGAATCTACCAACCTATATCTATTAAAGTGTGAATTTGTGATGATTTTGTCTGGCGCTTTGTATATATCAACTACTTTCCTTAACTAGCATATTTCCTTCACTTTCATGAAGCCTCTCCATTCCACAATCTGCCCCAAGATGGAATAAACTTATCAGGTTATCTTCCATTATTTGTGTTATCAGTATTCTGATTTATGTTTCTTCAAGGTAGAACAGCTTGTTCTTGTACTGATGAACAGGAACTTTGCTTCCAAGAGGGGTTGAACTTTTCACATTTTGGCACTGACATTGCTTAAACTTGTTAGGCCAATCCGCCGTTTGGGATTGTAGATTCCTAGGTGTCATTGCCATTTGTCACCCAACATTCTGTGACCAGTCACCAAGTGGTTTGGGAATAAGTCGGCAACAAAAAAATCCTAAAAAATGGGCCAAATATTGAAAGCTGGAAAACAAAAAAAAATAAACAATTTAGAATGTAAGATTAAAAGGTACGAATATTTTTTAAAAAGTTTGATTTGCTGAATGTTGCGAATAAATCGCGATTTAATTGTGAAATTTGTGATTTTTTTATTATTATAAAAAAATATGCAATTTTTATGAAAAAGTTGATATTAAAACGTGATTTATTCGATTTACGAATAAGTAGGTGCTTTATTCATGATTTTTTTAAAAAGTCAGGAGAATTTGTTGACCATGTTTGTGACTGAACTCGGGATAACTGTTCTTGTTTCATACCTTTACTATCGATTGTTAGTGTGCAATGGCTGACTATCGAATAATAACTATCTCTTCAGAGTTAGTGTTAGGTACCCTACCCAAGCACTGCCAATGGTGCTCACGTCAATCTCCCTCCCCAACTAGGGGAGATGCATAGATAGTTTTGAGAACCAAATCATTAAGATGTCAAAAGCCTACTTTCATTTATGGACGGTGGACAATTTTGCAGGCAGGTGATTAGCTTCACACATAATGGGGCCCAAGCACTGTAACCAGTCACATCAAACTACATAAGTTGCCTGTAAAATTGTTTATAAAAAATTATCCACCATTTATAATTTTCTGTCATTTATTTGCGTAATCATAAATAGTCATACACCTCCCATTTTTTGCAGAACAAGGTTGTCCCAAGTGGCGTTAGGGGTTGTCTCGTGGCTAATGTTATTTTCACACACATTCACATGATTTTTCCAAGACATGCGACCACAATGAGGACACCTAGCTTTTCACATACTTTGGACTTTATAGATATAATTACACAAAAAGTTTAAAGTTCACCCTGCTTGGTAACACTTTTCCGAAAAGTACTTTTCATAGGATAACATTGTTTGAGAATCAACATGATGCGTTGCTTGAAAATTTTCTTTTTCTTGTTTCAATAAACCCATATTTGAGAAGCACCATTGAGCTGCTTCTCCAAAAGACCTATCGTATTTCAGTTAGAGGTACATCATATTTCATAAATGTTTTTCTCACTCAAGTAGATGTCTTCTTTTAAAAACTTCTTTATAGACGCAACTTTTCCAAACAGGGGGTAGGGACTAAGTTTATGGATGTCAAACTACTCTCGAATTCATAACAAGCCACTTTCCGTAGAGTTTTTGTAGCTAAATTACTAGAAACTAAAGTTTTTAGAATTTTATTATATAGAGAAAACAAATGTGAGTTTAACAGATGTTGGGCCCCCAAAAATCTATGAAATGTCCGTTATGGGAGATTTGGTAGCTAAATTAATGAATTTTGGGGGGGACCTTTAGATCTAGGAGACTTTGGAAAAAAAGGATTCTATAGAACCATTGGCGTGTTGCAGATGTTAGTAACCCTAAACTCTTTGCAATGTCTACTTTTCAAAAGTACATTTGGTGACTAAATCGTATAATCTGTATTTACGCTTGATATAAAAAGGCTGATTATTTAGAATGGCTAAGAGCATCTCCAGTACGAGACCTATTCCATGCGCCAAAGACATTATAGCTCTCCAAATAGCAAAAAAACAACCTCCAGCAAAGGATTAAAATTTCGGGTTCCGTTTCGGTTTTGGAGGAGATCGAAACCGAAAATTTGAACCGAAATTTCGGTCCAAATTATCATTTTGGTGAGGACCGAAATAGATAATTTGACTCGAAATTTCGATCATTTTGGCCAAAATTTTGATCCTTGCCTCCAGTAGAGACGCTATCCCACTATCTAAAATAGATGTTTGTTATAGTAATAGCTAAATTTAATTATTATTGTAGCAATAGCTAAACATTAAAATAATTTTTTTTTAAGGATAACTCTCTCTCTCTCTCTCTCTCTCTCTCTCTCTCGTATCTAGTAGTAAAATAATAAAATAAGAATAAATTGAAACCACACCGAAACTTGAGGGTCCCGAACCACACCGAAACCCGACACCAATCGAACCAAGCAAAACCTCAATTCGGTTCGGTTTGGGTGGCTTGAAAGCGAAAAAAACTCGAAAAAAAAAAAAAAACCCTAAAATAAAAAAAAAGTAAGGTATTTTACCTACACCGAACCACACTGAAACCTGACACAAACCGAACTGAACCCTAATTCGGTTCGGTTTGGGTGGCTTGAAAGCGAAGAAAACCTGTAAAAACAAAAAAAATACCCTAAAAAAAAAAAAAAGTAGGTATTTTTCCTACACCTACACCAAACCAAATCAGTTTCGATTTCAGGAAAAAATATTAAACCGAACTGAAACCCGACACAAACCAAACCGAACTGAACTCCAAATCGGTTCAGTTTCAATTTGGGTGGCTTGAAGCCGAAATCCCCCCTGAAATAAATGAAAAGATACCCTAAAAAAAAAAAAAGTAGGTATTTTACTTATACCGAATCGAGCCAAATCAGTTTCGATTTTAGAAAAAAAAAATTGAACCAAACCAAATGGGTTTCAATTCAGTTTTGATTTGGGGTGTACCGAATTGAATACCGAAAATTTCGGGTTTGGTTTCGTTTACCGAACTTGCATTCCTAAGTGTGAGTAGTAAAATATAATAAAACAAGAATGAAAAATAATATTTTAAAGAAATGAGTACCTAAAATAGAGTATTTGTCGGAGTGAATTTTACTGTAGTAGTAGCTAAAGTGGTATTTAACTATTTAAATTAAGCTCTCATTGCTGGAGATGCTCTAAGGTACAACTTGAATATGGTATAAAAAGTAATCGCAACATTTATCCTAAAATATTTTTTGGGTACCTTTCAATTTACTCGTCCACCCATGCTCAGAACCCATTCATTGCTCTGAATGAGGCAGAGAACTTTTTTCATTTCACTCATTGGAACGAAGGATCTTGAGATAATAGGATTACCATTAGATAATTAATTTTTTTTTTTCATATGGCACATATCTCAAAAATTGACCTTAACATAATTTGGCACTCTTATGCTCAAATCTGATTTTAAAGTAAATTTTTTGGGATCTTTGTTAAATAAAAATTTGAGATGGTATGCCCATAATCTCACAGATCCATTTAATGAGAGATTGGGATGAAAAATAATTCTATTATATGATTCAAAGCAATCAATGGGTGGAGTATATTCAGTGATACAAAATGGTACTCTCTTTTTTTTCTCAATGGACAGAGAGATAGGTGCACACGTTAATGGACGGTTAGAATTGTTTGAACCTGATCCAACCAATTGGACCCAATGGGTTGAATCATCGGGTTTGATCATATAGGCCCGAACCGACCCGACCCAACCCATTTTCATCCACTTAAGATTGACATGATGCAAACCCCACGAATGTTTATATGGCCAGCATTAACCCATATATATATATATATATATATATATATATATATATGCCATCCTAAAAAAACCAGAGGCTGCCATCCAAAAACAAACCAGAGGCTGCCATTTGAGTGGTAGAGACCAACCACTCTTAAACCAAAACAAAAAGCTTCCATAGAATCGCACCTCTGATTTCCATTACATCTCAACAGCCGGAAATTGACATCAGAGACCAGTCGGAAGCTGAGACTTCGGCCATTTCTTGGTGTAGATGTTGGAAAACCTGTTGAATCTCCGGTGAATCTTACTTCTGAGATTATTTTTTCCGGACATGAGCTGCTGCACAAACATGGCTTCTCGTTCCATCAAGATGTACGGTCCTCCTCTGGCAAGCACGGTTATTAAGGGTACCTTAGTTCCGGTATTCTCTTCGGTTTTTGTTGTAAGAGATGAGCAGAGGAACATGGGTAAAATAGTAATTTCACGTGGGAATGTTGTGTGTTCAGCAGTACAAGAAACATCTACTTCCACAGGTACGTGATGTCCTTTTGGTTTCTTATCCACTATTATGTGATAAAATATGAGAATTTTACCCAGTCAAGCTTGTGCCATATCTTATTGTTAAAACCAAGTATAGGTATCACTCCAAGACCGATACTTATTGGACGATTAGGTATCATCGTCCAATATTATTATTAAAAAAGAAAAAAAAAAATATTTGTATCGGTCAATATCGGCCGAAACCGAGACAATATGGGCTGATATGAATACTGATCTATTGGTTTGGTTTCAAACATACAATTATAAATATAGAAAATTGCAAAAAACCAGCTGTTTTCCCATTTTCTAGATGCCCCTAAAATTTGGATGCGTTGTGCATTCAAAGATATTTCACCTGGGAGCAAGAATTTAATATGTATTCTTGAATGTTGAAACTGTCCCCAAAAAATATTGGCATTTTTGACTTTGTCCGAAGTTGAGGGGTAGCCTCACAGGATACCTCTATTTGTACCAACCAAAACTCTAATGGCAGCAACCCTGAAACCCCAAAACTTATTAAGTAGTTTGAGTCAGACCAATGGGGATCCATTTTGGTCACTCTTCAGACACAATGGATCTTAAGATCATAAGTGTACCATACATATTTTGATTCCATATGGCACACATTCTGAAAAGTGATCCAAAAACTACGATTAATGCACACTTGTGATCATGCTAACTTTTTAGGATGTATTCCATATGAAATTAAAATCTGACTGTTTGATGGTACGCTTATGAGTTTAAGATCCATTGTCTTAAAGAGTGGGAGCAAAAACAATTCCATTCGTTTGATTTAAAGCATTAAACTGTTTTTGGCATTGGTGTGCCCTTATAGAGTTTTGGTGGGTGCGGATAGACGCACCCTTGCACAATATATAAAAGTAGCCAATTGAGTAGAGGACATTATTAATTATTATTATTTTTTAAATAAAATAAAATTCGAATTTATTCTAAGCAGTTTTAATAAGGGAACTTTAGGATACCATAATACCATACCGGTATAAACTGATACCCCCGACGATACAAACCGGTACGAACCTTTATTTCTAATGCTCTTGAAAGAGAATTAGGAAGCTAATTTTCATATAACTACTCTGAATTTCTGGTATCCTAGATTTGCCTAGTGATGATATTGAAAATAAATAATATAAAATAAATCAATCACCACTGCAGACGAGGTTTTTTACGTGGAAACCTAAAAGAGAAAAAATCACGTGATCTTTGCCATATCCAAGGCAATAAATAGAGTATGAGTTAAACAGTACAGAAAGTATTGATTGTATGCAGACTCTTTAGCCCTAGTAAATATTTTCAAACCGCAACGCTAGAAGCTACTAGCGTCCCCAGAGTTTCTCGATTTGTCGCCTTCAACCACCGAGTCACATGATAGTCCACTCGTGTTTAGACAAGCCACAACAACACCCACCAAGGTCACTCGAATCCACAAGCATACGCATGCTCAAAACTTCAAACTCTATTCACTCCAAAAATAGAAACGGAACAAGTGCGTTTGAATAACCAATAAATTTAATCAAAAGTTTCAAAGGCTAAAAAGTATTTTTCTCTTACAAAGACGATTGAACAAGAAAATAGAGGAAAAAAAAAAAATCTAGGAATTCTTAAGTGACTAGTTATATTAGTTGTAATTCTGAAGAGAGATATGAAAATATCTTTTACAGAACCAATTTCATAGTTGACTATCACTTTAGTTGGGGTCAATCACGAAACTTTAAGTGGTTAACCACGAAAAGAAACGTGGTCAATCATAAAAAAATTACAACTCTTATAAGCGGTTCTTAGAAGTAAAACATTTGTGAATAAGTATAATTCAATCAAACACTATAGAGTTCACAAATGAATATAATTATACTTTGGCAATACATATGAGAGTGAACTACTAAGTTATTATAAATCGTGACAATCAGATTCAACAATACTCTTTCTAAAATATTTCTTCTTTTCCTTTCTCTTGTTAGTTAGTGAAACAAAGGAAGTTGCAACTGACGGAGTTGATGTCCTGCCGACTCCGAAACGTGTGCCACCGGTGAAAGCTCCAGCTAAACCTCTGCCTCAACTCATGGAAGAAGATGTGATCCCTCAATTGAAAGTTATTCTTGAAGCTCAAGAGGATATATCCCAAATTGAGCTCTCCTTTTTTGATAACAGGGTAAGTATGGTTCAAGAACTGTGTACCATTACATAGGCTGGCATCTTACTTTGGTTCTAACATAATATAGATGCCCAAATACTTGGGTTCCACTATAATATTATATATATAAACTTGGATAATGATGCCCTCACTTGAGTAGTGGAGACTGCCTTCTTACTCAAGTTATAATTGGTCTACGTCGGCAACCACTTTTTGAAAGGTGGACAACCGTTGTAGATCAATCATGGATCGAGTAACAAGGCGGTTTCTTGCCTTGTTACTCGAGTAGCCTAAAATCAAACATGCCTAAAGTATATGTTTGATTTACTCACATTAAGCATCATGTACAAATATGTGCTAAACAAGGATCAAAATATCGGATTCGGTCCCAACCGAAATCAAAATTTTGATATTTCGGCAGAAATTTTGTAGGTCAGGCTGAAATTTTGGTGCTCAATTATTATTATTATTATTATTTTAAATTCAAAATGATCAGCCTTTAAACTATCGGTTGATAATTTGGTGATTAGTAAATTATTGGCCGATAACTTCAAATTATCGGCCGATAATTTTAAGGTCATAATTTTTGGCCAAAAATTTCGAGATTTCGTTTCGGTAGGGTCCAAAACCGATGCATTTCAGCCGAATTTTTGAAATTTCGACCGAAATTTTTGGATTTTGGTCGAAATTTTGATCTATAGCGCTAAAACATTACTTCCCTCATTTGTAATGGTTTTAACTTTTAGGAAAAATTTTAAATAAACCCATGAAATTTAACGACCTAAACTATTGCTCCTGTCAAATGAGCACCTGCAGATTTCATAAGTTGATCAACTAAACCCCTACTGTCATCTCTCGTTAATATACGAATGAAAAATGCTGATAAGAGTTGACGACAGAGATCTAGTTGATAAACTTATGATTTCTTCATGTGTTAATTTAAATTCCAACTCAGCGTATTTCCGTTTGCATATTACTCGGAGTTGACCGTAAGGGTTTAGTTGATGAAATTATGAAATCTTTGGGTGCTCATTTGATATGAGTAATAATTTAGCCGTGTTAGAGATATCGGGGTCAAAGTTCAAGATTTTTTTTTAAATTTTTTATAATTTTTAAAACTGATAGAAGCTCCCATGGGATTCAACTGGTTGAACTCAATCATTGTATTCTACAAGTAAGCTAATTTAAATGAGTTTCATAAAAAAAGATTTGATTTATTCCACATGTTTAAAGTATATAACTATTATTGAGATTTTTAAAAGCATTTAAACCTGAATAATTAAAAATCACATTCCAAGCTCAAAATTAGTTTGGGACTTTGCTAGTTTGATAATTATTTTGTTAGTAAACCTACCAAGCTAAGTTAGTTGTATTTCCGCAAAAGATTAAATTTTTTTTAGGGAGCAACTTCTTACATCAAAAGTGTCCCTTGATGCAATAGATAGGATGTAAAGATCAGGCCAGAAGAATATTGCAACAAAAAAATATCTCCATCATGAGATTCAAAACAATCAGACACCTTAAA
The DNA here is from genome assembly GCA_021018995.1 of Chloranthus sessilifolius. Lineage (NCBI taxonomy): Eukaryota > Viridiplantae > Streptophyta > Magnoliopsida > Chloranthales > Chloranthaceae > Chloranthus > Chloranthus sessilifolius. Next base: position 28,421,039 of record CM037589.1, read on the forward strand.
ATGAATGATTATAGTGTAAATATTCAAACCCATTTTTGTTACCTAGTTAAAGACATTTACTACTTCAAATGACCTGATGGAGATGTTTTTTCGATACAATTTTCAACCCACCATATCTTTATATTGGTTCTTCAAACAAGTGACACTTTGTTAAAGGTAATGCCACATGTACTTATCCAATAAGTGACATGTTCCAATTGATATAGGTATGGTGTGTTTTTGGCCCACCTTCAAATACCGTTTTAAACATCCACAACTAGTAAGCTTTACCAATTAAAAACATACTAAAGGAGAAATGTAATTTTTAATTAGTTTGCCGTCATAATTCTTACATGTTTCTTTTTTCCTTGTTTGGGCACTTCAATAACAACAGCTAGAGGGTTCCTTTGTAAAGAATGGTACCCCCTACTGCTTTTGGGCTTTCTTCCCAAATGGTGTCCTAACAGGTACTACTACCTTATGACTTGATACATATTACTTTTCTCTCCATTTCAATTTTGATTATTAATTTTTATATTTATTTTTATTGTTGTGGGCAGGTCCAAAGGGATTTGCTCTGTCTTCATATGGACAAGAGGCCAGCACAGTTGAACCCTTTCTCATTGATGAAAAGAGAATTACTGGGAGACATGTGATTTTCTGGGTTGAAAAGAGATTGGCTGCTCAGGGCATCCTTCCTGTTTGGAAAGAATAACTTTTTTCATGTTTAATAATTTATTCCAATGATCTTAAATCAACACAAGTAGTATGTATCTACTTAAAAAAAAAACACAAGTTGGATGTAATTTTTGTTTTAGAGTAACAATTTGCTAATTTCTTTTTATTGAATAATATCAATTGATTTCTCTTTCTCTCTCTCTCTCTCTCTCTCTCTCTCTCTCTCTCCAATAGATAAAAATAAGGGTATAAGTGTAATTAAAACACATATCATGATTATAGCTATCAAATGGCATGTGTAAATACTTTGTTTTTTTGATAAATCTCCCGGAGTCATATTAAAACTTACAAAGGAAATACAAAAATAATGGAAGGAGGGGTAGATGAATAAGGAGCTCACCTGGGATCACCTCCAAGCTAAAGAGAGAACAAAAGCTAAAAAACAGTCACAACAAAACAATACAACTCCTAAACCAAGAAAAGAAAAAAACAATCACTCTAATCAACTAACCCTGAAACCACACCTAGGAAGAAGAAACAAAGCTTATCTCATACAAACAATTCCCCAATATCTGAGAGCATCCTGGATGGAGTATGAACCAAGGAGGCTAAGATTTTTAGCCCATTGGACAGTTTTGACCTTTATATTATTAGCAAGAATAGGGGCCACTATGCCTTTAGCTTCGAAAATTCGGAGATTTATCTCCTTCCACAACAACCAAAGAGCTGCCAAAGCCACCAGCTTCCAACTCTCTTTCTTTCTTTTAGATGATCCCTGCAGGTGTAAATACTGAATACCACATATTTAGTATAGGTTAATATGTAGCTATCATTTTGAGAGAGATTTCTTATAGCTAGCATTTTAAATGATGTAGAGAAAATATCGCGTATTTGCACATATCATAATATCATATACATATTACACATGATGCCCATAATTTATTTAATATAAGATGAAATATTGAAAAAACAAAACCTTGTAGCACTTAATCCCTTGGATGGGGGCCACACGGAGTCCAGTTAGTTCGAATGCACGAATGAATTGTGCATTCGAATGCACCCAGACACATACATATTCTATATGAATATATTGTACACAGAAACCCTTGGTAGCGATGTAGGGTTCAACCCTACACTATTTCCATTTGGGTGCCAAGTGGATCCTAATATGAAGATTAAGTGTAACTACCTAGATTTTTAGACTTTATTTTAACAGTGTTAGATGGTGTACCACACCGTTTATGGTGCTAATGCTCCACACCGGAACTTACTATTTTTTAGAAAAATTATAATTTTTCTATATCAATATTAGACTAATTATAAAGTGTTCGTCGATACGATTCCAACGCTATATAATTTATTAATTTTCGACAAGAATATAAAAAGTGATGCCAGCTTTAAAGGATGAAACAGGTTAAAGGGTATAACTGTAATTTCGAGAGAGAAATATCAATTACTTCGGTGCTTACACAAAGCGCTGGAACAAAACCTTTTCTCAAGCTATTCAACTCAGGTATGAATTCTTCTTGGAAAAACTCTTATTTTATTAAATCTCTTACGAAAAATCTTAATTAGAATTAACGTAAAACTTTTTATCATTATAAATAAAACTTTAAAAGCTCCCTACACTTTATAATCAGAAATTATTCTCTACCGTTCATGTTACAAGAGGTGGGTACCCATCAATCCATCTTATTTTTCTCAGATCCCGTCACGTAGGATGCGTTTGATCGCGCATCGACGAGTTTAAAAATCTTATTTAAATTCTAATATCTCATAAATTAATAGATCTACATGTTTAATATTATGCTTTCCCTTGAAAGTTGTATAATTTATAAGTCGGGTAATATTTTGTTTCTCTTTTCAAATAATTCTTTTGTTTGACTATTAATATTTTATATTCTATTAGGTTTGCATATTTAATATGTTATCTTTGTCTTAAATCTACATACTAATTAAACATGAATATCTTTAAGTAAGGTAAATCTGGATATTTAGTATTTTATTTTTTTAATAAAGTTGCATGATTTATAAGTCGGGTATATATTTTATTTCTCTTTTCAAATAATCCCTTTGCTTGGCTATTTAATATTATAATTTTTTATTAGGTCTTCATATTTAAGATTTTACCCTCTTTTAAATCTGTAAAATTAATTAAATTCTAATATTTATAAATTTGATAGATTGTCTTAATTGAAATAATATTATATTGATATTGTTTATTTCAAAATTTATATAGTTAGAAATTTACCCTTCTACTAAAACTATAATGATATATATTATTGTTGCAAGTTTATATTATTATTTATTTAAAATTAATTAAGCCCTAAAATTAAATTATATTCTTATTTTATTTAAAAGAATAATAGTTTGCACCATCTTAAAGTTTTGGGTCCGAACTTGCGACCACGAACCCAAATTTGCAACCATGAACCGAGCTTGCGACCATCGATATATTGGTCTCGATATTTTGGCCATAACGTTTTATTCCGACCTTGGATTGATGCGATTCTTGCGACATTGGAGAGAATATAACAAGCTTTACAACTTTCTGTTAAATAATTATTTCACGAATATAATATTTTAGAGGTCAAAATAGAGCAACAAGTCGAGCTCAATTTTAAATGACCCAAAGCTACACGAATTTAGTGTTATTCTCTGATTTTTATGATCAAAATTTCTGTGTATATTATATCTTAAGGTCTTTTGATCGATGGTCATGATATATCATAATTTAGTGATTATAAATATTTTTAATTTAATTATTCAATTATAGTAATATATATATATATATATATATATATATATATATATATATCAATTTATCACTTCAACGTGACCTCTTGGATAATACGAAAGATTAAAAATTTGATGCCTCATGAAAATCGAACTCTGACATTCACGTTATTAAAATCACATTAATAACTACCCTCTCCTATAAGTGTATTGGTGTTATGTAAATATATATATACTATAAACATAATACAATCTAAATATAAATTTATGATGTATGTATGATAGTGCTATGTTTCTATCTTTATTATAATATATGAGTTATGGACACATTAGGTAGTATGTATGCGAGTATATGAGATCATGCTTATGCTTGGGCGTGATAATTTGTCGAGATGGTATCGAAGCAAGGAATATATTGTATTTACATGCTTTATAAATTATGATGGTATGAGATATCATGACGAGTCGGGTGAGTGCAAATTCAGTGTAACCTTATATACGGTGGTATATGCGGTGACTCTATTAACCCAAGTTTTAATATGATAGAATAAGATATGAGTTAAGATATAAGGTTTGACCTTTAGGCCCTAGCTGTGGTGAAGTTTCTTTTACGGTTACGTGAACCTTTTCCTTGAAAAGAGAGATTTAGGAAAGTTATCCTACTATAGCTCGTCCCAGGACTAAGTTATAAAAGTAAGTTATGATATGAGTATGAGTATGAGATAAGATAAGTTATAAGTACGATAATAAGATACCGCTCTGTAGGCCAGTAAAAGATTAAAAATTTAAGTCTGTACGTGTCGTTCCCTGCGTATATCTTACAACCAAGACGGTTTTCTGAGAGATAGTATGAGTATGACTGAGAGTATGAGTAGGTTGTGAGTATGTGTGACCATTTATGTCTCCCCATTGGGCTGGATGGAGGAATATGAGTATGATATGAGAGCGTTATGATATGGTGGTATGATACTATGGTGACCCTCACATGATAGCTCGAGTCGCGACTCTGACACAGATCGTTTAGATTTATGAGTATGTTAGTTACGCTCATTCGATGTACAAACATATATGCGAGAATAATAAAATATAATATGTTAAGAGTTATGGTGAGGTACGTTAGGATATGAGTGTTTAAATCATGGTCTTGCGTTTAAGTTATGATATGAGTTATACGTTATGCATTTAGTTTTGTAATGCTCTTTCTGATTTTATTGTTATATTATATTTATCACTCAGTTGATGCACCCACAATACACCTTAGTAGAATGGGGTGAATTGCTGGTGTATCCATTGAGTTTACGTGACTGAGTAAGCTCATTCCACAAAAATCTAAATAGCTACAGATAACTATTTTGACGGAGTGGACGTGGGTTTCTCTAACCCGACTGGTGCTGAGTACATTGACCCTGTGGACACGAAGTACTGGGAGCTTTGGAAGGATGACGTAGCTGAGTATCAGGAGGACTTCGGTGTTGCTTTTGCTCCGAGTGTTGGATATTGATTATTATAGACTTGGTAATAGATTTTGTCCTCTGTTATTATTATTGACTTTATGACTTCTTATATCTGATTTGTCTTCGACCTTGTTTACGTTTTATTGTTGGATCTATTACATTTAATCATTGTTATTCAGTATTTATGATAATTTATATCTAACCTCTATGTCGTTATCTTTCATGGATTTCATGGAACCAAATTGCGCAAGAACTCTGATTAGGTATATGTCCGCTCATCATATCCGGGATATGTGCGGGTTTTAACTCGAAATTCTAGGCCCTCGAGATTAGGTAGAATTTCGAGTCGTGACATTAAGTCTCACCATTCAAAACATGATTAAAATTGAAAACAAATCAATGCACTAAGTATGTTTGGCGTCACTCAATATTTGATCACATTTTTCAAGACAACTTTTTTTTTTTATTCACATTTCATATTCCAAAAGAGCACATATACATTGAAACCATAGAAGTAGAATGGATTACTTGTTTTTTTATGTAAAGTTTGAAAAGATGTATAACGTTGAAGAGAGAAAACAAAAAAATTTCCATGAAGTGATTCAACATAGACAACACTTTTTATAAAAAATTGACAATATTGCAACAGCAAGGTCTATCGTTCGACCCCAACTTACCCATAAAAAAACAAAAACAAACAGTTCGGAGTCATTTTAGAGATTTATATTGTAGCCGATTTGAAAGCATTTGACCTCTCTAAATCACTTGATGAAAGATGATAATCGATGTAATCTTTGACCCTTTTAGATCTTTGTATCAGGTCCTTTGAATAAAACACCACAATTACCATTTGTTCACAATCAATGACTTTACTTGTTTAAATCCCTTTTTGAGATGTTGACTTTGCCTTAGTGGAGTAATAAGCACGCCGTTTTGCATCATGTGGAGTTGCATGCAAGGATCAAAATTTCGGTCGAAATGAGTAAAATTTTGGCCATTTTTATATGGGACCCAAAATTTTGGTTTTTGGCTGAAATTTTGGTTTAAATTATCGGTTCCGATAGTGCCCAAAACCCCGAAATCAAAATTTTGATCCTTAATGGCATGGGCAACATGATTTATATCACCTTTTCGCTTGTCAAAACCCCAAATAAGCATTTGCTACTTCCCACGTCTATAGATTATTTAGGTTCTGACGATTGAAAATGTCTTTTAATTAAAAAGTCATTACAATTCTAAAGGATGTCAAATATATGAATGTCTAATTTTGAGAGAATCATGTAACTAGTGTTACAAGTTACAACCGTCACTTTCAGTTATGTCCCGAATTTTCGTTGACTTTATTTAATGGTGTAAGATGAGCGAAGCACTAAGACTAAGTATTTGTGTGCACACCATAGCATGACCCACACACTCCCAAATTAGAAAACACTCCCAAATTAGAAAATTCTAATTATTATATGTTTATACCATAAAAGCAACTATAATTTTAACAAGCAAGTAGAGTAAAAAATGACTCTTTATTTAAAACGACCTTTATATCCGTCTCTCGGGATCTCTTTCTTTGCATAAACCTCTCCGCCCGAGCCCTCTTTCTCTCACATCCCGCTCCTTCCGATTAGTACCTTTCGCGTGGGTCCTCGTTTTCTCGCATCTAACCTAGCACTGTAATCGATTCTCCACCGAAAACACATCGCCGAATCGACGCATAGGCAGCCTCATCGCCGATCTAACACGTGGGCTCAAGCTACTCGATCGAATCATCCCGAATCTTTGAGCACGCTCCAACAGGTTGGTGCCTCTAAATCCATCATAAGGTATTCAATTTTTTTTAAAATAAAAATAAATCTATTTTTATTTTATTTTTCTTCTTTTTCTTTTGAGCTCCATTAATGGCTGCTTAGCCATGAAGAAGGAGAAAACTTTATATATACATATAAATATATAACTAAACAAATATAAAATAAAATAAAATAATGATATTACTAATATATATATATGTATATATGTGTGTGTAGGTTACACCAGAGCCCAACCTCCTGGTGGTCTCCTTCCCCAACGTTCTATGTGCATTGCTACAAAAAAAAAATTAAAAAAATTGAAAAATTAATAATATAGAAGTTAAAGAGAGTGAAAGGGAGAAAATATCCAATAAAATTTGGATAGCCAACGAATTGCTGGCTGTCCGATCATGAACGCTGAGATCCAGCGTGCTAGTCATTGCCGGAGCCAATTCGCTCATCGTCGTTGGATTTACATAACCAGCACCAGATCCATTTACCCATCAACCCTATTTCTTGGTTGGTCTGAAGCTTTGTTTTATCATTTTTTTAGATCTTCAAGTCGTTGTTGGTAACAATATTTTGCTTATATTCATCTACACATAGAAACAAAGAATGAATGAGGGGGACAATCTTCAAAGACTGACCAAGTCTTTGAAAATTGGAAGCTTGTAGTGAAAGCTTTGAGACTCCATTAAAGTGTTAAGCACATAACACTTACATTCGGTATTTGTGCACCAAGCCCCAATCTATGCCGTGTTTTAAAACTCAACCAAGTTTAGCTTAGCCAAGTTGAAGCGGCTTATCTATGCGCTGCTTATTCATGTTCAAAGCAAATCAGTCTTCAAACTAAAATATATGATTAAACATTATTAATACTACATTGGTTAGATATATACATAAATATATAGAGGTAAACACAAATGGTTTTGTGTATGAGTGTTACATCGGAGCCAACCTCATTCACACTCTATTTTCTCATGGTCTCCCTGAGTCTCACGGCTCGATTACGCAGAAAATTTAGAGAGAGAAAGAGTGAAGACCTAACCTCTATCACATAAATTTAGAGAGAGAAAGAGGAAGAGACCCAATCTCTAATAGATAAATTTAGAGAGAGAAGGTGGAGACTCAACCTTTATCATATAAATTTAGAGAGAGAAAGTAAAGACTCAACCTCTATCACATAAACTTAGAGAGAGAAAGTGAAGACCCAACCTTTAGCATAAAATTTGAGAGAGTAGAAGGGAGAGTTTTAGAGCGAGAAACTCTCAAGAGCTTTCTCTTCTATTTGGTTATATATATATATATATATATATATATATATATATATATATATATAGGTGAGTTCTCCGACGACTTGTTACCATCGGATGTAATCGACCGACAACCGGCCCAACTATACATTGTCGATGCCAGCCGTTCCATTGAGTTTCTCAACTCATGATATTATATTAAGTGCGTGTTGCACCACCAGTTCGGAGAAAATCTCCCTTACAGCCTTTGATTTAAAAAGAAATTAAAATATTAATATACGGAGCCTTATAGGCCCCATTTGAAAAAGTTCTAGAGATAGAAACCCCTTAGAATCACCAAAATTTTCAATCCAATGGAATAGAATTTTAGGACCTGACCCCACCACGGTATGTGTTCGGTCTAAAATAAGACCCGCCAGATTGGGTCGGAAATCATGACCCAGTTAATGAACGAGACCTATTTGGGTTTTGGGCTCTTGACTCGAAGTAATCCTAAGATCAATCCTGAGATCAATCGGGGAAGAAAAGGATTTCTGGTTATATCGAAAAACCTGAACTGTGCATGAAATTATAATTTAGACCAGTTGAGACGATCAGTGTCAGAACTGTTTCCTTTCAAATTAAATTTTGAGTTTCTTTTCGCTGGGATATTCGATCTAGGTGAACAAAGACTCGATCTTATAGTTCTTGGACCTTCCGGATGCAATGAGAATGTCAGTCACCTCTTTTAAGGCTACCATAGCCCTTGAATGGACACATGTGTCTCTCTAGGATCCTAATCGTGTCCGATCGTTCGTTCACCCAACCATCAAGTTTCATCGACACAACAAACCCCAATAAAAGTAAATAGATTCAAATCGTAGAATAAACATGATTAAATAATTTTGTATTCTCGTTTTTATTCAATACTGCACGTCTTATGCCTATCAATATCCTTATGAATACCAATGTTTAGGGTGCATGATTAGTGTATTTTTTATATATGTTCATCATCATCATATGATATTCATTATGTAGAAAATCACGATAGGACATACGCATATAAGTTAAGAATAAGATATGACACATGATGTAAACCTTCGTTACGGTGGGATTTCTTTCACGATCACGTGAAATTTCGAATGTAGGCATCCATATACGGATGCAACTCTCTATGGTAGTATAGGATGTTATACGAAGTACATTCAGGTTACTACGGAACCTGTCCTTGGAAAGCGTGATTTAGTGAAGCCTATTACACCGTGACCCATTCTAATTAAGTTTTAATTAAATATGAGAAATAAATACGTTAAGATACATGTATGTTAAGAAAGTGGGGACGTAAGCTCATACAAATATGAAATTTGAGTGGGGACCTAAGCCTAGAACCGAATAATGATATGATATATTAAAATATGCTGTGAAGGCCAGCTAAATATGAAATAAGTTTTACACGTGCTATACCTTACGAGCCACCATAAGGGTCCAACGTCTGCAGCCAAGATGGGTCTTAAGGACATTATAGCTTTGTCTCAAACTAAGAGGACATTGTGATTATTATGTCGACAACCTCATCTGATTGAATGGTGGTTTATGTTACGATATGAATGTTAGGTGATTATCTACACGTGGACATCGCGTGATAGGCTCGAGCAGCGATCCTGACACAAATCATTTAAATAAGATAATTAAGATATGAAGTATGTTGTGTAGACATATGAAGTAATAATAAGACTTACGATATGTCACGTATGATAAGTTGATGAGAAAAATAAGAAAAGCGATAAAAAAATAGAAACATCATTTATTCTTCCTTTTATAATATGTTTTTTAGTTTTGATTATGATATGCTATGAGTTATTGATAGTTTTGGTCATTTTATTAAAATGTTGATTTTATTTTTAAAATGCACCCAATTCAAGCGATTGTATACACGATCACCTGGGTAAATTATAGTGGATTGATTATGCAACCCATTGAGTTTACGCGACTGAATAAACTCACCCCCTCCCAAATCTAACAGTTTCAGATGAAGATTCTCCTTATCCCGCCCATGATGACATAGAAGCTGCTAATCCGAAGATGACTCATATAAACGAGGACGTCGACTACCACCTAGATGAAAACGTAGACCTGTTAGACTTTTACCAGCATTGATACTTTCGTGGGCTTACGTTTGGGACCATTATCCCTACATAAAACTTGTATTATTTTTTATCCTAGATGCATGGTTAGGATTAATCACTTATTTCTTATTGTCATCTACGCTTTCAGTTGTAAATTTATGAATCGTCTATCTTTAATTGCTATCTTAAATGCCTAGATCTATATGCTAAATTGAATTAAGAATTAGGTGTATGTCTGCTTATCGCCTTAATAAGTGTGCGATATCATAACACGAAATTTTAGGCCCTCGAGATCAAATAAAGATTTTGGGTCATGACACTTTCTTACTATTAATGGTTTTATAGATCCAAACTATCCAAGGGCATAACATTTTATGATTGTGCAGCGAAACATAGTCACCAAGTCGGGGTTCGATAATAATTTGGTAAGGTTAAAAATAAAAAAAATCCAGCAAAATTTGGGAATATTCGGAGAAAAGATATGGAAAAAAATAAGATAAAAAAGTTAAAAAAAAAAAATTAAATTAAAAATTACGATTTTTTGATAAAATTCAGGAATTATTTGCAAATATCTGTGAATTTTTAAAAAGTTCACGAATAATTTGGAGTTAATTTGCCGAATCCCAAATTCGCGAATTTTTCAAAAGTTCGGCAAATTTGGTGACTATGCAGCCAAAAATATGTCCATCGAAGGATTTATACCATCGAATCCATATACTTCAATATGAGCCCTTTGTTTGATAAAAATAATATTCCATAATAAACTTTTCGGATTGTTTCAACCCTTTTGATGAGAGTGCTCTTTTTGGTAGGGTAACTTTTTTTTTTTGGATAACTTAGGATATCTGGGCCTCTTAGAACACTCGCCTAATCCCAGGGGCACATGTGCACGTCAAATTCAGCACATCCCAAGTCAGCACATGATATAAATCCTTAGGGTGGCCTCGGGGGGGGGGTTGGGGTGGGGATTCAAACTCAGGTCTCTTGCTTTTGAAAGTAGATACTTGGCCACCTCGCCTAACCCCTTGAGGTTTTGGCGGGGTAATCTTCATACAGCTTTTAGTAATGAATAAGCTTGTGCACCCTCTCTATTGCTTGGGTAATGATTCTACACTTTTGAACACCTCCAGATTAGTTTGCATTTTGCAACTTGTGATGGATGTTAGATACGACCTTAGTTTAGATTAGGGCAATGGTAAGGTCCAACTGGGTTGAATCAAATTTCGAGTTCCACCACATTTACAGTCTTTGAAAGTAGGGGAATCTTGATTGCACGCGATCTTATAAAACAAAAAATCATGAAAGTCAAGATTCTCTCATATCCAAAGGCTGCATATGTGATTGAACTTGAAATTCAATTCAACTGAATTGGACTTGACCATTGCCCGTTTAGATTAAATTCACCTCCAAAAGTGCCATTGAACAATTTTTACTTTTATATTTATAACATTTAAGGGCCTTCAAATAGACAGCTAGGAATATTGAGGAAGCTGGAAATGGTCCATATTATAGTGACAAATTTTATTTTCGGTAATATTTTGGCGGGAGATTGTTTCATATCATTTCTGAAAAAATTATTCAAAAAATTTTCATGGGTTACAAAAAAAAATTTAATATTTTAAAAAATATTAGCTAATATTTAAAAAACGTCTTCGCTTATTTCTCAAAAAAAAAAAATAATAATAAATAAATAAAAGGCAAATATAATGAAATGTTGTTAATTTTGTAATAATTATAAAATTTCAAATGATTTGATGGAAGTTTCGTCTAACCCCTGTTATAGTAAATTTCCATGAACTGCCCTGAAATTGTCACTACGATCTAAATTGACGCATTGGAAGTCCTCTGATCAAATGATTAGAAACCTCAAAATAAGGGAATCATGGGCGATATGTATCGATTTTTCGGCAAATAAATATATATCGCCGCCGATACGTATCAGTATCCCAACTCGGTATCGGTATCGGCCGATACCTATATTTTCTTCTTTAAAAGAAAAAAAAAGGCAGATACGTATCGGTATCGGCCGTATCGATCCTTGAAAGACTGATACCGGAGTCCGATACCCATTTTGTTACCTTGGTCTCATCTATAGTTGGTATGTCTCCTGTACATCTCAATTGAAGAAGTAGATGCATGAGTTGTGCCAAATATATGATCCGCGCACTAGAGTTGATGCACGGGGATTCATTGTATTCAAATTTATCAACTAACATCTTATACCTTTGGTGGAATCTCAATTTCAAAAGAAGAGTCGTTGGGATCATCATCAGTGCCCCCATTTACATCCACCAATACAAAACCGACAATGGAAATTGTTTTTGTTCCCAATCTTCCACACAGTCGATCTTGAGGTCATAAACGTACCATCAGTAGGCCAGATTTTGATTCCACATCACACACAACTTAGAAGGTGAACGGTGATCATGAGCGTACATCAAACTTGATTCTCTGATCACTTTTCAGGATGTTTGCAATGTTGAATCAAAGTCTAACCATCTGATGGTAAGCTTGAGATCTTGAGATCCATTATGTGGATGAATGGGACCAAAAGAGATCTCCAACATCAAAGAACTCCGTGGTGTTAGGCGTTAGTCCCCTCAGAGTTTTGGTGGGTGCAAATAGAGGTACCTTTGAAATTACAGGCATTATTATTAATACTATATACTAAATTATAAAAGGATTAATGGGATTTTACATAGCTAGACGAGCCCACTTATGAATCCTGTCAAAAACTGGCAATGGCGGATTTCAGGGGCCTCGACAAAAGATCCAACCTGGGTTGAAGCAAAGCTAAGCCATCCTCGAGCAGGTGGGGAGATTTAATAAATAAATAAATAAAATTAGTCTACAAGGGTGTTCGCTCACCATGGGTGGACATGGCAGTCGCAACTTCTCTAAGACGTCTCGACTCTGGCGAGATTTCAAATCAGCCATGGAATGCATCTGCCATAATTGTACACACATACAACACTTTCTTATCAATTTTGTAACATGTGTTACATATAAACTACAGGAGCCATTACTTGCATTGAGGTTAAAGATTGACTCTCTGTTTTAGGGACATGTGACATGTGAACAAACAATCTAGGCCGTCTGATTTAAAATTCATGATCTATAGATTCTTAATGGATAAGATTGGAGTAAAACATGATATTTATCATATAATCTATTATTGTCAATCATTGAATCAAATAATAACTTTTGACTATATTTAATCACATGATGAAGCTTATATTTCGTGCCAATCTTATCCACTAAGGATCTATAGATCATGAACTTTAAATCAGACGGCCCAAATTACATTTTTACATGTTACAAGTCTCTAAAATATAGTCTTTTTTTTCACTTTGGTGCAATCATTTAAAAAGTGAGTCTAAGTAATGGCTCCCGTAAACTATAGTCATATAATTTAAATTAGATTCAGCTCAATAATTATGTCATTGAACAATATTATATTTTGATCAAATGATTTTTATTTTTTATAACTTGGGTATCCGGGACTCTTAGAGCACCCGACTAATCTCAGTAGCGCATGCACACCCTAAATTAGTACATGCCGAGGATGGTGTCAAAGGAGGGAGGTGATTCGAACTCACGTCTCTTACTTTTGAAAATAAGTACCTGACAAGCTCGCCTAATCCCTTCGGGTTCAAATGATTAGAAGCCTCAGAGAAGTAACCGGCCTTGTGGACATCCCAATTGGCAGGTATCCAAATTTATGACCCGTGCATCACTACAGCTGTTGCACGATCACCTATATTTTTCTTCTCTGCAATTTCAGTTTTAAAATAAGATCCGTGATACAAATATCTGAAGCATTAACAAACAAGTTCATACATAGGAACACTAAAGTTTTATAAAAGTGATCAGATGGTTAGAATTGTTCGATCAACGTGATGCATGGGCCAGAGTCCATCAAATCGATGGCTTGGATTGAATGGCACATGCACCAAGTTCACATGGCAATCTCCCTCCATTTGTACGTATACCAAGTGTAGCACGAGTTTTTGGCGAGGAATTGGCTTTAGAAATATAAAAATAATAATTAAAAGCACTTATTATATGTCCGATCGTATACCATCCACCGTATAGCATACAGCCGACACAGACCACACCAGCAAAGCAAGCTACCCACTAGAAACAGAGTAAATGACTTGGCTCTCTTCTCTTCACCATTAAAAATGTAGGCCAGAGGGAACAGCGGAGGGCCTCCTAATTGCACGTGAAGCCAGCCACTCAGTAAGACAAACTGACAACTGGTAGGGTGACGCCAGGGCCCAATAAATTTTACACCCCACCCAGCCAAATCATACCCACAATTAGGGATGCAAGCTTTGACCCGAATGCTGAAATTGAATCGAGCCGGCCTGAAAACCGATACGGACCGACCCAAATCAAACCGATTCCATTTTTGTTCAGTTTCGATTTGGATGGCAAAAACTGAAAACCGAGGGGAGTATGATGAGAAAATAAAAAAACTGAGAAAATCCTTCCTACTATATTAAAGTACAAATATTTCTATCATATTTTTATTCCTAAAATACCCTTAAAACACTCTTTTCCAATGAGACTACGTAAATAATGGTATTCTCTTTCCTTTCTTATTTTTAGCTCCTTCAAAAGTTTTCTTTTCCTAACACCTTCAAAGAAACTTATAAAGTTAAGAAAATTAACAACTTTACCATAAAAGTTATCTTTTCTAATACAAAGTTAAGAGAATTAATAATTTTGTCATATAATATTTGACTTGCTTTGATATCAAATTCCCTTATGTGAAAGATTGGGCAGAAAAACGATCTTCATCAACTAATACAAAGAGTCGATGATTTTTTGCATAGATGCCCTCTAAGATTTCATGGGTGTTAAGTTACCCAAATAATAATTTATTGGTATGTTGAAACCCTTTGAGCTATGATTAATGTACCCCTAATCAAATTTTCTCATCTTACCTAATCGATTTTCGACTTTTCCCACCTAAAATCAAAATTAGATTCGGTCTGAACCGATTTTTGGATCGATTGGGGTTGGTTCAATTAGTTAGGTTTTTTGCGTGAGTTCGGATTTCGGTTCAAAACTTACACCCATACGAGGGTAAGATCATAATCTCAAGAACTATTCTACGAAAGATTAGGGTGAAAAACGATCTCCATTGCCTAATTCCAAGCAATCATGGATTTGAATGGGGTGCAATCACCATTTTATTATTTTAAGCTACTTTCTCAGTTTTCTCATACTACCTAATAAATTTTCAATTTTTCTTCCCAAAAATCGAAACCAGTCCAGAATAGGTTCATTATCCATTTTCGGGTCTGTTTGGACCAGTTCGATTTGTCGATTTTCAGGTCAGGTTTGAGTTTTGAGTCAAAACTTGGACCGCTATGTATGGGTGGACATTACTATTCATATTTTTAATAATAATTAATAAATACGTAGGATATGAAAATTTGAAGCCTTAGTTACATTAGTTATTATAAAATTAAAGTAGAAATTAACAATTAAGAAAATTTTATTAAACATATATAATTAGTATATCATCGAATTAATTGAACATGATAGGATAGAAACATGTATCTATAGAAAGTTCTACAAAATACTCGAATCAATATAATATTTAACAATAATTGTTATTAGTTTTTTAGTGATTAACTGATAATATACGATTATGATTTTATACGATCAGTCAATTTTAACTCATAATTAAAATCATCTTTGATCAAAATATTTTATTTTACGGTGTCCACGTGCAACGCATGTGCACTCCTCAAACATGTTTGAACCGCATTTAAACTTCAGCCAATTAAACCTGATCAAACCATAGCAACTCGGCATGCCAATTAAGATCCCACCTCCAAACATACCTTTAAATATTCCAACTGAATCTTTGAGAGCGCCCATGTTAAAACCCATTGACTGCTTTGAAATGGATGATAATAGTGTTTTTCGTTCCAATCTTTCACACACTTGATCTTGAGATTATGGGCGTACAATCAGACGGTCCGATATTGATTTGATGTGCACAAATTTCAAAGTGACCTTAAAATTAAATTTAAACGAGACGAATGACAGGTGATTTTATCAAAATGTGATTTTACCTTTAATTAATTATGCCCACCGAATCTATTAAGGCATAATGTTAAAACCAATTGACAATTTTGAACTAAATGATGGAGAAATTTTTTGTTCCAACTTTTCACACACTTGATCTTGAGATAATGGGCGTACCATCAAATGGTCAGGCATTGATTTGACGTGACATAGATCTCAAAAAAGTGACCTTAAAATCAAATTTGGTGTCAATATCTCAAAAATGAACAAAAATTTCGAAAATCATCTTTGATCAAAATATTTCATTTTACGGTGTCAACGTGCAACGCACGTGCACTTCTCAAATATGTTTAAACCGCATTTAAAGTTCTGTCAGTTAGACCTGATCAAACCATAGTAACTCGGCATGCCAATTAAGATCCCACCTCCAAACATGCCTTTAAATATTCCAACTAAATCTTTAAGAGCGCCCATGTTAAAACCCATTGACTGCTTTGAAATGGATGATAATAATATTTTTCGTTCCAATCTTTCACACACTTGATCTTGAGATTATGGACGTACCATCAGACGGTTAGATATTGATTTGACGTGCACAAATTTCAAAGTGACCTTAAAATTAAATTTAAACGAGACGAATGACAGGTGATTTTATCAAAATGTGATTTTACCTTTAATTAACTATGCCCACCGAATCTATTAAGACACCATGTTAAAACCAATTAACAATTTTGAACTAAATGATGGAAAAATTTTTTATTCCAACTTTTCACACTTGATCTTGAGATAATGGGAGTACCATCAAATAGTCAGGCATTGATTTGACGTGACACCGATCTAAAAAAAAGTGACCTTAAAATCAAATTTGATGTCAATATCTCGAAAATGAACAAATATATCGAAAATGAGTATTTCTTTCAAGTTAAAGTGCAAGATATAATTTATCAAAATTATCTTACAAGGTCGTAGATATCCCAAAATATTAAATACGAGACTACGGATGATGAAGACGATAAAATCGTCAAGAAAGTTAAAGTCGAGAAGGAATAAATACCCATTTTCGATTTAATTGAAATTTTTAGATTATACTTATTTATTAGTTTTTATTTTTTTTCTTTATGTTCTATAATTGACCATATAAGTTATATTTTTTTATTTTTTATTAATTTTTAAAAAAATTTAAAATTATAAAACATAATAATAAATACTTTTTTTTTTGTCTTCACTAAATCATAAAACATAGTAACGAACACTTGAAATACTATATTTTTTTATGTTCAAATCACTCGATAGATGTCTAAAAATAAAATTCGATCATTTAAGGTCTTAATATTCATGTGCATTTGCACGTGCCCTTTTACTAATATATTAAAAATAAAAAAAATATTAAAAATATCGAAACCGATTAATTTCGGTTCGATTCCTTTTAGGCTGAACCCAATTGAACACCAAATGAATAAGAATCGGTTAGGCACACCGAAATTGCATCCCTACCGATAATACAAGTATTCTCAAATCCCTCCTATAACTTACGGGATTTTTTTTAAAAATTTTAAATTTTATTTATATGGTGAACAACCAAAAGGCAGCTCACTAATGATAGATTGTTGTTCCACGTGTCGCAGCAGATGAAGAAAAAGTAGACAAAAACCAATGGCTCCCATCCTACTCCTAAGCAGAAGCTAATTAGCCAGAAGCAGTTACCACACTAACCATCGTGCTTCTTCACTCTAGCAATTGTTAACTACCCAAGTAATGGGAGTTCAATAGGGTTGGTACTCCCAGCCCGCTAGGCTCCGGCTGATTTAAGAAGGGTTCGGGCCTGACATATGCCCACGGGCCAGGTTTGGGCTAACCCTTTGACTCATATATGCTTGCAATATTTTTTATTTTTTTTAAATCTTGAAGAATTATAATTTTTTAATTTTTTTTTATATATATGGAGAATCAAGGAGCAAATACACATGCACATGTGACAATTGCAGAGAAGTGTAAGAGAACACCAATCATAGTGGTGAGTCAAATAAATATTAATGTTTCTATCTTTTCGAATAAAGAGTTAAATTTTGTAAACGAAAAACTAATTTATAAATAATGGATTGGGGATTGGGATTTGAAAGTTTATGATTCTGGGAGTGCTTATGGTAATAAGCCCATCCCAGGCGAGCAAAGTTCAACTATGTAGGGCCCAGCTTGGGTTTATCTTAGAGCAGCCCAAGTCCGGCCCATTGCCACCCCTACAGTTCATCATAGGGCAGATAGAAAAGCCTCACTACCCAGCCAAGAAAATATACTCGTTGGTAGGGCTGTGCAAAAAACCGACTGAACCGATTAAACCGATCGAAATTTCAGTTTGGTTTCGGTTTTGGGACATATCGGTTAGGTTTCAGTTTCAAAAAATAGTAACCGATAGTTATGCGATTTCAGTTTTAACGTTAAAAAATCGAAACCGAACCAATAAGAAACCGATAGTGGTGTATATATGAATTATAGTATGTCTATGTTTGAGTTTGATGGTGTGTGAGGCTTATTATAGAAAACCAATTACTACTGCATTAGTTTGTTAATAACAAAAAATCTTAAAATCAATTGAATCATAGGAGTTTGTATAAATCGGTTTGGTTTGTATAAATTTTGAAAACTCTAAGCCGAAACCAAAAAAATTGATTCGATTCAGCTAAATGCTACAAATAAAAAAAAATTTTAAAAATGAGGCTTAGAAACCGAAAACCAACTGAACCGACCAAACCGATAACTATTGGTTCGGTTTCGGTTTTGAACCTTATTGATTCAATTTTAGTTTCATAAAATAGAAACCGATAGTTATCGGTTCGATCTCGGTTGTGCATGAAAACTAATCCGAACCGACCCAATAACACCCCTACCGTCGGTCGTTTAGAGTAGCAGGAGCCACTAGATGAGGAAGTTTGGATGGACTCTTGTTCGTATCCAATGTGGAGGTCATATCTAAAGAGCTTGGACTCCATGATAAGGATGTTCCAACTAGCATATTTTGAGATGATGACATTCTGTACCACGTGTAGGGCTGGCAACAGGTCAGGTCCGGTCAGGCAAAAATTTGGGCCATCCGATGGATACTAGATCAGGAAGTTCGCATGGACTCTTGTACGCAGAGTTCACATCGAAGTGCTTGGATTCCATGATAAGATCTTCTGACTACCAACGGGTCAGACGGTTAAGCCAAAATTTTAGCTATCTGATGGGTCAAGCATATATTCCCAAACCCTACCCAAAAGGTTAAAGGGTATCTCCCAGACCTGATTTAATCTGGTTCAAAACTCCCTTAAACCCTCAATATTTATTTATAAAGGGTAGCTCTATTAGAGGGCACCTATGTTGAAAATAATTAACTACTTTGAATCATATGATAGAGATCATTTTTCATCTCAATTTTTAATATAACAGATTTTGAAACCATGAGTGGCATCATTAGACAATCAATTTTTTATTTCACATAACATACATCCCAAAAAAATGTTGATCAAATTTGCTCCTGCCCAACCTCGATAGAGCCGATCTAAATCGCAGAAGTTTCAAGCTCGAAGAGGTTAGAGCAGAGTTAGAGCTCAAATTTTTTATGGTAGAGCCAAGCTAGAGCTAAACCTAGGTCCAATCAAAACATCCCTAGATGTAGCATACGGTGCATGGATCAATTTGACTTTATACAACAGAGTCTGATTGATGCATGCAGTACCCAACAGGTTCACTTAATACCAGCTATATATGCTAGATTAGATACCTATGCTCTTATATTCAAAGTGCTAACCACATGAGAAATTCTGATGAAGTATAATTGGAAACAAAACGAAGATCAAGTAAGGGCTACAAGATATCTATCATCCACCACATTTTGCATTTTTCTTCAGATATATATTATTGCAAGAAAAAGATAAATATTCTTAAAACACAGCATGAGAGCTGTGGGCTTCACAGATATCCATCTCAAGATCCACGAGGTACACAGATCTCATGCAATGTGCTAGTGATCGGGTCGGTTGCCTAATACCAGTTCAAAATTAAATTGCCCAATCAATCAAATGACCATAGCCGTGCACCGAAACGTAGATTAACCGTTACAAGCTGTTTTCAAAGCCAGGTTCAGCAACCAACAGTGAAACTATATATATACATTATTCAAGAGTACGAGCCAAAAAAGAGCTGATATATCACCCTAAATTCTACTTTGAATTTATTTACAATATATCTGCACTTTTGCAGATAGAGGAACACAATGATGCCAAGATGAGAGAGATGAATCAAATTACAACTGCAGAAATGTATTGTCATGCAAAGAAGCATGCAAAAAGAATTCAGACCAGAGCTTTCAGTTCAAAAAACCCTTAAAGCACAGAACATCAACCTGCAAGAATATTCCGTTTCGGTTGTGTCGGCGAAGCACTCTAAAATTTCGGGGATATAACCTACACCTTATGGGTTGATGTTGCAGTCCCTTAGAAATATTTGTTCATAGTTGACATACCGTGCCCAGTAGTTACGGTACTTTGGCAGCCCTATCTCGAGCCAAGGTTTCAAGTTTCCATTGTAGTGTATAACAGCTGCACGATCAATATCCTTCTGGTTCACATTTGGGTTGTAGCCAAGGCCAAGGACGTGCCAAGAACGATCTAGCGGAAAGACCCGTTTCCAAAATGTAATCAGACCGGGTGGTAGAGTTCCTAACTTCCATAGCCGCCTATCCTCGTTCTGCATGCAGACACAAGTATACTTACCCTCTTCAACGAACAAAAACATAATTATCAAAGATCATTTTAAAAGATACATGGAGCAAATAAATCATCACAAAGGATATGAGAGTCGTGAGTTTCGGTTATAGTGTAATATCTAAAGTAAAATGTAACACATAAGAGCCAGTTTGGTCAGAAAACCTAATTAGATTTGAATCATTTGATAAATGGTGCAGCCACAAGTGAAAATATAAAAAGTTGGTGTTATCCTATGTTATCTATAGTGAATAATTTGATGCACATCATCAACACTGTTGTTTCAATTCTACCTCGAAACAATGGTGATCATGATGTGGGGCGCACCCATTTGGATATTTTCACCGAGCATAATCACTACTTTGGATGTTTTCAGTTAGTGGCAGCGCCATTTATCCAATCTAATTAGATTATCTGTCCAAGCTGCCCCTAAATCTCAACAGAGGATAGATGCTCATTTTGACATAAGTTGCAAACTTGCTCCTCTTGATCAGGTCAACTCACTCTTGTATACATGTCATAGACACCTTGGTTCATGGCTTGTTTTTATCTTTTACAGTTCCGAATTCACAATAAGCTAGGAATAAAATAAGTTGGAAGTTTCATAAGAGGGCTTTGTACAGATTTGATGTTGTACAATAAAGCAAATACCTAACAGATGATTTTTTTATTTCTTCAAAGTCAAGAGGCTAATGCATAAATAAATTAAATTTGTTTAACCTTTGGAAAGAAGAAAATGGATGAGCCATATTTCACCTAGGCAAGAATCAGAAATCAATTAATGTAGTTACTAAGCAAAAGTAGCTATTGATCCCTCTTACCAGTTTCTGCCATGTGTGATAGACCTCTGTTATCTTTTGCTTCTCCCATTCCTCCAGATCAAAGATATTCATTCCGTATGCCCATCCACAAGCATGAGGGTCAAAGTTCTTAGAAATGAGAGGATTCGAAAAGTTGAGATATCTATCAAATCGGTGGAAGCTTTCACCACAAGTTTCAACTGCGCCAATCACCTTTCCTTTCAGATCAAGTGTCCAAAGGCCAGTGAGATCTTTCTTTACTACTATATCATCATCTAAAAACAGCACTTTGTTGAGCTTTGGGAAGATCTCTGGGAGGTAGAATCGAAGATGATTTAGAATAGAAAGGTACTTTGGGTTCCGAAATTTTAAATTTGAGTCAGAGCTTGCACGATGAGTCCTGAAGTAATAATCTATCATTGACTGGGATCCAAGCTGCTTTAGGACCGGGCTATAACTTGCATTAAGCCATTTAAATTCGTCAATGCTCTGAACCTGAATAGTAGCCTTTCCCAGTGGATTGGCTAGAAACCACATCCTCATTGCCGCATAATTAAGCCTATCAGTGACAATGTGGAATACATGCTTTACAGGCTCCTGCCAAAGGAAAAGCCATATAAATACAAGGATTGAAAACTAAAAAAATGTAACCAAGAATAAACATTATTATTATTCTCTAGGTTTTACCTTGGCATTAAAAACAGTCGAGTTCACCACCACTGCTGCAGCCAATACATTATCGGAAAACAATGCAAAATGATAAAGCTTTGGGTCCTCTAGTTTCTCTTGATTCGGTAACTGTTGTTGGCTAGAATTCAACGAATAGTACTCCGTAGTAAGGCGTAAGGGTAGACAGTGAAGACCTTTGGGAAGTGTTTTCGCCGCGAGTTGCGCCAAAAACATGGTCTGCTTCTTATGTACTCGAAGCTGTTCCTCTGTAGAGTGGAGTATAGCACGTAGCTTCTTTACAACAGCAACACAGTCATCTTGAATCTGCTTGCCCTTGGCCAACGTTCGCTCCATTGCCTCAAGTTTCTCACTGGCACTGGACCCAAACAAAACAACTAGGCTTTCAACTAACGTAGAATGAAAAATAAATGAAGAACTCCATTCCAAGCTAAATAATCCAAGGTTTCATAATATATGGAGATGACTAGTTTGAAACAACTCAAAGTAGAACCAAAGGCCCGAGAAATATATAAATAGATATCATACCATGTGGTCCATTAACATTCTGCCCCATTACAATACGTGATGCACATAAGATAGGACATATATAATGGCTATCCATGAATGAAAGGAGAAGGCTTTACCCTTTGGGTAGCTCAGAATCCTTTGTTGCATCTCCAATTGCTCGCTGAACTTCCCTTATCCGAGCTCGGAGCTCCCTCATGAACCGAGCATTGCCTCGAGTTGCTCCAAACCCAAGGTAAACCTTTGCCCTTATCAACTGATCTTTGAGATGCCGAACTCTAGCATCTGGTGGTGAAACCGTTTTCTCAATCTTTCCTGTCTCGTTGCTCCTTGAAGGTTCTTCTGAATCAACTTTTTCATAAGATTGTCCAGATTCTTGCGCCAATTTATTTTCCTTCCGGCCAAAATAAAAATAAAAATAAAAGGAAACTCAGCTCATCATAATTGTTGGCTATGGATAAGGTAAAAAAAATTGGAAGATTAAAAATTCTTTAGAGATAAAAAAATTAGTAATCCCAGACTTGTTTAGTTATTAATCTGATTAGTTTTATCAACCAATCTACAGTAATAAGAAATTGGACTCAAATTTAAAAGATATTTAGATCAAATTTGGTTGATAAAATCATTGTATTATCTTAGTAAACCATCCAAAGCCCTTTCTTACACATAGAATCACTTTATCTCTATTTCCGAAGCATTATCAAGACAAATATCTCTCTCAAAGACACAAAAGTTCTCCGAGGGGAAAAATAAGTCTAATTTCAAAAGTCGAGATAAGTTGCTGAAGAAACAGAGCATATTCCTAATTTACTCCTGAGTAATTCACTACTCCAGGGCCTCAAAACCCAATCACAGTCACAGCCGTTAAAGTCATCGAGAGCTACCTCTGAACAAAAAAATCAATAATCAATTTTTATATAAAAAAATAGAGTCCAATGCAAATAGTATAAACAACAAAAGCCAACTCAAAGTGTGTAGAACCTTGAACTCGAAACTATTTGCATCTCCAAACTCATCATCATCATCGACATAATAATCTTACCCAATCTCAAAATCATAATCCCCACTAAATAATCCCTAAGTGGAACAACAAACTCTTTTTCCCAAAACAAAAGATGCATCCCCCACAAATTAATTAAGAAAGCTAAAAGAACCATGAACCACAGACTTTTTTCATCCTCCTCACATGTTCAAGACTAATATATGTGCCATGAAACTTAATGGTAAATAAATAAAAGCAGCAATTCTGACAAGAAAAACTACCTGATCAGATAGGCCATCAGGAATCTGCTCTGGTAATAGCTTCTCTTCCTTCTCCATTACTCCACTTCCATCTTCAATTTTTTCTTCCTCGTCGGATTTGGATTTTCCCGAGCTGTCCCTTCCGTCCCCTTCACGGACTCCGTGGGTAACTTGTTCGATAAGGTTTTCCTTTTCATTCGCTGCAGATAATACCCTCGTTATATGGTCCCTAGATTGCTCCAGTAGCAATTCTGTAAATAAAGAATCGATGCAGCGTTTCATCAAAACTAACGAATTGATAAAAGAAATTCAATTCCTTCACTAATTTACCATTTTTTTAACACTGTAGAATTCCATAACTTTGATTTGGTCATTCTGCAATGGAATTCAGTAAAAGCTAAGGAATATATATATATATATATATATATATATATATATATATATATATATATATATATATATGAGATACCAACCTTTCGTTGAATCTTTGATATCTCCAGAAGCATTTACTGTTAATCCATCGGAAATAATCGATTCATCTGATTCCGAATCTGAATTCTTGTCAGGATAAACCATCGATTCATCTAGTTCCGAAGCTGAATTCTCGACAGGATAAACCACTCCGATTGGTTCTTTAATGACATTCGATGATTCCTACAAAAAAAAAAACAAAGCAGATCTACAAATTTAGTATCTGTATCTTGAAATTACGAACGCAAAAAGATTCAAAATAGAAAAATAAAAGACAAGAACCTGGGAAAGTGAATTTAATTTACTGATCTCGCCCCCGAAATTCTGAAAAAAGAAACATCCAGAAAAAAAGGTAAATTTCCAGGAAATCAGAAGTATTTATAAATAAGGAATTAAAAGACGAATTAAGAAGCCAGCTTACGAGAGTCGTAGAATCCTCAATGAACTCATTTTTAGCTGCAAGAAATTGAAGAAAAAAAAAAAAAGATCGAATTTGTAAAAATCAAATAAAAATAATATCCAAATTAACACTTAAATTTAAACGTTGTGCAATTTTCTTTATCTTTTGGTCCATTATAACGTACCGAACGAATTTGTAAAGCTTCCGAGCCTATCCGTATAAAGAACAATGGGCGCGATAACAGAAACGAAAAGCAAGAACAAAACCGGTTCTCTGACCTTCATTTTTCCTCTTAACAAACCAAAACCGCTTTCTCTTCCCCAAACCAAAACCGCTTAAAGAAAAGGAAAACCGCTCATTCTCCAGAAACCGCCCATTTCCCAATAAATCCCCTCTGTCCACCCACAGAAATCAATAATTCCCTAAATACAAGAAAATAGAACACGAAAACAACCCACGGAGACCAGTTTTCTGGAAATTAGCGCTTACGAACTTCGCAATGCTGCTTTTCGGATTCCTTCAAATTAAAACCGCTCGAGAATACCGCCTTCCAACAAAAATCGCTAAAGAATACCGCTACTTCGAATTGAGAAAACCGCCTTAAAAACCGCTTTTTATTTTGCAAGCAAGATCGGTGGTAGCAAATATAATGAAATGGAAGCCATCATTGGTGCTGCTTTCCTGTAAAATCTCCAAAACTACAATATACGCGTTTTAACTTTCTACAAGGCCGCGTCCGCTTCTACAACCTGCTGACGTGGACTGCCACGTAGTGCTTCTTTGTTTTCCACCTCGTCATCCACGTGTCTCTTGCCAAGAAAAATTCTTTGTCGAGCACAAATATATAGAAAAAATATTATGTATACGTAACTGGGATTCTTCATTCCCAACTTGAGTTTTGGGTTCTTCTAACAAAAAAAAAAACTTGAGTTTTGGGTGTTTAAACCGTTGACTGGTTTGACTCACTCCATGAAGATCAATTTTCATCTCAATCGTCTAAATAATATATCATCAGATATTGGGTCTATCATCATCGAGAGTCCACATCCCATCCTCTCTACCAAAGCCGTCAACTGGTTATTTTAGTTGAGAAGAAGAATCTTGAGTTGAGTTGAAAATATAGGTACCCTTTTAATGGGTTGATTCTCCTATTTACGAAGACCTTGATTTTTGTGATAGACAAGATTTGAGATAGTGGCAAATTTTGTTTTCAGGAACATTTCGATAGGAGGTCATTTCGGATAGAAAAATTCGAAAGATTTTGAAAAAATTTCAACGAGTACAAAAAATATTAAATATAAATTATATTTAAATTTTATAAAAAATTTATTTATTATTTAAAAATTGATAAAAATTAAAAAAAAATTATTAATATTAATAAAATTTTATTCATTTCGATGAAATTTTGTTCATTTCGCTGATATTAATAAAATTTATGTGATTTTGGAGAAATCTTCAAAATTTCACCCAACTCTTGTTTTAGTAAATTTCTAAGAAATTTGGGAGAAATTTGTTATTATGTTTGAGATAAACAACAGGTATACCTTTTTTTTCGAGATCATCGGTACACTTGTTTTTCACTGATTGCTCTATTCCCGACTCTTGCAATTCCTCGCCTCGATTCGTCGGTCATGATCGAGAATCCACGAAGGGGTACGCCTACGCCATGTCAGCAATTAGTCAATTATGACGTAGGAGAGAGCGTAGAGGAGTTGTATGGGTACGTAGAGGAATAGGCCGAAAGTGTCGGCGCAACGGCCGCAAGAATCCCACGCTGGGTTGAGATGGGGACCTCAAATTCTTTCCCTTTCACCGAAAACGAAAAGAAAGTTATGTGTTTTTTGTTTATTATACCAGTGGGGAGCGTCTTAATCCTTCTAGAAAACACAAATGCAATACGAAAAGGTTAAGCGCAGCTTGATCAATGCTTTTCCTTCGTTTTTTTGAACGGTAATAAATGGTCCTTGCCATGTCCACATGGACTAGGGGTGGCAATGGGTTTGGGTAACCTGACCCAGCCCGCTAATCCAGACTTGGGGCAAGCACTTTAACCCGAAACTTGTATGGCCCTAAGGCCGTTGGCGCTCTCTCTCTCTCTCTATATATATATATATTGAGTTTCACTTGTAATATTTTAAGAAAACTCTTTAATAATTATATATTTTATATTTTCAAACATTACACTTTATT
Organism: Chloranthus sessilifolius; assembly: GCA_021018995.1. Taxonomy (NCBI): domain Eukaryota; kingdom Viridiplantae; phylum Streptophyta; class Magnoliopsida; order Chloranthales; family Chloranthaceae; genus Chloranthus; species Chloranthus sessilifolius. The sequence goes on from CM037589.1 coordinate 28,448,112, forward strand.
GATAATAGATATTAACTTCTTATTAATTGTTTGCCATGTGTTAATGTTTATTTTTTTTTATTTTTTTAATATAGAGCTAATTTTTGCAAGGATACCATTATTTACATCCAACGATATTGTAACCTCACCCCGGTCTTCTGACAGTATGTATCAATCAAATGATTAAGATTTTTTTTATCTTTTTTCACACAATGAATCATTAGATCATGAGTGTATCATCAGACGGTCATAATTTTATTCCAAATCACACGTCTTAAAAATTGATCCTAAAATTATATTTGAGTATTATGTGTGTCATGTGATTTTAGGATTTCTTTTTTATGCGTGCCACATGGAATTTAAAAACTGACTACCTGATGGAATGCCCCATGATCCCAAGATCCGTTGTTGTATGGAAGATTGAAATAAAAAATGATCTCCATTGTCTAATTTAAAGGTTGTCAATAAATGCCAAATATAGGAGATTGAGTGAGGTCACAATTTCATGGAATATAAACAATGAGACCCTTTTTGTAAATCAATGAGACAGGCCGAGTTGGGCTTCAGCTTTGAAAGCTTACGATGGACCAAGCTTTGACTTAGGGTCATAAGCTAACCATAAGCTTGGGCCGGGTTGAAATCCGTTTTCCAAAGAGTATAGAATTATTAATTGTGAGTTACAATACTTCGATTAGGAAATGAAGTAATATAAAAATTATCATACTAAAATTTGCTGTAGATTAAGAAAAATTAAGTTAAAAACTCAATTGAAAGAAAAAAAAACTTTACGAAGCGCTTTGGAAGCTGCATATGATAAGCTCATTGGCATTTTGTATTCATCCGTTTGACGGTCAAAAGTTGAGAGGATAAATTATATGCACGTGAATCCTGTAGTAGCGATGAATAGGCCCTAGCTTCGAAACTAATATCACGAGCTCCCCGAGATTGGAGAAACCCACGCGGTGGCGCGCTTTAGAGATTGGAAATATCGTAAAATTGCTACTATGTATGGCACTAACATTATGCATGTGTACACGTGAGTGATAAGAGATATAATGGATTCAATCTTTATCTCTAAATTTTCAAAAAAAATCTCATATAGCAGGTAGTTTGCTGAACTTTTTTTCAAAAAAAATCTCATATAGCAGGTAGTTTGCTGAACTTTTTTTCAAAAAAAATCTCATATAGCAGGTAGTTCGCTGAACTTTTTACTAAATGTTCATTTGATTCGTGGATTCTCCAAATTTTTCCTTAATTTTCTCTTATCTTCTTTCAAATTTATCTCTATCAAACCATATCGATGCCCCACGGAATGATTGTCGAATCCGAACTTGGTCAGGTCCAGCTAGGTCGAATCAAATTAGGAGTTTAACCACATATGTAGCCCTTAGAAATTGGAGAATCTTGATTGCACGTCATTCTATAAAAGTGAAAGCCATGAAAAAAAAGATTCGCTTGACTGCATATATACTTGAACTCCAAATCGGGTTCAACTTGGTTGGACTTGACCATTGACCATGGCTACAATAAAATTCAAGAAACCAAATATGAGATTATTAATGTTAGAAGCTTCCTTAAAACTTAACCATTAATTATTCAACGTCTTTTCGGTAAAAATCTACGAAATATCCCTTCAATCATTGAAATGAAAAATGAAATGATATGTTATAATTGACTTGGGACAGTTTTATATAGCAGGTAGGTTTTATGCAGGCAAGGTGCAAGCTACTAATGTGGTGTGATGCCATTGGCTGCAAGGGTAGTGAGGCCCAAACAAGACCCTCACTCATGCCATGCCACATCAGCAGCTTGCACTTTGTCTGTCATTTGCAATTTTCCAATTCACCTGATAAAACTACAGCTAAAATATTTTTGGAGATAACCAGTTATGTTGTGATGTGTGCTCTTAACCATATGATAGAGATGCAAAAGAGTTTTCGTCCATAATACACTTATGTACACGCCTGCATGAGATCTATCAACATGGAATATAGCTAGTTGGGCAAGGGTCGGGTGGCCAACTGGCCGGTTGAATCTGATTTCGTGTTCAACTAGATCTGCAGTCATTGGATAATGAGAGAATCTTAATTTTCACAACTTCATCTCTATATAGTTCTACTTAAATATAAACCCATTCTTTTATGAATTGGTACAAACTACAAAGCGGCCGACCAGTGGCAGCACTCGGGTCAATCTCAAACTTAAAAACTCTATAAATCAGTGACAGGTCAAAACTAATTGTCACTAATTTTTGTGGTTGTACATAACCATGCAGCTCGCGTGGTTTGGTTATTTGGAAAAAAAGAGATTGAATTGGACTGGGCACCTAATGCCATGCCTTTTTTATTAGTAAGGCAGAAGAATACCCTCTTTTAGCACATTTGTATAGGTAAGCCTAGCTAATTACCTTTGGAAATGTTACGCGTAAGATTATGAATAGCCTTTGGCCACAGCCAAATCACGTTGAAAGTTTAATTCACAGAATTTTGAGCCCCTGTCATCCTTTAGATGCCTGCTTTTAATAGGATTAAGGATAAAAACTGTAAAAAGACTATATATCCTAAACACTCTTGTGATGGTGGTGATGTTAGATATTTTAAAGTTTTAAAACTTGTGTCTTTTTAAAGAGGTGTGTCTTTTTTAAGTTGTCATTTTAAAAGAAGTGACTTTTCAAAGTGGTGTATTTTTAAAATGAGTGTCTTTTCTAAGTGGTGTGTCTTTTCTGAAGGGATGCGTACAGTGGCAGAGCCACGTTGTCCAATGGGGGGTCCCGGGATCCCCCATCACTAATTTTTTTTCTTTTAAAATATTTTAAGGTGCATCTTTTTAGAAGCAAGATTTTTTAAGAATGATCCCCCAAATCCCAAAACTTCCTAAGATATTTTAAAAACTTTCTTTTTTGTCCTCAAGATTTATTAATTATTAACTTACTCTCAAAATTCTCTCTCTCTCTCTCTCTCTCTCTCTCTCTCTCTCTCTTCCTAAAATAGTAAAATCCCAATTCCCAAATGACTCTATCTCTCTCTTCCTAGAATCCCAAACAACACTCACTCACTCTCTCTCTCTTCCTAAAATCCCAAACGACTATCTCACTCTCTTCCTAAAATCTCTCTTCCTAGAATCTCAAACAACACACACACTCTCTCTCTTCCTAAAATCCCAAACGACACACTCTCTTCCTAAAATCTCAAAAGATTCTCTCTCTCTCTCTCTCTAATCTCAAACGACACATTCTCTCTCTCTCTTCCTCCGCCACTGGATGCGTATAGCTCATTTTCATAGGAAAATGGTGCATTAACACACTATTTTATTTATATTTAAGGAATCTAAAATCATTGTTTTATACACCACAATAGAATTTTCTTTCTTCTCTCTTGTTATGTATTTAAAGGTCTTTATCAGAGCGTTCTTGCAATATTTGATGTTTGAATTCGTCAAATCCTTCAAAAGAATACACAGCCGGTTCATTATATCCTGGAACCAGTTTGCCATTAGCCTGTTAGTGACCACTTTGTCGAAGTGGTGGGGGCAAATATTAGTTTAAAGACAACAATATTTCTGATGCCTCGGACCGATTCTTTGTATTATTTCGGGTCAACATTTCACAAAATTTTCAATAATTTTAAACCAATATTATTTCCTTGTTATACCATAACCATGATTTTTTTATTAAAAAAAAAAAAAAACTCTATTGCCCGATACCAATCACTCCAGTATTCCTTCTCAGAAGGGAGTTCATGAGAGGTAGACATTCAGAGGGGTTTCAATCAGATTTTATCCCGGAAGTAATTATCCATCCATCTAGTAGTTTGGACCTGAGCATTCGAAGGTCCTTTTACACACCTTAATAAAGAGAGGAAAAGACATTGTTCAATTATAAATAAACCACCCCTTCAGCATTGTTCATTTATAAATAAATCACACCTTCAATGCACGAAGATCTATTTCTTTTCTCTTCATCACCTCTGTTTTATCCACTGCTCATCGAGAATTAGGAGTTGGGGTTTTTCATAAATTCAACTGACTCTTCCTCTTCATTCATTCAATCCAATTCATCCCTTCATTTCATTGATCCGGAGGAATACATTTCAGGATCTCAATCCAAATCAGGTAATGATCCATCTAGCTCTACTGCCTATTAATGGAATGAAGGAATACATTTCATCGATCCTGCTCTTGGATGGCCAACAAATTATGAACAGGGAAACAAAAAAAAGTACATAGAATCAATGGCTAAGATCTTTTAGGTTATGGCACATCTAAGAGGCAACCCATTGACAGAATGGTCCAAATTAATTGGAATCTGCCCTAATTACCCACAAGCTAGGTCTATAAATATTTCTTTTCACAACGTAAGACAAACTCCTGTTCAATAAAACAGATAAGAACAATTAATATGACGCATTTTTTCTTCAATTGACCAGAGATACTTGAAAACTAGGTGGCATAAAAGAAAAGATCTATAGTCCGAACAAGAAAAGCATTATATCGGCGTGATCATTTCCAACTGTTTCTTTTTCGGATTTAGAACATCTTCCGGCTTCCCCTCATACCAGTTCAGAGGACAACACATCTCGCAGCTTTCCAGGCTTCACATTTGTCACCAGCAGTACATGGCGATTTGTTAGATTTGAGAGAAGGAAAGAAAGATTGCTCATTGCAAGTGATTTTAGAGAACCGACGTCTCACATACATGCACCTGTCAATGGAGATATATGACTTGCTTTTTAAACATGATAAGTCCTTTTATTTTATTTAAAATTTAGGCATTTTAAGAAGATTTAAAATAAGTCATCTAGTGGAAGTTTAAGAGCCGCTATAGCCGAATTGGATATAAAGGGACATATATAGTGGTCGGCTAATATGTTGGTCACATTCACTTCTCGTTTATATCAATATGAAGCCAATCCCTGGACCAGTGGCGGAGCCAAGATTTTTCTGATGAGGGATCCCTTATAGTTATAAGATAGTAATAATAGTAAAGAACACTTCAATGGTGTGAGATCAAAAATTTTAATTTAATGGTAGAAGATTATTTAAACACTATTTGGTGTATGAATGTCTGTCAAGAGTCATTATCCCTAAAAAGGGCTTGGGGAGAGACAGAGGGTTTTGGAAGTAATGTTTGGGAAGAGAGAGAGAGAGAGAGAGAGAGAGAGAGAGAGAGAGAGAGAATTTTGAGAGTCTATTTATGTTAAAAATTTTGTGGATAAAAAAGTAAGTTTATCTTAAAGAAGTTTTGAGATTTGGGGGATCCTTATTAAAAGATCTTGCCCCTAAAAAGATGGAACTTAAAAAATTTTAAAGAAAAAAACTGGCGATGGGGGATCCTGGGACTCCCCATTGAACAACGTGACTCCGCCACTGCCCTGGACACATCATCTTAAGGACCCGAACAGGTCCCCTCACGCCCATGTGGACTAGGTTTGTCCAACCATCAAACTGAAAAGTCATGCACTCATGTGATTATGGGTTATGATCAATGACTATTTGACCATGATCAAAGGGATGTGATCAAGTGGTCTCGTTTCAACGGCCATGATTGATTGGACACTAGTCATATTGTCAATTACTAAATCATGCTCTAATCCTATGATTGCATTAGTTCATAAAATTAATGATTATTGTTGTTGATCATAATAGAAGGAGCACATCATGAAGTGTGTTGATATATATTAGAAACTTACCATATATATTCACATAATTTTGCTATTGTATATTAGCACAATGAGTTTATACATGTTATTTACGATAAATATGCATGCCATGTATGTAAGCCTCATCTTTGTTGCAAAATGCTTTCACACTCATGCGTTCAAGTGATCATATTTGTGCGAAATTGATCAAGTGACGATTGTTTGTTTGATTTGGCAATAATTAAAAGATTGAGATTAAGTATCCACATAATGGGTTGGGCTCGATTCATAAATAATTGCTATGTCTCTATGGTTATTTGGTTGATTATGCTCGATCATTTGGGGGACCTTGATTAGGTGAGCATGATCACATAAATATTGATGATCAAGTAATCACAATGGAGGTTCTTCTATTAAATCATCAATTGAAGATGGTTTGATTGATCAATTGATCAAGCCTCAATCTTATATGCGTTGAGTGTCGTTGATCAAGTGAGCATGACTTAGAATCATTATCAATGATTTGGTCATAAACTTTTGACAGCATCGACTTATTATGAAAAGATTGCTAGGATCATGTAGAGATGATCAAATGATTCTACTTGAATATCTTAGAAAGGTAATAGGTTTGGATTTGATAATCTAAATCATCTTAAGATGATATTTCTCTAATGAAGTGATGCTTGATTGAAAATCTAAATCAAATGATTTTTCATTAATAAAGAGAATCATAATCTTACAAGAGATGTTAAGATGCAACTATAAATTTGACAAAGTGTGTTGCTTGTATGAAATATAGGTAGAGAAATGAAGTGACTTAAGGGTCTATTGGTAGACGTATCAATAAAGATTAGGTCATAACTTCTAAAATTTTCTATGGAACTTGTTTTCTTGTTAATTCATAAGAAAATAAATTATTTGTAGATCCAGACAGAAATGTCTGAAGAAGCACTTTATGTATTGATAATTGTAATTATAAGCAATTATGGAAAGTATTAATCTAAAAAAAAAATCGGGATGGGTTTTAAGCCATTTACCTAAATAGTCACTTACAATGGGAACCCTACCGAATATTTATTTGGTCAATATTTAAGTTCAAAGGAAAAAATAAGTCGTAAATCTGTGACGGACAAATGAGCACTATATTAATGAGAATTAAAATTTCATAAACATCCCAAGAAGGGTAGTGCTTTACCTGTAATGGATAAGTGGAGGTTGAGCATTGCTCTTAATAGACGTTATAACACTATGTGTTGAGATGTTAAAGTTATAGGGGCATCTCTTATAAGTCTCTCTATATAAGTGTGAGGGTAGAGCCGCATTCAATGAGACTTGGCTTTATCTCATAAATGCTTATGAAAATCAGGATACTAGCATAGGGCCTAAATGTGTTAACCTATTTATTGAATACTAAATATATGAAATATGTGTGTGGAATCATAGTCACAAAATCGGGGTTCGGCAAGGTTAAAATTCGGAAAAATCCGACAAAATCGGGAAGTTCGGAGAAATATTTTGAGGAAAAAATGGTGAGAAAAATTAAAATAAAAATAAAAAGATTTAAAATAATAAAAAATAATAAAAAATATTTAAAAATCTAGTTTGCCACATTTTTTTTTTTTGAAAAATTTGGGAATAATTCGCGAATTATTTGCGAAGTTCGGTGATTTGGCGAATTTTCGAAAAATTCGGGGGACCTTAAATTCGCGAATTATTAGCGATTTAAAAAAAAAATCGGCGATTTTTGTGACTGTGTGGAATAGTTCCGGTTTGTCGAATGAAATCATTAGTTCAAGACTTAGTTTTACTAAAAATCTTGACAAACTTTGAGTTATTTCCACTAAAATGAAAATTCAAGTCTATTAGACATTTTCAGTTATACATATATTTCTGGCTTTGCTAAGATTTTAAAATTTTTAAATAGTGGAGGATTGTTGGATATTTAAAACTTTTAAATAGTGGGAGATTGTTAGATATTTAAAAGTTTTAATAACTTGTCTTTTCAAAGAGGTGTGTCTTGTCAAAGTTATGTGTCATTTTAAAAGAAGTGTCTTTCCAAAGTGGTGTTTTTTCAAAAGAGGTGTCTTTCCTAAGTGTTGTCTTTTCCGAAGGGATGCGTGTAGTACATTTTCATAGGAAAATGGTGTATTAACACACCACTTGATATCTATTTAAAAAATCGAAAATTATTATTTTATATACCACAATAGAATCTTCTTTCTTCTCTCTTGTTATATCTTTAAAAGTCTTTATCAGAGCGTTATTGCAATATTTGGTATTCGGATAGCGTGATCAGATTCTCCAAATCCTTCACAAGAATACATAGACGATTCGTTGTATCCTGAAACCAGTTTGCAGTAATCTGTTGGTGACCACTTTGTCGAAGTGATGGTGGTAAATATTAATTTAAAGACAACGATATTTCTCGTGCCTCGGGCCGATTCTTTGTATTATTTCGGGTCAACATTTCATAATTTTTCCAACAGGTGAACTCATGATGTCTATACTAATCCCATGGCGAAGTTTAGTCTCATATTGGGTAAATCATAATCTTATTTCTCTTATTATAATATTTTCTTACCCCTTCACTTATAGCTAATTGATTTTGATTTGAATACATAGATTTATTAGTAAATAGTCTATTAGTTTTATTCTCACATTGGACGCTTCTGTAATTTACCTACTATTAACTCATTTGCTCCTCTACAATATTTTGCCTCTTGCATATGGTTGTCTACGAAAGTCAAAACATTGACTTACGAAAATAAAACATTGACTTATGAAAATAAAAAAGGGCTTTTGGTCTATGAGATATATAACTGTGCTCAACTTTATAAAGGATGCCTAAAAAAAGGCTTTAAAGGATGCATTAGTAGACCTAGTTAATTAATGACTCACAGGGTCTTTTGATGGTCTGAGACCATGTATACTAAGAACTTATTTATATGCTAAAATTTTGTAACATTTTGATTTTATAGGGAAAGCTGGTCTTGAAATTGGGACCTCGAGGTTGAAATATTTATCTATTTTACTTTGTGCTACAGGCCCAAACGCTTCCTTTTAAAAATGTTTGTGTCATAATGTGGACGGGGTGCCATGCCGTCTTATTGATCTAATTCAACCTTAAGACTACAAAAAAAATTATTTCTACAATATATGATTAAGAAACTAATGGTGCAGACAATGAATGACTACAATAAGTTTACACAATCGTAGCCCAACCATTTAATTTTTGGCGATTTTATGAAATCTTAGGATAAGATCCATCTAAAAGATGACCCCATGTTGATAATGCCAAGTGAATAGAACTAACGAGTTGATCGCCAATATTTTGTCAGTGAAAATGACTCGCTAACACCATCTCTTTTTTATTTTTCTTTTTTTCTTTAATGAATCTCAAAATTCATTTAAAAAAAAGGCTTTCATTGGCAAGAAGCTCACCAGCATGGTATCAAGTATAAGCCGATATCGATCTGTATCGGTATCTTGGTCAACTAATACCGATACAACCCTAATACAGTATTGGGGCCATATCAGTGTCAGCCGATACAAGGCTGTATCGGCCGATACATATCGGGTATCGGCCGATACCTCTTTTATTTAAATTATTTTACTATTTAATAAAGGGGTTTCGGCCTTATCCGTCCTTCATAGACCGATACCCGGTACCGATATCTGTGTTGGTGGTAACTTGCTCACCAGAGCTTACCCCCAAGTAGGGGTTTAGGTTTGGTGTATCGAATCCAAATTTTTCGGTGTTCGGTTCGGTACACCCCAAATTGAAACTAAACCGAAATATATTGATTTCGGTGTACCGATTTGAAGAATGCCCCAAACCCAAACCGAACCGAAACCGATTTTTTCGGTGTTTGGTTCAGTCGGTTTGGGTTCAGCCTGATCACTCAATTCGGTGCATTTTTGGTGTACTGTTTGATTTGGTTCGATTCAGGTGTACGATTTGATTCTTGGTTGCACCCAAGCTTCAAGGTAGCCTGGCTGCAACGGCCAAAATCTAGCCGTTGCAGCCCAACGGCTAGAAAACTAGCCTTTTAGTCAAAGTCTTAAAGGTTATTCAGGTCGGGTCGGGTCACGGTCACCTATCGGTTTAGACAGGTCGGTCACCACTGGTTCAGTCTCGGTTCGGTTTGGTTCTGGTCCAGTTAGGTACTATAGGTTCGGGTCGGTCTAGGCCGGTTTAGGCCCATTAAGGGCTCGGTTTAGTCAACCTACCTCCTTGGTTTTCGATTTCGAGCCACCAAAACTAAAAACCAAACCGATTTCAATTTGTTTGGTTCGGTTTCATTCGGTTTTCGGTGGGGTTCAAGAAGCTTAGTTTTAGGTTCATTATTCGGTTCAAAGCTTGCATCCCTACCCCAAGTTTGTTTGTTTTTAGTTTTAAAATCCCCTGGAGCTGAAAATCAGCACAAGACTCACAACGGCTCTTGATTGAACGATTGTTAGGATCATTTATCTGTCTAATGTGTCAGTGAGGATGCTTGGCTGTGGCTGTGCCAAAACTCTGACCCATTGATTGAATCGGCAACTGCTGTGCTTGGTAACAAAGGGTACCTTTTTTTTTCAATCCACGATTCTTCTTTCCCAACTCCATTTTCACGTTCTTAAATCACTGAGTACTTCAAAATCAGACGATGGAAAATGTTATCTATCTCAATATTCGACAATAAATCTTTAGACCATGGGACTTATCATCAGACGGTCATAGTCCATTGTAATTTAAGAAAATCATATTTGATGGACATCTATGATCATGTTTGTTGTTTCGAATGTGTCTCTTATAATCAAAATATGATTGTCCGATGATAGGCTCATGAACTCAAAATCCATTAAGGTGGAAATTGAGACGTAAAAACAATCTCCACCACCACATTCAAAGCTGCCAATCATCTAACCATTTGAAACCAATATGTTTAAGGAAGAAACTTAGATTGTAAATAAAGGCACCCTTTTAACTCCATGTTAGATAGGACAATCTTGCATATGTACTTCCTAGAGCATCTCATTATCTCAGCATCTCTAGCAAGAAAAGCTAAATGTGGACAGTTAAATACAACTTTAGCTACTGATATATTATTTTTGTCACGACCCGAAATTTTATTTCATCTTGACGACTTATAATTTTGAGTTATGACCCGCACATATCTCGAATATGCGAAGCGGGCATATACCTAATAAGAGTTATCACGCAAATTTGATTCCACAAAATCCGTGAAAACTAATACTTAAAAGTAAAAACATAAAAACTATTATAAATAATTGAACGAAAGCTAACGACAAATCCAAGTAATCTGCCAATAAAATAATCGGAGAAAAATCCGATAAAATGAAATCATATAGTCATCGACAATAATATACAACGAAGCCCAATACAGAGTCTAAACACGTAAATAGTCGGCGCCCGGATCAAAATCAGTACTGTGGTCCTCTTGGTACTCCGCGACGTCGCCCTCCTCCCAAAGCTCCTAGTACTCAACGTCCGTGGGATCAATGAAGTCGGTGTTGGTAGGATCTGAATAGTCGGCGTAAATTCTATCAGCATAATTACCTGCATCTGTTAGATTATCGTGTGATGAGTTTACCCAGTCATGTAAACTTAGTGGATACACCACCAATTCACCTCATACTACTCAGGTGCAATGTGAGTACATTACGTGAGTGATAAACATAATATATCAATAGAATCAGAAAGACAAAGACAAAATCATGTGCATATCGAATAGCTCATATCATAATATAAATACAGGATTATGATTTATACACTCATATCCTAACGTACATCACCATATTTCATAATATAACATATCTTATTATTCTTGCATATACGTTTGTACATCGCATGAGCATAACTAGTATACTCATAAATTCTAAAGGACCTGTGCCATAGTCGTTGCTCGAACTAACATATGAGGGTCATCATAGTATCATACCACCATATCATAATACTCCCGTGTCATACGCATACTCTTTTATCTAGCCTAATTGGGAGACATAATGGCTAAACATAACTCCTAACCTACTCATACTCATAATATCTTCTAGAGACTCATCTTGGCTGAAAGACGTTGTTACCCTTATGATGGCTACGCAAGAAATGACACGCACATAAACATAAGTTCTTAATCTTTTGTTGATGTCTTATTATCGTACTCATAACTTATCTTATCTTATACTCATATCTTATTATACTTTTACAACTTAACTCTACGACAAGTTATAATGTGATAACTTCCCTAAATTACGCTTTCCAAGAAAAAAGTTCATGTGATCGTAAAAGAAATATCACTACAGCTAAGGCCTAAGGGTCAAACCTTATATCCTAACTCATATCTTATCCTATCATATTAAAACTCAGGATGATATAGCCACCTTATATGTCACCGTATACGAGATTACACTGAATTCACACTCATCCGACTAGTCATGGTTCCCATACCACTATGAGTTGTAAGGCATGTGAATACGATATATTTCTCGTTTCGATACCATCTCAGCAAATCACCATGCCCAAGCGTAGACATGATCTCATAAACTCGCGTATATATGACCTAACGTGTCTATAACTCATATATCATGATAAAGATGGAAGCATAACACTATTATGCACATATCATAGATTTATATTTTGATTTTATTATATATATATATATATAGCATCAATACACTTATAGGATGTGATAGTTATTGCTGTGATTTCAATAACGTGAAGGTCAGAGTTTGATTTTCACGAGACATCAAATTTCTAACACTTCGTATTATCTAATGGGTCGCATTAAAATGATACAAGTGATATATATATATATATATATATATATATATATATATATATATATATATATATATACTACTATAATTGAATAATTAAATTGAAAGATATTTATATTTCTTAAGTTGTAATTTATTATGACCATCGATCAAAAAATCTTAAGTAAAATATATTATACACATGAATTTCAGTCATGAAAATTAGAAAATAACATTAAATTTGTGCACCCTTGGCCATTCTGATCCCGACTTACTGCTCTATTTTGACATCTAAAACATCATATTCGTGAAATAATTATTTCACATAAAGTTGTAAATCTCGTTGTCTTCTTTCAAAAATCGTAAGAATCGCATTAATCCGAGGTTGGAATAAAATGTTATGCCTAAAATACTGAGACCAGTACATCAATGGTCATGAGCTTGGGTTCGTTGCCGTGAATTTGAGTTCGTAGTTGCGAGTTCGGACTCGAAACTTCAAGATGTTGCATTCCCAATACTTTTTAGCATTGAAAATTATTTACTAATCTATTCTTCCTTTAAATAAAAATTAAGAACATAATTTAGACTTTTTTTTTACTTAATAGCAAAGTAAAATATTAATAACCAAACAAAGAGGTTGTTTGAAAAAAGAAATAAAATATAAACCGACTTACAAATCATACAATTTTAATAGACAAATAAAATTCTAAATATACAGATTTATCATACTTAAAAATATTCATGTTTAAATACACCCACTGAATCTTGAAATACACTCATGCTAAAAATCATTGATTGCTTTAAATCAGATTATGGAGATCGTGTTTCGCTCTAATCTTTCACACAAGGGATCCTGAGACCAAGAGTGTACCATCAGACGGTTAGTTTTTTATTCCACATGTTATAGATCCTAAAAACGTGGCCCTAAAGTCACGTTTGAGCATAATGTTTTCCACATGACTTTAGGGTCATGATTTTGGGATTTGTGTCGTGTGGAATAAAAAAACTAACGTCTAATAGTATCTTCCTGGCCTCAAGACCCGTATTGCAGAAGCTTGGAGCAAAAAAGATCTCCATCGTCTGATATAAAACAATTGATAATTTTTAGCATGGGTGTATTTCAAGATTCAATAGGCATGTTTAAAGGAAATCTATTTTTATTCTTATTTTCTTATTTTGCTACTAGAGAAGAGAGAGAGGACACAGAGATAGGGAGGAGAGAGTAGGGTTCTACATTTTTTGGGCCGAACCAACCACCGAACCGCCGGTGTTGGTTTGGTTTGGATGGGTATAGGTTTGGGTTTGGTATAGCAAAAAGTAAAATGAAAAACCGAAAAGTTCATTTTGATTTCGGTTCTGAGACTTCCAAAGCTGAAACTGACCGAACCGATTGTAAGTTATATATATATATAGTTAACTTGAGTCAAGCAGACGATTGGGCATCGAATTTTCGGTTCAAAATTTGGGCCTAAATTTAGTATTTAACAACCTTACTTAAGGCTTGAATCTCACAAGACGTTGAATTAGGGTTCTAATTTCTAAAGGTTCAGTCAATCTTCTATCTCTCTCCCTCTACCCCTCTCTATAGAATCACTCCGAAAAAAAAGAAAATACTAAAAGTGTAAGTAGAACTTATAGGAAAACCGAAACCGACAGAATCAAACTGAAATTGAATCGAATCAGGTTGGTTTGGTTCAACAATTGGACAGTTTGAGTTGTGATTTTGGTTCAAAATCAACCAAACCGAACCAAATACACTCTTAAGGAAAGAGAGAGGGAGTTATCTTAAAAACAAAATATTTTAATGTTGAGATGTTGTTATAATAATTTCTAAATTTAGTAATTACTATAGCAAATATATTTTACATATTGAGATAGCTTGCCTATTAGAGTGAGTTTTTTCAAAATGAATCACTATTTTAACAATTATGAGGGATATAGCGTGCCTGCTAGAGATGCTCTTACATAATTACATTAGCCTGGATGCATTTACTCTAGCGAAATAATCTGACGTAATTAAGCATTATGGTGTCTGGGAGGGTGCCATGTGTCCTCATTTTGTGTGATTTGATTACGATTATAATCGCAAAATTAATAGTGCAGAAGCTTGTGGCGAAAAGCAATTTCTATCATCGATTCAAAATGATCAAATGCCATCTAAAATTTATGATATAGATAACATAGATTTATATGATAGATGTAAATTGTAGATAGAGTTTAACTGTTTTGAAATATATGATGAGATGGTTGTCTTTCCGAGTTTCATTGATTTTCAAATCATTGTCATGAAATGACGAGAACACATGATGGTTTTAAATAGCAGGTGTACCAAAATATAAAATCACCAGAGAGCATCGTTATCATTGGGGCTTGGGTTGCTTACCTAATATTAACTCAAAACAGAATTTAATTGGCTCCATTGCATATGGACCAACTGTCAAATTCATCATCAAAGTCATCAAGTTGAGTTGGGAAAATATTCAGGAAAAATCAAAGAGAAAAAAATAAAAAATAAATTAAAAAAGTGTAAACGAATAAAAATATATAAAAACTACCATCTATTAAAAAAATGGCCAATTATTCGCAAATTAATCTGGAATTGTTGGTGAATTTTTAAAGCATAGGAATTTTTTTAAATCTGGGGATAATTCTAGATTTATTTGCAGAATCTAAAATTTTCAATTATTCACAAAATTTTCAAATGAATAATTTTTCAAATAATTTGGAGAATTTTGTGACTATATTATATATGGCTGTGAGCCTGTTGGCCATTGATATAATATTCAAACAAATATGCATTTAACTTTGCATAATATAATTAACTTTAAAAAAAAAAGGAAACTTTCTAAATATATCATAATCAAAGAGCAAATTACTCATTTATCCACCCTATTCTCTTGATAGTGTTTATTTATTTATTATTATTATTATTTTAATATATACTTGGTACAAATGGCACCACATGTACAAAAATGTTGTTATATGGCATGAAAGTTTATATGTATATGCCAATTTGCTGCCACGTGTATAAAGATAGTGCAACACGGCCCCAAAATTTACAGGTAATTTTCAAACTGCCAGAGTCATCAGTTTTGTTCATACAGCAAACTATGCTAGACAAACAAATGCTACCGTTCAAAAAATTTGGTGTTATCGTCTGATGTATCATCTTATACATATTTTTTTTATCATCCTTACATAAAGGCTGGTGTTACTATCACATGCACCTGTTACAACCCTCTCACTTAAAAACAGGAAAAATATGTTGCATGTTTTAAATTAGGGGAAGATCGTTTTTCATCCCTATCTTTATCGCAATAGATCTTGAGATCAAAAAAGAAAAATTTTGTTGACTATTTTGAGTCAAACGATGAAGATCATTTTTCGTCCCAATTTTTCAGACAATAGATCTTGAGATCATTAAAAAAAATGCTAAGCTATCTTTAAATAATAAAATAAGTCTATTACCTAATTAGCATTTTTTAAGAGTCAATCATAAAATAAAAATAAAAAGTAGATTTTGCATTTACCCGAAGATTCATCTTATTTGCACTCCGCCTAACCGTAGACTTTTTTTGAATCAGCTAATGAAAATTGTTTTCCGCCCTAATCTTTTATTTAATTGATCTTCAGATCATACAATTACCCTTGCGACTACTCAGGTCAAATTTTGATTTCACATAACACCTCTGAAAAAGTGACTCGAGAATCACATTTTACACAGTTTTATAACTGAACTGTCTGAAGGGGATAATAGGTCTTGAGACAGTAAGTAGTCACTTAGGAGATAATGACTCTAGGAGAAAAATAAGTAGGGGAAAGGGAAAATTAGAAAAACATGTCCCATTTGAAAACCTTTTAGGCTATTATACTCGGATAAAACAAAGAGGAGGTTTTCCGTAAAAGGGGTTTCAAGGTAATTAGGAGTTCTAAGAAGGGTGAGATCGAAAATATATGACACATATGGGTGGGTCTTGTTTTTATGAAAAGTCTAAACTACCCTTTCCTTTAAAGGGGACTTTAATCCTGCCGCAAGTCGTCTTTCCCACACCTCTTTCTCTCTCTTTTGTGTTGTATATTTTCGTTTTCCCATGCACTTCTCCTCTTTCTCTTCTGATATTTCTCTCTTCGATGGGCGCAATTTCTCTCTTCTCTCGACTTTAACCCTACTGCAAGTCGTCTTCCCCATGCCTCTCTCTCTTCTGTGCTGCATATATATTTTTGTTTTCCCTACGCCCATGTTCTCGTTCTCCTCTTTTTCTCTCTTGAATAGGCATAACTCTTTCTCTCTCTTCTCTTTATCTCTCTTTTGTAGGGTTTCTATTTTTTCCTCTTTTTCTCTCTTCTACTCTCTCTCTCTCTCTTCTGGTCTTCCTCCCTCTTGAGTGAGGAAGTGAAGGACAAAAAATTAAAATTGATATTAAATTTGGGCTAATGTAAACTTTTTACAAGAAAAAGACCCACACATGTGCCACAGATTTTCAATCTCACACCTCTTATAACTCTTTAATTTCCGTGAAAGCCCCTTTTACCTGAAAAGGTAAAACGTTTTCAGGTGCGGGACGCTTTCTAAGATAGATATCAGGAGGTAAATGCGAAAAAAATTCAACCACACCTCTCTTATAACTCCTTAATTTCCGTTAATTCCCCCTTTTACCTGAAACCTAAAACGTTTTCAGGTGCGGCATGCTTTCTAAGATAGATATCAGGAGGTAAATGAAAAAAAAATTCAAGGATAATTAAAGCATGTATCACAAGGATAATTTATTGTTATATTTCAAAAAATTAGAAAATTCAGAAAAAAAAGAGAAAGGAGGAGAATATTTGGCAAAAAGTTCACACACCACCTAATTTGGAATAAGGTTTCCCAACCTACTCGTAGAATTTGTCCAAATTTTCAATAATTTGGCTTCCGTTCACCAGCACAGGCTACAGACTTGTAAGTTTGGCGAAGTCATTTGATTTGAAGGCAATAATTTAAAAATATTAATTGCAAAAGATTAGAACAAAATATAATTTTTAACATTTAATCAAATCAAAGGCTATTATATAATTCATGAGTACAATAGATTATATGAGTACCAAATTTATTGATATCAACTTTGAAAAACGTTTGCAAGTAATGGCTTCCAAACTAAATTAAACCAAAACACAAATCCAACACTAAAACTAACAAAAACAAAGCTGCCCATAAAAAAAAGACCTACGACCTAATTCTACATCCTTTTATATTTATATTTAAACTCATTTGGCCATATTTTCAGCCGGATATGCATTCACCTCCTTCTCCAAATAAGGATCCAAATCCTTCCCTTGCTCCCTCTCTCTCTTCCTAGATTCAGTCACTCGCTCCTTAAGATATGCTTTGCTATCACCATACATCTTCCCTTTAACACAACGGAAAACTCATACAAAAGTCAAAACGCCGACCAAAGTCATGACTTGGGAGGCTGCAAAGCCAGCCATGGCTGCTGCCAGAACAAGCCCCGCGGGGATAAGAATAGGGCTGAAAACAAACTAGAGAGGAGAGCTTAGAAGGAGGATGGTGATGGAGGCTACAAGGGTGAAGCCCATCAGTCCAAGCAGCGGGCCACCAATTGCAAGCCCAGCGAGCGACGTGCAGACGACTGTGGTGTAGCTCAGCCGGTGCACCGCCTGGTCTGCTTTCTGCTGCTCAGCCATTTTTTACTCTTTTCTTTGGTTTTTTTTTTTTTTTTTTTTAAAGGCTTGTAAATGGTTGGTTTTTGGCTGCGGCCTGCGGGTACGTGGGGGGTCTTATAGGTATTTAAATTTATAAGAGACTCGTGCTTATCTGGTTTTTGAACTACGTGGAGCATAGGGAGTTTAGCTTGGCACAGAGATGCCACCTGGAATCAGGTGGCTTTTGGTGTGAGCTTAGTCCTGGGTTGTATTAACATAAGAGGCAAAACAAATTTCAAAGTAACAAAACTGATGTCCACTTTATAAGTGCATCTAACGCCTTACAAATTTTAAAGGGTCGGTGCTTGATTTGTACATTCACAATTTTCTCTCACCTTGTCCACTTCATAAAATGATTTTTAACTTGAGTGTGTTGTGTCTCCAAAACTTTTACATAATTATGTGGCAGAGACCGAGCTTTTGCTTAAGATGTAATATGTAGTTAGGGGTGCAGATTTGAACGGAAACTGACCCGAAACCGATCGGATCAAAATCGATTGAAAACCGAAATCGAATCGACTTGGCCATGTTCGGTTTTGATTGTGGTACCTAAAAATTGAAAACCAAGTGTGTAGGTTGAGAAAATAAAAAAATAAAATAAATATAAAAAATATGAAAAAAAACCGAGATACGAACAGAGCAAAACCGAAATTGAATCGGTTAGGTTCAGTTTCGATTTGAGGGTCTGAAAATTCGGTTAACCCAAATAGAAATGTTTCAGTCGGATTTGATTTTGCAGAAACTGCATCAAAAACTAAAATTTTGGTTTGAGATTCTGTTCGGTTAACGAACTTGCACCCCTATATGTAGTAAGCTTAGAGGCCTTTTACTCTTTCTAAAAGAGGTGTATGTGCGTTCTATTCACTTCAAATGTGCGGAAAAACCTTTTAACTAATTAAATGCATGTAGGCATTTGTTTTTAATTGAATCCAATCGTTATCTCGTTATCGTCTGATACTGCAATGATCGGTCTTCTATAAGTCTGCCACTGATCAATTGGTTCTCCTCCCAGAGATGATCGGTCGCGGTCTTATAAGAGAATGGTCGCGGTCTTATGTATGCCCATTTGCTTTTTAGGAAAAAATAAAAGGCTGAAACTCTCACAGGTAATAAGAGATAGACAAGGCCCTATCATGTAAAAAATTAAAGTTTTTGACCTTATTGGGCAATTTGCCCTATTTTTTATTTTTTTGATAAAGTAATTCTCCCTATTACAATAGCTATGAATTTACTTTTTTCCACCTTTGGCAGATTTTTCAATGGCTATAAACCTAAGGGAGAATTAGAGAAACAAGCCTCAAAAACAAACTTTTTAGTAAAAAAGACCCGACTTCAAATATTTTAGAAAAATGGTGCTTTCACGGATTTTGGAAAGTGCCCTAAAACTAATAAACACATATAAAAAACATGAGAGATTTATAATACAAGCAATTCTTCCCATTCATTTACGATAGTTTCCCGATCTGACTGAATTGGCCCCGACCCGATTGGACCAGAATGGAGAGCTTAGCCAATTGAGTTAGATCAAAAACCGAAACATTTAAATTTTTTTGTCCAGCTAGTGAATTGCTCAATTGTTTTGGTGAACCGGCCAGTTCATCTGATTCACAAAAAATAGGGTCGATTCATATAAATATTTAGAAATATTATTTTTTTTGTTAATTTAAAAAAAAAAAAAAAAAAAAAAAAACCCAATACCCGACCCACCCTAGCCGAATTTTCTACCGTGTCAGTCCCATAAATTTGACTCGTCGAGAAGGATCGGGTCGAGTAAGAAGTTATGTTGAGTTGAGCGAAAAGCAAGATGAGTTGGGTTGGGTCGACGGAGATTAGGTCGGGTTCGGTCGAGTCAACCTTACCCAATATTTATATAGAAAAATAATGAAATATAAAGTTTTTTACTGGGGCGGGCCAAGTTTTTTAGTTAGGCGATGGGTAGCCAAAATTTCTCATTGGGTCGAGTCAAGCATAATTTTCTCATTGGGTCGATTCAAGCATAATTTTCTCATTGGGTAGCCAGAATTTTGCCCCGACCCTACCCGCTGACAATCCAAAAATGTTGTTTAACAAAATTTACTAATAATTTATAATCGCCAGTAAATTTCTTTATTTTATTATTTTGGCTAACGAAATTTATCGGACGATGGAGATCGTTTTTTGCCCAATCTTCCACAAAACTGAACTTAAGATCATAGCTCAATTATCAAAAGGTCTGTGGTGATTTCACATTGCACACATCTCCAAAAATTACCTAAGAAATCCTTCTCATGATATATGCCATGATTAGTATTTTTTTGGAAAGGTATAATGAGGATCATCATCTGATCATCTAATAATTGATCCATAATGAAAGATCAATTTTCAGTAGATTGGGCAAAAAAATGATGTCCATCAAGGCATTCAATAGTTTTTATGTGTGAAAACCCAAGTTGTGGTGATCGAAGCTTCAATTGCAACTATATGTACTCTTTTTTTAACAATAACTCAATGCTTGTTTGAGTACTTGTCCTAAAGCTTCTTACCTGATAATTTTTCTAATTTGTCTCTATCATAAAAAGTTGGTTTATAACAGTAGACAAATGACAATTAATAGTCATTTCCTTATCATAACAAAGGCATGCTATAAGTGCTAAAAGTTATTCCAAGGAATCATAAAAGATACGACTCCCTTTACATTCCCAAAGAGTATCATATAACAAAAATTTAGTGATTCACCATATTCTCAGGTGACCAATTAGTGAAGAGATTCAAAAGATAAAAAATTAGAAGTTATTGAAAATTGCTTCAGAGAGACGCCCAACCTGCAATAGCTTATGGTGGATAAATGCTACAAGGATCCATAGCTTCTCCACATGTTCAAATGATTTGTTGTGAGAGGCGCTCAACCGCTTTAAGTCACTAACAAGCTCATCCTTGTTGAGAAAATGATTTGCTATGAAAAAAGAAGTAGTAGATTCATAAACTTGCAATGAACAAGAGATGTATATTGTAGGAAAGATTAAGAATTACATTCAGACAATAAAATAAAATTTGATCCAAATTATTGCTCATATATCCTGTTTAAGAATCAATTTCGACCATGGTGTGCTACAAACAGACAACAACTATCCCACTTTGTCTCACATAAATGTTGGGCGGGGTTGTTTCCAGATGGGTTTTGGCAGGAAAGCAGACCCAGAGCTGCCTGGTACGTGCAAAATAACTAATGGGAAGAAATGGAGGTGCTCTAAAGAGGCATACCCAGAATCAAAGTATTGTGAGAGGCACATGCACAGAAGCAAAAATCGTTGTAGAAAGCATGTGGAAGTCCCCCCCCCCCCCCAACGAACAACACTTCATCTCTACTTTCTTCATCTCTTCTTCCTTCACTTCTCTAATGGCTCCTCCTAATAATCGCGATGGCTACTATAGTAACTTTATGTATCCCCATTCCTCATCTTCTAGACCTCCAGGTATTGGCTTCTCACGACAAAACAACACTTCTACCCATTCTTCTCATGACAAAACAACACTTCTACCCATTTCAACATAGACAGTGGATCTATCTCTCCTGCTGATAAAGTTATAAGTAAAAGTTTTTAATCAAAAACCTTTTTTTTTTTCTTCAATGTTAACCTTATTATCTACTGTTCATCCATTCATTTCTCTATATTTTTTCCCTTATATAATGAATCAAATAAATAGATATTTTCATGGGCTTAAGGAGGATATAAATGAGGAACATACCCAATTCATCTCTAGAGAATCCATGGCCATTTACACCACTTAGAATGAGCTCACTTGGTCAATCAAAACTAAGCATCATTATAAAAAACCGCATTAGCTATATAAAAATTAAGCATCATTATAAAAAAATAAAAATCAAATTGATAGGTATCGGCCGATACCCGATACGTATCGACCGATACTATGCAGTATCGACCGATACCGATACTACCCCAATACTGGTATCGGGGTGGTATCTGTTGGCCAAAATACCGATACATATCGTATCGGCCAATACTAGATACCATGAGTGGTCGTAATTGGAGACATTACGAAAACAAAGGTAATGTGCAAAAACCAAAACAAAGAAAAAGAAGAAAAAAATATATATTCAAAGAGTTGTAGGCCAAAGAGCAATTGGCCTCGACAGTTTAAAGAAGGCCCTTCTTCCTTTCTTAGTGAGCGCATTGGCCGAGTTATTGGCTTTGCTAAGCACATAATGAAAAGTTTATCTTCTCATAAAGCAGAGGTAGTCAATGTGTATAAATTTAATGGTCTAATTAGCATTTCAAATTAAAAATGGTCCAAAATTATCAACCTAATATATTTATGAAAATTTGACTCCTTTTGTGCAGGAAAAAATTCAAATCAAAATTTGTGATTAAAAATTAGGGACCATATAACTTTAGATGGTCCAAGGATAATGGGAGTCCATACCATTGACACACAATCATATAGTGTTTCTTTAAAATATCATATGATCCAACGTGCATTGGCCCTTACTAAGAATCAATAATTGACTTCAATTTGCAAGAATCATCAATTACTTACTTCAATCGTGGCTGTTGAATAATTCGGTGCAGTTGTACATTCTCTTTTTTTTCTGAGCTTAATAGAATAGGGTGAGGCCCCTTTAACCTCCTTAGGTATGGGTCAAATCGATCCATTTCTCTACACAATTATCCGAAAAAAGGAATCATCAAAGACAATTAGACAAGTTTTCCGCCCTCTTTTTTTTGCATAACAGACCAATCAAACATTACACTAAACACCCAAACAATACATTATTAAAAAATAGTTTCTGAAGAATAAGTTGGGTGTTAAAGCACTAGATAAATGTTCTAGAAATAACTATTTCCCATCAAGCAGACCTTTGCGTCAGTAGATAAGATTTAGTTGTTACAAGCTAAATCTTATCTACTGACGCAATGGACCCATATGCATTTCACCAGGTCATAAAAAGCCTAGATTTTTAACCATAAAAGATCGGACGTAGATTGTAGCTACCATACATCAAAATAAACAATATTATCAAATTCTCTGAACGACACTAAAAATAGCAAAAGAAATCCTTCCATCTATAATCATCAAACTCAAAAGATAGCACTGAAGAGAAGAATCAAAGAGAAGAACGTTGTTCTTTGTTTCTTGGGTCTTATGGAAAGTTGCAATATCTATACTATGTAGTTACAATGACTCTCTCTACACATAAGTAAAACATGGTGTTAAGACAGAGCTTTTAAAGTGACATTTACATTGGCTCATAATTTTCCTAGATTTTGCATAAAAAATATTTTTTGAGGCATTTAATTAAACAAGTGGTGCACAAAACTAAACTAAGACCAAGAAATTGCAAAAAAGGAATGTAGAAATGAGTGGCAATCAATAAAATTAGTACCTTCAAAACTGCTCACATGACCCATATGTCATAATCTGAATTTTATACCTTTGATACACCTAAAATATGTGTATGTGTTTAATACCGTATTCCCCACATACCTTGAGTTTTCAAAACGTTTTATCTAAAAATACATGTTTTGATTTTTCAAGCTTTTATATTTATTTTCGTCATTAATGAACACAAGTTATGTGGTAGCCTATTGGTTAAAGACTTTAAATTCTAGATAAGAGGTCTAGGGATCAAACCTTGTTATGTGTGCTTTAAACCTCTATGATAAATAAGTGTCTTCCTTATTGTATTGGCTTAACACCGGAGAACCAAATATTATAAGCTCGGATAATCTCGAATAGAAGAAATTCTAGATCTATCTTCCTAGAACCCTTCTTTTGTAAGTGCGGTGAGACGTTGGCGTATATTCTCAAGCGGCCTTCACCTTCTTCTAAAATCATCATCATTATCGATCTAAGTATGGAGAAATCATGCTTTCCATTGATATTAAAATATATATTTTTTATTAATAGATTTTTATATAAATTAGTAATTTTATTTCATAGATAATGATGGAATGATTAAATAAATGCATGCTATGATTAATAGATTTTTAATGTTAATGATGTTGGGTTAAAAAAAAGTCCGATTAAATTCCACCATGTGATTTGATGTATTTTGAGGCGTGCTCACGGATTGAAATCAATCGATTGACACCTAAAAGCAATTTCCGTGAATTCCCGCCAAACTTTGCATCAGATATTGCCTCGGTAGTTTGGCCATAACTTTCTGTCTCGAACTCGGATTGAGGCTATTCTTACGGCGTTGGAAAGCGGATGACGAGATCTACAACTTTTGTGTTTTAGCCAATTTCTGAATCTGACGTCTTGAAGGTCCAAATTGAGCTGCAAGTAGTACTAAGTTCCCGATGACCCAAAGTTGCAGTATTTTGATATTATTTTCGAAATTCTTGGGCTGTTTTACGCACCATGATCGTATGATGTGCACTGTAATATTTATGCACCATGATTGTGTACACTTTGATATTTACGTACCATGATTAAATGTACTTAAATGCATATGTAGTATGATATCATTCTCATGCACTTTATATGTCCCATGATGATCTACATAATTCACAATCAAGATACGTAAAATACGATGAAATGTCAAGCCATGATTAATGAGCATTAGACCCAACATTTTATACCCGATGAAGTCTAAGAAGATATTAGACCCAACATCTTGTGTAAGATGGAGTCTAACTGAAGAAGAGTATGATGAGCATGATTCAGCCCAACGTCTTGAGCGGGACGGAGTTTAACATGCAATAAATAACATGATTCATTAGACCCAACGTCTCGAGCATGATGGAGTCTAACTAACAAGTGATAAGCATGATTAAGACCCAACGTCTTGAGCGGGACGGAGTCTAACGTGTATTAAATGACAAGAAATATGAAATTAAAATATATGATGCATTCATGTAATATTAATATATATGTTTACGTTTAGTTCATTTTAGCTTAGTGAGATTATACATGTCACATGCACACATACATGAAATATATCGAAATGTTATATGGTTATGATTGATATTTTATGCTTCAATGGATTGCATGTCTGATCCATACAAGTGTAAACTTACACCCCTTGTTTATGTGGGTGACGAGATGAGATAGGTGTTGCCAATGACAATGTATGGGTCTATGGCGATGAGACGGCACGTGGTGCTCAAGAAACTGGATTGAATGTCGTTGATGGCTTCGTGGCCTAATTAGCTATTTTCCTTTCTAGTTATTGGTAATTTTAAATAAATGCGACATTGATCAGTTAGTATTTTATCTAAACTGTTTAAGCTTTAATTATGTTGGACTTGTTATTGGAATAAGAACATTATCATGGATTTTATTTAGATTAATTAATGTTTTAAAGAAATTTTATCTTCAGTTGTTTAAGGTGCTTTTATCGCCTTATTATGTTTCTATGGTTCTCAATACGAAGGTACGGTCTAAGATCTTACAATTAAGAGGTTGTGAGATTTCGGGTCGCTACACCATAACCCAACATTCAAGCCAAAGTATTAGAGTACCCAACATTGTGTTTTGAACCAATTCTAGTCAAGTACCTAATAAATTGTTGACAATGCATACATAGCTGTAGAGGTCTATGTCGCTAATATTTTATGTTTTTTGAACCATAAAAACCTTGTAACCATAAAACTTAATTTGAGGCAAATAATTGCGTTATATTATATTTGAGCACTTGAAATTGAAGATAACATAACTAGGAGTAAGTGTTATCTGATATTTGAACAATGGTTTCAATTGTTGGGCTGGTGTTGTGGTAGCTACACATAAGGTAGGTAGGCTTCGCTGAGGCGTCAAAATTTTTGGTTTGTAAAGTGCTTCAGGATGGTGGATATGATATAGCACTCATCCCTACAATACTCATCCCTTCGGTACTATGATACACTACTCATCCCTTCAGCACAACCATACTAAGTGAAACATTTGATACACTTTGGTTTGCAAAGTGCCATATACATTCTGTCATGTCTATGACTCCGTTTAGCTTAGTACTCAAACAAAAAGCATAATGTATTATTTATCTCACAAGTCAGAAATCACATAATCAAAACAACACTTCTTTACACAAAACAATGTCTGAAGATTGATGAGCATATATATATATATATATATATATATATATATATATATATATATATATATATATATATATA
The DNA here is from genome assembly GCA_021018995.1 of Chloranthus sessilifolius. NCBI lineage: Eukaryota > Viridiplantae > Streptophyta > Magnoliopsida > Chloranthales > Chloranthaceae > Chloranthus > Chloranthus sessilifolius. The sequence goes on from CM037589.1 coordinate 28,474,303, forward strand.
TATATCAGGGTCATTGGATACCTTTAGTCAACAGCTAGTTTCACCTGATACAAGCCCCTAATTGATAAGGAGTATGCCTTAGGCTCTGCTTCTCTCAAGCATTTTATCGAACACTTGGTCCACAGCAAAACACTATATATACATAGCAGTATATAACTTCTCCCAAACATTTTATTGAGCACTTAGGTTGTAACAGTTATATCAATTTATCAATTAAAGTGTATATATAAGTGTGATTGCTTAGCCATAACTGATTTATATGTCTGAAATATATTAAAAAAATAACAAAACAATTGCAAAAGAGGATTCAACCCTAATTTGATTACCTTGAGCAAACGATCGAATAATAGAGATGAGTTGATGCCACAAGTTGCAGAGATCGATCAAACCCTAACTTTTTTTGCAATCTAATCGGACTGAACGATTGTTGTTGAGAAGAGGAGATCGACCAAAACTGAACGATTATGAAATCTGATCGAACGATGATGTTGGCTGTTGTGGATACGAGGAGATCATCAAACTCTAACTATTTTACAACGGAAAACAAAGGGGAAGATCAAACCCTAGCCTTTATGCAGAGGAAAATGGAACAGAGTGAGAGGAGCTTATTTTAAGTCTTTTTTTTTTACCTGAGAAACTTTGAGCCCCGACATTACATAGTCGCAGTGGATTCGAAATGACGCTGGATTTATGAAATCCAAATCTACTCCACAATGCTTATTGATGAGTATTAAAAAACATTAATATTTGACCCATTAAACTTATAAGTATTGAAAAATATTAATATTTGACCCATTAAACTTATAGATTACTGTCCGATGAAAGCTATTTAATATATATTATGTAGTTTTAGTGATTTACAAGTCTGGAGATAAGTTGAGCATAAAATAGCTTAAGAGTTCAGAAAATAACGCCAAATCCGTATAACCTTGAATCATCTAGAACTTATCATAACTTGTAGCTCAATTTTAACCTTTAAAATATCAAATTCGTGAAATTTCTATTTTACCAAAGTTGTAGAGCTCGTTGTCTTATTTCCAACATCGTAAGAATCGCCTCAATCCGAGTATGGATCAAAATTTTGGCCGATACTAATACGGATCCGACGATACGTATCGGTATTGGTATCGAACGATACATTGTTCGATACATTCAATGTATCGTCCAATACCAACCGATACCGATACATATCGTCCGATACGTATCATTTTGGAGCTCGGACGATACGTGTCGGTAACCTGATATTTTGCCCCATAAATTCGAGTTCAGAGTAAAAATTTATGATCAAAATACTGAGATTGTGTCTGTTGCAAAGGTGGGTCAAGTTTCACGAAAATCTGGAAAAATCGATGAATCGAACAACATACTCGATCAATTAATTTTAGGCCAAATTTTTATGTTTTTAAAGTAAAAAATTAGTCAAAATTGGGGGGGGGGGGGAGTTGGGGTTTCGAAATTAGACCCTATTTAAGAAAAAATTAGAGTTAGGGTCAGGAGTCTCTCCCATTGGGGAGTTTCTTTTTTTTTTCCTAGCATTTTTGTTTTCTTTCCAGCTTTTTTTTCTACCTTTCCAAGCACGATTTTTTCCATTTTTTAATTTAGTTTTTAGATTAGTTTAATTTCTACATTCAAGAAGGGATTGTATACATTAGATTAAAGCTTTCGTGGATTTTTGTGAATCATTCATTACGGTATTTTAATGTTATTTCTTGTTTTATTTTAGTCATGTATTTATTTGATTTAATCATGTGTAGCTAAACCTTTTTGAGGATGGGGATCTAATGAATCCCATCCGAGGTTTTCATTTATACTAATATAAATCTAAGATTGAGATATTCTCTTATCATAGATGCCTTATTTTTAATTACCCTAATGCTCATATCAATGTTGTATAATCAAAATTGTTGTCTAAGATATGGATGCTAATCACGCATTCATGGGTGCTAATCATGCACTTCATGATCTTAGATCTACAATGATGATTTTACTCTGGGTTCCTTCTCTAAATGCTCTTGCTAATGTGGTGAATTATGATTGTGATCTAAGATCTGTGTGTTAATCACACATCCATGGGTGCTAATCATGCATCCTCATAATCTTAGATCTACAGTGTGAACTTCACGCCGAGACCTTTATTATCTGCATTTGGAGCCTTAATTTACTGTCATGGTGAATTCTGATTATTATCTAAGATATGAATGCTAATCATGCATCCATGGGTGCTAATGATGCACCCCCATGATCTTAGATCTACAATGTGAAATTCACATTGGGATCTTACTCCAATTGCCATATAAGATATGGATGCTAATCATGCATCCTTGGTTGTTAATCGTCATCCCCATGATCTTTGATCTACAATGTGAAATTTACACCAAAATCTTTATTGCGATAATTTTACATCGCAACCAGTAAATCTGTATTTTGTAAATGATAAACCTATGATGGGAGGATTTAGTATCATAATCCTCGCCTTTTAATATCTGTTTAAATTCTATTTTTATTCCTTAGTTTTTATTTTGTCCATCAAACTCTCAGAATCATAAACTAGTTTAAATATTGTGCTAGATCTGTGGTAGTTCTTTTAGTTAATTGTTGTTTCCTCTTTTAATTTTTCTTACCAATCCTTGTGAGAACGATCTCGTACTCCGCACCTACTGACTACATTTCGATTCATACGCTTGCGACTAAAACTCATTTAAAAACAACTTTATTTTCACAACACTTATCATCTAAACGTTGCATTTGAATTTCAGGGACCCAGATCCAAATTCCTAAAAGCAATATCTCGTTCCCAAACGCAACGTAAAAGCTAAACGATGACTTACAGACGTATCGAGCGAGTATACATCCGAATCTACGACAACAACCCTATCGAACCTTTTTGCCTACCAACGATCCATCACTTCTGATTTGCTTCCAACAACCGCCATTATTACAATACCAATAACAGTCTACACTTGACTCCACAAGCACACGAAAAACTTGAATATACAAGCATAGCACCAAACACTCGAATCCATGAGCAATAAAAGATGAAAAGATAAAAGCCCCTTTTTATTTTGAAAATCAAACATAAAAACATAAGGATTCGAAAAAGGATAGAAGAGAATTATAACTTTTTCTCTTTTAAAGTTCTAAAGCTAAAAAATTATTTTTAGAAGAAGCCTTGAAATTAAATGGAACAAAGAAATGAAAAATCTTTCAAAAATTTTCACTTCAAAAAGATAGATAAAAGTTTTGGATCTTAACAGTTACAAAAAACCTTTGTTTTGGAAATAGAAGATTTGAATCAAATGTACAAAAAAAGGTCGAAATAAATCTTGACGTATATTTTTCTTCAAAGATGGAGAACAAATATTTTGGAATAGAACAGAACCAACAAACTAATTTTCAAAAGTAAATTTGTAGAAAAAATAATATCAATTAGAATAAGTTTCAAAATAGGAAACATCGTCAGAGTAGGAAACTAAGGTTGGGTTTGGGTTTAGCTCTTTTGCGTTTTGGCTATGGCAGAGAATTGCTTTCACGTTTGTAACACAGCTCCTCACCTCATTTTCTATTGCAGGTAGATGTTTTAAGTCGTAAAACTGCTCTTGGCCAATGAAAATGCATATTAATTAGTGCAAATCTATTGAAAAATGGTCCAACAATAAGATAGAATGGTATATTTAATAAAAAACAAAACTTCTAAAATTTGGAAATAGTTGATCAATGGGCAGGTCTAACAATCCTCTATTTTATGGGAACTATGGAGAGAAACGAACGCTAACGTCCATGATGTAAATTTTAAAGGCATTCAAAGCACTATACTATACTGAAAAATTGGAGGCAAGAGTTCACTGTAATTTTTTTTTCTTTAGAAGATCAAATAGTAGCTCCGTAACTAGAGGTGGGGGAAATAATTCGGGATGCAAATAGAATGATACTTCCACCTTTTCATAAATTTTACGGGACTGTGATTCGGGAGCTCTATGGTGGCCTTTCTATGGTTAATAAGTTTTATTCCATATTTCTTTTTGAATTTGATTCGAAGGTTCTTATTAAATCACTTAAATCAGCACTTTCTCTTGGAATTTGGCTTTCTGGCTTGATAAAATCTTTGATGTACAATGTTATACAGTAGACAATTTTTGGTAGAAAATTTTGCAGGCAGCTTATGTGGTGAGACAGGATTTGCAGCACACATAAACACTGCAGCCAGTCACATTTCGCCACATATGTTGTCTTCAACAGAAATGTATGCATATTTTTTGAGAAGTGAACACACTAGCTCATGCGTTAGCCAATATTGGCATATCTCACGAACAGAGAACTTTTACTCAGTTAGATCTCTTCCTAGGAATATTCCAGAATGGTATAAGGCTGCGTTTGGGAACATGGACTTGGATTTGGATCTCTTAAATCCAAATCCACCGTTTGATTCCATATGTTTGTGTTTGGATTTAGATTTGGTAAACTCACTGGAATTTAGAAATCCATGTCTCTATTGTAAAAAAGTGGATTTGTAAATAACACCTCCTAGGCGTTATTTGAAAATCCAAATCTTACACCAGCATATATTTGGCTATGTTTAGTGAATAAGAAGTTGTTGCTCAGTGCTATTATAGGTACGGTTCAACCTGATACTCGACTCGCCTGAGCAGAGTATTTTTAAGCTTGATCGATCTTGTTTGGTGGTAAATGGATCGGCTTGAACCGGTACCAGACCTGACCCGACCCGAACTGACCCAACCCAAGCTTAAGTAGTTACTGCAACGACTAGTTTCTAGCCATTGGGCTACAACAACTAGCTTTTTGCCGTTGCAGCCCACCTTTGCATAGTGCACTCTGGGTGCAACCAGGAAATTGTTGGTTGCACCCATTTTCGATATATTTTTTCTCCCCTTGAACCCAAACCGAACCAAACACCGACAAATTCGGTTTCGGTTCGGGAACGGTTAATGTGTTGGACGAATTCGGTGTGCCGAAACTAAATTTTTTGGTGTTCGGTTCGGGGGAAAAAATTGTTGGATGCACCCATTTTCTATATATATATATTTTCCTGAACCCCAACCGAACTGAACACCAAAATATTTGGTTTCGGTTTGGGAACGGTTTATGTGTTGGAGGAATTCGGTATACCGAAACCGATTTTTTCGGTGTTCGGTTTGATTTGCTTCGGTTTGGGTTAAAAAAATAAATTCTTAGTTGCACCCATTTTCGACTTGTTTTCCCCCCTAAACCCAAACCGAATTGAATCGAACATCGAAAAATTCAATTTTGGTTCCGGAATAGTTTATGTGTTGGAGGAATTCGGTGTACCGGCCGAAACCAAAATATTTCGATTCGGTTTCGATGTGGTGTATCAAACCGAAAACCAAAAAAATCATATACAGTTCGGTTCAGTATACCTAACTTGCATCCCTACTTATATAGAATATATGAAAGAAACCAATGAAATATAAATCCTTTTTATAAAAAAAAAAGCCAAAGGAAGTATCTATAAATCATTGGGCCAAATCTTAAGACAATGCTTAAATATCCAAATAAGAGATTTGCAGATTCAAATATTTCAAATTTTGAATTTGAAATCCCCAAATTCAAATCCACGTATCCAAACACAGCCTAATGAAGATTTGTTGGGCCTATGGAATTTTAGAATTGTCTATAACTATTTTTCTTTTTCTTTTTTTATCATAGGGTTATCATTTATTTTAATTAGGGTGATTGTAACGTGGAAGCTCTAATCAAAATAAATTGAACCCTTTTACTCTACACGATTGTAATCCTTTTAATTTTGAAATAAGATTTTGAGTATCTTTAAATTCACCCATTGACTCTTTGAATTCACTCACCCTGAAGGCCGAAACTTATTGATTGGTTTTAATCAGACAATAGAGATCATCTTTTATCCTAATCATTCACATGATGGATTTTGAGATGATGAGTGTAGCAGTAAATTTTTTATTTCAAATGGCACATGTCCCATAAAATTAAGTTTGAGCATGATAGGTTCCACATGAGATCGTTAAAGTCACATTTTTGGAATGCATGCCTCATGAAATCAAAATTTGAAGATCTTATGCTATACCAACGATCTCAAGATCAATTGTGCGAAAAATGATCTCTATCGCTTGATCCAAAGCGGTCAATGGGTTTTCAATGTTAGTAAGCTTAAAGATTCGGTGGGTGAATTTAAAGGTACCATAAGGCTGTTTTAGATTAGCTTTTTCGGGCCAAAGAGCGGCTCTTTCGTGATTTGGCTCCGACGGAAAGCTGCTTTCACATCTTGTAACACAGCTCCTCGCCCTATTTACTTTGACAAAAAGCTATTTTAAGTAAAAAATCTTCCTTAAGAAAGAGCAAAGTCTCTATTTGACAATGCTTTCATAAAAACACTTTCTAAGGAAGGAAAAATGTTGGGTGAAAACCTCATTTCACCCAAAGGCATGACCACCTATAACTGAAAAGTGGGGTTGTACAGAGAGGCTGTCCAATGTTGCTTCTCACCCAATCACCATTTTTAACTTGTGATAGACCATTTTGAGAAGCAATCTTTGAGAAGTAGCATGTAACACACCTCTTTACATTATATGAAAAGTGCTTTTTGAAGAAGGGTCAATAAAGAGCTAAACCCAACCAACGGCACAAAATTTTTAGGTTAGTCGACAGTGGGTGTCCATCCATCACGAGTTGACATCACAGTCTACATATACATGTGACTAAGTGATATGCACGGATTACAATGCATTGACAGTCTGTAAAAGTCACTCAGTCACATGGACATGTGGATTGCGATGTCCACTCATGATAAGTGGACACCCATTGTGCAATTTACTCATTTTGGTAAGCCTAAGCCTTACCATAGTAGTACTGACAAAAAAAAAAAATTAACTAGGGTTGTCAATGGGCCGGGCCTCCCTAAAATGTAGCCCACTCTAGGCGCTAAGCTTGGCCCTAGCCTGACCCTAACTTAGGCGGGGTTTGATATTCCCAACCTTAGCCCTAACTTAGGTGGGTTGGGGCGGGCTCGGGTCAGGCTTCATTGGAAAAAAATTTCATTATAATTTTTTTTTTATTAAAGCTAGAGAAAAATATTTCAAATGAAGAAAAAGAATTTTAAGGCCTCTCTTTATAAATATTTAAATTAGTAAAATTTCCTTACAACTATTCACTTCATAAATCTAATGGTAACAGTGAGTGTTATTTTAGTAATTTGATTTTAAATAGTATAAAATATTTCATATAATTATATTAATATTTAATATATAACTGAAAGTAATGTATGAGCCTGCGCTTATGGGCTTTAACTTGTTAAGCTCTTACTCGGCCCGATGGATAGCTAGCATATCATTTCTAGGCCCGAGCCTTGCCCTGCCCACTCAGCTCATTTGTAAGCCCTAGACATTTTAGGGCTGTGCCAAGGGGGTTGACGGGCCAGCCCGGCCCTATTGCTGGCCTTAGATTTAACCCGAGCATTTAGGGTCAGGTGGAGCAGGGCTTTTAGGGCCAGCCCGACCCGGCCTTTTGACAGGCCTGCTAAGTCTGTTTTAGCGGCCAAGGATGGTTTATTTGGTTTCCCATGCGGTCCCTAGGGTGCTCTTTAAAAGGAGTATAGGCTCCCACCTCGCAACTGGCTTTGCTTTGAGCCCTAGTTCTCATTGCTCTCCTAAAACATGAAGCTCGTCAGGTAAGGCCTATTACTTCAACCCTAAACTTGTTAGATTCTTTTTCCCATTCTCTGATCATTTTATTTATTTATTCTACTTTGATCTTAAAATTAGGTTTTTGATGAAGTTGAACAACGAGACCGTGTCGATCGAGCTCAAGAACGGCACTGTTGTTCATGGCACCATCACAGGTATTTATTATTATTATTATTTTTTGAATTTATTGTTATAACTTATATGTTTCTACTGATTTATAATCTCTTTATTTATTTTCCTTTTCTGTAGATGCTAGGGTTTAACGAGATTCAGTATATGAGTTTTTTCAAATCTTAGGGTTTCTCCTTTCTCCTTTTTTTTCACATTATTCTTTGTGTTTATTTGGTGGAATCGCCCTCTCGGTTTTAATGGCGTATATTAGTCATATTCCTTCACATTTTTCTACCTTTTTTTCCTTTTTATAATAGTTTGTTCACTTTTACAGTTGCGAGTCTCTATATTCTGTAACTTTTTTTTTTTTTTTGATAATACTCTACATTCTGTATCTTGGTTGTAGAATTGATTGATAGCTGCAAAAGAAGGAAATAAATGACATAAAAAAACGTGTCAAATATTTACACTTCTCTCAAAACTTGGTGCATTAGGGCAAATTGGCTTTTACTTAGGGCATGTTTGTTTCGTTGTAATATGGACCCTGTAAAATGGAGAATGTATGTAATTTTTTGATGACTCGATGACATGCATTATTCACTTTGCATGTAATATTTGGGTGTAAAATGGTTGTTCTTTTGGGTGTAAAATTTTCTTGTAAAATCTACTTTTTGATGTTTTTTTAACATTACACCCAAAAGAACAACTTGTGTAATATATTTAAATTTATATGAAAAATGGACATTCCCCATTCATCGTTGCTAGTAGCCGACTTCATCGGGCATGATCGGCAGTGGTGCAGTCATGACTTTCCAGATGGTGGCTCTCATGAAGAATAGATTCGACCCAACTGGTCAGTCCTAAAAGTACCTTAAAGATTTTTATTTAACGATGGAGGGTCCTGGACCCCACCATCAGATAATGTGGCTCTACCACTGATGATGGACATGTCCGATGTAACATGGAATCATGGTGATGCAGTCTTCTGCGGCGTTAAATGGCACTACAAAGTTCATTTCCATCGCCCTTACTCACAAGTCATCAACGGCAATTTGGAATCATATAATGTAAATAATTTTTTTTGATCAAATCTTCTGTATCATAAATCTTTCGAGCACGATCTTCAAATCACCCCCACAAACTTAATGAAATTAAATGTCACGTGTACAAAAAATGACTCATTTTCCAAATCAATTGAAGAACGGGTGACGTGCCTGATTTATCTTTGTCCTTCTCTCTCTCTACCTCTTTGATTGACCATCTTATCTCTCTCTCTCCCCTTTCTTCTCAATACAGCTCTTTTTTTTTGTTTTGCTTTTTTTCTTGTGGGTGAGGTGATTACGAAGAAGATGAAAGAAAATAGTTTCAATGGATCCTTCTCCTTCTTATGCTTTTGATGAGGATGCCAAGACCAGATTGAAGCTTCAGAATCTCATGCAAGATTACAATGGGTTGCAGAAGGTAAGATCTAGGGTTTATTGTTTTGAGGGTCTGTTTTTTGGGGCGTTGGTTTTCAAGATCTAGGGCTTCTTTTTTGTGGGTTTTGCTTATATTATTGCTTTACAAGATCTAGGGTTTGATCGGTTTGTCTTAGAACCCTACCCTTTTTAGTTTCTTCAAGATCTAGGGTTTCATCGTATCCCTTTTACTTTACCAAATTTTCATTTTTTTTTTTTCATTTTCAGGTTTCTTTGAGAACCCATAAAGAATTTTTGTTTTTTTCCCTTCTATGAAATTATGTTGCTCCTTCCATTAATTCTTCACTTCCATTGGTTTCCTCTTCAACCCCTTTTAATGGAAAAATCTGGAGTTCTTCGCTTGGTTCTGTGAAACCCTTTTGTTTTCCAGATCTTCTCATGGGTATCGTTTTGTAAAACGTTTACAGGATATTGAAACTATGAAGAACAAATTACAGAGAATAAAGAAGAAGAAACTTACTACTTAAAAGCCTTTTAATTGCTACAGCAAAATGGGTGGGACAGTGTAATAAAAGTAGCCGTTGAAGTCCCGTTGGCAATAACTCCTGTAAAAAATTTGTGTTACGAGGTAGGAGGCTCATAAGCCAAAATTATTACCTGCAAAATGAACAATGCTTTACACAGATGCAATTCACTGAACCGAACGACCGGAGCTCGTAATAAATGCTACCGTTGGAGCAAAAAAGTGCATTTCACGTGTAAAATATAGTGAATATGCCGAACCGAACATGCTGCTAATATTTGGTAAAAGGGCTCAATTCCCGGTTCCACGGTCTCTCAATGGGGCGAACTTGAAGCACTCACGGGAATTCAATGGTAGCCTGATCTGCTACACTTGTTATGCGAGCGATTTCCTTGTAGAGGCCTCGGCGCAAAGGAAATGCACTGAATCCCACATTTCGTAGATGATAAACTTAAGTTTGTTAGGATTTAGGAACGTCACTCATTAAGTTTGTTAGAATTAAATTATTGAGTTTTTTAGATGGGATAAGAGTTATTTAAATTTAAATAAGTTGTTTCGATAGAAAAATAGGATGAGAACTATTTGAATTTGAATATTCATTAAAAATATATTAGGAGTTAATTAAGGAATGAAACTTCATAAATCTACAACTCTTGTAACTTGACTGAAAGATGTTTGAAATAACAAGTAAAAAGAGATTGATCTTCTTGAATGTATCACTAGGAGGCCCTAGCCATCTCGAATAAGATATCTTCTCATCTCATTTTTACTTATTTATTTTAATAACTTATGCTATGATGGATACAATGTTGTTACAATTGGAATAACTGTAGTTCAATCTAGAGATCAAAATGAAACCAATTTACAAAGGGTTAGAGGTGGAGATTACCGATCTCAAGGAGATGATGAGTGATCTATGAGCCTTTTTGAAAGCAGTGGGTCGGAGGGTGGAGGTCTCTAGATTGAGGTTCCAGTGGCTTAAGTATGGCCACGTTAGCAATGGTTAGGGCATAAACAGTAGAAGTGGCAGAACCTCAACTTGGTGGATGGCATTTGTTCAATTAAAAAAGAATTCATCATTGCATCATATTTGATTGGAGAGTGGGAGATAGAATCTTCTTTTGGAAAGTGTGTGGGTGGAGGGGGAAAGGTTGAAAGATCACTTCCCTAGAATTTACAATATTGCCGAAGATCTTAAAGTTTTGCTCATGGACACTTGTAACAGGGTGGAGTCCACACTGATGGGATGTTTATATCTGCAGGAATTTATGGGATGAGGAATTAGGTATGTTGGTTGATTTATTGGACTTGTCGGGGAAATGTAAACCAAATAATAGAACTTTTGATGCTAGAATGTTGGCCCTTTAGATCAAAGGGACTATTTTTGCTAGGTCTTACATATTCTTAGTTTTGCCATTTTTGATGTTTCATAGTTGGGTTGTGGTTTGGAAAGGATGCTTGCCCTCCTCGTGTTAGGATCTTTGGGTGTAGTCTTACTTGGGGCCAAATTCACATGGTGGGCCAATTGATTAAGAGACAGAAATCTATGAGAAATAGATGTGTCTTGTACCTCTAAGATCAAGAGTCGGCAAATCATCTATTCATTCTTTGTTGGGTTGCCAGAGAAATTTAGGATATGATGTTTGGAATTTTTGGGGTGATGTGGGTTGTTCGTAAGTCTTATGGAGAACTTATTGCCTCGTAGAATTCTGGCTTGTTTGAGGGGATGAAGGGAGCTCTTTGGAGGGCTTCCTTGTTTGTAGTCTTGTGAGGGGTTTGGCGCAAAAGGAATGACAGTTTTCTGTGAGATGCGGAAGCTGGTGCCTCTCATTATCCGTAACATCAGGCTCTTGGTGTTGAATTGGGTTCTTCTTAGCAATGGGACGGTGGTGGACGATGAGAGTGTTGTGAGGGATGCTTGGGAGGACGTTCCTATGTGATAGTGGTTGCTCTTTTGGTTTCTTTGGTTGTGGGGTCTCCTCTGCGAACCTAGGTAATTTTTGGTTGGGTTTGTGTTCTTTCCTTGTGTTTGGGCTTGGCTGTTGCCGTTGCCTCTTAGCCTCTCGCTAAGGCCTTGTCGGTAGCTCTCTCTTGCATTTCTATCCACTTTTATTATATTTGGTTTGCGTTGCCCACACATATCAAGATTTCAACACTTGGCTTAAGATATAATTCGAAACAAAAGCACAAAATTTCCAGGCATTAATAGTTTTGACTTTGTTAGTGACACCTTTTGTTGTGTTCTTCAATAATATTCCATTTGGACTTTCCTTTCTATGTTTCTGATGCTTCATGAATAGTTCTGGATTTTGTATTGATGCATATCTACATGGATGCAAGTTTGATATTTTGAAGCCATAGGAATTATATCAGGTATATATGTGATCATGTATAATACTATATGTGTTGCATCATTTTGATGTAAACTTATAAATCATATGTTTTAGATTCATATGTATCTACTTATATGGGATAGATGCACTATATGCACATATAATATACAATATACATAACATACATATTATGCAATATTATATGAAGATTGAAAGGATAAAAGGACAAAGGAGGAGAATAGGAAGAGCAATAAAGATTTGGTTTAGAAACAATGAGAGATTGTAGAGTAATAGGGAGTTTACCCTTAAGGTCTAAACATAATTGAGTGGAGAAATAAGTCTAACAAAGTCAATCCCAAATAGATGGGACATGGTGGCAGTGGTGATGATGATAAATATTATCCAATATTATGCTACATGTTATGCATAACGTAGATTACAACTTGTAAAATTAGTGATATTGCATAAAAAATGTTTATGGTTACTTGTATTAGCTAAATCAAGAATCAAAACTTGAAACTCGAACTTGGCTTAGGGTCGGGAGTTGCCACCCGACTTTTTTCAAGGTGCAATAAAAACCCGTGTCAAATGTGTAGTGTGACTCCAATTTTTATTATCTCGTCAAAGAAAAGTTGGGTAAAGGCTCTCGTTATGAATCTTGAAGGCATTAGGCACTTTGCTCGCATGGGATAACACAAATATATTCTTCTCTACATATGCAATGATTTTGCCGGCGTGAAGGAGTATATAACCTTGATCGTGTTAATTTCTAATTCATTGATGAATTTATATAAACCCAATCGATGTTCACTTAAGATACCAAATTTTCAGTAGGAATTCACTAGCTCGAGGCCATTTTAGATGAAGTGCTAATTTTTTTTTTTGAACATCTAAAAGTGCTACTAAAATTTAAAAGTGGTTTTGTTGGGCTGAAAGAAAATTGAGATGATGTGTTGATTAAGTTGTACTCGCAAGTGAACGAATCGTGATGTAGTCAGTGGGTGCAGAGTACGAGATCGTTCCCACGAGGATTGGTTAGAAAATTTAAAATCAAAAATAGCAATTAACTAAAAGAATTTCCACAGATCTATCACAGTAACCAACAACCTAGAATTTTGAGAGCTTCTAATAAATGAGATAAATACTAACGGAATTTAACAATTAATGAAAGGTAAGGATTGAGATGCTAAATCCTCCCATCGTAGGTTTATCATTTACAGAATATCAATCTGTGAATTGAGATGTGAGATCTTTAACAGGTTTCTCAACAGAAGCACTGCCCCATACACACGTGAGTTCTAAAATATAGATCTGAGATCACGGAGATGTATGATCAACATCCCATGAGTGTATGATTAACACTCACACCTCGGACAACATTTAGAACCCAATCTCTAGGGTGATTTCCAAAGTACGATCTAAGATCAAGGAGATGTATGATTAACACCCCATGAGTGTGTGATTAACACCCACACCTCAGATAGTGATTGGAACTCACCACTGGGATAAAGTCATACTATCAATCCGAGATTAAGGAGATGTATGATTAACACCCCATGAGTGTGTGATTAACACCCACACCTCAGATAGTGATTGGAACTCACCACTGGGATAAAGTCATACTATCAATCCGAGATCAAGGAGATGTATGATTAGCACCCCATGAGTGTATAATTAACACTCACACCTCAGATGACAGTAAAACTTCACCCCGAGATGGGTAATAATTAGGATAAAATCATTATTGCAGATCTGAAATCATAAGGCATGATTAGCTCCTATATCTCAGATTGAAATCAGATTTCACCATTTTCAATAACAATATTAGGGCCTTAAAAAGTATCTGACATCTCAATCACACAGATTTATATTAATATAAATGAATACCTCGGATGGGGTTCATTAGATCCTCATCCTTAATGAAACTAGCCACACATAACTGAAATAAGTAATAAAATATATGCAGTAGTTGAAAATGTCATTAAAATACCGTAAAGAATTATCCACAAAAATTCACGAAAGCTTTAATCCAAAGTACGTACACCTCCTTCTTGAAAGTGGACCAAAATCAGAAAAACTAAGACTTATCTTCTCAAAATGAATATTAAAAAGATAGTTCAAGAAACTGGGACTCAATGCCCTTACACTTTGAAGCGCAGAAAACTAAACAGAAGGAATGTAGAAAAAATAAAAACTCTCTAAAACAGAAGGCCGGAATGAATATAACTCTCAGAATATATTTCCCCCTAATTGCCAAAACGGAAGCCGCTCTTTCCTCCTTGAATCCAAGATTTTATTCCTTGAAAATAGTACTGAGATTCTCGCGGCCAAACACAATTTCAAGCTCAATCTCAAACTTGGTCGATTGATCGACTGAATATGGTCGATCAATCGACCATATTAGATTTTATTTTTAAATATCCAAGTTCTCAGGATTAGGTCGATCGATCGACCACAAAGGGGTCGATTGATCGACCTCCCAGATTTTCGTGAACTCCCGCTAAACTTTGCGTCAGACACTGTCTCGGTATTTCGGCCATAACTTTCTATCCCGAACTTGGATTGAGGCGATTCTTGCGGAGTTGGAAAGCTGACGACGAGCTCTACTACTTTTGTGTTTTGACAATTTCCTGAATCTGACGTCTTGAAGGTCCAAATTGAGCTCCAAGTCGGGATAAGTTCCGAATGATCCAAGGTAGCACGAATTTGACGTTATATTATGAACTTTTGGGTTATTTCATGCTCAACGCATCTCCAGACCTGTAAATCACTAAAATTATATAAAACATGTTAAATGGCTTTCATCGGGTAGCTAGATGTAGGTCTTTAGGGGTGAAATATCATCATATTTCACTGCACATCATGAGATAAGGCAACCAAAATTGGATGGTGCTTCCATAGGCCGAATGCAAACAACAAATGGAGGAGAAAGGTGAAGAGAGGGAGAGGCATTGATCTCTAGTCCTGATGGTCAAATGCTTAAGGAGGCATACATATGTGGAAGAGGTTTTACTGCAACAAAAGTGTGGTATATTATTAGGGTTTGGTTATTTATGTTGGCTAGGGTTTGAGTTTTAGAGGGTTTGGAACCATGGGTCAAAATTTCGTCCGATACCGATACGTATTGAACGATACGTATCGGTATTGAACCAGGACGATACGGTACATTCAAATGTTGTATCGTCCATTTTATATACAAATGCGCAGACGATACATTCAACATATCGTCCGATAAGTTACTGTTCCGATACGTATCGGTTTGGAGCTCGGACGATACGTATCGGATACCCGAGATTTTGACCCTTGTTTGGAACTTGTGCTAGAGGAGATTAGAAGACTAGTGCTATGGTTTTAGGTGAAGGTAGAGGATTCCTAAAAGTTAAGATCAAGGCCCCTTTGTAGTGGAGGGGATAGGATTTATTAATATATGTGGTTGGGTAGTTTGGGTGTTTTGGGTAAAAAAGGATTAGTTTAAGAGTATAGTGTCGAATTGCGCCAAAATGTAAGGGTAATTGTGATATAAAAGTTAGGATGCAATATGGCTATAAATAGGGTAAATTTGCTCTTCAAGAATCTTATATTGGATTCTTCAATCACTATATTAGATCTTTTCATGCAAATTTAGGAAAAGCCACCCACACTGCAATTTTAGTAAAATGACTACCCTGGACCCTAAATTGTATACAAAAGGCTTTCAAATGAGTAAAATTTGGGTAAGTCTATCCATTCCAAAATTTGGGTCATTTGACTAGTAAGTGGACCAGATCACCAGAGTGCCCCTTAAGCTGGTAAGCACACACCAGTGCATCTCTTGGATAAGCAAGGGTTTAGGACTCTTGTAGGATTTAGTGTCTCTAGATGATTTTGGAAGGAGATATATAGTGGTTTGGTTATTCATGAAGGTAAGTTCAAGACTTATCAGTGTGTCAAATTCTAGACTTGAACTTGAACACAACAGATCAGGATACAGGTCGAGCAGAAATGGGTTGTCTATAGTTGCCTCTTTTTTGCAAAGGTGGTGTGCCTTTGGATGCTAAAGTTAGAGGGAATCTGCCTTTGTACAACTTATGCAAAAATAAATAAAAATTACTCTCTGTGATTGAATAAGTTCTACCATATATCAAATTCATTTTAAGAGGAAAATAAAAAGAAAAGAAATTGTAGCTTGTATGCTTGGGGATCGTATTGGAATGACAGTTATACAAAGATAGCACTATGCCCCGAGTACATTGCCCAAGGAGAAGATCGATTGATTAAACGATTGCATGTGGGTAATCTTTGAGTTACTCAAGTATTGTTGAATTACTTTGAATCAATTCGAGCTGAGTAATGAGTTACTCAAGTATTATTTTTCCCTTTTGACCACAACATCAATAATTGTAAATCACTTTTTTTTTTTTTTAAAAACGTTGTTGATTGACCTCATGCCTGTGCATGTGGCAACCGATCGTTGACACAACCAATTTCCTTGTTCTATCGAAATATCCCCATTAATGCTTACAAACATCTATCGGAGATCAAGACTCAGTCTTCTCAATGGACGTGATAGAATTCTACAAGTCAAGTCTCTCTCTCTCTGCCTTTGGGCCTGCAGAAGTGTAGTGAATTTTCGGTTGTCTACATACATACACACTGATTGTGCTCATACAAATTCTAGCAAGGAGTTGGCGCAATTGAAGCCATAAATGTACCTTCAAGCAAGTTGTTATATTGCCAAAATCTCGGTAGTTGTAGAGAGGAATGGATATGATGTGAGAATTGGAGCGTTAGACCTTCCCGCCTTGTAACTAGAGCTCTTATCCAATTATTTTCTAGCCAGACCCATAAACATTGAGTTTTGGCAGCACAAGATTTCCTTGTTACAACTTACCACTTGGGTATATGTCGGGTCAGTGGTGACTTCCAACCCTTATGCTAAATTATGCGTGGCGAGTTCTACATAATTGGCAACTAGCGGGGAGTATATGGAACTTGATGGTTTTGAGCTTTGCGCATGTTGTATTAGAGGGCCAATGCAACTGCATGCATGCATATGTGGATTTTCGAATTATGTTATTTTATTTTAATTTTGGTTCTCTTTTTAAGATCACAAAATGACAATGGAATGAATGGAAAACTATCTTGAAACATGGCCGTTGAATTTCTTGGTGAAACAATTTCCTGCATGCTTTTTGTCCGTAATTAGGCATCAGATCTTTAGATGTTGGGCATCAGATGATCGGTGCTAGATGTCAGGGTTACCTGGTATTGACCCAAGGAGTCAGGTATTCATTTCTCCTTTTCATGTGAGCCTGTGTGTGTTTTCTGTGTAACTGGTCATACTTGGTATGAATTGAATATATAATTGGACCCACAGATGATCAGGGATGATATAAATGACCCCTACATCGATCAGGGATCTCCTCGATGGCCAGAGGGTGACCTGTTTCCCATACAAGTGCTTATTTATGTTGCCCTTGCCTCCTAGCCATAGCATGGGTCCTTTGATACAAAAGAAATGACTAAATCTGTGGGACAAAAACCACCTTTTGATGGTTGGTGATAAGTGAATTGGGTTGCTTCAGTGGCCCTTGAGTGAACAACCTCGGTAGATGTTGGTAACTGTGGTCTTTTGCTAACATTTATCTGGGAAACTTACAGCAAAGCCGGTCGCTTCTCCTTTGGAACCATCAACATAGTTTTGAAAGTTGTTGTCTTGCAACCTCGGGAACAGGAACATAGTCACAAAACTAGGAATTGACAATAAATCGGCAAGGGTCTAATTGGCAAAAATCGTCAAAGTCGGCCAAAGTTGGAAAATATTGGAAACATTAAATTTAAAATAAAAATAAAAAAATATATCATAACATATTTAAAGTTCAAAATAATGGTTTTGATGAACAAAATAGGCAACCCCTAAAGGTTTTTTATGAACAAAATAGTACAAAACGTAAAGGTTTTTTTCCCTTTATTATAAGTGGGGGAAAAAAAATAAAAAAATTGGATAACATCACAAACATCATCGATTAGTCGGCGATGAAGTCGGGATGACTGCAAGTCGCCGACTTTTTCCGATTTTTTTGAAGAAGTTGAAAATTTTTGTGGCTATGGATAGGAGTTCTCCTAAATAGGTGCAATTCTCCGAAGGCCAAAATAATGCTTCTTTTTGTATGAAATGGGTCTGGGCCTTTATTTTGGGCGTGATTTTCAACGGGTGACAGATTGGTTTAGAAAATGTTAGGGATTCCTCAAAAGACCGTTGGGTATCTTAACTATGCTACTGTTCTTTCTCAGTCAGGTCCATCACAAAGTGAACCTGAAGGTGATGTGGATCCACTTCCCTAAATTGGGGTCTGGAGACCCGAGTTTAAGGGAACTAACAGATCAGCCAGCAGACCGAAGCTTAAGGGAACTAAAAGAAACTACATGCTACAAATTGTCTCCCGTCAATAGAGGGGCCAGACCCCACTAAAAGGCCAAACATCAATATGCCTTGCAGGCAAACCCAAGAAGATCATGGATTCTCTAATAATCATACCCATATATCTCTAATCTTGCCCCGAGGATTTGGCTATTTCTTTCACCCCAAATGGTCCCCATCAGCACTATCAGAACTAACTGCAAAAGGCTAAATTTAGCTCACGGAAATGAATCTCCTTCCACGGTGTGCTGGTGTTTCCCTGCATCCCATGGAGGTTTGTTTGTGGGGTGGATTTCATAAGGAATTCTGAGATGTGATTCACATTGCTGTCTTGTGGGTAATCTGGTTAGAATGGAATGAGAGGAATTTTCGTGATATGAGAAGCCTGGTGGTGGTGGTGGCGAAGTTCTTAACGGACTATGCTGTGGATTGAATTGCTGCTAAGCTGAATGGTTTAGGGGTTTCAGCGGATAGGATTCTGGGCCAATTGGATGATATTAGGAGGTTGAACAGTTCCCAGTGAGCGTCTTCAGGGCTTCAGTGGCATTCCCTGCTGGTGCATTGGTCTGTTTGGGTGTGGGCTGTTTGTGTCGGGGCCGTTTGGCTCCAGGGTTGGTCTGTGTTGGGGTGGCTTTTTGCGGTAGTGTCTTGCTAATGCTCAGGTATGTTCACGCTATTATTTTGTATAATTTCCTCTTCCAAGCAACAACCAGGTCCTCGGCATGCACCAGGTTAGACCGAAGGAGAGGACAGTAAAGTAGGACGTGGTCCACACTTTCCCCATCGAAGTAGGAGATGGTCCACACTTTTTCGCCATCATTATCACACATAAATACATGAACTTACAAGATAAAGGCCTCTGCGATGGAGATGATTAATGGTGAGGATTTTTTCCCAGGGCACTGTCCAACTAAAAAATCAATACCTTGGGAGGCAACTTTGCAAATACCCACCCAGTAAGCTGAAACAAGTGTTTTATAACAGAAATTTGTAAAAGATCTTACTGCCCCTTTGTCTTCCATTGTCTGTATTCTATTACCTCCTCCTTACCTGGCTATGAAGCTTCCAACATATTAAGTAGATCGAAAAACTCTACATCCATCATTATTCAACTATCGTTGAAGGCAGATATCCCGAAACAGAGTGGAGTGCAGCTCCTCGAAGGAGCAAGCCTCGCAGTGAACTCGAAACCTGTTCCAAGAGAGCAATCACCCAGCCATATATCACCCTCGGTTGCCAGATATATCGAAAGTGGATGCCCTTGTCAAATGACCATTTAACAGAACACACCCCTTCCACCAAGCAGAACTTTCAGACATCCTGGCTTGGACAATCTCCACCTACTCCATGTCCTACTATACTTGGCTGGACGTGTGTCCACCAAACTTGATCCATCTTCCTCCCCGAGGCCTGCATCTCCCTAAGCTTACTGGACACCATCCCAGTTTACAAGGTGGAATTTCCTAGCATCTACCTTCCATCTCTGAAAGTCTCTTGGGATTTGATCAAATTATCCAGGTCAGCAATCACACTCATCAGACATAGGGACATGGACATATAATGGATTGGAAGTTAGAAAGTGTCGCTTTAATGAGAGTGAGTTTCCCACTGTATGCAAAAGGCTTCTTTTCCATAATGTGAACCTCTTGGTATTGAGGACGCTTTCCCTATGCATCAGCGGCGTTCTGTCTTGTCCTTGTTCATTGATTTTTCATCAACAAAATTGTTGCCGACTTTCTGATCAGAAAAGTTAACATCAGCTGATACGTCAGGTTGTCGCATACCAGCTTATTTTGAACTTTTGTTCTGTGCTTTTTCAGATTTTATTTAATTGCAAAATGCCTTTCCCCGTTTGTCTCTGCAAGATGGTCAGAATACCCCTTTAGTATGTGCCTCGATTTCCTCTTTTTTTGAACAGTTTGATTGAAGAGTTAATGATTTGAAGTCTCTCATTGATAGGCCCCTATAGCTGATTTTGAGTGTATAAAAAATTAATATACTTCATTTGACTAGGTGATGTGCATCTATAGTCAGTATGTTGCGTTCATTCCTTTGTTTTTCTCACAGATTGTGTGATCTATTTATCAGGATGTATTATGGTTTAGTTTTATGAAATTATAGTTTGTCATCTAATCTTATGCATTACCGTAGGTGTGGACATTAGTATGAACACACATTTGAAGACGGTAAAGCTGACACTTAAAGGTAAAAATCCGGTGACGCTCGATCACTTGAGTGTGAGAGGTAACAACATCCGGTATTATATCCTTCCTGATAGCTTGAACCTGGAGACTTTACTGGTTGAGGAGACACCTAGGGTCAAGCCCAAGAAGCCAACTGCCGGTAAATCTCATGTTGCTAATACATCTTTTAATCTGTTTGAAGTTTGTTATCTGTGGTTAGTTATTCTTTTTAATCTCTCTAAGGGATGTTTGTTAAATGAACTTTGCATTGGCTATATGAATCAGGGAGACCTTTGGGACGCGGTCGGGGTCGTGGGCGCGGGCGTGGCCGTGGCCGGGGCCGCCCATAGTGTTATCCTCTCCAATTTTTGCAACAACTAGTTCTGTAAAATTAGCTTGCGTTCATAGGAGACCACTTAAGGGAGTTATTGAGCATAGGAAAGCGGGAATGCTATTTGCCATCTATTCTAGTCACTTGAGAGATATTTCCAATCTATCTTACCTTTTATTACTATTTCATGTCGTTATAAAAAAAATGGTTCATACTGATATGATTATTGGAATGTGATCTTATGTTAAAACCGTACCTTGGGTTCACGGGTTTTGTGATTTTCAGCTGAGCTTGGGTATAAGATGAAAGCAGCCGACAGTTACAGAGGATATGCTATGCTGCTGGGACTGCAAGGTTGACGATATTGCAATCTTGAGGTAGCTTTTCGATCCCCATACAAAACCGATAATATATAAATAAATAAATAAATTTGACGAAGCCGGCCTTGTCTAGCAATTCTCCAAAGTAGCTGGTAGTTGGTCTGAATCGTTTCAGGTTCCAGCTTATTTTTACTTGAAGAAGGCAAAAAATCATTCCAGAATCCGTTTCGGCCAAATGGCAATCATTAAGAGTACTGATTTTGGTTTTCGAAGGCAGCAGCAGGTTTCTCGTTGTGGAGCGTTGCTAAATTGGGCCTAAACATTACTTTCCATTGACAGCTTTACCCTGTGGGAACACAATCTTCTTTAATATGTAGGAGAATCTAACAATCCCATCAAGTTATCGGCCGTTTCGGTTTCGATTCCCACTGAAATGCTAACATGAACCGAAATTTCGGTCCAAATATATAGGGAGGGGAAATTATCGGTTTCGGTCATGCCTGAAATTGAAACCGAAACCGTTATTTTGATCTTTGGTGCAATGTGAGTTTGCACCAAGGTTCTAAGTGGAACTCGGGTGTAATGTATATAAATCAGTAATTGTTTTTTAAATTTAAATGAAAATTTGAAAGGTGATATTGAAACATTGACTAATTTTAAATATTGCAACCTTGCTGCACGCTTCTCTTTACCACCTCAAAGAAATGAAAATCTCAACCTCAATCTGTCTTATAAAATCCCAATTTTTGAATGTAATTCAATCTAATGGATGGTTTCGACATAGGGTAACAATGGTGCAGTAAATTAGCTTTCTCAAATCCGACCGTCTCTTTAATTTTTTCTATTTTACCAAAATGGCAAAGGCACCACAGCGAGTTTAAAAGGCTTTACTACAGCATTATCAGCACAAATAATAACGGTTTTTATTTTTTCGAACTTCAAAGAAAGTGAAAACAGGAAATTACAGTTTTAAGTTTCAATTTGGAACCATCTATTGGTTGAGAAAACGATCGTAAAGCTCCATTAAACCAGGCCACAGCTACTGAATAACCGTTCGATCACCATCAGTGTACCACCGGAAATTTTTTCATTTAATAGTGGGCACTTTAGAAAACAATGCCTCAAAAACAAACTTTTAGCAAAAAAGACCCAACTTCAAAAGTTTTAGAAAAATCGTGCTTTCACGGATTTTGGAACTTCAGAAAACTGTGAAAGCACAGTTTTAAAAAATAAAAAATAGTGCTTTCACGGTTTTCTGAAGTTCCAAAATCTGTGAAAGCACCGTTTTTCTAAAATGTTTGAGGTTAGGTCTTTGGCACTGTATGCGTTAGAAGGATCGCCATGGTTAACTGAGTCAATGCTCCGGCTTGGTGAGCAGAGGCAAGCGAAACCGGAACATATGACAATAGCGTCGATATTCCTAAGGTTACCTGCATTGTTTTGGATTAAGCAAAGAATTACTTTCAATGTAAAACCTACTTTCCTCCTGCTTGTACACCATAAAATAGCAAGTATTATATTCATGTTTCTGCTTATTTTATAAATAAATTTATATTTTTCATGAATTATTTTAAAGAAAATATATCCTTTCTCATTCTAACAATGTTAGCAGTAGGGCAGTAAAATTTAGTAAGAGCTGCCATGCCGATGGTGCTCCCGATTAAAGATTGCACCGCATGATGCATGTCCAATTTTCTTGTAAACCACGAATACAATGATGAAGCTGAAAAATGAAAATTAAATAAGACTGTCTACATTAGGAGCTTAAACCACATTAGAATCCTGTCGAAGCTTCCAGTAGCATGTGGAATTTGGTAGACATTATTTGGACAAATTCAAATGATTTGGCACCAGGAGAATCAAAACAAGTTTTAAATGTTTTTTAAGATAATGAGTAAAATCTCCCCACCTCAACATTTTTTATTTGGTTCCTCTCGGATCATAAAATTGAATTTACGTAGAACACATCAAAATGATACAAAAAGAATTAATGGTGAAAACAAAATAGAAAGTTAGAAATTACTAAACATTATGTATGACACAGACACGATATGTGGTCAAGGCAATCAATCAATCAATCATCATGCATTCTAATTTCAAGAAAAAAAAGTTCAAAAATGATAAAAACATCTTGAAGCACAACATGGTCTTTCAAAATTTGTCTTCCTTATGCTTTCTGCTATAGCCTCTCGCTGTGGCCACAGGTATCTACTTTTTTTTTGTTTCCCTTTTTAATATAGAAAAATAATAATAGAATTCTCTTCCTTTTCTTTTTTCTTCCCTATGCAATCTCTTCTTAGCCTCTAATACCATTCTGGTATTCCGATCTAATACATTAACTCATGTTTAAATCAAATTATCTTCTTTGCTATGGACTAAAAGCTTCTTAAATTGCATTATGCTATCATCAGGGCATTGGACATTTTCATTGAGTGGAAAGTTGACAAAATTAGTATTAGAGGATGCAATGTGATGTGAGATGTTTTCCTTCATCTCATAGTAGGGGCTTTTCATTACAAATACACTACAGTTATATGAATTCCCACAATAATTCCACTTGAGTTATGATTTTATCATTCAGATTCTCATGTAATAGGCACTTTTCTCACAATCTCACAATTTTTTATTCTCCCAAGTGAAAGTTTAAAATATAAAATAACACATATATTGGTCTAGCCGCCACTAAGACTCCCACACAAATATAAGAGAACTCATAAAATTTACCAAAAAAAAAAATCATAGGATTTCCTCTGGAAAGGAAGTAAAAGATTTGAATCACAAGGGCTTAGATTCAAATTAGAGAGAATCATAAGATTTTGACAACAATGTTTTGTTATATATTTTAGGAACAGAATCCAAAAATGATGAAATGGGTAAGAGAATTGGCCTCGAGGCACGTAATTATTGTCCTTAAAACACTATTCGCTCCTTATTCGAGTAAATCTTCAAATTTGCAAAAGGGTTCCAGCGAGACGTTTCCATGATACAACGAGCCCAATCTCTTGGATACGATCCGTTACTCTGCAACAGTAGAGGATCGCCCCAAAAATTTCAATCCGATGGAGTACCACCAAAAGAAGAAAGTAAGAGGAATTCTCAAGTTATATGCAAGGAATTCGATGGATTTCAGAGTTTCCAAATCTGTGTCCTAAGGCCTCCTTATATAGAAGTTTCAATATGACTGTTGGACCAACATCGTATTTTGGATGGCTCAGATCTTTTAAAGATCTCAACCGCTTCATCCAACGGCTGTATGAAAGGTTGTAATATTTCGAATTCAAATTCGAACGGTTGCACACCTTTATAAGGTGTTATGAAACGGTTGGGTCCAACGATTAACATTTGACCAATCCGTTTGGCCCAAAAAGTGCGTGCGCGCCTAAACGCGAATCACCACGCACAAGCAGCTTGCCGCTAAGTACACTCTTCTTTTTTTATTGTCAAACAATAATAGAAGGTGAAAGGTTATATATATAGTCTAAGCACTTTTTATCTTTTACCAATATGAGACTTTAATTTGCATATAAAACTTGAGAATATTTATTGTCTAAAATCTAACTCAAAACTAATAAATCAAAATAAAGTTTTATTTTCTTTAAATTATTAATATATTTATTATATTAATAATAAATATAACATGCTTTCTATTAGAGTTTACCAAAGGAAACAAAAAACTTCATCTAAAATGAATCACAAGGGATTGGATTCAAATCAGAGAAAATCATAACATTGTGAAAATGATGCTTCCAAATAGCTCGTGTTTGATATCTACATAATTTTTTTATCAATACACTCAAAATTTTATTAATAAAAAAGATGCATTTGAGAATATATAAAGCCTTACTAAAAAAGATGTATTTGAGATTATTTAAAGTCATTGCCCAGCTGGATGCACACAAATTGGCTATATATATATATATATATATATATATATATATATAGGATTAGGTGCCCAAGAGTTTAGTTGAAGGCGCAAGGCACACCTGGGGCGCAAAGGCAATAAGGCGCACGAATTTTTCTTCCAAGCATATTTTATTTTGATTTGTTATTATTATTATATATTTATATATGTAGATATTTAACATAAAATGATCTATATTATTGTACTCTACATTTCTATTAAGAGTTTACTACATTTTTCACCCGTTTGTCGCCGCTTGCTTAATTATTATAACAGTAAAAGTAAAAAGTACAAAACAAAAAATAGTTTAAATGTCCAAATTTTAAAAGTCACGAGTTTTTCAGTCATTTCGTAGGTCGATGCTGACGTGGAAACAACTTGACTTGGAGCCAACCTATTCTGCATGTTTTGAAATTATAGGGCCGTTTCTACAAATAAGCAAATTAGTAGGGCCGAAAATATAAAATTTTCTTATAAGTATTATAAGTTATAATTCAAAAAATCAATAACATGTATAACAACGCCATACCGCTATTCGGCCATAGCACTGTTATTTGACCATCTGGCTATTTGATTGTACATGGTGTCTCCTATCTTCATTCACCGATGACAGTGCCCAACCTGCCGCTAATTGTTTTGCCGACAGCTTTAAACTACCAAGGAAAAAATCGTCAGCGAAATATTCATGGGTGGTTGTCCCGGCGATTTGTATCCGTCAGCAATAAATGTCTTTTCTCGACAGTTTTAAACCGCCAGGAAATGGTCAAAATTGTGCTCTAGCTGCCGTTAGAAAAATTTAATGCCGACAGTTTTAAACCGCCGATAAAATGGTCAAAACTGAATTTTAATGCCAACAGTTTTAAACCGCTGGTAAATTGTCAAAAGTGAATTTTAATGCCAGCAGTTTTAAACTGTCGGGAAATGGTCAAAACTATACTGAACCTGCCGTTAGAAAATGGTATGGCAGCAGTTTAAAACCACCAGTAATGGATTTAATATTTTAATTCTCTGACAGTTTTAAACCGCCGATAAAGAGTATTTTGTGAAAAAAAAGGAAATATTACACCAAATTTCCCCATATATGGGCTGTGGCTGTAGCTTTTTAATTTTAAATCGTAGCATTTATTAAATCATTCCAAACTTGAAATTTTTTAGCCTTAGCACTTTTTAGCCGATAGCTTTTTAATTTTAAACCTGTACCATTTTTGTAGCATTTTTTAGCATGTAACTTTTTTTTCAGCCTGTAGCTTTTTAATTTTAAACCTATAGTACCATATAAGAAACATGGTTCATTGGGCACTAGATTTCAAAAATGCCCATTATAAAATCATTCCAAAAAACCATATCAAACCATTATTCTAAAAATGCCCATTATAAAATCATTTAAAAAAACCATATAGAAAAAAATTGAAATAAAGGAAGGCTCGTACTCCAATCCCCACCAACTTATTCCATATATATTTCTACTATGAAGAGCAAAATAAACTAGAAGACCCATAAATGCTGCTCTAGCATTTAGTCCAATTGATAACATATAGTTATACTGTCCACCATGCCTTATACTTCCTATACACAAATTGGTTGAACAAGAAACCGACCATACCCCAACTCCAATAGTTCACTGCCGTAGCAGCGGGCATTGCAGAGGAAGCGCTCAATATGAGCGGAATGTTGATGAGTGTGGTCTATTTAGCGGCAGCGAACAATGAGGATATCCACACTAGCAGAGGTGAGAGCGCACCAACAACAAAAAAATGGTACATTTTAGAGTATTGGCTAAGGGGGGCAAACATTCATTTTGGTGCCACGAGGCCCCACATAAGTGATTCATTATAAAACACATTATGGCCAGAGCATGTCCATGGGCTTCTTCTTGGAAGCTTGGTTGGATGACAAATGTTCTCCACTGTCAAGAGTAACCACCATGCCATACAAAAGCTTATCGTAGATGCGACAAATGTACCTACAACCTATTTTACATGAACAAAAGGAAGATTGGAGCAATTAGTAAATGCATTTCCTGAAATATAAGTAAAGGTGATATATCCCAAATTAGTCTCTCATATATTTTGGAACCATTTTTCATCCAATGGGGATTAAAGTATTTACCCGAACAATAAAGACTGATTTTGGAGGAACCTTATATAGTGACCCAACTTCAAACCATACAAAATCCCAAGGGCATGCTTCGTGCTCAATAAACCACAGGTATCAAACGTCATACTTGCGAGTGGTCTACCAGGGTAACTATACCCTATAATAAAGTCATAAATAGGAGAAATTGATATCCTCTGGATACAAAACGAAAAGGAATTGTCAAATGCAAGTGGTAAAATGGTTTGTATATTTTCATCGATAATAGCAATTTTGTATCATCTTCCTCACTGAGTGAATTCACCATTCATAAATAAATAGAGGGAGATTTACACGTTTAAGTTTATGCCGAGCTATCAAAACTATAGGACGAGAACAAAGCATACACAACTAAAAATGTGAAATCAAAGTAAGAGAATTTTCTTACGAACAAAGTTACCCGGCCAGTAGTCGCTTCAATTGTGCCAACCACAGGGATCCAAATCAGAGAGAGAGTGCACGCTAATAAAACTCCCCAAATAAGGAAGTTTGAGCTATTTTCCAAAGCCTTCACAGATGAGAATTGCCAAAGACACCATCAAAATTGAGAGTATGTGGAACCACCATTGAGGAATGGATTCATAATTCTTCATCAGTCTGTTGTGTACATCGCCGCATGCACGTCCTTGATATGATGCTTTAATTTGATGCCAAAATGATCTAACAAGAAAATAAATAAGTCAGACAAATCGATACCATTTTATAATTTCCTTATAAGAATCTAATGAAACAACTATCAATCAAAAAATAGTAAAGACATGTGGATGCTAATATAATCTCAAACAAGTGCGAGCCTCACCTCCTATGGAAAAGCCCAACATGAGTGATTGATGCGCTAACAATTGCGAAGAGAAGTCCATTTAGATAAGCATAAAGGACACTCAGATATATTGGTGAATAGTTATCATAGCCTTCTTGGTCAAATTTGAAGTTCCACTCATCCAAAACCTGCAAGATGTAATAGACATGACCACTAGCATCGAACAAATCAGAAGTGAAAATCGGAAAGCGTTTGGCCTCATATGAATTACTGAAATAAACGATCGGGTTATTATGTAAAAAACTAAGACAACCTCAAAAATTGTGTTCATGACTGTGACTCTAGGCAAAAGTAGAGGACTGCCTATGAAGGAGGCAGTCGACCAGTCAATGGCGAAGGAGCCAATCCCAAGACCGTTGCGTCCGAAACCAAGTTGTTGGAGTGTGATGGAATCCTTCCAAATCCAACAAGTGACGGAAAGTGCAGTTATTGATGGGAAGAAATAGTTAGGAACGATGTAATAAGCAAAGCTTGAGACAAAAACTATGGTAAAGAATTGAAGTCTTGTTAATTTTCCCTTTGGTCTTTTTTCTTCCTCATGTAATGTCCTACATAATTAAAAGGGGTTAGCTACTACGGAGAAATATTGCGCAAACTGTCTTTAGGAGCTATGGAAATACCTGAAAAAAGTCATGGCAGCCATTGTTACTGGCCACCACATTTGGGATGATTCCACTAAGAACTGCATAAATAATTCAGCAAATCCATGTCCCATCAACTGATCATATAAATAACACAAAATGAATAAATAAATAACTGGCAACCAAAAAAATTATAGCATTTGCTTTTGAAAACCATAGTGGGTTGGCTGTTCTGGGAGATCATGTGCTCAACTTTTGCAACTATATACATTTTCCAGGTTTCCAAAGCTCCATGACACAAGCCAGCCAGTATTTATTTATTTATTATTATTAATATTATCGGTGAAGTTATAATTTCATTGCAATAAAGAGATTACAAACATGGATCGAATGAGTGAGGAGCTCATCAAAAAGAAAAGAAAAAAATAGGGCATCATTCCAAAAACAAAAAGAAGAGGCACATAGTGAAAACTCCCTCGACCAAATTCGCTAGTGGAGGTAGACATATAGTGACATATCACATAAACCGTTCATTCTTCTATGTAACCAGCTCGATACCTTTTGGACTTGACCAGATAATTATATGTAAGAAATCTGCTCTGTCGTTGATCGTGCTAGGCAGATTAACTAGCAGCCCATTATTGGCACATGTCTCAACCAAAACATTTGGTGGCTGACTTTATTACTTAAAGTTAAAAGTGCGTGCAGGTTATCCATATTAGCGTGCATAGATTGGAATGTTCCAATTATCAAAGGAGTGTGATTTTTGGCCACTTTGGTTCAATTCATGAGCAATGACTTCGATGAGCTGGATTGATAAAAAAACATGTGACAGGCAGCCTAAAAAGGGGTTTGTGATGACTTTATCTATACTTTATATAATTGTTGCTATGTTTGATTGGTCTTATATTCATAGCAACCAAGTTCGGATTCAGCAATCATTCGGTTGGGTAACATCTATAAATTCGAAGAGTTTCAGCTGAAAATTCGAAAAAAAATGTGGCGATTACAAAATTAATTATAAATTACTAACATATAAAGAGGATATGTTTACCTATTACGAAATTAATCATTCATTCGAACCTAATGATATCATGCTCAACTTCTTTGTTGACGAATTCCAAAGACCCTTCCAACCCCCGGCGATCATTTTCAATACATATGACGAATTGACGACTTAGAAAGAGAGGTCTTAGATGCAGTCAAAGCCAAGTTTCCTTGGATATATACCGCAGGTCCTTTAACCAAGCTCTACGATTAAATACCAGACTCGAAACTGAACTCTATAGGCTGAAATTTATGGAAAGAAGATATAGGGTGTCTTGAATGGTTGGACAGAAGAGAACCGTAATCAGTTTTGTATGTGAATTATGAAAGTACTACTGTAATGGCAGACCATCACATGAGAGAATTTGCGTGGGGGCTTGCCAATTGCAAGCAACCCTTTTTGTGGGTCATTCAATCTGATCTTGTGATGGGTGATTCAGCAATTTTTTCAAAAGAGTTTGCAATGGAGATTTAGGGCAGGGGTTTCTTAACAAGCTGGTGCCCAAAAGAACAGGTGCTCTCCCACCTTTCGGTCAGAGGATTTTTAAATATTTAAAATAAAAATGAGGCCTTCAAATAATAAATAAGCGTAATATATGTATTAACAATTCACAATCATAAAAAACAACATCATGTATCGAGATAAATTTAGTGAATGAAAATATGCCATGAAAAGTACAGAAAGACCACCTTTTTGTGATTCAGTCTGATCTTGTGATGGGTGATTCAGCAATTTTGTCAGAAGAGTTTGCAATGGAGATTGAGGGCAGGGGTTTCTTAACAAGCAGCTGGTGCCCACGAGAACAGGTGCTTTGATCATTTTAATGGCATAGAGAACAAGATGAGATAAGCTCAAGAGAAGCAAATCCAACCTGGAAAACATCATCTTAAGTATGGGGAAAGAGTATGAACTTATATCAATATCAATTGATAAAACAAAACATTAAATAAATCCCTGTGTTTCCAGTTGAAACCTTGCCAATTCAATGTAAAACTAAAAGGGGAAGTCGGAAGATTTTCCAAACAAAATATGGTAAGTTGGCAGTATTTGATCCCCCAAATTACATGAACAAAGCACAGTCTACCATAATTGAACTCTACCTCATCTGGTGTCCAATGCCCCTTTGTTGAAAGGCGTGTAGGGCCACATGTCCTCCTACAAAAGCATAGGGATTAATGTACTATGTGCATCACTCAATTAAAATAAAAGAGCAGCAAGTTTAATCATCCTAACAAAAAAAATTAAGATTAAGGGAGGAAAAAATAAAGAAGCGGTGAGCAACACCAAACACATATGCCGAGTCTTAGGCCAACTAGTGAGTAAATATTACAGTGTCCAAATTGAAAGAACATATAGATCCTTCCCCCATGCAAATAGTACTCGGCATCTACACATACAAAAGTGGTCCTCCACCATATAAAATTGGGACCAACACCCATTAGAAGACTTCTAAGATGAACCTTCTTACAAGCCAGTATTAATTAAGGTGGTGCCACTTGGCATACATCGTACGTCAATCCAACTACTCCAAGTGGATGGTCATCCTCTGTACTACAGCCAGTCCAAAATTACCCCAATTAAAAAGTATTTTACAAAATTATAGCACTTTATAATATGGACCATTAAAAGATATAAACAAAGGTCGATATTAAAGTGCATTGAGGCTTTTGGGCCCACTTAAATAAAAATATGAGCTGCCACTTTGATGTCTTTGATTGCTCAAACACTTTTACCACATGGCTTAATGATAGGCTTCTAAGGAAATCCATCTTAGAAGGCTTCTAAGGACCCATCAACCCTATAAAATTATACCAATAAAAGAAAACTCCTACGGTGCCGACAAGAACAAGCAAAAACACATAT
Source organism: Chloranthus sessilifolius (assembly GCA_021018995.1). Classification (NCBI taxonomy): domain Eukaryota; kingdom Viridiplantae; phylum Streptophyta; class Magnoliopsida; order Chloranthales; family Chloranthaceae; genus Chloranthus; species Chloranthus sessilifolius. Next base: position 28,505,956 of record CM037589.1, read on the forward strand.
AAATACTTACCGATCGTCTCAGTGTCAACCTCTACACAACCATAAAAATACTAGAAGCGAATTCATACAAGAATATTAAAATGTCAAAATACTTGAAATTGAAAGAAATTGAAACCAAGGAGGAAACACTAAGTTATGATAGAAAAAGCTATTTAGTAATTTACCCATGTGCCAGCCGCATTTTCCTCAACTGGAAAATATAGCCACATATCACAATTGCGCTTTGGTAGTTACTCTTTCCAAAGAAAGTTTCCCAAAACATTGTCAAACCACACTAAAGAGCTAGAAAAGCTTCCTCTTGAAAGGGCAAAACGATAAATTGAAAGAAAAGGCAACAGATAAAACAAAAATAAAACATCATTAATCCACATAAGAACTCATGATTCAAATCAATCAATTATAGCATTCAAAAATTTACTACGGAAATTATAGTCCACAATACACCAAATTAAAATGATTTCAATTTTACTTAGTGAGTGATCATCAACAAGTTCTTCTACACAAATTTAGCATTCAGCTTAAACATTTCATGTGTTTTCAAGCTCCTAACCTCCGATGACAAATTACTCCTCAAAACAACAAAAGTGAACCAACGAAACACCTCCATTACTTTCGTTGATCAGGAACACCAAACAAAAAGGCCAAAACCAATACTTCATTGCTAACATTAAAATAGGGAAAAATAAAATTTCTACTGTGTAAGAAAAATCAAATCCTCAACAAATTCTTCTTATTCCGACTATGGATCATGGATAAAAAAAAAAAAAAAAAATCAAGATAATTTCAAATTATCGTCCGATACGAACGATACATTGAACGATACGAACGATAATTTGACTATTTTTTAAGGGGGGCGATAAAAACCCAATGTATCGTATCATTCAAGTCCAAAACTGATACGTATCGGTATCAGATGATATTTTGATCCATGCTATGGATAAACAATTAAAATTACACGATTAAGGCACATCCACTCTCTCACACATCTGAAACACAAAATTCCTTTTTTTTAAAAGAATGTCAAACATCCAAGTGAAACCTAATTATCAAAAACCTTTTAACAAAATTTGGGTTCAAACTGACCGAAAATGCCCAGGACTTGATCATCAAAATCTTCATGAAAAACAACTAAAATTTAACTAAAATAGCAACTTGAGAATTTAAGATAGTAAGAGCATGTAGAATTATCACAGATGTATTTTAATAAATTTTACACTCCTATGAATTAGCAAGGTGTAAAAAAATAAATAATAATAATAATAATGGATATCACATAAAGTGACTACTGTCTTCACCTTCAAACCCACACAACCTACTATTCCTGTAACCACCGTGACAACATCTGGATGACGAGCAACCTGAGAATTTAATATAATATTCATTAAAGTATGACATTGCTATTCACAATCCAAGCAACTCGAGAGAAAAGGAAAATGGTATGTGGCCAACCTCTCTAACACCATTCTCTCCAGGAATGATCTCAGGCTTGTGGTCGGCGTCAGCCAAAGCCCTTTTGAGTTCATCAACTAATGATTCATTTCTAACAGCAATCGTTTAAATCTTTTCACCTATTTAACAGATAATTAAAAAAAACAAAATAGCATTTGTAAGACCGTAATAATGAATTCCAGAAAAATTGAAATAAAATCTATCTTTTGGTGTTTCCTAACACAATTATGCATTGAAAGTTAGAATGATTACCTAATCAGCAAGTAGGGTAATATTTGAACCGGCTTCCAGCGCAACAACTCTGAACTTATCTGGGTTCTCAGCTACTATGTCCAAAGTCTGAAAAATGGATCACAAAAATGTATAACCACAAATACTTGAATTAGAGGCTTTTATAGGCAATATATCAAACATATGATGGGTATATATATAGTGGTGTTGTTGGGCAATGATCAATTGGTCCACTACACCACTATATAACATGATAATAACCAAATTAAAATAATACGGTACACATGAAAACCCAGACTTGTGAGCTATTGGAGCACATATTATCAAAAGACCTCATGACCCTATTGGAGCTCATAAAATGACTGCTAGCATCTCAGCCAATAAATGCAAGAAGCTATTTGAAGGTCAAATTTGCGTGCTGATTCCCATCATATATTAAAAAACTCAGATGAGGTCGAGATTAATCATATTCATAGGGAGGATAACTCCAAGGCACATGACTTGGCCAATGCAGGGGTCCCTCAAGCAAACTTGGAAAGGTGGAATTCTTAATATAGTGCAAACAGCAGGCTGATATATTAAAAAATTCAATATATATATATATATATATATATATATATATATATATGAAATTAAAAATTAAAAATATAGACCTGAGCATAATATCTGAAATGCTATTGAAATGAAAAATCTCGTTGGAGATTGTTCGTCTATGGCACTTACACTTGGATCACAACGTGATTGGCTGCAGACATTGTGGTTTGAATGCCAAGATCTAACAAACTAATGTCTAAAGAATTAGGACGAAAAAGCATCTCCTTGTTTTGAATCAAAGCAGTCAAATGCTTTTAAAATTCAGGGCCACCATATCAATCTCCAAAATAAAGGCCATTACCCAATGCTGGTCAAATATGTACGGGGTACTGAGAAGGGCAGACCTAACCTCTGATTTTTTAAACGTATAAAGAGATTGCTCTCTGAACTCAAACTTTCGTTCTCATGCAGATCAATCTCCAAATAATTTTAGCTATTCATTTGATATGATAGAAATATTTTCTTAACTCAATTTTTGACATCATATATCTTTAGATCATGATCTTTAAATCACATAGCACATTGATGAAACCATATGCCACTGATCTAAAAAAGTGTCACGACTTCCAGATCAACTTGGGAATCGGTTGGGTACCGGATACCAACCCCTAAAATAAGGAGCTACTAAAGGAGGGGCATCCCTTAAATCTATAAGCACGGCACTGTTTTGAGTGTCATGTGGTGCTACATGGTTCACCATGTTAGATCGGATTCAGTTCTAAGATTACATCCAATAATAAAGTCCTATCAGGTGATTAAGAGGCTACAAATGATAGAAAATGAACGCACCATCAGATTGTTTAAAACCATTTTAGCCATTAATTTTTTTGGTCTAAGCCTTCAATCATATAATGAATGTAGTTTTTTCAATACAATCTTAGAACGAATATAATCTATATGATAGCACTGTCAACAACCAGTAGCATTGAAAATGGAGCCAGGTGAACAAAGTAGATTATCCAATTGCCAACCTTAGTGACCAGGTCAGTTGCTCTATAGAAGCTCTTCATGAATTAAGGTATTGGCCCATTCTTCCCTATGAAAGAAAAAACAACGTAGCTCAAAACATTTTACATTTATGTAGGCATGCAAGTTTGGTATACCGAACCAAACCGATACCCATTTTTTGGGTATTCGGGTCGGTACAACCCAGACCGAAACCGAACCAAAATGAATTGGTTTCGGTTTTTTTTTTTTGAAACTAATATGAACCAAAACTGAAATATTTCAGTTTTTTCGGTTCAGTTTCAGTATACTATTTTTATTTTTTTAATGTATCTATTCAGTTTTTCTTCGATTTTTTCGGTTTTCTCATCTTAACCCCTCAGTTTTCGGTTTTTGCCACCCTAAATCAAAACTGAACCGAACCGGAATCGGTTCGGTTTTTTTCGGACCAGTTCGGGACTGTCAGTTTTCAGTTCGGTTTCAGGATTCGGTTCAAAGGTTGCATCCCTACATTTATGTGACAAATATTATTTATTTTGTTTTCCATACTCATTACTTAAGGGCCATTTGGACAGCTATGTTTAAACATGAACTGATGAGTTTTGCACCATTGTCTTCATTCAATCATGGTTTCCAGTCAAGCCCTTATGTGGTAATGGAACTATATCCAAACAGGCCCTTGATATTTTCAAATTTTCAAATTTTCTCTTCAATTCTTCTTTTCTTATATATATATATATATATATATATATATATATATATATATTCACATACCCATCTCTCAAAGGTTGCCAATGTATTAAGATCAGGAGATGTACAACAAAATACATTATCAAAGCAAAGAAATCTACTTCAGTAAGTAAATTAAATCTTCAATAACCTCCTTTATGCTTCTTGGTGACACTCAGTACAAAATTTGAAGCAGCAAATCACCAAATACAGATCCTCAAGTTCGACTGCTTCAAGCAAGTGAGATCCGAAGTAGTCAACTGCAAGAACCCCATAAAAAAAATGCACTCTCGTTGGCTCTTACGATCCCTACAATGCGCTTCCCAAAATAACCATAAGGAGAACATTGCTCTCCATTACTCAAAGTTGAGAATTTTCCAATCTTTCCCTGCCATCTGATGGTTTTCTTTCCAATCAGAAGACTCCGGTTTCACCGATAGTGAATAGGAACTCATTGATGCCTTTAGCATATCCACCACAAATCAAAACCGAGGCACATATTATGGAGCTGGGTGTCCTTCAAACGAAAATTTTTCGTTCTCCTTTGGGACTTTCATAAAAAATGGGAATTAGAATTACCAATAATCACCACATGAACAAATACCATCGCTGAAATGGTGAAACCGATTAGTATCTCTCACAATGATTTCCCTCTCAATCACCTTTGACACCAACTTGATCGCGGTGTGGCAATCTCCACACATTCTAATATTCTTCTTGATCCGTATGGTTGCCCCAGGTGGACTGTTGAGAAGTGCAAAGGCAAGGGCAAGTTTCTCACTGTGATACTTCAACTTGGCTTCCCTTTCCTGTTTATCCACAAACAAAAGCACATAATTCGTATCCGGTACATACCCAACTTCTCTGATCTTCATACTAATCTCATCCCACATCCTACATATCTCTTCAATCTGAGGGTGTGAATCATCATTTGCCACAAACATGTGAACAGAATTCTCGATGTCCACCCAACTGCAAGCAGGTTCTTTTTTCACTCCACACTCTTTCATCACCCTTCTCACTTTCGCTGCCTCTTCCCATCTCCCCGCAGAAGCATAGATGTTGGAGAGCAACACGTGAGGGCCGGAATCAAGAGGGTCAAGTTCAAAAACACGTTCGGCTGCAAATCTTCCCAATTCCGTATTCCCATGCATTCTAGAAGCACCCAGTAAAGCCCCCCAAATAGCAGCTGTGGGTTCAATCGGCATTTCTTTGATAAACGCTTCAGCTTGATCAAAAAGTCCAGCTCGACCGAGAAGATCAACAATTGTAACATAATGCTCAACCTTGGGTTCCACCTTATACTTCTTCATAAGTTCAAAGTAATGCTGCCCTTCTTTTTGTAACCCTCCGTGGCTACAAGCTGTAAGAACACAAAGGAAAGTTATCTCATTAGGTTCGACTCCTAACTTTAGCATTTCCTCGAAACGTCCAACGGTTTCTTTGCCAAGCCCGTGTTGGGCGCACCCGGTAAGCATTGAGTTCCAAGAGACGACGTCTCTATTATTTAATCTATCAAAGACTTTCCTCGCATCCTCGATGCTACCTGATTTTGCGTACATGTCAAGGAGAGTATTGCCGATGAATGCAATAAGCTTCCCCCCTGATTTTATCATATGGGCATGCACCCATTTCCCTTGCTCTAGAGCTCCTATACTAGCACAAGCACTAAAAACACTAGAATAAGTGAAATGGGTGGCTGTAAAATTGTTTCTTTGCATCATCCAAAACTGTTTAAGAGCATCCTCTCCTCCCCCCTTCCTAGCATAGCCCGCAATCAGAGCATTCCAAGAAACTTCGTTCTTCGAAACCAATCCATCAAAGACCAAATTGGCCTCCTCCATATCCCCACACCTAGCATACATATCTAAAAGAGAACTACCAACGTAAACATTCGAATCGCAACCGTACCTAACACAAAAGGCGTGAATTTGTCTACCTTGTTCGTCCCCCGGCGCAGCACCAGAAGCTTTCAGAAGGCTCGCAAAGGTGAATTGGTTCGGCTTCAATCCGAGCTTGAGCATCTTGGGGAACAATTCAAGAGCCTCTTCTGATTGATCATTCTGAGCGTAGCCAGTAATTAGAGCAGTCCAAGTAACCATGTCTTTCAGAGGCATATCGTCAAATGCTTTCTGTGCGTCTCCTAAACTGCCGCATTTTGCATACATATTGATGACACTGTTTTGGATGAAGAGATCTGATTTGAATTTAGAATTGAGGAAGTGGGCATGTATGATTTTGCCCTCTCTCAATTTACACATTTGGGTGCATTTCTTTAGCAATTTATTGTATATTCCAGGGTCAGGTTGAATCGAACCACGGTCGATGAGGTCAAGCACAAATAGACTTGTTTCCGAATTCTTACTCTTGAGAAGGTAGTCTTTTTCTTGTATTATCCCAAAAGAGTTTCCTACTTCTCCTTCCTCCCAAATTTCTGAATCTGTTAAGATGGTTTCAGCTGCAGAGGTGGTAAACAGCAAAGAAACGAAGGTGGGTTTTGCGGTGTGGATGATTGGTGATGAGAGACGAAGAAGCTTCTTCATTGATGGATTTTCTTGAAGGGGGGGATCGGACGGTCGACAAAACTCATTATCCTGTAGCTATATAACATCCACAAATTTCAATGAGCACAACTTGCAACCTGGCCATCAAGAACAAGTATCAAAGCCTCTTAAAAGTAAATTACAACTTCTATACGCTGGATCAGTCTCCTTTCACCAAAACAGGTCGACAATACAAGGCTTTTGACCCGTGCACATAATACCAGATCATAATACATAGATTGATTCATGCAGTGCACCTAATACAAGCTCTTGAAGGTTTTTTTTGTTTTTTTGAAAGGTTCTTCGAGCCCAGCTTATCTATTAAAAATATAAATATGTATACAAACTCTTATAGATTTTCATTATTTTACTTATAGTAGTTAGAGATAAGAATAGAGTATGCAAGTACAGAGGGCCGGCCCTGTTAAAGGGTTTAGGAAAGGTAAGGATTTAGTGGTTTCCACAAAAGAATCAAAGACTATCCATGAAATAATAATAATAATAATAATAAAACTTACTGTCGGAATTTGCCGGACAGCCGGAGGCTGGGAGATAGAAATAAAACGACAGGTTGCACGGGCGGCGGGCTCTAGCCGTTTCTGCTGGAGAGAGAGAGTCGCTGGTCTTCGGAGGTGCGTCGTGCGGCCGTGCCCTGTGTGTGGCTCTCTGCTAAGAGAGTTTGGTGAAACAGAGACGAAAGAGTGAGTGAGTAAACCGAATTACTAAGGGCGCACCCACTACTTTGAATCGGATATGACAATTAGGCTTTATCCCAATCTTTCACATGATCGGTCCTAGATCATGGTGTACCATCATACGTCAGTTCTTGATTTCATGTGGCCCACATCTTATAAAATTGATTTGAGAATCACATGAGACACATCATGTTGGGTATTTGTGACCCACACAATCAATAATTTTATCTTTTTCCTATTTTAATTAAAATATGATTGATTAAAGACTTTAAGATTTCCTTGTTATATGATTCCACTCGCAACTTAAGGAGTTGGTTTCAACTTTATTGGTTTGTGGTAAGCTAATCCCTGTCTTCTAGTAATATATCTCTCCCTTAAATCCTTGATGGGTTAAGATTCAAGGGCATGCTATAAAAGAGAACAACATCCTCTCTTCATCTCCACTCAATGAAATCATGCTCATCGTATAAAGGGAGATAGAAGCGAGGTAGAATTGTCCTCAAAGAATTTCATGGAGGCGGCTTCTCTAATTTTATAGGCGAATATTCTTACAAATAAGGTATGCCTAAATCTTGATTGAAGATTAGTTTGCCTAAAGATATTTATTGCTCTAACAATTGGAATCAGAGCCCGATTAGGGCATATTTATTTTCAATTAAAAAAAAAATTGCAATCCTTTTGGTCGACGGTCCGACGTCGTCAAGACCGTCGTCAATCGATCGACATCGGCCGATAGCGTGGGTTTCGACGGATGGCACACCGACGTCGGCCAAGAGCCGACGGTGAGGGGCGCGTTAAGCCCCATGGGCGGCATCTTGCTTCCTCGCAATCGTTATAAAAAAAAAAATTGCAATCCTTTTGGTCGACGGTCGACGTCTCAAGAACCGTCAGATCCACCGGGATGACATCGCGATGGTCAGCCGGGGCCGATTGGACAAGACATCGACCGCGCCAAGAGTCGACCGGTGAGGCGTGGTTAAGCCCCATGGCGACTCACTGCTTCTATCGCTATAAAAAAAAAATAAAATAATAATAATAATTCAGGAAGATGAACAGTAGAGGGAGGCTATGATTAAGGCTTCTCGGACCGGGTCGGGTCCATGCATGGCCCAATGACTCGACCCAATGACCCAACCCAGTGACCCGGGTCAATGACTCAGCTCATGACCCGTGTTTTGACCCACGACTCAAACCACTTCTATTTAGATTTTGTTTGCATCCCCTATACTACACTGCTTCCGCCAGCTGCAAATAAAGCTTTAAAACTCAGAACTTGTTTCTGCCACCAGATTGAACCCTTTTGGACTCAAACTTTAAAACGCGATAGCTTGAGATACAAAACTCTGTTTTGCACATATGACCTATCGATTTTGGTCTATTCGACGAGATCTACACTTTGGACTGGTTTATGAGACATTATGACACTGTTTTAGACTTGAAAATTCATAAATTTGTTTTATTTTCAAATAATTTTTTGTTTTGAACTCCTTTTTGAATATTATGTATGAATACTCTTACATTATCATGTCATTGTTTGTAATTACTGCATGTGCATCTTCACTTTATGACTCTGTTTTTCTTAAACTTGGTATATGAATGTATTTAAGGTATGAAACATTGAACTAATGACATGATAAAATGCCTAAGAGCTTTAGTTCTATCTATAAAGGGGTTTAGATAGAATGGTAAAGCAATCGTTTCGGGATGCGTAGCCAAAGTAGGTTTATAGTCTGCCCAAAGGTGACCGACCTATGGAGGACACGTTATCCTTAAATTTTGAAATCCAATTTCATTAAGATTGCATGTGCATTCGTCTATGTGAACTACTATTTCTGGCCAAAGCTGATTTAGAAAATTCATGTAGATAGAATGAGTAGAATAGTCATGTGTATCTAGGTGAGAGAGGAGCGACACTTCTGGCCTAAGCTGATGGATAGCTTCAATCAAACCAAAAATACATCTGACTAGGTCTATGTGTGTTCCTAAACACAACTTAGGGAGACTTACGATAAGTCAAAGCTTCTGCCCAAAGGTGATGCTAAGACAATGAATGAAGTCTGTCTCTCAGAGTGAATATTATTTTACACATGCTTGTTTACACTCTGATTAATTCAACCTCGACCCCGGGTATGAATTTTTATTTTATAAAGTTCTCATTGAATAATGTGCTGATAGTTATTATTTTTCATATCAGTTATGGACGGATCCGTCTTACACCAACAGATGACCAGTATTGAAAAACTTAATGGCACTAACTATAACTCTTGGCGGATGGGTCTTGATTTGACCCTTGGATATATGGACTATGACTTTGTTCTCTCGGAAGACAAGCCAACTTTATCGTCCAACGCCACTGAAATCCAAAAGGCCCAATATGTTCGTTGGGATAAGACAAATCGTATGACGATGATGATCATACGCGCTTCTATTACTGAACCCATTAAAGGTGATATTAAAACTACCGAAACAGCCAAAGAATTGTTGAAGATCATCCAAGACTAGTTCGTTGGAATAGTAAAGTCCTTACAATACGGCTACTTAGTGCAATTGGTCAATATGCGATATGATGGAAATGGGAGTGCATGAGAATTTATTCTTAAAATGTCCATGTTGGCTATGAAACTTAAAGAACAAGAAATTACAATCGAAGAAGATGTCGTAATACATCTAGTTGTTGCTTTTCTTCCTAAGCAATTTGATACCTTTAAAGTAAATTATAACGCTCAAAAGAATAAATGAGATTTAAATCAATTGATCTCGATGTGTGTGATTGAATAAGAGGGGCTTCGAGGAAACTAAGTAGAGTCTGCTAATTTTGGTTACAATCCGGCTTATAAGCCAGCTCATAAGAAGAATTTTAAGAAGAAGGGTCAGAAGCAGAACTACCATAACGGTAAGAGAACAAATGAAGACTCCAATCTGAATGCTGTAAAGACTGACAATAATAATGGTTGCCACTTCTGCAAAAAGAAGGGTCATATCAAGAAAGATTGCTACTTATGAAAAATATTATAAAGAAGAAGTAGCAAGGAGAGGCTAATCAGCAGAAGCAGCAAGGAGGGGCTAATCAGCAGGAAGAGCCCCAGGTTGAATGAAAAGCTATTATTTGACAATGAGAAGGAATTTTAGACAAATTCTGTTTATTGAGGACAAATTTTATTGCTAATGTTAGACTTATTAGAATTATTTATAGTTTTACTCCTCTAGGTGATAGTTTGACTATTACTTTAGATTCTATTAGTGTTAAATATGGTTCTCTAGTAAATAATTACAATCGTTGAAATTAGTTATATCAATTTTCTTAAAGATGAGACATTTAATGGGAGTTAAGAATAAAGGATAATATTAAATTCACTAATGATCAGTATATTTATTTAAATTGAGGCGACCAGATTGAGAATATTAGAGTCTTTTGAGGGCTTTATTTGAGTGGGAGCTTAAGTTTCCACAATGCTTTATCTTATTTTATGATATATTTATTGCATATATTATGCTTCATTTTATTGATGCTTTCATTTTGGTACCATTATTATTATTATTATTTGTGCATATGCAATGTTATTGTCTGGGAGTATAAGTGCTCAAATAAGGTTGCTTAAGCTATCATAATTAGGCACTACGGTTTGTATAACTTTTGTCCTGATAGGTGGGTAATGGTTTTTCACATGGCGTATGCCGTAATATATCAAGACAACATACCTTAAGATATGAAGCAGGACAAATGACCTCTCCAATTTATTGATGATATTAGTGTCTTGACCGTGAAACTATCATAATGAGATTTGAAGAAATAATACATTATTGGCATTCATGATCCGACATTAAGATTGTTATTGAACTTGGGAGAATGTGTGTTACATCGAAATCTTGAAAGTCAATGTTTTTACAAAACTTTAAAGGATGGTCATCCGTTTTTGAACTAAGTCAATCATGACGTTTTTCATTATTTTTCTTTTGTTTTATCAAAAAATATACATATTATTATTAAAGTTATTGTGTGGCTTAAGTGGGAGATTGTTGAGTATTTGTGACCCACACAATAACTTTACCCTTTTCCTATTTTAATTAAAATATTATTGATTAAAGACTTTGAGATTTCCTTGTTACGTGATTCCACTCCACGCAACTTAAGGAGTTGGTTTCAACTTTATTGGTTTGTGGTAAGCCAATTCCTATCTTCTAGTGATATACCTCTCCCTTGAATCCTTGATAGGTTAGGATTCAAGGGCATGCTATAAAAGAGGACAACGCCCCCTCTTCATCTCCACTTAATGAAATCACGCCCATCATATAAAGGGAGATAGAAGCGAGGTAGAATTGTTTTTAAAGAATTTCACGCAGGCGGCTTCTCTAATTTTATAGGCGAATATTCTCACAAATAAAATATGCTTAAATCTTGATTGAAGATTAGTTTGCCTAAAGATATTTATTGCTCTAACACATCACACTCAATAGTAATTTTTGGATTACCTTTCGGGATGTGTCATAGCAAAATAAAAAATTGATCATCTGATGGTACACTTATGATCTAATGATCCATTGTATGGAAGATTGGGATGAAATCTTGAGATGTTACACAACAAACAAGTTTAGGTTAAGCTCAAAGTCGACGCGTATGCGTCGACCAATGCACAGTACACACACATACATTGCAATTTTTAATGAGTCCAAGTCAGGTCCAAAAGTGGTTAACAGGTTGGGTACAAAATTTGAAAATACAATTAAATTGCACACTATATGTCAAGGGATTTGGTAAACAAGTTCAAATTAACCCTAAATCATTCACAAGAATAAGCCATTTGCACCCTTACGCCTATCAAAGGATTAATAGAATCATGGAATTCTCTATTCATGTACCTTAATATCGACCATTTAAAAAGGGTGTAAGCTTTTGCAATTGAACATTGGATCTTCAAAATTGATGGTTCCACCATTAACATTATTGACTATCTTAAATTAGACGATAAACATTGTTTTTTGTCCCAATCTTTCAAGCAATAGATCTTGAGATCATGGTCCACATATTAGGCAGTCAAATATTGATTTCATGTGGCACACATATTCAAATTCACCGTGATCATGTCAGTCCAAGAGAAGAGTTCTCGGATCACCTTTGGAGATGTTTTCAATGTGGAATCAACATTTGACTGTCTCATAGGTGGGTCATGATCTCAAGATATGTTGTGTGGAAGATTGGGGTGAAAAATGATCTTCATCATCTGATTCAAAGTAGTTAACGGTATTAATGGCAGAACCATCAGTTGCAAAGACTAAATCTTCAATTACAAAAATCCATACTCTTAAAAAAAAGAGCAACCCACTCATAGTAGAGTGCATGGATTGGATGATCAAACCGCTCAGTGACTGTGATTTTTAGGTCCCCTTAATTGTTTGGACTCATCAACATAATCATTTAAAAACCACTTTGGTGTTCAAATGTTAGTCAGCAGAGTTGATCTCATCCAAGTGGTCAAATTTGTAATTCATACATTAAACTAAAATGAGCCCGAAATACACACTTATGTGAGGATCTGACCCATTCAACCTATGTTCTATCCGGTAGGGGAGGGTTGTGCGTATTCTTTTAGTTAATATTAAAGTACACCAATCAGATGGTTCAAATCTTCTCATAGGGATCATAACTCTTTGGCTAAATCATATTTCAATGATGGGTCACTAGCTGAAGCATAGGTAAATCGGCAATCATCCGGACTAGGATGCTCTGATGTTGACAAGTGTATAAGTTGATCACAATTCACACACTTGGTTCACATAGAAGGCAATATCCGGTCTTATGATAGTAAGGTATTGTAAAGCACCAACAATAGGAAGGTATTCAAACAAGCTTGGAGGAGGATTCCCACAACATTTAGTCAGTTGCCCAACTGATGAAACGGAGCTAGCTAGAGTAAGGTCTAATTCAATCAATTATACACTTCTGAAGTAGATCGATATGAGATGTACGTTTAACTTTAATCTCCAACAACTAAAAAAAAAAAAAAAAAAACTTTAATCTCCAAAAAATAATATAATGGCCTCAAATCCTTCATCACAAATTCGCACCGTAAATCCACAATCAACTTTTCCATATATCTATTGAGTGATGGGAATTATGTCATCCACATATATGAGCGAGCATCACCGTAAGAGACTGAAATTGTTTGCAGACAAACATTGATGAATCAGATGTGGAGGGAAGAAATTGATGTTCTTGTATGTAGTTGGTAATCCCATGATACCATGCTCGCGGGGATTGTTTGAGCCCATAAATTGTTTGGCATACATGACTCGGATATTTGAGCTGATTCATGTATAATTCCTCATGCAATTGTGCATGAAGAAAAGCATTAGACACATCAAGTTATCGTGTATGCCATTTATAATGTAGAGCCATATTGAAAACAATCTTTATAGTGGGATGTTTAACCACCGGGCTAAATGTAATCAAAGTAATCAAGACCAGGTCTTAATTTGTCTATGACCTTGAGCAACCAATCTAGCATGAAGGCGTTCCAGGGACCCGTCGGGTTTATATTTATGTGTATAAATCCTACGGGAACCACCAATATTTTTATCTCGGGGAAAAGGAACTTAAGTCCAAGTGCCACATTTGATCTCATCGGTCATGGCTTCCCTCCATTCAGGAGATTTGACGACTTGAGTATAAGCTGAAGGAGGCAAAGAAGCTTGTATGGTGAACAATTTAATGCCTAAGGTAAACATCAGTTTGAGCAGGAACCTTGGGCCGGTGACCCGATAGGAGATGATGGAGAGGGAGATCATGACACTTCATCTACATTAGCTATATTTCATTTGAGTCTTCAACTTTAGTATCGAATTATAGGCATTTGTGGTACAGATGTAGCATTTGGAGGAATAAATGACTCGATATCAGTGGCACCATTGCGGTATATATATATATATATGTGTGTGTGTGTGTGTGTGTGTGTGTGTGTGTGTTTGCAATTAGAGATCACTGATTCGACAAAATCCAAATGCTTTCTTCAAATACCCACATGGCGCCACCTGTAATCATAACTAAACATCTATATCCTTTGTGATGAGTACTATATATATCCCAAAAAATACACATTGCATTGATTTCAATAGAAGTTTGAAATGCCCGTGGGCAGTTTATTAATAAAAAAGTTGCAGTTTGAAATGCTTCAACCCAATAAGAATGGGGCAGTTGAGCATGTGCTAAGAGAGATATTCCATATCTACTATGTGCCGATGTTTCCGTTCCGCAACCGCGTTTTGTTCTATGGTATGCGGACATGACATTGGTTGAAAAATTCCATGCTTCCATAAAAACTTTCAAAATCGAGTAGTCACATTGAAAACTTTTGATTTTATAACCCAATTGATTTTCAACCAAAATTTTAAAATCCACAAAGAAGTCAAAAAACTGTGATATAGAATTTATAGCATAAATCCAAGTGAATTTACTATAATCATAATTGAAGGAGACATAGTACTGCTTTAATTTCGACTTAAGGAGTAAGTCCCCATATGTTTAAATGGATAATTTCTAAAGGAGTAGAAGATTACACAGAAGGTAGGCGCTTACTCTTACCCAGCTGACATGAAGCACACACCTCAACCTCTTTGCACGTTATTTGTAAAGGGAGATGTGAACTTTTAAGCAATCGAAAGTGGTGTGGTAGTAACCATGGTTTTAAATTTGGCTTTTACGAATTTTTTGGGTACTAGTAAATACAATCCAATATGCTACATTTGCAACTTGAGTTTCCACCGGTTAAAATAGCTGTCTGCCTTAACTAAAATGATCATTTCTAACCTATTAGATGGTCATAGTTCAATTCCACCTGATACACATCTCTAATATTGACTTAACCATGGCATACCACGAGGAGTGAGGAGTCACTTTAGGTATGTGTTCCCCCCCCACATACCTTATATCAAAATCTCACCATCGGATGGATTATCCATCATCCTAAGATCACTTTTACGAAAACTTGTGCATAAAAACATTTCCATCCCCTGATTCAAGGCAGTCAATGTTTTAATGGGCAGAACTTTTGGTTACAATGTAAATATTGGGATGCAAATAACCGTACCTAGGAGATTCTTGCCCCACTTGCCTGTTAATTAGAGAAAAGTGAAGAGCTAGAAATGAGGTGGTTGCTGGTAGTTGTAGGCAACGATTCGGATACTGCAGCCAGGGGTTTCGGACGTCAACATTGTCAACTGTCATGAATCAGACAAAGGAGATCCTTTTTCGGCTCACCCTTTCACATAATTGATGTTGAAATTATATATTGATATCACTAGGCAAACATCCCCAAAAGTGATCGTTATCATAGAAATGTATTCCACATGAAATCAACATTTGACTGTCTGATAAGTGTGTCATGATCTTAAGATCTCTTCTTTGAAGGATAAAAAAATATTCATCATTGTAACGGTGGAAAACCCAGCTGCAAAGATGCAATTTCAGACGGTTTATACTTATACCTAATAAAAATTTGTAGAAGTTTGTCACGGGGTCGCACTTTCGCAACCTCAGTCCCGTGCGGCACCTAACTAACTCTTCGCTAGGTCAGCCTACTTCTGATAACAATCGTCGCGAGGGCGTCCTTCGACGCGCTTTCAACCGGCGCGGTGCTTCGCTACCGCGTGCAACGAAGCCAACCCTTCTGCACATCAGCTCTGATACCACCCGCCTAGAGGACGGGAACGCCTCCCAACATGATTGCCTCTGTTTCACGGCCTACCATTCAGCTCATCGTGTCCCTTACGACCATTAATCACTGCCATGCGCTAACTTGGCACTCGGCTTCACCTTGTGCCTTTGCACTAGTACCTGCCGCAATGAGTCTTGGCATGCAGCTTGCCTTCGTGTGTGTTCCGAATTACTAGCACACGTTCATCTTTAGCCCACATGCTATCGTGCTCAACTGAGTCCCACGCAGCGCCTTATGTTCTCACGCGAGGTTGCCCAGCCGTATGCACCGCGACGCGTAGTCTGGAGCCATACATCAACCTCCCTAGGATTCCACACGGCATCGCTGCGTCGACGTCCTAGGCCCACCCTTTCAGGCCTAGGAGACACTTGCGCCCCCTCTGGCAACGCAAGGCCCCGTGTGCGGGGGAATAGCTCTCTAGCTCCCTTCCCCTATATAAGGGTAAAACAGTCATTCAGCCAGAATGGCAGGAGAACCTCAAACCTATTGGTTTGACATACCGCAACGCCTCATGCATCGCTAGCCCACCTTGGCTAGCCCTCATGCGCCGTGTCGCGTCCTACGCGCGTGTGACCGGTCATAAGGCCAACATGGCCCCATGTCACGTGCCCTCCTGGCACCACATATCGTGCCACACGCACCATGCCGCAAGCTCGAGTATTGGCCCTGTCACAAGTTGCTCCATGATCATGTAATTTATTATTGTATATTTTTGAAGGAAAAAGGGTGTATGGGTTCGAGTGCATAGATGAACTCATGCGCTGGAATCTTAGATCACATGTCACATGATACGTGATCCCAAAACAACACCCCTCTTGGGATCACGTGTCAAATGACATGCGATTTATTAAAAAAGTTTTTAAAAATTAAGTTTTTTTGGTGATCAAAATCGTGGTAAAAGTTTATATACTGCCCCAGACATTCGGGTGCATTGAATTTTCTCCTTTAAGCACATTTTGGATGATAGATATATAGACCAGATCATGGAAAAAAATATTGGGTGGCCTTTGATCGTCCTCGGGTATGTTATCGTGGTTCCTGATCCCTTGTATTGGTGCCATGTGAATCCCACTTGATTCAAATACATGGATCCACCATGCATTCCAACCCATATACCCGGGCTTCATTTTTAAAACACATTTTCGTATATTTTCTAAATTAAATATAATTGTATCAAAAATTTATTATTTTTCCATCTCAAAGCATTTCACCATGGTAGTAACCAAGGTATCAACTATCGTCCAATACCGACGCACTAAAAAAAATAAGACAATTAGCGGCAACAGCTTTTTTATTAATAGCGGCAGTGTTTGGATGCCGTTGAGACACCTTATTTTTATACTAACATATTAATTTTTTGGCCAACCCATATGTATTAATCCCGATACAGTATCGGGATCAGTGGCGGTATCAGTATCCATATCAACCAATTCGGAACGGGTATTGATACCCCTCTAAGGAACGGGTATTGATACCCCTATAATTTGTTTTTTGTTTTTTATTCCTTTGAAAACAACGTTCCTTATCAATATGGGCAGATAAGTATAGGTCCTCCATCGACCCATAGCTGATTTGACACCTTGGTAGTAACACCAGCCTAAGAAAATTAAACCCACTGATGTTGCAGTCTGCTTTTAGCCTCTTATTTAAAGCTCTAGAACATAGAACGGACCGAATTACACAAAAGACAAGCAACGGTTATCTTAACTGGAGTGGTCACATCTCCTTCGGATTGCACTCACAAAGTTCCAAACAGATTTCACAAAAATCATTAAAAAGATGTAATTAGCCGGGACCACTCTTATTTTCTGCAAAAATTAAGAAATTTCGTGGTATCGTGACCAATGCAAGTTGAAAAATGTGGTTGCTCCCTAGCAAAACAGGGATAAAGTTGAGAGCTCTCGTGCCTTCCCAACTTTCTAAGAGCATCTGGAGGAGGAGAGCTAAATCAAAATAGTTATCCAAAATTCAAACACTCAAATTTAAGTTCCAAAAGAATAGCTATCCAACACCTAAAATAATTATGGGTAATTATTATTGTAACAAGAGATAAAATAATAACATATTATTTCCCTCTCTTCCTCTCTCTTACAATAAAATATAATAAAATAAAAATGTAAAAGAATATTTTTAAAAAATGAGCAATTAAAATAGAGTGTTTAATAGAGTATTTTTTACTATAGCAATAGTTAAATTGGTATTTAGCTCTCCTTGCTCGAGATGCTCTAAGTGAATTATAGTAAATCTCATTTACCAATAAACGATAAAAAGTATATTTCTAATTAGTAACTAACTTAAGAAAGGTAATCAGTATCAATTTCTTCAATTATAGGTACAAACATGCATATTTTATCTAATTAAACTAATCACCTGTCTTTTTAATAGGGTAGCTTTATTACAACCCGAGATTTTATCTTCTTTTCACGTGCTCAAATTATTGATTGTTTTGAAACGGATGATATTGATTTTTTTTATCTCAATCTACCACACAATAGCCCTTGAGATCTTGGGCTATCATCAAATAATCAAAGTTTGATTCCAATTGACACACATCTTGGAAAGCGATTCTAGAACTATGTTTGATATACGCTCATGATCATGTTTACTTTTGGAGATTTATCTCATGTATATCAAAATTTGACCGTATGAAGGTATCATCATGTTCTCTATATCTTTTATGTGGCCAGAAGAGATCGCCTTCGTCTAATTCAAAGCAGTCAATGACTGTATCAAGTGAAACCCAAGTTAGAGAATAAAGAATCTCGGATTATAAATAATGCTACCTTTTTTTATACTTAATCATGTAAGATGACTCACTGCTTTTGAGGCGCAAATGAGAAAGTTACTTCCCATTTGATTATGATCGTCATATTTTGTCACTTCATATATAGAGTGGTGATCAGCACCATAAAAAAAGATGATCTCCCCAGTGCTATCTACCGTTGGGTGCACATGTGTAATGATCCAGACCATCCAATCAATCAGCCACTACCTGGACCAGCCCATATCGTACACTGGTAACCATCATTCGAAAAACATCTTTGTGGTCTATAATGTCTTTCTCTACTGATCCTTGAAAAGCCAAAAAAAAAAAATTGATCGGATGATTGCCCAATTAGCATAATTTATGGACTGGTGTCCATCCAAGACGTGATGGTGTTAAAGCCCCATACCATATAACAGCTCTCCAATTATATGGGCATCAAGTTAAGTAAACTGCCACGCCTCTAGACCAGGCCGCATAAAAGGGAATCACAACCAATTCAATGGGGGTCCATTTGTTGAATAAATATAAAAGCTTCTAGAAGGTCCCTTAAAAAAACAAAAACAACAAAGCCTCTAGAAGGGTTTCTGATGTGCCGACCTCTACCTTCAACCGTCCCAATTTCCTTTAATTTTAAAACCGTAAAAATTGCCCATTACCAACTCAGATCTTCTAGAAGACTTGCGTGCCAATCCCAGGTATTATTATCTTTTGGCTCGCTGCTTGCAAGCCATGAGCAAAAGACAATATTAGGTATGTAAGGACGAGGATCATGGATGGTGTTTAGCTTTTATATTTATCTATCACACATTAATGTTTTCTTCTGGGGCTATTACTTGGTGCAATGGCAAAAGGCCTCGCTGTAAAGCGTGGATTTGAGTCTAGACTTCGGAGAACAATCACTTAATGTATAAAAAGTTATTTTTAAATAGTTTTTAAAAGTTATTTTTAAATAGTCTACGATAGGTATCTACTCATTATGAGTGGACATTACAGTCCACATGTCTCTATGACCGAGTGACTTACATAAAATTCCGTGCAAGTCACTCAGTCATGAGGACAATTGTATTATAATGTCTACTCGTCAAAAGTGGACACTCATTATAAACTAATTCTTAAAAGAAAGATATGATATTTTGAGGGCTTGGTATATGAAAATATAATCTAAATTGTCTAATTTAAAGGCAATAATCTAAAGATTGACACAAAAGATCCTATCACATGATTCAAAGTAGTCAATTGTTAAATCATATAATGACCTTTGACCATATTGAATTATGTGATAAAGATTGTGTTTTATGTTACTTTTATGCACTTAAGATCTTTAGATCATGGACTTTAAATCGGATGACTTAGATTATATTTTCACGTGACATAAGTCTCCAAAATGCAAAGTTTTTCTATTAAATCATGTCTAAGAGCCAATATCTCATGGGCAAGTAATGGGTACTTTACTTTTATTATCAGGTAAATATTATTCGTACGTGTTAATTTGATTTATCCGATATCAATGTTTTAATTAGAACCGTGAGGGATGTCCCATCCAAGGACATCCAACGTTATTCTACATAGGTCACGGGTGACTAAACATGTGTCCCGTGTAGAACCTTAGTCCAGACCTATTTCATGTCCACATGCTACTTTGTCATAATAAAAATGGGACAGACTCTTGTGACCGTCATTTAAACACCAAATATTTGGTGTTTAAACGATCTTACACCATTAATTGATTTATGACCTTGAAAATTTATACCGTCAAAGTGTTATATCATTAATTGCAAAGCAATAAGTTCAAAAATTACACTTTTTTGGAGCTTTGAATCATCGATTTGTGCACTCTAATACCAACGATTATTTTTAATTTTGATGACTGATATTAAAGTTCAACAATCGGATGGTTTACATTCACTTAGAAGGATGATCCTTTGGCCGGGACATGTTCCAATGATGGATTGCACTTAGTCAATTTAGATTGATCATAGAAGTTTAATTACCACATGACACAATGATAACTCACACTTCAATGGCGTGAGATAAAAAGTGACTTTTGAGTGGCGTAAGATCCTTTAAACACCAAATGGTGTTTAAATGTTGATCAAGAGCCATTATTCCATAAAAAATACATAATCCTTGACCTTAACATCACGTGAAATTCATCACGCTCAAACCTAATTTTAAGGTCACTTTTTTGGGGTGTGTGCCATGTGAAATAAAAAAATTAATCGTCTGTTGGTACGCCAATGATTTCAAGATCCGTCGTCTGAAAGATTGGAATGAAAAATTGTTGAGATTGTACCTTGATTTCAGTTGGTGATACTGATTAATAAGTTGGACTATACACCCAACCACAATTACACGAGTTTCTAAAATTATTGAGGAAATTTTCATCACATTTTATATGGGTAGTATTTTATATGGGTAGTTATACTTTGTATTAGATATAAACTCTAATTATATATTAGGGTTATATTTAAAGAAACTCAATTTTTGCATTGAGTGAGGTGAGATATGAGAGATTTGTAATCCTAGTTTTCACACATTAGTAATGTGAAAGGACTCAACATCACTTGTAGATATAAGTAAATTGCCAAATCACATAAATCTTGTGTTTGCAGTTTGCTTGGTTTTTGCGTTTTTTTGATTGCCATATTTTCTACAAAAATGATTTTAAGCGATCAATGGGTTTAAGTGTGGATGACCTCAAAGATTCTATAGGTGAATTTAAAGGTACCTTTTATACGATAGATATTAAGATCATAAGCATCCAATCACAAGAAAAACATGATAGTTCTACAAGCCAGGTATATTAAAAAATGACCCAAGTACACCTATATTTTCATAGGTAAGCTAGAAGTGAACCTGCCACTAAGAGGTTGAAATATTGCCAACCTGCTGTTGTCAGAATATGTAATATGTGCTACCAACGTGTCAAATCGGATATCGATCTCCAGTATCAGTTTGCCAGGGGCCGATGCCGATAAGTATTGACTACTTATTGAAAAAAAAAAAAAACTCAATTGAAACCGAGACGTATCCGCCAAAACCCGGTATGTATCGATTTGGCCGAAAACCGATACATATCATCGATATATATCGGTATCGACCGATTTTTTATACCATGCGTGCTACATTGCGATCAAGATAGCGATTGCAAAAAAAAAGGGTAATCGCGTAGCTAAACTGATAGTCGCTTATTGCGGCTCGTTTGATCAATCAAATACTTATCTTGTGTATCCATGCTTGTATTTTTCCTACATTAATTGTTGCTTGTCAAGGACGGAGCCAAGAGGAGGCTAATAGGGGCCACGGCCACCCTCGCTTATTTAATTTTTTCTCTTTCTTTTTAATCTATCTTACCTATTTGTTAAGCGTCAAAATAATTGGTCCCATCTAAATAACTGCACACCTAAGCTCTCTCTCTTTCTCTCTCTCTCTCTCTCTTAGGCATCTCAATCAAATACCCTATTTCAATCTCTTCTATTTTTTAGCAACAATAGTTTAACCACCCTCCTAAAACTTCTCTTCTTAAATCATATCCTAAGACATCTCTCTCTCTCTTACACATGATTAGGTCATCCAAATCGTAAAAAACAAAAGAATCATGTGGATTCCTATTATTTTATCCAAACAAGCCTTAAAAGTTAAAAATGAGGCTTAGCCCATTTAATATGACTCCCAACTATGACAAATTGGCCCTAATGCCTATTAATAGGCACACGAATATATATAAACAAAAGATTTTTATTTTTTTATTTTATTTATTTATTTATTTTTATTTATTTTTGTTAACCGTAAATGAATGTTATTTTTATTTTTTATAACATTATACATTTCTTGTTCATATTTTAGACCCCTCCCATAAAAGTTTCTGGCTCCGTCCGTGTTGCTGGTACACACCAATTCATGTAATAGATGGATTTTTCATTAAGAGGCTATAATCACCTCTTAATTATATTACCTAGGGAAATCAAGTCCAAGTGGTTGACCCTAATTTCATATTCAACCAGATTCGCAGTCATTTGATAGAAGAAAATATTGACTTGAAACTATTTTTATATAGCTCAGTTGGTGTCCTCCTTCCTTTCCATTGTGAGGCTTGGGGTCATGGGTTCTAAACTCTACGTTTGCTTCCTCCCTTATATTAATAAGATAAGTATTGTTGTGTGAGATTTATTCCTCTATGTATCACTCAATGTAAGTGTTTTGTTGTGTGAGATTTAATCGTCAAGTACTGCTCGAAACAATCATACTCTCTACTATATGTAACGCACATCAAGGCTTTCTATGTCGTATGGTATTATAAAATAAAAAATAAAAAAATTCTTCTATATCCATTGGTTACAAATCTGGTTGAACACATTATCTGATTCAACCAGTTGAACCTATCATTGCCCTATTACGTGTAACATTTTTTATATTGATTTTAATAGCTATTAACAAATGCTCGTATACATTGGATAAAGCCTTTATGGCCACATACCAAGATCATTAAGCTATAGGCCAACACCAACCCAAATACTTAAAGTGTTGGCGCTCGGGTGGAGTGCCTAATACAAACTCATTAAAAGGGCAAACCTCACTGGTTAGGTGACGTTGCTACTTGCTACAATACTTTTCCAAAGTTGTGTGAATTCTACCGTCCATTCGTCGCTGTCACTGACCCATTATATTCCATATAAACTATCCTATAAGTCACGCAACAAGGATAATGTGGCCACAAATTGCAAAAAAGTTAGATAGGTTTAGATGTGGTGCTATTAAAGTCAGACATTGTACTGTTATTTGCAACCAAATTTGTACATATAAAACATTTGACTTCCTTCAACGATGGCAATTATTTTTCATCCCAATCATTCACACAACATGCGGATGTTGATTCTATGTAGCACGCATCCCAAAAAAATATTGTGATCATGGGCATTTCATGAGGAGTTCTCAAGTCACTTTAGGGATGTGTACCACATAGAATTAATATCTGATCGTCTGTTTGGTGTTCAATAATTTTAAGATCTATTTTGTGGAAGCTTGGACCGAAAAATATTTTCTAATGCTTGGTTCGAAGCAGTCAATAATTTATATATGCAAAAGCCCTAGTTGCTGATGTAGAATATCTTGTTGCAAATTACAGTACTCTTCACTGCATAAAACACCTTACATTGTAGTTAATGTTCCCATTGGGAAAAATATCCTCTGTTATTTAGAGTGGAAACTCCAAGTAGGCGGTAGGTTGTCAAAGGGTCAGGTCCGGTCGACTTATACTTAGACTTGTCCCGGCTCTAACATTTTAGGTTGTCGAGCACAAAAGCTTGACCCATCAAGTTTTTTTCGGGCACGAAGTACCTAACCATCCGACCCTGCCTTCGGGTTGCATCAGGTCGACTCAAACGCTGACTCGACCCCATATATATATAATTAAGGAAAATGGAGAGATTTTAACTGATCAGGAGGTAGGGTCGGCTGCATAATACAGTCAAAAGCTTCCAGCTTTCATGTTGGACTCGAGTTCTGTCGAGCAATTGAGCCTGGAAAGTCGACACCAATTTTATTTTTAATTTCTTTTGAAGAATTATCAAATCTGATACCCAACATCCGTCCGGCCAATGGAAGAAAAACTTCTAGAAGTTTTTATTGCTCCTCAGACCTCACAAACGTCATAAGATATTAAAGCTGTGAGAGCTAAAACTTGGCACACGGATTTGTACGGTGGTATATGGTTAAAAAGAAAGATTTTTATTATTTTTAAATTTTTTCATACCTTAGACACAATCTAACTAATTTAATTTGAATGTAAAAATTTTTAAGCAAAAAATTTAAAACCAAGCAAGATCTACATCATCTAATTTGAAACAGATGATAAAAATCATGTTTCCATTGTTGATATTCCACTATGCATATATCTCAAAACAAAAAATTATCCTTTTAATCACGTATCATGGTAAAAATCTCTTACGCAAGGTTTAGCTCCCTAATATTAATTTAGGATTGGGCTATCAACAATGGAAACCCGCTAAAACCCGAAGTTCACGATATTCAGGGCTTCAATAATTGTGTATGTCATCTTTTGACACGAGACATGGCCACATGGGTAAAGTAAACTTCATAAGCTTCATCAGCTCACGACGCCAGTGAGCCCGCACTAATCTTGTACTGCTTACACGTCAGTACAAATCGTTGTCCTGCCTCACGCGGTTTTAACCGGACAGGGATCGCTTTCTCTCTCTTCTCTCTCTCTCTCTCTCTCTCACCCATCCCTATAAAACTTCTAGTACCTACTCCGTCTGAAACTGCCTTTTGTTCCTCGGAAAACACCCCTCTTTATTTTCTCCGTCTTCGTAAAACCCGCTCCATGTTTCAAACCCTCACCCACGCCAATGGTGTCTCTGCGCGATTTTCCACCACCAGATCTCCCCCTCCTATGACCTTCAACGGTTGTAAAAGACATAAAATTATGGCCGTCGCCACTGCAGGGACCGCCGAGAGAATCGATGGGAGGAAACGCCAGGCGAACCTTTACGAGATATTGCGCGTCAACGAAACCGCGTCCCCAGTCGAGATCAAAACTGCTTACCGGACTCTCGCAAAGCGGTTTCATCCCGATACAGGATCTGACGGCCAGGATTTCATCCAAATACACAACGCTTACTCAACGCTTTCCGATCCGACGGCTAGGGCTCACTACGACCTTTCTATTGCCGCCGGAAGCCGGTTTAGATTGTCGACGGGATACGTCTCTGGTTTTCGATTTCAGACGAAAAGGTGGGAAACGGATCAGTGTTGGTAGAAATTGAAGTTTTATTTTCACGTGTTTTGACTGTATTGGAAGGATCCAATGGCATGTTTCCAGATCGGACGGTCGATAGGCGCCGGTTTATATTTTCAATCCATCGCCACTTCCGGTTTTGCCTTCAGCCGAGATAGACGGTCGGAGTTGGAGAGCTTTTACTTTCCAATTGACTTTGACTACAACGCTTGAACTTTTACTAGCTGCCTTTGAATGGCATTTTGTGTAATATTGTAAAAACTAATTGGAGTAAGGTGTAATTTCAACAATGTGAAGTAAATATATTAACTTTTAAAAGCATTCACGATCGGCTCTGTTTCTGAAAATATCGGTAAAAAAAAACGCAATTTGCTTTTAAATGCGTTTGTTACTTGTTGTATCTGTGGGCGGCCAGAAATTGAGGCTATAATCATGGCATATTGGCATATAATAGGAAGAGTTTCTCTTATATTGATTTGATTGGACTTTAGACTTCCACGATTTTCATGACTGCAACTGCCCCGGTAGGAGGTATCTCGTCTTTGACGTTGTTTCTCACCGGGTTGAAGTCTCTTCTTCCTAACCCTTACCCCTATAATTAGTGCTCTCTCAACTGTTCGCCAAATTATGAGAAAGGCTCACATATGTAATTATGAGAATAAATACACAAGCCATGTATATAGACCAAAGGTCTAAGGATCAAACTTTAGCATAGGCTTTAAGACCATTATTTTTGGACACATCGAACGAATGAGAAGTTTAGGCGCCGACCTCCTCCGACATCTATCATCGTAGACTTGATAATAGCTTAGTAGTATGGATTTTGTTTTCTAAAATTTCATACTTAACTTAGGTTTATCGGGATCGTATTCAAACTTTAGAGATTTCGAGTTCGGGAAAAAAAGAGATCGATGTGCATATTCGCACAATTTCGCTCGAGCGAGATTTATAAGTCGCTTGAGCAAGATCACCTCATAAACGAGGTAAAATTTTCTGACAAAACTCGCTCGAGTAATTTTGGTTGTTGCTCGAGCGAGGTATTGAATACGACGCATAAATTCTTCTGTGATAAGTCGCTTGAGCGATGTAATGAATACAAGACGAAAATTCTTCTGTGATAAGTCTTTCGAGCGGACATAGATTGTCGCTCGAGCAAGGTAATGAATACAACCTGAAAATTCTTCTGTGATAAGTCGCTCGAGCGAATACGGACTGTCGCTCGAACGAACTAGAACAACTTTGGCTATCCCAACCCTTTTGGTAAAACTTAAAAAAACTTCGAACCTGTTATAATCGTAGTCAGTTATTGACACACCATTTGTGAATGTGATGTAGAAGGAGAACCAAAAGCTGTCAATAAGGACCACCTCATTTCATTCTCACAACATCAGAATCGAGGTAGAAAATTTTCAATGTACAATTACGTTTTAGACTTTGATTCATAAATTTTAATAATATATTTGAACTGAGTTGTGGTCATTAGAAATTGAATTAAAACTTGTTAAATCTGGTTGCATTTGAATAATTGAAATCTTTTGAATATTAATTCGCATTTAAATCTTTTGAAATATCGAACCTTTTGGATTGAATACTGATATGAACATTGAAACTTTTGAACTTTGAACGTGGAATGGAGTGAGAATTATCTATGAATTAATAACTCCTTATTACATATTAGAACTTACATTTAAGTTGAGGTTGATGCGAATGAATCTTGTGCTTCGATACTTTTGAACCGTTTTGATAGCCCTTTGAACTGTACAAGTATTCTTCACAACGCAGGAGCTTGGGCTCTTAGAAAAATTGTTTATTGAACAGCGATGGTTAGGAGGGAATTTTCATCAATTATCGGAGACTCTAAATGCTATATTTGCATTGGAGATATTTAAGTTATGGATTTAAGTCATACTTGAACTAAGAAGTTGCATATAAAATATGAAACTTAAGACATTACCAAATCTCGTATATAACTCAATCTTAGATTATATGATTTTGAACTGAAGACTCTTTTAATTCTGTTTGATATTAAAATGCTTTATAATTTGGTCATTAAATTCTATGCATTGATTGGATGAAAAGTAGTTGATATTAAGTTTTTTCTACTGAGCTTAGATTGTTAGCTCACTCTGACGCTATATATCGAAAGTACGGATATTGATCAGGACCTTGAACTTAAGAAAGATCCTGATTTTATGTCAGAAGAAGAAAATGATCTTCAAACCCGAAAATTTTTATCTATAGACGAGTTGATTTTAGACTTGGTACATTTAAGAATTTAGTAGATTACATGGATTAATTCTTTCTACATACAACTTACACACCACTGTTTGTGTGACGAACGATCGTCATCGGTGATTTATTTTAGTTTTGATTTTATATTCGTTATGACAATGGAATCATTATTGTTGTCAATTATTATATATTTGTTGATTTTTTATATATGTGTTGATGGACCAAATATTTAACAACTCGATGTTCCCATAACTCCATATGGAAAAGCGGGGTTGTCATATAGAAAATCTGGAATATATTTAATTTGAGTTATCAGTTGGCTATATCATTTCTATGATATAGACCCTCTTTGTTATACATTATAGATATTTGTGTGTACATGAAAATAAAAGTGACTAATTTTTCAAGGATTTGCTCTGTTCTTTGTGAATATTGTATTTCTTTTTTATTTCTTTTGATTTTTAAATTAATTTTTTCCTTTTAAAAATATTTTTTTCTTCTTTAAAATCGGTCGTGCTCCGCACTCGAACTCCAAATAAATGAGATAAGGCTGTGGTGATGATGGTAATGATAAAGTGGTATCCATCTATAGAGATCAAGCGCGGCACCCAATCTAGTCAAATGCTTACTTTTAGAGATTTAAAGGCCCTTAAGTATAGAATTCCATAGGCCTAACTCAACCTCACAGAAATCAGCTTGTAAGGTGAGAATTGTCCAGGTTATATATAGCCAAACTAGGGGTGTATTCGGTTCGATTTGATCGATTTTGGACCAAAATCACAAACCAAACCTGTCCTAATCGGTTTCTAGATTTTCAAACCAAACCAAACCGTCCAACTCTTAAACCAAACCAACCCAATTCGATTCAATTCGGTTTGGTTCGGTCGGTTTCAATTTTCCTTGAAGTTCTACTTGCACATCACAATTTTCTCAACTTCTCAACCAATTTTCCTATAAGTTCTACTTTACCGCTTTAGGATTCAGGAAGGGGCTAAAGACAAGGGTAGAATTTTATATAAAAGTATATATTTTACTTAAATGCACTTTAAAATTAACTATATATTTTACTTAAATGCACTTTAAAATTAATCAAAACCTTATATATATACACACACTTACAAACTACATTCGGTTCGGTTCAGTTTTGGCTTGGGAAGGCTTGGAACCGAAATCAAACCAAACTTTTCGGTTTTCCTTTTTTCCAAACCAAACCCAAACCGGACCAAACCCGGAGGTTTGGTTTGGTTTGGTCGGTTCAGTCCAAAAAATGCATAGCCCTAAGCCAAAGGCTTCTATCCCACAGGTAATGTGAGACTATAATTTCATGCCCTTTCACCCATAACGTGTTTTTCTACTTCCCTATGGTATCAGAACAGATAATCACAAAGATGTAGAGAGACACGTTACACGTGAGGGGGCGTGAACAACAGTCCCACATCGCTTTAGTCAATGGTCTTGGGCTATATATAAACCAGGGCAAACCTCACCTTACAAACCAGTTTGTGAGGTTCAGTTAGGCCAATTCAGACAGATTTGGCTGATCCTATGCCCATACCCTAGTTGGTATCGATAGTGTTTACGCCAAAACTGATCCAGATCAGGATCGACTGATATTTGAGACCATGGATCTAAGTGCTCAGGCAGTACTCAGGTCGAGTACCTAATGCAAGCTCAATTCTTAGTAGTGCTCAACACAAAATATGAAAATATGTCTTCTTTTTTTTTTGGATATGGCAGAGACAGCCTCGAGAACCGAGGAGAAAGCATGCACACACATAAGACTGTTGCGAAGCAACATGAGGGAGTACCAACTATAGTGGTAAAGGTTAAGAACATACCTCAACCCACACCTTGTAAACATAAGGATAGGAAACAACACAGAGAACGAGAATCGAACCCACAAACTACTCCCGCATATTAGAGGGAGCGTATAATCTGTGGGCAAAACATTTAGCCTAACCTACTTGTTAGGTTGGTGCTCCAAAATTAAAAATAATAATTTAAATCTCTCTTTAGTAACGGGCGAAGGGCATTTTATATTTTGGGAGTCATTACTTGCACAAGAGAAGTTGGCTCCTTACATAATTTAAAAGAATAATTTGATGTGTCATGCAAAGACACCATCTAACCTGAGTGATTTGAAGGTTATAATCTAAAAAACTTAGGCCTAAAAGATTAACACAAAATATGATCTTTATTATATGATTTAATGTAGTCTAACACCGTCTGATTAAACAATTGACTGTGTTGAATCATAGGATATAGACCGTGTTTAGTGATAAATTGATTTGAAGCCCATCCAGCAGTCTCTCCAATGCGACAGACGGGTGCTCCCCAACGCCCCATCCACTCTCCGCCAGAGTAGTTTTCAATCACTCTAACAAAACAGTCCCTAGGCCTGCTCCAAGCTTACTCCCCGTCTACAAAGTCATCAAATCGGAGGCAACAGTTCAGCAAGGTGAAAATTTGGAAAATTCCAGCAATTCCGGGAAGTTCAGGAAAATATTTGGAGGAAAAATCAGTAATAAAAATTTTAAAGTAAAAATAAAAAAAATTTAAAATTATATATAAAAAAAAAATTTAATTTAAAATTTTAGTATGTCACATAATTTTTGAAAAATTTGGGAATAATTCGCGAATTTGTTTGATCAGGCGAATTTTTGAAAAAACCACGAATAATTCGGGATTAATTCGGGAGACATTAAATTTGCGAATTATTCGCGAACTTTTCAAAAATTCAGCAATTTTTGTGACTATGCCCGTCAGCTGCCCACACACTTACCAATGCCACTTCAGGCGGGAGCACACCGGAGAGCAGCAGGAGCGGGTGGGGAGAAACAGATCCTTCAGTTATTGGTGAAAATCCATCAGTTTATTATTATTAAGTAGACGGTTAGGATCAACCAGTTGGCATAATTTGTAGGGCCACATCCTATTCTACAGGTGGCCACTTTGGACCGTCTAGATTGATGCCAATGCGACGTTTTTACCACGAAATATGGATATAAACAAATTTTGTTTGTTATTACTCTAAGTAAAAACTTATTTATTTGTTAATTATTAGCCTAAGATTCCTCTCATTGGAGTTATGGTCCTTGCCTTTAAAGGGATACAGGAACAAAGAGAGGCACTTTATTTTCAAAGGGTTTTTAATGAAATTTGACACCCCAACTTACACATTGTGCCATGACCATCTAATTTTATTTGTAGGCGAAAATGGTGTTTAAATGATCTTACACCACCAAATGTTTAAGATGTGATTGATCCCAATCGTTAAAGTTATAAATCATAGATTGAAGTGCAACAGGCCCAAAAATAGTATTTTATGTATTTTTAAATCATCCAATCTATTGATTAATATCAACGATTGTTTTTATTTTTAATGGTTGATAGTCAAGTTCATCAATCATCCACTTATTGGAATGTATCAATGGGCTGAGACATATTTCAATAATAGATTACTACTTGGATAATTTAGATTGATCTTAGATTGCTTGTTCCATGGCATAATTATAAGTTAACACTTTAATGGTATGCAATGAAAAGTCTAATTTCAATAGTGTAAGATCATTTAAATAACATTTGGTGTTTAAATGTTAGTAAGGAACTATGGTCCCAATTTTTTATGGTTGATATTTTTATTTTTATTTTTTTATATGGCCGAGTCAGCCCCAAAAATCAAGAGGCAGACACACACACACATGTGACACTTAGTGAAGCAATTGACCTCTAAACCTTGTCGTGAACCCAAACTTTGTCGTGAACCCAAACCTGGCCTATTAAAAGTACCCTTACTTGAGCCCAACCTGCTAGTACAAGTGTACCACCTAGATCTAAACCTGCACCTGTCCAACTAGTGTAATTTAATTGCATTTTGAGGTTTAGATCTAAGCTATAAACCACTTTCAAACTTGATTTGGACATGTTAAAACTTACCATGTACAGGGTTCTAGTTATCGGAAGAGACAAAAAAAAATAAAAAAATAAAATATATATATATATATATATATATATATATATATATATATATATATATATATATATGTGTGTGTGTGTGTGTATATGTGTCAATGATCCTCTCATTCTAATCACGAGACATAATCCCATGACTCCAATTATTAATGACTAAATATCACATCAAATTTAAGTCATGCAGCCAGCCAAATAGAAGCTTGAGTCAGAGATTTATGTCTACAAACTCCAATTATATATATATATATATATATATATATATATATATATATAGAGAGAGAGAGAGAGAGAGAGAGGACAGTGCATATGGGGTGTTGCAATCCGATTCCAAATCATGAGCTACATGGCATATATTTGCGGGTTACACCTGATACTGGATCCACCGAGTCCCCTAATGTCTTGCGGAAAAGAATAAAAAAATTCTTATTGTTTTGGCCCTTCAAATCATAAGAGGAGCTTCACAGTTTGCAAATCAAAAGTAGAGTATTGAAAATTTTAAACTTTGACCTAAAATCCTACGGTGAAAAGAGACCCTTTTAAATTATTTTTTTCTGATGGAAGCTGATAATCGTTGGGCACAGTGTTGTGGTACTGCCAACTTACTCATAATCGTAAGCCTTATATATGCATTAAGGGAAACAATACCCTTGAAGTTAGTACGAAAATGCTTCCTTGGAGTATTAGATCATATGCCACATCACTGATTTTGCATGTCATCTTCAATTATACCACATCCTTTAAGGATTCAGCCAATCCTCTAAGTTTATAAAAAAAAGGATATTTTTATCCTTCAAATCACAAGTTATGTTGTTTGGTGAAAGCCCACCAAACATATTGCAGTGAAAATTTTCTCCTCTTAATCCAGAATTCAATGGTAAAAAATCATCTATCTCTTTAAATTATTGTTATTTGAATTTGAGCCAGTTGGTGTGGCACCCAACTATCTCGTAGGTTACATTTTCATGCTAACTACAAGTTTGGCATCCCCAACCTCATATATATATATATATATATATATATATATATATATATATATATATATATATATCAAATAGGTACTATGTGGAGTTTGGGTTTACCTGTCACGACTCAGAATCCTTATCCGATTTCAAGGGCTTAAAATTTCGTGTTATGACACCGTATGCTTGTTACGGTGATAAATGGACATACACATAATTCTTAATTCAATTTAGCATATGGATCGAGACATTTAAAAATTAACATTTAAAAATAAATTGCTCATACATTAACTGCGAAAAACGTAGTTTACATTAATAATGTGATAAATCATAACCATGCATCTATAATAGAAAATAAATCGAGATTTTACGTAAAGTAAAATGGTCTCAAACATAAACCCATAAGAAGTACTGATAAATCAAAGTAACTAATAACAATTCTCTCCTAAAGCGATAAAGGCTAAAACTAAAGAATCTCTCAATTCTCAAAATAGTCCGCCGGATCTACTCCCTTGTCTAGGTGGTAGCCAACGTCCTCACGCTCGTAAGTCTCATCAGGTACAACAACATCCACATCCTCAGTAATGGAATAGTCAGTGTTCTCACCTGCAACTATTAGTTTTGGGAGGAGGGTGAGTTTACTTAGTCACGTAAACTCAGTGGGTTGCACAATCAATCCACTATAACATACTCAAGTGATCGTGTGTACAATCGCTTGAGTTGCGGTACATTTTGAAATAAACTAAGCAGCTATAAATGATTACAAAATTATCTAAGATCTCATAACCTATCATATCAAAATTGAAAAACATAGCATAAAATGAAAAGACATACATAGAATGAAAAGACCTGACATAAAATAAAATAAATATGATGCACCAAGTTCTGATATCTTTTTGTATTTACTTTGTCGACTTATCCTACGTGACATATCTTAGAACTTAACATTGCTCCATACGCCTACACAACGCACTTCGCATCTTACTTAATTTAAGTATACGACATAGTCGGGACCGCTGCTCTAGCCTATCACGTGAAGTCCATGTGTAGATAATCATCTAATCTTCGTATCATATCGTATACCACCATCCAACTCGATGGAGTTGCATGCATTTAAATCAGTGTCTCCTTTGGTTCGGGATACTTTCATATCGTATTGTCCTTAAGACCCATATTGGCTGCAAATGTTAGATCTTATAGTGAGATGCAAGACATAGCACGTGTAGAAATTTAATTCGTATTTTGCTGGCCTTCATAGCGTAACATATTCGTATTCGTATCTTACATTATCTTACATATCATTCCTTATTATTTACTTATAACATAATTTAGAGTGAGTCACGGTGTGATCAAATTCATAAAATCATGCTTTTCAAGGGACGGATTCCGAAGTAACCTGAATGTATTTTGTGTGGCAGCCCATACTCCTATAGAGGTGTTGTATCCGTACATGGATGCCTATATTTCAAGTTTCACGTGATCGTGAAGGGAACTCCACCATGACGAAGGTTTAAAAGTCATGTGGTATAGTTTATTCCTTTTTAATCATGCGTATACCCTATCGTAATTTTCTATGTAATGCATATCATATGATGGAGGGGCTTACCTGACTTATTGATGGAGCGATCAAGCACGTTGTTCTTAATTTTTTTTTAAGATTTATGTGGTTTCTGTATCAGAACATTTTTCTAGTTCGACCCAAATGTGGGTCAACGAGGTGGTAAAACAAGCCCTTTAACCTAGTTATACAAATGTTTATATCCCCTGCTTAATTTTTTCTGAACTTTCAGGCCTCGAAACATTCTTCCAAATCTTAGTGAGACTCTTCTGATTTATTAGATTATATTGTGTTATTATCGTGATCATTTTTAGAGTTGATCCTATGAGATGGTTGGGCCTTAGAATTCTCAAAAGTTAAGGGTCAAAGGTAACCCATAGTATTATTCCATGTGGTACCTAGGGTTGCAATCACGAATGAACTTCTACCCACCGATCATTCAATCTAAACCATTAGATGGTCGGACAATATAATTTCACCTAAGGTTTAGTCTCTTATCCCGGGCGTGGGCCGACTTCTAGCACACTAGATCTTCCAGTCAATATTTTACAAGATCTAGGGGTTACGTGCACACTTAGGATACCTACCATGTGACGATCGGGTTGAATGGACCTGAACCATCAGATATTTACAAAAGATAATTTTGAGGTGTTAGGTCTTTGGGGCTTAGATTCAAGGGTCAATCCTTTCATGATCAAAGGTGTTCACATGGTGTTTTCATTTCTTGATTTGCGTGTCGATTTCTCAAGTTATGAATCGTTAGATGTCTCGAGAATTTTGATTTGAGGAGACGGTCCATCTCTGCACCATTTCTTGAGTCGAGCCCACAAAGTCCAACTTGAATCTATTTTGTTTGAATCCGATTGTACTAAGGGATGGTTGCACCAAATTAACCATATGAGATAAGTTCTCCAATGCGCCCAACTACAATGGTAGGGAAAAAGCAAGCTATCATTAACATTGTCAGCGTTTGGTCGGGCCGATCCCCGAAATTCATTTTATCCCGATCCGGAAAGATTTTATATATATATATATTCTTTTTTTTTATTTTTTTACATCAATAGAGGAGGGGCTCTTGAGAGCTTCTCTCTCTAATCTTTCCATCTATTCCCTCTCTTTCTTTCTCTCTGTCTCTCTAAGCCTCTGCTAAAAAAAAATATGGGTCTCTTTCTCTCTCTAAATCTCTGTGAGAGGTTGGGCTTCTCTTTGTTTCTCTCTCTAAATTTATGTTAAAATCATCGGTCTCTCTGCTAAAAAAAACTTTGAATTTCTCTTTCTAAAATTTAGTGTAATATACTTGTCTATCTATCTATATATATATATGCATGGTTAGTGATTTTGTTGCAAGGATGTAGAAGCACAGTTATTGAACCAGAAGGAAGGATTGATCCTATTGCCAAGCACGTGCACAAATTCGTTCATAAATATTTATTTCTCTGCTTATTCACCTTCCATTTGGGTCTTCTCTCTCCTCTCTCTAAACAATCCTCTCTCCGCAACCGATATCTCTCATTGAAATATATATATATATAGAGAGAGAGAGAGGCGGATGGGATTTGGTGGGTCTATTCTCTCTTTCTAGATTTTCAGAAATAAAGAACAAGCACACACAACAGTTTATATATATATATATATATATATATATATATATTATGGTTTTACAGATGAACTAGTGGAAGTCCCAGAAACACGTAGAGAAGATAGGGGACTCTGATTTAGAGTAAATCCATATATATTTAATTTATTTTTATTTATCATCTTCTTTTTCAAAGTTAAAACAATTATTAATGGAGTAAGGATATAAAATATATATTTCTTTTATTTTTAAAAGAGAAACTGAATATTTTAAAATCGATCGAGAGGCACCCACCTTTCGGAGCGTGTATGCGGTTCTTGGGATAATTCTGATCGATTCGGTGGTGCAAGCAATGCAGCAGCCTACACATTGGTTCGTCGATGCGATAGCCTACGCGTCAGTTCGACGATGCGGTTTCGATAGTAGCGCTCGGGGATATAGCTCTGCGGGTGGTTCGACGTAAGAAATGTAGGAAGCGGTGTAAGAGGTGACCGTTTTTGTGAGTTTTGACGAGAAGAAGGGGTAGCAGTCAGAAGAAAGTAGGTAGCAGCAATGGTTGCCTCGGGTGCGTGGAAGAAGATGAGGAAGGGTTATGTGTGAGGGCGAGAGTCATATAGAGAGAGGTATTTGAGTTGGGCAAGGTTTGTCGAGAAGGCAAGAATCTCAAAGATCAAAATTTCCTTCCAAGATTAGAGGAAAACAATCAAGCATATTGCCTCAAAGGCAACTTGATTTCGTGGATCGTGGGGCATTATACGGCTGGTCTTAGTTTCCTAAAAGATACTAAATTGCAAGCGAATAATCTGAGTCCAATTAAACTTGTAAAGTTTTTATATTGAGAGTGAGTTAGATTAGAGTGTGGATCACACACACGAGATTCAGCGCTCCACCGCATCTAATGTCATCAAATGATCTTCCTAGGGTCCGGCTCATAACATTAACCTAAAGGCGACTTGTTTACGTAACAAGTCATAATTTATGATCCAAACTTTACTGAAGAGGTTAACTTTTCAAACCCAAACGTAACCCATAGCAGGTCAAATCTGAAAAACTTGTCAGGTTGATCGTCCCATTTGCAACCCTAACCTCAACTAAGACCCGATCGATCAAAGGGTATATGCCTGACAAGACTCGAAACCCAATCAGCCCTAATTTTAAAATCAAATAGATTTTTTATTTTATACATAAAGTTAAGTCGGGTCGACCAAACCTTTCGCAAATCAACCCTGTCAAATAGACCTTTTCCATC
Organism: Chloranthus sessilifolius; assembly: GCA_021018995.1. Lineage (NCBI taxonomy): Eukaryota > Viridiplantae > Streptophyta > Magnoliopsida > Chloranthales > Chloranthaceae > Chloranthus > Chloranthus sessilifolius. The sequence goes on from CM037589.1 coordinate 28,542,920, forward strand.
ACAAACCTTATAATTTTACCTTTCACCAAACCGACGAGCTTCAAGCCGTGTCAGTTCCAACTAGCACAAAAAGTCTCATATACCTTTTGTTACAGTTTTTAAAATTTTTATGTAATTTAAAATTTTAAAAATTGCACTTTTTTATATTTATGCGATGTGAAGTAATATCTATGCCGTCTAATTTGAAGGCTACAATATAAAGATCGATAGTGTCAAAGATTGGTATGAAAAAGGTGATATCGCCTCTTTAATCGGAAAAAAAAATGACTGCCTTTTTCTTTTCTTTTTTGTTAAAGAGGCGATAACGCCTTTTTTCATGCCAATCTTTGGCACCATCGATCTTTATATTGTGGCCTTTAAATCAGACGGCATAGATATTGCTTCACATCGCATAAATATTTAAACTATGTAGAACGATAAAAATGTAAGAAGGGGTATTTGAGACTTTGCCTGCTAGCTTGAACTGGCTCGGCTTAAAGCTGGTCGGATATTGGAAAGGTGAAACTATAGGGTCTAACGGAAAAGGGTCTAACGGAAAAGGTGAATCTAACAGGGTCGATTTATAAAATTTCCCTTCTTTTTTCCAACCGAACTTGACTGGTCAAGTTTATGCGCCCGACCTGGTTAAAAAATTGTGTTGGGCAGGTCAGGTATCAAGATGATCAAACCCATTGACCGAATTAATATGAGAACTCTCTCTCTCTCTCTCTCTCTCTCTCTCTCTCTCTCTCTCTCTCTCTCTCAATTGGGTCGGGCGGGTCAGAGCATAGTCACCAAATCGGGGATGGGCAATAATTCGGTCAGCTTAAAATTCGAAAAAATCCGGCAAATTCAGACGGGAAAATATTCGGAGGAAAAATCAGTGAAATTTTTTTTAAAATATAAATAAAATGATTTTAAACTACATAAATTTCAAAGAAATATTAATTTTTTTAGTAAGTCGCAACTTTTTTGAAAATTTGAGAATTATTCACAAATTTTTGTGGTCAGGCAAATTTTCAAAATATTCGCGAATAATAAGGATTAATTCATGAGACCTTAAATTCGAGAATTATTAGCCAATTTTTGTGACTATGCGTCAGAGTTTGACTTGATGCATCTAATGATCTCTCTCTCTCTCTCTCTCTCTCTCTCTCTCTCTCTCGCTCTCTGATATGGTAGGTCCTAATTGCTGAGAAGGATTGTCATTGTTGGCACTTGGCAGTAGATGGGTTTTAACTTCTAATGGCTTAGATGGTCGGTTATAATAGCTTCATAGAGAGGTTTTAAAGGCAATCGGACGTATGCACTGCAATAGATTTGCACGTGCGCAAGCAATTTTTATATTACTAAATTTTAAAAGGGCAATGGACAAATAAACTCAATTGTAGTGCCATGGTGGTGCCAAGTGACTGGGTTCTTCTTAAGGGTTCACCAATACCAGTTTACTTTCAGAGCGTTTTTTTTTTTTTTAAATATTCCACATGTATGACCATTAATTTAATGGATTTTCTTTGAAAAAATTTCACCATAAATTTTAGGTACCATTGGTCATGAATTGATATAAATTTTTTTTTAAAGGTTTTTGATCGATCATGTCCACCTTCTGCTATACCAATGATGATGATGATGATGACGACGAGCTTCCTGATGCAAAAATTGATAACTTGAGTTTGTATTGGGGGAACATGAAACGAAAACAAAGTTTGATACAGTAAAGAAGGATAACTTCTATGCAAAAGCATCATAAGATTTGTGAGACCATCTCACAAATAATCTATATCCCCATTTGACAAAGAAATATTCAGGTTTCCTGCCCTAGGTTAATCAACTCTTCTCACTAAAAAAAATTAAGAACCAAAAAAAAAACACTTCCTACAATCTCCAACCCTCCATTTTACATAATCAACACATTATCCTCTTACTCTTTTTTGTAGAATTTCTGGTTTCCTCTATACAAGCTTCTACATCACAACCAAAAGTCACTGGATATCTGCACACAATAAATAGAGCGGAGTGGCTCACTTACAACTCATTAGTACAGAGTTTATGACATGCATGATGAGGCGGAAACTGGCGACATCAGATGGGGCGGTGGTGGGGACTGCCCTTTGGTGAGCCAATATCCCATAAACCTGCTCAAATATAGCGCGCACATGCACTACAATCATCGGGTCTGTTGGATTAATGGCTACAGCAATATCTGTCATCCAAGCTAGTTTCCGGGATGTCTCTTTGCTGAGATCGCACGATAGCTGTTGGAGAAGAGCTAGCAGAACTCCTTGACTCAGAGGAAGTGGCACAGTAGATAAAATTCCTTGTAAATCTACCTGAAAAAAGGAACAAAGAAATAAATTTTAAAAATAAATAATCAGAAAATCAATCAAAATATAATTTACAGCGTTGATCCAGCAAGCTGAAAACATACAAAAAAATTAGGTTACTGTAAACCTTCATGAAAAAGTGAAGGTTTACATTATCTGCCCAAAACATTACATCAAAAGCAAACAATTTTTTTATCAATAGGTTGTCACCGGAATTCATAAAGATTAGCAAGCTTATGAAGAAGCTTGTATCCAACCTCAAGCTGGCCAGGTACCCGCTTCAAGAAGCGGGAGACCTGAGTTCGAATCCCCCCTTGAGGCCACCCTTATATCTCATGCTGACTTGGGGTGCGAACTTACCCCTGGGATTAGTTGGGCGCTTTAAGAGTCCCGGACACCCAGGTTATCCAAAAGAAAAAAAAAGAAGAAGCTTGTATCCTCACTCCTTCCAAAACCTTCAGCTTTCAACATGATTTGGTGGCTAAAAGGCAAGTCATAAGCTTTGATAATCTTACGATGCCAGTAGGGAGAGTTAATCCCGGTATTTTATTAAGAAACCAAGCGAAACCAAAAAGAACATAGTGTCAAACAGAAACAAAAATTATGATAACCATAGTTCCCCCAAGATAAAAGCCAAACAGGATTTAAGATTTATCTGAGCCCACAAATCCACAATAAATGGAAAACCTAAAGCATTATACTCGCGTATCACCCAATTTTGGTAAAAGAAAATAAATATGTTCTTCCAAGATAAATGATTGAAAACAAAACACACCTGAGAACATAACCATGACACAATAGAAACATCACTTCTTTGGAGGGCTCCCGTGAACGCATCCTCAAATTTGCGTTCGGATATCAATCTTGTTAGCTCTTTTGTCGGATCCAAAGGTGCCTCTACCTGTTGCATAGGAGTTGGAGATGAAAAATAAAAGCAATAAATACTCTCGAATGGGCTAATGGTCATAAAAATTTGGAGCCACCTACAAAGTCTCCTGAACCATTTTAACTTTAATGGAAACAAGTACCCAAACAAAATAATTAGGCATTACCAACTCGTGGAGATGGTTAAGAAAAGCAAGGAACCAAGAAGAAAATAATTACACATTACCATCTCATGGAGACCACCCAAAGGTCCATTGCTTTGTTGTGCAACCAAAGGATTTATTGCCTTGGTGTTTGCACTGGCAGCTGCAAGAGCTACTAGTTTGCGCTGCCCATCAGCGAGTTCTCCAGTCAGGGTTTGAGTGATTGATGATGTGGAATTAATAGCATCCTGTGAGTCCCAAAATCCTAGTTAGCAATAATATTTTTTAAGAACTGTAAATAAGTATATTACAACAGCCATACACATGGTTTGCATTCCACCGTTCATTTCAACAGCCATTGACTATGGTTAGCAATAATATTTAAAAAAATGTAAATAAGTATATTACAACAGCCATACACATGGTTTGCATTCCACCGTTCATTTCAACAGCCATTGACTATCATGGTTATTGGTGATTAAAATGGTTTTTCCTTTTTTCTTTTTGGGTCGTCTTGGATCGACCTTGTGCACGTCCACATGGAACCCAAGCATGTACTCCAACTGGTACTGTCCCAAGCTCCTGCTTCATATGTATATACATACACACTCTATTCCTTGGTAATCGAAGCCCAAAGATCTATGAACTAGCTCATGCTTGACTAGCCAAGAGGATAAACGAACCTGCATCTTCTTGATCTCTCCCACATTTTTATTTGTATGGGTATTTCAATTTATGATGAAATTTATGAAGATTGGCCCGTTGTTTGTTATTCTGCACAACAGCATCCTGCCTAATTCACTAATTCGTAGGAAGATACTGAACTTGTCTATCTGAAAAAGATTTCAGAAGGTCTATATGGCGATTGATAGAGTAATCCTTGATCATAATTCCCCCAAAAATGATCCTGGAGGTTGTGTAATGCTTACTCTCAAACTCTTCGTTTACACAGTAGTAATATTCTTTCTTTCTCTCTTCATCTTCGGATTCCTATCTAATGATCCAGAATGTAATCCTGGACGTGAGGAATAAACAAATAAGAAGTTTTCGTTTTTCCTTCTTTAATTTTTGAATTTTATTATTTATTTTAAGATTTTATTTATTCCATACATTTCACTACGTAAACCAGGAGATCAAGACTTTTTCGAATTCGAAAGAGAAATCTCGAGTGATCATACATTTGTAATGTATTATATGTCCCATAATAGGTCCCATTCTTCTACCCTTTCCCGGGAGTCAATGACTACTCATAGCTATTACCTTGACACCAAAGAAGAGTTCGACCAATGCTTTATTTCTGTCCTAGTTGATGCTGATTTGACATTAGAAGTATATTGATTGTTCCCTAGTAACATAATACTTTTGCCTGAAAGTACTATATATTTGATTCCACCCATAAATCCATTCTTCCCTATGAGTTCCAGTATCCATAAGAATTTTCGTTCTTACTGTGCAATTGTTCTAGCATATATATATATATATGGAAAATTGACAGATGACTCAAATCATCTCACCATACACGTCGTGCATTGACGAGCGAGTGTATGGCTGGGATACTCGAGTCACGTGGTGACTCAAGTCAGAGAATCATCACCATATTATATATATATATATATATATATATATAAAAACTGGCCTTTGCACAAAACCTCAAACTTGCGATTGCACGTCTCTCACGATTTGCACACAAAATAACTGAAAATTTTGCAAAATGCTCTCTCACTCATATACATATCCCAATTCAGAACCAAAACCATCCAAAAAAACAAAAACAACCGTAAAGAACAACAGAGGAAATGCCCACCACTCTCAAACCTGCCCCCCACCGTAATATTATAGAGATTGGGTTCTCTGTTAATTTTACAGACACTGAGATCGGTTTTCTGGTAAGTGGTAACTCTGAAGGACAACGGTATTAAAACGGTGTTTCCGAAAGGGATGACTAGCGATCTTTTTGTTACCACTTATCAGGAAACAAAAAAAAAAAAGAGTAGAAGAAATGTAACCCACTCCCAAACCGTCTCTCCCTATCATCCTAGAAACCCTAGCTAGGGTTTTAGAAGTTTAGCAAAGAATAGCCATGTCGGTCTTGGTAATCTTGCTGAGCTCCTGGCACAGAGAGAGAGAGTGGAGACGGTCACGCCGGATTCGATTAGCAAATTGAAATCATGACGAGGATGCAAGGATTTGATCAGCCTGAGTATTGACCGTGGATCAAAATCTTGGTTTTCTGATACGCATTGTCCACCATCAATACCAAGACGATACGGATCAGTATGCCGATACAATGAAAAAAAAGACATTGGGTATATATCGCCGATACGTACCCAATGTATTGTGCACCGCTGGCCAGAGATACCGATACGTATCGGGCGATACGTATCAGTATCGTCTGACATTTTGACCCATGGTCATGACAACCATGCCAGACATGATGAGCAAATCAAAATCATAAAGATGGAGAGAAAAGAGAGGACGCATCCACATCAAGATCGCTCTGCTTGGGGAACTTGATGCCTGAGTAGGAGACGTGATCACTCTGCTTGAAGAGCTTGATGCCGTAGGCATTGGTGTGTGATGGCGTGATCTCACATCCTAACAACTTCAATCATGGATTACCATGGACAGTATTAGATTGATTTACATGATTATCAAGCATTGGTAATAATTCCCCATATATGTGCACACACCCTCCACATATTTATCAAGAGATGCTCATGTAGCACTGTTCTATAGTTTCCATTTTCTCTATTTTTCTACATAATAAGGAAAATGCAGGTTCTCTCCAGAATAAAGTTCTGCTTGAACGTGCACATGCATACATGAGTACGCATAGATTATAAGAGGCATCGTATACATAGATTTAGAGCTCTAATTAAGAGAAGGAAGCGATTCAGACAAACAAAATGATGCAGTTTATGAAACAGTCAAACATGACCACATCCACACAAAAAGACTACATACCCTCAAAGCAAAAAATACTAATAATAATAAAATTACATACCCTCAAAGCAAGTGCCAAAGGAGAATGTGTGGACTCAAACTGCTGCTGAGCAGCAGTTGTGTGTTCGACCATTCCTTTCTGAAATGTGGTATCAACTTGCTCAAACATCGCTTTGCATGACATCTCAAATGCAGGAATCACTGATGACTCCAGGCTAGACCTCAGAACGTCCTGCATGTTCATCACGATTATTGTCCTCAAAGTTTGCAGGATAAAATACTTCTTTACTTTATTTCATCATCATCATATATCTAAAATGCTCATATTTTAAGAGAATATAGAAAACCTTAAAGTTCATAACATATTACAACACTGCACCTAAAGATAGTTCTCGTCAGAGACTGAGCTCTCTTAAGAGAATACAGAAAACCCTTTATTCCTCCTGCTTTGAAATTGAGTTCCAAATCAAACTATCAAAGCTAAATGGTTCACAATTAAGACATGCATGCTGCTTTGCCCATAACAATTCTTTCTGATTAATTTTTCTCTCTGAAAGAATAAAATGTTAACTTTATAATCTTGACATATTTTCCACCAGAACTGCAACGAAGTAAAGCTCTAGGTTGAAGGCAATATCACCATGTAAAGGAATGTGAAGGTTGATCTTATGTTTCAATGGTGATGATGCTAATAGGTAGCAATTACAATTGAAACTAAAAATGTAAATATAACTCGAAGTAGATGGGTGTAGCTACATTCATAATTACATTTGAGTTTGTATTTCATAGATTGTTGGGTACCGCCGACGGTACACTGACCAATCTCAGTTCACCAGTAAGAAAAAACCTTGTGACAAGCACATAATTTTGTCTCCATGAAATCCGTGTTTGTAAGCATTTGACCATGTAGACAGACTGAAATTGATCCCTGAAACTCAGTGGGGGAGGGGGCGTGTAAACAACAACCCGTCTACCTAGTACAAACTCTACAAAATTACATACACATGGTTGTTAAAATCATACGATTCACGATTGATTGAATCATATATGCAAAACGATTCACATTGTAGATAAATTGTTTTCCACTTGAATCATACAATTGAATTGTCAATCATATGATTCAAATTGCAGGTTGGATATTTTGTTATAAAATTTAGAAAATCTAATTTATATGGTGGTTAGTAGGGGTGTCACTTTTAATTTGACTTAAAATGAAGATTTTTGAAATCGTGAATTATACGGTAAAATTTTCAAGATTGTCGAGTTTTCAAGCATATCCATCCATGTTTATATTTAGTTCCTTTTATTGTCTTCTTTCATAATTTAGTGATTTTCATATTGAACGCACAAAAATTACATTCAAACAAAATACAAGTTTGAAAAGAAGAAGTGGGAGGTTATACTATATACCATTGTATGTTGTTGACTTGATGATGTAGTATCTCGTTCCTTAAATCATATAATTAATGACACGTCAATTTATCATCATGCTCAATTAATAATGCTTGAAGCTTTAAATATGGTTTTATAAGCATACTGCTTTCTTTTTGCTTATTTTTTAAACTATGATCCTTGGTCTACAGGTCAATTTAATTAAAATTTAGCAAGTGAAAAGAAAGAAATACACCATATTCACATTCATATGAAAATGTTTATATAAGTCGGCATGGAAATGAATGAGAATTGAGTATTTATTTCATTTTCATAATATTGAACATATTTTTACAATTTTTTTTCTTTTCCCAAAAAATGCATGCAAAAGGTGATATTTTTTGGCATATAGCCTATTGAAGTAAGAGGTGTCAGGGTAAATTGACTAACACTTTTGTATATACCAAAAAAAAAATAAAATTTGCAGATTGCTATATATATAAGATAATTGATTTCTGTAAAACTTACAAACCTGGAGAACTTGCTTGCCAGAAGTTTGGAACTGTACTTGAATTTGCCTAGCCACCGTAGTTTCAAGTTTTGAATTAACTGTCTTTTCCAGCTGACTTACTGCCTTCTCTCCAACCCCTCTCTGCACGGAAAGCATCAATGAGATCCCAACTGATGCAAAGATAACTGCAACCATAAGGATTAGCATTTTACAAGGCTTGGAATCTGAACCTGAACTGAGTCAGCAATAGCTGATGAAACAGCTTTCTCCACTATTGGGGTAATCGCACGAGCTATGGCTGGTCCTACAGCAGTAATTTCTTTCTTCAGCGTCCTTTCTATTATGGCAGGTAAATCCTTGTTCATACAATTGGAGATCAAATTTGTTATCTGCTGTATCCGCTCCCGTTCAAGCTTTTCATATTTTGCATTCTCCTCTTGGAAACGTGCCCATAAAGCATCGATATTAGCTTTAACAGCTTTCTCCATGCTCCGGCCTAAGGATGCCTCAACCCTTCTCCCTTCTTTATTTACAGGAACTGCCACCATCATCGTCATTTGCTTCTGCATTTCCTTTTGCATGGTCATAAGCTACATGATAAGGCCAAATTACAAAGTTAGAGAACAAAGTATGTAGCCACATATAGTTGAATATGGCGACAGTTAACAGCAGAGTTCATATAAATAAAAGAGGCCTGGGGATATGGGTTTGCATGCTTGGTGGATCCATGCATTCGAATCAATTGCGGTCCATATGACACCCATCCAAGGGAATGGGTGCTACAGCAACTTGCCCAAGGATGATTAGAGACCTCCCAAATAAATTGGGCCTGATCCAATGCATATCCACTGTCCAAAATGTGGTCAAAGGAGAAAAAATTTAATGCACCAGGATGTGTGGGCAGTACTTAAAACTTGACCATCATTTTGACAACCAAAAAGCTTATTTAAAAAAAAAACTTATAGATCACATGCCACATGGCACATGATCCCAAAACAGGTGTTGTTTTGGAATTGGGATCACATGACACGTGGCATGTGATGTGGGATTCGAATGCATGGTTCATCCATGAATTCGAACCCATACACCATTTTCCCTAAATAAAAATTGGCTTTCATTAAATCTCAAACAGAAAAATGTCTATTAATCATCTAAATTATTAACACAAATACGAAAAATAGTTTTACACTCAAATCCTAATGAATAGTATTGCAAGTGTATTTTGTACTGTTTGTACCAAGGATCAAAATTTCGGGTTTCATTTCGGTTTCAGAGGAGACCGAAACCGGAATTTCAACCCCATACAAAAATGACCGAAATTTCGGTCCCATATTATCGTTTCGGTGGGAACCAAAATTGATAATTTCGGCCGAAATATCGGTCATTTCGGCCGAAATTTTGATCCTTGGTTGATATTTCGGCCGAAATTTTGATCCTTGGTTTGTACAAATGTCAATCGGATTGTAAACTTTCCGTAGTAATGGTTGCTTCACATCAGCAATATAAGCCAAGAGAGATGATCCATAAAAGCCTATCCTTGCTAAAACATGAGGCTGGAGAAGTTTAGTTATAGACATATTTTTCATACATTGCACGACCATTGGTAGAGTTTTCACGGTGATCAAAGTGAAAAAGTTGTTTAGAATATGATCATCACTAAAAGATGCTGACAAGCTCAAGCTCAAAATGGGAAAAAATCAAAAAGCAGCCAACTATCCAAGGCTATATAAATTGAATGGTTCAAAATGGATAATGATTTACTAGTGAAACCTAAAACAACAACAAATGATGTGAAACCATCTTTATGAAGCCATATATTGTTAGGAAGGAAATTCATCGGAAAGCTACAAATGATGGGTTAATGAATTAGTACACGTTTCATAAATGAATGTAGTCGTAGTACAGAGGAACCTGGACCTTAACCTACCAAAAGAGAAGGCGGTAATTACATTCTGATGGCTAGATTCATTAAGGCAGCTCGAAAGGTCAGACTTGCTTCTGTATTTTTTGGTGGGCAAGGATGATATGAAAGTCACCCAAATCCCAAGGTCTTATCACGTTGCTCCTTCCAATTCAGCTACAGGATCAAATCCTAGAATTTAAGCACAACTGCCTCCAATTAGGGAATCCAATATGACATTGATCTTATTCAGAAGGTTGGAAGTCCTCCCCTTTATCATAAGCAGGTCGGCTTGAACTCATCAAGTCGGTTCTTCATAGTCTTCAAGTTTATTGGAGTGCCACTTTTCAATTACCTCTTTGAGCCATTTCCAAAATAAAATCTTTATTCGCTAGATTTCTTTGGCCAGGTCCCTCTCTTGCTCAATCCATACATCCTATAAGTTGGAATAGTGTGTAGACTGACGAATGAAGGTGGCCTTGGTAATCATCGAATCAAGGATTGGAATAAAATGGATATGATAAAATTATTCTGGAATTTAGTGAATGACAGTGACTCTCTTTGGGTCAATTGGATGAAAGGAAGATATGTTGGGAATGGTGATCTTCGATCTATTTCGATTCCGAATGATGCCTCATGGGCAAGGCGAGGCACTATGAATGTGAAAGTGGCCATAAAATATATAAAAGTTGAAATTGGAGATGGCTCTTCAACTTACATGTGGAGAGACCCTTGGCTTGAGGGTGGCCCAATTATAGCACAATTTGGTACTGTTCGTCAATTTGATAGGGATTCAATGTCAAGGTTAAGACATTTATAATGGTGTGGAATGAGTGATTCCACTACCGTACACTGAAAAAATGAGCAAAGTGTGAAACTTTATTTCATCTCATCCTTACCGTAAACTAATAAGGCGAACAACGTGATTTGGACTCCCAAGAGCTCCAGAAAATTTAAGTTCTGAAGTGCATGGAAGGTGATGAGAGAGGCTCACCACAATGTGGAGTGGTATAACATGCTTTAGAAGAAAAATAGTAGTCCTAGATATGATTTTTGCACTTGGATGACCTCGAATAAGAAATTACTCACGATTGAGAATCTACGAAAGCGATGATGCATCATCCTTCTAGGTGTGCCCTTTGTTGGTCAGATAGAGAAGATAATGATCATTTGTTCTTTAAGTGCTCGTTCACTAGTTGGATTTGGAGGTCTATACTCACTCAATGTGAAGTCATGTGCAACTCACTAGGCAATATTCATGAGGAAGCTACTCGGGTGAGGAATTGCAATAAGACTAGGTACATTTCTGATTTAATAAGGGTGTGTTTGGCATAGCTCCCTGGAGCCTAAGAATATTGGAATTACCCTGTAGGGAGCAATCTTTTAGACAGTTCTGTTGCAATATGTGTTGTTTGGCAACATTGTTCAAAGAGCAATTTCAAAACTCCCCTTACAGAAATTGTTGTTTGGTAAAAAATAAATCCTTAATGGCAGATTGTAGTTAATTGACTAAAATGACCCTAAAAGTATTCAAGGAGCAATTATAAGGACTTGTGTTGTATAAAGTATAAACCATGGTACCCAAGATATTTTGAATGAAATATATTGCAATGATTGACAGCTAGTTGAACTCCTTAGATTGATCACTAGGGATGTCAACAGGTCGGGTTGACTCGATATCTGACCCGAGCCAATATTCTATTAGGCGGGAACATAAGCTTGGCCTGTCGGGTCACATTGGGTCAGATTTTTTGGTTGGATCGAATTGGTCCAGTGAACTAACTAATCAGGTCGGGTAAGGTGCACCATTGGGTTGATTCAAGCATATGCCATTTTCTTATCGGGCAACCAAAATTTTGACCGACCAAACTCATTTAGCCCTATTGATCACAGATATATGCCACATTATATGATCAAAATTCAAGAATCGACAATACAAAAGATGTTAGTGTTCAACATGTTAGTCTCCCCATCTTTTCTTCTCCAACGAAAAAACCCAACAAAGGGAAGAATCATCACCCGTATCCTAAAGCTCAAATGAAAAATTCCAACGTAATTTGGATCCCGTCTTCCGCTCCCCGCAATGCAACTTTGTAAGAGCAGGTTTCATCTGCTCTTTTCAAATAGGCCCTTTTGCACCTCTAAACTCTGCTTTAGAGCTAAGAGCTGCAAATTATCCTACACAACAAACAGCTCTTTAACTCTGTGCGAGAGTTAAGAGCAGCTCTTAGGCCCTTAAGAGCAAAGCCAAATTCAGCCTAAGGCTGCCTTCTCTTCCATGATTTATCACATATGGAGGAAAAGAAAATTTAGTATTTTTGAAGGGGAAAGCAAACATAAAAAACTCTTCTCAAAGTTATCACAGAAGACGTCTTCATTAATTTTAATGGGTATGGCTTCAATAACCCAACGATGTTGGATTTCAAGGTTGCGATCAAATGGGGTCTCAACTTTAGAGATAATGGCTGATATGCATTGTATAGTTTTTCTTTGTTTTCTGTATCTATTGTATCATGGGTGATGGTGATGATTAGATACGGTATTATTTTTGGTATATTCCTTAATGTACCCCTATTTTTTCCTTTGAGCTTAATAAAGGGGTGAGGACCCGCCAACCTCAACGCGCATATAAAAAAAAAACAGATCTTACTTAGGCTGTAGTTTATTGATAGTTCATCAAAGGATCCCTAATGAATTTTATTTATTTTTTATCTGTGAGCCCTAATGAACATTTACATAAGAAAGTTAATGATTTGTCAAAGAAAGGCTTTTATCAGGAAATCATGAATCCATGAGTTGTGTCTTCCCTTTTAATGCTAAACAAAGATGGGTCTTGGCATACGTGTGTAAGTGAGCAATAAATAAGGTTATTGTTAAACATTGATTTCTGATGTCTAAGTGAGTTCAAAGGCGTTTACAAAGATTGATATGCAGAGCCATTAACACCAAATTCACACAAGGTTAGAAAGTGAAAACTAACCAAAATAGACAAAGGGTGGTTGTATGAGTGGTTTGTAATGCCATTTGAGTAATTGAATGCAACAAGTCCATGTGTATGATGAACAAAGCTCTTGAGCCACTTAATGGGGAATTTCTAGTGGTTTATTTTTTAAATCATAAATTAGAGTAAATTTCTAGTGTTGTGGCTCGTATGCAACACCTCCTAAGGTTTTCGAGATTTTGCAAAGGAAAAACTATATGTGAACAAAACCAAAGTCACAACCATACTTGATGGCCTACTCCGATTAATCTATGAAGTGTGAACTTTTTTTCATAAGTTGGCAGCATTCTATTGTGGATTCACTGTAAAATCTCAGCAATTTAACTGCACCTATAACAAATTATTTGAAGGAAAGTGCATTTTATTAGATTAAGAAAGCATAGAAAACTTCTGAATAAAGAAAAAACAATAAGTCACCTATACTTGCTTTATTGAGAAAGCTCCCAACCCAATAGTTTTGTTTGATGATGACTGATGAGGTTCAGATGGGGCGAAGGTGCATCATTTGTTCATTATAAACTAGCGTGTCGGAATTGGAACCATTTTCTTAATATTTTCAATGTGGATTAGGTTACACATTTTGGGCATCCAGGATGTTTCTGATCGAAGGTCGCCTCTTATGGTGCATGTAACGGCTATCAATTATAAGTGGGGTGCACTGGGGATGAATGATCACAATATTTCTTATGGCACTAATTCTAAATATTGATGAATAGGATCTAGGGCCGCGTCATTGTGTGGGTGGTGTTTCACACAGAGTTTTGGTTCTCTAATACCAACAACTTCATTGAAGTTGGAAGGCCACTATAGTGACAAAAGAGTAGGGCCAATGGCCCAAAAGTGCAACTTATTCAACCAAAACTTCAATGATCCTTGATAAACCTGGGAAAGGCTTGTGTTGGTGGTGTCGCTTGTGATCATTGGAATTTTATCATTCTATCCTATTTCGTCAACTGGATGTTGAAGGTTGCTATGAGGCCGAAATTCTCATAATAACTAACAGTTGCATATATGTACGGTGCACCTGAGTGCTAGATCAAGTGGTACGTGATCCGAGTTGGCACACGACCTCCAAGGATGCATCAGTCCACATAGGTTTTTAGAAGAAAAAAATTGAAAAAACACATGTATACAGCCCTCATTTCACAGGTCAAAATATGGGGTTTTCTTAAAGATAACATAGACCATGAAACAGATTTAGATTTTTTAATTTAATTAGTTGATGATCGATCCGATGAATGTGCACATGGCACCCAATTGAGTCAAACGCAGGGTTCATCCCTGCATTCAAACGCATATCCCTGGTATATATATATATATATATATATATATATATAGAGAGAGAGAGAGAGAGAGAGAGAGAGAGAGATTCACAGACATATACACAAAGTACAGTTGAAATAATCACCTGGTTCAGCATCTCTTGCAAAGCTAGAATCTGAGAAGAAAAAGTTTCTGTGGATGGAACATTTGAGCTACTAGCTGGTTCATTTGAAGAATCTGCGGAGTTGAAAGGACTTGGAGAAGCGGAAGATGTGCCAGACACTTGAGACGATTTTACTTTTTGTTTCTTTCCTTTTGCAGTTGATGAAGGTGATTGTGAAACTGCCATTGTGGTAGGAGATTCAGGAACTATTCTGGGCATATCCTTTGCAGAATCTTGAATTTCTTCCTCACCAGCATTGGAAGGCTGCTCCAATGACTCAGGAATGCCTACTTCTTCAACTTGGCGAGTTTCCTCCACACTGAAAATCTCCGTAGACAGTGAGCGGCACTCTCTAGCTATCTCCACGCTGAGTTCAGAAGCCTGGGAGTAAAAGGATTTGTCCTTTCTTTCTGCAACGTGAATGTGTGGTTCTTTCTGAATGCCAACTTCCTCATGCTGGCTCGATCCACTCTCACCCACAACTTTAAGTTCCACTTCTGCCCTCTCCACATCATTGTTAACAATAACATCTTGAACCTTTGCTTCGCCCTCTTTGATGCCCAAGCTAACCTGACTATTCTCTGAGGAAGATACTGCCCTTGATAAAATTTCAGACGGAGTTATCAGGTGTGTCGGATGTTTGAACGGGATAGTAGAATTTGGCGCTATAGTAATATCACTTTGCACAACTCTAGTTTCATCTTTTACAGAACTGTCGTCTGAGGAAGGAACATCAGCCATGTTCGAAAGGTTAGAATCAGCTCTCCTATCAAGAACTGGCATGTCTCCACCACGATCACCGATTGGAGGAACCCGATCAAAGCTATTTGATGGGTTTCTGAACATAGCAAGCCTTTCTGTCAGCCTTGGACTCAAAGGAAGTGGTGGGGATGTAACATTGTCAGCATCTCCAGTCACAGGTGGCAAAACACTTGGTTTGCATTCCACACTTGAAGTAGCCACTTCGGGTATGCAAGGAACATTTGTTGCACCCTCAGAGCTGCTTACAAGACTCGGAGGCTTTGAAGCAGCACTTCCTACAGGCATCTCTGCCAAGGTATTCCCAAGAGACGTCTCCAACACAGTGAACCCATCTGAACTAGGTCCCTCAAAACCACGAGATATAGGGGAATCCTTCTCTAATTCCATATTATCCAGCGGTGGTGGCAAGCACTGAGACAAATCCATAGCATACTGTTGAATAGCCTGAGTTTGGACACAGTAAACCTGAATAATATGTTCCCCATCAGGCAAGCAGTCACTTGTTCCTGTGAGACTCAAAATGGGCATTGTGACAGTAAACTCTGATATATAATCCATGCGTGTAGATGATGGATGTGGACCATATTCTACATGTATGGCATATATAGCATTCTTCTTGGCATTTGCAAGTAGAATAAGACCCGGCCGCGCCAACACAACAACTTGATTGAAAAATGCGTCTTCAACTTTATTTACAGAAGAGCTCTTCAAGTTCAAGGTCTGAGTGCACTGCCACGATTCAGAATCACTAGGCAACAACCAGCCCTCTTCGCTTGCGGAGGACCAGACCTTTACTTCACGATTTAGATGACCCTACGAAAGAAATCAAAAAGGAAAAGAGAAAAAACTTTACCTTCTATTGCCTGTATTAATATCTATTATAGCATTAGAAAGTATAATGCCTTCAAAAAATAGAGAAACCCACAACACAAAGATGCGTTCTCAATTGAAAAACAAAACAAAAAAAGCTAAAACATAGTAGTAAAACTTATGTTTCAAGCAAATATATACTGTTGAGAGTGTACATTTACTGAACTAGCAGATCAAGAGAAGTGGAGAGCCATACTGCTGTTATAAGAACAATGTGATCGGGCCGGTGAGGTGCTGTCAAGAATGTAACCGAGTTAACAGGGAGACCATCATGCGGCCTCAGTGTCACAAGGGGCATTGCCTTCCGATCTTCCCAGATCTTTACCTGTTGTACACAGTTCCATAAAGCAAGTAGTAAAAATGAAATTTCAAGTCTCCAAATCACACAGGAAGTACGGATTAAGAAAACAGTAGAAGTTAAAGAAACAAACAAGTTAGATTGAGATTTCATGTAGTTATTAGATGATATGAATAGTGTGATTTTTTATTCCAGTAAGTGGAACAAGTACATGAATAACAGAAAAAAGAAAGGATCATATGGAATGACATGTCAATAATAAGTATTTCCATTTTTCAAACTTTTTACATCATTTGATCCATGACCCACTGGAACAAAACAAGGCCAGACCAAGGCAGGGAAATAAAAGAAATTTTTGGGCAAAATCGAAGAGGTATTCATTCTGTTGGTAACATCTGCTTCAAATCATTATCTAAATCGAATTGCAGATAAATTTTGTATATGCCTATAGAATAAAGAAAAATATAGAACTTTATCAATATTTGCTTCACATCCGTAGAATAAATAACGAGGAATAAAGATTTTCATTTATCTTTACTTCATGTGTCGCATAAACTTATCCATTTGCAAGGGAGAGATAGTTAAGCGGACTAAAAGGTGGATTGCCAAATTGTAGGACAAGTTCTTTGTATCAAGGGTCCGAATCCCTCTCTCCAGTCCTGATCATTTGAGATTTCTCCCTTCACATTCAAAAACATTTTGCATCACAACTCTTCTTTTTTTTCTTTTTTTTGTATGACCGTGGGTGTCCGGGCCAGCTTGCGCGCACCTCGACTAATCCCACAGGGCCCGGGAGCTAACGACCAGGTAATACTCCAGTGGCCCGTGAGGGGACTCGAACTGGTGACCATTGGGGAGCCAATCCAAGGCCTGACCAACTGAGCTACCCCTTTATCAGGATAAAACCATAATTGTTTCGTTTGAAAGAACAAATTGAAGAGCTATGAGAAAATACAATGGTCAAATCCACTCAAAATATAGTACATACCGTGAAATCGACAAAGAATGTGAAGAAAATACTAAATACAAGACAAAGACCCCAACCACAGGCAATATAGTTTCTAAACTGACATTTTAATTTCAGTTTCTCCTGAACGCCTGATGTCAAATATGTTCGAAGCTCTTTCAACCAGAATTGGTATTACGAGTTACACAGGAACTCATTATGATGATAAAAGTAAGCAACTTCACTAGGTGGGAACTGACCCAAGGCAAAATTTAGGTAATTTATGAGTAATATTCCTTAGAGCTCAAACAAAGTTGAAAAATAAAAGCCCTCTGACATAACATCCAGTTTACTGATATATCTATCACAATATCCATTCTAACTTTCAAGAAGAACATAACCTAGACCATGGATACACCTCATAAGTAGCAAGAGCAGTAAAACAATTACACAAGATATACAGACCGTCCCATCTTTTGATGCAGAAACTAGACGGCTGGTCATCCACTGACACATAGATAAATCTGTCACCTCCCCTTCATGTTTACCGACAAATTGGACTCCATCAATCAGCTTCTCACCTGGGCACTTAAGAGGTTCCTCTGCTGAAAATACTTCACCTTTTCCCACTTTTGTTGAGTCAATTTTTAACACACGCTTTCCAATTCCAACAACCAAAACCTCCTGTGAAATAAAGTTCATAAATAAATAATTAAGAGATTTGCCGACAACTGGATGAGATCGACATTCTCCTATTCCGTTGAATTATTACCAACACTAAATGACTCCAATAAGTTACAAGTGTTATTAGGAAAAGTCTGACCTATCAACTATAATTTTTCAGGCAATATCTGATTAATAGTGCCAGAGTAAAAGTCAGTATTACTTGTTTGTGAGAGTGCCAACAGACACGTGGATGAATTGATTCGCCATCTCCTATTATCTGAATGGCAAGGATAATTTTTCCTGTTATCTGTGGCTTCCCTTCATCATCAGGACCTTCATTGATCTTCCATACAAAAACCCTCCCATCTATGCTTGCACTGAAGAATTGAAGAAAAAGAAAAGACAAAAAAGACATGAGTAACATTGCCATTAAATACCAGATTACAAAGAAAATTTATGTGCAAAGAAGAAGAAAACGAGGAAGAAGTAATATTGCTATGAGTTGGTAATAGGTTCCCAACCCGAGTGTCCAGTTATTTATGAGCTCGAAAATCGGGTGAAAGTATAATTTCAACTATTTAATGATTTGGCGCTCAATAATATCTGCACTTTCTCCCTCCTCATCAAGTGGGTTAAGCCTCAGGAACTGTCGGGTTATTTACAACCATTAAAAAACCAGTGAAAGTACACTTTTGGCCTTTCACCAATTTGCTGCTCAACAATATCTGTGCACGTCCCAAGTTGTCAGAGAGAGATTGACCCGAGTACGAGGGCTGGCACTCGGGTAGGATACCTAATACCAACTCTATTGCCATTAAATTCCAGATTATGAAGAAAAATTAAGTGCAAATAAATAGGTACCTGGCCAAAAGGTGAACATCCTCAGCAAAGAAAGCCATGTCTGTGACCCTCTGTCAAATTTGACGGTATCAAAACAAATAGTTAAAACATTTGTGAAAACTGAAGGTCCAGAAATATTATCAGCACATGAAATGGTACGTCAAATTATCACACAATGATAGTTGATGAGATCTAGTGCTCTAGAGAAATCCTCCACACAGGTTCAAAGAAAATCTTATTGCTCATGCATATACGAAAAATGATAAAAAAGGGGAGATAAGAGATGGACAGATATATAACATCAAATTATGAATGTAGAAATCAGGAAATGCAGCGCAAAAAATATAGGATCAATTCAGACCAGTATTCTAGTAAAAGGTAACCCCACAAATGCAGATATATGCAACTTGCCAGTTGCCAAATAGTGTGACTAGAATATAGTAACTCAATACTTTTCCAAACTATATAATAAGGACTCTCCATTTCCCAAAAATTTTGTCCTGTTATGTAGAGCACGTACCATATACGAGTGCTAGACACTTGTCGAAACTGATATTATAGCAAACAGTCACCTAAACCAAATCTATTTGTTCCTTTTCCTCTCTAGCATCATCTATACACAAACCAGCTTTGATCACCATCAGGTATGGTCAACAATATTCTCTCATGGTGGAAAGAAATTGGGTGGAATCCATAATCGTTGCTTTTTACCAATTCCTCTATTCTCTGGAGAATTTGATAAGACCAAGATTAAGATAATTATATTTTACTTCTTGTAGTAACCAAGCCAAATGCTAGAAAAAACATATGGTGAAGAGTATGTTTCAAAATTTCCCATGAAACTCCCACAGCTCTCCCTAATCAGCAACACTGCAACTTTTCCATTGAATCACTCCCCTGCTACTGATAATTCTAGTACTGCATCGCGTTGAATGGAGTAGCCCTATGGATTCAGGGGAGGCAATGTTTGAGGCTTCGACCTTAAACCTTTCAAAAGATCAGCAGAGAAAAACTCAAGCCATAACGACGAGCCTTGTAGTTAGCCAACAAGGCCCGTTACTGACACTGTAAAGGCAGCTCCTTCCTCAACACCCGGCCACAGTCCCTTCAAATCTTCAGAGGATGGCTTAGAAGTGCTATACATTCCTAATGAAAAATACATAAATCCTCTAGCAAGGTTTTGCAAATGTGTTCTTGGGAGACCTTCAGACAAAAGTCTTTGATTGACAAAGAATCAGTATGGATTTTCTTCCATAAGGCAGAAGATGCTGCTATGGTGGTCTCGAACAGGGTTGGTTCATTGAAGAATGCCCTCCGCTGAAAAAATAAACCAAAGTTCTAGTGAAAGGCATGAGAGCCTAGCGCTAAAATGGGTAAGAATATTTGGGCTACTGATGCACCATGGTAGTTGAAGTTACAGAGAGCTTAGCGCTGATCATAAAGGAGTGGAGAAATAGGACTCGCAAAGTTGACCACAAATAGATGGGATAAGCCTATGATGATGACAATTATGCACCATGTTAGTTGAAATAAAACGATTCACGATTTGAATTATTCGACAAACTGAATCGATGGATTTCGTTTCAACTAGCATGATTGAATCAGAATCTCATTGAATTGTATATGAGTCGATTGAAACATGTGATTCAACCATAAATTGAACTATTTAAAACGAATTGTACAACTCAACGAGACTCACGCGTGACTGGTATTCATTTATTTTGCTCCTTTTGATAATAGAATTGACTTAAAAGATGTAAATTTTTGCGGTAATATTAAAACTTTTACCAAGTTATTATATCTCAATAGCATAAATTTTTCATCTAAAAGCTCATTCATCCAAGATGATTGGCAGGGATTTCATGTTGGTTTGACTTAAAATATGATTATGGAAATCTTTGGCTCTTAGACAAAAATTTTCATGTTCATAAACTTAGTGATTTATGTTTGACTATATAAGGAATTGTTTCCGTCAAACAAAACACGAATTAGAAAGTCAAATATTGTTACAGTCGTACAATTGTACTTGTAGTTATATATCATCGTAGAGTGTGGACTTGAAGATGTATTAGACAATGACCCATCATCATCATGATCAATTTATATTTTATAAATTTATTCACATTGGTATATTATATAGATGCAGTGGTCATTGTTTATAATTTATATACAAAACCCGAGGAACAAGAGCAAAACATTGGTTAAGTAAACTATGATGGAGACAACATTCTTGGCATGGAGAGAAATGATATTAATGAAGTTTGAAGCTTTAAACATTGTTTTGTGTACCTATTAATCTTTTTGGCTATTTTAGAAACTATGATTCAAGGTTTATGGGTCGATTTTTAAAAAAATCACTTAGTTATGGGAATTGATGAGAATGGATGTTTATTTCATTTTCCAAATTTATAGGTATTTTGTAATTTTGTTCTTGTTTTTATTATTCTTTTTAAAAAATATACCAAATCTTACGATTTACGATTCAATTAAAATTGACCCTCACAACTTTACAATCTGATACAATTTTGACAATCTTGCTATACAGTGGTGGGATCAAATATTTCAGGTCTTCTCTTGCATGGATAGGCTTACCAAGCTTATCCCACAAATGCCCAATCTGAAAAGAACAACAATACCTAGCCTCTAGTCAAAGGAAGCAGATTGTCGCACAAATTGATCAACGTTTGAGATTTCCCTCCCTAAGAAAATCTTAACAACACAGCAAGGGAAGAAAGAAACGAGAGAATTCAGAGGGAAGAAGCATAGACAGAAGACACCAAATAGATGAATGGGAATGCTACCGTAAGCCCTGTGCAAGCACCTACAGATCCTAGGCAAATCTCCGCATTGGTTTCATCTTGCTCTCTATCGCCTACTGCCAAGGAAGAAGCCATGTCGGTAAATCGGCTATAGCAAAAAATTGTCAGATTTTTTAATTTGAAAACCCTTGTAGCAAGGTAAAATAAATCCTTAGAATTTCGGCACTTTTTGTTGTGTTCCAGGTGAGATTTAACATCTCCGACAACCCTCCACACCATTCCGTTACTGGAGAAGATTAAAAGAGAAAGAATCGAAATTCTATAATGGTCATCCCATATTCTAGAATCAAGACCAGCACTACACAAACCTACAGGTATGGAGTACAGCAAGTTATAACCAAGCTAATCAATATGATACATATGGGTGATACATATCGATTACCAAAAACAAGCCTAAGCTATATCTATACCTAGAGGTTTTCAAAAGCCATTAATATCTATAGGTATTGGTGGATATCCACAGATTCTACTACTAATGGCAATACTACATCACTGATATGTATCAGTTTGAAACTGAGAATAGGAACACATGATTCTAACTTTATTTACATTGTTCATAATTAAGATTTGAGACATCAATTCATCACCATCCTTTGCTATTCATTGTTCATAGCTTTATCTGCATCCTTTCATAATACATACAGTATAATATAATAAAAATACTCAATGAACTCAAGTATTCACTTTGTAACAATTTAATTATTAACTAAACTTATTTATAATATATTTAAATTAAAAATCATCTAATTATGCATATTTGCATACAAAAATAGGTCAAGTGGCTTTGGAGAATTAACAATTAAGTTGAAGCCCCATATTGTGTATTGCTAAAGGACAAAATGGCTTCTTGAATGGAGAGCGGGAGATTCAATGAGCTACGATTTTTGGAATGTTGTCACAAAACACATTGTCATCTCCAAGCACGAGATAAGATATAGAGTGGGCAATGGGGAAAATATATATATATATATATATATATATATATATATATATATATATATATATATATATATATATATATATATATAGCTTTAGAAACATATGAGATGCAAATAAAACCATTTTGGTTTCTCCTTGGTTGCCTCCATGAGCTAGTCACCGCTAAAAATTGACTGGGGGCAGATTTCATGGAGATGGCAGAGGAAGAGAAGGTTTAATGGGATACCCAATTACAAAGAAACCTCACAGATGATGAATGCCTGTATCTCGTGGAGCAATTAGGACTTTTCTAATCTGTATGCATCTCTAAAAATGATAAAAACGCCAAAGTAAATAGGTGTTCGATTCTTCAGGGTTATCTCTTATACTTTATGTCATCTTATGTTTACTTGAAAAGAGAGGTGCTCCTGACATTGACATGGGTGGAAATATGGGACATATTGGCTCTTCCTAAGATGGTGACTTTCTCTTGGTTGGCTACCAGCTATCCTCAATAAAATGCAAAACCTTGGCCATCTTCAAAATTGGAGATCTTCATACCCCTAGCTGTTGCCCTCCTTGAAAAGAGAATCTTGAATTGTTTTATCACTTTCTTCTCTACTGCATTTTCCACCTGTCGGTACTTGTGGCTGCTATATTGCCATTGCAGCCAGCACGGAATGGTATTGGTACCAGTGATGGCTACTACATTCTCTGGTTCCAAGGTTGGAAAAATCAGCCAATTCTTGTACTCAAAAAATGGTGTTGGACATGGAAAAGAAGTATTCACAAAGGACCAAACAAACCACTCACTGGCACCAATTTTTTCGGACACCGTAAATGATGATGAGTGAGAGATATTGAATTCCCAAAATCCACCTTCAGGCACATGATCTACCAAATCATGAATTATCCAGGTGGCAAAATCAATGTGCTCTAATATCACATTGTGTACAAGCAACACAACCATTATCACTTTCTTTCTTTTTGGTTTCTGATAACGGGGTATCCGGCCTCTTAGAGCAGCAGATTCAGCCCCCGGGTCTGTGCAGCACCTGCACATCACACGTACCAGCCAGTAGATGTAAATCCCTGCGAATGGCCAACAAGGGGTGGGATCCACACTCCGAAACTCTGCTTCTTGAGGCGTGGTCCTGGCCACTGCACCAATCTCTCTTTCAAATGACCCCAGGAGAGTTAAAACTCATAATTGAAACAATAAAAGTACCAGAATTGAATACAATTCAATAAAAATCAACAAACTAATACAATAATTAATTAATTATCGAATTCAAATTAAAAACACGAACTAATTCAAACAACAAAATTATACCTAATTCAAGAAACAAAAACAAGAGATTCTCGAAAAATCCTATAGCATCGAACCTGAGTGTGGCCTCGAAGCAAAGCCCTCAACGCGGTGTTTATGTTAAGCACACGAATCGCCCCTAATTTCAATCCGTAACATATATACGTCCGATTAACTGCAATCTGACGGCCTACAACAAGTCCAGGATCTGAAATATACTTTGTGATCGGAGTAACTTCGAGTTGCGGCTGCACCTCACCTGGCAACCGTATATCCACATCGTAAACCACACGATCACCAATCAAATGACGCCCCTTCGGTAACTTACTACTCGGCAACCGCGCTGGAGTAGGCTGTGGTGCCGCCAAGCTAACCGGCGGTGCTGATGGAATGGTCGGCGAGATCGGAGAGTTCGCCGCTGCAGAAAATTCCGACGGCAACGGTGTTGTCAACGGTGCTGGGAATTCGTGATTGGAAGGTGCGTTCGTGCTCAATAAAGCCATTAGCCTGGCACCTGGATTAGGGCTTGGAGAGAGGTGCGGGGGAGGGGGAGTAGGATAAGAGATGGGCGGCCTCGGGGCGTGCACGTTAGCATGTGGTTCTTGTGGGTAGTGCAGGTAGTGATGGAATGGTGTGGTTTGGGGAGGGTAGGAGTAAGGGCCCGGCGGCGTAGGATAAGAAGAAGGCGGCATCGGATAAGAGGATGGAGGGTATGCTGTTTGGTTAGGGTTGTTAGGGTTTGGATTGTTAGGGTTTGTTGAGGGTTTGAAGAGCTTGTGCATGTCGAAAGGGCCTGGTTGATTAGGGTTTCCAGCAGAAGCCATTTTTTAGGGGAAGAGAGAGAGAGAGGGAAACAGGGGAGAGAAGGGGGAGAGAATTTATCGTGTATGCTTACGATCTAATGATGGGGTCTTCGACTTGGAATCGATAGCAATCGAACCCAAAACCCCACAATTGAGTTGAAGTGAAGTGAATAGAATGCAGATTGCAGAGAGAGAAGTCAGAAAGGTGGAGAAGAAGACGAGAAAAGGAGAAGCGGAAGTCGGGAAGAAAGAGGAAGTGTAGAATAACTTATGGGTAAATCTCTGGTGTGTATGATACATATCTACAATAAGTTGTATGATTAACTGTAGCATGCGTTGTATGCTTCAGTTGAAAAGAAAACATTTGATTTTCTATCGGGTACCTTTATATACAGCAAAATATTCTTCTTTCTCAACCTGGGTTTTATGTCCTTAAATCATTGACTCTTTTAAATCGCATGATAGAGATTATTTTTTTATCTTTAACATAATAGATCTATTATGTCAAATGCGATTCTCAAATTATTTTTGAAGATCCGAGCTGTATCAAATTAAAATTTTATCATTTGATAATATAATCATGATCTTAATATTTAATATATTAAAAATTGAGACAAAAAATAATCTTCATTATTTGATTTTAAGAAGTACCATTAAGGACGTGAACACTAAGTTAGAAAAGAAAGAATTTAGCAATGAAAATATAGGTACCCTTATCTCATCTTTTTTTGGAAATCACATCACAGTGATCAAGCCATAGGGATGTCCTAGTGGATGGTTATTGATATTTTTAATGTAGAAAATGGCACCATTGATAGCCTCAATTAATTTAGAGCATTGTTACCAAGTTGGATTTGGGAAAAAAATGATAATACAAAAATATGGGAAAAAAAAAGTGCAAATCTGCAAAATTTGGGAAGCATATGCGAAAAGGTAATAAAAATATTTAAGAATATTATAATATATATATATATATATATATATATATATATTGACAAAAATGGGGGAAATCTCTGGAAAAAATGCATTTAGATTATTAAAATCTCGATTGTTTAAAAAAGACAAGTATTTTTTAAGAAGAGTGTTTTAAATGTGCTTATGACCTTTCATGAAAAAATACGTTCTAAACGAATGTTTTTCAAAAAATCGTTGATTTTAGGCTGTGTAAGGCATTACTCTTTAGAAGAATAGTTGCAAATGAAAATGGGGAGAGAGACAAATTGGATGAAGAAAAAAGGAGACTTTTATCTTCTTCCAATCCTTCTCTTTTTCCTCACATTTTTTTGCAATAAGAAAAAGAGTTGATGTTCTTTTCTACTCTCCCAAAGAACAATGCCAAACACATCCTCAATAACTATGCTTTAGAGGTTAACTGGTTGAGCTTGGTACACATGACTTGTGCCACTTGGAGCACCGAATCTAACGGTACATGTCTCATGTACGAAATACAAACTCAATATTATTACTATTATTCGTGCTTAATTTATTTCATAAGCAATCTCTCCCATTGTAGGGGCACATGGGATCAATCTGTTCCGTTCAATAAACGAGCAAACGACTAACTCTTGCATAGTTGTATGGCATGATCTAAAACGTACAAATCTTATGCCTTGTATGAGACTCACATAGGATTAGTTCAAGAGGCTAATAATTTCGTTCAGGGTACAAGGTGAATGGGTCAAAACATAGTCATAAGTGAGTTTGAAAGTATGTAACTGATAAATGATATAGATGAGCACCCATGCTATATAACAAGTGTACATGGCAATGAGTTGGATACAAAAGGTTCTCTAAAACCAATGGGTACAATTATTCACAGAAAGATCCTATATTCGCAGCCAGAGGTTTCCACTGTTAAAATTGTTGACTGCCTTAGATCAGACAATAGAGATCATATTTCGTCTCAATCTTTTACATCATAGATCTCGAAACCATAGCCCACTTATGAGATGGGAAGATGTTGATTCCACATGAAACACATCCCAAAAGTGACCCAAGAACCCTTCTCACGGTGCGTTAGGATTAGGGTGACTTTGTCAGATGAAATCAACATCTGATGGTCCGCCCGCTAACTAGGACATGATCTCAAAATCTATTGAGGAAGATTGGGACAAAAATGATATCATAATCAAGGCAGTCAACAGTTTGACTAATTGAATCTTCAATTGCAAATAAGGGTTGTATCTACAATGGAGAACTTGTGACAGGCACAAGGAGACCACTTTTTTGAGTAAGATGTGTCCTGAGTACCGTTCTGAAAGTGATATTTCCTCTTCATGTGAACGTCAACACAACTTTCTCCAGTATTGAGTTCTGAATTCCTGTGTGGACGTTAATAGCTTCCGACAAAAGCTAAATGAACACTTATATTGAATTTTATATAGATAATTTTACAGGCAACTTATGTGCCACCACATGACTTGCATGTATTATGGGGCCAAGTACTGTAGCCAGTCATATCATGGAACATAAGCTGCCTACAAAATTTTCTATAAAAAATTATCCATGTTTATAATTTTCCAAAGCTAAGTATATCATAAATTCATAATATTGGGTTCCACCCAAGGGCGGCGGAATGACATATCTCTACAAAGGGGTTAACCCAGGGTTTTAAAAAAATAAGTTTTTAAAACCTTTTTGCCCTATCATAAGTTTAATATCATGGTTGGCTGCTAAACATTGGAAATTTTCATCTTTGACCCACCAAAAAATCACGATTATCTTTTTATTTTTCAAATTACTGTTGATCAACCTCGATCATACTGATGTGGCACCCAATTGGTTCAAACCCAACACCATGGGCTTGGTTTGCACCTATATTCTCGTGCCTATATATAGATGAGAATATGCATTCAAATGCATGACAATGGCCAGGCATTTGAATGTTAGATCATGTGTCACGTATCTCACACGTGACCGCAAGTTACAGTCATCTTCTAAACGTTCACCCAATCTCATAGGGGGTTGAAAGAAGGAGAAAAAAGCCAAACCATTGTGCCATTTAAATTTCAAATAATTGAACTTTCCCAATTGATACCTGAACCTGAACCCACTTATTAATGGATCTAGTATGGATCTTGAACGACCCAAACCCATATATTCGCACTAGAACCAGAGTTGGACCCAACCTAATCCCAAAATGTGTAAGGTCCGGACTAAATTCTAGACTTGATTTGTTCATGGGTCGGGTACCGGGAGCCCCTGACCCATGGACACCCCTATGCAGAAGATATATTTGGTTAATATTAGTACTTAATACAAATACAATGCATCACTTAAACTTAGTTCGATTTCATATTTATTTGGAACATGAACTTAATGTTAGGCTAGCTTTCTAAAGGAAGTTCGTATTAGATACCAGACTTGATTTCAAGTGAGTTGGTTTATAGGTTACTTTTTGGGCAAGAGATAAGTGATTCCATCGTGGCTTAACCTTGGGGTGATGGCAAGTGTTGCATGTCCAAAGTGGGAGGTCGTGAGTTCGAGTTTTAGAATCAGCCTCTCTGATATAGGGTAAGGCTGCCTATCATATGTGCTCTATAATTTAGGGACTATGTTCTAAAAATCAAAGACATCAAAATTGAGACGAAATAATATTTCTACCTGTGATTCAAAGTATTTAATGCTTCTAAATATTTATTATGTAGAAAACTTACATGATAGTGATTAATTTTAAACTCCTTTGAATCCCACAACGGGGTTTTTGTTTTGTTTTTTCAAGAGTTTAGAGTACAAAAATGCGATTAAAAGATTAATGGGGCCCACATAAGTAAATAGTTGATTTACTTATAGGAATTTGCCTAGTAAATAGTGCTTGATAACCCTTTACAACCTGACGACGCCAGTGAGGACGGATGAGGGCCGAACTCTTTTTAAAATAGCATTCTGCTCAGGATGGCTATGTTTGCAGCCTACAATTCCTAAAGATTCTCAAATATTAACGGATTAAAAAAAAATTGAAGCCGATAATTCCTTCTACCACGGAAGGGTAGCGCCTCAAGTTTTGTGATTTCCAAATAAAATAAAATTATTATTTAATTTACCACCCTGAAATCTGCAAATGCAACTCATGTATGAGTTGTGTCTGAAGGGCTGTCAACAGGCTGGGCCGGGCTGGGTTCATGCCGGGTATTCAAGAGTATTAAAGCCCTTGCCCGTTTATCAATCGGGGCTGACTGGGCTAGAAACCCAAACCTAACCTGATTTGGGTTTGGGCCGGGCCGGATTCTAGCAACCCGAGTGTTTACCTTAACCAAATCAGGGTCAGTCAAGTCGGACCGAGCTTTGACAGGCTAGATTATTTTTTACCCTAGAAACTAGGTCTGAACATGGCCTGGCTCTAATCTCGGGACGAGTTTGGCCCAGGTAGATTGGGGCTCAAGTTTGTTTCTAAAGTCTGAACTAGGCCAAAATCAGGCCAAGTTGAAGCCCGACCATTTAACAGCCCTATTTTGGGAAGAAGCAGGCTGCTAGGGATGTTAATGGGCCAGTATTGGGCCAGAATACAGGTGAGCCGACCCTTTGGGCACCCAACCTGTACCAACTGATGGGCAAATAATAGATGGGCCAAGACCATAGGGTGGAGCCCGACCAAATTCAAAAGCCACAAGCTCCTTCAAAAACTATAAAATGTGCATAATTTTTTGGTCATGTCTGGTCCAGTCAAATTCTGCCTGACCCAGCCCAACCAAAGGTCCATCCGAAAGGTTGACGTTTAAATGCCCGACCCGATTCAACATCTAGTCAGATGGGTAGACCAACGGGCTGTAGTCCTACCCTCCGCCGATGCTAGAACGATAGCTCAAGTGCTTGACAATTGAGGTGTGAGTATTTTAGGTATTGACTCTCCCCATAATATATCTTGGTCACCTAACCTTTCAAAGGCTGACTTTTACAATTTTTAAAGTCAACGAAATATGATCGAGTCAGCTCTCTATTTAATCTAAGGGAAAATTTTAAAATAACTCCTAAACTTATATCTCTTTATCAATAACGCACAACTATTGATAATATCAAATAGGCACCTAAAGTACACTTAAGCTCATCAACTAAATTCTTATTGTCACCTTTTATTAATAGCTGAACGGAAAATGCTGAGTTGACATACAGCCCAACAAAATAACATGCCTGACACCCAAAGTGGCGAGGATTTGGCTTTGAAAAAATTTCAAAATAATCCCCGAACTTTTATCCCGTCATCAATAACACACTCACATGTTGGGTGTCATGCACGCTATTTTGCTGAGTTGTATGCTAACTCAACATTTTTCGTTCAGTCATTAACGGAAGGTGACTGTAGGGGTTTAGTTTATGAAATTAAGTATATTTTGAGTGCCTATTTGATGTTATCAATAGCTTAAGTGCGTTATTAATAATAGGTTAAAAGTTCATGAGTTATTTTGAAATTTTCCCTTAATCTAAACATTAATGAGCTCATATTTTTAATCGACATCTGGACAAGTTAGAAAACCATTTTCTTTGAAGAGAATAAGTTGATTGATGATAAAATATAAATGGAAAACATATTAAATAATGCATTCAATGATGAAAGATATGTACCAACCGAAGAGACAGTAAGAGCATGGTATCAAAAATCGGCCGATATCGATACGTATCGGTATCTCGGCAAACCGATACGTATCGGTCCTATAACTTGGTGTCGGCCAATACGGACTAGTATACATATCGGTTTGAGCCGAGACTTTTTTTTTTTTTTTAAAAAGGCCGATACGTATTGGTCTCGGCCGATTCATATCGGTCCTCCATAAACCGAAATCAAGTTTGACACCTTGAGCAAGAGACCTTGATAATGGGCCAAATATTTAATTTAGGAATAATGGCTTGTGACCTACATTTAAACATCAAAATGATGTTTAAATGATCTTACACCATTAAATTTGACTTAGATCTTATACCATTAAAGTGTGGGTTACTATTATTACGTCCTATGGTGCACATCTGCTATCAACATAAATCATTCAAGTGGGAATTCATCGCTAGAACATGTCCCACCCAAAAAATCATTCCTTTAGTGAATGTAAATCATCAGATAGATTGAATGGTTCAAAACTCCCAAATTTTTTTAGTTAATTGCCTTTAATGTATGATCTATTAATTTGATAATATGATTTAATTATGAACATCTTAAATTATTAATAGTGTAAGATCATTTAAATAATATTTATAGTGAAGATCAGATGCTACTAGGGCCGATTGTAGAGGATATAAAGTTACAAAAGCTACCAAGTCTAGAAGTGCGATATGTGAAGCGCAAATGTGATAATATGAAATTTTGGTTGGAGGATTTTCCCCTCCAAATTACCTCTATTATAATCATGGAGAAATCTTAATACATTGGAGGGTTTTTATCAACCAAAAAAAAAAAAAAAGAAACCCTTGTGGGATTTGATAATCTTCTTCTCAATCTAGATTTCGACTGATAAGTTACTAATCTTGGACATATGGCACATTTTTTTATGATGTGTGTCATATAATGCGTGAGATCTGATGAGTCAAAGATTGCATTGAAAGAAAATAATCTTTTGTCAAACACAACTATAATGAAGGGCAAAATTGATTTTAATGATTTATAATGTTATTTTAAAAGCATTTCATCACTATAAATTAGATAATAGAGATTTTTCTTGTTATGAAACCTTCATAATAAAAGATCTTTATCATATGACACATTATGAAAAAAGAGCAACTACTTACTACACGAAGTTTGTATGATTACGCATAATTTGAAAGAAAGACTTTCTATTCTAGAGAATTGTGCATGTGGAACATCATCTAAGTTATCTGATTTGAAGGCCAAGATGTAAATACCCTTGCTATGAAAGATTGGTATGAAGCAAGATCTCTATCACTTGATATACCAATTCAATGGTAAATCAGATGATAGAGATCGTATCCATCTTTCACAACAAGGATGTTTATATATTGGCCTTCAAATTAGATGACTTAGATGGTCACTACAAACCAACTCTTTGCAAGGGCACAAATCTTGTGTGCAAGTTGTTGCCCTATATGAAAAAGGGTAGCTCTATCCGAGCCTACCCTATTACTAAGGGCGCCTGTGCTAAAAAACAATTGATTGATTTGAAACAAACGATGGAGATCGATTTTCATCCCAATCTTTCACATGATAGATCTTGAGACTATGGGCGATTGGGTGTACTATCAAACAGTTTTTGTTTCCACATGACATAGATCCCAAAAGGTTACCCTAAAATCGTGTTTGAGCGTGATGTGTGCCAAGCAATTTTTGATTCACTTTTTGTAGATTTGTGTCATATGGAATAAAAAACTGACTGTGTGGGACACTCATGGTCTCAAGATCCATCCTATGAAAGATTGGATGAAAATCAATATTCATCTTCTGGTACAAATCACACTACAAAAATAAGGTATTTTAGCGGCACTTGCTGTTTAGGCAATTTTTGATAATGGCAAGACTAATAGCGACAGTTTTTGGTAGCAACAGGACTAATTACAGCAGTTTTTTGTTAAAAAAACCGCCGCTAATAGTCTTATTTTTTGTAGTGTCAGTCAATGATTATCCAGCGTAGGCGCCCTCAATAATTAAGTAGGCGCGAATAGAGTTACCCTACAAAAAATAGTCACTTTTTATATCATAGGCATCCCACACAGATTTCAATTTAGGGATAATGGCTAATGATCAACATTTAAATCTTTCAAAAATAATATTTTTGAGCCAGATGCACGTCAATCTACCATCTATCACTCTAATGGTGTACTATATTTTAAATCATTTATGTTGTAGGATCATTTGAACACTATTTTATTATTTACATGATGGTTTATGGATGTCTTTAAAGTAGCCAGCCATGGGTTCTGGGAAGTCAAATGATTCGGCAATGGAGCACCGCTCATTTTACTAATCATAGGCTTGTATGAGTGGTACAATTTGACCCAAAAACAAATGTAGATAAACCGGCTGTAAATGCTGTGTCGTGGGCCTCGTGGCCCTTTATGATTACAGAACACTTTCAAGTTTGGAAATAAAAAGAAAGGTGAAGACTGGTATCGTTGGATGCAGAACACGTGTCATGATAAACTGAATCTAGTCGAAAAAGTTCAATGTTCAGTCGGGTCATCATTCTCCACCTATATATATATATATTCACAAATAATAATAATAAGTTTTCTAATCTAAGCGTAAGCTTCTTCCATTAATTTAATGTTTAACACTTAAAAATAAGTTCTTTCAAAATCATATTTTAATTATCTCGAAGTGGCATGTAATTTTAAGTACAAAAATATATTAATATTGTCAAACAATTGGGTCCCACGGCTAAGTTATAGGGTTGTGTGTGTATTATTGGCAATGAAAAAGTTTAGATTTACATGATATATTTTATTATATATTATTAAATATTTTTAGATAATAACTTAGGAATTAGGATGGCTCATTTAATATAGAAGTTAAAACGTTTGTTCATTAAAAATAACCTTCATCATTGGTCAATAAAAATAAATCTTTTAAACAAGGAATCTATGCAAGATCTCCAAGTTGAACACAACATATTTATTTGAAACTTAAGATCACTGAAATTCATAGACCTCATAGGGTTTATAGAGGCCAAATTTGCCCACTTTTTGAAAAAGTAGTGAATAATTCGCTAATTTTTGAAAAGAAATCGAATAAAATTTGAATTATTTAAAATTTTTGGATTTTCTTTATATTTTAAATTTATTTTTTCTGAATTTGATGAAATTTTAAAAAAATTCCCATGTCAATTTATTCTCCAACCCCGACTTAAATCACTATGATATAAACAATAAAAAGTTTACATAATATGTGTTTGAAAGTTTCACTTGGAAAGATGGGTGAACGTTTTATGCCTTTTCTTAACATTATTTTATATATTGTGTGTAAAATTTTATGGGCGTAATTCAACCTTATAAAACTGACTCGTAAGATAAGGATTGCCTATATTACATATAGCCCAAGCCTTCTAGCCCACAACGTGATATGAGACTATCATTCATGGAATGTTTTGAATACTGATCTTAACCTTCGAATACTTCTTATGCATCATTAAAAATGTCAATGATTCATACAATAGCCTCCAACTTCATGTCCATGTTGAATCTAATTACCTGACTAGTGCTGCTTTTCTACGTAAAAGAGACCACTTTACTTTCAAGTTTCCACTTGGCGCATTTCTTCTGCTTCATTGGCTAGCGCTGAACACAGCCTCTCAATGTCATGATACCATCTTGCATTCAAGTTTCAATAATAAAGTAGGGGGTAGCACTATAAAAAATTAAGATTATTAGTAGCAGTTTTTTTTAGCTATCAGTTCTGTCACTACAAAAAATTGCCGCTATTATTTTTGTAACGGCAATTTTTTGTAGCGACAGGACTAATAGCGACAGTTTTTTATTAAAAAAAATTGAACTGTCGCTAATAGTTTTATTTTTTGTAGTGCCGATATTTGCAGCCAAGAGCTTTTGCTGTTAACGACCTTTTGATTGCCTTAAATCGGACAATCGAAATAATTTTGTCTCATTTTTTTGAATAAAAGATCTTGAGAGCATGATCTCACAATTAGATGGTCAGATGTTAATTTTATATCACTTTTAGAGATGATTTTCGTATGAAATCAACATTTCAATACCTGAGAGGTGAGTCATATTTTCAAGATATGTTTTTATAGAAGATTTAGATGATAAACGATGTCCATGTCCGATTTAGGGCAATTAACAATTTTAACGGTGGAAACCCTAGCTGCGAAGCTAGAATCTTCGATTGGAAATGTTTTGGTACAAATGGGCGCAAGAAACAATTCATATGCTTTCTTAGGCAAGGGATGAATATCTAAAATTAAAGTGCGTTCGAGCAAATCCAATAACACACGTCAAATTTAAGTCAGCCAGAAAAACCTCTACGTTTGAAGCACCAAAAACATTTTTTTTTTCTGGCCGACTTGTACGGCAATGCCACGTGGCTTTAGTGTACAAGTTTTGGCTCAACAAACTATATTTACTTATTATTTTATTTTGAAATTTTTTCAAAATAACCTTTAAACTTTCACTGCGATTTCAATAACACACTTAAACTATTGCTCCTATCTAATAAGCACCCAAAATAAGTTCATCAACTAAACTCCTACCATCACCTTTTGTTAATATGCGAACAGAAAATACTGAGTTGGCATATAATACCCCAAAATAACGTATGTGATATGCCAACGTGGCGAAGATTTAACAGACGCGACTATTGATTTGACTTGTCTCTTTAAAACAGTTTGAAAAAAGAAAAAAAATATATCAAAGAATCGTTGGTCCTTCCTCCGACGTTGGCATGCCACGCACGCCATTTTGGGGAGTTATATGTCAACTCAGCATTTTCCGTTCGCATATTAATGGAACGTAATGATAGAGATTTAGTTGATGAACTTATTTGTACTTTGAGTGCCTATTATATAAGAGCAATAGTTCAGGTGTGTTATTAATGACGAGATAAAAGTTCAGGAATTATTTTGAAATTTTTCTTTTTATTTTTTAATGTAACTTAAAAATAATCTTTTTGTTTCAACTAAAAGAATTAAAAAATAATAAAATAATAAAATAATAAAATAACAAAGTTTGAACTATGTGGCTGGAAAAGAGCCACTAACATAAGTTCTTCAAATGATACCACAACACATGCACACTTCAAATGGTGAATAAGGAAAGCGGCTTGTGACGTGGTCACGATCCTGGTGCATAGAGATGCACATTTTATCAGTTAACAAGAAGATGGGAGGACCTTGTGGCTAGGTTGAGTCGAAGGCGAACTTGAGAAACAAAGTTGTAAAGGCGTGACCGATGTACTAAGATGTTTCGAAGGCAGAATTTGGTAGGCGAACTCTTGGGTGAAGACATGTGGTGTCGAGGTACTAAAGCGAGTTGTGGTTACAAATGTTTGGTGCATGGCATGGTGATGGATAGCGCTGGTGAGGAGCCGTGCGAAGATCAGTGTGTTTCTCGTTCGTAGGCATGGATGAAACCAAGTTAAACTAGCGAGGAAGTGTCAAATGTTGGGGCTAAGTATTTGTGGAGACTCTGCATAGGGTGAAGACAGAAGTCGATGTATTGATGCAGGTTTTGGTGTCAGCATGGATGTTGACATTGCCAGATTGGTGGAGGTGGCGTGATCATTCCCTCGAAATACTGCGTTAACGAAGACGTTGACCTTATGAAGTGGGGGAGGATGTGGCGACGTCATTATTTTGGATGCCAGTAGGAAGTCATGAAGGCCTTGGAGCTGGGCGTTTGGCTAGTAGGAAGGCGAGTGGGCCTTAGAACTAATTATGTAACGTGCGATCGTGGAGGCAGGAGGCTTTGCGACGCGTGCATATTCCCCGTATGTATGGTGCGATGGTGACTCGAGCTAGGTGTGGATCTAGTGTGGTGACTAGACGTGCGTAAGACGTGAAAGTTGGTCTCAGGAATGTGTTGGTGTAGAGGATGACACTGTGTGCCATGGTGGTATGTCAAACTAATACCTTTAAGGTTCTCCTGCTGTTTGGCTCGAGGTAGTAAGTTGTGGAGCTATTCTCCCACACATGGGGGCCTCGTGGCACTAGAGGATGCACGATGGTCCCCTAGGTCTAAAAGGGTGGGCCTAGGACGTCGTTGCGGCGATGCCGTGTGTCACCCAAGGTGAGGTTACCATATGTAGGGCTGCAACCGAGCAGGGCCGAGCCCGAGCTCGAATTAGCTCTAACTCGACTCTACCTTATACAAGCCAAGTATGTTCTATTACAAAAAATGAACTCAAAATAAAAATCGCGTACCTTTTTAGTAGATATCCTTTTGAATGACACTTATCATTTGATTTGTATCACCTTGTTGTCTATCTCCTTTTTGGTTAATTTGATGGTCAAGCGATGGGTTTGAAATTTTTCTCAGACTCATATAGCATGATGAACATTGATGAGATTAAATCAATCGAGTAAAGTCAGTTGAGTACATAGCTTTTTAAAAAATTTATGAAAAATAATATATTTTTATAATAATTTGAACTCTTGAAATATGCTTGATAACTATTGTATTCCCTTAATAAAATATATATAAGCCAAGATGAAAAATATGGTAGATGAAAATACTAATGATTTTTAAAAAATATAAAATGATAAAAATGGCTTCACTAGTTTGATCGGATTCACTAGTATTCTCAGTTTGCTCTCAAACGAAGGTGATATTGAGAATCGTGGGTAGGAGTAACAGTGGGTACTATATAATATAAAAAGTGGAAATTAGGACAAGTGCGGGCTAAAAGTTCCTATTTTATCCTTCAAAGTAACCGTTGAATAAATTGAAACGATTACTTTGAAGGTTAAAATAGACATCTCAAAGTTAATTATATATATATATATATATATATAATAACAGAGCCATAGAGCTGAACCGGGCTAAGCTAGCCTTAGCCCGAGCTTGGCTCTGTTAATTCGAGCTACAAATTGCCTAGCTCGGCTCGGCTCTCGAGCTGAGCTATAAAGGGAAAAGCTCTTATTTTTCAGGCCGAGCCGAGCCGAGTTGCCGAGCTGGCTCGGCTCTGTTGCAGCCCTAACCATATGACCTCAAGCTACGTGTTGTGGTGTATATGAGTCAGCAACGAGAGAGGCACTCGTAGCCTACGTGGAACACTGTGGTGCACGTTAGCTGAGGGCCAGATGCGGATGTGTGTTGGTCGCGTGAGCCACACACAATGGTAGGCTTGGTTTAGTATGTCAATGATGCACATATGGAATGTGACAGTATGAGGAGTTGCATGCTACTGTCGCGGGCGAGGGACTAGTGCAGGGCACATGGTGAAGCTGGGCAGGCCAAGCGAGATACTAAAGTGTTGGCATGCGTGTCTCGAGGAGACACGATGTGTTGATATGGTTGGCCTCGAGAGAAGGCAACCGCAAAAGAGAGTTTTCATCCTCTAGGTGGGTGGTATCAGAGTGATGGTTAGATAGGCTGGCCTTGCTGTAGCTGCAGCGAGGCGCCGCACGGGTATGATAGCTGGTGTTGGGTTGTACCCGCGTGACAAACTACTTTTGAAGTGTGTTGTGACCTTTATAAGTGAAAAGGGGTGACATTTTACCCACCCATAAACTACACGTAGCGATGTTTTGAATAACCCTAAAACAAATTTTGATTAAGATCTGATTGGATTACAACCCACCTAGAGATTACATAAGCAATCTATTAACATTTTAACACATTTGATCAAGATCATTGTTATCTCAAGACATGAAGCATCAATCACAATCGATAATTATCATATCGACACTACAAAAATAAGGTGTTTCAGCAGCACTTATTGTTAAGGCAGATTTTAATAGTGACATGACTAATAGCAGCAATTTTTAATAGCGATAGGACTAATTGCGACAGTTTTTTATAGCAACAGGACAAATAGCTGCAGTTTTTTGTTAAAAAAAATGCCGCTAATAGTCTTATTTTTTGTAGTGCGAGTCTTTATAAAGCTTTGATCTTCGCGATCTTTACAATTTTCTCCCTTGATGGTTGAACTACCCTCTCTCAAATATGTCATTGATAGGTTCGATCGTGTTAGAGGATGTAGCGACCCTAGATCTCACAACCTCTTAATTGTAAGATCTTATACCATACCTTCGTATCGTGAACCATAGAAACATAATGAGGCGATAAAAGCACCTTAAACAGCGGTAGATAAAATTTCTTTAAAACATTAATTAATCAAAATAAAACTCATAATAATGTTCTTATTCTAATAACAAGTCCAACATGATTAAAGCCTAATTTGTTTTAATAAAATACTAACTGATCAATGTCTCATTTATTTAAAACCACTAATAATAACTAGAAAGGAAAATAGCTAATTAGGCCGCGAAGCCATCATCGCCATTCTGTCCGATTTTCTGAGCACCATGTGCCGTCTCATCGCCATAGAGCCATACATTGCCCTTGGCGACACATGTCTCATCTAGTCACCCACATCAACAAGGGGTGTAAGTTTATACTTATATGGACCAGACATGCAATCCATTGAAGCATAAAATATTAGTCATAGCCATATAAACATTTCGATATATTTCATTTATGTGTGCATGTGGCATGTATAACTTCAATAAGCTGAAATGAACTGAACATAAACATACATATCAATATTACATGAATGCATCATATCTTTTAATTTTATCTTTCTTGTCATTTAATGCACGTTAGACTTCGTCCCGTTCAAGACTTTGGGTCTTAATCATGCTTATCACTTGTTTAGTTAGACTCCGTCATGCTCAAGACGTTGGGTCTAATGAATCATGTCATTTATTTCACGTCAAACTCCGTCCCGCTCAAGACGTTGGACTAAATCATGCTCATCATACTCTTATTTAGTTAGACTCCATCTTACACAAGATGTTGGGTCTAATACCTTCTTAGACTCCATCATATACAAGATGTTAGGTCTAATGCTAGTTAATCGTGTTTAGTTAGACTCCATCGGGTACAAGATGTTGGGTCTAATGCTCGTTACTCATGGCTTGACATTTCATCGTGTTTTACGTGTCTTGATTGTGCATTATATGGATCATCATGAAACATGTAAAGTGCATAAGAGTGATATCATAATACATAAGCATTTAAGTGCCTTTAATCATGGTATATAAATATTAAAGTGTACACAATCATGGTGCATAAATATTACAGTGCATATCATACAATCATAGTGCATAAACATTGACATTTAATAACACTGTTGTCAGAAGAACTTATATATAGAACTTAGCTACGCAACACCATCCATTGATTTCAGATTCAGGCTCAATCGATTGACATCCAATCGTCAATCGATTGACATAATTCTGTGCATATCATAATACATAAGGTTCAATCGATTAACTCCTCTGAATCAATCGATTGACATAATTCTGTGTATTTTTCTAAAATAATATCATTTAGTCATCAATCGATTGACATCCAATCGTCAATCGATTGACATAATTCTGTGTATTTTTCTAAAATAATATCATTTAGTCATCAATCGATTGACATCCAATCGTCAATCGATTGACATAATTCTATGCATTTTTCCGATAATAAAATCATTTACTCCTCAATCGATTGACATCCAATCGTCAATCGATTGACAATTTTGTACATTTTTTCAAAATAATATAATTTAATATTATCTGCCCTACTGTCCATCCTTAATCGATTGGCATACAATTGTCAATCGATTGACATGCTTCTGTGAACACATATCAAAATGCATCAAATCACTTGGTGGGATTTCAATCGTCTTCTTTTTAATCCAAATAATCCACATTAATAATCAATAACCCTTGCATGCATCTCATTTAATCATACAATCATTATTCATGAAATAAATACACTAATTTACATAAAAATCTATTTAAAAATCAATATTTTAAGTTCAATGGAAAGCATGATTTCTCCATACCTAGATCGATCGTACCACCACGATTAGATTCAGATCCCAACAATGATGATGATTTTAGAAGAAGGTGAAGGCCGCTTGAGAATATACGTCAACGTCTCGTCGCACTTCCAAAAGAAGGGTTCTAGGAAGATAGATCTATAATTTCTTCTCTAAGGTCTCTAGGGTCTCTGACGGCTCTATTCTTAAGAAGAACTCTAAATGAGTTTATAATTTAGGGTTCTCCGTTAGACACTTATTTATCACATTTTAGGGATTATCTGGTGTTAAGCTAACACACCAAGGAAGAGTGTATAGGCTTTTATCTCAAAGTCCAAAATAGAGGTTTAGAACACACATAGCAAGGTTTGATCCATAGATCTCTTATCTAGAACTTAAAGCTTTTAACCAGTAGGCTACCACATAACTTATATTCATTAATGACGAAAATAAATATAAGAGCTTGAAAAATCAAAACATGCATTTTTAGATAAAACGTTTTGAAAAGTCAAGACATGCGGGGAATACGATATTAAACACATACACATATTTTAGGTGTATCAAAGACATAAAATTCAGATCATGATAGAGGAGGTGACGGTACCCATTTTATAAATGGAGCCTACGATTTCTTCCCCATCAAAGTGCGTCGTATACTACTTTATCGTGTAGAGTTGCATTAGGCTGTGTTTGGGATTGCTCTTTGGAGGCAAAGAGCATCTCACTTAAAACATCAAGTTTAAATTGGCCTTTTAAAGAAACCCAAAGTTAGCTCTTTCACTCTCCGAAAGAGCTAAAAGCACTTACAATCAAACACGGTCCTAAGTACTCTGTGCTAGAGCAGAGAGCTACTCTTTGTCTCCAAAGAGCAATCCCAAACACAGCCTGCCTTAGATGCTATCATAGTGCTTTGATAAAACTTTTTGTGTAGGAATGGATTGCCAGAGTACTCCATCAAGACTGAGAGTCATATCAAAAGTTTCTTTAGGAGCATCCCGATTCCCAAGAACACTAAATATCGTAAAATTCATACAAGTCAAAACTAGCTTATTTTTAAGGTGAGCATTACGTATAGACCACAAATACAAATATCCAAGAGGATCAAGCACATGATGGACTCTGAATTGATACACTACAAACGTTTATCAAATAATTACCAAAATCTTTTAGAGAAACGGGCCATCATGTGGACAAAAATACATGGCAGATATGATATTTGAGAATTGATGAGAACATATGAGAGTACACTAGCTTTATTGACCTCTCGACTAGAAAATAAAATAAAATAAAAATATGGAAAATTTCGAAAATCCCCCCCTTTAAAGTTCTAGAAACCCACACAGAATGCAGGTTATGTTTACAGTTTTACCCCTCTTATTAAATCCCCTCATAAGTGACTTAAATTTTAAATTTGCCATTTATGTAAAACTCAAGCGCAGCATAGATTTGTCTTCTCGTTGTTCGACAATTCGTCGAAACCCTCATTTCGAACCCTCAACTCCCTCTCTCAACCTTTTCCGGCGAGCGATTCATAAAGCTGCTGGAATCAGCGTAGAGATCATTTGATTTTTCAAAAGCATATGCTTCCATTGATGTCTCTCTCAGACAACCTCAACACCAAAGTGAAGGTATTATTCTTCTTCCTTCGTTATTGATTAAACCAAACCAGTGATGAGTAGGTTTTGAAGATTACTTAATGTTGATTTGTTTGAATATTCTAATCAGATTTATTATTTAAAATTTAATTTTAATTTTAATTTTTGTTTAGTCAGTGTAAAAGATAAAATAGTGCATCAAATGCTATTGGTTCCTATAGTATGAACTTGATTTTGGTTTCATGCGAAGAGCGCCTAAGGAGGATTAGGAAAAAAATAAGTCTTTTTTATTTTTTATTGTTTGTGGGTAATGTGGAATTTGTTAAGGCCAATTTAAGCAGAAAAATCTAATTAGATTAGATAAATGGTTAACTGAATCGAAATCGGAATTTTGTGTTTTCAGTTCGGTTTAACGATTTAGTTAATTGATTGATT
Source organism: Chloranthus sessilifolius (assembly GCA_021018995.1). Taxonomy (NCBI): domain Eukaryota; kingdom Viridiplantae; phylum Streptophyta; class Magnoliopsida; order Chloranthales; family Chloranthaceae; genus Chloranthus; species Chloranthus sessilifolius. The sequence continues at coordinate 28,585,088 of CM037589.1, forward strand.
TTTAAAAAATGGGACTCGAATCCAAACCGAAACTGAATAAATTATAGCTTTTTACCTTATCTTCTCATACATTTCCTACAACCACATATCATAATCATTAAATTGACATAATTAACAAAATTACAAATAGTGTTCTAGATTTCTTACAAACCTCGAATTTTTCATATGAATTCGGGGTTTTTTTCAGCTGCCGTGAACAATAAGCCGTACGATTTGCGAGAAGCAGGCTCTAGCGATGCAGGTTGTATGCTTTGAAGCGTTTATTTGAGGCACAACAATTTCCAGAGAAGTCACTATGACAAACCATACGATTCCGCCCAAATTTACACCCACTCACCAGCAACCACCTTCAAATCCTTAAGTTATCAGAGTAAAAACAGGTTGTAAATTTCAAATAATTAATCTCAAAATAGGAAACATTACCTTCATTTATAATCGCCCGTAAAAAAGAGGGCTTGGAGAAGATGAACCACAGGGAAAGGAGAAGATGAGCCAGAGGGTCTCCAGGCGGTTTAGGGTTAGAAATGCATCTCCTCTAGATTGGTTTCTTTCTTGGGCAAATCGTGGTTTGGAGAAAGGTTTAGGGTTTATGGTCAAATCGTGGTTTAGAGAAGATGAACCACATGGAAAGAAGAAGATGAACCAAAGGGCGGTTTGGAGAAGATGAACTAGAGGGCGGTTAAGGGTTTTATGGTCAAATCGCGGTTTGGAACTAGAGGCAGTTTGGAGAAGATGAACCATAGTCCTTCTTGGAGAAGATGAACAAAAGGGCGGTTTTCTAAACCCTAAACTAGAGGGATCGCGATTTGGAACCAAAGGCAGCGATAGTTTGGAGAAGATGAAACAGAGGACGACGGTTTAGGGTCTTCGGGCGTCTAGAGGAGATGCTTTTCTCCCATGAAGAGAAATGACGGGTTTTGGGTGTCAGAGGCAGTTCGGCATTAGGGGCAAATGTGTAATCCAACTCTAACGCATAAGGATTTGTGCATGCTAAACGGCAACACATAACCTGTCTAAACCTGTATTGGGGTGCTATCCCGTAATAAATAAATAAAAATTGACGGATTTTGTGATAAATTAGTTTGGGGGGCGTGATTTGGTACTTTTCTTTTATTGTATTCTCCAATAGCACCGAAGTGCACACTTTAAATAAGTCATCCTTCCAATTTGCGCAAGGAGGATCATATAGAAGCAATAGGTTAGTTGACATTCTTACCCTTAAAAAGTAAAGAAATTATGTTTATGTCCTAAACTACCTATTGCGACTGAAGCTTTCTTTCTTCGTCCGATCAAGGGCTCTCGAAGAAAAAGACTCCCACATCAGAAATTGTTTGAGATTTCTTACAAACTTCAAAATTTTCTTACGATTTCGAGTTTTTTATTTGATTTTATTTCAACTCCGGCGAACCAGAGACGCTAGGGTTTTCGGAGAAGAAGCTCTTCACGGAAAAGAAGAAGACGACAATGCCTCCGGGTTTTTGGGGAACGGGGATTTGTTAATTTCCCTTGGCGATCCAACGAACTAGTGGTTTTCGGAGTAAGGGGATTTGTTAATGACCTCCGGCGACCCAACAAACATAATGAGATGGAAACCGGCGAAGCAGCTCGGAAGAGACGACCGATAGAGAATGTTGTTTTTGTGAGATGCTGAGATCCGCGAAGAGGGGATTTGTTAACGACTTGCGACGACCCAACAAACGAAGCAACGTGGAAATAGATGACCCAGGTCGGAGGAGACGACCAATGGAAAATCCTGTTTTGGAAATAAACCAACGAAGAGGGAAGAGGGCACTTTCAGCTATATTTTACTAAGCAATGGCTTTTTCATAAAATCCTTACATCGGAGATTTGCACTGTGCATCGACCCGACCCGTTTTCAACTTGTGGGGGTGCTAACTTGTAGTAAAAGCAAAGGGTACGTTTGAATTCGCGTCAGTGGCGTAAAGTGTACACTTTACGGATGACAAAATTGTTTGAGGGCTATAATCGAAACGGGTTAAGTCGCTTTTGAGATAACGTGTAGAAGATTTGCCTTACCACGCTCACCCTTGTAAGCCTCATTGACGACGCGTAATGACATGTTAGTTTAAACGTGTTATGGATTACGGGAATTCAAGCATGCCCAAAAACTCACCGAAATCATGTTTAAAATGTAATAGGGGCGCTATTTTGTACTTTTCTCTATGTTTTTATAGGCTGATGCAGTGTTTTTAAATTCGGACCAGACTGGCCAGTTCGACCGGTTTAACTCGAAACCAGTGGAGGATGCGATCTAGTTTGGTGTTGATGCTAATTATCTATGTGAACCGCAGTAAATCGGTGAACCGTTCGAACTGGACCGGGTTGTCGAACCAGATGTTCTTAGCAGCAGTACAGGCTGTAGTATAATGTTTGGCGCCAAAAAATTGGGATACATAATCTATAGATTACCCATAACGGAATGTGAATGATTTGAGGCCTAGAAAATCAATAAACAATCTAATAAAGATTACCAATTAATGATCTTCCACCATTAAATTTTAAAATTTTCATCTAACACCGTTGAGTTGTGGCTTGCAATTATGATATGTGGGACCCATGTGAAATCAATCAAAATTGCCCAGCTGGCGATCAATAGAAAATATTTTACCAAAAGAATCGTGCACATAAGATAATCTGAACCATCCGATTAGCGATCTTTAATACCAAATTTATTGAAATTGAGCATAATGAACGGTAGTGGAGTTCATAGATCTAATGATTTAAAACTATCAAAAAATGTGATTTTTGGGCATGTTATCTTATGATCTATTATTTTGACGGTGTGGATTACTCACATCTTGCTTCATTGATGGTATCTGATCATTGGATGTTTAAATAAAAAAATATTGAACCAGAATGAACCGAACCAGTCTCTTTTACGGTTTGAATTCGGATCCAGTTTAAAAAAAATTAATTTTATTTAATGAATTTTGTTAATGACATTAAGGTTCAACCATAGTTTGACTGCAGTTGAACCAATTTAAACCGAACCAGACCCTTTTACGGTTTGAGCTCCAATTTGGTTTTAAAAACATTGGGGTACGGTGATGTTGTGTTCAATATTGTCCTCAATTTACACACCTATTAGCAGTAGAATTCTATGAAAAGTAGATTTTCACAGGTTTTAGGGCTCAACATATAAATGGTTAGGTTCAATATTGTCCTCAATTTACACAACTGGCAGTGCTCAAGTCCATCTCCTTACGCTGAAATGATCAAGATAGGGAATCACGTAGCTATTTATAAGCACAACGAAGGGACGGAGGCAAGGGGGCTGGCAGGGGCGAGCCCCTACCACAAAATCAACTTCTTGTTATTTGAGATTTAAGATGGTACCATTGGCCCAGCTCCCAGCCCAATTAGTATGGCCCACACTACACTCTAGACCGCGGTAGAATTTCAAACAAACTTGGAGAGAAACTAGATTTTCGAATTTGTTGAGTAACTCAGGCGAGTTCCATACAATTTGATCGAGTTGAATCCAAATACTCATTTAAATTGATAAAAAAAAATTAATATTTTTTCATTTTATATACACTAGTAAAAGTACATGTGTTGATTTAAATATGGAGGGACTACACTCAAATCTCTATCATGCGATTCAATACAATGAATAACGATCATCAGATTCAATGGTTGACCGCTTTAAATCGTATATTAGAGATTATGTTTCGTGCCAATCGTTGCATTAAAGATGTTTAGATCAAGACCTTTTAATTAGATGGCTTAGATGGTGTTTCTAGTTAGCATATGTCCCCAAAATACCAAGACTTTCTTTTAAAAGATAACTCTATCTACACCAACTAGATCTCTAAGGGCAATATAGTCGAAAAGTCAATGACTGATTTGAACAAATGGATCTTGAGATTATTGATATATTATCAGATGGTGTCCAACTTTTTTACTTATAAAAAAAAATTGGTGTACCATCAAATGGACAATTTTTGGTTCCATGTGGCGCACATAAGCTATCGAATCTATGTGACAGACATAAAACTCAAACTTGATTTTCGATAACTTATTGTAATATGTTATGTGAACCATGAGGAATAAAAAATTAACTATGGGTACAATCATAATCTCAAGCCCATTATGTTGGAATGAAAAATGATCTTTATCATCAAATTCAAAGCAATCCATTGTATTTTTGGCTATGACGCCCTTAAAATCTCTAAGTGGGTGCAAATAGAATGGATTGATTTTTGTTTCAATAATCTTCATCGTCTCATAGGACACACATGATTACAATCACTTTGAGATGCGTGCCAAGTGGAATCAACATCTGACCGTCTTGTATGGAAACTATGATCTCAAGATCCATTATTTAAAATATTGTAAGGTAAAATGATCCTTATCATCTGATTCAAGAACAATCAGTTACACTGGAAGAAACTTCTATTGCAAAAACCCTCACCCTAAGTTGAATTGGCCTAGAGATTTCCTGAACCGTATGAGTAAAAAATGTCATATTTATATAAAATATAAGGGTAGATAGGGTGATTTAGGAGTAGCTAAGGTTAGTTTGGGGTATTTTAAAAACAAAAGTGCTAAATTTACATAGACTTTCTAACTCTTATTTTTATTTTTAATATTAGTATAGTAAAAGTGCACGTGCGTTGCAACTGTTAATCTATAAAGTTATTATATATATATATATATATATATATATATATATATATAGATATATATAGATATATATATATATTAAATATTTTTATGGGCACTACAGATAATTATATAAATAATAATTATTTTTTTTAACATGGGACAAAATAAATCTTGAGATCATGGTCCTACCATCATATCACAAAATTTGATTTCATGTGACAAGCCTCTCAAAAAGTTATCCGTGAACAATATTTGATGTACGCCTATAATAATGTTAATATTGTGGATCAAAATATGACTGTCTGATGGTAGACTAATGATCTCAAGTTCTATTGTGTTGAGGATTTGGATGAAAAAAATCTCCATTGTCTTATTCAACTCGGATTTCATGAGGTTAAATCGTTGACTACTTTGACTTGACAGTAGAGATTGTTTTTCGACACAATATTAGAGACAATAGATATTGATCTTCAACATAATAAAACTTTCGATTATAATTCTATCATCAGATAGTCATATTTTGATCCACATCCCAAAATATGAACATGATCACATTTGACTCACAAGTTTTATTATTTATTATTTCACTTTATTAAATATTTTTAACTTTTTGTACCAAAATATTTAGTATTCTACGATTGAAATTTAATATTAATATGCAAATAAAGAATAAACTAACAATCTATAAATTTTGAAAGAGTTTTACAAATAAATTGAAGTTATTATCATTTTCGTATTTTTAATATATAGTACATTCTTGTTGATCATTTAATCATACCATAAAATTAATTGGTGATCGAAAATTTAAGCCATAATCAATTTATATTGATCAATTTGAAGCGAAATGATTTCTGATGAGGGATAATTGTTGCAAAGAATTAGTCTACAATGGATGTCTACTCATCATGGGCGATAAATCAATCCACATGTCAATGCAATTGTGTGACGTGCACGAACTTCTAAGCATTGGCCATCAGATTGCCACAATTGGAGTAAGGTGAGGTTTCGGGTTGGGTTGAATTACTTTGAGTCGACCCGAGATTTTTGGGTGATATTTTTTATCTGTGCCACGTGGATTAAAATATTTGACCGTTTGATAGTATGCTCATGATCTCAAGATTTCTTGTATCGAAGATTGGGGCGAAAAATAAAACCTTCATCATCTCATTCAAGGCAGTCAATGGTTTTTGGTATACGTGCCCAACAAGATTCCGTTGGTGTAACTAAATCTACTCACAAAAAATAGCAGTATTTTTTCGAGTTGGGTCAGGTTTTTGGGTCGGGCGTTGGGTTGGATTGACTTGAGTACACCGTCGGGGTTGAGTCGGGTCAGGCATTTATGGTTACCCCACTCGACCCGAGTGGTATTCATAAAGAAAGGGGCTGAGAATTGTGATTTAATAAGAGACAATTAGACATTGCTATAAAGAGAAGGGGCATGCTTGAAAATTGTGTTTTAGATGGAGAAAAAATAGGAAAGTTTTAAGGATAAAAAATAGGAAAATTTTTATTTCGGGAGAGAAGGAAAAACCGAAAAAGTATATTTTTGGAATAAAAAAATGCACTTTTAGTATTTTAAAAAGTGTGAAAATAAAGTGACTTTCGGAATTTTATAAATAATAAAATTCACCTAGATCCTATAATTTAGGGGAAATTTATATTTAATAAAAAGATTTGATTTGATTGGCAATTTAAGGTTATACTTAATTTAAGATAATTAAGGGTATATAAGATATTTTAAGAGTAAATATGATATGGAAGGATATTTTATACCTAAAATATGAAAATACAAAATTAATAGAAATGGGGTCGTTCGTGCTTTTATAATAGTAATGAGGATAAAATATAAATTTTATCATAACCACAAAGTCTAGATATGCATGATCGTCCACCGAGACGGATATCCATCAATGCCACCACTAAGCATTTTGGCCCGTTTACTCAGCTACTTAATACGGATTCATGCAAAGGGGTTATACTCTAATTTTAGACACGTGGCATTATTTTTCATCTAATTGTGACTATTTTTTTCACATCTAATTGTGACTCGTTTTGAAAATCTCGCGAGTCTACGATTGCATCAAAAACACATTTTCATGCTCTTACTCTAAGTGATCAAGCGCTTTAAAATGAATGGACAAAGTTGGTTTTGAAAATTTACGTGGGATCAATTCATTTTAAAGACGTTTGATGACTTTTAATTAGATGTCGAAAGTATTTTTTTTGTCCAATTAATTATCTTTAGATTCTGATCTTCCAATCACACAGTCTACTTATGAAAAGTTAATGCTCTAAGTCAATATACGTGGAGTTGCATGGATATCTGGAAGTGTCAAATAGGCCATAGGTCAAATCATGCATTAAGGTTTGACCCTATTTGTGGAACAAGATCGACCCATGAACTACCTAGGTGTGCAAATCGGGTACCTAGCACCAACTCCTCTGGGACCGCGGATGGATCAGTTACTTATACGGTTGTACCAACTCTCCTACCGAGCAAGGCTGTCATTAGATTTGGCTGGCCCACAGTTTTGCTCGGTCCAAGCTCAAAATAAAAGACCTGGCTCGAGCAATAGGCCAAAATGAGCAGCATGGTTCAAAATTTTGAAGGATAAATAAAATTATCAGCCACAATGTATTGGTTCCGGCCATGGCCGAAACGATTTGATGAAAATATCAAGCATTTATATGAAACTGCAAATTATAAGCCGATAATTTGCAGCCTCATTTATTATTATTATTTTTTTTTAAAGTAAAAAAATTGTGACTGAAATTTCAGCTGAGTCCCAAATTATCGATTTCCGCCAGGCCCGAAACCGATATGGAAATCGAAATTTTGATCCTTGCAGAGCAGTACTGGCCCGGCTAAATCTAAGCGTGCATTGAGCATATATATATATATATATATATATATATATATATATATATATATATATATATATATATATATATATATATATATATAAGTATAAAATATAATTATTTATTACTAATAAAAAAATTTATTTATTAATAAAATAGACATTTTCCTATGATACCCAAAAATTAAGTCTTTGAACAATTGAATTTCAAGGTTAATTAATTTTATAAAATGTCACCTCAGTCTAATCCTTCTCTATAAAAAAGGATATTAAACATTGTTTTTTCTAAAAAAAAAAAGGCCTGTAGCCCGGCCTGGCCTTGTCTATAGTGGTTCTGCTTAGGACCGGGCTAGGTAGTGCGGTCAACATCGGACCTGGCTTGATAGTTTACTTGGTTGAGGATATAAACTTGACCCAGTGGGTCCAATTGGGCAAAAAGATTGGATTGGGTTTTATATATACAAAATATGAAAAATGGGGCCATTTTATGGGTAGCGTTTGGTCCAGTCGAGTGCACCATCTGGTTGGATAGGTTGGGTTCAATTGGGCAGCCAAAATTTTGACCTGACTATACCTGTCTCGTTGACAGACTAGGGTTAGGGCTGGCTACAAGTTGGCTACATGCAGCTCATCTCGAATCAATTGGGCTCCGACCAAGGATCAAAATAGTGGTTTTGTTTTCACTATCGGGCATGACCAAAACCTAAAATTTGAATCGAAATTTTGGTGGATAATTTCTCCTCCATATATTTTTGGACCGAAATTTCAGTTCAAATTATCATTTCAATGGGGACCAAAACCGAAACGATTCAGCTGATACTCCTGAGTTGGTTTATGGTAACCACCCATTTTTTAGAAATTTTATATTTTCGGCCTTATAAGTTTGATTATTTGCAAAAACGGTCCTATAGTTTCAATCCTTGCACAATAGGCCAGCTCTAACCCAAGCCGTTTCCACGTTAGCAACGACCTATTTTTTTATTATTATATTTTTATTTTTCATTATTTTTTGTCATCCATTTTTTCACTGGTAATGTTATTAGAGTGTACCTTATTTAATAATTATTATACATTATTTATCTCAAGAAGAAAATAAAAAATAAGATTAAAGAGAGAAGAAGATAGAGTTTCAACTTAAGATAGCGGTCGCTTTCTTTTTTTAATATTATTACACAATTAAAATATTTTACCACCAATATCTTAAGATAGCGGAACACTAAGAGAAACAATCAGATTTGAGCTGGAACTGTATCGTATTTTCAAAACACTTATAAAAGCTAACTAAAACATATTCTAATATCTATGATTTTAAATAACTGATATATGATAGTTATGTATTTTTTGTGTCTCTTTTATCTTATTTGATAATCATCACACATAAATATCTTAGGAATTCTTTAAATAACAGAGATTTTATATTTAATTTTTAGAGATTCTGTATTTTAAATTAACTACAATTGGTTGGTTCAGATAATTACAATTGATTGAGATAATTTATGTGTGATAGTTATCAAATAAGATAAAAGAGATACAAAAATACATAACTATCACATATCAGTTTTCTTAATCAATTGTGAAAATTAAAAAAAAAAAGAAAAAGATAGCGACCATTAAAAGTATACGTAGTTTTTGAAATCGAGAAAAATAAGTGATATGAGGTGGAGACTAATCAGATGCACTCTACCAATTTATTTGATGACAAAAATTAGATTAGGATATGCCCTTAAATTAGTGTTAATTTATTTGATGATAAAAATCATATTAGTATATTTAACTTGATTTAAAATCTAATCATAATAAAGTTAAAAGTTTTGATTTTACTAAAAGTTAAAAAGAATGTGATTAGAGGAATTAAAAATTTTGATTTTGCTAAAAGTTAAAAAGAATGTTATCAACGAAAAACTACATTTTAATGATTATTTAAAATCATACACATTAGAATATGTTTTGGTTACCTTCAAATCAGTGTTGATTTATTTGATGACAAAAATCAGATTGAGATAGTTAACTTGATTTAAAATCTAATCTAGGATAATAGAGATTTTATATTTAATTTTTAGAGATTTTATATTTTAAATTTATTACAAAGAGACACAAAAAATACAGTAGTTATTTAAAATACAGAAGATTAAAAAAAGAAAATAAAATTACATGTAGTTTTTGTAATCGAGAAATCGAAAAAAATACGATGACGCGGTCTGCTAACTTAAGATAGCGACAGCCAACTTAAGATAACGATTGCTATCGGGTCGCTATCTTAAGTTATCGTGCCGCTTTAAGATGGTTGAGATAACTTTATTTTCTTATCTTTTTCATCTTATTTTTTATTTTCTTTTATATTTAAATATATATATTTTTTAATAATTCTGTATTTTAAAATTTTAATATGCGTTATAATTGAATGAGATAAATAATGTATGATAATTATTAAATAAGGTGATGCACTCTAATAAGATTATTTAAAAAAGGAATGACAAAAGATAATGAACTTGGAGCTTACCTATTGGGCACATTTATGCAAATAAATAAACTTATAAGGCCAAAAATACAAATTTCCTCATTTTCTTTTTATGAAAAATAGGTCACCAAAACAAAAGAATGGCATATTGTAATAATCCCACTTGAAATAGAGAGATGTCAAAAACCTAGGCTATGGGCATATTTTAATTCTCGTACTCCATAACACGTTTAACCTCAAATGGCTTAATCCGTTTGGATTAAAGACCTCAAACAATTTGGCCATCCATAGATTGTATTCTTTCCGCCACTGAAATAAATTCAAGCGTACCCTCTAAGTTGTATGCGGGATCTTTCATGTATCAATGCGTTTTGTGTGAGACAACTAAACGGAACGCCCATACAAGGAAACAATTGAAATTGACTGCTTTGATTTAGATGAAACAGTCGGGTTTTTTCAAAACAAAACGGGTTAGTTAACAAAAGCAAACTGGTCGGTTGCTGGTACAAAAGCCCCCAAATTAGCAATGAAATCGTCATCTTTCCGTTTCGGTAAAGAACCCATCATTTCGGGATATAGAAAAGCCGTTTGAAAACCCACCAAACCCACCACCCAAGATCCCACCAAAACCCCTTTGAGATCTGATTTCATCTCCAACCACCTCCACAAAAAAACCATCCATTTCTTCCAGTACCCTGAATCCCAAAGGTTTCTTCTCTTTGTAGGCGAGGTCCGAAGGCGAGAGAGAGAGAGAGAGAGATGTGCTGCTTTGGTAAGATGTGCAGGATCTGCACCTGCTTGATTCTTCTGGTTATTTTGATCGGGCTTCTCTTTGGATTCGGTGTTTTCAACCACGGATTTCAGAAGATCAAAGAGACTTTGCACGATACCAATGGAAATGGAGGAAACCATGCCGTCTATCCTGCGCCGGGGAGGCCTTTCTTTAGTGTTGGAGCACCGCCTCCTTTTTAGTTTATAGGGTCTCCTTCCATTCAGATTTTTCTATGCATTTTTTACTATTTCTATTTGGAGAAGAATTTGTTCGTTATTCTATTTTTTTTTTATGTGATGATGAATTTCTTCTGAATAATAGTTTTGGTTTTTCACCCTCACTGTTTTGTGATTTGCTCAAGAGTTCTTGTTTTGTTTAACCTTGCTGTCCAGTGGGGAAAATTATAAACCGAGGATACATTTTTTGAGGACAAAGTGCAGGCGGCTGATGTGGCGCGGAATAACTAGCTGCACCACTATTGCACTTACAACTAATTGCGTTGGACACGTCAGCCGACTGAATTTTGTCTGTATAAAATTTGCCCTCCATATAACACTGTCTATATATATATATATATATATATATAGATGCTTAAACCAATCTCCAAATGAGTACTATATATAGATGCTTAAACCAATCTCCAAATGGGTACTTTATTTTATTTGCATCTAACGAATCATGCTTACACCAAAAACTATTGACCGCCTTCAATTCTTAGCATAATTGATGTACCATAATACAACTAATTTCTGGAAATTTACGTGATCGAAAACCAACTTTTAGACGAGTCATTTTCGCTAGTACAAAAAGTCTAAAATATCCCTTCTTATATTTTTTATTGGTTTACATTGTTTAAAAATTTTAAAATTTACACTTTCTTATATTTATACTATATGAAGCTATATCTATGCCGTCTGATTTGAAATTTATAATATAAAAATTGATAGTGTCAAAGATTGATCTAAAAAAAGCGATATTGCCTCTTTTAAAAAAAAAATCGTCTATTTACACGATGTGAAGCAACATCTATACCATTTGATTTGAAAGCTATAATATAAAGATCGATGGTGTCAAAAATTGGCACAAAAAAAGTTATATCACTTCTTAAAAAAAGAAAAAAAATCGATTTTTAAATGAGTCGATATCAACTCATTACAAAGTCGATATCGACTGTTTAATGAGTCATTATCGATTTATTAACTAGTCGTTATACACGGTCGATGTCGACCTTCGAGATAAAAGTTTATATGGCCAAAAAGTAAACAGAGGCATGATAGTGAATTAAATGCTTGGGCTTGGTACTTGGCTATCTGACACGTAGGCTTCACATTAAATGAGGTGAGGTGTTTGAGACCTTGTTTTTAACTTTTCAAGGAGGCATTAGACACGTACTATCTTTAACATTAAATAAGGAGAAGTTTGAAGCTTTTTTGTTATCTTTAGCTTTTCAAGGAGACATGTGCCCATGTGTCAAAGTTTTTAGAGAGTATGAAGCATGTAATATCTGAACGAGAGACTGATTTTGCGCGCTCTGCGTACATTTTAGTCCAGTCACATATGTCAATACAGCAGCTTCTCTTATTTTATTTTTATTTTTTTTAAAGAAGCGATATCGACTCTGTACACAGTCGGTACCGACCATTTTAAGAGTCGCCAACGACTGTTTATAGAGTCGCCATCAACTCTGTACATAGTCGCCATCGACTTTGTATATAGTTGTCACTATAAAATTTTATTTATTTATTTTTTCACAGTCAATGGCGACTCTGTATAAAGTCGCTATCGACTTTATATAAAATCAATGACGACTTTGTATATAATTGATGATGACTCTTAAAATGGTCTGTATCGACTGTGTTAAGAGTTACCATCAATTATTTAAATTTAATTATTATTATTTTTTTTAAGAGAGGATATTAATTTTTTTTTCGTGTCTATCGTTGATATCATTTATGTTATTATATGACCTTCAAATGAGACAGCATAAATTTGATTTCATATCGTGTAAATATAAATACTTAAAATTTTAAATTATGTAGAACGAAAAAAGTGTAAGAAGGGGGTACTAGGGACTTTTTGTGCTTAGTTGAAAATGACTGGGCTAAAAGTTGATGGATTTAGGTAATAAATATAATATCTCTAAAGGAAAAGGTAGAATGGAGCACGCATTCCAAAAAGTAAACTGATACAATTAATTTTTAATTATGAGACACATATTCCAAAAAGTAAATTCAAATCTCGTAATGTGTGCCCCGTGGTTTTTCGCTCAGTTTACCAAATGTGGCACATGGAATAAAAAAAAATTACTCATATGAAGATATAGCTATGATATCTAGACCATAGTCATAAAGTTAGGTAGGGCTATCAACGGGTCGGGTTCCAATCTAATATTTTGTATTTCAGCTAAAGGAGTTGGGCTGAGAATAAGAACTAGGCCGGGCTCGGGCTATAAAGTGTCCGGCCTGAACTTGGCCTGACCCGTTTAGCTTGAATATATATATATTTTTTAAATGCCCTTAAAAAAATTATAAGCCCGGCCCGAATAGCTAACCGAGTTGGATTCGGGCTATGGATTTTATAAACGGGCTCAACCCGGCCCGATTAACTAAACGGGTAGGGCTCAATTTTTTTTATGTTTTTAAACGGGCCGAGTAAAAATCCAGTCCGAACCCGGCCCGTTGACACCCCTAAAGTTGGGATATGAAAATAATTCCACAACGAGTTAATACTGGAAAATCCAAAAAAATTGGGGGACGAAAATAGTAGGGAGCCATTACTTGCACACATTTTTCAAGTGATTACACTAAAGCTAAATAAAGACATGATATTTTAGGGACATGTGATATGTAAAAATGTAATATGGGCCGTCTTGAATTAAAGTTCATGATCAATAAATCTCTAGTACATAAAATTAGAGAAAAATACTATACTTGTCAAATGATCTATTGTAGTCAACTGTTGAATTATATAATAGCCTTGGACTCCATTTAATCAAATGGAGAAAATTATATTTTGTTCCAATCTTTTGCAATTGATATCTTTAAAGCGCGGTCTTCAAATTAAACGATCTAGATGGTATTTTCAAATAGTAGGGGTTACCAAACTTGCAAGTCTTTCTTTTAAATTCAGTGCAATCACTTGAAAAGCGTGTGCAAGTAATAGCTCTCATATAGTGTTGAAATTATAAAAGGGAGCCCTTACTTGCACACTCTTTTCAAGTGATTGCACCGGATTGCACCAAATTTAAAAGAAAGACTTGCAAGTTTGGCTACCTCTACGTGAAAACTCCATCTAAGCCATTTGATTTGAAAGTCATGATTTAAAGATGGGAGCCATTAATTGCACACAAAATCCATGTGATTGCACCGAGTTAACTAAAATTTGTCTTTGCACATGCTTCATGTGATTGTACCTAAAATTTAAAAAAAAAAAATTCACCGAATTTTTTTTTTACTCTCTCTAGACCGCTCTCTCTCTCTAGACCATTCTCTCTCTCCTCTCTAGACCGAGCTCTCTCTCTCTCTAGACCGCTCTCTATCCCTCTTCAGACCATTTTCTCTCCCCTCTCTAGACCTCTCTCTCTCTCTCTTCTCTAGACCGTTCTCTCTCCCCTCTCTACACACTTCTCTCTCTCTACACTTAGTTCACCAAGTCAGGGTTCGGCAATAAGGTTAAAATTTGGAAAAATCAAGTAAACAAGTTTGGGGAAATATTCGGAGAAAAATTGGAGAGAAAAAATAAGGTTAAAAAGTAAAAAGAGATATAAAAAATATTAATAATCATCATTTATTGAAAAAATCCAGAATTATTCATGATTTGTTCCGCAATTTTAAGAAAAAAATATCGTGAATAAGTGATACTAAAGTCACCTGTTGGGTCTTCAAAAAGAGAATATATTTTCAGGCTCATTGGATTTTTAGTTTACTGATTAATATCCAAGCCCTTTCGTCATTGCATCAATAATAACCCATGTGTTTTGGGTATGAAAAAATCAGGAAAAAAAAAATGAAAAATTTGTATCGTATCACTAATTCTCAAATTTATGTAATCCTTAGAAACAATCTATTTTGAAAAATTGGGCTCACCACAACAGAGAGAGTTGTTTAAGGATATTCTATCTAAATCTTGTAGAAGAAGCAGAACTCCAAATAAATAATTCAATAAAGAGACCCTAGAACCCCAACACAATCGAAATCCAGTATAAGTGCTATGGGGCGTGGACTGTGGAGAATAGCTGGCACAGAATGGTTCCCGAGTCTTTCATCTATCTCTCTCCTCTCTTGAGCCACGTGTCTCTGCGCTTGGTGTCTCTTGGTCTCCTCTTTTAACTTTTATACCCAGGTGCAACCACTAGGGCAACTTAGGTATTTAAAAAAAATATTATTATTAGTATTTTGATTTATCCGGTGCAATTACACTGATTTCGTGTGCAATTAATGTCTCCCTTTAATGTTATCAATTGTAAAAGAATAGAATAAAACATAATTTTCATCATTTGATTAAATTGAGTCAAAGGCTATTATATAATTCAACAGTTGACTATAATAAATCATATGACAAGTATCGTATTTTGCTCTAATTTTATGAACTTCAAATCAGACAGTCCATATTGTATTTTTATATATCACATGTCCCTAAAATAGCAAGTCTTTCTTTTAATTCAGTGCAATCACTTGAAAAACATGGGCAAGTAATGACTCCCAGTATAAAAATACATTAAAATATATTTCAGGTTAGGCATAATGCTTTTAATAACGAAAATAAGTTATATGTTGGTTGATGCAAAGCATATTTATAATTATATAATCCATGCAACTATAAAACTGTCTGATCCAAGGTAAATTTAGAAAAATTCGTTACGCTTAATTCGAAGATTTTAGGGTTTTTTATCCAAAAAGTTACTTTTGTGGCTATGCTTGGGACCCATTCATTATACAGAAGATTGGAGCCAAAAATGATCTCCATCTAATTTAAAGCGGCCATTCCAACGAGTTAGGGCATAAATGCCCTAAGAGATTCACTAGGTCCAAATAAAGGTACCTTTTTTGAATTTGCTACGATGTGCTATGTGACACGCAATGAAGAGTTAGACCTCATCTTCTCCCATACGTTTTATGATTTATTAGAAAAATAAAGAAACTTTTTTACCACAAAAATCACAGGTTAAATATTTTAGAAAATCTTCCCATATATGTTTAAATCACAGGTCAAATATTTTAGCGAAACTGTGATGCATAAAAATTTTCACCTTTCAACTCAAAATTCAATTTATTTATTATTATTTTTTTTCTTCAAAGATAGTCGATTTGATCCTCAAGTTGAGTGCCATGTTCAAATTTTCCCTCTTGAAGGGAGGCCAAGAAAGACAAACACATAGTATCATACAGCCACAGACTAAACTGATGAACTATTTAATAACGCAATTCACTTCTTTACATGTGGTACAAGACGCCATCTTCTATATTGGATTCAGGCCCAATATCGCATCATTGACCATCTCCACTACATGGTTTATGAGCTTAGAAATGCTTCAAATAAACAGTTACTGTAGTAGAGTTAGTGGCTGTCCATAGGTATGTGCGACTGCGTGATATACAAGAACTTCTAACACTAAGGCCCTGTTTGGCAAAGTTGCTTCCGGAAAATATGTTCCTAAGAGATTGGGTGAGAAGCACTTTCAACTTAAGGATTCTGACGCCTCTAGCTGAAGATGAAGAAGTAGCCCCAGGCTGCTTCTATGAGTATGCACCATTTCAGTTAGAGATGGCCATGTCCTCCGATGGAAAATATTTCTTATCCAATATTCTTTCAATGAAAAGTGTTTTTCAGAAGCAACTTTGCCAAACAAGGCCCAAATGAACAAACCTCCTGCTTTTGTAGAACAGTGGAATCTTGATGAAGTTAATGTTTGGGCTGAGCATCGAGATGTCCAACCAATATTTGTTGACCCGTCCAACATGGGGATGAGCATGCCCAAGAATCAAACCCAACCATGCATCTTTATAAGGTTTATTTGCTTTTTCTACCATGAAAAAAAAATTTCACTTTTGAGTTTCACTAAATACTAATTGTAATCAATTTGTATTACCATTGAAAAGTACTGATATTTCCCTGGCTACAAATCGGCACATATGAAGCTGATGGTGTGATTAGAGCAACTTAACAGTTCATAAAAAGACGAGCAATTTTTAGATTAATGTTATATAGATCTTGCAATGTAAGTTATCAAGTTCATGAAAACCCTATTACTCCATCAATCCTGCCGAAAGTTAACTTCTCCAAATGACAACGCACTGAAAATCAACTAGTGGAAGTCAGTTATGTATATATTTTGGTCGCTGAAAAGTATTCATAAAATCGATAATCTTATAATGTTGGCAAGATTTGGGTTCGTGCCTGTAGCTAAATGGAAGGTTGTCAATATTGCAACCTCAAAGTCCCAGGTTTGAACCCACTTTACCTGAACAAGTAGTGAAAAGTACTTTACTACTCTTACCACTTCTGCTCATACAAATAAAGTATGCCGTTTTCAAACGAATCGAACAAAAGTTCTCACAAACATATATGACTGAACAGAATTCATACTTAACCATCAGATTTACAATCAATCAAAGAAGAAATCAAGGGATTGTACAATACCTCACATCAGCATATGGCATTTCTTCATCGGATCAAGCTCCTCTCGTTTAACGAACATTACAACAAAAAGATGGACAGCGCACGACAAATCAGTAGAGGTTTGATCACAGTGATGAATTTTCAACTGCAACAGCCCCCGGCTTGGGAGACAGCACCATCTCTTCCTCCTGATGGGCCGGGAATGCCTCCATAGCCAACTTTGATTCCATATGACTGGAAGAAAAAAGGCACGACACAGAATATCAGCGTTGTAAGAGAGAATTAAAATAACTTAACTCCAACATAAGAGAAATAAAACTTATGAAAACAGTTTTTGTTCTCTGATAAGTAACTTGTGAAAACAGATGGCCTCGCAATCTCGCATAACCATAACAATGTCTGATACTTGATCAGAACCTTACCTTTTTTACATATGTTAGGTACAATATACTTCTAAAATTAAAAGGGGTAGGTTTGATTAGGGGAACGCAGAGAACTTTATCATCCAATCATTCAAAACTTCTGACTCAGTTTATATTTCTAAGTGGACTTCCAAAAACATAAAAAGAAATCTAGTATTCTCATGACCTAACACAAATACTGGTTTTTTCCTTTCCACAAATATTTTTGCCACATTTCCAGTGAGTCATTGAAGCTAATCTGACGTACAATAAAAATTTAACAACAATAAATAATATTAAACTGTACAGATAAAATTTAAAATAAAGAGATTGACTACACTGACTGCATGTCCACAGATCTGGGATACAGCCATGACAGCCCACTTATATGCCACGCAGCGCACATCTTTTTTCAACCCAAGTGACCAAACTAGCAACCTATCATTGATGCATGTATCAACCAGAGAATCACACATGAGAGGATTGAAACCATCCAAGTGGTGCATTTTAATATTGACAGTTTAAGAAAATACATGCAATGACTATTTTGGGGCCGATAGTAGCTCCCATTATGAGCTACCATTTTGATGACTTTGCTTGCTTAAATAGTGTGCCACATGGCCTAAAAAATTGAGAGCGCTTCATTAGCCCACATTATATAGAGCCTGTATCTCCCAATATCATCCTAGAAAAGTTGGTTTCCACATAATCAAGATGAGGAAAAAAACAAAACCTCGTTTGAAACATCAAAGACGCCTTCCTGAATCTTCTTGTAGATTGTTGCTGCCGTGCTTATGAATGCCTGGAGGGGTATCAGGCTTTCAGAAAAACAACGATAAAGGATAGGAAAGTAAGCTTAAAATAGCATGACTGAAGAAAAAAAGAACCATGCAGAAAATATTTTTTCGCAAAAGATTTTTTTTTTTTTTTTTAAAGGCAAGGTTTATCACCTCTTCAACATTCTGGGCGGTTTTTGCAGAAGCTTCCATGAAAATCAATCCATGCTCCTTAGCAAACTGCTCGCCTTCCTCTGTGCTGACAGCTCTTCTGTGAGCAAGATCACACTTGTTACCAATGAGCATGATTGTCATGTTAGCATTTGCATGCTGTCTTGCATCTTCCAGCCAGCTCGCAAGATGATTAAATGTTTCCCTCCTGAAAATCACATCGATAATAATAAGTCAACCACTAAATCAAATACCTTGAAATAATCAACTTCCACATGGACACTATTAATATAGGTCAAGTAGTACCTGGTGATATCATAGACAAGAAGCGCACCGGCAGCACCTCTGTAGTAGGATCTTGTGATAGATCTGAAGGATTCTTGTCCCGCCTGCAATTATGCAAAAATTTCAGCATCATATACATTATAGGTTTGTAATTATCTAAAGTTTAAGTAATTTTAATTTTTTTCATTCAGATGTCATAAGCATCAAGTTTATGAGGTGAGGACAAGAATAGTATACCATTTTTTTTAATGGTCAGCTATCCATACTAAAGTCCAGGATACCAATCAATTACCCAACAATAAGATATAGTCGTCATGACATGGGCTTCGATAATAGGACTAAGAATCACATCTTTCCAAAAAAGTACCTATAGCATTAAATAAAGGGCATTGCACTGAACTTGTGGCTCAGTTGGATGGCATGCCCACACAAGCAAATACGCACACTCTATTCCTCCCTCTCTCTCTCTCTCCTATTAAGAGAGAGAGAGACATCTGATGGTCCTGGGTTTGTGGACCACCCATTCATAATCCATATATAATTTCACATGATTTCCCAATGATGGAACCACTAGGGTAAGATTTCTAGTTTTCAGGTTTGGATATTTGGAGTCTGTGACATTGCAGAGATCCACTTGCTGCTGATAACTTGGTCGATGTAGATTCTTTATGATTTCAGATGATTCCCCATTGATGGAACCACTAGGGTAAGATTTCTAGTTTCAGGTTTGGATATTTCGAGTCTGTCACATTGCAGAGATCCACATGCTGCTGATAACCTGCTCGAAGTAGATTCTTTATGACGGTGACGGGATCCCCAAAATTTAAAATTTCAATGGGATGACAACCAGGACAGTTTATTCTTGAATACATCTGGTTCATTCAAATTCATAACATTCCTATATATTGTAACCATAAGGTGTTGAATTACTTAATTCTTCTTCCTTCTGTAAATTCTTCTGTATAGTATATACTAAGCAAACAACCCGTGCAATGCATGGGTGAACAGAAAAATAATAATATAAATTAAAGAAAACAATATGAAAGTCAATTTTTTTTTTAAATAGAAGAACTTACAATTAGAAAATATTTCAAAATTATCTTTTAATTGAAAAATGAAAAATTATATTACAAATTTTTTATATCTGAAAAATGATTTTAAAAGACTTCTGTAAAAAAATTGACTTGCCACATATTAAATTTTAGGGTGAAGGTAGAGAAATAAAATCTAATTAATTATAGCATCTTAGATTTAAACCCTTAAGAGATACCAATCCAGCCGTTATTCATTTATAGAAATAAGAAAACTAGATGTGAAAGATAACAACCAGAAATAATTAGTAAAATCAAATCTTTATAGAAAAATAAAGAATACACTCTTAAATTACAAAGACTTAATAACACAATCGAAGAAACAAAATTACAATTTTCACTTTTAGAATGGTCATTTTTAAAATTCAAACTTCCCATAACCGCCCATTAATAAAAACATTTTGTAATAATAAATAAATCAATATGTGTTATTAAAATACAAACACAAAAAATATAGAAATAAAATAACAATACCTGTAAGATATGATTTTTTCCTACATCTAAGCACGATAATAGAAATTTGATTTTGAAAAATAAGAATAATCATAAAGAGAGGGAGAGAGAGAAAAAGAGGGAGAAAAATAAGAATAATCAAGAGCACAATAGTAGAAATTTGATTTTTTCAAAATGGTATGTTTAAAGAGAGGGTGTCTGTTATAATAGATAAAAAGACTAATTTAAAGGGAAAAAAGAGTCATGTCAAGGAGATCTAGTTGTAAATGGAAACCAATTCCATAAACGGAACCTTTATTTGACTTGGATAATCAACTTGCCTAATACTAACTCATTGACCATATAAGGTAATCTATAGTATAAAGGAGACATTAAAGGCACTAGATTGGATAAGAGAGTTTTTTAAAAAAATACAAATTAATTTTTTTCAGAAAGTTCCACGCATCTTCTTAAGTGACTGATTTCCTATACATATATATATATATATACTAGGTTTACTGGAAAAATATATTTATTTCATTGGAGGCTGAAGCCCTCACTATTAGACGGCTCCACAATGAAGGCCTCCTCCTTGGAAGCACACTGCAAATATAGATGAATAGATGATGGTATCCCACATCTACAGGCAAAGTTAAGCGCTGAATGTCTTGCAAATGTCATCATGCTAACTGGTAGGGGCTTGGATCCTAAAGTGCTTCATGAATATTTTTTTTTAATTTTAAATTTTTTCTGTTGTGATTGTAATTTTAAGATGGGAGTACACCAGTTCTATTGTATTTTGCAGTAATTATAAATAATAAAGTAGACTTAACTTGTTTTAAAAATAAGTAGAATCAAAGTAACTTGAGAACAAAATTTATATATATAAAAAAATAAACACTACCTTTTTCAAACAATGAGGTTCTTATAAACTCCAATCAAAAGTTGCTTCAATGAACAAACTTTAAGTGCCATTACACTAGGATATTCAGCTTTAAAACTAATAAGTGAGATTTATTCATGTAGAAAATTGGAAACTAATCAGTGCCTTTGAATTTTTTTTTTGAGAATCTGTGGCCTGTTACAAGATAGATTGTTCCTTCAACACAAAGATCAGACATAAGATGGACTAGTTGAGTAGATAAAAAAAAATAATGGTAATCATCCAATCAGGTGGATCAATCTCAGTAACTTCAAAGATTTGAAAAGGGTTGAAGCTTATAATTCTCACTGGTAAACAAAAGCAAGTCTTTCTACCATGGCAGCCTTCGATTCCAGATGTTCAATTTCAGAAATGCAGTGTTACCTAGACACCTGGCACAGGTGCCAAGTGTCAAGGTGTCAATAATGTTTGGCACGCCAATTTTTAAAGATTCTAATGCGGCGGCATGCCTTAAGAAAAATAAAATAAATAAATAAAATATATATAGAAAAATATTGAAGGGAAGTCTTAGAGAGGCAATTAAGTCCAGATATGTAAGGAAAAGATACATCATATATGTCATAAACCTAAATAAATGTATAATATATTAAAAAAATAAATTTCAACGACCCAAACCTTTTATTTAGTAGTTACTGAACTTTATACAATTTTTTCGTTAGACGAAGTTCATTTATTGTTGTCAAAACGATGAGCATTTTAATGGTATTATGTGGCATTTCCATTTATATCTAGAAGTTTCGTGGTATTTGAGGAGTGTCCAAGTGTCCGCAAGTGTGCCAAGTGCCACCAAGTGTCGGTACGGTAAAAATCCCAAAAGTGCTAAGTGCCAAGGTAACACTCATGGAATGCTAAAGGCATCCAATAGAAGGAGAAGGGGGGGGGGGCAGGGGTTTTACAAGAAAGAGCAAATGAGAATTTAACTTGCAATACCAAATCTCTTAATTCAAAATATTAAAAAAAATATTCTTGTAGATCGATATTCAAAAGTGACATCTTTGCTTGTACTTACAATATGACCATTACAAAGTCGATGTTTATGTAAGTGTCACATTACAATTAATTATTTAATAGCAAATTCCTCACAATTAAGGTTTGAAACCTATAAATAAATTTTTTATCTAAGAAGAGACCTACACCAAATTTTCACATAATTTTTCTCTAAAAGCTTTCCCTTAGTCCTACAAAGTCAATTGGGCTGAGATAGCGCCGCTCATGTATGAGCTCCATGCTCATATATCAATCACTGAATCTATTCACTTACCGACGCAACCAATTAAATAAGTGATTCATGTACTATTATAGAACAGCCTGTATGCATCTTGATCAAATACTGGGTATGTTTCTCATAACATAATCACCATATTAAATTACACACGTGTACCATGCCACATCAAATCAGAAAATCGATTAATGATTTGGGACAAGTCCGTGGTCGAGGTATTCCCAAGGGCATATCCTTCATTTTAGCTTCAATGAGGCTGCTTTTTTTTTCATCAGTAATAAGCAATATTAAAAAAGAAGCAAAGAAAATAAAAGAGGTACAAACCAGTGAGGCAGCGAGAGACTAAAGCACAGGCCAACAAAAGCAGGAAACAAACATAAAGCAACAAAAAGCAAACAGCCCACCCCAGCAGGAAAGAAAAAACCTAAACGCCCAAGGGAGACCACAGCATACCCCGAAACTCAAAAGGCCAGCACAACACCCTCAAGTCATAACCATATCATCCCAAGCATCAACCAGATCTTCCTTGTTCATACCCTATAGCACCCCTGTCCAAACTCAAGATCCAGTCCCTGGCCATTTTTATTATCACGGCGAAAGGCTACCACATTTTGCGAAACACCCTATCATTCCTCTCCAACCAAATTGCCCGTATAACAGAAACCCCCTATCCTTCAACAAGGCTATGCTTTCTCATATATATATATATATATATATATATATATAGGACCCAATTAAATTATCCATAACTTTAACAATAAATAAAATAACAAAGCATACCAAGTTGCGTGCTAAAAAACAAGCTCTTTTCATCTGCATTCTCATTATCTCATACTTCATTGTTTAATACTTTAATTACTTGAACATAAGCCCGAGGGCATTATTTTCCTTTTCTTGAATAGTTAATAAAAGGCTCCATTTCTCGTGTTTTAAAGAGGTTTTTCAAATCATTTTCATGGTCCTTGTACAGCATTGACTATGTGAAGGGGTACAGCCAACGAACAAAAGTCACCTGCAGTCCTGGAACCACAGAGAAGGACAGGAATAGGGATCAATCTTTCAATGAGTAGGTAAAGGTCTCTAGCAGGAACTATGAATCGCATACTGTGATAGGCAAGCACATAGAAAGCCTTCAAATAAGGGATATAGTCAAATGACCCTACCTGTCTCCAACCACACAAGTTCAGATCTTTCCTTAGCAACTGAATAGGTCAATCCAGATGGGCTCACAAAGCTCCCACAAGCTTCTCCTGATCAAAAGATTTAGCCATTACCCTCACTGTTCAAATGAACAAAGAGCCTC
The DNA here is from genome assembly GCA_021018995.1 of Chloranthus sessilifolius. Lineage (NCBI taxonomy): Eukaryota > Viridiplantae > Streptophyta > Magnoliopsida > Chloranthales > Chloranthaceae > Chloranthus > Chloranthus sessilifolius. The sequence continues at coordinate 28,609,050 of CM037589.1, forward strand.
CATACCTTGTAGTGCAACTCTCATCAAGAACACCTCAAATGTTGAGAGTGGTGAATCTTGTGTGAGTGCAGACTTGTTTGTTGAAGTAAATATTTTAAGATATAACCAATGAAGTTATTTGCACTATTTAATACTAGTTCTCATGAATACACACTCACTCATAAAGTAAGCAATTCCAGTCACCATAACATACCAATAAAAAAGAATCCTTGAAACAAATCAATAATTCTCAAAAAATCCTTGAATCTGCATTAATAATTCTCAAAAAATGCCATGCAAAATGACAGGGGTGGGGGGGAGAGAGAGAGGCTTCATGAGATACACCAAACCAACAAAAACTACAATAAGGAGTTGTCAATTTAGAAAAACTATCATGAAATTTTTAAAGCATCACACAATATCAAACTAAGATTTGAATCCTAAGATGGTTAGCCTCCACAATCAAATCTTACGAAGAATATTCCTGAGACAGAGTTTAGATGGCAAAAGTCTACTGTAATTGGGCTGAGGGTTTGATCATTTATTTTAATCAAACCCTTATAAACTAATAAACCAACCATAGATTTACTACCAGTTTTGAGGAATAAAATTTAATGGACTTACAGTTGAAAAATAAATTACAGTCAACTGTTTTTAGGATTAATGAGGGATGAATGTCCAGTTGAGATAACACCCTTACTGTCCCACATTTTAAGCCGTGTCACAATTTTTTACCAATCTAAGCCATCCAAGTGGCAGAACAGCTCGGCCCCAAAAAACATGCCCATCGGAGGATTCAAACCATTCGGTTGGGGCATAATATGGACTATTGTTCATATATATTGTAAGGTCCCTATTGAAGTTTTCGGATAAGATGGTTTTTGGGGCTCAGTGCAGTCCATCTGAAGTTTGGCCACTTGAATGACTTGGATTCGGGGAAAAAAAAATGTAGGCAATGTGGCACCAGGTGGCCTCAAAGAGGGACAGTGAGGGTGTTATCCCAACCGGAAGTTGACCAGAATCGATCTCAATATCTTATTGTCACCATCATCTACTACTTGCAAAACAAAGTAACAGGATCAAGCCAACAAACCGTATCCCATATTTGCAGCTTTATAGGCTTATTGTCAATTGTGATCATTCTAGCTCCAAATTCAACACCAATGGTTAAATCGTGCACAGGTTGGAACCGCTTGTCAGTGAATTGCAGAAGAAGACATGATTTTCCCACTCCTGAACAAAAGAGAATAAAATATAATAATATCAAGTGGATTAGCTAAAACCAATCCACAACATAATGTCAAGGGGAATTAAATATAATAATTACCGAAGAAGACATGATTTTCCCACTCATGAACAATAGAGAATTGAATATAACAATATCAAGCTAATTAGCTAAAATCAATCCACAACATAGTGTAAAGGAAAACAAAATTACAAAAGAGATAACATGAGATAATGCTCATAATAAAAACAAATGTAATATCTCTCCTCAAATATAAAGAACTGGAAAAAAAAAACAGTGGCAGAAAAGACAGCCATGACAAATAAGATAAAAGATAAATAAGTGCAGACAACAAATCTGTGCACTTAAGGTTGGGGAAAAAATATTGACTTGCGCAGCAGGCTTTAGAAGAAAGCTTGGAAATGTTTTTGATTAAACACCAAAAATTTATTAATCCGAGAAAACAAACAAATTAACAGATCAATATACAATGAGGCTCTCTGGAAGGATCCATCAAAGGAATACGGAATGGATAGCATTTGAGAAGACTACAGAATTTGACAAGCAATGGCGTAATGGCAGAAAACGAACATCTCATTGCCACCCTTAACTACATACATGCCGAAAAAATAAACATAAATACGATTATAAGAGGTTAACTTATACAATCACCATTATCACAGCCTTATCCCATCTATTTGCAGTCGGCTTATATTTAAAGTGGCTGCTCTCCGGACTTGAACTGCATCTTCACACTTGACAGCCCATGCCCTTTTCCATTTTACCATTGCACCAAATAATACATTCCACAAAGAAAAGGAAGAACAAAAGTAATTTTTAGGAAACTTTCCTTGCAATGATGGTTTTCATGGAAACTGATGACTTGCCATTTAGCAACTGAAAACTACACCCAAAGAGGAATACCTCTAATCCAGCATCAATAGGAAATACTTTATGATCTAAAAAGTATGGGACATGCAGGAAGGTCAAACCCCATTGCCATTTAGACAAGACTGCCTTAAAGAGAATATCTGCAAGTTGCTGTGAGGAGGATACATCAATAAGCTCCAATGTATGATCCTATATTTTTTCTCTAACAAGTGAATATCCACTTCAATATGTTTTGTAACGTTCATGCAACACCGTGCAGATGAAATCTTTTCAGCTGCTTCATTATAACAATGAATAGGCATAGGGCCACTAATCGGAAATCCAAGCTCATAAGTAAGAATGAAGCCATAATAACTCACATGCCCCATGAGTAGTCGCTCAATACTTACCTCAACGCTCTATTTGGAGACAACATATTGCTCTTTGCACTTCAATGAAACAAGAGTGCCTCCAAGAAAAACACAGTACTCAGATGTAGAACAATGGTCAGTAGCCAGGCCAGCCTGATCAAAATTCGTATATCCAGATATATAAAGATGACCACGAGAGAAAGACACACAATTCCTCAATTAGGGCTAGACTCGGAGTATTTAGAAAGAAATGAACTTCAAAAAAATGAGGAGTGTGTATGAACCAACTGACAAGGCTGACAACAAATGTGATGCGTGGCCACGTAACGTTAAGATAGATTAATCAACCTATAAGGCGTTGATATTCATGATGGTTAGATAATAACTTCCCCTTACTCTCATGAAGAGAGTGTTTGGAATCCATAGGAGAGGAAGCAGGCTTGCAAACAAGTACACCAGTATCATTTTGAAGATCTAGAGCATACTTCCTCTGAGAAAGAGAAATTCATCCATCAATCTAGCCACTTCCAAACCAAGGAAATGTTTTAGATTAAATAAGTCCTTCACTTCAAACTACGACCTAGCTCATCCTTTAGATGGGAAATGAATGAAGAGTCATCTTCAATAATCACTATATCATCAATATATACCAACAAAATAGTACAACTAGCAGGGCCAAAATGATAAAAAATAATAGTGTCATCTTTGAAACCCCATACCAAATACCAATAATCACTCCCCTAAAATGCTGAATTCGGGCATGAGGCGATTGCCTCAAACCAATATAGACTTCTAAGCCTACAAACTTCTTGGTTTCCTCTTGAAGCAGGAAGCCTGGTAGGGGTCTATATAAATCTCTTCGCTAGGATTACCATTAAGGACATTTTTCACATCAAGTTGATACAAAGGCCAATTTTGATTGGCCGCAACGGAGATGAGAACACGCACTGAAGTCAACTTAGCCACGGGGCAAATGTGGTATCAACATCAATCCCAATGACCACCTACATGTGCCTTACATCTAGCAACCAAAAATTAGCATTTATCCATTGTGGAAAAAAGGGACACACAAAAGAGCGGTGCTGGGATCTTCATGGGAAGCCCAAGTTCCCTCTTGGTCGTGCCTTTCAGAGCTCTACTGATGATGGAGCCTCCTCTGGTATACCTCCTACTCCTATAGTTACTGCCCAAACTCCTACTACATATTTGCAAAGCTTGCAGAGAGAGCTTCAGGACAATCAGGGTCAAATACAGCGGACGACGACCGCCCAGGGCCAGGCAACGTCCTCACATGTGGCTGAGTTAGGTATCTATGGATCTGCCCATGTGCCTTCTACCCAGCACCCTTTGATCATTGATTCTGAGGCTACATATCACAACCACTTATATCTTTGGGCTGAGTTATGTTCCAATGATGGATTGCCACTTGGACAATTTAGATTGGTCACAGATGCGCCACATGGCATAACGATAAATCACACTTCAATTGTGTAAAATAAAAAGTATAATTTTAATGGTGTAAGATCATCTAAACACCATGTTGGTGATAAAATGTCGGTCAGAAGCCATTATCCACAAGATTATTGATTGAAGTTAAAATAAACTAACCACGCTTAGGTAATTAAGCTATATTGAACCCACTATTTCTGCTGATCTTAGGCGTTGTTGAATTCAAGGGGGAGTGCAGCCAATATATTTCAGTTAAAAGTGGAAATCAATAATCTGAAACAAGAGAAACAGAAGCTACTGAAGAATTCCTCAAGTTGCAATCTTTGAAAAAGGAAATCCGAAATTAAATATTCAAAAACCAACCTAATCTTCCCCTAAAGTCTAGCATAATGAACATGCCTACATTCCCCAGATATCAGAAAGTTCAAAAATTATATATCAACATAAACATCAACGATACACATAATTCATAAACCTTCCCAATTACCAAAAGACGAGGAAAAAAAAAATCTAAGTAAATAAATAAATTCTCAATATATATATAAAAGATTTTTTTTTTTTAAATTTATTGAAAACCCAAGAGGGCATTCCAATATCCACAGTCTCGTTCAGATCAATAAAGAGAACAATTTGATATCGCTAGAAGAACCCAATTGAATAGAGAGTAAACTAACCTGTGTCTCCGATGATTATGTACTTGAAGAGGTACGCGTACGACATGATCAGATCTTTGATCGCAGGAACAGAGAGAGAGAGAGAGAGAGATCTGGTAGAATCTATAATATACGAAGAAAAGCGAGGCTATAATGAAGCAAAGAGGGTTACTTCGTATTAATATTCCAAGAAGAGAGAAAGAGAGAGAGAGACGAACGCGTAGATGACGCTGTCCTCGCTGTCGTTGTTAACATCGCTAAGGAAGCTAATTAAAGTGAAGGGGATGGTTCTATAATGCGCTCAAGAGGATAATGCGCACACTCTCGGTTTTATTTTGGGGAGCCATTACTTCCACAAGAGAAGTTGGCTCTAATCTTTGAATTCAAATTTCCATGTAGATTATTTTTCAACCCAATCTTTTATACGATGGATCTTGAGATTATAAGTTTAACATCTACCAATCATTTTTTTTATTTCACTTGCTACCGTCTAAATAAGTTACCTTAGCATCAAGTGGAATTATTAGGCTCAAATAAAGTCACTATTGTAGGTTGTGGATCAGGTGAAATAAAAAATTGACCAAATGCGACGCCCATAATCTTAAGATCCGTCGTATTAGAGATTGAGTTGAAAAAATCTTCATCACATCTAAAAAAGTCAATGAGTTTTGGTGGGGTTGAACTCAAAGATTTTGTGGGTGAATTTAAAGGTACTCATTTAAGAATTTGTGTCATATAAAAAACCATCTAAGCCCTCTGATTTACAAGCCATTATTTAAAAATATTGGAACAAAAAATGATTTTTCTCATATTGCTCAATGCAGTCAAAGGACACTATGTGATTCAACAGTTGATTGTGTTAAATTAGATGATGAAGATCAATTTTTGGGCAAATCTTTTGTGTCGTATATATTTAGATCAATGTCTTCAAATCAAACGGCTTAGATGACGTTTTTACATGACACAAGTCCCCAAAATGCCAACTCTTTCTTTTAAGGACAATGTTATGAAGGACATATTTATATTGACAAAATGCACGGGGCTGATACAGCGTGATGCAATTGGTTGCAAGTGTGGTGGGACTGAATTAATGCAAGTTAGTGAAGCCAATCATGTCGCGCCACGTCAGCTGCCAGTACTTTGTCCTCAACAAATTTGTCAGCACCTGCACTATATCCTACGTTTGTAATTTTCCTCCTTTTAAACTATGTGCAAGGGCAGCTAATGGCTCCCTTTATTTTTTGGATAATTGACATTTAAACATCAAATGGTGTTTAAATGATCTTGCACCATTAAAATCTCAGTCACCATTGAAGTATGATTTATCATTGTGCCATGTGTACACATCTATGATCAATCTCTATTGCCCAAGTGACAATCCATCGTTGGAATATGTCTCAGTCAAAGGATCATGCTTCTAAGTGAATGTAAATCATCCGATCACCGAACTTAATATCAGCCATCAAAATTGAGAACAACTGTTGGTATTGGAGTGCATGATCAGATGGTTCAAATCTCTCAAAAAGTGTGATTTTTGAACTTATATCCCTTCAAGTGATGATAATCACTCCAAAAGTATGAATTTTCAAGATTATAAGCTAATAAATGGTGTAAGATCGTTTAAACGCCATTTGGTATTTAAATGACAGTGCGGAGAGTTGGTCCCTTATTTTTTTGCGTGCCTTCGTTCGCGCTTGCATGACTATGAGGGTGCATACGTTTGAATCCCACTGAAACCGTTTACTGCTTGGAATTTGACGATGGATATCGTTTTCACCCCAATCTTGGACAAAAATGAATCTTGAGACCAAGATATTATCCTTAAGTGTTCAGCTTTTGGTCCTACGTGGCATAGATTCTAAAACAATACCCTAAGATCGCATCGTTTGTGTGGAAGATTAGGGCGAAGAGAGGCACTTTTTTTTAAGGTTTGACATGGTTGTGCTTTCAATCAACCATTACTCAATTAGATGCAAAGAGAGGCACTTTTTTTAGAGTAACTTTAATTTCACCTGCCAAATCTTTGAGTTCACCCACGTTGAATACATTGATTATATTGAATTGGACAATAGAGATTGTTTATCATCTCAATCTTTTACACGATGGATCTTGAGAACATGATCGTATCATCAGACAGTTGATTTTTTATTTCATATGATATACACTCAAAAAATTGACCTTAAAATCAATTTCGAGCGTGTATGTGATGTTAAGGTTATTTTTCTTAGATGTGTGCCACTAGAAATAAAATACTAATCGTCTAATGGTAGGCCCATGATCTCAAGATCCATCATATGAAAGATTGGAAGGATAAACGATCTCCATTATCTGATTCTAACAAGTTAATGTGTTTTAGCGTGGGTGAACTCAAAGATTTAATGGGTGAATTTAAATGTAATTTTCTTTTAAGAGGAGGGTGCAAAATACTCACTTTGCGTACTTGCGAGGGTAAGCTTAATCCTTCAACAGTTCAACGTAATAAAAGACGAGAGTTGCAATCTTGTGTGGGTCTACCTAATCAAGGATGTATGCATAAACTGGCACACTTGCTTTGGGAAGGACTATTTGCACGCCAAACGCGCAATTTTTGAGGGCTCTTACCTTCGAATACCCCCGAAACACGTTGATTGCTTCGAATCAGACGATCTAAATTATTTTTCACCCTAACTTTTCATATGATGGATCTTGAGACCGTGAACATACCATCAAACGGTCTATTTTTTATTCCAAGTGATACAAATCCTCAAAAAGTCTAATTTCACCGTGATATGTGCCATATAAAATCTCGTCTTATGTGCAAGTAGGTGCTCTCTCTTTTTGGAGATCTGCATCACGTGAAATAAAAATAAATTGTTCAATGGCACATTTATGATCTCAAGATTCATCATGTGAAAATTAGGGTGAAAAATGATCTAGATTGTCTTATTCAAAGCAAGCAACGGATTTAAGTGAGTTTTAAACGTAGGCACCCTCAGAGATTGCACGGGCGCAAATAGAGGTACCCTAGATATTTTTGGGACTTTTGCTACCATCTAATTAGTCAGATTTGAAAGTCACGACTAAAGATCTTTAGTGTCATGAAACACAATCTTTATCATCTTAGTCAACACAATCACCCAATTAGGTGATGGGATTTGACTGTGTTAAATCATAAGATCGCGATTTGTTCCACCCACTATAAGTGTAGAGCATCCCATTTTTCATTGTGAAAAAAAAAAATCTCGGTTTATTGATTTTAGGTGAATTTTTTTTATACCGAACGAATTTTAGTTGTGCATCCATCGATGCACCCAAAATCTCTATAGCTAAGAGTGAGGGCATCACTATTTCTTCGTCTTCTTCGTTTGAACGTACACCATCTCCTACTATTTTTCTTCAGTATGTTTTAAGGTTGTGTTTGGCTTTGTTCTTTGGGAGAATAGAAAAGAGCAGTAACAATTTTTTATTTCAGCATGTTTTAAGATTGTGTTTGGCATTGCTCTTTCGAAGAGTAGAAAAGAGCACTAACAACTTTTTGTTATTTCAAAAAAAAATGTTGGGATAGAAGGGAGAGTACTCTTTGACACATGAAAAGCATCATCTTTAAAAGAGCATTATAAAATTAAGGGAGCCATTACTTGCACACGCTTTTAAGTGATTGCACCAAAGTTAAATATTTTTCATTTTAGGGACATGTGACATGTGAAAATGCAATCTAGGCCGTCTGATTTCAAGTTCGTGATCTATAGATCCTTAGCGGATAAGATTGGAGCAAAACACGATATTTATCGTATAATCTATTATTGTCAACCGTTGAATATAATAATTACTTTTGACTATATTTAATCATATGATGAAGATTATATTTCATGTCAATCTTATCCACTAAGGATTTATAGATCATGAACTTTAAATCAGACGACTCAAATTGCGTTTTCACATATCACAAGTCCTTAAAATATGAAGTTTTTTTTTCACTAACGTGCAATCACTTAAAAAGCGAGTGTAAGTATTGGATCCCTAAAATTAAAATGGCTCGTTTCACATAGAAATAGGAGATGGTAATCGTGAGTTTGATATCAATTGTGTTAATAATCAAATTTTTATTTATTTATTTTTTTTAAATGGTAAAACTTATTGGGAACTACTACAATTTTTTGCACAGCTTATGAAGTATGAAGTGCACAAATATATATTTTTTTTCTATTTTTTTTTCAAATATATAAAATGAAGTGCACTTACAAATTGCTTTACGGTTTGTAATGGGTGGCACATTGACAACCTAAGGGCTTGTTCGAGAGACAAGAAAGTCTTGAAACTAAGAGTTTTATGCGAAAAATCAACTTTTCGAGCATTTTCTGAGACTTTCTTATGTTTGAGAGTTTTTCTTGAGCAACGAGTTTTCCTTGCATTTTTCGTTGAAAGCGACAATTTATTTTGGAGGTTTTTATTAGAATTTCTAGAATCTAGGCTCGAATCACATTATCAAAATATATCTTTGCAAGAATAAGCGTACCTTGTATTTATTGTTGGGTCGCCGCGCCAGTGATCTCTTTAATGAAACTGATGATCTCCGTCAAAGAATCCGAGACTACGTTACCTCTCGTTTTATCTAAATTTAGTCTCTAGATGGGAATGAGTTAGGGTTAGAGGAAGAGAGGATGGTAGTCTCCTTATATAGTCACCTCTCTTTCTTAATCTATCAAGGAAAGAAAGTGGATTTAGGAAAGAGAGTGGTGACATATCACTTATATTAGGAAATTATTTGTTTCCTATCGCCTCGAGAAACGTGTGGTCAAAGGTCCGACTCAATTTTTAATGGAAACCCAAAGATGGGTTGTTAAGTTGTTGATCACAAAAATTCAACATTCTCCCACTTGCTCTATACCTTAACTCATCTAAACATAATTTTAAAAAAAAAACGACTCTATGGTTGACAAACTCTGAAAAGCGGATGACCATCCATTTTATATTTTAAAAAATCATTGACCCCACTACCTCGATGCTTCGTAACAACCACCCAAATTCAATAACAATACCAGTAAAGGATCATGGGGCATACAGTATTCCATTTTACGAATCGAGACTAGGCAATTTATGATCACAAAACTAGCATTATTAATGAACTTAAGTCTTTAGTTAGTGATATCAAACAACACACACATATGTCGCATCTATATTTGTCCAACTTCATACCCCAGAGTATGCCTTTCTAATATCTTACTGGCTCTCCGCCTGTGACTCACGTCACCAATCTAACAGAAAGAAGACTTATCAATGTGGTGTTTAATCACATTTAGCCCAAACAAAAATCAGGCATAATAAGGTACAATCTCACTACTTTACCATGTGATAAAATCTTCATGCAAATGAATATAGTATAATTATATATACTTTCAATAGCACGTGCACAAAAATAAAATATTTGATGTATTAATAACAAAATAAACTAACCAATATCAGAGAGACAACTCACACTAAAGCTATGCAGTCAAAACTAATTTAATATAAACATCACAGTTCTAAGACTCGTAATAACTGTCAACAACTATAAGCTCTCACTGATTTAATCATTCCTTAAAATCAGTAAGTTTCCGATAAGAACAGCTTAATTGTAATCATATTAACTATCCATAAATTTTAAACGTATCATGTCCATAAAAATTGATATCAACTCAAAAATCATTAAATTTCTTTGAAAATTTAATTACAATAATAATATTCGATTATCAATTTTGGTATTCCAACTTTTATCTATATTAACTCCAATATTTTAGTATAGTTCACCTCAAATAAATTAATGTTAAGGAAGCAAACAAATTATAAGGTAAATTATAAAATCATCCCCAAATTGTAAACATTAATATTCTCAAAATATATTCTTAGGTGTTACATTTTTATAACATCTATAGTTATTCAATTTGTGTCTCTAATGCACGAATTATCATCGTCATCATTTAATTTTTCTCATTTATCGTATTATAAAATCGCTAGTCACACGCTAAGTAAAAAAATTAAAATCTTTTTGATGCTCAACACTATTAAAATTTTAAAAACGGTAGACACAATTATAATTGCACTAATAGTGACTATATACCACTAAAAAATATGTCACTATACTTCTACAATGTATCAAATATTTTGACTATATATCACTAACTATTCTCTGTGAAATACGTCATGATCATATGTCTGATAAATTTATAATCATATGTTACGAATTGTCCTTGAGAATTACGGCATGATTATATGTCATAAAAAAATAATTCATCATGAACTATGACCATATGTCACTAACTACCCTCTAAGGACTTAACTCGAACTTAGGGACAAATTCGAATTAATTAGAGTGTAAGTCATCCGTAAGCATTCACTTTATGGGACAGCCAAATCACATTGTCTCAGCATCACCTTTGGACAGAAACTTCGACATGCAGTTTACTTCCCAAGATCGTGTTTGAGGAAACATGTATAGATCTAATCACTCGTACCGTGTGTTTGATCCAGACTCTCCATTAGGTTTGGCTAGAAAGATTTTCCTTCTCTCCCTTACACACTTATGATCATTTCAATTACCCTACTTACATGAAATTCCTAAATCAGCATTGACAAAAAATTAGAAACTTCATAGAAGCATGTGCCAATTCGATCTTAATGAGACATAAGTATCAAAATCCAAAAGTCATGCAACCTATATAGGTGGTCACCTTTGGGCAATCCTCGGCCTATTTCAGTCACGTACTCTCGAACGATCGTTTTATCGGTCTACCTTAATTCCTAAAGTACGACCTAAATTTCATTCAACCATATCAAGTCTGATTCAAGATTTTAAAAACTCATTTCCAGATATATGCACATCTTGCTAACTAATCTACTTTTAAAAGATAAATCAATGTCACACATTGCAATTGATGAACAAATTAATCAAAATCAAACAGTTATAAGATACATATGCATTAAGTGAATAAATTATCTATAACCATTAAACTATGATTATGTGGGCATGCATGTCACATCTAGTCAATATCGACAACAGAGTATTAAAAAATATGCATGATATTTACCTTGAATAGGATATGATATATTGAGAACAATCAAACAAAAATAAACCTCATTTATAAAAATTACGGTACTAGGAAAGATCATCACCGTTGGACAGAAGAATCCTTTAAAGTAGATAAATTTAACTCATGTGGTGGGTAAGTGTCAAAATTAATAATAATCATGGGTAATATTATGTAAGTACCAAAGTTGGTGTTAGAACACAACCTTCAATATTCAATCCTATATTTCCTCACAAAACCCAACTTTAATTAAAAGTACACAAATACATAATAATTATCTGATTAAAAATTATCAAAAAGACGTTAGGTCATGAAATGTCACAACAAAGAATTCATTTTAAAAATTGACCTAAAAACATATCCGAAATGTCTGAGAAAGTCAAAATCCTTATATAATGTCTAAAAATCGGACCTATAAATAGCGCAGAAATGACCCGAAAAGAATAAGAAATAACACGGGTTAAAATGGCCCTTAAGGACAAATGGGTCGTGTCACAGGGCCAAATCGGGTCTAACGGGCCAAATCAGGTCATAAATCATGGGCTGGAAATAGACTGGACCGGACCATGGGCTAGGATCGGGTCATGACCTGAGTCCGATTATCGATCGAGTCGGGTCACAGGCCGGGCCTTGTCACAAACCAGGTTGGGTCGTCAAGTCATATAGAGTTGGGAAGCACCAACTTCGATGTCCCAACTATACATCCAATAATATTTCAAAATTGCTTTTGCTTTATTTTAGCAAGAGAATGTAAATCACTACTTTATTATAGGAAGAGAATCCTATACAAAATAGGAAAACCAACCTCCTCTTCTTTGGTCGTTTTGTTCGAACGAACTAAAATAAAATAAAATAAATAATAATAATAATAATAATAATAATAATAATTGTGTAGAGGATTTGTACCCAACGTGGACGAGCGATTGAACGAGTGGCCTGAAGAGTCATTGAGGAAGTTAGCGAGTTCACTTGGTGCCAAGTTGGACTCAGTAAGAAAACGAGTCGAGCTATTGAAGGGGACGGTGTAAGCAAGCTGAGGTCTCCATACAGTTGGTGCTTCCCAACTTTTGAGGAGGCTCTTGCAATTAGTAGCACAAGTCATATAGAGTTGAGGTCTCCATACAGCCCATAGCACCCAATCAAACCCTAGTTAAGAACATGGATGGAGACGCAGCTAAGTTTGTTGGAGAGGATTGCCAACTGCTTCCTATTTCCAGGTGCAGTCGTTTGATCATCATCAAATGGCAATCGGGTATCCTTTGATCTCCTCCCAAGCCCCAACTCCCCCATTACCATACCCGACTCATGTTTAATTTAACCAAAAAGAATAAAGTGATCAAACATTGTTTTCAATATAAATCAAAATTTAACTGTGAGTTATATCTACGAGTAAACACATTGAAATTCTTTTGAACGGTTATCGAGCCAACGTTGCTCTGATACCAATTATTAGAATTTTTAGGATCTAGGCTCGAATCACACAATCAAAATATATCTTTGCAAAAACACGCGTACCTTGTATTTATTATCGGGTCGCCGCGTCAGCGATCTCTTTAATGAAACTGATGATCTCCGCTAAAGAATCCGAGACCACGTTACCTCTCGTCTTCTCTAAGTTTAGCCTCTAGATGGAAATGAGCTAGGGTTAGAGGAAGAGGGGGCATGGTCTCCTTATATAGTTACTTCTCTTCTCTAACCCATCGAGGAAAAAGAGTGGAGACATATCACTGATATTAGGAAATTACTTGTTTCCTATCACCTCGAGATACGTGATGTCAAAGGTCCAACCCAATTTTTAATGGAAACCCAAAGATGGGTTAAGGTGTTGACCACCAAAATCTAACAGTTTTTTCTCAGGAAACTCTATTTCTCAGCTACCAATAGTATACTCTACCCAAAGAAATACATCGGATAAATTTTAATGAACAAGCATCAGGCAACGTTAGTACCAACAAACTGCCATTTAAATAGGTTTGTTTGACATTTAAGCAAGGAATGAATGACATTTAAAACACCATTGCATCCATATTAAAAACTCACATTAGAAATTTTATTTTCATAATATGCCCAACAAAAGTCTTCAACAAATTACCGATTGAAAGCATGTAAAATTTGATGAGCATCCGATCAGTATAACCGCTTTGATGAACAACATAAATACGTGGGGCTCTAGCATTTGTCAAAAGACATTAAACTTTCTGACATTTTCTTCAGAAAGTGAAGAACATAAGAGAAGGTCAGAAAGGGTAGGAAAATGAGTTTTTGAGTGACTCAAGAATGCTCGCAAGGAAAATTACTTTATGCGAATTTGAAGTTTCTACGCAAAATTTGAGGAGCTCTCATTTTCTGGGATATTCTCTGAAAAGCTTTGAAATTGTCGAACGAGGCTTGAGAGCTTTTCTCATAAAGCAATAATTTTTTGAGTTTCGTTGAGGATCCCGAAAGTAGTGTTTCTCTCTAAGTTATTTATTGGTAAAACTTCGAATTTTGAGAGTGAATTTGGAGCGCTGCTCTCACCAGATCAAAATCGTTCAAATAGTCAACTCCAAATAAATTTTAAGCCTCTTCAAATTCCGATCTCAAAATCTGAGGCACAAGCGAGTAGATTTTAGACCGTTCAGATTATGAGCTTTTTTGGAAAATTCAGGAATCTAAGCAACTCAAACTCCGAAAAATCCGAGCTTACTCATGTTACAGCCAAATAAGGCCTAAGCTTATGAACAACCTTTTACCCACCAATTTTTGCTAAATGTTCCAGAAGATAGCTAAATGTTCTCAACTGTTGATGAGCTAAAGGTTCTAGACAGGGCCGGCCCTGGACCGAGGCGAGCCAAGCGGTTGCCTTGGGCCCCCGGTTTCCAGGGCCCCCTAAAAAAAAAACCTTTTAAAAACTAGGCTTGACAAAAGAAAAAAATAAAATAATATATATATATATATATATATATATAATATTTAAAAGGGCCCCCAATCTCCAACCAGCTCTCTCTCTCTCTCTCTCTCTCTCTCTCTCTCTTTTCTCCAAAGCCCAAACCCTAGTCTCAAAGCTCCAGTGTCTCTCTTTCGAAACCCTCCCCTGGCTCCCCACCCTTGAAGAAAATAAAGAAACCCAAAAGAAAATTAACAAATGAAGCTTACAAATCAAGCAGCAAAATTTTATATTCTTCAGAATCCAAGAGAAGACGGAAGACCATAGAATTTGATTGGTGGCTTGGTGGGATAGTTTCTGGCATAAAAACTCTACTTCAGGTATCCTACTGACTCTGTTGATTCTTTTAATTTTTCCCTTTTTTTAAAGATCAGTCCAATAGATTGATCAAAGAATCTTAATGAGTTTTGTTCATTATATGCTACTTAATCTATTTTCTTGTTAATTTTCCCCTTCTTTTAAAAATCAGCACAATAGATTGAACATAGAATCCAAATGGGTTTTGTTGATTCTAGGTTATTTAATCTGTTCTCTTTAATTCCAGTTTGCACTTTGCAATTTTGGCCTTTAGGATTTACAATAGATTAATCAGTTTGGTTGACTATATGCTATTTAATCTATTCTCTTGTTGTAATTTTTTTTTTTTTCATTAGTCTTTCTTTTGTACTTTAGCTCGCTAGCCTCGCTTTAGTCATTCCAGTTTGTCAATTTGGGTTTACATCTAAATTTATTTTTTATATTTTTATGGGAAGAATGATTGGCTGATTGAGAGGATGAAAAGCAACCCACTCATGAATTTTCTTTTATGAGATTTGTTCGTATATAGAATTCTTATATGTTGCCTTTTTTTATCTTAGTTGGATAATTTTTATATCTTCTAATTTGACTTTTTTGTACAAAGCATTAAGTTAGGTTCTCAATAGAGATTATATGCAATTATGCATGATAATGTATGAATCTAGCCCTAGCTCCTAACCAATGATTTGACTTGAGTGCTATAGCCCATGATTTTTTTTTTTAAACGTTAGAAAACTGAGGTTCTGAAGTAATTTGGATCGCTCCTCTTTATAATGAAGTGAAATATGTTGAACTTTTTTGTGAATATTACCAAATTGAACTAATGGTCGGGTAGACATAGTAAGTTGATTGGTGAATTCAATTAGAAATGAGAGGTTGCTTTCAATTTAGTAGATGAAGACCATCCGCTCAAATCCAATCTAATCTTTTACTTATCCAACGAGCGACTTTTTGAGTTCGTCCAATTTTCAGTTATGTTACCATAAAGGCCTAAACTATTGAAATTACGTTAGCGACACTAATGGGGTTCAATATAGGCTTCACTCTGTTAGCATTACTTTATTCTTGGGCGTGTACCTATTAAGCTTGCGTTAAGTCTAATATACGATGTTTAAATACCTATTAACTGGGTGAGCAGCGATAACTTCTTCAGGAAGGTCTCTGTGGACATGGTGACTTAGGTTTGGGATAGCTTGTGTGAAATATGACTGGCTCCTTCTTTTGGCACTTGACTTACTGCTTGGGGCATCACCTTTTTCAGTTTGACATTTTGGCCCATGTTATAGTTTTGCTGGATCGGCTAGTGCCTGGTATCGTTTCTTTGAACACCTCGTTCGTTGGTCTATATACTTTCTTTTTCTTAATAATCGTGCCACGGTTGGGGCTCTCACCCCGCAGGGGTTGTCCAAGCGCAAACTAGGAAACTCCTAATGTTTGAGGAGCCAATTAGTGCCCTTATTTTTATTTCTTATGTTGATAATTAAATGATAAACATTTAGAAATTTATTTATTATGTCATTGTATATATGATATTAGCAACTTATCCTTTTTTTAAACTCATGTTTGTAGTTGAGGAACACCGCACTCAAATCATGTCTAATAGAAGCTATCCTTCTGGAGCTGAGAAGAAGGAAGAAGCTAAAGACAGAAAAATTTATTCAGTCTCAAGAAGGAGTCATTTACAAGTTCTTTGAAAGTAGTAAACAAATAGAGCTTGAAAATTTGAGCAATAAGGAAGAATACGACAATAATGAAGAATATGAAGGCCAAGACTTGGTAAATGAAGGGGACGATGAGAGAGAAGAAGAAAATATAAATGCGAATGAGATTGATAATAGCAAATGTTGGCCTTTAAATATATACGATCCGAACAATTGGAACAATGTCCAACAGAGTCTTAGAGACTTTTTAGTAGAGAAGGGTCCTTTGAGAGATGAGAATGAGAATTTTTTAAGAAATATTTATGGTAGGAAGTTCTAGTCTTCTCATTACACGCGACAATTGGCAAATGGAGAAAAGAATGATAGAAAATGGTTAGTATATTCAAATACTAGCCAAAGAGTTTATTCTTTTAGTTGTAAATTATTTTTCACTAAAGGAATGACTACTCAATTGGCTAAAGAATGATTCAATTGTTGGAAGAATATAAGAGAAAGATTGAAAAGTCGTGAAAGGACTAGTGAACATATTACAAACATGAGTAAATGGATTGAGTTGAGTTTGAGATTGGGAAAGAATGAGATAATTGATTAAGTGGTTCAAGAAAAAATAAAGAAAGAGAAAGAGTATTGGAGGCGTGTATTAATAAGAATTATTTCCATCGTGAAGACTCTTGCATCCAAAAATATAGTATTCCGAGGGGATAATGAAAAGATTTATCAAGAGAGGAATGAAATCTTTTTGGGTATAATTGAAATGATAGCCGAATTTGATCCAATAATGCAAGAATACCTTCGACGAGTTCAAAATAAAGAAATCCATTATCATTATCTAAGTCATAAAATTCAGAATGAGTTGATACAAATGATGGGGGATACAATCAAAAGTACGATTATTCAGAAAATCAAAGTAGCGAAATACTATTCGATAATACTTGATTGTACTCCAGATATTAGCCATGTAGAGCAAATGTCTCTTGTCATAAGATGTGTTGATGAGTCACCAAGTCAAATACAAGGAAAAGAGTTCTTTCTAGAATTCTTGAAAGTCAATGATACTTCTGGACAATGACTTTTTAATGTTCTTGTAGAAGTTTTGAAGACTCTTGAACTCAGTATTGATGATGTAAGAGGACAAGGATATGATAATGGATCCAATATGAAAGGAAAACACAAAGGTGTTAAAAAAAAATTGCTTGAAATAAATCCTAGAGCATTTTACACGTCATGTGGTTGTCACAGTCTAAACCTTGCACTTTCTGACATGGCGAACTCTTGTTCTAAAGTTTTATCATTTTTCGGCGTAGTGCAACGTATATACACACTCTTTTCATCTTCTACAAAGTGATGACAAATTTTAACGGATAATGTGAAAGATTTTACAGTTAATGGGCTATCATAAACACGTTGGGAGAGTCGTGTTCAAAGTGTTAAAGCAATAAAGTATCAAGCTTTAGAAATAAGAGATGCTCTACTTATCCTGGCAGAGTCTACTTGTGAAAATGACAGCAAAAGTTCTAGTGAAGCACAATCGCTCGCAACAAATGAACTTGAGAGTTCTGAGTTCTTGCTAGCGATGATTATTTGACACAATGTATTGTTTGCTGTGAATACTGTTAGCAAATTTATTCAACAAGAAAGTATGAATATTAATATTGTTATCCAACAATTAAAAGGTATAGAGAAAGTCGGTTCGCGGAGGCCCTAACTGAAGCTAAGGAAGTCGCAACTGAAATGAGGACCGAGCTTATGTTTCGTGAAAAACGCATTGTTCGAAGAAAGAGACAGTTTGATGAGAGTGCAAGTGAAGAAGTGACACAGCCAGCTGAAGAATCTTTCAAAATTAATTACTTCACTTATATTATTGATCAAGGTCTTTCATCAATTGAGCATTGGTATGAACAGTTTAAAACATATGAGCAATATTTTAGACTTTTATTTGATTTGAAGAAGTTATGATCGGCCAGTGAAGAATGTTTGAAAACTTTTTGCATAAATCTTGAACATGTTCTCAAACATGAACAACATATTAATATTGATGGGCTAGATTTATCTTCAGAATTGAAAGTCTTGAAAGATACTTTGTCGAAAGAAGTGAAAATGCCGATTGAAGTGTTAAATTATTTGAAGCAAATGAAAGTTTGTTACCCAAATGTCCGGATTGCTTATAGGATACTATTGACTATACCAGTTATAGTTGCCTCTGGTGAAAGAAGTTTTTCCAAATTGAAGTTGATCAAATCATATCTTCTATCAACGATGTCACAAGACAGATTAAATGGATTAACTATGTTATCCATTGAAAATGATATGATCGATACGATTTATTATACAACTTTAATCAGTGATTTTGCCGCTAAAAATATGAGAAGAGAAATATTTAAATGATTTTTTTTAGTATTGCATTTATGAGTATTGCATTTTCTTTTAATATGTACTTGTATTAAATTTTTAGTTATAGTTTCAAATTATATATAGTAAAATAGAATGAGTATTATTTTATTTGTCAATAAAAAAATTTGACGAATTTATATATATATTATAAAGTAATATGAAATAGAGGCTCCATTTTAGGAACTCGCCTTGGGCCCCCAAAATGTCAGGGCCGGCCCTGATTCCAGAAGGTGAGTGTTCGATAGATAAGGCTTAAACAATACAATCAAAACATCATCTTCTCAAGAACTCTATCTTCGTTTTGCTTGCTCTCTCTCTCTCTCTCTCTACCTGCAACGACTTTTATGTCCAAAAGAGTCACCGTAGATAAGAGCCAGGACAACGAATGCACTATGTCCCACTCAAATAGGGTGATAAGTAAATTTGAGGGGACAAATATCCATAGTTTGAAATCTCGGATTTCAGAGTTGTCTCAGACAACCCCGAGACCAAGACGTCTTGCAAGATGACATGAAACGGAAATAATCTTACACCATTAAAATAGGCATTTGATCTTTCATCATCAAAGAATATCTCATTGTTATGCTATGTCGTAAATATTTGGGATCAATCTAAACAATCCAAGTGATTATTAATGATTGGAACATATCTTAGTAAAAGAATTACACATATTAATCAATTTTATATACCGTCCGCTCAAGGATCTTTAATATTAGTCGTTCAAACATAAGAATAATAGTGCTATTAGTGTGTACGGATTTGAACACACTATGATAGTCATTCACGAAATCATTACATAGATAGGATTAGGTAAGATAGAATAGTGTGGCGTATATGAATAAAATGAGTAGTATACTTTCAGAAGTGTACAAGCCTAACATATAAACTAAAATATAAAACTAATATTTTTTATGTTACTTGTTGGAACGAATTACAACTTAATCACATCTCATTGAAGCGCGAAACGTCTAAGTCTTAGGCGAGATTTCAAATCTTGCAACTACCCATATTTACCGCTTAATTGAGACTCTATTATTAAATATATTCTAAACACATTGAAATCCATGACATCAACATCTGACATTGAAATCCGTGAAATCAACATCTCAACAAAACCACATAGAAAATTGTATTTTATCTAACATTTTGAAACTCTAACAAATATGCATTTTTTAAGGGAACTTGCAACCAGAGATTCTTTCTTCACAACTAAGGTTTACATGTGCGAAAGTCATTCGCTGCTTTGAAATAAACGATTGAGATCAGTTTCCATCCCACATTACAGATCTTGAGATCATATGCTTACAATTAGACAGTTAGATGTTGAATCCAGGTGGCACACATCCTAAAAAGTGACCTGAGAACTATGTTTTATGTTATGCGCCAGGGTCACATTAACTTGTTGGGATTTGTGCTATGTGAAATAAATTCTGAACAACCCCCACCACTAATCAAGGGAGAATTGCCCGTGAGAGTCTAGAACCGCCGATTTTTAACTAATAGGATCCGAACTGTCAATAATGACCCAAGACGGTGCAAACCCTCCTCAAACAGCTTTTTCATTTTTTTCTAATAGGGTTAAATCTTTTAGATGTGTTTAAATTCAGATTAAGTGAACAATGAATTAGACAGAGAGACCCTTAGGACCCGTGTAGGACCGATCGATTAGTCACATATAAGACTTATTAGTCCATCATATGACTGACCAATTGATCTCATATGGGACGGATTGTTTTTGATGAGACTGCTAGGTCCCAAATAAGACTGATGGACCGGTCTTATAGCGTACAGATTAGTCTCAAATTGAGACCTACGGATATTTTCGTCTAACTCATTTTTTTTTTTTTTGACTTAATCTGAGTTTAGGTTTGTTTTCTAAAAATATCATAAGCGTACATGCCTCTTAACACCACAAAATTGAAAACTTAAAAGAGGGTTTTAATCA
Source organism: Chloranthus sessilifolius (assembly GCA_021018995.1). NCBI lineage: Eukaryota > Viridiplantae > Streptophyta > Magnoliopsida > Chloranthales > Chloranthaceae > Chloranthus > Chloranthus sessilifolius. Next base: position 28,629,860 of record CM037589.1, read on the forward strand.
TGGATCAAAATATCGTCATACATATCGATTTTGGACATGAACGATACGGTAAATATCATTTTTACCGGATACCAAAAAAATACATAATTATTAGACGATACAGTAAAATCATCATTTGTATCATGATGATAATTTCAAATTATCGGACGATGATTTGCATGTATCGTCCGATAATTTGACAGATTGACAGGGACCCCATTTGATCAAAATATCGGACAATACATTAAAAATATCGTCCGATACGAATAATAATTTGAAATTATCATCTGATAATTTGATTTTTAAAATTTTTTTGAAAAAAAAAAAAAACATTTGTATTAAAACGATACATTCAATGTATCGCCGATATATTGAATGTATCGGATGATACGCGATACGTATCGTCCTGAAGGTCAGGACAATACGTATCGAAAATCTGATATTTTGATCCATGGTTTCGACTGGTGTTGGGTCATTACCTTCAGACTCTGTCAAGTAAATCCCTTATAGTTCGCGACCCTGTCAGGTAAAATATCCCATAGCCAAACCGGGCCTATATCCCTTGGCCAACTGATCTACATTTTATAGCAGCGCAACATCAAGATCGAGCATTAAGTACGGCTAGTAAATTGCGAGGAGAAAAGTAAGCATGTACAGTAGAGTAACAAGAAGATTGCTATTACACCTTCTCTTTGGACACATGCCCATTCAAGATAAGGATAACATAATCAAATTGGCTTTAGGCATAAGATCCTGAGAGCTTTCAAAATCCATGATCTAAACTTGTAACTCACTTTTACCCTCATCGATCTTTTAGCACATATACCAATCAATCTGGACCATCCAATGGTCTTATGCGCTGCCTCTCACTCTCTCTCTCACTCAAAACACATTGGATGGTCTGGATCAACTGTCATGTAAGTGAAGAGTTGGCACAAAAGACAACTTTATTCAAATGACAATGGACTGAGATTGGAACAGCTCCCTTGGCACTGAACTTAGAGGAAAGCATGTGATGTGCTTTCTACACAGTATACACTAGAATGAAGTGCCATGGACAAAAGCCCCATATGGTAGTCTTCAGTCAAAATAGCTATTATGACAAAATTGGGACTACTTTTAGAGGCAACCCTCTCGGAAATTCTACGTACGGATAAGCCATCGGGGCGTCATCATCTACTTTACTCCACCTGCATGCGCACAAGCGAAAATCTCTAAGTACAAAATTAATGCCAATAAAGGAAGGATGGTAGCCATAGCGCTGTCAACGGGCAGGGCTAGGGCTGGGCCTCCGTAAAACCTAGCCCAGCCTTAGGTACGAAGGCTAGGCCTTAACTTAGGCGGGCTTTGATATGCTCCGTAGCCCTAACTTCAATAGGTCAACATGGGTCGGTCTAGGTTGTTTGTTATGATTTTTATAACAATTTTGAATGTTTTTCTTTTCGTCCAACATAAAAGAAGAGATTTCGAATGAGGGAAAAGAAAACCCTAAGACCTCTCCTCATAAATTTAACTTACCAAAATATCATTACAACGATTAGTTTGATGAATCCAACGATAAGATTGAGAGTTATTTGATAATTCGATAATAAGAAGTTTTTTATATATTTTATACATATGTTAATATGTTTAATATATACAATTAAAAGAGATGCACGAGTCAGATTGGACTTAACTTGTTAAAGCCCTTAGCCAGTCAGACTCATGGTCATGACGGGCTTTTGGTTTCAAAGCCCTAGCCCGACCTTATCACCCGAACCTCATATTTTAGGGTTAGGTAAGCCAGCTGTTAGGCCAATCAGCCCTATTGACAATCACAGGTAACTTACCTAATCCTACACTAGTTTGCTACCACGTGACACCACACCAATCGTATGATTGAGAGCCACGTCATCATAACTTATAAATAGTGCATAGAACTATATATAGCATGAGGTATTCATTATACATTTTATACTTTTAAATGCTATATAGTACATAGCACCATTAATGATGATGCATCTCCCCTATATTGTCAAAATATTGATTGACCATATGTTTTTTTGGGGCGATAGAATCGCTTGAGGTTGAAGGGCAATGGTGGATCATTTGAAGGGCTATGAATGAAATATCACACAAATTAACGAGACAATGCTAACGTCCACTAAATTTAGGTGGTTGTTATCATGGATCAAAATATCGGATTTTCGATACGTATCGTCTTGATCAGAACGATACGTATCGCGAATCGTCCGATACATTAAATGTATTGGCGATACATTGAATGCATCGTTTTAATAAAAATTATATATATATTTTTTAAAAGAATCCAAAAAATCAAATTATCGGACGATAATTTAAATATATCATTTGATAATTTGGCCAAATGGGGTCCCTGTCAATCTGCCAAATTATCAGATGATACATTCAAATTATCATTCGTTTTCAATGTATCGTCTGATAATTTGGCCAAATAGGGTCCCTGTCAATTTGCCAAATTATTGGACGATACATTCAAATTATCGTTCGTATCGGATGATATAAACGATAATTTCACCGTATCTGATAATTATATGATTTTTTGGGGTACCTGGTAAAAATGGTATTTATTGTTTCGTTCATGTCCAAAACCGATACGTATCGGTATCGGACGATTTTTTGATCTATGATTGTTACTGCTGCACTACTATATGTTATAGCCACCTTCCACCTCACTTAGTCAAAGCCAAAAAAAAAAATGTTGACCGCTTCGAATCAAACAACAAAAATCATTTTTCATCCCAATCTTTCATCAGAAAGGTCAGATTTTGATTACTCGTGGGACACATCTCAAGAGTGATCATGATCCGGGCGTACCATCAATGGTGGTTCACATTCACTTTTGGGAAGTGTGTCAGTTGGAATCAACATCTGATCATTCTGATGGGAGGCCGATGATCTCAAGATCTATTGTGTGGAAGATTGAGACAAAAAACTATCTCCATCATCTGATTCAAAGCAGTCTTTGGAATTGTACTTTACTTAAATTATGTGGCTGTGAAATAAAGTGGTGCGGCAGTAACACCTGCCTAAATTTATTCCATTCAGAAAATCAAACTATCTTCAGCTGAACAGAAAACACCACCAGACTATATTATTGCATTCATAGAGTCAAACTATCTTCAGCGTTACAAAAAAAACTCTCTCTCAATTCTTAGGCAATGATCCATCAGAGAACAGATAGATCTTGTGGCCCATGGTTTTTCTACCTATGATATTATTTTGGAAAGTAAAAAAAAATAAAAAAAAATTACCTGAATTTAAGAACAAGGTGGTGGAGGAAGAATGCAGTCTCTACTTTAGCAAGATCAGATCCAGGACAGAATCTTGGCCCTCCGCCAAATGGAGTAAATATTTTGCATGTTGTCTGGCTCTAACCATAATCATATATATTTTAAAAAATGATCATAATATAAACATTTTTCACACTAAAAACAGGAAAAAGAAAACACAAAAATATATAAAGGTACCTCTATTAGCGTCCACACAATCTCTGTAAGCGCCCACGTCGGAACAACCCTTAAAAACCATTGATTGCTTCGTATTAGATGATGGAGATCATGTTTAACCCTGATATTCCACACAATGGATCTGGAGATCATGTTGCACCTATCAGACGATTAGTTTTTTATTTCACATGTTACATATCTTCAAAAAATGACCTTAAAATCACCTTCGAGCGTGATGTGTGCCATAAGATTCAAGGGGCATTTTCTGGGGGATATATGACATGTGGAATAAAAAATTGACAATATGATAGGCGAGACATGATCTCAAGATCCATTTTGTGGAAAAATCGGGGTGAAACAATATATCCATCATATGATCTGAAGCAATCAATGGTTTTTGAAGGGGTTACACTCGCAGGCGCTTCCATAGATTCCGTGGATGTAAACACTACAAAACAATGTCAATTTATTGGTGCTCAACCTCATCTTCTTCCGTTGGAATATAAGACAAACTTGACTACATGCCATCGTATAAAATTGGAAACCCTGAAACTAAGGATTCTGCCGTATTCAATGGATCTAGATCTGGTTAGGTTCAACAAGGTGGACCTGACCGGTGCCCCTATAGTAATTCTTTCTATGTTGTACAATTTATGCATATTTCGATAATGCCATTATGCTTGGAAGTCAGATCTTGCACTTGCTTTTATTTCCATAATGCCATTATACCTAAAATAGTAGTGTAAAAGCTACTTTTGTATAAGTTAGTATTAGGTATTTGACCCGTGTACCAAGGGTGGTGCTTGGGTTAAGAACCTTGTGCCAAATTGGTCAGACCTTGGAAAGAGCAAGTGAGAGTATGCACTTATGTTTCCCTTATTTGGTGCTAAAAAAAATCAATGAAAGTCCTCAGATTGTAGAACAAAGAAGGAAGGGTCTATTTCCCTCTAAATACTGCGTAAAAGGAGTGAAACATCAAAAATATAATTTGAGAGCTTATAAATGTCTATGCTTCTCCACAGGTTTGCCCTTCGGCGGACCCATGCACCAATGGCAGCAGTCCACGGGTCCCTTGTTAGCATTGGCTAGCCACATAGAAGGGTGTGGGGGCTCAAGCCCTCATTTAACTTTAGAGTTTCTATTAAGTATGATTCTTATACAACCTTTGTTTATATATAAGCCCCCAAATCGGCTCAAGCCCCCAATTAACGCTAGAGTTTCTATTTAGTATGGTTCTTTATCATTTGTAGCCCCCACCAACAAAAATTCCTGGCTACGCCCCTGCTTGTTAGGCTCTTCGAGTTTTAAACTTATGAAGTCAATATTTTGTTCTATCCAACAACTGAAATCTGGTTGAACATGAAATCAGGTTCAACCACTTGGACCTGATGCTTCCTATATCTATATCTATGTGGTTGATCAGTCTATTCTTTCGATAAGCTAAATATATCTAAGCGATTAATCACTTACATATGATAAAGGGAGTCATTACTTGCACTCACTTTTTAAGTGATTGCATCGATGTTAAAAAAAAAGACTGTATTTTAGGAACATGCGACATGTGAAAATGCAATTTGGGCCGTCTAATTTAAAGTTCATTATCTATATATCCTTAGTGGATAAGATTGACACAAAAATATAATCTTCATCATGTGATTAAATATAGTCAAAGGCTATTATTTGATTCAACGGTTGACAACAATAGATCATATGATAAATTTCGTGTTTTGCTCCAATCTTATCCACTAAGGATCTATAGATTATGAACTTTAAATCAGACGACCTAGATTGCGTTTTCACATGTCACATGTCCCTAAAATACAAAGTCTTTCTTTAACCTCGGTGCAATCACTTAAAATGCGTGTGCAAGTAATGGCTCCCTATTGATAAATTAGTGCCACCTTGTCAGAGATTTTGTTCCTTTTGAGCTCTACTTTACAATCAAATAGTAGATTTAAAGATGACGTGTCAAATAAAACTAATGCGGGTTATGGAGGCAACCACACGAAGTATGTTGCGATCCAAGAGTTCCACTTACATTGAATGGATGTTTCTAGAGTTCTACTTACATTGAATGGATGTTTCTATAAGACGTTTGTTAAACTTGTCACATTATATGGTGTAGACTATTAGGACGCGAAAAAATGATAAGAAGATAAAGGACATGTGGTCGAGATGCATAGGTTAAGAAAATAAAAAATTTGATACTGAGTACACAAGAGAAAATGCAAGGGTGACACCTACGAAGGAAAAAATTACCAAATATGGCTTGATACAAAGAACTGGAAGGGGTGGACGAGTGATGACCAAAAGGGATGCTCTGAGAAGATATATCAAGGATTGCGAACTTACATAAACATAGCACTGATGAGAAACTAGTGGAGGAATAGTAATCACAAAGCCCATCCGACCTTAAATAGATAAGATCAATAGCAAGTAAGAGCCTTAAAATGCATCATTTGACCAGCATGATGTTTGGGCTGACTGATGTCTAGAATATTGACTTGGGACTTACTGAAACGTGAGCCACATGTACAAGTTTGCTAAGTCTTGCACCACAGGTCTGATGGTCCAACCAACAATAAATTCTGGGTACCAGTATTTACAACTGAAAATTTTACATTAACAACCAAGGTTTTTGCTCATTAGATATATTGTTTTTGCTCAGTACACTAAAAGAAGAAGGAGTTTGAGGCACTTGCTGTTAAGGCAGTTTTTGGTACTAATAGCGGCAGTTTTTGGTAGCGATAAGATTAATAGTAATAGTTTTTTTTTAACAAAACTGCCTCTAATTAATAGTCTTATTTTTTGTAGTCCTAGTTTGCTAAGTCATGCACTACAGGTCTGATGGGCCATGATCTCAAGATCTATTGTGTAGAAGATTGGGCAAAAAATGATCCCGAAAACTATTTCCATCGTCGGATTCAAGGCAGTCAATCCTAAATTCATCTCAAGTATTAATAAGAAATTAAATGTTTTAGCCATTAAGTCATGGTACCTCATACACAGAAGTGAAGTGATGAGCCTAACATTCGTACTGATTGGGAATTTGAGACAATGATAGAACCCCGATTTTATAGGTTGATGTGAAAGTATTTTCTATGTCAAAATCCATTCTACCCAACGATTATAAAACTGCTGGTTAAATACCCTGTCATAGGGTTCAAATCCTCTCATAGGCATAATTTTTATACTTAGAATGATTCTCTAAGGTATGCTATTTATGTCCAGAGAAAATGTTTAGCCTTCATGGCCACAACATTTTCTAAAATTTAAACCTAATCATAAGTTTGTTATTTATTTTTTAAACCAAAAAAGACATAAATTAAGACAGCTTTCACTAAAAACATTATATCAATTACCTCCCATCTCCAAGGATGAAACTGAGGGGAACTTCCATGAAGAGATGGATCTAGGTGTACTGCACTAAAAACTGGTAGGACCTTCCAACCTGATGGAATCAAGTAATCTGCAATAAAAAAAGAGATTTTAACATATAGAATATAACTAGAATATTTAAATAATTATGACAACATATAGAATATAACTAGAATATTTAAATAATTATGACCCGCATGCATGATCATCTTAAAATCATATAATATGCATATACTATTTTTTTTATAAAGTATAATATGACTATATCATTAATGATCATAAGTGGAGAAACCTTTGAATCTGACATCTTTTAGGGCCTTTCGGTGCACGAATTTAACAATGTTCCCACATCTTAGAGCTTCATTAACAACCTGCAATTAAAAAAGTAGGAAGAAAAATCATACCCATAATGGACAATAGGCTAGAAAGTTAATTAAATAAAAGAAGAACAGCAAAAATCAAGAAACAATTAAAAAAAAAATGATCAACTCACACTTTGAGTGAATTCCATTTTCTTATAGTCTTCCCAGTTCAGGTACTCATCCTTCTGTTTGATGCTTCTTATATTTTGATGTTCTGACTGTTAAAATTAGATCAAATAATTAGCATGAAACACCGAGTTTCTGATAGAGATTTGAACAAAAATAATTAATTTGAGAAAGAAGAAAAATAAAATATTGATTATTGATACCTTTAATTGTGCTAGAGCAGCTGGTGACTGGCTCAAAAACTGCACTGCCATGGCCATAAGGAGAGAGGTAGTTTCATAGCCACCCAGTAAAGAGTCAAGCACAAAGCTCACTTTTTCAAAATCAGACAAGTTATTAACAGATAGTAACATCTCAAGAAAATCTCCCTTCTTGTTACAATTTCCTCCACTTCTTTTTCTTTCATCAAGAATGGCTTTGACAGTAGATGAGATCCTTGCTCTAGCCTGCAGGAAAAAAAAAACAGTGAAAACTATGGAATTTAGAATGGTCTTTAAGTAATACAAAGCTCTATTAGTGTTACTACCTGAACAGCTCTTGCATATGGTGTGCCTGGAATATAGATAGGAATAGAGACAAGACCCTTCATGAAAGTGAGAAAATCTTCAAGTATTTCTGTAGTCTGTGGCTCATCTGGGGTCAACCCAAGAACCTGCTTTACTATGACATTGAATGTGAACTGGGGCAAGATTAAAAAAAAAAGGTAAGAATTTTTTTATAATAATTAGAGGAATGTTTTGCTTTCTTGGTTTTATAAACAAATTTTGTATTGATATGGGGGAAGAAAAACCAAGAAAGAATCAGAAAGAGTATCTTTTGAATCAAAGGGTCCTCTGATAGTTAAGACTTAGATACCTTTCTGGCTTCTTCACAAAAGATGACTGTTTGGTTGTCTTTCCATGAATCCATGACTTGAATTGCTGTTCTTTCTATGTCATTGAGATACTCTATCTTTGATTTTGTTGTGCTCACAAGTGTCAGAGCTAAGCTTCTGAGCCTCTTATGTGTGTCTCCTACCACAACAAGCATGGAAGATTTCCCAAGTATTCCATGGATGGGCTTTGGGTAACTACATTGGAACAGCTTCTCCTCATTCTGCAGTATGAAATTGTTCAGCTCCTGATCACATGAGACAACTGTTGGGGAGAAGAACAGATGAGACTTGAACACTTTCCCATACCTGTAGAAAAAAAAGCATTATAAGGAAGTATTAATAAATATATACCATTCAGTGTTTAAATTTTTGAATTAGATTTATTAAACTAAAAACCCATGTCATAAAAACTAAGGGTAAATGGGAGAGATCCCATATCAAGAAAAGAATCAAAATTCTTTGGAGAAATGAAGAGTTCGTCAAAGAAGTAATAATAAGGCATGCAAAGTGCATGATATAAAATACCCTTTAAAACTAATAACCAAAATTGATGGAGATGGATAACCTAGAGCAATGGTCTTCTAGGAAGCTCCCAATAGCATTTGAAGCATGTGGTTTCAAGAAACTCAAGGTTTCACCAATTAAAGGCCACCCAAAGCTCCCCCTTGGAACAGCTCCAAACTTCAACAAGGGTAAGAAATGGATCAAAACCAGACCCAAAAACAATCCAATTAACCCTACTAGAACAAAATAACAAAACTCTCCACCCATGACTTAAATATTTATGTATTAAGTCTAGTTTCTCTCTAACTTGAAAGACTTTTCAGCCTCATGAGAACCAAAAGCTTCTCTGAAATTTCAATCTAGAGAGAGAAAGAGAAAGAGAGAGAGAGAGAGGGTAAAGAGGTACGAGTTTCTTCTATTTATGAACACAAGGAAGGAGGCCTTGTGAAGAGGTAAACAGGCTTTTTACAGTAGGTAAAATTAACTTTATCAGAAGCTAGCCTAAATAAAATCAAGCTAGACTGGGATCTAGGCTTCTACGTACTAGGGTGGTGTTGGAAAAAGAGAAGCCTAATAAAAATTCATGAGAGCTGTAATCCTAGGTACGTCAGATTTTTCCCGCCTACATAAAAAAACCAAGAGTCCATTGAGTCGATGAAGCAAAAAAGTTGAAGTCTTTGGAGATCTGGCAAACGCTGCAACTCGTGCGGCTCATAAAGAAACCGATTATAATATTAATCACGGATATGCTATAAGCCTCTAACATCCAATAATCCCATGTAAAAGTACATGAAACGTATTGGTACCTCTAAAATCTTCCCGCTAAATTTTTTTGCACCCACCGAATCTTTGAGATCACCCTCACCGAAAGTTATTAATTGCTTTTTGAATTAAGAGATGGAGATATAATTTTTTGTTAATAACTGTAATTTTTTGCTCTAAAAAATTGTCGCTGATGATCTACTTTTTTTTTTTGTTTTTTGGTAGTGAATGATCTAGAAAATCATTGTGAAAGATTATGACAAAAAATATTTTTGTCATGTGATTCAAGTAATTAATAGATTTTTAATTTTAATTTAATTATTTTAGGAACCATTATATGCGCACTAGTCATTAGACCTTGCACAAAGTGTAAAAGAAAAACTTGGTATTTTGGTATCATCCGACTGATACAACATCTACTCAAACTGATTTGAACGCAATATTCAAGAGATCTCTTGTACAAAAGATTGGACCAAAACACAATTTTCAAGTAATTCAATGAAGTGAATACTTGAATCCGATAATGGCCTTTGGCTTTTGATGACAATGAATCATATGATAAAGACCATGTATCCTATCAATCTTTTGTACATAAGATCTTTCGAAATCCTATTAATCTTTTGTACATAAGATCTTTTGATTATGGCTTTCAAATAAGAGGGCTTAGATGGTGTTTTCTTATGACTCAAGCCCTCAAAATATGAAATCTTTCTTTTAAACTACTTGCAACTTGCAAGGACCAACTCCTCCGCAAGTAATGGCTCCCAATTACATTTTGGGTACATTTGTTCAAGTCTATAGGATTATTGAAAGCGCTTATGTTTGAAAATCATTGAAACACATTGACTATTTAGAATTAGACGGCGGAGATTTCACATGGCATAAATCTAAAAAATGCTCTAAAATTATGTTTGAGCGTGATGTGTGTCATGTGATTTTAGGGTCATTTTTTTTAGATTTGTGTTAGGTGGAATAAAATGTTATCCGTCTAATAGTACGTTCATAATTTGAAGATCCATTGTGTGAAAGATTAAGGTAAAAAATGATCTCAATTCTCATATTCCAAGACAGTGAAGGGCTTTTGGTTTCGAAAGTATGTTCCGTCAATGCATCTTATAGGTGCAAACATAGGTATCCTTATTTTTTTAGTGGATAAACATAGGATCAAAAAGCCATAGCATCTTAAGCTAAAATGGTCAAACAGTGACTGCTTTTTCTCAATGTCCACACAGTAGATCTTTCGATTGTAATCTCCACACTTCACTTCGAAGCAATGAAAAATGATCTCCATTGTCTATTCCAAAATGTAAAGAAAGAATAGGGAAAATTGGTGTCACTCTTCTTATGCATATATAGATAAAAAGCTATTTGTCGTTCATGTGATCCTTCGTGCGTTGCACGCGTACACTAAATATGGTGACTGTAGATAGAAAGACGAAAAAGCTTCTTCTGTGGAATTCGGACACCATTGTAAGATAAAAAGCAGCACACGTGTGGGGTGGGTCCAACATGCATCGACCTTTTCATAATGGTGAATCGCAATTGGATATATTCTCCAACCGTTTACTGCACATGGTGTTCGAGTAAGGCGCTATTTGTTTAGAGGCTGTTGGGGCACATCACTTTTTTCTTCCCACACATTATTTCTATAAGCGGCAGTTTTTTTTGAAAAAATTGTCGCTATTAGTCTTGTCGTTATAAAAAACTGTTGTTACAAAAATAATAGCGACAGCTTTTTGTAGCGACAGAACTAATAGCGGTAATATTTTATTAAAAAACACTGCCGCTAATAATCTTATTTTTTGTAGTACTAATTAATGAAAAATCTATAATAATAAAATTTGTGTTGTCTTGGCTCAATGATTATAATTTAAATTTTCGTTTCAATTTCCGTAAAGACCCAAATCATAATCTTGAGCTAAAATTTCGGCCAAAATTTTAAATTTTACCCTAAATTTTCAATAGAGTACAAAAATACCAGAAAATTAAGTTATCATTTTGGTTTCGATGGGGGCCGAAATCGAAACATGGTCAATCTTTATTAATCATGCCTTGTCTAATAAAGATTGAAAATATGTATTACTTAAAAAAAATAAAAATAATTCGTTGCCTAATAAAGATATTGGCAACATGTATTACATAAACTTTTTTTAAAAATATTTAATATTTAATTGGATGTATTCAGTTGATTGGATGTATTCAGTTGGCGGCACCACCTGGTACCTAATACAAGAGTAAAAAATGTTTGATGGTCGGTTCAAACAAAATGTACTATTTTATTAAGTACGCAAGTGTAAAGTGCTGTCAGTCTTTCCACCGCTATCCTCTTGACAAAGGATCAAAATTTCGGCCTGAAAATTTAGCCAAATTTTTGGTTTTCGCCTGAAATTTTAAGCAAAATTTTGATCCATGCTCTTGACCCATGTAGACCATTTTTATTAAACTTAAGTTGAATGTTACCGCCACGCCCTTTTTTGGTTATTGTCACACCACTTAAGCAAAGCAAAACATATTGATTGCTTTGAATTGGATGATGGAGATCATTTTTCGTCTCAATCTTCAAAACAACAGAATTAACATCATGGGCCAGCCATTAGACGGTTAGATATTGATTTCATATGGCACACATAACAAAAAGTGAACTTGATCACGACGTACCATCAAATGTGGTTCAAGGTCACTTTTTTGGGTGTGTGCCACATAGAATCAATATCTAAAAGTTTGATGGTAGACCCATGATCTCAAGATCTATAAGGAGGAAGATTGGGCCGAGAAACAACCTCCATCATTTGAGTCAAGATAGTCAACAATTTCTTCCTTTGCTTAGGGTAGTCAATAACAAAAAAGGGTGTGGCAATAACACTTGTCAAAATTATTTTTTCGCTAACATATAGCACAACAATGCAAAAACCCGGTACCTCTATTCGGGCGGCTATGCAGGAAACCCATTCACTCCTTTGAATTAGGCTAGATAGATTTTCATCTGAATCTTCCACATAATTGATCTTGAGACTATCTCCCACTTATCTGACGGTCAATTTTTTTTACCACATGAAACTCTTTCCAAAAAGTGACTCTAAAATCATGTTTTGGCATGATGTGTGTCATATATTTTATGAATCACTTTTTTATATTTATATCATGTGAAATAAAAAATTTTATGTTTAATAGAGCGCCCATAATCTCTAAATCAATTGTGTGAAAGATTGGGAGGAGATCCAATCTCCATCACCTGATTCAAACCAGCCAATGAGTCTCCAGCGTAGGTGCCCTCAATAACTCAATAGTCGGGAATAGAGCTATCAAAACTTAAATACCTTGTTATTGTGTGTCCCCAATGGTATAAGAATTGTTTAATTTGTGCGATCTTTGATTTATCGTCCATAAAATAGGCAGCCAGCAGCCAAGAGATCTGGACCTAAATTCTAAGGACCTGATCATTAATGGTTTAAGATGTGGGTAATCTATAAATCACACCTTAATAAAAGATGGCTTAAAATGACACATTTTGAGAGATTTGTGCCATCCTATCAATAATCTCTAATACAAATTAATGGTCTTAATTTTTGTTGGCCCATATTAAAATTCACCAATTGAATAATTTACATCCACCTATAGGTCTGTTTCTTTTGCTGAGACATGATCTAATGATATTTTGTCACTTGGATGATTCGGAATGTTGGCATATGGGCGCCACGTGAGATATTAGTAAATCATACTTTAATGAAATAAAATCAAAAGTCTAATTTAATAGTGTTAAATCTTTTAAACACTATTTTTAGGTTTAAATATTTTTTTTTTAAATAATTCGAGGTCTAAATGGTGGTAAAGAGCCATTGTTCCAAATTCTAAAGGCAAAATTAACAATTGCAGCTCTTCACTCTTTAGGCCTTTTCAGTTGTCCCCCTCAAATTTGCTATGCTTTTCAGAAGTTCGCAGTTGGTGAACAGGCCAGGCCCTAGTAAGTCCTCTCCCACTCAGCTGGCTGGGCATTTGTTTGGTATACCCTAGACCGAAAACCAAACCAAAATGAATCGATTTAGGTTTAGTTTTTCTTTTGTCTTTTTTTTTTTAAAACTGAAAGTGAAATATTTCAGTTTTTTCAGTTCGGTTTTGGGATTCAGTTCAAAGCTTGCATCCCTATATATATATATATATATATATATATATATATATATATATATATATATATGGTGGTTCCGTCCTCTAAAGGATACATGAAGTTACAAATGGCACTCATAACACTGTTTGAGTGGCACGTTGAGTAGGGGTGTAAATTAAAAATGAAATTTAAAAAAAAAAAACTTAAAGAATAAATTAAACTTTGACTAGTGTTGGTGTAAATTTTACAGCTAAGAAAATATATGGTGTAAGATGAAATTTTTAATTTTTTTTGTTAAAAGATAATTAAACAATGCACATGTGCTCCATGTGGCATTGAAGCAATATTACGGGTTGCAAGTAGAGCTCCACGTGGGACCTTCAACGATGAAACCCTTTCTTTTATATATATATATATGGGAGACGATTTTGTCCTCCAAGATCTCATCGAGCTCCATGTGGCACCCAAAACACTGTTTAGGGTGTTTTGGGTTGGATCAATTTTTCTAAAAAAATTCAAATTATATTTTAAAGGCTTCCCTTTGAGATCGAGCTCCATGTGGCACCCAAAACACTGTTTAGGGTGTTTTGGGTTGGATCAATTTTTCTAAAATAATTCAAATTATATTTTAAAGGCTTCCCTTTGAGATCGAGCTCCATGTGGCACCCAAAACACTGTTTAGGGTGTTTTGGGTTGGATCAATTTTTCTAAAAAAATTCAAATTATATTTTAAAGGCTTCCCTCAAAGTTGGATTGATTTCAACGGTTTAGAATTCAAGGCTCAAAAACTACATGATGGAGATGAGCTTTGGATTTTTTTATTTTTTATTTTTAAATATGATCTAAACAATGCACTTGTGCGCTGTGTGTCATAAATTTGGTGTCCGCTCCCAATTTGAGATTTTTCCAAATCTTGGAGTACGGTTTAGCATCCTACACTGGAGGATTGAAGCTTTTTCCTATATATATGAGGCCCAAGGAATGCATGGTGGATCCATGCATTTTTATCAGGTGGGGTCCACATGACACTCATACAAGGGATCATGTACCATGATAACTTGCCTGAGGGCGATTAGTGACCTCCCAAAAATTTGGACATTATCTAATGTTTATATACCGCCAAAAATGTGGGCAAAGGGAAAAAAATTCAATGCACCAGTGAGGCAATATATAAACTTTGACCACAATTTTGAGTGCCAATAAATTATTATTTTTTAATTCTTTTTAATAAGTTGCATGTGGCGCATGACCTAAAAGGGGTGTTGTTTTGGGATCACGTGTCATGTGGCATGCGATCTAAGATTCCAGTGTATGATTTCATCCATGCATTCCAATCCATATACCCCTTTCTTATATATTTATATATAAGTTAGTCTACAATGAGTGTCCACCCATCATGTGCATTAAAGAAGTTGTGAGTGTATGATGTGCACAGACTTCCTTGCGTTGGAAGTCCGTGCATGTAATGCACTCATACAAATGTGTGGACTGCAGTGTCCACCCACAATGGGTGGACACTCATTGTAGGCTCTCTCTCTCTCTCTCTCTCTCTCTCTATATATATATATATATATATATATGTGTGTGTGTGTGTGTGTGTGTGAGAGAGAGAGAGAGAGAGAGAGAAAGATCCCTCGAACACTTGATTGGTGTCACATGGATATGTGCAAGGTTATGTCAATGAAATTTAGAAAAATAATATGTTCCAATATAAGATCAATGGTCATAAAATTAGGGGGCTGCTACTAAGGTATCAAAAATCAGCCGATACCGATACGTATCAGTTTTCGGCCAAACCGATATGTATCGATATCGCCGATACGTATCGGCCGATATGGGATTGTATCGGTTGATACGAATTTGGTATCGGCCGATACGTCTCAATTTCGACCGAGATATTTTGGTTTTTTTTTTTACAAAATTGACCGATACGTATCGGTATCGGCCCCAAGCAAGCCGATACCCAATACCGATACCGATTTTAATACCTTGGCTGCTACTATTCTCCTATGAGATCCTCACTATCTCCTTCTAACACATCTTAAAGTCATCTACCACAGCTTAAAGTCATTGACTCAGTGGTGGAGCTATGTTTTTTGATGGGGGGCCTGGGATCTCCCATCGTTTAAAAAAAATCTTAAACTCCCTTTAAGGAGAGTTTTTAGGAGCAATCAGTCTTCAAGAGGAATCCCCTAAGGCCATTTATGTAGCGACCCAAAATCTCACAACCTCTTGATTGTAAGATCTTAGACCGTACCTTCGTATCGTGAACCATAGAAATATAATAAGGCGATAAAAACACCTTAAACAGCGGAAGATAAATTTTTTTTAAAAACATTAATTAATCTAAATAAAACTCATGATAATGTTCTTATTCCAATAACAAGTCCAACAAGAATAAAGCTTAAATAGTTTTGATAAAATACTAACTAATCAATCTCTCATTTATTTAAAACCACTAATAATTAGAAAGGAAAATAGCTAATTAGGCCACGAAGCCATCATCGCCATTCTGTTTAGTTTTCTGAGCACCACGTGTCGTCTCATCGCCATAGACCCATACGTTGTCCTCGGCGACACCTGTCTCATCTGGTCACCCACATCAACAAAAGGTGTAAGTTTACACTTGTATGGACCAGACATACAATCCATTGAAGCATAAAATATCAGTCAAGCCATATAAATATTTCGATATATTTCATGTATGTGTACATGTGACATGCATAATCTCACTAAGCTGAAATGAACTGAACATAAACATATATATCAATATTACATGAATGCATCATATCTTTTAATTTCATATTTCTTGTCATTTAATGTACGTTAGACTCCGCCCCGCTCTAGACGTTGGGTCTTAATCATACTTATCACTTGTTTAGTTAGACTCTGTCATACTCAAGACGTTGGGTCTAATGAATCATGTCATTTATTGCATGTCAAACTCTGTCCCGCTCAAGACATTTGGCTGAATCATGCTCATCATACTCTTGTTCAGTTAGACTCCATCTTACACAAGATATTGGATTTAATACCTTCTTAGACTCTATCATGTACAAGATGCTGGGTCTAATGCTTGTTAATCGTGTTTAGTTAGACTCCATCAAGCACAAGATGTTGGGTCTAATACATTCTTAGACTCCATCATGTACAAGATGTTGGGTCTAATGCTCGTTGATCATGGCTTGATATTTCATCGTGTTTTACGTGCCTTGATTGTGCATTGTATAGATCATCATGAAACATGTAAAGTGCATAAGAGTGATATCATAATACATAAGCATTTAAGTGCCTTTAATCATGGTACGTAAATATCAAAGTGTACGCAATCATGATGCATAAATATTATCGTGCATATCATACGATCATGGTGCATAAACATTGACATTGTAATGACACTGTTAAAAGAAGAATTGATTATAGAACTTAACTATGCAAACACCATCCATTGATTTTAAGTCAAGCTCAATCGATTGGCATCCAATTGTCAATTGATTGGCATAATTCTGCGCATATCATAATACATAAGGCTCAATCGATTGACTCCTCTGAATCAATCGATTGACATAATTCTGTGTCTTTTCTCAAAACAACATTATTTATCAGTATCCGTTTATGCTCAATCGATCGATTTCTCAGAATCAATCGATTGAATCAAATTCATACATTTTCTACAAAGAATGTCCTTTATCAGGGTCTGTCAGGCTCAATCGATTGACTTTTCTAAATCAATCGATTGAATCAAATCCGTGCATTTTCTCAAAATAATATCATTTATCAGTTTCTATCAGGCTCAATCGATTGACTCCTCTGAATTAATCGATTGACATAATTCAGTGTATTTTCTTTCAAAGCAATATCATTTAATCCCCAATCGATTGACATCCAATTCGTACTTAATTCTGTGTATTTTTTCAAAAATAAACTCATTTATCAGTACCTACTTTAATATTTATTCTCAATCGACCGCACTTCCAAAAGAAGGGTTCTAGGAAGATAGATCTAGAATTTCTTCTCTAAGGTCTCTAGGGTTTCTGACGGCTTTATTCTTAAGAAGAACTCTAAATGAGATTATAATTTAGGGTTCTCTGTAAGATACAAGGTTTGATCCCTAAACCTCTTATCTAGAACTTAAAGCTTTTAACCAGTAGGCTATTACACAACTTGTGTTTATTAATGACAAAAATAAATATAAGAGCTTGAAAAACTAAGACATATATTTTTAGATAAAACGTTTTGAAAAGTCAAGGCATGCGGTGAATACGATATTAAACACATACATATATTTTAGGTGTATCAAAGACATAAAATTCAGATCATAACAATTTATATATGTTAAGTGACAGGAATTCTTTACGTTTTTTTGTCAAAAATAACGAAAATACTATTTTTCTCTCTTTGTCGGCTCTACTAACTTCTAACTTCTTTATTATCTTTGCTTAGTCACCGGATTTTTATAATTCTAATCAGGTTACTTTATTTACAACCATAGTATACAGAAAAAAATCTCATATTGCAAATATCGTTACATATTATTAAAATTTTCCTACGCCTCTTTTTCTATCTCAAAATTTCTCTTTCCTAAGAATACGGGTGGTATTCTTACGAGTTCCTAAGAATATCATTACATAAGTGTAATATGTAACGATATTGTCTTTCCTACGCCTCTTTTTCTTCTAACTTATATGTAACGATATTCCTAAGAATATCGTTACATATACTACACCACTTTTTGTTATAGTCACCTCTTGAAGCAGGATGGAAAGACGTTAACCCTAAAGTAGCGAAAATTCTCAACGAATTCTCAAGGATAGTACAAAGCAATCAAATTTCAATATTTATCATTAATTGTTTTACCCAAAAGATATTACAATTTATTTATAAACCAAAAAAACTCTAATAATACTACTAAAAATAAAACTTTTAAAACAATCACTAAATTTTTAAATCTAACGGTCACAAATAATTTCACTACTAATCCTGTTTTTTGACTACACGACAATTTTGAAGGGTCAAACGATGACAGATTGACGCGAAAGTCTTGTTTAAAAGCTTATCAAAGTAATTTTCTAATAAGACAATAATCGCGCAATTCCGACATGTGTTGAAGAACTTATAATCAATTTTTTGACGATTACAATCAAAGTGACGAAATTAAAAGTTACATATTGCATATATGTGCCTGACCCTTAAATAATTCAAATAAAGAAACTAAAACTAAAACAAATCATTTATTAAAAGAATTTTAATGAAAAAGGAAACTAAACCTAGAGAAAATTGCCTAAGCTGACTTGCATAGAAGCTTTCAACTTATCTTTAATGGGTCTTTTAAAAACTTATTCGCGGGTCCACTTTCTTTTTAACTTTTTCCTCTTTATTCGGATACGATCTCAACGTGTAGGCTTTGGCAGTCAAAACTACCACTATTAACAAACGAACTGTCGCTAATAGTCTTAATAATTTGTTTGTTAATAGCGGCAATTTTTTGCCGCCACTAATTGTCTTATTTTTTGTAATGTGTTTTTGGTCCTAAGCTTGAATATAAGAGATCTCAAGATCATGGGCCGTTATTAGATGGGAAGATATTGAGTATATGTGGCATACATCCTACAAAGTGAACGTGAATCATGTTTGATGGTTCATCGCACGAGGAATAAACATCTAACCGTTTGATAGGAGACTCATGATCCCGAGATCTATTGTAGGGAAGATTAGGGAGAAAAACAATCTCCATCATCAGATTCAAAACAATCAACAAATTTTTCCTTTGCTTAAGTGAGGTGGTTGTAAAATAAAGTGCAAAGCCTATTATTGCCTAAGCTTTTATTTTTATTTTTTTTAGTAGGCCCCATTTTTATTACCATTTATTAATTTGGCCAATAAAACTCAGACGATAAGATATAAATTATTGCCCCCCCTCGGGAAATACCAAATTATCGGCCGGTAATTTAATTTTTCATATTATCGGTTGATAAAATGAAATTATCGGCCGAGTGGTGGTTTTTGTTTCTTTAAGTTATTTTAAAGGGTTATGAAACCCAATTTTTTTAGGGCAACCATTTTTTAAAAGGGTTTTGGTTGTTTAAGGGGTATAAAACCCAAATTTTTTAAAGGCAATCCATCTTTTGGAAGGGGTTTTAAAGGACCCGCCGGAATCTGACCGGATCTCGCTAGATTTGCTTAATAAAACCCAATTTTTGCAAAAAAAAAAAAAGAAGAAAGAAGAAGAAAAAATGGATACGATTTAATCTCAAAAAAACAAAAAAAAAATGGAGGAGAAGAATAAGAAGAAAGGAAAAAAAAAAAAAGAGAGGGGGAGGCTCTCCTGCCTGCTGCTCTGTTTTCCCCTTTCTTTATTCTTTTTCTTCTTCTTCCTGTATTTTACTTTTTTTGCCTTTGCTTTTTATATGCAAGAGGGTATGAGACCAACTCTCCTGCTAGTCACATACATACTATAATGTTGTTTAAATGATCTTAGACCATAAGGGTTTACGATATAGGTAATCTGAATCGTCAAAATTAATTTTTAGGGATATTTAAACCATCTGGCCTGTGAACTATATTATCAACCATTGGTTTAGTTTTAAGGAATAATATTATAGTTCATCTATCGGATGGTTCGCATTCACTGCCCAACCTTCAATCTATGATCGATTAGACGGTGTTTACATGATCTCACACCATTAAAATATCACTTTTTATTTCACACCATTAAAGTGTGATTTATCATTATGCCATGTGGCACACACCTATGATTTATCAAATGGTGTTTAAATGATCTTACGCCATTAAAAACTCACTTTTTACTTTACATAATTAAAGTGTGATATATCATTATGATTGCTCTAGATCAGATGATAGAGATCTTGTTTCACTCCAATCTTCCATACAATTGATCTTGAGATCAATTGTCATATATCTCTCAAAAATGGCATATATCTCTCAAAAATGGCCCTAAAATCACGTTTGAGTTTGATGTGTGTCATATGATCCAAGGGAAATTTTTTGAGGATATGTGACATGTGCAATAAAAAATTGACCATGATAGGTGTGGCATGATCTCAAGATCCATTGTGTGAAAAATCAGGGTGAAACACGATGGTTTTAAAGGGGTTGCACATATGGGCACTTTAAGAGATTGTGTGAGCGGTAATAGAGGTATCCATATATATGGAGGTACCTAATATTTCACATAGTAGATTTTGCATTCATGGCCCAACTAGCAGGTGGTTAGATCTTGATTCCATATGGCATGCATCCCCAAAGTGACCCTGATCATGGGCGTATATGAGAAGGGTTCTCAAGTCACTTTTGAAATTTATTCAATGTGGAATCAAAATCTTACCGTCTAATATGTTTTGCATGAGCTCAAGATCCACTATGTGATCGATTGGGACAAAACATTATTTCCATCATTGGATTCAATCCAATCAACAACTCTTAAGGTGTAAATCCCAAATTTCTCTTAATATTCAGTTGCAAATACCGATACCTTTCTAAAATGCAAGTGGGTCCCACGATTTCAAAGTCTTTCTCTCCAAGTTTCCCTTAATATGTGTTCTAATAATGTTAAAGAGTTAAAAAAAACCAATAAAATAAAGTTTGGCAAAGTTCGGTAATGTTCGGAGCATATTTTCAAAAAAATCTTAAAAAATTTACCGAAATTTACAGATAATTTGACCGAAATTTGACCAATTTACGGTTCGGGTCATGAATGAAACCGAAACCGAAACCGAGATTTTGATACATGGTCAAAACTAATAATATTTAACGACTATCATGAATCCCATCAGAAAAATCTTGGCTCCGCCACGACACAACTTCGAACTAGATGATGAATAAAAAATCGTCCCAATCTTTCCCATAATAGATATTCAGGTCATGATTGTACCCTCAAACGGTCAAAATTTGATTCCACTCGGCATACATCCCAAAAAGTGATCTGAATATCACATTTAATGTATGCTATGATCATATTCATATTTTGGGATGTGCACCGCGTGGAATTAAAATCTGATTGTTTGCTGGTAGGCTCATGATCTCGATATCTAGGGTGTGAAAGATTGGAACGAAAACGATCACCGTCTTCTGATTTAAAGCGGTAGATGATTTTCCGTTGTGGTTAGTGGGGGTATTGAGTATTTATGGGGTTTTAGTAACAACCCCCTAAATTAATGGTGATCATTGTTAATCGCAGTGGATTCGGATTTTTTTTATCTGTCAAACCCTAACTAGGGATGAACATCAGGTGGGAATTTGAGCGCCACTGGGCACCAAATAAATCCTATGACCAGCGTTTGGAAGCTAGACCCTGGTCTAGTGTTGCTTTATTCTCTGTAAAGTGTAAACTAATAACTAGTGTTACTTCATTATAGCATCTCTTCAATGATAAAATACTCATTTTAGGAGGGCCTTCTTGTCGTCTTGATGTGGTTTCTATGCTAATTATTGTGATGAATGGGGAATGAAAAATGTGAGTGGAGTACAGAGAACCGTGCACAGGGGCTAGGCTGTAGTGTAATAAACAACAAAGCTTTACTTTTCATAGACTTCCATTTCGGGTCTCTGATTTGCTCTTTCCAAATCATAGCATGTTTCTGTATGATAAGCCATACTTATTTTTCCAACAGAAGGACAAGTTGGGCCCGTTGGACTTTTATTGGTGGGCTCTCTCACGCGCTCGTGTGGGTTTACTAATTGTAGTTTTATTTTGATAATTTCCAAGAGTATGGTTTATTAATTATTTCTTAATAGCAAAGGTTCCTTATTTCCCAATCCAAGATTCTTCCTTCTCAACTTGGGTTTCACGCAAGGTATTAAAATTGGTATCGGCTCGGGTATTGGTCTACCAAAGACCGATACGACTCAACCGATACGTATCGGCCTATAAACAAATAAAAAATAAAAAATCTATATCTCAATCGAAACTGAGATGTATTGGCTATACTGATACTTATCGGGCCGATATGAATCGGTATCAACCCATTTTTTATACCTTAGTTTCACATGCTTAAATATTTTGGTTAAGATGATGGAGATTGCTTTTCATCTCAATCTTCGTTGTAATAGATCTTGAGATTATGGGCATACCATGAGACGGTCAGATATTTTGATTCCACGAGGTATACATCCCAAAAAATGAACATGATAATGGGAGTACATCAAACATGCACTACAAAAAATAAGACTATTAGTGGCAGCCAAAAACTACTGTTATAAACAGAAAACAGTCGCTAATACTCTTGCGGCTAATAGTCTTAATAGTTTTTTGATTAATAGCGGCAATTTTTAGCTACAAAAAAACTGCTGTTAATAGTCTTATTTTTTGTAGTGATATTTCTCAAATCACTTTTGGGATGTGTGCCATGTGGAATCAAAATTTGACCATATGATAATAAGATCATGATCTCAAAATCTATTTTGTGAGAGATTGGGACCAAAAAGATCTTCTAATTCAAAGCACTCAATGATTAAAGCACATGAAATCCGAGTTGAGGAGGAAGAACTTGGGTAGACAATAAGGGCATCCTAGCTAGAAAGAATTTTCCCAAAATATTTTTTGCTATTAAAGGTGCCATTATTTGCAAACAAAGATACTTTCTTCGCAATTAGGGTTTGCATATGTGAAAATAAACTACCTTGAATCAGAGGATGGAACCAAAGAGGCGTTAGCCTAGTTGGTACGCTCCCTCCAAATTGGAGGAGTAGGTCATGGGTTTGATTTCTCGTCCTCGACGCTGTTTTCCACCCTTATCTTTACAAGGTGTGGGTTGGGTTTTATTATTAATCCTCACTGCTATAGTTGGTACTCCCTCACACTGCTCCACAATTGTTACATGTGTATGCGTGTCTGCTCCTCAGTTCTTGAGGCTGTCTCGGCCGTATGGCCATATCAAAAAAGAGAAAAAAGAATCAGACGATGAGGAATGTTTGTTGTTTCAATCTTTGACGTAATGGATCTTAAAATCATGAGCATAACATCAGATGGGTCAGATTTTGACTCCACAAAGAACACATCCCATAAATTGATCGGGGTCATGCGAGTACTAGAAAACGTTGTTCTCGGGTCACTTTTCAGGATGTGTCCCTCATGGAATCAAAATTTGATCGTCTGATGATAAGTCTATGATCTCGAGATCCACTGGGTGAAAGATTGGGGAGAAAAATGATCTTCATTATCTGATTGAAGGTAATCAATGAATTTTGCACATGCAAACCTTATTTCGAAAGAAAGAATTTAATTGTGATCCAAAGCTGTCAAATGCCTTTAAAATAAGCAACGCAAATTAATTTTAGAGATTTATAAGATAATCATTTATGTTAAGGTGGTTTTAGTGTTCTAGAAGATATTTGCAACTGAAGATTTAGTATCCTCAACTGATGGTTGTGATGTGAACACCATTGACTGTCTTGAAGAAGACAGTCTTGATCATTTTTCATCCCAATCTTTTATATGATAGATCTTAAGATCATGGCCTACCTTGGTCAGATATGTTGATTCCACGTAGAAAACAACTCCAAAAACGACTTGAGAATACTTATCATAGTATGGCACGATCATGTTTAGTTTGGGGTATATGTGCCATGTGGAATCAACATCTTATCGTGTGATAGGTATCGGTCATGATCTCAAGATCTATTGTCTCAATGACTTGGACAAAAAACTATAGGGTACCATTATACTCACCCCACCAGGCCATTTTCTCACCCCACCTTCTTCAGCCGGCATGTGTTGATCTCCTTTGAATCAGATGGTGTAGGTTGTTTTTCGTCCTCATTTTCTGCACAATGGATCGTGAGCATACCATCAGACGATTATTTTTTTATTACACATGGCACACATCTCAAAAAGTGACACTAAAATCATATGACTCCCATCACGCTCAAGCATGATTTTAAAGTTACTTTTTGAGATGTGTGTCATGTATAAGAAAAAATCGGTCGTCTAATGGTACGCCAACGATCTATAAATTCATGGTGCAAAAGATGGAGACAAAAAATGACCACCTTAATTCAAAAGTGATTAATAATATTAAGTGAAGGAAGTGGGGTGAAAAACAACCTTTTGGGATGAGTATAACCGTAGCCGAAACTATATCCATCATCTCATTCGAGGTAAGTCTTTGGCTTCAAATATACCCTTTACTTATATCTTCCAATCAGCTCCAAGAGGGATTGAATGACTTTGGAGAAGTGTGTTTGTCAACTTTATTTTGGGTGAATGAAAATCTGTTGGATTTCTAAGAAATCAAACCTGCCATTTTTATTGTTGCTCTCGTGGACCATCGTCACTGATTTGACGCCGACTTCGATTGAAACAGGTTGTGAAAAATAAAGTAAATTTTAAAAAGAAAGAAGGAAATATTTTTTTTTGAAATTTGAAACTCTCTGGGGATGATTCCATTGACTCATTGGGTCAAAGCACAACTTGCAATATATTCTTCTTGGGTTACTCAAAATTATTAGTTCCAAGGGACCCTTCTTCTCTCCTTTATATCCCTTCCCCTGTGGGTACAGATAAAATAAAAAATTAAAATATAATTTATTTTCTATTTTCGTTAGCCAAAAGTAATGCAAATATAGGTTGTCACCGCTTTCAGCCTTTTATGTTGACACCATTTTGAGGTGGATTTCAAAAAATTAATGCATGCATTTTAAATAATAATTAAAAAAATTAAATGCATGCATTCTTTTTTATAATGATTTAAACTTTATTATTATTTTTTTAATGGATAATTTAAAGTTTGAAAATTTATATTTTTGGTCTTATAAGTTTGCTTATTTACAAAAACGATCTTATAATTTGAAACTTTACAGAAAAGGTCAGCTCTAAGTCAAGCCGTTTTCACGTCAGCACCAATATATTTTTTCATTATATATATATTTATTTTTCATTATTTTTTGTCGTTCCTTTTTTCAGTTTCGACTCCAGTAAGTAGCCTAGTGAATAACAATCAGTTGTAATTATTTAAATCAATTGTAACTCATGAAAGAAATTAAAGAGAGAAGATAAAAATAGAAATATAGAACAAACGAAAGCAGCTATTATATTAAAATAGCGGCCTATTATCTTAAGTTAGCGGTCGTATTGGTGTGTACCTTATTTGATAACTATCATACATTAGTTATCTAAATCAATTGTAATCCATATTAAAATTCTAAAATATGAAAAAAAGAAAATTAAAAAGAAAAGAAGAAGATAGAAATATAGAACAAATAAAAGCGCTAATTTAAAATAGCAATCATATTAGAGTGTACCTTATTTGATAACTATCATACATCAAACAAAAGCGGTCACTATCTTAAAATAGCGGGCCACTACTTTACCGTTATTTTAAGATAGCGGCGCGCTTTAAAATGGTTGAGATAACTAATATATGGTAGCTATCAAATAAGGTACACTCTAATACGATCGCTATCTTAAGTTAGTGACTGACTATCTTAAGTTAGCGACAAATTTTAAGATAGTTGATTGATATAACTGATGTGTGATAGTTATCAAATAAGATATACTCTAATACGACCGCTATCTTAAATTAGCGACCCGCTTTAAAGATAGTTGGTTGAGATAGTTGATGTGTGATAGTTATCAAATAAGGTACACTCTAATAGAACTGCTATCTTAAGTTAGCGGCCCCCAATTTTAAGATAGCAGCGTGCTATCTGACCGCTTTTGTTTGATTTATATTTTTATCTTCTTCTCTTTTTCATCTTTTTTTTTTTATTTTCTTCTGTATTTTAGAATTATTATAAAATAACAGCCCACCATCTTAAGATTGCAATCGCTTTTGTTTGTTCTAAATTTCTATTTTCTTCTTCTCTCTTTCATCTTCTTTCTATTTTTTTCTATATTTTAGAATTTTAATATGCATTATAATTAGTTTAGATAAATATAATTGGTTGAAATAACTTATATGTAGTAGTTATTTGATAAAGTACACTCTAATAAGAATGCTAACCGAAAAAAAGGGGCAATAAAAAATAATGAAAAATAAAAAATAGGTAAGTGCTGATGTGGAAACGACTTAACTAGAAACTGACGTATGCTATAAAATTTCAAATTATAGAATCATTTCTGTAAATAAGTAAACTTATAAGATTGAAAATACAAATTTTCCGTAAAATTTATTGTAAGTTAAAACCATAGAGTGCAAACTCCAAAGGATATGCTAATTGCTAGTCGTGTGGACCAATGTATATTGCTCGGAAATCAAAAATCACGTCAACTAGTGCCTTCCAACTCTTTTGATTGGATAAGATTGTTCCCCAATGAACAATATTTTTTGGTTTTTTCTCAATGTTTTTTTGGCTTCTTTAGGGTTTTTTTGTTTTAAGGTTTTCTCACCCTACGTAACCAGTTTTTGGTTTTTAATTACCAAACCTGAACTGAGCCGAATCAGTCGGGTTCAGTTTCGGTTTTCAACCGGTTACAGTCCGATCGGTTCAGTTTTTGGTTCAAATCTGCACCACTAGTGGCTGCCTTAAACAGGAACGGTCTGGATTTGATGTATAGATGAATAGAACGGGTATTCCAATCAGGGCTGCTCACTGGATTCTTTTTCTTCCCACACTCTATATCTAATCGCATACTAACTTTTGCTATTCACACACCAATTGATAAAAATTAATGATAATAATTATTATAATTATAATTTGATGTGGGCCATGTGGCTAATAGAGATCCAAAATATGTATTACTTAAAAAAAAGTGTGTTCTTAGTAGCTTTTGTGTGCACTTAAATTTTTCTTAAGTTTATTTTTTCTTTTTGATTCAATAAAATAATTTTTTTAACTACACACCAACTTTTAATATCTGGAGACCAGTAATTTAATTATTTTGTGGGCTGGAGGAAAAAGGTCTAAATCTTTAGTTGCATGTACATGGGGACTTAGTTGGGTGCTAGAATTGGCTGAATATCCCATTAACAAAAAAAAATATACATATAAAGTTTTTGAGAATATATAATTTTAAAAAAATTTATAAATAAATTACAAACGAATTATAGACTTTTATGGTGGGTATTCATCATTATATTGAAATTGCAAGTGGTTGTGACATGTGTGATTGTGTGGTATTCGCTGTATTTCTAAGCCCGCACACACTAAAAAGGGTGTGATTTAGGATGTTCTCCCAACGTAGACGGTCAGCCAATCTTCCCAATCATATAACAATCTTAGGCTTTCAATGGGCTGGGTCAGGTAGAAAATGGGCTGGCCCAAATCTAGCCTTGTAGCATGGAGTCTTGGCCCAACCCTTATCCGGGCCAAGATGTCCTCAGCCCAACATGGTCCTTCCATACGGCCATGCTGGACCGGGCCAATAAATTTTCACAACAAAAATTTTGGTGATTGAATTAGTTTTAAATTTTATTTTTTTATAACCCATTAAAATTTAGTATGTTCAACAAGGAGATTTAATTAGTTTTAAATCTAATTTTTAAATTTAAGACTAAAATAAAAACTTATTATTAAATTTATAATAATATTATCTTATATTGGGGCTCAAAATTTCTCCTTCTATTAGAAAGCGGAGGGATTTTATTTTCATATTAACAATTCATGTATTAAAACTCGACTCAGCAAGATTTATTTAGTAGGCGTGAGATTTATTTGAAGGCATTTTAATAAAAAGTTAGTCTATAATAGGTGTTTATCACAAAAATTATAAGCGGAGGATAAATTTATTGAGAATAAAGTGCAAGCACCTGATGTGATGTAATGTCATTGCTTGCACCGACTTATATTAATTGGGTCTCATTGCCCATGCAAGCAATTGCATCATGCCACATCGACCACCTGTACTTTACCTGCATAAAATATGCCCTCCATATAATATTGTCGGTATCCACCTATCATGTACATTAAAGCAGTCCACACATGTGTGATGACATGAAGTGCACGAAATTCCATGCATTAGAAATCCGTACATGTCATGCAGTCAGACAGATGTTTGAACTGTCATGTACACCCATGATGGGTGGAGACTCATCATGTAATTGTTTGTGACTATTGGTGTATATGTATGCCGTTCAAGCCGGGTTATGAATTATGGTCGAAATCCGGCCCGAGTTGATCCTGGTTGGAGCATGTTCATCCTGGTTCCATCCGGAGTCGGGGTTTAGGATGTAAAGAAATCTGAATTTTCAAGGTTGGGTGGCGCTTAAATCCAGGTCGGCCGGGCTCATTAAGAGACTTAACCCATCTCTCTAAAAACCCTTGAGGAGGGGTAACCTGCTGGGTGAGACCATAATAAAACTAGTGTAGTATAAAGATGATTTTGGAGTTTGAAGGGCATGATTCTAAAGCTTCGTACCCTTTAAATATCCACTTTCACGGGGTATCAATCTGCTTCATTTTTTATTATTTCCTCTCGTCGTTCGAGACGGCACGAGGAGATGTCAGTTGGACCGAGCCCTTGTTTTATTTTTTTCTCTTTGACTCTATATTCATGCAAGTGCTCCATGCTCACCATTAATTAGACACACGAGGGCTCTCTTTCTCTCTCTTCAATCTCTCTAAACACACACTTATGCGTGTGCCAGTGCAACAGGCATGCAAAAGCTGATCAAGAGGGGATGGCCATTTTCTAGTTGGAATCATATGGCAGTAGGTATATAATGAATGTCTGTTATATAACTTCAAAATTATGGGGCCCATAGATAATGGGTGTGTATACATGTATATAATAATCAAGATCATCTGATCCATCTGCCACCTCCAGGTGGAGCCATGTGTAAAAAATGGCACTAAGAGGGGAATTATAATTAGCTAATTAATCAAGTACAAGGATCCATCAATAAGATGGACAACTGATATGATGGTATGGATCCTACGCATGTTCTTAGTTCGAAATAGAGATGGGAGGTACTATCATCCTCAATAGTGCTGAGCACCATAGTGTCAATTTTATTAAAAAATAATGTTTGCCTTTGGCGTGTGCATGTGCCATTATACTAGCTTGGTCAAGATAGTGGTACGAAAAATGTACTAACCTTTTGTTTCATTGTAAAAAGATTCAGCGCCCAAACCCTACATGTAGTTGGTGGTGGAACCATAGCCACTAAAGCTGTGTTTGTAATAGCTCCCTCCAAGAGCAGGGTTTACTTGCTTTACAAGCTTCTCCTTCTCTTTGTTAGATTCCTGATTCTTGCATTAGCACGGCCTCTTCTCCTTGCTAACTCTATGCATAGCATTATTTACCTGCTCCATTGGTTCTCTCATGCTCTTTGCTTACTCCTTGCTAGTGTAGATTTTATTTGCTCTGATAGGGAGTTAGCAGAGAGGTAGATGCTAGAGCAGGTAATTCTTGCTTTGCAGACAATTGGAAAGGAGAAGGGGGCTTACTAAACTAAGTCTAACCAACTCTAGCAGGGATCTGACAAAGAGCAGAAGCAGCACTTCGTTTACTCTCTGTCAAAGCAGATAAAATTTGCTCTAGCGTAGAGCAGAAAGAGAGCAGTTATATCACTTAAAACAGCTCCCCGCCAAAGCAAATGGGGTGAGTAGTTGTGTTACCAAACATAAAAGCAGTTCTCTGTCGGAGCCAAAGAGTTACTCTTTGCCCTGAAAGAGCTAACCAAAACGCAGCCTAAGTCTCAATTCAACAATAATTCAGCAAGGTTAAAATTCGAATATAACTGGCAGGTTCAAAGATTTTTGCAAAGTTCGTGAATTTGTAAGAAATATATGAGAATTTCAAAAATTTATGAATTATTCGTGATTAATTAGTGCAACTTTGAATTCACGAATTATTTGCGATTTTTCAGTAATTCGGATAATTTGGTAACTATGGGTGGAACTCCTTTTGATCAATTGTGTATCATGTGGTACACCTGACTAGGAGTTTACATTAGATTCAGCTTAAACATTAGGCCATTGGACAATTTCTATCATTTAATTAAGGGAAATTTGCATTTTAGGCCCTACAAGTTTACTTATTTGCATAAATGCTCTTATAATTTGAAATTGTGTAAAATGGACAAGCTCCAAGCCAAGTCGTTTTCACGTCAGCATAGACCTATTTTTTCATTATATATATAAATGTTTATTTTGTATTATTTTTTTGTCATCCCTTTTTTTATGTTGGGGTCGTTATCTAAAGACGACATCAGATGATAATTTATTTTAATTGTGTGCATGGTATGAAATTACTGTAAAAAAAAAAAAAATGCTAACATACCGCTATCTTAAGTTGGCGGTCGCTATCTAAAGACGACATTAGGTGGTAATCTATTTTAATTGTATACATAATATGAAATTACTGTAAAAAAAATTTTTGCTAACATACCGCTATCTTAAGATAGGAACGCTAATATACCGCTATCTTTAAAAAAAAAAAAAAAAAAACTCACTAATATACCGCTAGCATAATATAGCAACCGCTATCTTAAAATTTTATTTATTTATTTTTTTCTTAAGATAGTGGTATGTTAGCGGCCGTTATCTTAAACAACCGCTAACATACCGCTATCTTTAAAAAAAATAAAAATAGCAACCACCATCTTAAGATAGCGGTATGTTAGCGATCGCTATCTTTAAGATAACGAAATGCTAGCGGATTCTTTAAATTTTTTTTTTTGTTATTTATATCTTTCGTTCTTATATTTTTTGTAGATCACTATCTAATAAAACTTATATTGAATAACACAATAAACTCTTTTTTTCATCTTAAGATAGCGATCGCTAACATACCGCTATCTTTAAAAAAAAAAAAAATAGCGACCGCCATCTTAAGATAGCAGTATGTTAGCGATCTCTATCTTAAGATAAACAGTATGTTAGCGAATTAAATTTTTTTTTTTTTTATTATTATTTTTGTCTTTCGTTCTTATATTTTTTTACAGATCACTTACTAGTAAAATTTATATTGAATAATACAATAAACTCTCTTTTTCTTTTTATTCAAAATCACTATTTTAAAATAGCGATCGTTATCTATCTTAAGATGACGGTCTCTATCTTTAGATAATAATATGTTAACAGATTAAAAATTTTTTTTTTTTAATTTTTTTTTTTTTACTTATGTCTTACGTTCTTATATTTTTGACAGATTACTAACTAATAAACACAATAATCTTTTTTTTTTCTTTGTACCCTAAAATCTATCATATGTTAACGAACACTATTATAAAATATTGTCTGCTATCGTAAAATAACGCCTACTATCTTAAAATACCGGATATCAAGACCTGCAATTATAAGAGAGCGAGCACTACTATAGTCGGAATTGAAAAAATGGACAATAAAATTAATGAAAAATAAAGGGAAATTTATATTTTCGACCCTATAAGTTTGTTTATTTGGAGAAACGGCCCTATAGTTTGAAACTGTGCAAAATAGGCCAGCTCCAAGCCAAGCCGTTTCCACTTCAGCATCCACTTATTTTTTCATTATATATATGTTTATTTTTTATTTTTTTTATTATCCATTTTTTCAGTTCCGACTACAGTAGCGCTTACTCTCTTATAATTGCGGGTCGTGGTATCCGATATTTTAAGTGCTATCTTAGGTGCTATTTACGATAGCGGACGATATTTTATGATAGTGATCGCTAACATATGATAGTGATCGCCAACATATGATAGATTTCAGGGTACGAATCTTATGATAGCGACCGTTATCTTAATATGGTGACCGCTATCTTATGATGACGGTCGCTATCTTAAGATGGCGGTCGCTATTTTTTTTAAGATAGCGGTATGTTAGTGGATGCTATCTTTAGATAGCAGCCGCTAACTTAATGCAGCGGTCACTAACTTAAAAAATAAAAAATAAAAAATAATAATAATTATTATTAAGATAGCGGTATGTTAGCGGCCGCAACGGCCGCTAACTTAAAAAAAAAGAAAAAAAATATATTTAAGATAGTGTTATGTTAGCAGCTGCTAACATACCGTAGCTGCCGCTAACTTACCAAAAATAATAATAATAATAATAATTATTATTATTTTTAAAAAATTTTAAGATAGAGGTATGTTAGCAGCCGCTATCTTAAACCGCAGCGGCCGCTAACTTAAAAAAAAATATATATAAATAAAAAAAATAAAATAAAATATTTTTTTGTTATTTTTTTATTTTTTAAGATAGCGGTATGTTAGCGGCAGCTATCTTAAAATAGCGGCTGCTATCCTAAAATAGCGGCCGATAGGATATCGTCTGCTATCTTAAGATAGCGCCTGCTAACATACTTTAAAATATCGGTTACTAACGGCCGATATCCTAAGATATCGCCCGCTACTTTAAGATAGCGCTCGCTATCTTAAGATAGCGACCGATATCCTAAGATAGCGCCCGCTACCTTAAGATGTCGGCCGCTATCTTACCTAGCCTGGTCTACCAACTATATATTAAAAAAGAGGGGAAATCAATATCTCACGAAGATAATGTAGTCGATATCTTACCTAGGCTGTTGTAGTTCTTTGGACTATACCAATTGTAGTCGAATCTTGAAATCGCAATCCAAGAAAAAGTGTAAAAAAGTCAAATAAGCATAGAGAAGCAAATATATAAGGGAAACGTGAAACTGGCTTGGCTTGGAGCTAGCCTGTTATGCAAGGATTGAAACTATAGGGTCGTTTCTGCAAATACGCAAACTTATAAGGCCGAAAGTACAAATATTCTAAAAATAAACATATATATAATGAAAAAACAAGTGGATGCTGAAATAGAAACGGCTTGGCTTGGAGCTGGCATATTCTGCACAGTTTCAAACTATAGGGCCATTTTTGCAAATAAGCAAACGTGTAGGACCGAAAATGCAAATTCCCTGTAATTAAGATCCTTCGATTGTTTTGACCATCCTTTTTTCAATAAATTTATTATATGAGATTAAACACATTGATCAATCTTAATGTAGCTTTTTAGAAAACAAAGATTTTTTTAAAAAAAATTTAACAGATAATACTACTTTGAAAAGTTTTAGAAAAAGTGAATTGTCATATTTTTGGGAGTTCCCGATGAGACATTTGGTCAAAGTTTTAGAAGCATTTATAATTAGAATTACCACATCACCTTTCTTCCCAATTAAATAGTGATGTCATTTATGTTATATGACATTTAGTAAAGGGTATTTTTATAATTTTAACTGTCAATGTTTACCACATAATGTCACATATTGATCCAATGACTTTGGGCGGACCTTGGAAAGTGTGTCAATTACTTTCTTTTTTAAAATTTTCTAAGGCCTCGTGCAAGAGTTGAGAAAAGTTAAGAATCTGAGCATTTTCTTCCCAAAATGTATTTTTTGACCACATTCCAACCTCTTCTTTTGTTTGAAAGTTTTTTGAGAAACTATATTTTCGAAACTTTTTCGAGTAAAAGGGGCATAATGATGTCTAAGCAAAACACTCAAATATGATAAAAAAGATGAAGGCAATATACACCTGTGAACCAAGAGAGTGAAACTAAAGAACACTTGAATCTAAGTTTCTCTAGGAAAAGCTCATAAAAATTCAGGAGTCTGAGGTTGTGTTTGGGTTAGCTCTTATGGAGCGAAGAGCAACTCTTTAGCTCTTTGTGTTTGTTGAGGAATTGCTTTCATATCTGGTAACACAACTTTCTTGCCCTATTTACTCTGATGGGGAGCTATTTTAAAACTGCTCTCCACCATTGCAGATTTTATCTGCTTTGATAGAAAGCAACCAGAGAGCTGTTTTTGCTCTTATAATAGCTAACCCAAGCACAACCTAAGCAACTCAAAAACACATCCCGAAAGAGCCAAGAATCTGAGTAATCTTAGAATCTCCAAGATTTTGAGCTTTTAGGAGAAAAGCTTAGAATGGCCGAAACGAGGCATAAAGGGTTGCAATATTTATGGCCAAAAATTATATTTGCAATATGATTTTATCTAAAAAGCCTTTGACGGCCTTGAATGGGATGATAGAGATTATTTTTCCTCCCAATCTTTCACTAAATAGATCTTGAGACCATGACCTACCTATCATGTGAATTCCAGAAGTATTCTTGAGTCACTTTTGAAGATGGGTTACATGAGTAATAAACTTCCATGTGTATACCGAGACGCCTAAGATTGATATTAGAGTAACCTCAAGGCTAGCCCAAAGTTAATTCGAACAGTTTGGGCACATGGCTCAATGCGACACTTTTTGATTGGTGTCGAAAATAATGGCGTCATTGATACTACCTTTATGTCTTATCAGTATATACGGATGTAGACTGTGGTTGTAAGGTTTTTTTTAGGGTTAATAGGCAACTCACCATTCCTCTCGAGATAATTCCCTCTTTTACCTTTAATTTTGGAGATCGTTTTTTAGGGTTTAAAAGGCAACTCACAGATTCTCTTTACTTTTAATTTTAGTTGGAGTTACTATCACTCCCCTTCATATCACAGCTACCACCTAAGTTAAAGAAAGGAAACAAATATGTTAACTGTTTCTAACAAAAAGATGGAGATCGATTTTCGACTCAATTTTCCACACAAATGATCTTGAGATCATAGGTCTCCGATCAGATGGTACATTGATTTTATGTTATACACATTTTAAAATGTGAATGTGATCATAGCGTATCATAAGATGTGGTGTATGCTTATTTTTGGGTTATGTGTCACGTGATATCAATTTATGCCGGTTTGATAGTAAGCCATGATCTCAAGATCTTCCCTGTGAAACGTTGGGAAACAAAACAAGATCCATCGTTTGATTTAAAGTACTCCACAGATTTTTTCTTTATTTAAGTGAGGTGACTATAATATAAAATGGTGTGGTAATAAACCGTGCCTTTTTCTAGCAGGTTGTATTTGGCCTGCACCTATCGTTTACATCTTTCGATTGATGTAGCTTATGGCCTGAATTCACTTAAAACAAATTCACCCCAAAAACTATTTAATGTTGGAAATAAGAAGATGTTGGAAGCGGTCAAATCTATCTTTTAGATTTGGCTTTGAATCTATTTTAAATGAATGCTGAAAGCTACAGTTTCCTCAAATAAGGCGGCATTGAAAAGTACGAAATTAAAAGTTCGGCCAAAAATGTCTTAAATTTCAGTCCAAAACTTTGGCTTTCGGTCCCCACCGAAATCAAAATCCAAAATTTTGGTTAAAATTTTGAATTTCAATTTCAGTCATGCTCAAAACCAAAATTAAACCCAAAATTTTGATCCTTACTTTAACCAATGGAAGTCGTGTGAGTTAAGTATAGTATAAACATTGCTCAACATAAATTAATAAAGTATAAAAACTGCAAACACTAATATACGAGACTGTTGGTCATAGCTAAACAGGGAAGCCTCATTGAAGTGATAAATTTTCTTCTAAAAACAATGGATGGCATATGAGAGAATTTTATTAATTAATTAATTAATTTATGTTTTTTCAGCTAGGAGGGCCCAGGTGCCTAGCAAGATTCACACGTGCTCAATCACTTTGGGTCCAATTGGATTTGTCAAAAAAGTATCTTGCACCTTAAAAAATAACTGTTAGCATTTTCGTCCCAATCATTATTGTGCCCATAGATTTTAAATCAATTATATAGCTTATAGAAAAAAACTCTCGGGAGAATATGCTCTTGGTTTAAACTGCATGGACAAATAATTTAACTGCAAAACAATTCCCAACCGACCTTACAGCCCAATCAAAGGCCGTTCATGGACGATCGCCATGCGTGGGCATGGACGACCGCGGTGCGTAAGCGTGGACGTCCCTCGAAACAACCCATAAACCGACCCATTTTTGTCGGCCAAGAATTGTGGGTGGACATCCTATTCACGGACGATTGTGGCAGCAGTCCACGCACATGGACGACCATGGAGGTCGACCGTGTTTGGCTATATAAACACCGGAGTGAGTGTTTTATTTATGAATCTTTTTCGAGAAAATCAAATCTCTTATACTCTAAACCCGAAAATATTTAGTACCCGTCACTCCTTGAGTTTATAATTAATAATCATTGCCATTTGCTAAACTAAAGGAAAATCTATCATCTCCCTTTGAAAGTGTAGCTTGTATGAGTTAAGCTTGGTATTGACTCGTGTGACTCCAGTGGATCATTGTGGGATGCGTTGATTGAAGGAGATAGCAAACTCTAGGAGACTGTGCAGGGACGTTGATGGGATTCAAGTGTTGTGAGCTAGGAACAGAGTGATAGGTGCATATCATTCGGATCTTCTGTAAGTGTTTCACAATTTATAGTAGATTTTGTATGCCTTGGATCTATAATAGGTCCCGTAGTTTTTTCTCAGTTGGGTTTCCAGGTTAAAAATATTGTGTTCTTTGTGTGGATGTAATTTTATAGTTTGAATTAGTATTTGTATTATTATTCACTAGAAATATCTTGAAGTACTTCGAATTTTGTCAATTAGTATCAGAGCAGGTACACTTGTGAAAGTTCTAATGAACCGAGTGTAATGGTATTTTTGGGATATCTTGATCTCCCTAGAGACGGTGCTATGAACCAAGTGAAAGTCCTAACACACCCCCTAATGTGATCTCCGGTTGAATGAAATCACATTTGCATGGGGAAAAACTGACCTCCTAATGGACCTATTCCAAATAGGTATGTTATTGGTCTTCATCACCAGAATGTGAGCCCTAAAATGTGGTGAGAATCAACGCTATTTATGGTTTAAAAAAAGTGGCTTACTTTGACCTTCTGTATTTTCGGTAGAGTAGGAGTTTTCTATTTTTTATATGCTTAAATGGAGTGTATTTATAGCTTTTTTGATTAGATATTTTAAAAAATATATATTTGAAAAACTTAAAAAAATAGGGTGTTGCTTTTAAAGGTGTGTTAATTCGAGAGTAATAAATGAAATGTACCATAATGAATCTTGTTTATATTTTATGAAGTAAGTTCACTTGCTTCTATTTGATTCAGTTAGGTTCTCATTAAGCTTAATTTATTTTAATAAAAATTGTTAAATTAGTTTCATGTTTACTCATGATCATTGTTCGTATGCATCACATTTTCTTATCTTGTATAAATAGACCATGTGGCCATTGATAATAAGTGGTGGTGCCATACCAAGTAAACTGAGCTTCTCTAGTGTGTTTTGTTTCACCCTTATACCTAAAAAGATTATCAGCTAGCTACCTTGTTGTCTGTCTATCATTGCATATTTTTTTGACATATTGTAGGCTAACCCTATAGCCTATCCGACTTGAGCTATTAAGCCTATAGGAGTGTTCTACACTTAATGCCTTGAGCCAATTCGATTAGGAGTCATTAGCCTAACAGTCGCTATAAGGGTCGAGTAGAAATCAAGAAAGGGTGAAGCAAACTACCTAAAAAGGGTTATATCAAGCTCATTTATATTGTTGAGGTCGTACTTGTGACTTGTTCAATCTTGTAGCCACTTTGACTCGAGCAAATATATTCGTTGGGGTGTCTATACTCCTATAGCCCTAAACTATCTGATGTATGGTGCATTAATCTAAAGCTCGTTACAAGGGTCAATTAGAAAGCTTAAAAAGATTGAGCATTGCACAAGTCACTTGCAGAGTATTTGAATCTCAAAGCTTGTGATGCTTTTCCTATTCTTGAAATTTCTGTTAAAACATCCATATACACCTTGATGATCAACCCACTTGGTTTACAATATTCTTTATGTAATATTGTCCACATTCTCTTAATGACAAGTTGAGTTTAAATATGATGTGTTGGATTTGTGACATGACTTTGCATGTGAACATTTACCTCATTGCCTTGAAATTTTGATGGTTTATTGGTTTGTAACTGCTGATAATCGCGGGAATTGAAATACTCAACAGTGATATAAACTTGTTTCAGTTTTGTACATTTGCCAGTAGTACTGTTGAATTGGTTGAATTGATTAACAAAATGGCAGAAGTTTTTTAATATTACGGTTGATTTGAAAAATAAAATAAAATTGATGAAGTATGGGCAGACATCTACGACTTTCAGCATGGACGACGTCCGTGATTTAGATAGTCCACCGGTTTGTGCATTTTTCTCCAGCACCGATGTTTGCGATAGCATGTGGACTTTCGCGGTTTGCATGGCTCACTGTCCATTATTTGTTCGTGCAGCACAGACATCCGCAATAGCATGCGGACATCCACATACAAAATTTTTTGGATGGCTGAACCTACCATTTCTTCTCCATTCAACTGATTTCTTCTTTTGTATTTTCCTTTGTCCCTGTTTGAAAAAAGGAGAGAGAAAATATGTAACCCGCTGAATGTTGCATGGGTTGTGTTATGAAATTCCTTTAAAATTCTAGAATTATATATTATATTTCACACTGCTACACTTGATCTTGTGTGTTCACTGTTTCAGGTTAAATGTTAAAGGCGATATTTTAAAACTCAGTAAATGCTTGTGTTATCTTTTTAAGAGCTTTTATATAATTGGCATTGTGTTTAGGGGACTCATAGAATTGTATTTTATTTCACATTGCTTGTAGACTTGATGCATAAGGCTTAGATTGAGCGATGACTATACTGATGTATTTTTCTTTGCTGAGTCTATATAAAGCAGGTTTTGTCGTAATTGTGACAAAGGGACAGATTGTTAACATTTTTGTTCCGATCATGTTCGAACCCGGGTCATAAACTCCCATAGATTTTATGTCAATTATATAGTTTATGGAAAATAGTTCTTGATAGAATCTGCCATTCGTTAAGCTGCATAGACAAATAAATTCTCCGTGAGGCAATTCCTTATCAATCTTGCAACCCAGTCAAAGGCAGTTCATAGATGACCGTGGTGTGTAGACGTCGACATCCCTCGAAACAACCCAAAAACTGACCCATCTTTATGGATCAAGAATTTTAGGCCGACGTCCGCGATTCACAGACAACCGTGGCAGCCGCACGCGCACACGAACGATCGTGGGGGTTAGCTGTGCTTTGGCTCTATAAACACCTGAGTGAGTGTTTTATTTACGAATTTTTTTGGGAAAATCTAATCTTTTATACTTTAAAGCCGAAAACATTTGGTACCCGTCACTCCTTGAGTTTATAATTAGTCATCATAATCATTTGCTAAACTCAAGGAGAATCTACCATCTACCTTTGACAGTGTAGCTTTTGTGAGTCAAACATGATATCGGCTCCCGTGACTCGAGTGGATCAGCGTGGGATGCGTTGATTGAAGATGATAATAAACTCCAGGACACTGTGAAGGGACGTTCGTGGAATTCGAGCGTTGTGAGCTAGGAAGAGAGTGATAAGTGCATGTCATTCAGATCTTCTATTAGTGTTTTACTATTCATAGTGGATTTTGTTTGCCTTGGATTTGTGATAGGTGCCATGATTTTTTCCCAATTGGGTTTTCATATTAAAAATATTGTGCTCATTGTGTGGATGTGATTTTGTGGTTTGGGTTAGCATTTGTATTATTATTCGATAGGACTATCTTGTAGTACCTCGAATTTTCTCAATAACAATTTAGCGTAAGTGTGTGACTATCATGTTAACTCTACCTAAATGGTGAGTGGAGTTAAATTGTAATTAGAAACTTAATTTCATTTATAAAATTTGCCCATCCAAATGCTCCCTTACTCTGCTTATTCCTTAATGTCTACTCATAAGCTTATAAAGCCATTGAATGACCTTTTAGCCACTATATTTTATCAAAAGTTGTCACAAATATTTAGGGGACCTGATATCTAGGATAGTCATCTTTTGAGAGGACTAATGGTATAAAAGGCTCTTCATAAGCTTCACAATATATTTAAGGGATTTTAGTATTTAGCCCTATGTTATTGTAAAATTACACTCTGCCCCCATATTATGCATATTTATTTTCCACCCTTTTGACTGGCGCATTTGTGTAGAAAATTCCTTACGGTTAGTTGATCAGTTTTAATTGGTACTAATTGTTAGACGGACGTCAACGAAATTGTGTAAATATGTCTTTATCCTTATTATTCAAAGAAAATTACAGTTTAAAGTCACAAATGCCTTCATCTTCTTCCCAAAAATTCAACACAGTTCCAAGGGCATTTGTAAGGGACCATGCAAGTTTCAAGCTCAAGAGCCACTATTACCATCAGGATTCCGATTCATGGGCCATTATCAGTGGCGATCCTCGAGTTTCTGTGCCTCGCCAGCGAAAACGATCGGCGGGAAGGTTTCTAGGGTCTGGAGGACGGATTCGAGGTCGGTTTGATCGGGATACTTCAAGGAGTTGAAGGGCTTTTTTGGATCTCCAGCTATCAAATGACCCATGAATCGGGATCCTGATGGTGGGGGCGGGGGTTTCGGGTTTTTTCTCTGTGACGAAGTGGGATTTTCAAAGGTTATGCGGCATGGATGGTGTAGATTTGGGTGCGGGGTATTGGTTTTTGTTGGGGTTTGATTTGGTGCGGTTTTGAGAGGAAATGGGTTTGGTGTTGGTGGTGGGTTTGGGAGGGAGTGGGTTGAGAGGGAGGAGGGCGGCAGACCAGATTGAAAGGGTTGACGATCTCCGGTGGGATGGAAAACTCGGAGAGCATGCATAAGGGGATGGCGCTGCCGCAGGGTTTGGCGCCGCCGGGGTTGAGTTCGATGAGAAAGGTTTCAACTCCGTCGGCGGCTAGGGTTTCGGTGGGGCAAGCGTCAGCTCGGCCGCCGCCGATCACGACAACTCGGTGCTTTTGGTCAGAGAGGTGTGGATTTGATTTTGCCGTGGTGATTCTGAGAAGCGATTTTGAGAGTGGTTTTCTGAGCGGAAATGAGCCCATCTCTGATTTCTATTAATCATGTTCTTGTTCCACCTTAAGACCCATCTCCCAACTTCTCTTTGATCTGATTCTCATTTTTTTTCTTTGTTTCTTCTAAGCTTTAACTCTAACTTGCCCAATGCAAGTGACTTTGGGTGAAGATGGCTCAGATGTGTCAAAATTACAATTATTCTTTTTGTTGGTGATTGAAAACATGGACGACGATTGCCCACGTTTGATGCTTCCATGGAAGAAGACAAAATAGGTATCTCTAATTAGAGTAGATAAAGAGCTTGCTATTGGTAGTGCTCTTTTTTATGGGGCTTCTCTTTTTTTGGTAGTTTGCTATTTGATGTTGCCATGAAAGAAGACGAAGTAGGAATCTACAAGTCAAAAGGTTGAAGATGATGCGACCTGGTGAGCAACAAAGGGTAGAAATGGTATTTCATATCACTTAGCCACCGTTAATTGAATAGTGTAACAATATGAAACAAAATTTGATGATCCGTCACGGTAAGGGGCTATATGTACTGAAAACACCAATCAAAGAAGTGGAAAATAAATATATATAATACTGGGGACGGAGTGTAATTTCGCAATAACTTAGGGGGATTAAATGCAAAATTCCCTACATTTAATCAGACTACACAGATCAATTTTTGGCTCTAATATTTTAATCCATACATCCGAGTCATAGGACAGATCAGTTTTTGGCTCTAATATTTTAAACCGTACATCCGAGTCATAGGCGTCAAAGTATATAGAATATTAGAGTGCCACATGAAACTCTATAAGTTAGTATATGATAAGCGGGTTTGGGAGGTTTGAGATATTCGGATCTTAATGAGTTAGTTGGCGAGGAGAGTGTTAAGTGACTTGATGGTCAGTAACTTTTTAGAATGCATGCCACGGCTAATCAATCATATTTTATGTTTGATAAGTGAGTCGTGATTAAAAAAAAAACTCTCTATCAGTCTAGTTAAAACAGTTAAATTTCATCCAAAGTTTATGGATACCACTATATTCAACATTACTTTAATTTTAGATAGTCTTCGATCGCTTTGAATCAAATGACTAAAATTATCTTTTGACACAATATTTTACACTACGAATCTTAAGATCTGGGATCAAATCAGATAGATGGTAAGATTCAGCATGCAATGCCCCTCAAAAGTGCATCGAGTAGAAAGAGCATTAACACTCAGTGTAGTTCCTAACGATTACCTTTTTTAAGAAACCAACTCAAATGAGGTAATTTATTTTTCCGGCCAGAGCC
This sequence comes from Chloranthus sessilifolius, assembly GCA_021018995.1. NCBI lineage: Eukaryota > Viridiplantae > Streptophyta > Magnoliopsida > Chloranthales > Chloranthaceae > Chloranthus > Chloranthus sessilifolius. Next base: position 28,672,311 of record CM037589.1, read on the forward strand.
CAATGTGTATCAGCTACTGGCAGTGTCCCCAGTAGTCCTTTTTTCAATTTTGAAGTTTCATATATTATTTTTTATTAAATGCATATATGTACAGTGAACCATCAATGATAATGGTGTACCCATCTCTACTAGTTACAAGTAGTGTACATTGCCCTTTGGTTAATCATTTTATTATGATTTTTTTTTTTTCCTTTTTAGGTACAGGGTTACTTAGACTCGAACCTTCGGCCTTGAGGTTATAATATTTTTCAATCTTCCACTCTGTTATAGGCCCAAGCCTCACCTTGTTCCATCTATTTAGAGCTTACTTTGTGAGTATTAATTCTCCACTCAATTCTGTTTAAGGCTAAATCTCAACTTTTCACATAAGTGTTTAATAACACTCTTTTTTTCCCTTGTGTGCCCGTCTCTCCTAGTGGATAGTGGTGCACACGCTTTGATTTAAATTGTCAAATTGATGGACCACTAGCATATCAACATCATCAGTGTTATCTTCTCTTCTCATCTATTTTGGTTTGGATTTGTGTGCCCTAATTCCCGACCTAGTTCTATTTAGGTTTAAACTCTTTATAAATCTCTCATTTTAGTTCAGAGTTCGCACTACTTTCCTCGAAGTCCTAATTGGTATTTAACTTCTACTAACAAATTATTTTGATAAATAATGCCCTATTTGGTAAACCTACTCCAAAAATCACTTTTCAAGTATTTCTTAAATCGTACTTTTCAAAAAAGTCTATCACAAGTTGAAAATGACATTGTGTGAGAAGCATTATTGGGCAATTTCCCAATACAATACCATTTCAAATAGAGGTGGTCATATCTTTAAGTGAAATGTGATTCTCATCCAACATTTTCTCTCTTGAAAAGTGCTTTTTGAAAGAGGATTGCTAAACATAACCTAAGTCATTTTTATGATCGATAGATTGCATGCTTCTATACCCTTAAAGCAATATGTGCAAATTTGTGTACAGAAAAAATTCATCGGACGGTTTACAACATTATACACTTAAATCCAGTGTTGGAAGAAGTAGGAGCAGTGTAATACTCGGTCCATGGCTACAAAGAGTGATGGCTCGATCTAGCTTGATGATAATTTTATTGAACCTATACTCGATTGTTGTATGCTAAAATCCCTAAGATTTTTTCTGTTGCTAATTAACCAAAAAAAGTATAAAACGAAACAAAAGAAAGAAATACAAACAGGCCAAAGAAAAAAAATCTCCTATTACAGAGCTTCAGCATAGCCATGAAATAGAAAATAAAAAATAATACAAACTATAGTAGCAAATTGCAATGTTTGGCAAGCCAAATCTGATCATCGTGCATATAGATTCTAGCTATGTTGGACCAAAGTGTGATTTGGGGTGCCCCATGCATGTGCCAAGCTCCTACATAGAGCTTGGCACCTGATGCCTTTGAATTATGATGCATCCTGTAGGAGCTTGGCACCTGATGCCTTTGAATTATGATGCATCCCAATCTCTTATGACAAAAGTCTTTAGATTATGATGCATCTATCAGATAGTGCACATGCTAATTTCATGTTGCATGCAGTACCCCTAAAAATTACCCAAGTACTAAGTCACTTGACCATTTTTTCGCTTACCAAGTACTAAATCATCGTCGAAAGCGGTCCAAGGTTTTTGGTGTTGGTGCCCTTAGAAATTTATTACATTCAATAGAGCTACCCTTTTCTTAATTAATTAATTATATATATATATATATATATATATATATATATATATATATATATATATATATATATATATATATATGTGTGTGTGTGTGTGTGTGTGTGTGTGTGTGTGTGTGTGTGTGTGTGTGTGTGGAAAAGGGATCCGTCCTCCAACCTTTCGCGTGGAGCTCCACGTGGCACCCAAAATATTGTTTCGATGCCACATGGACCTTGGGTGCATTGCTTAGATCATCTTTGAAAAATTAAAAATTTAAAAATCATCTCCACCGTGTATTTTTTGAACCGTGAAATGTGGACTAATGAAAACCGTCAAACTTTGACTTGTGGGTTTAAAATTTTTTTTCGAATTTTTTTTTAAAATATTGATCTAAACTGTCCACCTGTGCTCCACGTGGATCTTGGAGGACGGTCACTGTCCTCCATTAAAGGACCTAACCGACTCCCTATATATATATACATATATATTAAAATAAAAAATACTTTAATGACTAATAAATATATGCTATATCGAATATCTACCCAGCCGATATGCTTGATATGTATCGGTTTTAAAACCCTAGAGAAACCAACTCGTTTTGTCTCTCAATCATAACTTGTCGAAAATCTTGACCAGATCCCTAGTTTGAAAATGAATGGAAAATTTGTGCAATTTTTTAAATCATTGACCACTTTTAGATTAATGGTGGTCGATGCTTAAAAAAACATTAAGCTATAATGAGTTGACCTTGTGCACAAGTCTATGATGCTCTTTTTTCATTTTTGATGAATTTTTTAAATCACACCTTTGAGTATCACGAGTCTATGATGCTCAAAGTCATGATTAAATGCCATGTGATAAACGCTACACTCTTTTGCCTTGTCCCTCCTACATATTAGTTACCAAAATTGGGCGATTTTTTTAAAAACACTCGTTTAAAATGCCTTTTTTTATAAAACATCGGAAACACGTTTAAAAAAATTAAAACAAAATCGTGACTTGTACGTTTTGAACGCATTTTTTATGATTTGTTTTTTTTAATTTTCTCATTTTAAAAAAAAAAATACATTTAATTTTAGTAATTTTAAATATTTTTATTATTTTTTTTCTGATTTTATTTGTTCTTTTGCCTTGCCCATTTTTCCCCTGATTCGGACTTGGAATTTATGCTCCTACCTGCCATGCACGGAGAACATCCTACTTTTTGTTCTTTCAGTAATTGCATATGGATCATAATGACCTCTTTTGTTCTTTCAGTAATTGCATATGGATCATAATGACCTTCGCATGAGAGTGACATATACCGAGAGAAGGGGGAATTCGGTCTCTACAAATGGGTCAAAAGATTTGAAGGGAAGACCGCACACTCTATGACACATGAACCACGAGTCCACAAATGGTGTAGCATTGCACGCTTGCTAGCTACTTGCAATAATAAAGCTCTCTCAATCATAAAAAGGTTTGCTTGTCTAATGTCTACCTATTTGCAACTATTGTAACGAGTGCTTAGTGCCACTCGAGAGTTGCAAGTGGAGAGAGAGGGGGTTTATACTAAGGTTATAATTACATGGTATAAAAAATCAGCCGATACTAATATGTATCAGTTTTTCGTATCGGTATCGATATTTCAACTCACCGATACGTATCGGTATCTTAACTCGGCATCGGTATCGGCCGATACGGGCCTGTCTCTGCCAATATATATTAGATATTGCCCGATACAGAATCAGTTTCGGCCGATACCTCTATTTTTTTTATATATTTTTTAAAATAGACTGATACGTATTGGCTGAGTCGTATCGGTCCTCCATGGACTGATACCAGAGTCTGATACCGATACGGTATCAGTTTTTTGTATCGGTATCGGTATTTCAACTCACCGATACGTATCGGTATCTTAACTCGGCATCGGTATCGGCCGATACGAGCATGTCTCTGCCAATATATATTAGATATTGCCCGATACGGTATCAGTTTTGGCCGATACCTCTATTTTTTTATATATTTTTTTAAAATAGACCGATACGTATTGGCCGAGTCGTATCAGTCCTCCATGGACTGATACCAAAGTCTGATACCGATTTTGGCACCTTGAAATTGCTGAGGGTGCCTGTATGGAAAACTGTTGATCACTTTGAATTTGATGGAGGAGTTCCCTTTGTCATCCCAATCTTCAATACAATGGATCTTTAAATCATTAGTGTACCTGCATATAGTCACTTATTGTGGGATAGATGCCAAAAGGTGACCATAAAATAATGTTTGAATGTAATATATGTCACATGTTTTTTGAGTCACTTTTTAAATTTGTGTCATGTGGAATAAAAAATTATCCGTTCGATATCAGGTCCCAAGATCATTATGTGAAAGATGAGATGAAAACCTGTTCCGATTCAAATCAGTCAATGATTTCTCAGCATAGGTAACCTTAGTAATTCGGTAGGCACAAATAAGCTACCCTTAAGTAATCTCATCATATTAAAGTTGTTACTGTTCAGACACTTATGTATGGGCATTAACACCCCTCACTGATGTTATAAGAGCTTCATGCTCGTCACTAGTTGTTAGTCAAATAAAACTAGACTTTCACATATTCGTAGATTTGGAGATCTGTGGAAGTCAGCGATTGATACGAGTTATTGGGTAAAATGGGTGCGTATTATATTCTGCGGTTCTACCGGACACTAATATATGATGGACGTGAAACACCGAACCATTAAACAGACCGCTTACGCGGCACTGTGCTTGTGCAATGGGGCCCAACAATGCAGGTCGCAGCCTGCGCTTGCATCGTGCTACATAAGCGGTCCGTTGTTGATCTATTGTTTCCGATTCGCTCTTTATAATTTTCCGGTTTTCCCCCACATGGAATAGGTTGATTTTGTTGTATCTTTTCAGGTTTTGTTGTTTCTGTGAGCTCTTTGAGCACGCAGCAGGTCTTTCCCTCTCTTAATGAAATGCCATTCGTACAAAAAATATATATATTAAATTTAAAAAAAAAAAAGAAAAAGAAAAAAGAAAATAAGAGATGTGAGCTATTGGGTAAAAAGTTTTACATAGAGTGATAAGGCTGTTTCTTTATTTCCTTTTTTTGATCAGTCGTAAAATGTATAATGTTATACAGTGGCTAATTTTTTTTTATAGACAATTTTGAAGGCAGCTTCTGTGGCGCAATATAACTGGCTGCACATATAGTGGGGCCCAAGCACTGCAACCCATCATGCCGCGTCGCATAAGCTGCCTACAAAATTGTCGGTAAAAAACTGCCCACTGTTTCTAATTTTCCAGAAAATATAGCCCTTATTCCACGCGTGAGAATGTTGAAGATGAGTGAATCCTTCATTATCGATGCCCTTATTAATTAGCTATTGCACGAGTGGTGGATCATTATTAGTTTTTATAGACAAAACAATTATTAGTTTTTTCTAGACAAAACAAGAGGAGATCTTTGATGCCAAATGCGTGTGAAGCAAAGAACAACGATTATGAATTTGCATGTGGGGGAGACAAAGGAGCCTTTTGAGATAAAGAAAAAGCAATGCCCTCTAGAAAGACATTGAAACAGTTCAAAAGTATTTATCATGAGTTAAAATTTCGCGTATCGGATACGTATCGTCCGAGCTCAAAATCGATACGTATCGGATGATACGTATCGGAATAATAAAATACCAGACGATACATTAAATGTATCGTTCGGGCATCTACATACAAAATGGCGATACGATACATTCAATGTACCGTATCGTCCAAGTTTGATACCGATACGTATCGTCTGATACGTATCGGTATCGGATGATATTTTGATTCATGATATTGACTCACTTTTGGGCCTGTTTGATAACAAGGAAATGCCAAAATATGGGTGGAATAAATTAATTTAATTTTCATTTGTTTTTGTTTGATAATATTCTAAGAGATGGAAATAGACTTAAGTGGGTATCATGTGGAAATTAAAATTTTCATACACCAACTCATTTTAGGAAGAAACCATGTCAACCTCTTAAGTGACTGAAATTAAATTTCTACTAACAAAATAAGTATTTTGTCATTTCAATTGTAAATTTACTCTTAAGAAAGTAAATTAACTTAACTAAAAGCAAAAAAAAATAATTATCTTTTGACTTTTTAAAAAGTAACTTTTATTTCTATGACCATCATATCATTACCACCACTACGAACACCATGTTATCTATATTGTACCCTTTTTAGCTAATATTTGACTTTTGATAAAGTTTGAATTTTGATCAAACTTTAATAAAAAATTTATGCTCTTTAAAATTTTACTTTTGGTCAAACATGAATTAATGAAATCTAATAGTAATTTGTAAGTTAGTAATACATTACAAAATTTTTATTGATCAAAATTTGGCTTTAGATTCAAAGTTTTACTTTTTATTAAACCTTGACTTCTACAATGTGATGGCAGCAAGCAAAGTCACAAAAATCACTGAATTTTTTAAAAATTCGCGAATAATTCACGAATTTAAGATTCTATGAATTAATCCCGAACTATTTGCGAGTTTTTCAAAAATTCATGTGCTCACAAATTGACGAATAATTTTTGAATTTTTCAAAAAATTATGATTTTTAAATATTATTTATTTATTTTTAGTTTTAAACTTATTTATTTATTTTTCTCTCTAAATAATTTCTCAAACTTATGGATTTTGCTAGATTTTTTCAAATTTTAACCTCGCCGAATTATTGTTGAATCCCGACTTGGTGACTACGGCGGGCCCGACAAGATGATACTGCTTTGTTAGACTAATGTGATACTTTATTCCTAATTTTTATTGATCAAAGGTTTAACTTTGTACTTAAATTTTATTTTTAGTCAACTAGAAACCTACTAATAGATAGAGTACACTACTATGTAAATTTGTAACTTGTCAATAAAAAATTTTCTTGGTCAAAGTTCATTTGATTGAAAATTCTATCAAACTTTGATTAGTGGACGTTGCAATGAATAATGACTATCATTGTTTTAATTGGCAACCGTCTAGGACATTGCGTTATTTTGTAATGGTCAAACTTTGACTTTTCGTCAAAATTAGATGGTGTAACTTAAAAATAGATAGTGGCTATTAATATGTTAATTTTTAATTTGGTAGTATCAATTTTTTAGGCAAAGTTTGACTTTTGATCAAACTTTGATTTTATAACACAATTTTACTTTTTGAAATATTGACAAGTGTAATTTGATTGAAATTATCATTTTGTTAATTTATAACTTGATAGTATATTATATTTTTTTTTTCAATAATTTTTATGGGGCAAAGTTTGACTTTAATTATAAAGTTAAAATTTGGTAAAACTCTGACTAGAATAACATAACAATGACGCTAATTAGTAGCTAGGCATTTGTAAGGGAAAATTTCATAACCCCCCAAACTTTCACTGCAATGTCCAATGGACACTTGAACTTTAATAAATGCAACCTAGCACCCCAATGAATACAAATACCCAAATTTAGGCCCTTATCGTCAACCTTCATCTCTTGTTTGACGAAAAACATTAAGCGCGACGTCGACGTGGCAAATAGGTGTTGACTCAGCTTGTTTTAAGCACCAAGAGGAGTCTCATTCGCTAATAAAACTTAACATTTTGGCATAAGAACTCCTGCTCTTTTTCTTCTTCTTCGTCTTTGTCTTCTTCCTGTTCAAACCCTAAACCTTAAATCCTAGAAACTTAATGTGATCCAACCTCTGCAGAAGGAGCATAACCTGATTCATATGATGGATTTTTAGGCCACATTATCAAATTGTTTATTTTATTATTTTTCTATCTTTTCATTGTTTATTTAAAGATTGTATTTTTGGCTTAGGGTTTTCTACCATCCCCTTCCATCTTCAAGTTGTTTGAAATTTTTCCTTAATTATGTGCAAGTTTCTTTTTTTCTTCAACTGATCTTTTTATGGACTTGGCTATTGGCCGACTATGGATCATCTGTAGTTATTTTTGTCAACAGGGAGATCTTTAGGTATAACATCTGCTCTTTTTATTGTAGGGAAGAATAACTCCTAGGAGTTGTAAATCGTATATCATTTGATCATGGAGGCTTCACTTGCATTATAATATAAAATAATTTTTTTTTTGTAAATATGATTTATTATAGATCTTGGTTTTTTACAAATCTTGTTTTAGCGAGAATGGATAAAAAAGTTTGGTGATGGAAAGATCAACACAACTGTGTTTTACTCACTTAGAGATTTTTTGTCATTATCTCTAGCTCGAGAAGATGGTTAGATCTTTTGATTTCGACCTCGGATCGTGGATGAGGAATTGTGACTGGTTGCCTACGATAATACCATTAGGGGCCTGCTGGAGAAGGAGAGCTTGGCTAAAGAAGAGTTCTAACGGCAAAATGAGCTTCATTAGAGAGGAAGACTCCTCTTGGGGCTTAAAACAAGTTGAGTCAACTTCTGCTTGCCACTTCGACGAGTCCATGCCGCAACTTGATGGTCGTTTCGCGCTTAGTCAACGGTTTTCATTGAACATGAGACGAAGGTTGATGGTAGGGGCCTGAATTTGGGAATTTGTATTCAACGGGTGCTAGGTTGCATTTATTAAAGTTCAGGTGTCCGTTGGACACTGCGGTGAACGTTCAGGTGGTTTTATGAAATTTTTCCCATTTATAACTTGGTGATACAACATTGCCAAATTTCTATTGGCCAAAGTTTAAAACTAGGTCAAAGCTTGACTTTAAAAAAAAAATTCTTACAAAATGTAACATTACTGTAAATATTACTATATAACTTTGTAATTTAGCCTTATATTTTTTTTTTGTTCAAAGTTTTGCCTTTGAACAAATTTTGACTTTTTATTAGCATTTGACTTTTCAAATTTTGACTAGTGTAACTTGGTAAAGAATAATGGTTACTATTGTGTTAATTTGTAACTTAATAGAATGTTATTAAAAAAATTATCGGTCAATATTTGAATTCGGTTTAAAGTTTAACTTTTAATCAAACAAATTTAATCAAATTTTGAATAATGTAGCACGAAGTGAGAAGTGAGCATTTTTATAAATAATGTTTTTTTTCTCACTAAATATTTATTCAAGCTAATTTCTACTTTCATAAACGTAGAAAAGATATAAAATAATACCAATTAAAAGTTATTTATTTTAAAATACTTTAAATCCAAATTGGGCCTTATTGGGAAAAAAATACTTTTAAATTCTTTTTCAAACACAATAATTAAATAAGATAAATCAATTTCCATTGAAAATCATTTCTCAATCACACTAATCGAATAGTGGAAAATTCGTTTCTACATGAAACCATTTCACATGAAATCAACTACGGAAATGATTTCATTTCCTCTTTGGAGTTTCCTTGATATCAAGCATAACCTTATTGAAAATCTCTACAAAGAAATTTAAGATTGAGAAATGATTTTATTAAAACCATTTCACATGAAAAAAAGATTGATGATTGTATTGAGAATTTGATTCAACCTCTTAGGGCCTGTTTGGATAAAAATGTGGGAAATGTGGGAAAGTAAAATAATATTCCTATATTTTCTTATGGATACCTAAGTCATAGGAAACTATGGGATTCCTTTGTTTCCCTTTGCTTTCTGTTGTTTGGATAACCACATTACTAGCTGAGAAAACCCATGATTAATCAAACCCTGTGTTTGGATACATATGCAAGAAATTGTAGGAAAACCCAGTGTTTCGATACATATCCAAGAAAATGTAGGATTAACTACATCATGTGTGTTTGGATCAAAATTTGACCGTCTGATGGTAAGCCCACGATCTAGAAATCTAGTGTGTCAAAGATTGGATGAAAAAGAATCTTTATCATCTGATTTAAAGAAGTCAATAGTTTAGACACATAAAACCCGAGTTTCAAAGAAAGAATCTTGAGTTGTAAATATAGGTATCCCTATTGCCCACAGAAAAGGAGTGAGATGAGATAATAGGATATATAAAAGGGTGTATTCATTTACAACCTAAGATTCTTCCTTCTCAACCCGGATTTCGTGTGCTTATATCGTTAACTAGTTAAAATCAAATGATGGATATCATTTTTTGCCCCCATCTTCCTCACGATAAATCTTAAGATCATGGCGTGCACTTTAGACGATCAGATGTTGATTCCAATGGTGGATGTCCCTAAAAGCGAAGGTCAACTCCTTTTCCCATGATCTAGGTCACTTTTGGGGATGTGTGCCATATAGAATCAACATCTAACCGTCTGATAGGGGCGCCATGATTTTAAGATCTATCATGAGGAAGATTGGAACAAAAATAATCTCCATCATCTGATTCAAATCAGTCATTGGTTTACATCCATGAAAAAATCATGTGGTGTTTTTAAGAAACAAGTGAGAAGAGCCTTACCCTTATCTTTTTCTTCTCAACTCCTTTTCTTATCTTTCTGAGGTCTTGACAAATTGAAATGCCTAGGGGTACCCTCGAACTCTTCACTCGGAAATGAGCGGAAAAATTGTATGTGATATTCCAACCCTTAAGTCGCTTCCAAACAACGGAGAACTACGGAAAATAGAATCTGAATTTAAGTATTCATCTGTTTAATTCTCTTATATCCAAACATACCCATAGGGCACGTTTGATTCGTCGTAATATGCACCCTGTAAAATAGAGAATGCATGTAATTTTTTGATGACTGGATTACATGCAAAATTCACTTTGCAGGTAATATTTGGGTGTAAAATGGTTGTTCTTTTGGCAGCAAAATTTTCTTGTAAAATCCATTTTTTGATATTTTTTTAACATTACGGCCAAAAGAACAATTTGTATAATATATTTAAATTCATGTGAAAATTGACATTCCTCATTCACCGTTGTTAGTATCCGACTTCATGGGGCATGATGGCCAGTGGTGGAGCCATGATTTTTCTAATGGGATATCTCATGAAGATCGATTCGGCTCAATTGCTCAGTCCTTAAAGTGTCGTACTTTTTAGGCCAGCCACGATTGCTAGCAGTCCAACCAATTGACAGACCTAATTACCCCCACTAAAACTCTAGAGCAACTCACCCAATAACTATTGTGTAGATTAGGACGAAAGCAATCTCCTTCGCCAACTTTGAAGACAATCAATGGTTGACTGGAAGGGTGTTCTAAAGTTTTGGTGGGTGCAAATAAAAATACTTTAAGATTTCGATAGCCAATGCATTTACAAGAGTTTAATAATCCATCTCATGAGCAAGTATATGTCTTGCAAAAACTCCAAAACAAGTCCCACCATCTCTGCAACTCTTCTCAGCTTCAACGCTCAAGATCTCAGATCGAGGAACCCTGCCAAGTATAGAGCAAAACTCTCTCTCTCTCTCTCTCTCTCTCTCTCTCTACAGATACATGTGAAACCTATTCTTACTCCACAAGTCTAGATTTCTTGTCCAAAACTTGTTATTTGTAAAAATATCCAATTAAACGCTGATTTATGTTTTGAAATATATAGTTTTTGATCGCTTAAGCGTAAACAAAGATCCCCAATTTTTCTTTAAAAAGGTTATTGATAAGTTTATTTATTTTGTTGCTCTAGTCTCATCTTTCTCTCTACGGGAGTCGTCCGATATGGCGATTGGCATGAGTTTCTTATCATCTACGATGGAGATTCTCTGGCGCTTGGCATCAAGGGACGAGATCGCAACAACAGGTGGGGTTTGGAAGGAACCGTTCTCAGAGGCTATGGGAGGCTTTGAATCGGCCGTTACGGAGTTCAGATCAGTGGCGTTGTTGTGGTTATTGGATAAAGATGAGGTTGAAAGAGAGCCGGAATCTTTGGGGTTTTTTATAGCTGTTGGGGATTTTGTCTGTAAAATAATTGACTTATGAGGCAAGGGCCTTGTAAGGCAAAAAAATTACCTGAAAAAAGTAACAGTGTTTTACACGGCAACTTTACCTCCAACCAAATATCATACCTTGCATTTTTTCCGACCGTTGGCGTAAAAAATACAAAAATGCTTATAATATTAGCCCTTTACAACGAAACTAACGTGACCTTAGAGTTCATAGAGACTTCTTCTAATGACATTTAATATTGTAAATAGTGGATAAGTAGTTGAGACATGAGACGTTGCTACATCCACCGACAGGTTCGAGAGGGGTGCTCGGGATACCACTACTTAAGTCTCCGAGCCTTGAAATCCAACATCAAGTAGAGTAATGGAAGTGTCAAGAGCATAAACCCTAGCCATAAGGCTTGAACCAGAGAGCTCGAGCCTTGAAAAATATGTTGTTACGCGTGGAGGAAGACATTTTGTCAGTGTCTAGCATCCCTCTTATTAATGTGTACGAAATTGCACCTTGGTATTAGATGAATAGATCCAATGGTCCAGCATTGCATTAAATGCCCAAAATCCCACACATTTGGTACACTATGTCATATGATTTGAAGGCTATGACATAAAATAACGTTTGTGATCTGTATCTTATGAAACATGATTTCTATCTTATGATTTAGGGTACCTTTGTTCGCATCTTCATATTTACTGAAAGCGCCTACGTCGTTAAAAAAAAAAAAACGCATACGTCTGAACCCCTCCAACCCATGGATTGCTTGAAATCAGACGATGGAGATCGTTTTTCATCTTCCACAAAATGGATCATGAGACCATGATCTTACTATGAGATGGTCCATTTTTTTATTTCACAATGCACAAATCCCTAAAAATGGCCCTAAAATCACGTTAGGAAAATATTTTGGAGATCATGCAATGTTGAGTAAAAATTTGACTTTCTGATAGTATGCTTATGGTCTCAAGATCAATTATGTGGAAGATTGGGGTGAAAAACGATCTCCACTTTCTGATTCCAAGCAGTCAATGAGTTTCAGATGTAGGCGGGTTTCAGATGTAGTCGCTTTCAATAAACTTGTAGGCACAAACAAAAGTACCCTATGATTTATTGTAGTAAACTATTAAATCAGATTATATATGAGCTTTAATTGTGTTGAATCGTATGATAGAGATGATTGTTTTGTATCAAAGATCTTTACATCATGACCTTCAAATAAGATGACTTAGAAGGTGTTTTAAGTTGGCACAAGTCTCAAAAATATTAAAATTTTCTTATAAGGTGTAACAACCAATTTTTAGATGCAAGAAGTCAATCAAAATTTATTTATATGAAATATAAAAGAGTTTCATTAAAAAAAGGGAAGCTGTGAGAGTTGAGTAAGGAATTTAACTCCGAGCCATCTAGCCAAGAGCAGATACAAAGCAAATTACCAATCCCGATGGGGTCACCAAATCAGCCCCTAATTGGCAAGGACATCCACCTGAGAGATGAATTTTTATAACTTAGGGTAATCCCAAGCTTACGCTTGAACTAATCCCTAATGGATGCCCTCGCCCCTACCGTGTAGCGAGTATTTCACGATTTACACACCCTACATGACATCCTATTATCACAGGAGTGAGATGCCAACACTCGATCTCATGACTTATTGGTAACAAACCAAAGTCCCCTACCAACGGTGCTAACCCCTAGTGGGTACTCTCCTGACCATCATTTAAGCACCAAATGGTGTTTAAACAATCTTACACTATTTATTGGCTTATGATCGTGGAAATTCATACCGTCAAAGTGATATATCACCAATTGTAGGGTAAAAAAATTACACTTTTTGGGAGATTCAAACCATCCGATCCGTACACTATAATATTAACGATTATTCTTAATTTCAATGGCTGATATTAAAATTTACCGATGGTATGGTTTAAATCCATTTATAAGCATGATCCTTTGGCTGGGACATGTTCACCAATCCATGGATTGCCATTTGGGCACTTTAGATTATCAGAGATGTGTGCCATATGACACAATGATCAATCACACTTCAATGGTATGAGATAAAAAATGATATTTAAATGGTAAAAGATCATTTAAACACCATTTGGTGTTTAAATTTCGACCAGGACCCATTATCCCAATTTTTTTTGACAAATTTGGGTGATGTACTTGTAGCCATTCATGCCTTCTATATGGTAAAAAGAAGCTTCAGCCCCTCTTCACTCTTTAGGAAGGACCTGAATAAGGTTAGTCTTGGGCTTGGGCTCGGTTTCCAATTTTTCTAACCTAACTTAATCTCTTACCTATTGGAAATAATTGGAAGGATGAAAATCAGAATTAAAGGAGATGAAATTAAGGGTAGAATCAAGACAGCAAAATAGGATAATAGCAAATGTGGGATACAACCAAACTCAACCCTCTATAATTTCTTTTGTGTTTGCACTAATAAAAGGTAATTCTGAACACTACGTAATATGCCCAAAAATAGTAATGAAACAAAGATAAAAGAATTCTTATCTTTATATTGTGTCTTTTTCTTAATCATTTATTCTTTCCCTTCCCTTCACTAGAAGTTCATGTTAAGTTAAATATTGGATTAAAATTGTTGAAAAATATGTGAAATGCTGACCCGAAATAATTCACTGAAATGACCTAAAAAATGTCACTGTCTTTAAACTAATATTTGTCCCCATCATTTCGATAAAGTGGTCGCCAATAGGCTAATTGGTTTCAAAATATAACGAATCAGATGTGTATTCTTCTGAAGGATTTGGCGAATCCATTTAGGCCATCCAAACATCAAATATTGAAAGAACACTCTAATCAAGACCTTTAAAGATAAAACTAGAGAGAAGAAGAGAGACTCAATTGTGTTAAGAAAATAATGAATTCAAGTTACTTAAATAGAAAATCAAGTGATGCGTTAAAATATCATTTTCCTATAAAAAGGTGACATAGACATCCTTTTGAAAAAGACACCACTTTTAAAAGACTCTTCTTTTAAAAAGACACTACTTTAGAAATGCAGTTCTTTTTAAATGACATAACTTTAAAGAGACACACCGAGATGTGAAAAACACAAGTGTTAAAACTTTTAAATATCCATCATTACCTACATTAGTATGTGATTGGGCGAAGCCTCAGTAGGCTGGAAACCTACCAAGCTAGGTTAAGAATAATCTTAGCTTACCTGGCGGACCTGTAAACTCTTAAAATTAATTCTATTCGGAGGATGGATAAGAGTGTTCATAATACATTGGCCTCCCTTTCTATGGTGCATTCACTCACTTCCCATTTAAAATTTAATATTTATTTAACTTTTCAATTTAAAATTAGGCACATGTTACCAAAAACCCTTTTAAGTTCGAGTTAGCATCAGGTACTTGATCCGAACCTCAATGCTCTTGATACTTGAGTCAATGGTTTAAAAGATTGAGTTGAAAGATGATCTTTGTTATTTGATTCAAAGTTGCCTTATGCCAACTAAAATTAATGTTACATTGAATTTGTATGGTAGCCAGAGTAATTTTAGATGGTGTGTGTCTGCTTTTGAATTGGATTGGATGATGGAGATCATTTTTCGTCCCAATCTTCTATAAAATACCTATTGACAACATCTATTGAACCATCACTTACACCCCCACGAAGAAAATTCTGGCTCTGCCTTCCCCTAGCCTGGCTTGAATTGGCCGGACGACTACGACCCCTTCATATCCCAAGCAAGTACCAAGTGGGAATCCATGAACCAACTACTCCAGAAGAACGCCAAGTTTTAATGGACTGGTAAGTTATAAGAGGACTTTAGGAAACTGAAGATATGTATTTCTTGAACGCACCTATCTTATCAGCTCCTGTGGAGGAAGGGCTCTACTCGTCTATGTTCAAAATAACGCTACGAGCAATTTTAGCTCAAAATGCGCCGTCTCACTTTGGTTTGGGCAACTCAAAGCTTCGTCAGTCACGTCACCTGCCACATTACTTGACACATAATCAGAAAGTAGACTCGAATGAATCCTATCAAATATATTTGTTTCAAATACCGGCAATCACGAGAAGAACTGCAAGATGCCTCATTTTTGTTAGCATGCCTTCAACCTTTCCCTGATTTGGGTGCTACACAATATACATGTTGAATAAGGTCTAATCCCAACCACCGATGTCAATCGATTGACGCTGAAAAGTCAATCGATTGACGGTTGACCGGTATTAATCGATTGAGGTTGGGAAGTCAATCGATTGACTGTTGGGCGGATATAGATCCGCAAGTTTTAAATAAGTGACTAATTTCGAGAAGTTCACTTTAGCCAAGGTTTCCTAAGTTATTAGGAAACTATTATTGGAAGTGTTTTGAATACTTGCAACTCTTAGGAGATTTAAGAGTTACGTATCCAAAAGGAGCTTGGAGCCTATTAGTAGTTAGTTTTCTTCTCTAGGGAATGAGAGAGCTCGGAGAAAGTTTCATAATGAGAAATCTGTGAGAATACTTTGAGAGAAAAAGTATTGAAGAATAGCTTAGGGATTGAAGATCCGATTAAAGCCGTTCTTGTGTCGGAATCGTGACTATATTCCGGCAAATCTCTCCTCTATTATTTGAAGGACTGCATCCTTGGTTTAACAACGGATTTGTAGTTGAAGATCGTGCTAGATCTTGATTGAGTTTACACTAGAGAGAAGAGAGTATGTGTGTTGTAAACATTCATAAAATAGTGCATATACTCCCGTGGACATAGCCCTCGATTGGGTGAACCATGTAAATCTTTGTGTTGTGCGTGTGATTAATTTTTACCTGAATCTTCTTATTTTTCCGTATTCATCGCGATAGGGAGTTCGTAGAGTGGGTAGAATTCCTAACAAGTGGTATCAGAGCGAGGTTTACGCTATAATGACGATGAAGGTCTCGAATGCACGATTTGAGGTGGAGAAGTTTTCTGGGAAGAATTGCTTCGCTTTATGGCAAGTCAAGGTCACAGATCTCTTTGTCCAACAAGGCATTGATGATATCCTACTTGGAAAAGAGATGGGGAAGAAGGCAGAGATGTCCGATGAAGAGTGGAACTCTATTAATAAGAGGGCCATAAGCACTATCCGATTGTGCTGTCCGATGAAGTTCTGTACAACGTTCTTCACGAGAAGACGACCGTGGATTTGTCGAAGAAGATGGAATCTCTCTATATGACAAAGTCGTTGTCCAACCGACTCTTCATGAAGAAGCAACTCTACACCCTTCGTATGAAGGCTGGTACGCGTATTCATGACCATTTAAATTCGTTTAATAAAATAGTTCGTGAACTATTAAGCATTGAGGTGAAACTTGAAAAAGAAGATCTCACACTTCTCTTACTCACCTCATTGCCACCATCTTATGAGCACCTTGTTACCACATTAATTTATGATAAAGATACTATTATCGTCGAACAAGCGACTGCTGCACTTCTTTCCAACAAATTGAGAAAACAGCCCGAATCTAACTCCGAAAGGGATTAGTCTCTTAAGCGTAAGGGGTCGAAACCATGATTGCAAAATGGACAAATTCAGAGGGGATAATAAATCAATGAGAGGAAACAGTAGGTCCAAATCTAGAGGTGACAGAAAAGATATTATTTGTTACTTCTGTAAGCAATCTGGACATATTCACAAATATTACAAGCAAAGATTGAATGATAATAAGGGTGATGAAGGGACTTCGCAACAGGCTAGTGTTGCTAAGTCAGATTTCGGTGAAGACCTATTGTGTGCATTATTAAACTCTAGTCAGTTTGATGATAGATGGATCCTAGATTCAGGGGTATCGTATCACATGTGTCCGTACAAGGATTGGTTTGACCAGTATAAGGTAGCCAATGATAGAACTATTTTGATGGAAAATGACAGTGTATATGAAGCAGTGGATATCGGTTCGATCAGAATCAAGATGTTTGATGGCTGTGTTCGCACTCTTACTGAGGTTAGGCATGTGCCTGATCTGAAGAAAAATCTGATATCGTTGGGGGCATTGGATGAGATAGGATGTCGAGTCATTCTAGAATCCGATAAACTAAAGGTTGTACGTGGTGCTATGACTTTGATGAAAGGTGAAAAGATAGGAAATCTGTGTACTTTAGTAGGCAACACAATCAACGGTAGTAGTGTTGCGACTACAAAAGATTCCAAAGACTTCTCAGATTTGTGGCACAAATGGCTTGGTCACATGAGTGAACGTGGGCTGACAGAACTCATAAAGAATAAGGCAATTTTTAAAATTCAAACTTGTAAACTGAATTTTTGTGAAGATTATATCTTTGAAAAACAGAAGAAAGTCGGTTTCTCTATTGGAAAATACACTTCGAAGGGGCTGATTGATTACATACATTCAGATGTATGAGGACCGGCTAAAGTCACTTCGGTAGGTGGAGCCAACTACTTTGTGTCATTTATAGATGACTACTCCAGAAAAGTTTGGGTGTATCCAATTAAAAATAAATCAGATGTGTTTCAGAAATTCAGGCAGTGGCAGAGTATGGTTGAAAGGCAAACTGACAGAAAGGTGAAGATTCTCAGATCAGATAATGGTGGGGAATACTTGTCATCAGAGTTCAAGGCTTACTGTAAAAATCAAGGGATTGTTAGGCACTTTACAGTTCCTGAAAATCCTCAGCAAAATGGTGTAGCAGAGAGGATGAACAAAACACTATTGGAAAAAGCACGGTGTATGTTGAACCATTCCGGCTCGAGTCATGGGTTTTGGGCAGAGGCAGTGAACACGGTATGTTACTTGGTCAATCGATCTCCTTCAGCGGCATTGAATTTGAAAACTGCAGATGAGATTTGGTATGGAAGACACGGGAGCTACTCTCACTTGAGGGAATTTGGATGTGTGGTTATGCATTATTTCAGGGAAGTGAACGATCCAAGTTGGATCCAAAATCCAAAAAGTGTGTCTTGATTGGCTATGGTGAAGGAGTCAAGGGTTATCATTTGTGGGATACACAATCTTACAAAGTGATAGTTGAAAAAGATGTTACTTTCAACTAAGATGAGTTTCTTATGAAAAAAGCGGAAGACAAATCTCAGCCATCTGGTGAACCTCAAGTACAAGTTGATGTTGAAAGGCATAAGCAAGATGACAAAGATAATGAAGATGACACAACTTCTCAAGCCTTGCAGTCCCAGGTACCGGCTCAGACTACCTTGAGAAGATCAGAGAGGATGAAGAAACGTTCTGAAAAGTTTAAGGACATGGTTCCTTTAACACTTGCACTTATCACAGAGAATGGGGAACCAAGCACAGTTCCAGAAGCTCGGGTGGATACAGATGCAATAAAGTGGCAGTTAGCTATGGAAGAAGAATGACAGTCACTATTGAAGAATGAGACTTGGGATCTCATGAAACTTCCTAAAGGGAAGAGAGCCATTGGTTGTAAATGGGTTTTTCGAAAGAAAGAAGGTGACAAGAGTGAAACTCTAAAGTTTAAGGCAAGGCTAGTTGCAAAGGGGTTTTCTCAGAAAGAGGGTATCGATTATAATGAGATATTCTCTCCGGTTGTGAAACACACATCGATTCGCACATTGTTGATAGTAGTTGCTCAAAAAGATCTCGAACTAGAACAGATGGATGTGAAAATAGTTTTTCTCCATGGAGATCTTCAGGAAGAAATTTATATGAGACAGCCAGAAGGATTTGAAGCAGAAGAGTTAGAATCACTCGTCTGTAGATTGAAGAAATCTTTGTACGGTCTCAAGCAGGCACCCAGGCAGTGGTACATAAAGCTTGGTTCATATATGCTTGGCATAGGGTATCACAGGGGACAATATGATTGTTCTGTCTACTGAAAAGAGTATGGTAAAGGGGAGAGAATCTTCCAAATTCTCTATGTAGATGATATGCTGATAGCAGCAAGAAGCAATGTTGAAATCAATAAGCTGAAACAATCATTGAGTCATAAGTTTGAGATGAAGGATCTTGGTTCTGCAAATAAGATCCTAAGTATGAAAATCACGAGGGATCATGAGAAGAATAGGCTTTGGCTAACTCAAAGGACCTTTATCCAAAAGCTCCTTGAGAAATACAATATGAGTGATGCCAAGCCTGTATCAACTCCTCTAGCAGAGTATTTTAAACTCACAAAGAAGATGAGTCCGTCCATACATAAAGAAAGAGAATATATGAAAAATATTTCGTATGCAAATGCCGTTGGGAGTTTGATGTATGTTATGGTGAGTACACATCCAGATTTAGCACAGGCCTTGAGTGTGGTTTTCAAGTATATGTCGAATCCGAGTAAGGAACATTGGCTTACAGTGAAATGGATATTGAGATATCCGAAAGGTACAACGGAATATGGTTTGATGTTTGAAGGTGAAGATACAAGTAAGTTGGATCTCTACGGGTATGTCGATTCCGACCATGCTGGTGATCTTGATAGAAGAAGGTCTACCACGGGGTACGTGTTCATCTTGGCAGGTGGAGCGATTAGTTGGAAGTCTATGATTCAAGGGATAGCTGCGTTGTCAACTACGGAGGCCGAGTATATAGCGGCTAAGGAAGCCTCATGGCTTAAAGGTTTGGTCAGTGAATTTGGTGAGGTTGATGAGAGCACCGATATTTTCTGTGACAGTCAAAGTGTCATTCACCTAGCAAAGAATCAGGTCTTTCATGCTAGAACAAAGCATATAGATGTTCGATACCATTTTATCAGGGATATGATAGAAAACGGGAAAATATTGATTGAGAAGATCGATACGAAAGAGAACGCAGCGAACATGTTAACCAAGCCGGTTACGCAAAATAAGTTTAGGCATTGCCTAAACTTGATTAACACTTGTCGAAGTTGTTGATGCCCGTTGGGGCGGTGACGTGGTTGGGGATGAAACCTTGGTGGAGATTGTTGAATAAGGTTTAATCCCAACCACTGATGTCAATCGATTGACGCTAAAAAGCCAATCGATTGGCGATTGACCGGTGTCAATCGATTGACTTCCCAACCTCAATCGATTGACTGTTGGGCGGATATAGATCCGCAAGTTTTGAATAAGTGGCTAATTTCGGGAAGTTCACTTTAGCCAAGGTTTTCTAAGTTATTAGGAGACTATTATTGAAAGTGTTTTGAATATTTGCAACTCTTAGGAGATTTGAGGGTTACGTATCCAAAAGGAGCTTAGAGCCTATTGGTAGTAAGTTTTCTTCTCTAGGGAATGAGAGAGCTTGGAGAAAGTTTCATGGTGAGAAATCTGTGAGAATACTTTGAGAGAAAAAGTATTGAAGAATAGCTTGAGGATTGAAGATCCGATTGAAGCCGTTCTTGTGTCGGAATCGTGACTATATCCGGCAGATCTCTTCTCTATTATCTGAAGGACTGCGTCCTTAGTTTAACAACGGATTTGTGGTTGAAGATCGTGCTAGATCTTGATTGAGTTTGCACTAGAGAGAAGAGAGTATATGTGTTGTAAACATTCATAAAATAGTGCATATGCTCCCATGAACATAGCCCTCGATTCGGTGAATCACGTAAATCTTTGTGTTGTGCGTGTGATTAATTTTTGCGTGAATCTTCTTATTTTTCCGCATTTATCGTGATAGGGAGTTCATAGAGTGGGTAGAATTCCTAACAATACATACATCTCAAAAGTTAGGGCAGAGAGAGTGATTCTAAAGTCTAATGCCAACCCAAACTAAGATATGGCGCAAAGCTATCTTCTAATTTGAGCTAGAATGGCTCAAATGCTTACAAGTTGATGTAAAGCACCCGAGCCAAGCACCTCCAATGTCAAAGTCGAGTGTAGCTTTGGATGCTTCATTATTTTGGCATCTGGAGATTGACCTACTGTTATTTAAACAATAAAATAGTGTTAAATGATCGAGCACTATTAATGATTTATAATGGGAGAATCTTGACTGCACTTCATGCAATAAAAAGTGAAAACCAAGAAAATTAAGATTCTCTTATTTCCAAAAGAAACATATGGGATAAGACTGGAAATTTGATTCTACCCCGTAGGACCTGACCATTCCCCTCAACACAAATGCATATTTTGCAATCTCCACCGAATTGAATTGTGCAACCACCTAAATCAGTTAAGCTTATTTTAAATGGAACATGTGTATAGGTCGCATGGTTGTTTAGAAAACCAACACCAATTCTCTTTAGCCAGGGTTTTCTAAATTATTAGGAGACTATTATTGGAAGTGTTTTGAATATTTGCAACTCTTAGGATATTTGAGTGTTACGTATCCAAAAGGAGCTTAGAGCCTATTGGTAGTAAGTTTTCTTCTCTAGGGAATGAGAGAGCTTGGAGAAAGTTTCATGGTGAGAAATCTGTGAGAATACTTTGAGAGAAAAAGTATTGAAGAATAGCTTGAGGATTGAAGATCCGATTGAAGCCGTTCTTGTGTCGGAATCATGACTATATTCCGGCAGATCTCTTCTCTATTATCTGAAGGACTGCGTCCTTAGTTTAACAACGGATTTGTGGGTGAAGATCGTGCTAGATCTTGATTGAGTTTGCACTAGAGAGAAGAGAGTATGTGTGTTGTAAACATTCATAAAATAGTGCATATGCTCCCATGAACATAGCCCTCGATTGGGTGAATCACGTAAATCTTTGTGTTGTGCGTGTGATTAATTTTTGCCTGAATCTTCTTATTTTTCCGCATTTATCGTGATAGGGAGTTCATAGAGTGGGTAGAATTCCTAACAATACATACATCTCAAAAGTTGGCGCAGAGAGAATGATTCTAAAGTCTAATACCAACCCAAAGTAAGATATGGCGCAAAGCTATCTTCTAATTTGAGCTAGAATGGCTCAAATGCTTACAAGTTGATGTAAAGCACCCGAGCCAAGCACCTCCAATGTCAAAGTCGGGGGTAGCTTTGGATGCTTCATTATTTTGGCATCTGGAGATTGACCTACTGTTATTTAAACAATAAAATAGTGTTAAATGATCGAGCACTATTAATGATTTATAATGGGAGAATCTTGACTGCACTTCATGCAATAAAAAGTGAAAACCAAGAAAATTAAGATTCTCTTATTTCCAAAAGCAAGATATGGGATAAGACTGGAAATTTGATTCTACCCCGTAGGACCTGACCATTCCCCTCAACACAAATGCATATTCTGCAATCTCCACCGAATTGAATTGTGCAACCACCTAAATCAGTTAAGCTTATTTTAAATGGAACATGTGTATAGGTTGCATGGTTGTTTAGAAAGCCAACACCAATTCTCTTTAGCCAAGGTTTTCTAAGTTATTAGGAGACTATTATTGGAAGTATTTTAAATATTTGCAACTCTTAAGATATTTGAGAGTTACGTATCCAAAAGGAGCTTAGAGCCTATTGGTAGTAAGTTTTCTTCTCTAGGGAATGAGAGAGCTTGGAGAAAGTTTCATGGTGAGAAATCTGTGAGAATACTTTGAGAGAAAAAGTATTGAAGAATAGCTTGAGGATTGAAGATCCGATTGAAGCCGTTCTTGTGTCAGAATCGTGACTATATTCTGGCAGATCTCTTCTCTATTATCTGAAGGACTGCGTCCTTAGTTTAACAACGGATTTGTGGTTGAAGATCGTGCTAGATCTTGATTGAGTTTGCACTAGAGAGGAGAGTATGTGTGTTGTAAACATTCATAAAATAGTGCATATGCTCCCATGAACATAGCCCTCGATTGGGTGAATCACGTAAATCTTTGTGTTGTACGTGTGATTAATTTTTGCCTGAATCTTCTTATTTTTCCGCATTTATCGTGATAGGGAGTTCATAGAGTAGGTAGAATTCCTAACAATACATACATCTCAAAAGTTGGGGCAGAGAGAATGATTCTAAAGTCTAATACCAACCCAAAGTTAGATATGGCGCAAAGCTATCTTCTAATTTGAGCTAGAATGGCTCAAATGCTTACAAGTTGATGTAAAGCACCCGAGCCAAGCACCTCCAATGTCAAAGTCGGGGGTAGCTTTGGATGCTTCATTATTTTGGCATCTGGAGATTGACCTACTGTTATTTAAACAATAAAATAGTGTTAAATGATCGAGCACTATTAATGATTTATAATGGGAGAATCTTGACTGCACTTCATGCAATAAAAAGTGAAAACCAAGAAAATTAAGATTCTCTGATTTCCAAAAGCAACATATGGGATAAGACTGGAAATTTGATTCTACCCCGTAGGACCTGACCATTCCCCTCAACACAAATGCATATTCTGCAATCTCCACCGAATTGAATTGTGCAACCACCTAAATCAGTTAAGCTTATTTTAAATGGAACGTGTGTATAAGTCGCATGGTTGTTTAGAAAACCAACACCAATTCTCTTTAGCCAAGGTTTTCTAAGTTATTAGGAGACTATTATTGGAAGTGTTTTGAATATTTGCAACTCTTAGGATATTTGAGAGTTACGTATCCAAAAGGAGCTTAGAGCCTATTAGTAGTAAATTTTCTTCTCTAGGGAATGAGAGAGCTTGGAGAAAGTTTCATGGTGAGAAATCTGTGAGAATACTTTGAGAGAAAAAGTATTGAAGAATAGCTTGAGGATTGAAGATCCGATTGAAGCCATTCTTGTGTCGGAATCGTGACTATATTCCGGCAGATCTCTTCTCTATTATCTGAAGGACTGCGTCCTTAGTTTAACAATGGATTTGTGGTTGAAGATCGTGCTAGATCTTGATTGAGTTTGCACTAGAGAGAAGAGAGTATGTGTGTTGTAAACATTCATAAAATAGTGCATATACTCCCGTGGACATAGCCCTCGATTGGGTGAACCACGTAAATCTTTGTGTGTTGTCGTATTTTTACTTCTTATTTTTCCGTATTCATCGCGATAGGGAGTTCATAGAGTGGGTAGAATTCCTAACAAATGGTATCAGAGCGAGGTTTACGCTATAATGACGATGAAGGTCTCGAATGCACGATTTGAGGTGGAGAAGTTTTCTGGGAAGAATTGCTTCGCTTTATGGCAAGTCAAGGTCACAGATCTCTTTGTCCAACAAGGCATTGATGATATCCTACTTGGAAAAGAGATGGGGAAGAAGGCAGAGATGTCCGATGAAGAGTGGAACTCTATTGATAAGAGGGCCATAAGCACTATCCGATTGTGCTTGTCCGATGAAGTTCTGTACAACGTTCTTCACGAGAAGACGACCGTGGATTTGTGGAAGAAGATGGAATCTCTCTATATGACAAAGTCGTTGTCTAACCGACTCTTCATGAAGAAGCAACTCTACACCCTTCGTATGAAGGCTGGTACGCGTATTCATGACCATTTAAATTCGTTTAATAAAATAGTTGGTGAACTATTAAGTATTGAGGTGAAACTTGAAGAAGAAGATCTCACACTTCTCTTACTCACCTCATTGCCACCATCTTATGAGCACCTTGTTACCACATTAATTTATGATAAAGATACTATTATCGTCGAACAAGCGACTACTGCACTTCTTTCCAACGAATTGAGAAAACAACCCGAATCTAACTCTGAAAGGGATTAGTCTCTTAAGCGTAAGGGGTCGAAACCATGATTGCAAAAGAGACAAATTCAGAGGGGATAATAAATCAACGAGAGGAAACAGTAGGTCCAAATCTAGAGGTGACAGAAAAGATATTATTTGTTACTTCTGTAAGCAATCTGGACATATTCACAAATATTACAAGCAGAGATTGAATGATAATAAGGGTGATGAAGGGACTTCGCAACAGGCTAGTGTTGCTAAGTCAGATTTCGGTGAAGACCTATTGTGTGCATTATTAAGCTCTAGTCAGTTTGATGATAGATGGATCCTAGATTCAGGGGTATCGTATCACATGTGTCCGTACAAGGATTGGTTTGACCAGTATAAGGTAGCCAATGATAGAACTATTTTGATGGAAAATGACAGTGTATGTGAAGCAGTGGGTATCGGTTCGATCAGAATCAAGATGTTTGATGGTTGTGTTCGCACTCTTACTGAGGTTAGGCATGTGCCTGATCTGAAGAAAAATCTGATATCGTTGGGGGTATTAGATGAGATAGGATGTCGAGTCATTCTAGAATCCGATAAACTAAAGGTTGTACGTGGTGCTATGACTTTGATGAAAGGTGAAAAGATGAAAAATATGTATACTTTAGTAGGCAACACAATCAACGGCAGTAGTGTTGCGACTACAAAAGATTCTAAAGACTTCTCAGATTTGTGGCACAAAAGGCTTGGTCACATAAGTGAACGTGGGCTGACAGAACTCATAAAGAATAAGGTAATTTTTGAAATTCAAACTTGTAAACTGAATTTTTGTGAAGATTATATCTTTGGAAACAGAAGAAAGTCGGTTTCTCTATTGGAAAATACACTTCGAAGGGGCTGATTGATTACATACATTCAAATGTATGAGGACCAGCTAAAGTCACCTCGGTAGGTGGAGCCAACTACTTTGTGTCATTTATAGATGACTACTCCAGAAAAGTTTGGGTGTATCCGATTAAAAATAAATCAGATGTGTTTCAGAAATTCAGGCAGTGGCAGAGTATAGTTGAAAGGCAAACTGACAGAAAGGTGAAGATTTTCAAATCAGATAATGGTGGGGAATACTTGTCATCAGAGTTCAAGGCTTACTGTAAAAATCAAGGGATTGTTAGGCACTTTACAGTTCCTGGAAATCCTCAGTAAAATAGTGTAACAGAGAGGATGAACAAAACACTATTGGAAAAAGCACAGTGTATGTTGAACCATTCCGGCTCGAGTCATGGGTTTTGGGCAGAGGCAGTGAGCACGATATGTTACTTGGTCAATCGATCTCCTTCAGCGGCATTGAATTTGAAAACTGTAAATGAGGTTTGGTATGGAAGACACGGGAGCTACTCTCACTTGAGGGTATTTGGATGTGTGGCTTATGCATTACTTCAGGGAAGTGAACGATCCAAGTTGGATCCAAAATCCAAAAAGTGTGTCTTGATTAGCTATGGTGAAGGAGTCAAGGGTTATCATTTGTGGGATACACAATCTCACAAAGTGATAGTTGAAAAAGATGTTACTTTCAACGAAGATGAGTTTCTGATGAAAAAAGCGGAAGACAAATCTCAGTCATTTGGTGAACCTCAAGTACAAGTTGATGTTGAAAGGCATAAGCAAGATGACAAAGATAATGAAGATGACACAACTTCTCAAGCCTTGCAGTCCCAGGTACCGGCTCAGACTACCTTGAGAAGATCAGAGAGGATGAAGAAACGTCCTGAAAAGTTTAAGGACATGGTTCCTTTAACACTTGCACTTATCACAGAGAATGGGGAACCAAGCACAGTTCCAGAAGCTCGGGTGGATACAGATGCAGTAAAGTGGCAGTTAGCTATGGAAGAAGAATGGCAGTCACTATTGAAGAATGAGACTTGGGATCTCATGAAACTTTATAAAGGGAAGAGAGCCATTGGTTGTAAATGGGTTTTTCGAAAGAAAGAAGGTGACAAGAGTGAAACTCTAAAGTTTAATTAAGGCAAGGTCAGTTGCAAAGGGGTTTTCTCAGAAAGAGGGTATCGATTATAATGAGATATTCTCTCCGGTTGCAAAACACACATTGATTCGCACATTGTTGGTAGTAGTTGCTCAAAAAGATCTCGAACTAGAACAGATGGATGTGAAAATAGTTTTTCTCCATGGAGATCTTCAGGAAGAAATTTATATGAGACAGCCAGAAGGATTTGAAGCAGAAGGGTTAGAATCACTCATCTGTAGATTGAAAAAATCTTTGTACGGTCTCAAGCAGGCACCCAGACAGTGGTACCGAAAGTTTGGTTCATATATGCTTGGCATAGGGTATCACAGGGGACAATATGATTGTTGTGTCTACTGAAAAGAGTATGGTAAAGGGGAGAGAATCTTCCAAATTCTCTATGTAGATGATATGCTGATAGCAGCAAGAAGCAAGGTTGAAATCAATAAGCTAAAATAATCATTGAGTCATAAGTTTGAGATAAAGGATCTTGGTTCTGCAAATAAGATCCTAAGTATGAAAATCACGAGGGATCGTGAGAAGAATGGGCTTTGGCTAACTCAAAGAACCTTTATCCAAAAGCTCCTTGAGAAATACAATATGAGTGATGCCAAGCCTGTATCAACTCCTCTAGCAGAGCATTTTAAACTCACAAAGAAGATGAGTCCGTCCATACATGAAGAAAGAGAATATATGAAAAATATTTCGTATGTAAATGCCGTTGGGAGTTTGATGTATGTCATGGTGAGTACACGTCCATATTTAGCACAGGCCTTGAGTGTGGTTTTCAAGTATATGTCGAATCCAAGTAAAGAACATTGGCTTGCAATGAAATGGATATTGAGATATCTGAAAGGTACAACTGAATATGGTTTGATGTTTGAAGGTGAAGATACAAGTAAGTTGGATCTCTACGGGTATGTCGATTCCGACCATGCTGGTGATCTTGATAGAAGAAGGTCTACCACGGGGTACGTGTTCATCTTAACAGGTGGAGCGATTAGTTGGAAGTCTATGATTCAAGTGATAGTTGTGTTGTTAACTACGGAGGCCGAGTATATAGCGGCTACAGAGGCGGCTAAGGAAGCCTCATGGCTTAAAGGTTTGGTCAGTGAATTTGGTGAGGTTGATGAGAGCACCGATATTTTCTGTGACAGTCAAAGTGTCATTCACCTAGCAAAGAATCAGGTCTTTCATGCTAGAATAAAGCATATAGATGTTCGATACCATTTTATCAGGGATATGATAGAAAACGGAAAAATATTGATTGAGAAGATCGATACGAAAGAGAACGCAGCGGACATGTTAACCAAGACGGTTACGCAAAATAAGTTTAGGCATTGCCTAAACTTGATTAACACTTGTCGAAGTTGTTGATGCCCGTTGGGGCGGTGACGTGGTTGGGGATGAAACCTTGGTGGAGATTGTTGAATAAGGTTTAATCCCAACCACTGATGTCAATCGATTGACGCTAAAAAGCCAATCGATTGGCGATTGACCGGTGTCAATCGATTGACTTCCCAACCTCAATCGATTGACTGTTGGGCGGATATAGATCCGCAAGTTTTGAATAAGAGGCTAATTTTGGGAAGTTCACTTTAGCCAAGGTTTTCTAAGTTATT
Organism: Chloranthus sessilifolius; assembly: GCA_021018995.1. Taxonomy (NCBI): domain Eukaryota; kingdom Viridiplantae; phylum Streptophyta; class Magnoliopsida; order Chloranthales; family Chloranthaceae; genus Chloranthus; species Chloranthus sessilifolius. The sequence goes on from CM037589.1 coordinate 28,700,810, forward strand.
AGGAGACTATTATTGAAAGTGTTTTGAATATTTACAACTCTTAGGAGATTTGAGAGTTACGTATCCAAAAGGAGCTTAGAGCCTATTGGTAGTAAGTTTTCTTCTCTAGGGAATAAGAGAGCTTGGAGAAAGTTTCATGGTGAGAAATCTGTGAGAATACTTTGAGAGAAAAAGTATTGAAGAATAGCTTGAGGATTGAAGATCCGATTGAAGCCGTTCTTGTGTCGGAATCGTGACTATATCCGGCAGATCTCTTCTCTATTATCTGAAGGACTGCGTCCTTAGTTTAACAACGGATTTGTGGTTGAAGATCGTGCTAGATCTTGATTGAGTTTGCACTAGAGAGAAGAGAGTATATGTGTTGTAAACATTCATAAAATAGTGCATATGCTCCCATGAACATAGCCCTCGATTGGGTGAATCACGTAAATCTTTGTGTTGTGCGTGTGATTAATTTTGGCGTGAATCTTCTTATTTTTCCGCATTTATCGTGATAGGGAGTTCATAGAGTGGGTAGAATTCCTAACAATACATACATCTCAAAAGTTAGGGCAGAGAGAGTGATTCTAAAGTCTAATACCAACCCAAACTAAGATATGGCGCAAAGCTATCTTCTAATTTGAGCTAGAATGGCTCAAATGCTTACAAGTTGATGTAAAGCACCCGAGCCAAGCACCTCCAATGTCAAAGTCGGGGGTAGCTTTGGATGCTTCATTATTTTGGCATCTGGAGATTGACCTACTGTTATTTAAACAATAAAATAGTGTTAAATGATCGAGCACTATTAATGATTTATAATGGGAGAATCTTGACTGCACTCCATGCAATAAAAAGTGAAAACCAACAAAATTAAGATTCTCTGATTTCCAAAAGCAACATATGGGATAAGACTGGAAATTTGATTCTACCCTGTAGGACCTGACCATTCCCCTCAACACAAATGCATATTCTGCAATCTCCACCGAATTGAATTGTGCAACCAAGTAAATCAGTTAAGCTTATTTTAAATGGAACGTGTGTATAGGTCGCATGGTTGTTTAGAAAACCAACACCAATTCTCTCATTAAACATTTGAAATAAATGGATTAACTTATTTGATTAGAAAGCCAACTATGTACACATTATAAATAAGAGTGTTGATCAACAAGACCAACGTCGTGAGGAATTCAAGGTTCCTTATTAATTGTTTTGTTTGAGTTTATATATATATGGTAAGAGAGCTTCAAGAGACTCACGTCCACCATCCATTCTCAACAATGACATTCTCCTTCCTCAAATAACAACTCCTCTTCCACACTTCGGCCTCCTTCAGATGTTTTCTGATTTTTCCTAGAAAAGCTCAGATTTTTGAATTTCTAACTTTTTCCATATGCATTCTTAAGTTACTCAGATTTCTTACTTTTCTTATAAAAGACCATAATCATTCGTTCTTAAATTCCTCTCAAAAAATCCTCATAATTGATTCAATGGGTGGTTGTGCTACGACCGTTGAAACATTATCTATTCATCGGCTTATGTCTCTTACTTAGATTTCTCTCAAATTTTACCGGCAACCAATCGAGATGAGGCTAAACAAATTTGATGGAGACTTTTTCCGATTCTGATTTAATGGTCATTACTTTTGAAATGACCCACTAAGTAAATAATGAAAGATAGAAATTAAGAACGAATTTAAAAGATTATAAAGATACATAATAAAACGTAGCATTGATAAGAAACAAATGGCACTTCCAAGTGACTGTCACTCGGAAAATGCTCAGAAATTGGATGTGCTTCTGTCGTATAAATATATGAATCTCATCGATGTGTATGTCAGTTGTCGGATGACACTCAAACTTTACGTGGTTACAATTCGTTGGATATTGAACACATTTGAGGGATCAATTTTAATATTCAATTGCAAAATTTGGTGATAACTCAACAACATGAGATATAATATATGCAACTAGGTGTATTATCTCTGTATATACACACAGCTGTATAAGCATATATGACAAAAGCTTCGTAAATAAATTATGGCTGTGTTTGGGTTAGCTCTTTTGAGGCAAAGAGCAGCTCTTTCATTTTTTGGCTCCGACAGAGAACTACTTTTACATTTGGTAATACAGCTCCTTGCCTCATTTGCTCTGGCAGGAAGCTGTTTTAAGTGATAAAATTGCTCTATGCTTGTTCTATCTCAGAGCAGATTTTATCTGCTCTGCAAGAGAGCAAGAAAAGAGCTGCTTCTGCTCTTATAAGAGCTAACCTAAACACAGCCTATATCCTTCTGGACAGATCTCAGAAGAGCCTCACAAATCGATTAAAGCCTCACTAAAGGAAAAAAAAGTATTCAAACTTGCTCATGCAATTGCAATGGCTGCCGAAACAAATCGATGACAGAGACCGAACTTGTATACATAGAGATAGGAATTGCAATGGCTGCCGACAAACTTAAATCAGGCGAGTTCAAAATTCTATACACAGAGATGCAATTACAATGGCTGACCTGTGCATTCAATCAGCTGGGTTCAAACTGATGCTCAGATTGCAACAGTTTCTATACAAGTTGAAATTAAAATCAATCACCAAACTCAACAAAATGTAAACTAACTTATTCAGAAATGGTTTACCTGTGTAAACTTAATTGCAATGGCCAGTCAACTACCCTCTTACGAGTTATGACTACTGTGCAGCTTGTGAAAGTGGCAGTTTAATGGAGGTTGGTGGTTTAAAAAAAAAAAAATTAATGCTGGTGCGTGGAGCTTTAATAAGTTTCGATCAGATGTGTTTCACAGGTGAAGTATACATGAATCAACTCGGATTCTGAGCTTTACTGGGCAAAAAGCCAAGAAATCAATCTGCCAGTGGAAAATCCTCAGAAAACACAAGTTTGGAAGAAACCTCTCGAACAACAGATTTGCTCAGAAAATGCTCAGAATTTCCACTTTTTGGAAAAAGCTCAAATTATGAGCTTTTCCTGGCCTCTCAAATGAGGCCTTGAAATGACCCATATTCACCATCTCATTTCAGTAAAACTAGATCGCCATAACTATCTCGTGGCGTACACAGTTTGTCTCTTTACCTAAAGAGTATGATCTTGAAGGTTAGGTTGACGGCGTGCTCTCATCCCCCCTCGTTTCCTACCATGAAAATGAAAACTCGAGCACCGTCAACCCCACTTATGGTGCTTGGCGCTAGCAAGAACAAGTTCTTGCTTGAGTGGCTCGTCTCTTCACTGTCTGAAACAGCAAACAATCCGTAGAGGAAATATGTCCATGGCTGATTATTTTCAATGGACGAAACAACTCTCGCTGATTCGCTCGCTGTTTTGGGCCAACCTATGTCTGAACCCGACTTACAACAAGTTATTCTCAATGGCCTTAGACACTGATTACGACGCCATTGTCACTCACTATTGTCACAACGACAATTAATAGAGGATATCTCTACGGATGATTTTCAAACCCTCCTCTTTGCATTTGAAATGCGCTTCAATCACCAAAACGCCCTCATCGATAATTCTATACTTACGGCTAACATTGCCACTAATAGCACCACCCGTGATGTAGATTATTAATGGGCAATGGGCTCAAAAAAACGTACTTTTTGGGTGATTTGAACCATCTTGCACTTGTTCTTAATTTTAATGACCTATATTAACTCAAGTGAAATTTTTAAAATAACCTCTAAACTCTCATCCTGTCATCAATGACTGGTGTATTTTAAGTGTATACCCTTGCAAGTGCACAAGATCTATTGCAGTATGGCAAGAACAAATGTGTCGAACCCACAGAGAAATCTGAATTTTTAATTAATTCTTTCAGGGATTTAGAAGCATCCCCAAGGAAGTACTAAGGGACAGATTCGATTTACCAAAAATTTATCACTTTTTCCTAAATGCAGAAAAATAAATTAATCTAAATAACTAATTACCGATGAATCTAAGAACAATATTTAAATAAGATCAAGAAATATACTACTCCAGATTTGTACCCCCCTTTTATTAAAGAATCATTCACACCATCACCATCATTCATTCATAAAAATGATTTGAAATAAAGTATGATCATCAATCCGGCATACCCTATCTAAAAACAATGACTCAGCCTATCATTGCGGTATGAGTCATGTAAGAAGCATAGCGTATCTCGTGATGTGTAGATCAAAACAATAAAAACATTAGACTATGGTATTAATCATAAATATGGGTACTTATCTGGGGATCGCATATTTCCCGATCTACTGATTTAGTCGCTCATCTTTGGTGTATGATCTCCTTGTCCATTCAAAGTCATTCCTCTTTTTATTTATTCCAAAAAATCTTTGGTTACAATGTCTTTTCCTAAATACAATCTATGAATGTAAAAGAAAGACAGTGCAAATCCTAAGTACAATCTATCCAAATCAATCCCTAGAAGAAGGAGAAAAGAAGAACTCTTGAAAAGATGCTCAGAGGAGTCTAAAACCAAAAATAATAATGAATAAACAATCCTCTAAAAAAAACTCTCTCTAAAAAATCTCTAATTATTTCCTCTAATTCCTCCCTCTAATTCCTATCTCTAATTCTTGCCTAATTTCCTTTCTTTAATTCCCCTTTTTCGAAGTGTTTGATCCGCTTTAAATAGAGCCGAAGTTTCCCAGCCACAAAGGTGTTTCAACTCGAAAATTTAGGGTCGATTAATTGACCCAATAGGGTCGATGCATCGACCTCCCAGATTTTCGTGAATTCCCACCGACCTTTACATCAGACACTGCTTCAGTATTTTGGCCATAACTTTCTGTCCCGAACTCGGATTGAGGCGATTCTTGATTCGTTGGAAATCTGATAGAAAGATCTACAACTTTTGTGTTTTAACAATTTCATAATTCGGTCGTCTTGAATGTCCAAATTGAGCTACAAGTCGCACCAAGTTCTCGATGACCCAAAGTTGCAGTGTTTTGACATTATTTTCAGAATTCTTGGGCTCTTTTCTGCACTTGGCTTGTATTTACCTGAAACACTTCAAATCTAATAATTCTTATCAGATAGCCTTCATCGGATAGCTAAATATAGGTATCTAGGGGTGAAATATCATCATATTTCACTACTCATCACACCCCCAAACCTACACTTTGCTAGTCCTCGAGCAAAGCAAACTAAAGAAAATAAATGCCACTTTCGTAGGGAACACGATTGCACTTAGCGTGTGCAACAAGCCTTTAAACCCCTAGGTGATCCCAAGTGGAGGAGTTGTGTCTCCTGAGAGTTTACAATGAAGTTACCCACAAACTTCCAAAAATTTCAAACCATCGGCAAAATTGAGTTTTCAAAACATGATTTTTTTTTAACATATATATTATTCAAAAAAAAAAAAAAAAAAATATTAATTATTTCAATATGTGAATCATCAATCTTAAATATTAATGTCATGTCAATCATGCTAGTATCCATTCAAATTAATCTAATGCTCAAATTATTAGACAACTCATCCATTCATGCCTAAACGTGAAGTGTGTGCATACCCAAACCAAGATTCATCCATCTCAGAACTAGTCCAAACGAAAAACCGTCATTTGTCTGCACTCACTTTAGGTATACTCTCGAAATAAAATCACTCCGATGATGGGTAAGCTTTCGCACATATGTGAGAGATCAATACAAAACAAGCAAAAAGGTCTCACATGATAACTGAAACACGATGTAATCAATGAACAAAATCAAATCTCATAAGAACAGATACTTGTATATCCTAAGTATGTCATATCAAGTGTCATAAGTATCATATATTTACTCTCCACAAGGCAGTTACCAATGCAAGATCAGATCATGAAGGTCTTTTGTAGGGTTGTAATGGGGCTCAGGAAAGGGTAAGAAAGAAAGGGAATTGAGATTCAAAATTTCTGAGAAATCGGAAAAGAAACAAACTTCTGATTTTTCTATTTCTCTTCTTTTTCTTTTCTAATCTCTCACTATTTTTCTCAATATTTATCTATTTTTCTCAACTTTCTTTTTCTTTTGAAGCACCTCATATTTTTCATTATTTTTCACAATTTCTTTTTTTTTTTTTTTTTTTTCTCCCCCTTTTTCTTTTATATTTTTGCCATACACTCTCAGTAAACACCACAACTCAGTATCTCTCCACTTACTCTCTTTTCGTTCATTTTCATCTCTCGTTCCTAATTTCTCAGAAATAAGAAGGGTAAACCTGAATTTTTAGAAATGGTGAAGGGTTAAAGGTTAACGTGGCTTATCAAAGAATGTATAAAGGTAAATTTTCTAATAGGCTGAAAGGGGTACTAGAAGGATAAATTTATATGAGGTGGGGCATTTAAGCACAAACGAGCCAAAGATGGCCTTCAATCATGTCCTTAAAAGATGGTAACCTTGCCTATTTGTCTTGAGTAGATATACAGTACGTTCTAATACAATAATATGAATTTAATATCATGCAAAGTCACAAGTCAAAATAAAATATATGAGATTATGCAAGATAATTCGTATTTAAAGAAAACTCCGAGTTTATGTATTCACTCATCAACAACGGATATTTGGCTCTAAAGCTTCTTGGGTTTAGTCTTCACTAAGAACCTAAGTGTGACAGCCCGGATTTCGGCACCCCGAAACCCGTGCCATCAGCACGATCATCTTGACCGTGTCCTTAGCTAAGCACGGAACACTGGTATATCAAGCATCAAAAGTACTATAAATGAAATTGCGGAATTTAAATCTATATTAATTAACTTTCCAAAAGACAGTTCTACCCTCATGCCCCTACATGAATGGAGAACCGATCCGAACCACCGATGATAGAAATCATCACGGATGGTTCGTCCCAAAAGAATAATCCAAAGCCCTATATACATGGTTTTAAACAAGATCAAGGCTTGACATACCAAGCCGTACAAAATCTCTCCAAGATCTCTCAAAGTGGCACAACGGAGTCCTCTAGAAGAAGTCCTCTGGAGGTGGCTCCAACTCTTCGCCGGCCGCAAGGTCCGACTCGCCGGGATCAGCGTCTCCTGAAGCCGCGGCAGCTGCTAATAGTGGACCTGCGACGTATAGTCTATAGGGTGAGCTACATCCTAGCTCAATAGGGAACAAACACGGTTTGAACATATAAATTATAACTCACATGTATTCCATGATATGCCATGCATGATGTATCTATGCAATTGTTGATGAAACAGTTAAAAAGCATTTCGTTTTACTGTTGATTACTGATGTTTTCATTTACTCATGAATAATGCTGAAAAGGCCTAAAGCAAAACTTAAACTTTCAACTTAAGTAATCCCCGAGCAATATAGCATCGAGCCCCGATGAGATACCCTTCATCGTCATCTATATAGACAATTTTAATGTATTCCCTAGGAATACCATATAGTACCCAAGCCCCTTTCCCCTGGGGATTGGTGGCGGGGTTTCACTTGTCTCAATCAACACCCCTGGGGTGTGCTTACTATGTACGGATAAGCCTCCGCACTGGCCCTCTGGTTTATTTAGTATGGTCACGGATATCCTGCCGTGTCAGTCGTGGATATCCCGCCACGTCGGTGGGGTAACCTATCAAACCTCAAATAACAAAAATATCGGTGCCTTACATATAGTTGTTCACCGTGTAAGTGTGCTATTTTATATCAGTTAGGCCCTATCAGACATGATTCAATCCTTGGATACATCCCTGGGATGTATCCATTTACTTGCATCACACCTGATGCTCTTATCTCTTTACTTCTTCATCCCCTGGGGATGGCTCGTTAGTTACTCTTATGAATATCACACACACACACATTTCACAATTCTTTAAGCGTAAAATATTTGAATGGAAATCTATATCACATACATGCTCTTGTAAAATAAAGTACATGTTCAAGGTGTTCCCTACCTTAGGTCTCTATCGATTCAATGCATCAAGGTCCTACTCGGCTCCTTGTGCCCACTTCCATCGTATCACCTATGATACCATTAAACACACTCAAACGTCACAAAAGATGTAATGAATAAGTCTCAAGACCCCCTAGAGTCTTGAAGTAAGAATCAAAGTCAACAAAAACTAAAGTCGACTAGTCGAAGTTCTGGTTCGACTAGTCGAAATCCAACTCGACTAGTCGATTCTCAAAATCGATTAGTCGAGGTCCAATTCGATTAATCGATTCTCAAAATCGATTAGTCGAGGTCCAATTCGATTAATCGATTCTCAAAATCGATTAGTCGAAATCCATTCTAACGTCGATTTTCACTTAAATATTTGATCATACAAAATCGACCAATCGAGTCCAATTCGACTAGTCGAATCCTTACTCGACTAGTCGAAATTCAATTTCGACTGGTCGATTTCCCTCAATCCACTTTTACTCCTCACTGGAGGCTCTCAGTCGACTAGACGACACCCAACTCGACTAGTCGAAATTCAGTGTGGACTAATCGAATTTCAATTCGGTTAGTCCCATTCGTGGTCATTTGACTTTTCAACTTCTTGGTGAATTTGATTAATCGAATCCCAATTTCGATTAATAAATCCCCGATTCAACCTTCTTTGGCTGTTCTTCCCCAATCTTTTCTCAGTTATTTTCTAAGCAATATTCCTACAATTTCCACCCATTTTAACCACAATTTATTCTATAAATCTACACCATTTATTTACAAGAATCTCACCTTAAATCAACCTCAATTTGATTTAAATGTAGGGTTGGAAGGTTAGGGTTTCCAGCTTTTGTTTGAACAGATCCCCCCGCGTCGAATCCGGCGCTTTGATCGCAAGAATCCCCTTCCCACAACTTGCAATAACTTCTCACTAGCTCCTTTACTTCTCTCTTCCTCTCTCTCTCTCTTCTTTACTCCTCTCAACCACCAAAATATGAAATTTAGGGTTTTCAACCCATTTTATCTTATCTCTTTTCTCGGTGTGGAGCACATACACACCCATCGGTGTGTGTTACTCTACACACTCCTCTATCTCTCCACTCTTCTACACTGGTTCACACATCACATCCGCTCATCTCACCATAAGTTCATCAATGAACTATCTCATGGTCAAACCTAAGACCAATCGGGCACGGATCCCGAGGTCCTCGTTTGACGTGATTTTTTGAGTTATTACACTAAGATTCACCGTTCAAAACAGTTCATCGATTTCTAAATCTTAGCTTGGTATAAGTGTAAAAATTCTAAGCATGAATATCAAAATTACCCACAAAATATCACATTAAGCTTCATTATCCTAGATACAAGCATTCAAAATCTGACATCGATATTCTAAAAATTAAATTCACATGCATCATCAACTAAAGTTTGAAAACTATCGAAAAATAATTCATATATGATGGTTCAAAATTTATTTTTTTATATGAAGAAAAATAAGAAAGTGACGCAAGATAGAGAATCATACCCCCAAACCTAAAAATAACAATGTCCTCATTGATTGAAATAAGTAGCACACCCCCAAACCTATTGAAAAGTACCTCAACACAAAGATCAGGTACAGAGAATATGTGCATAAAATTAGAACATGACCAAAAATAGATTGAAGGTAATGTGGCTACACTAATTTGGAAATTAAAAACAACCTAAACTAAACTAAAAACTAATATTCTAGAACTAACAAAAACAAAAATGAAAACGAAAATAAATAAAACACACTGGGTTGCCTCCGAAGGCCGAGTTTAAGTGTCGACAAACGACCTCTTCATTGATCAAGAATCGGGTCACTAAGGTGCATTGCCTCAATTCTCATCGGGTCATGGGCTCAAACACCGGTTTAAGACGCGTTGCCCATTCACTTTAAAACTTCGATTGTCCGTGAGTGCGGGTCTCAATCGCACCATGCACACTAATAGAAACAACACACGTCTGGGCCTTCCATCTCGATTTGATTTTCCCGGGTGAAGCTTTAGTCTGGAATTAAATAGCCAAACCTTTTGCCCAATGTGAAACTCTTTTCGAGAAATTGACTCATCATGCAGCTTCTTATACCTTTCTTTGTACATCTTTGAGTTTTCATACACTCCATAGCGTAGCTCTTCCAATTCACTTAGCTGTAGCCTTCGATTTGATCCTGCTGCTTGCATATCGAAATTTAATCTTTTGATGGCCCAAAATGCTTTATGCTCCAATTCAACAGGAAGATGGCATGCTTTCCCATAGACAATTCTGAACGGAGACATTCCAATTGGTGTCTTGAAGGTGGTACGATAGGCCCACAGAGCATCAGAGAGCCGGTTTGACCAGTCTCTTCTATCCGATCGTACCGTCTTTTCTAAAATTTGTTTAATCTCTCGGTTCGACACTTCCACCTGACCACTAGTTTGCGGGTGATACGGCGTTGCAACCTTGTGGGTGACGCCGTATTTCTTCATTAAAGTAGCAAAATGGCGGTTGCGAGTGCGAAGCCATCACTAATGATCATGCGTGGAAACTCGAATCTATTAAAGACATTTTCCTTGAATTTGACCACCACTTTGTGGTCATTTGAGCAGGTTGCCACAGCTTCAATCCATTTGGAAACGTAGTCAACGACTACGAGAATATATGAATACCCAAAGATGGGGGAAAAGGACCCATGAAGTCAATCCCCAAACATAAAAAATTTCAACAATCAAAATCGGGTTAAGGGGCATCATATTTCGTTTTGAAATATTTCCAAGTGACATCTTTGACATCTTTGGCATTCTTTACAAAATTGGCGGCATCACGAAAGATGGAGGGCGATAGAATCCGCTTTGAAGAATTTTCATGCGATCTTACATCCTCCAAAATGGCCTCCACAGGCTCCGGCATATGGCGAAATCGAGGCGCTAAGTTACTCTTCTGTGGTACACATCTCGATGATTTGATCGAGCAGATCTTGAACAAATATGGTTCATCCCAAAATAGTATTTGATCCGGGAGAAGAAGAGGTTCTTATCATTCTTTCCCCATTCAAGAGGGATTTTGCCGTGACCAAATAATTCGATATTGGCAAACCAAGGAACTTTCGTAGCGGTCGCGTCAATTGCCATTAATTTCTCATCCAGGAAAAGTGTCCGGATAGGTTCGGTGTAACCAATTCTTCAAGCAAAATACTGAGACAAATGATCGACCACAACATTCTCGACTCCTTTTATCCTTGATTTGAAATTAAACTCTTGAAGTAGCAGAATCCAGCGGATCAATCGTGGTTTGGCATCCTTCTTTGCTAACAAATATTTTAATGCAGAGTGGTCTGAAAAGACCACTATTTTTTATCCAAGCAGATAAGAACGAAATTTATCCAGAGCATACACCACAGCTAATAGTTCTTTCTCAGTGGTGGTGTAGTTAAGCTGTGCATCGATCGTCTTACAGGCATAATAAATTACGTGAGGTAATTTGTTCACCCTTTGCCCTAAAACAGCTCCGATAGCGTAATCAGATGCATCACACATGAGTTCGAATGGGAGAGAATAATCCGGTGGTTGGATTATTGGTGCAGTTGATAAGAGTTCACGCATGACTTGAAATGATTTCATGCAATGCTCATCAAATTCAAAAGGGACATCTTTACCAAGCAAGGTACATAAAGGTTTAGCCACCTTGCTGAAATCCTTAATGAATCGCCTATAAAATCCAGCATGCCCTAAAAATGATCGAATTTGGCGAACCCTCTTTGGTGGGGGCAAATTGGCAATTAGGTCGACTTTGGCCTTATCCACTTCAATTCCTTTCTTGGAAACAATATGCCCCAGAACAATTCCTTGTTGAACCATGAAATGGCTCTTCTCCCAGCTAAGAACAAATTTAGAATCCACACAACGTTGTAAAACTTGTGCGAGGTGATTCAAACAAGAACCAAACGTTTTCCCGAAAACCGAGAAGTCGTCCATGAACACCTCGATGAACTTGTTAATCATATCCGAAAATATGGCCAACATACATCGTTGGAAAGTAGCAGGTGCATTACATAAGCCGAACGGCATCCTTCGATATGCAAAAGTACCGTAAGGGCATGTGAATGTCGTTTTCTCTTGATCAGGTGGAAAAATGGGCACTTGATTGTATCTCGAATAACCATCAAGAAAGTAATAAAACTCTTGCCCTGCTAACTTCTCGAGGATTTGATCGATGAACGGAAGGGGAAAATGATCCTTTCTGGTAGCTGTGTTCAATTTTCTATAATCAATGCAGACACGCCACCCAGTAGTTTCACGAGTAGGCAACAATTCTCCTTTCGCAATTTCTTTCCACGGTGATTAGGACTTTTTGGGACAATTTGAATTTGGACTAACCCATTCACTATCGAAATCGGATAGATGATTCCAGATCGAGTAATTTAATGATTTCCTTTAAAGCGATTTCTTGCATGTTCGGATTAAGTCGCCTCTGCGGTTCTCTCGATGGTTTACTCTCATCTTCCGATGTATTTTGTGCATACATCTTGATGGGTCAATCCCTTTTAAATCGCCTAGAGTCCATCGATAGCACCTTGTGATCTAGAAGCACTTTCAAGGTCATGCTCTTGTTCTTCGACAACGTGGATGAAATTATCACGGAAGCGTTCTCGTGGCCCGTAAAAGCGTATTTGAGCGATTCACAATCGCTTCAATTCCACAGTTGGTGGCTCCTCAATTGATGGAGTCGGTTCACTTTTACTTCAATGGGTAGCAGTTCTATCTTAGTCACAACTTCACATAAGTTATCATATGGACATGATAAACTCAACCTCGTCTCTTGATTTGCTTCCTTTGGATCCTTTTCTTCATAGATGGCCAACAAAGCGGTTTCAAATTCTTCTTTGGTGAGCATTGATGGTAATGCTTCATCCACCACTTCGTCCATTTGATCGATGTAAAAACATTCGACCTCATCCTCGTTAGGGAAATGGTTCATCGCATGAAATATGTTCAATCTGACCTTCATCTTCCCAAAAGAAACGTCCATGACTCCCGTTCGACAATTAATGCAAGCGTTTGCGATGGCGAAAGCAGACGTCCAAGGATGATGGGGACTTGATTAATTGATTTAACAGGCGGTTCCATGTCTAAAACAATAAAGTCCACTGGAAAGACAAACTTGTCTATTCCAACCAAAACATCCTCGATAATTCCCCTAGGTTTTCTTTCTGACCTATCAGCCAGTTGGAGTGTGACCGTCGTGGGTTGCAATTCACCCAATCCGAGTTTCTCGTATATTGAGTATGGGATTAGATTCACACTTGCTCCCAAATCTAATAGCGCTTTTCCAATTGGTTGCCCACCAATGACACATGGAACAGTTGGAACTCCAGGGTCTTTCAATTTTCGTGGGGTTTCCAATTGTAATATTGAACTGACTTGATTAGTCAGGAACACTTTCTTGGAAATATGAGTACGCGCCTTTCGCTTACGAGTGCATAAATCTTTGAAAAATTTTGCATACTCAGGCACTTGTTTGATTGTTTAAAGCAATGGAAGATTTATCTTTACTTGCTTGAATGTTTCAAAAATTTCTTCCATTTTTGCTGGTCCCTTTCTCATTCTAGATGGAGGAGTTAGGCATTGAGGGAATGGTGCCCTTGGGACATGATGTGTCCTAAAATTTATACTCGCAAGTGCACGAATCGTGATGTAGTCAGTGGGTGCAAAGTACGAGATCGTTCCCACGAGGATTAGTTAGAAAATATAAAAAACAGAAATATTAATTAACTAAAAGAATTTCTACAGATCTTATGCAGTAACTGAAAACCTAGAATTATGGTAACTTTTAATAACACAGATAAATACTAACGAAATCTAAAGGATTAAACAATTAATGAAAGATAAGGATTGGGATGCTAAATCCTCCCATCGTTGGTTTATCATTTATAAAATACCAATCTGTGGTTTGAGATATGAAATCCTTAACAAATTTCTCAAAAGACGAACTGCCCTATACACACGTGAGTTCTAAAATATAGATCTGAGATCACGGAGATGTATGATTAACACCCCATAGGTGTATGATTAACACCCACACCTCAGATCATGATTGGAACTCACCACTGGGAGAAAATCACACCATCAATCCGAGATCAAGGAGATGTATGATTAACACCCCATAAGTGTATGATTAACACTCACACCTCAGATTGTGGTAAAACTTCACCCCGAGATGGGTGATAACTAGGATAAAATCATTATTACAGATCTGAAATCATAGGGCATGATTAGCACCTAGATCTCGGACTGAAATGATGATTTCACCATATTCAATAAATATTAGGGTCTTAAAAGGCATCTGACATCTCAATCACAGATTGATATTAGTATAAATAAATACCTCGGATGGGAATCATTAGATCCCCATCCTTAATAAAACTAGCCACACATAGTAAAAGTAAACAACATAATTAAAATATAAATAAACACTAACATCAATATAAAAATACCGTAAAGAGCTTTAACAATTTCCACAAAGAGCTTTTATTCGATGCGTCTGATTTAGAAAGCGAAAGAACTAACGGAAGAATGATAATAATGCAGAAAAAATGAATAAACTCTCTGTAAGACAAAACTCTCTCTAAAGAAAAATAAAGAAATAAAACTAATCAGAATAAAACAGAATGCTCCTAATTCTCCTAATCCTCCCAATCCTCCTAATCCTCTTCTAGGACTCCCCGGATGAATATATATATCCCCCAAGAATATCTTTTTTTCCGTAATTGCCAAAACGTACGCCACTCTTGGTTCCAAGATTTTCTCGCGGCCAAACTCTATCCGGACTCAAATTCGTCTTTGGTCGATCGATCGACTAAAAGGGTCGATCGATCGACCATACCAGATTCTGTTTCAAAATCCAAATCTTTTGGGTCAGGTCGATCGATCGACCAAAAAGGGTCGATCAATCGACCTCCCAGATTTCCGTGAACTCCCGCTGCACTTTGCATTCAGACACTGCCTCGGTCTTTCGGCCATAACTTTCTATCCTGAAGTCGGATTGAGGCGATTCTGGTGGCGTTGGAAAGCTGACAACGAGCTCTACAACTTTCGTGTCTTAACAATTTTCTGAATCTACTGTCTTGAAGGGTCAAATTGAGCTCCAAGTCGGGATAGGTTCCGCATGATCCAAAGTAGCACGAATTTGACGTTATATTCTGAACTTGTGGGTTATTTCATGCTCAACACATCTGCAGGCCTGTAAATCACTAAAATCATCTAAAAACATGTTAAATGGCTTTCATCGGATAGCTAAATGTAGGTCTTTAGGGGTGAAATATCATCATATTTCACTGCACATCATACCCCCAAACCTACACTTTGCTAGTCCTCGAGCAAAAGAGAAGATAAACAATACTGAAAAATAAACTAACAACCTAAGAAAAGTAAAGAATGCCACTTTCGAGAACACGATTGCATTTAGCATATGCAACAAGCCTTTAAACCCCTAGGTGATCCTAGTGGAGGAGTTGTGTCTCCTGAGGGTTTACAGTGAAGTTACCCACAAACTTCAATATATTTTTGAAATCATCGATAAAATTCAGTTTTCAAAACATGATTTTGATAACATATACACCATTCAAAAACAAAAATTATTAATCAATTCAACATATGAATCCTCAATTTTAAATAACAATGTTATACTAATCATACTAATATCCATTCAAATTAGTCTAATGCTCAAATCGTTAGATAGCTCATCCATTCATGCCTAAACGTGAAGTGTGTGCATAACCAAACCAAAATTCATTCATCTCAGAACTAGTTCAAAGCGGAAAACCGTTGGATACATTGTTTTGACTCAATCCTCACTGTAGGTATACTCTCAAAATATAACGACGCCGATAGTGGATAAGTTTTCGCACATATGTGAGATGTCAATACAAAGCAAATAAAAAGGTCTCACATAATAAATGAAACACGATGCAATCAATGAACAAAAATAAGTCTCATAAGAAGATACTTGTATATCCTAAGCATGTCATATCAAGTGTCATAAGTATCACATATTTACTCTCCACAAGGCAGTTACTAATGCAAGATCAGATCATGAAGGTCTTTTTAGGGTTGTAATGGGGCTCAGGAAAGGGTAAGAAAGAATTGGAAGTTGGGATTCAAAATTTCTGAGAAATTAGAAAAGAAACAACTTTTTTTCTATTTCTCTTCTTTTTCTTTTCTAATATCTCACTATTTTTCTCAATTTTTTTTTTATTTTTCTCAACTCACTTTTTCTTTTCCTTTTCCTCTTAAAGCACCTCAGATTTTTCACTCTTTTTCACAATTTTCTTTTTCTTTTTCTCTCCCCTTTTTCTTTTTATTTTTGCCATACACTCTCAGTAAACACCACAACTCAGTATCTCTCCACTTACTCTCTTTTCGTTCACTCTCATCCCTCGTTCCTAATTTCTCAGAAATAAGAAGGGTAAAGCTGAATTTTCAGAAATGGTGAAGGGTTAAAGGTTAACGTGGCTTATCAAAGAATGTATAAAGGTAAATTTTTCAATAGGCTCAAAGGGGTACTAGAAAGATAAATTTATTTGAGGTGGGGCATTTTAAGCACAAACGAGCCAAAGATTGCCTTCAATCATGTCTTTAAAAGATAGTAACTTTGCCTATTTGTCTTGAGTAGATATACAGTACATTCTAACATAATGATATAAATTTGATTTCATGCAAAGTCACAAGTCAAAATGAAGTGTATGAGATTATGCAAAATAAATCGTATTCAAAGAAAACTCCGAGTTTATATATTCACTCATCAATGACGGGAAATTAGCTCTAAAGCTCACTGGGTTTAGTCTCCACTAAGAACCTAAGATTCAACATTCAAAACAGTTCATCAATTTCTAAGTCTTAGCTTGGTATCAGTGTAAAAAGTCTAAGCATGAATATCAAAATTATCCACCACATATCACATCAAGCTTCATCATCTTAGATACAAGTAATCAAAATATGACACTAGTATTCTCAAAATTAAATTCACATGCATCATCAACTAAAGTTTGAAAACAATCGTAAAATAACGTGCATGATGACTTCAAAATTTAAATTTTTTTTTTTTCAAATAAAACAAATAAATGACGTAAAATAATTAACCATACCCCCAAACCTAAAGATGGCAATGTCCTCATTGACTGAAAGAAGTAGCGCACCCCCAAACCTGTTTGAAAAAAAATACCTCAACACAAAGATCAGGTGCAGAGAATATGTGTATCAAATTGGAACATTACAAAAAATATATTGAAGGGAATAAGGTTACACTATTTACGGAAAGAAAAACTACCTAAATAAACAAAACAAAATAAAAAGGAAAGAAAAAACTTAATAAATCCTAAAACCTAAATCCTAAATCCTAAACTTCCTAAACTTCCTAAACTTCGTAAACTTCCTAAACTTCCTAAACTTCCTAAACTTCCTAAACTTCCTAAACTTCGTAAACTTCGTAGATCATCATAAAAACTGGTTGATATCGACACTCAAACATCCGCATCGGTCCCCTCACTGGGCTTCAGCTTTGGAAACGCGAAATCCCACATTGCAGTGGTGATCCTACGCCGATGCAAGGAATCAGGAATCACCGCCGACGGTGGTGAAGATGGGTGTGGCACACTACTCGAGGCCAGATCCGGCGTGGAGATGGATATAATTTAGCCCAAGTCTCGTGGAATAGATGGTGAATTTGAGAAGCAGGCGGTGAGGCGCATCCAAATCAATCATCTCGATATCGATGGAGAAGGATGGGGTTGATTGACGGGCGATTCACTCTTTTACGTCTTGGCTCTTCCCAAAAGCGAGGAGAGGATCCGGATCAACGACATTGACATTGGTGAGATCCAACGGAGGTGTGCTCCCGATAAGCGATCCGTTCTTGGTGGTTCATTCATCTTCCTTAGAGTAGACCTTGTAAAATAAAGTCTGTGCGACCATTGATGAAATATGAGAAGGAAGGGTGAAGGTGCATGGAATAAATAGAAAAGAAGTGTTTGAGATATGGTAAAAGGCGTCTCTGAAGCAAAACAAAGAATCCTATCGTCTTAAACAACCTAAAAGTTTTGGAAACCGTCGATTCGATCGATCGACCTAGAAGTGTCGATCGATCGACTAATCTCAGTCAACGAATGTGGACTAAGAAATGAAAGCGGAAGCGATCGATCGACGAAATGGTCGATTGATCGTGACATGATCCTCGGTCGATCGATCGATCGACCAGAAATGGTCGATTGATCGACTGACATGATGTCCTCAGCAGAGTCGATCGATCGACCATGAATGGTCGATTGATCGACTGACATGATGTCCGCAGCAGAGTCGATCGATCGACCATGAATGGTCGATTGATCGACTGGACACTAACAGATTTTTTTTTATTTTATTATTTTTTTTTTTTTTTTGCAAAGGCGATCGATCGACCAGTCATGGTCGATTGATCGACTTTTATCAGAGTGCACAACAGAAAAAGGGAACAGAAAAAAAATTTTATTATAAATTTATTTATGTATTTATTTATTTTTTTTTATTTTTTTTATTTTTTTTTTACAAATATCGAAAGACTGAAAGAAAGGCTAGTCCGACAATACTAAGAAACCGAAAACTAAAAAGTAACAACAACAAAAACAATGCAAAAAGGAAATCCTAAACCTAATCATCATCATCATCGTCCTCGCTTTGCCTAAGCGAGCTCATCTAAATCATAGCCATCGGGCCACAGTGTTGACCAAGCGATGCATAAATGACCGATCATATCGGCTCTGACGAAGATTGCGATTATATTGCATTGTTGCTCATCGATCAAGGAGTTGATACGAGCACGCATCAAGTCGAGGAGGGTCCCTCATTGCGGACCGGTTACGGTTACAATGCGGCTCGGTAGCCGGTTGAGCTCGATGGCGTCTTCTGGCGCCTTTTCGGCAGCGTTGAGCGGTGTGCATCGGCGATTGCCAACATCGCATGCTCCTTCTCCATTGTGGCCCATAGCGATAAAATGCCAAGGTCCCAATATTATCATCAAAAAGGAAAACCAAGGTAGTGCAAAAGTTGCATCACCGGATGAGGAAATAGATGAGGCGCGTCACCGGCGGGAGGGTTAACAATTTCATCGTGGCGGCCACATCGAATCATGCAAAACCGAGGATGTTCAACCGAGCGCTTGTAGGCACCAGTATAGGGCCTTCACCGAGGTCCGATTCTCTCGGTATGCCCGTGGGCAAAGATTACATGACACGACAATGTCCCACAATAGGATGTCGCGTGGAAGAGCCGATCGCTTAGTCGCAATTCTGCGGCCAGCATACACACCATTGCACATATCATCGATCATTGGGCCTTGCTCAAGGTCAAGTTCTTCACCGACTGGGTGGTCCAATGGTCGCTCATCCATTAATCCAAATACATCCGCGATGCGATGCGCGGATAGATTTCGCTTCCAACCATCGATGGAAAGCGGTGAAATGGGCCGCCTCATTGGTGATGGTGGAGGCAGCCACCCAAACCATGTTTTGATAAAATAGTGGGCGACCGCCCAGACGCGTTGATATCGGTGGAGTCATCAAGAAATGAAGGTGGAGCGGCGATGTCATGAAGAAGATGGCGCGTTCGCATCGCTTGAAATGGAGATCGTAAGTATATTGAGAGGATAGGTCTTTAGTGGCAAACGACCTTTTTGGTCGCCGCGAAAAACGCCATCGAATGACGCCGGAAGGCGGGCGGAAGAGGATACGCCATCACAAAGAATGTCGGAAGGAATGTCGAGACCCGCGCAGAGAATTTCAAAGCGTGGAAAGGGTGTGGAAAAGGGAGGGCGCTCGGTCCTTTAAATAGAAAGCAGAGGCACCCCTCTGTTGGACGAGATGTATAAGTCGATCGATCGACATGTATATGTCGATCGATTGACCTGACACGTCGAAAAGCGCGCAACCAAAGCGCGATATCAATTAATGTCGTCGATCGACCAGAAGTCGATCGATCGACACGACATGAAATACTCCCGAGCGTCGGACGGTCGCGTTAAGACTTTTGAAATGGTCGATTGATCGACCCTACGGTCGATCGATCGACTTGGTATCGAGAAAGGACCGACACGACATTGAATTCAAGTTTCAATGCGCAGATCGACCTTGAAGAGTCGATCGATCGACCAAATGAACAAAATTGAAAACATTTGGCGCATTGATTAATTCCCATTTCCGATCCTCGATCGATCATTTGGTTAGGTCGATCGATCGACCCTACCCTTTTTTTTTTTTTAACACAAAAATAACATGGGTTGCCTCCCAAGAAGCGCTAAGTTTAATGTCGCGCACATTCAAATTTATATTTTATCCCATTGATTAGGATTGCTCGGTTCAAGATCATCAATCTTCTCAATAAAATTATCCAAAAGCGGTTTCACCGTTGCCCATTGACCAAAATGTACTTTCATTGCGCAAATTACGCAGCTCAAGCGGGTTAGGAAACACTCGATTGACAATGAAAGGACCGCTCCAAGCGGGTTTGAGTTTTCGAGGAGCGGTCACGATGCAGGTTATACAACAACACCTTACGCCCCACGGTGAATGATTTTCTCAAAATAGAAGAATCATGAACACGCTTCATCGATCCTTGTAGGATTTGGCACACTCATATGCATCATCGCTCTTCCTCTAATTTCATAATTTCTAATTTTCGCTTATCTGACTCTCTCGCAAATCGAAGTTTAAAGACTTAATGTTAATAGGCCGATGTTCGATTCAACGTAAATGACAACCTTTGCCAAAAACCATCCGATAGGGGGACATTAGATGGGAGTCTTGAATCTTTGTCAGATGGGCCCAGTCGTCGTTTAATTTCAACGACCAATCTTTACGATTGGGCCTTATCGCTTTCTCTAGAATACGTTTGATTTCTCGATTTGAAACTTGACTTGTCCACTAGTTTGAGGGTGGTATGGTGTAGCCACCACATGAGTGATCCATATTTCTTGGTAATTTGGCGAAAACTTTATTACAAAAGTGTTTTCCGCCATCACTAATAATTACGTGGAGTACCAAATCTTGGAAATAATTCATTTTGAGGAACTTAACCACCACTCTGTGGTCATTGGTTTCTGGCGATTACTTCCACCCATTTTGAGACATAATCCACAACCAAGATGTATAAATTTCCAAAAGAATTTGGGAATGGACCCATGAAGTCTATTCCCCATCGTCAAAGTTCAACTTCGAGTTGGATTTAAAGGCATCATATTTCTTTTGAAATTACATGACATTTGACAATTCTTGCATGAAATGCAATCGATGACAATCTTTAAAGATTGTTGGCCAATACAATCTACAT
Source organism: Chloranthus sessilifolius (assembly GCA_021018995.1). Lineage (NCBI taxonomy): Eukaryota > Viridiplantae > Streptophyta > Magnoliopsida > Chloranthales > Chloranthaceae > Chloranthus > Chloranthus sessilifolius. Next base: position 28,721,985 of record CM037589.1, read on the forward strand.
TGGAGAATCTTTGTCGCAGTCTTTCTTGAGCTAAAATGTCCTCCACGGGACAACTCATGACAGAATGAGATGATTTTTGGTTCTGTTACGGAATGCACCTTCCGATGATCGATCGGCAATATTTGAGCAGTCTGGGTCCTCGAAGAAATAATGCTTGGCTCGCTCGAAGACAACTTTTTCATTTTTATTCCCTTTGCTCGGTATCGATCCGTCACCAAATAGTTAATCGGATCGCATACCATGGCGATTCTCAACGATGAACAATTGTTCATCGAGGAAAATTTTCTAAAATTGAGTCGGATCCTCGGCTTTTCAATAATGATTGAGACAAATGATCGAACTACATTCTCGATCCCTTTTTGTCTTTGATTTCGAGTCAAATTCTTGTAGAGTAGAATCCATCGGATTAATCGAGCTTTACATCTTTCTTTGAAAAGAGGTAACGAAGAGCGGCATGGTCAAGAACACTACCACTTTTGATCCCAACAAATAGGATCGAAACTTGTCCAAAGCAAAGACTCTGCCGAGTTCCTTTTCGATTGGTAGAATAATTGATTCGCATCATTGAGGTGCGACTTGCATAGTAAATGACATGCGGAACTTTCTCTACCGTTGTCCCAAAACAGCACCGATCGTGCATATCTCGAATGGGAGCTTCAATCGGTGATTGGATGATAGGGCTTTGACCAATTCGCCTTAATGCTTTCAAAGGCATGTGTACACTTTTCATCAAAGATGTATGGTGCACCTCTAGCCAGTAGGAGGCACAATGGTTTTGCAACTTTGCTAAAATCCTTTATGAAAAGTCGATAAAAACCGGCAAGTTCAAGAAATGACCTAACTTCTTTTCTTTGTTCTTGGTGGTAGGAGGTTTGAAATTAATTCTAGCTTTGTCCACCTCAATACCACGGGATGAGATGATATGTCCCAGGGGCGATTCCACTTTTCACCATGAAATGACATTTTTCCCAATTTAGAACTAGATTTTTCTCTTCACATCTTGCAAGAACCAGAGAAAGATGATACAAACAATCACCGAAGTTGTCTCCATAAATAGAAAAATCATCCATGAAGACTTCCAGAAATCTTTCCACCATATCAGAGAATATACTCAGCATACACCTTTGGAATGTAGCCGGAGCATTGCAGAGTCCGAGCATTCGGCGATAAGCGTTCCAAAGGGACATGTGAATGTTGTCTTTTCTTGATCCTCTGGTGCAATGACTATTTGATTATACCCAGAATAGCCGTCAAGGAAACAATAGTATTGGTGCCCTGCCAATCTTTCTAGCATTTGGTCAATGAATGGGAGAGGAAAGTGATCCTTTCTAGTCATGGAATTTAACTTCCTGTAGTCAATACACACTCTCCAGCCAGTTTGAACTTTCGTTGGTACTAGCTCATTCTCCTCATTTCTCACTGCTTGTAACTCCGGACTTTTTGGGAACCACTTGTGTTGGGCTCACCCATGTGCTACTCGGAGATTGGATATATGATCCCGGCATCGGCGACAATGACCTCATTTCTTACCACTTCTTGCATTATGGGATTCAATCGGCGTTGTGGTTCTCTTGAGGGTTTAGCGCTCTCTTCCGGATGAATTCGGTGCATACACCGTTGGACTAATTCCTTTTATATCTTTGATAAACCATCCGATCGCACTCTTGTGGTCTTGAAGTACTTCAATGAGCTTTTCTTCTTGGTCCTCATTTAAATTCGCTGAAATAATTACCGGCTCAGTTTCATCAATGTCCAGTCGCATATTTCAAATCCATGAGGGAGGGTTTTAGTTCGACTTTGATTTTCTTCTTCATTTGATTGATGCGATTAGTCTTCGTAATCTTCTTCTTTCTTCTTATCTTTGATTGACATTCTCCTTCTCCCAAGAGAGGCGTTGAGTCTAGCATCTCATTGACCTCGTGTATCACCTTATCCACATCGAAGTCTTTGCCAAAATGTGCTAACAGCCTCTAAAGGGTCCTCATATTACGAAGAAAAAATTCATTTTCCACAATGTCATCAATCATGCAAACTTGTGCATGTTCTTCATCTTCAAGTTTGTTTGAAATATGAAAAATATTGATTCGGACGGTCATGTTCCCAAATGATAAATTCATTATCCCATTTGCAATTGATTAGAGCATTCGATGTTGCGAAATGGTCTTCCTAAAATTACAGAACATTGTTTACATCTTTGAGAGTGGGTTCCGTATCCAATACAACAAAGTCAATGGAAAGTAGAAGGTGTCTACTTTGATCGAACATCTTGATTATTCCCTAGGAATCTTAATTGACTGTCGACAAGTTGAAGGGTCATAGTAGGTTTTAGTTCCCCAACTCAAGTTCCTTGTACACCGTGTAAGAGCAGTTGACACTTGCTCCAAGGTCTAAGAGTGCTTGATCGATGCGATTCTCCCCTATGATGATTGAAATTGTAGGACATCCACAGGTCCTTATATTTAATTGGGAGTCTCGCTTGTAGAACTGAACTTACACATTACGCTAAGAAGGCTTTCTTGGGACATTAGTCTTTCTTTATCGTGACTAATTCCTTTAGAAACCTAGCATATCTTGCTTTTTTGAATGGCGTCTAGGAAGGGATATTTATTTTGATTGCTTAAACATTTCAATGATTCCTTCACGATCGCGATTCTTCTTCGGTCCCACTAGCCTTTGAGGATATGGGGCTTTGGGTATGAAATTCTTCTCTCTCGTTCTTATCTTCAATCTTCTTACATTGTTTTTATTGTATCTCTTCTTCACTTCTTGTCCTTCTCAATTTCGACATCGGGCTCATGCTTCTCATCTTCTTACGGCATTTCTACTTTGTTGTCGACTTCCTTCCCGGATCGCAATGTAGTGATAGCCTTGATCATTGTTGGCTCTCCTCCGAGATGAGGTCGAGGCTTGCTCAATAGCCATCATCCTTTTGGATTTGGGTGGTTGGCTCGAATGATCCTTTTCTCTCGCAGGAGAGTGTGATTGCCCTAATTGTGTCTCTATCCTTGATATCGAAGAGGTATTAGATTGAATAAACTTCCACATATCCTCACTCTGAGGATATTGATTTTAATGCAGACGTGGGCGGCATTTCCTTGTTGATTATTGAACCACGGTGGAGGAAAATTTTGTACAAACCCGGGTTGACTTGTTGATTGGGAGAAGCGATAATTCTTTGATTGCCTAGGTTGCACATTTTGATTACGATTTTGGTAAAATTGGTTTCCTCCTCCATAGTGATGTTGGAATTGTCCTTGACCAAAGCTGTTGTTGTGGTCCCCATTGAAATTTTGATTGGTATAAATTCATCCCTTGACCTCTACCTTGGGGTCTTTGATTTCCTGTTTCCATGAGAAATTACGATGATATTTCCAAGCTTGGATTGTTTTCATTGAAAATATTTCCTGATTTCGTAAGTGTTCAATGCATTCAATTGTTCACTAGGATCCTCTGAGTAATTTTGCGTTGTGACGGTCGTGTGCATTGGACTCCACAATATGAGCATGGAGTGCAGTTTGTACATTTACAACACTTACATTTTTCTTCAATTTCAATTCCTCAACTTGTTGAGTGAGGAAATCTATTTTTGTCATCAGTGCAGTGTTTCTTTCACCACATACAATCCTCCTTTCTTTCTTTGAGCTTCACCTTGATCTCGATTCTTCTTTGGCTGGTCTCGACTGCTAGAGAAGTCCCATTGTTGTGAGTCTTCTGCTAGCTTTTCCAAGAATTGGTAAGATTCATTTTCTCTCAATCCCAAGAATCCTCCACTGTTCATAGATTCAAATGTCGATTAGCTTGATCTAATCCGTTGTAAAAACATTGGACCAATCTCCATTTTGAGAATCCATGGTGAGGACATTTCAATAAGATACCCAAGAATCTATCCCAGGCTTGATAGAATCTCTCATCATCTTCTTGTGTAAAATCAGTGATTTCACGTCTTAGGGCATTAGACTTAGCCATGGGAAAGAATTTTGACAAAATTTCTTAACCATTTGATCCCAGTGGTTATGGATCCATAGTAGCAGTTTAACCATGCTTTGGCCTTATCCTTTATAGAGAAAGGAAATGAGCGTAATCTCACATGATTCTTCATTGAAATTTTGATATCTGGATGAAGCAGGACTTCAACAAAGTCTTTGATATGTTGATATGGATCTTCTCTATCCATACCGTGAAAGATTGGTAAGATTTGTATCACATTGATGCAGTTTGAATCGCCACCGGTGTTGCGAGGATCGTGATGCAAGAAGGGTATTTGTAGTAATTGGGCGAACAACTCCCTCGAGGTTGGTTCCTCCTCATTTTCATCTTTGTTGATTTTCTGGCCGTTTGCATTCATTTTGAATTGAATTGATGGTTCGGTTCTCGCTTCTCGACCTGTTCTAACTTCTTTTCGATTTGAACGACACGTACGCTCAATCTCAGGATTCAGAGGTTCTAAAGATTTATCTCTGGAAGATCTCGTGTGCATACATAAAGTGCACAAAAATTTTTAAATTTTTTTTTTTTTTTTTTTTTAAAACAGAATCAGGAAAATGAAAATTTTCTTGGGTCGATTGATCGACTGTCTAGGTCGATTGATCGACCACAAAGATTTTTTTTTTTTTTTAATTCTGGAGAGTCGATTGATCGACTGTTTTGGTCGATCGATCGACACAGAGAATTTTTTTTTTTTTTTTTTTTTTTGAAAATTTTTATTTTAAAAAAAAAAATTCCTGAGTTCAAACCTACAAAGATTCTTAAAATTAATTTTCTATTTTTCAAAAGTTTTTAATTTTCTACACTTTTCCCCGGCAACGGCGCCAAAAACTTGATGTGTCCTAAAATTTATACTACATGAAGTGCACGAATCGTGATGTAGTCGATTGGGTGCAAAATGCGAGATCGTTCGAGGATTAGTTAGAAAATATAAAAAGCGAAATATTAATTAACTAAAGAATTTCTAGATCTTATGCGATGGCGAAAACCTAGAATTATGGTAACTTTTAATAACACAGATAAATACTAACGAAATCTAAAGGATTAAACAATTAATGAAAGATAAGGATTGGGATGCTAAATCCTCCCATCGTTGGTTTATCATTTATAAAATACCAATCTGTGGTTTGAGATATGAAATCCTTAACAAATTTCTCAAAAGGCGAGCGCCCTATACACACGTGAGTTCTAAAATATAGATCTGAGATCACGGAGATGTATGATTAACACCCCATAGGTGTATGATTAACACCCACACCTCAGATCATGATTGGAACTCACCACTGGGAGAAAATCACACCATCAATCCGAGATCAAGGAGATGTATGATTAACACCCCATAAGTGTATGATTAACACTCACACCTCAGATTGTGGTAAAACTTCACCCCGAGATGGGTGATAACTAGGATAAAATCATTATTACAGATCTGAAATCATAGGGCATGATTAGCACCTAGATCTCGATGAAATGATGATTTCACCATATTCAATAAATATTAGGGTCTTAAAGGCATCGACATCTCAATCACAGTTGATATTAGTATAAATAAATACCTCGGATGGGAATCATTAGATCCCCATCCTTAATAAAACAACCACACATAGTAAAGTAAACAACATAATTAAAATATAAATAAACACTAACATCAATATAAAAATACGTAAAGAGCTTTAACAATTTCCACAAGAGCTTTTATTCCCGATGCGACGATTTAGATTTAAGCGAGAAAGAACTAACCGGAAGAATGATAATAATGCGAGAAAAAATGAATAAACTCTACAGAAGACAAAACTCTCTCTAAAGAAAAATAAAGAAATAAAACTAATCAGAATAAAACAGAATGCTCCTAATTCTCCTAATCCTCCCAATCCTCCTAATCCTCTTCTAGGACTCCCCGGATGAATATATATATCCCCCAAGAATATCTTTTTTCCGTAATTGCCAAAGCGTCGCCACTCTTGGTTCCAAGATTTTCTACATGACCAAACTCTATCCAGGACTCAAATTCGTCTTTGGTCGATCGATCGACTAAAAGGTCGATCGATCGACCATACCAGATTCTGTTCAAAATCCAAATCTTTTGGGTCAGGTCGATCGATCGTCCAAAAAGGGTCGATCAATCGACCTCCCAGATTTCCGTGAACTCCCGCTGCACTTTGCATTCAGACACTGCCTCGGTCTTTCGGCCATAACTTTCTATCCTGAAGTCGGATTGAGGCGATTCTGGTGGCGTTGGAAAGCTGACAACGAGCTCTACAACTTTCGTGTCTTAACAATTTTCTGAATCTACTGTCTTGAAGGGTCAAATTGAGCTCCAAGTCGGGATAGGTTCCGCATGATCCAAAGTAGCACGAATTTGACGTTATATTCTGAACTTGTGGGTTATTTCATGCTCAACACATCTGCAGGCCTGTAAATCACTAAAATCATCTAAAAACATGTTAAATGGCTTTCATCGGATAGCTAAATGTAGGTCTTTAGGGGTAAAATATCATCATATTTCACTGCACATCAGGACATAAGGTGCAGGTTCCATTTTTGATTCTTGTTCATGTCCTAGTTGGACAGTTGAGGGAGACTCATCCTCGATTACTTTTTCTTTTCCCTTCTCTCTTCTTTGCTCTTTCTCTTTCTCTTTTCTTTTCCCTTCTCTCTTCTTTGCTCTTTCTCTTTCTCTTTTCTTTTCTCTTTCTCTGTTCTTTTCTCTGATTTGTTTTCTTTCTCTTTTGCTGCTTCTCTTGCTTCATCTTTTTCCTGATCAGATTCCACAGGCATTTCCACTTGATTATCAACTTCTCTTCCACTTCTCAAAGCTTGACTTTCAACCTGTTGACTATTCGATGGTCTGCATCGGTGGTGCTTGACCTCGAGGATTGTTGGGGTTGGCTAGGAGCCTACCTTCCTCTCGTTGACTCGGTGATTTGTCGATTGGTAGAATTGATCTATCATCATCTGTTGGAAAGCATGCATGCTTCGCATCACCTTTTCCTCCAAATCAGAATCTCTAGAAACGGTAGCCTGAGGTTGATTAAAATTCTGATTAAAATTCTAATTTTTTCGGTAATCGGAATTCGGATGATAATAAGGAGCTGGAAATTAGAATTCTGCTGGGTAGTGGGATTCTGTTGTGGGCGAAAATTTTGTTGTCCACCCATTGTGTTGGCTCTGTACTGCTGGTTTACCTGACCAGTTTGGTTCGAACCACCCCATCCTAAGTTGGGGTGATTTTTCCATTCCGGGTTATAGGTATTAGAGTATATGTTTCTACCCTGCCGTTGATAAGATTGAGTCAGATTCACCTCCTCTTGAGGAGTAGGTTCATCAGGGAATAATGACAAGGTAGTGGGGCACTCATTAGCCATGTGACCTGGGTGGTCACAAATTGAACACACAGTGGGGGTGACAGGAGCTTTAGCTTGCTTGGTCGCAGCTAACAACATATTCATTTGCTTGGACAACATATCAACCTTTGTCGATAGATCAGAGGTATTATTTTTGACATTATGCAATCCATCTCTTGTCAACACATGAGATTTAGATGCCAAATCCAAGTTAGTTCGCCCCAGAGTTTCACTTTGTATCGAAATTTGGTATAACTTCTCAAATAATGCCCACAATTCGCCTTCTTTGTGGCACATGATCCACCACACGATGCATCAACCATGCGTCTCTCTTCAGGAATCAGCCCATTATAAATACTTTGGACCTGTTGCCACCTTGGAACTTGATGATTTGGACAACTCTTAATCAATTCCTTAAAACGTTCCCAACATTCATGAAATGTTTCAGTAGGTTGTTGGGAAAAGAATTGAATCTTCTGACGCAACTCAATGGCTTTGGTCATGGGAAAATATTTTTAAGAAATCGGTGTAGCTCTGCCCAACTCTGAATAGATTGCGGTTCTAAGGAATAAAACCATGTTTTTGCCTTGTCCCTTAAAGAGAAAGGGAAGAGTCGGAGTTTAGCTATCTCATCAGTGACATTGTGGACTCTGAATATTTTGCATACCCCAGTGAATTCATTTAGATGAACGTGCGGATTTTCATTTACTAACCCATGGAAAATTGGTAGCATTTGGATCACGATTTGAATTCATAGTGGTTTCCTGGAATGGGATCATGCATTATACATTCCTGATCCTCGTAAAAACCAGGATCATTATAATATTCGAGTGTTCTAGGGCCCTCATTGTAATTGTTATTCCCATCATTTCCATTATTTTCATTATTGCCATTATTGATATTCTGGTTGTTCCCATTCATTTCTTGCCGTCACCATGGTATCGATAATGATAATCTTGATTCCTTTGAATTCTGCGATTCTCTCTACAAGATCGTTCGATCTCAAGATTAAATGGTAGCAGATGTGGGTGATGAGAACGAGTAAAGCTCATACACCACGCTCACAAACAAAGATTGATGAATCCACAACAAACTCAAAATATTCAGCTTCAATCGATTACAGCAAAGATTTTCAATCGATTGACACAAGCGCACAAATTTTTTTATTTATTATTATTTTTTTTTTTAAAATCCGAATTTCAAAAATTAAAATTCAAAATTCAAAAAAAATTAAAATTTTTTTTTTTTTTTTTTTATTATTATTATTTTTTTTTAATTTTTAAATCCGAATTTCAAAAATTAGAATTCAAAATTCAAATTTTTTTTTTTTTTTTTTTTAAATCCGAATTTCAAAAATTAAAATTAAAATTAAAAAATTAAATTTTAAACCTAATGGCAATCCTACAAAATCTTATCTAAAAGAGAAAAATAAGGGAAAAAAATAAAAGATTCCTAAATTTCCTAAGGAAGGTATCCTAAATTTATAAACTTCCTAAAAAATTAATAACTAACTTTAGAAAATCCTAGAATATCTAAAAGAGGAAAATAAAGAAAAAGAATCCTACTAAAATAAGAAGTCCTAAAAACCTAAACTTCCTAAAAGAGTCCTACACAAACTTACCTAAAAGGGAAAAATAAGGGAAAGAAGATTTTGTAAAGCAGAAATCCAAATATTAATTTTATTTTATTTATTTATTTATTTTAAAATCCGAATTTCAAAAATTAAAATTAAAAAAATTAAATTTTAAACCTAATGGCAATCCTACAAAATTTTATCTAAAAGAGAAAAATAAGGGAAAAAAAATAAAAGATTCCTAAATTTCCTAAGGAAGGTATCTTAAATTTATAAACTTCCTAAAAAATTAATAACTAATTTTAGAAAATCCTAGAATATCTAAAAGAGGAAAATAAGGAAAAAGAATCCTACTAAAATAAGAAGTCCTAAAAACCTAAACTTCCTAAAAGAGTCCTACACAAACTAAAATAAAAAGCCTAAAAATCTCAACTTCCTAAAAGACTCCTAAAAAAATTACTTACCTAAGAGAGAAAAATAAGGGAAAGAAGAATTTGCAAAACAAAAATCCAAAAATTGATTTTTTTTTTTATTTTTTTTTTAATCAAAACACAAAAATCCCAACCGAATTAATCAAAATTTCGCCGATCTCCCCAGCAACGGCGCCAAAAACTTGGTGTATTTTAAGTGTATACCCTTGCAAGTGCACAAGATCTATTGCAGTATGGCAAGAACAAAGGTGTCGAACCCACAGGGAAATCTGAATTTTTAATTAATTTTTTCAGAGATTTAAAAGCATCCCCAAGGAAGTACCAAGGGGCAGATTCGATTTACCAAAAATTTATCACTTTTTCCTAAATGCAGAAAAATAAATTAATCTAAATAACTAATTACCGATGGATCTAAGAACAATATTTAAATAAGATCAAGAAATATGCTACCCCAAATTTGTACCCCCCTTTTATTAAAGAATCATTCACACCATCACCATCATTCATTCATAAAAATGATTTGAAATAAAGTATGATCATCAATCCGGCATACCCTATCTAAAAACAATGACTCAGCCTATCATTACGGAATGAGTCATGTAAGAAGCATAGCGTATCTCGTGATGTGTAGATCAAAACAATAAAAATATTATACTATGGTATTAATCATAAATATGGGTACTTATCTGGGGATCGCATCTTTCCCGATCTACTGATTTAGCCGCTCATCTTTGGTGTATGATCTTCTTGTTCATTCAAAGTCATTCCTCTTTTTATTTCTTCCAAAAAATCTTTGGTTATAATGTCTTTTCCTAAATACAATCTATGAATGTAAAAGAAAGACAGTGCAAATCCTAAGTACAATCTACCCAAATCAATCCCTAGAAGGAGAAAAGAAGAACTCTTGAAAAGATGCTCAGAGGAGTCTAAAACCAAAAATAATAATGAATAAACAATCCTCTAAAAAAAACTCTCTAAAAAATCTCTAATTATTTCCTCTAATTCCTCCCTCTAATTCCTATCTCTAATTCTTGTCTAATTTCCTTTCTTTAATTCCCCTTTTTCGAAGTGTTTGATCCGCTTTAAATAGAGCCGAAGTTTCCCAGCCACAAAGGTGTTCCAACTCGAAAATTTAGGGTCGATTAATTAACCCAATAGGGTCGATGCATCGACCTCCCAGATTTTCGTGAATTCCCGCCGAACTTTACATCAGATACTGCTTCAGTATTTTGGTCATAACTTTTTGTCCCGAACTCGGATTGAGGCTATTCTTGATCCGTTGGAAAGCTGATAGAAAGATATACAACGTTTGTGTTTTAACAATTTCATAATTCGACCGTCTTGAATGTCCAAATTGAGCTACAAGTCACACCAAGTTCTCGATGACCCAAAGTTACAGTGTTTTGACATTATTTTCAGAATTCTTGGGCTGTTTTCTGCACTTGGCTTGTATTTACCTGAAACACTTTAAATCTAATAATTCTTATCAGATAGCCTTCATCGGATAGCTAAATATAGGTATCTAGGGGTGAAATATCATCATATTTCACTACTCATCAATGACGTACCTAAATTATTAATAATATCAAATAGGCATACAAAGTACACTTAGGCCTCGTTCAGGTGTTTCCTGATTTTTCTCAGAAAAGCTCAGATTCTTGGACACTCATATTCCTGACAGATTCTTAGCAAACTCAGATTCTTGATTTTCTCATATGCACTCTTCAGTTACTCAGATTCCTTACAGATTCTTATAAAACTTAGAATCTTTTGTTTTTAAGTTCCTCTCAGAAAATCCTCAGAATCGATTCAATCAATAGTTATACTATGACCATGAAAACGTGATCTAATCATCGGTTTATGTGCCGTACTCGGATTTCTCTCAAAATTTATGGGCAACCAATCGAGACGGAGATTTTTTCGAATCTAATTTAAGTCGGTTGCTTATATATATATATATATATATATAGAGAGAGAGAGAGAGAGAGAGAGAGAGTACCTTTAAATCCACCCAACAAATCTTTGAATTCACCCATGCTGAAACAGATTGACTGAATTGAATCGAATGATGGAAATCATTTATCCTCCCAATCTTTCACACGATGGATCCTGAGATTATCGGCATACTATCATACGGCTAGTGTTTTATTTCACGCGGCACGCATCTCAGAAAAGTAACCTTAACATCACGTGCACACTTAAAATTGATTTTAAGGTCACTTTTATGGGTGTGTACCACATGAAATAAAAAATCGACCGTATGATGGTACACTCATAATCTAAAGATCGATTGCATGAAATATTGGGACGATAAGCAATCTCCATCATATGATTCAATGCAGTCGATGTGTTTCCACGTGGGTGAACTCAAAGGTTTGGTCGGTGGTTTAAAGGTACTCTAATATATATATATTCAAGTGGGAGCCATTACATGCACACGCTTTTTAAGTGATTGCACCGCAGTTAAAGAACTTTATATTTTAGGGAGATGTGACATGTGAAAACGCAATCTTGGCCGTCTGATTTAAAGTTCATGATCTATAGATCCTTAGTTGATAAGATTGGAGCAAAACACGATATTTATCACATGTTCTATTGTTGTCAACCGCTAACCCAAATAATAACCTTTGACTATATTTAATCACATGATGAAGATTATATTTCATGCCAATCTTATCCACTAAGGATCTATAAATCATGAAATTTAAATCAGACGACCCAGATTGCATAACATATCACATACTGTTTGGACAAGAACCATTGACTGATCTGACTCAGATGTTGGAGATTGTTTATTGTTCCAATATGAATCTGACGATGGAAATGATTTATCCTCCCAGTCTTTCACAAGATGGATCTTGCGATTATCGGCGTACCATCAGACGGCCAGTGTTTTATTTCATGCTGCACGCATCTCAGAAAAGTGACCATAACATCATGTGCACGCTTAAAATTAATTTTAAGGTCCCTTTTAAGGGTGTGTACCACATGAAATAAAAAATAGACCGTCTGATGGTACACCCATGATCTAAAGATCGATCGCGTGAAATATTGGGACGATAAACAATCTCCATCATCCGATTCAATGCAGTCAATGTGTTTCCACGTGGGTGAACCCAAAGACTTGGTGGGTGGATTTAAAAGTACTCTAATATATATATATATATATATATATATATATATATATATATATATATATATATATATATATATATATATATAAAACAACACAGCAGCTTCATATCAAAAAAAAAAAAAAACAGCAGCTTTTATATATATAATAACACGGCAGCTATATATATATAACACCAGTATAAAGAAACACAACAGCTACATTTGGTGTCCCTCCTCCGCACGATACAAAAGAAGCTTCAAAGGTGTTTCTCCTGCGCAAAGCCTTGCCGACGGTGACAAAAAATCCTAATGGGGTAAGCGTCACAAAAGTGACGGTCCAACAGGCCGGCCAAAAGCCTCGACGATAGGAATTGTCCGGTACCGGTCCGGTGGCCGTCCGGTGAGCAAAACACACATACCGGCAATATGGTTCCTCCAATTTTTTCTCACCGTCATCTTCCCTCTGATTTTTCTGCAGTTTTTTTTATTTTTATTTTTGGGTTTTAAGCATTTGAATAAATGGGATCTGATGTATAAAAGACAGGCGTCTTTAGAATCAATGTTGTTGCTATGGATGGTTGGGGAAGATGATGCACACATAGCTGTTGCCATGGATGGTTGGGGAAGACGATGCACCTACCTGTTGCCATGGATGGTTGGAGAAGACGATCCACACATACCTCATGACCGTTGACTGTTGAGATTTGAATCGACTGCATATATTGGGAGAAGTATACTTAACCGGCCAAAATCTGAGCTCAGAATCTGAGCTAATCCGAGAGGCTTGCTCGGATGATCAAACGTCTTTGTCACTCGGAAAAAGCTCCGATTCCCACTTCCCAAAAAAAACTTCCGAACATGGGCTTCTCTCAGATTTTGGGTATTTGTCTAGAATCTGAGCAGATTCTGAACAAAAAAAACTCCCGAACGAGCCCTTAGGGTACGTTTGATGGCGCGTATTCAGCCATCACGATTAACCCCCTAAGCGCGCTATCATTAGTATTGGTAATACAGCTATATGGTCAACAAAGTAAACTTTCAAATGATTGTTTGATTCAACCAACTTGTAGCTGCGATACATTACTAACATGCCATATGGTTGTTTTATAGCAGTTGTTGTTTTCTTGTAAGTATTATTAGTTAAGTGAAGGTAGCGGAACCGTCCAAATCGTGGATGCCATCCGAGACCGCTAGCTTCTCCAATTTACCTTAAAATTTGAAAGGTTTCAATCCATATGGGGCTAAACATTTGTAACCATTTTTTTTTTAATGAACACAATTGATTGTATGGTGTTTGACCAACTTTGGGTTTATACTTATTTCTCACTACTGGTAAACCATCTAATTTGTGACTGCAATCAGGGGTTGTGTGATTGTCCAAATTACGCAAAATTTTGAGAGATCACAATCCAAAGTGGGCTAAAAAAGTAACAATTTCTTTTTATGTGCGAATAAGTGATCACACAGTTTTGTCGTTTCGATTTGATATCTATTTTCATTTGGGTATCTCTGTTTGTACCTAAGTTCCAGAACCCTTTAAAACCTTTGATTGCTTCAAATAAGATAATGAGACACTGTTTCACCCCGATCTTCCACACAATAGATTTTGAGATCATGGCGCACCTATCAGACGGTCAGTTTTTTATTCCATGTGTCAGATCCCCAAAAAATGGTCCTTGGATCATATTGCATAGATCATGTTGAAATGTGAATTTTGGGCCATGTTTTCAAATAGAGGTACCCTTTCAATTATACTATCAAATGTATCAACCCATTTCAATCGAAAATAATCTCAAGAAGTTCGAATCACTTAAAATTTAACACAAAAAAGCAGTTGGTACCACTTTCCAAATAGATTACTTGAGCTGAATATAACCTGTTTATATTTATATTTCGAATTATAAACTAGATTTTCAAACAACACCCAATTCAATTTATATATGTGGTTCAAAGTACACAATCACTGACATCACCAATATTCAGCTCGGATAACATATTTCTAACATAATGATATTTCTGACATAATGATACTAGGGGAGAAAAAATACCCAGCACATCAAGATTTGAAGGAGTAAATTGTACATTACGCGAGCCGCATATAACGGCCCACTACTTACACATACCACAAAAAAATAACAATATAATTGTCCCAGCTAAATGCTCAAATCAAAGCGACTAATTGTCACTTGCATGCATCCTCACCAACCTCCTTACTCTCGTTTGCACTGTCAAAAGAGGGTGTTGCAGTCCTCCTTGTATCTACAGCATCACATACAAGCCCAAATTTCTTTTCCTTCATAAGAAGGAAACTCAACATATCCTTATTTTTCTCTGGTTTGTGATTTCCAAATTGCAGCTGGCGCTTGGCGGGTTTGTTAGAGGGGGGCGAGGCCGTGGCTGGGGCACTGCTTCGTCGTCTGAAGAGAGGAGGGTGAGGGGACTTTTGTAAGAAGTATCGTCAATATGGCGACGAAGACCTCGGACAGGGTTGAGAGGATTCTGGTCGGCCCCAGAAACAAGTCCCAAAGGAGATGCTAAGGTTGCAAAATTTGTTTGTGCTGCCCCACATGGCACATTCCTCTTTGGAGAAGTTGAAGATCCTGCATCGCTAATCTAAGACATTGTTGCTTAAGAAAAGAAAAAAAAAAAAAAGTAAACTATAGAGCACTATTAAGAAGAGAAATTTTAGACCCATATGAATTCATAGATTGCAATAGCATAAAAAATCATATGTATATTTGAATATACTTTGTGCATGATAGTAAACATTTAAATAATAAAAATACAAGAAAATAGCATTAATAAAGAACCATTATTAATGCTCACTTGAACGTAAACAAAGCAAGCATAAAGGAGAACCCCCTGCAGTCACTAAAAAACAACAATCTAAATAAGGCAAAGTACCAATATTAATTTGGAGCTTAAATGGAAATAAGAAACTATAAAAAATGAACTCACAATCATATTCCACCTATTATATATATATATATATATATATATATATATATATATATATATATATATATATAGGTCCAAAAGGTTAGCAGAATTGTGCAAAAAACACTAGTCAAATATTACATCAACTCATTATAAATTTGCTCCATCCCACATACGGGAGGCAATATCATCTCAATATTGACGCATCTGCTCACGTTGGTGTCTCATTTGTGATGCACGAATATCCGCATTACTAACGTATTCAGACCCTTCCTCATCTGGTGGAAGTACTCTCTCCTTGCGCCATTATATAAACACCGGGTCATTGTCCCAATAACCCATGATGAAATTGTGCAAAACACAACATGCATATACAATATTGATTTGTGTTTTTAGTGGATACCATACTGGAACTGTAAGGATGGTCCAACATTGTTTTAAGACCCCAAATGCTTGTTCAACTACATTGCGTAATTGGTTGTGCCTCTTGTTGAATAGCTCTTTTGGCTGTCTTGGAGGATTCGAACTATTGAACTCTATCAAGTGGTATCGGGTGCCATGATATGGGCAAGAAAACCTTGCATATTTGCGTATCCTCCATCAGCTAGGTAATATTTCGATGGTGGCACGTGCAACCTACTGTGAGGTCTATTTAGTACAGCCTTTAGAACCCTAGAGTCAGCAGTGGATCCCTCCCATCTCGCAAGCACGTACTGGAATCACATATCAAACAAGACAATCGCAAGTACATTTTGGGTTGCTCTAGACCTACGATTAAAATAGCGAGGCTTGTCATGCAACGGTACCCAAATTGGTATATCGGTCCCATCAATCGCTCCAACAGCACCCTTTAAAAAAAAAGATGAAACTGTATATGTTGTCACATGAATAAAACATTGGAGTAAAGGCTTATTGTGGAGGGTATATATTTAGGGGTACCTTGATCCAAGGATAAAATCGGTGATTGCTCATTATTTGGAGAGGCACATCCGTTGTGGCAGGTAGTATGAGATCGCTATTGAGGCTCAACAAGGCATCTAACACCATATTAAAATGCATACTTACTGTTTATCCATAATGTTGGAATCGATTTTTCATAATCTGGTTCCGTTCGTTATGAGACAATATTAACAAGCAAATTGCAAGTTGCTCTTCAACAAAGATCTCTCTTGCGTCTCGAAATAAACGCCTCTCCTTTAACGTATCACAAAGAAAATAAAACACAACAGGTTTCATTCAAAATAAGTTGTATGCAGTTTGGGGATGTCCATTTAGAGTTTCCTCTGTGTACATGCGACCCGTGAGGGCCGATATATGTTGTCGTCGCCTACGAATCATAATATAGTAAACACAAGCAGCTAATATGATCACCCCTGATGAGTAGTGAAATATGATAATATTTCACTCCTAAAGACCTACATTTAGTTATCCGATGAAAGCAATCTGATGAGATTTGTAAAGTTTTATGAGTTTCATATAAATTTGGTCACTAAATGCATTAAGGAGCATAAAAGAATGCAAAGTCAACAAGCACCGAAACAGTAAAGCAAAGAACATACTGAACCTCGGATTATTTGGTTATGTTGATCAATCGACCCACTTAGGTCGATGCATCGACATAACAAATAGGATTTAAGTTTAAAATTTAAATTTTAATTTGGTTGATTGATCGACCACTTAAGTAGATCAATTGACTAATTTCAAAATTTGAATTTCGAAACAGAAAGATATTTAAAGAAAAATATGAGGATTCGAGGGAATCTTCTCCGTTTTGCATAGCTGCTTTTGGGCTTTTAAGTTTTCTAGGGCAATCAGTCCTGGTGGTTCCAATTTTTTTTTCTCTTATTCATTTTCCTTTAACTTAAATATTTAGAGGAGTTTTCATTTATGCACTTATAAAGAAGGATTATACCATATTTGGATTAAAACTTTTTGTGGATTTTGTTGAAGCTCTTTACGATATTTTAATGTCATTTTTAATTTCTGTCTTTATTTTGTCATTTATTTTTGTCATGTGTGGTTAGTTTCATTGGGGATATGGATCTAATGAACTCCATCCGAGGTGTTCATTCATAATAATACAAATCTACAGGTTGAGATGTGAAATTGTTTAATGTTATTATCGATATAGATATAATTCGATTATAATTTGATATCTAGGAGCTAATCATGTCCTATGATTTCAGATCTGCAATGGTGATTCTAATCTAATTACAGCCTTCTCTGGGTTAAGTTCTACCATTATCTGAGGTGTGAGTGTTAATCATACACTCATGGGATGTTAATCATACATCTCTGTGATCTTAGATCGGTAGTGTAGACTTTACCCCAGGAGTAAGTTCCAATTACCATCCGAGGAGTGAGTGTTAATCATACACTTATGGGATGTTAATCATACATCTCCTTGATCTTAGATTGATAGTATAAAATTTACCTAGAGATTGGGTTCTGAATACTATCTGAGGTGTGAGTATTAATCATACACTCATGGGATGTTAATCATACATCTCCGTGATCTTAGATCAGTAATTTAGAACTCATATATGTTTGGGTCCCGTGCTTGTACATAGACATCTTTTATGAATCTCGTATCTTAATTATAGATTTATATTTCATGAACGATGAACCTACGATGGGAGGATTTGGTATCCCAATCCTTATCTTTCAGTATCTGTTTAAATTCCCAATTTTTTTTTGTTAGTATTTATCTCATCCACCAAACTCTCAGAATCTTTAAACTAGTTAAATATGTGCTAGATCTGTGATAATTTCTTTATTAATTATTGTTTCTTCTTTTAAATGTTCTGACTAATCCTCGTGATATCGATCTTATACTCTGTACCCACTGACTACATCACGATTCGTGCACTTGCGAGTAAAATAAGATAATTTTCACAATAAGTTTTTGGCGCCGCTGTCGGGGATTGGGCGTAGAAAATTCACAATTTTTTAGTAAATAGGAAATTAATTTTTAGAATTTCTCTAGGTTTAAATCAGTATTTTTATTAAAAAAAAAAATTTGAAAAATTAAAAAAATATTGAGATTGATCAATCGAGCCAACCACTCAATCAATCGACTCCTAAAAACTTTGCACTCTTTCTCTCTCCTGCGTAATCCGAATTTTTAGAATTCCAAATTTCAAAATTTTTGAATTTCTAAATTCGAAATATATATATATATATATAAATTAATTAAATTTCTCGATCGATCGACATAAACCCTCGATCAATCAAAGATTGTTCTCGATCGATTGATCGACCTAGACCCTCGATCAATCGAACATAAAAAATTAAAAAAACAAAAAAAAAATTGAATCTGTGTAGCTTGTGTATGCACATGAGGTCTTCTAAAGAGAACTCTTTAGAACCTTTCAATTTTGAGATCGAGCGAACTTGTCGTTCAAATCGAAAATAAATTAGAGTAGGACGAGAAGCCCAAATTGAAACATTAATTCAATTCGAGATGAATGCAAATGGGTGTAAAAATTACCCACCTGAAAATAAGGAATAACCAACTCTGAGAGAATTGTTTGCTCCTATAACTACAAACACCCATTCTTGCATCACATACCCTGCCACACCTAGTGACAAATTTGAGATCCGTATAAATGTGATTCAAATCCTTCCCATTTTTTATGGCATGAATAGAGAAGACCCGTACCAACACATCAAAGACTTTGTTGAAGTCTATTCTTCAATGTATCATAACTTCAGTGAGGAATCCGTGAGATTACGTCTGTTTCCTTTCTTTATAAAGGATAACGCCAAAGCCTGGTTAAATTCATTACCAGCTAGATCTAGAACCACCTGGGATCAGATGGTTAAGAAATTTTTGTCAAAATCTTTTCTCATGCCCAAGACTAATGTCTTAAGACGTGAAATCACTGATTTTACATAGGAAGATGATGAGAGATTTTATGAAGCTTGGGATAGGTTCATGGATATATTATTGAAGTGTCTACATCATGGATTCTCAAAATAGAGATTGATCCAATATTTTTACAACGAACTGGATATCCATGTTCATATTGTGCAAGTCTAATGCACACATCTAATAGTTGCCCCTCAATGCCGAATTACTCAGAAGACCCTTGCGAGCAATTGAACGCATTGAACACCTGTGGTCGAAATCAGATAAATGTCTTCAATGAAAATAACCCAAATAGTTTGTAATATCATCAAAATTTCTCATTGATGCAAGGAAATCAAAAACCTTAAGCTAAAGGATGAGGGATAAATTTTTATTCAAATTAAAATTTCAACCAAAGACCACAATAACAGTTTGGTCAAGGGCAATTCCAACAGCAGAACTATGGGGGTGGAAACCAATTTCACCAAAATCAAAGCCAAAATGTGCAATCCAGGCAAGCCAACCAGATTTATCAATTCACACAACCAATGTTGGGATATCAGAACCAACCCGTACAGCAACTCGTGAGTCAATCTAGTTTTACGCAAAATTTTCCACCGCCTAGATTCAATAATCAACAAGAAAACATTGCGTCACGTCATCCTAAGAACCAATATCCTCAGAATGAGGATATGTAGAAGTTCATCCAATTAAATACTTCTTTGATATCAAGGATATAAACTTAAATTGGTCAATTTTCAATACTCTTATGTGAAAGAGAAAATTGATCATTTCCCAATCAGCCAATTCCAAACCCAAGAGGACAGATGGTTGTCGAGCAATTCTCGACCTCATCACATGAAGAAAATCAGTAACAAATTAAAGCAATCACAACGTTGAGATCTGAAAAGAAGGTTAATAACAAAGTGAAAATGTCAGAAGAAGATAAGTTTGAACTTGAGGATAAAATTGAGATGAATGAGGAAGTCGAAGAAGAGGAGAAACAAGAGAAAGAGATTAAAGAAAAGAATGAGAGAGAAAAAAGTTTCGTGTCCAAAGCCTCATATCTTCAAAGGCTAATAGGACCAAAGAAAAATCACGATCAGAAAGGGGTCATTAAAATATTCAAGTAGTTAAAGATAAATATCCCCTTCTTAGATGTCATGCAGCAAGTGCCGACATACGTAAAATTTTTGAAGGACTTAATCACAATCAAACGGAAGATTAATGTCCCGAAGAAAGCTTTCTTAGCAGAACAGATAAGTTTAGTATTACAAGTGAGACTTCTGATTAAATATAAGGACCCTGGTTATCCTACAATTTCAATCATTATAGGAGAGAATCGCATTGATCAAGCACTTTTAGACCTTGGATCAAGTATTAATCAATTAGTGTACTCTGTTTTCAAGAAACTCGAGCTAAGCAAACTAAAGCCTACAACAATAACCCTTCAGCTTGCCGATAGAACAATCAAAATTCCCAGGGAAATAGTAGAGGATGTCCTTATTAAGGTAGATACTTTCTACTTTCCAGTGAATTTCATTGTCTTAGATATCGAACCTATTCTCAAACTGAGAAATAATGTCCCGATAATCCTAGGAAGACCTTTTCTAGCAACATCGAATGTATTAATTAATAATCGAAATGGGATAAGGAATTTGCCATTCAAAAATATGACCGTGGAACTCAATATCTTTCACATTGCAAGGCAATCTATTGAAGATGAGGAACATGCACAACTATGCATGATTGATAGTATTGTGGAAAATACATTCTTTGCTTTGGAATATGAGGATCCTTTGGAGGCCTGCTTAGCCCATTTTGGTAAAGACTTCGATGTTAATCATGTGATCCATAAAGTTAATGAGATGCTAAATTCGACACCACTCTTGAGAGACAATGAATGACAACTGAAAGGTGAGGTCAAGGAAGAAGAATATAAAGAAGAATCAAGAGAAGAGGAGAAATCAAAGCTGGAACTGAAATCTCTCCCTGTCGATTTGAAATATACATACTTAGGAAAAAATAAAACCGATCCAGTGATTATTTCAGCAAAATTGAATGACGATCAAGAGGAACAACTCATTGAAGTACTTCAAGACCACAAAAGTACAATCGGATGGTCCATCAAGGACATTAAGGGGATTAGCCCAACAGTGTATATGCATCGAATTCATTTAGAAGAGAGCGTTAAACCCTCCAGAGAACCACAACACAGACTAAATCCAATAATACAGGACGTTATGAGAAAGGAGGTCATTAAATTGCTAGATTCCAGGATTATATACCCTATTTCTGATAGCAACTGGGTTAGCCCGACACAAGTGGTTTCCAAAAAGTTTAGAGTAACTGTGGTGAAGAATGAAGAGAATGAACTAATATCAATAAAAGTTCAAACTGACTGGAGAGTGTGCATTGACTATAGGAAGTTGAATTCAATGACAATGAATGATCACTTCCCCCTTCCGTTTATTGATCAAATGCTCGAAAGACTGGCAGGACATCAGTATTACTGTTTCCTTGATGGCTATTCTGGATATAATCAGATAATCATAGCTCCATTAAATCAGGAAAAAATGACATTCACATGTCCATTTGGAACGTTCTCCTATCAGCGAATGTCATTTGGGCTCTGTAACGCTCCAGTCACCTTTCAAGGATATATGCTGAGTATATTTTCAGACATAGTAGAGAGATTTCTGGAAGTCTTCATAGATGACTTTTCAATTTACAGGGACAATTTTAATAACTGTCTGCAAAACCTATCTTTAATTCTTGAACGATGTCAGGAAAAGAATCTTATTTTAAATTGAAAAAAATGTCATTTCATGGTACAAAGTGGCATAGTCCTTGGACACATAATTTCATCCAGGGGCATTGAGGAGGATAAGGCGAAAGTAGATTTGATTTCAAATCTTCTACCACCAAAAACAGTCAGGGAGATTAGATCTTTCCTTGGGCATGCCGATTTTTACCGACGATTTATAAATGATTTCAGTAAGATTGTAAAGCCTCTATGTAGCTTACTCGGCAAAGATGTCTCATTCCTCTTTGATGAGAAGTGTCTGAAAGCTTTCAAGGTAATCAAAGTTGAACTTGTTCAAGCTCTAATAATCCAATCTCCGGATTAGAATTTACCATTTGAGCTAATGTGTGACGCATCTGATTATGCAGTAGGAGCAATATTGGGATAAAGGGTGGAGAAAATATCGCACGTAATTTACTATGCAAGTCGCACACTGAATGATGCATAGTTGAATTATTCCATCACAGAAAAGGAACTCCTAGCAGTAGTCTTCGCGCTAGATAAATTTTGATCCTATTTGTTGGGATCAAAGATTATGATGTTTACTGATCATACAGCTCTTCGCTATCTCTTTGTGAAGAAAGATGCTAAAGCTTATCTGATCAGGTGGATTTTACTTTGGCAAGAGTTCGATCTGGAAATTAAAGATAAAAAGGGAGCTAAAAATGTGGTGGTTGGTTATTTATCTCGAATTATTATCGTAAAATCTGACGATTTGATCCCGATTTTAGAAAATTTTCCCGATGAACAATTGTTCGCCATTGAACATTCACCACGATATGCGGACCTAATTAACTATTTGGTGACGGATCAAATACCATGGCACTGAAATAAGAATGAGAAAATTATTTTTCTAGCACGAGCGAAGCACTATTTTTTAAAGGATCCATACTTGTTCAAATATTGTGTCGATCAAATCATCAGAAGGTACATTCCAGAATCTGAGCAGTCAAAAATTATTTCATTCTGTCATGAGTTGTTTTGTGGAGGACACTTCAGCTCATGAAAGACTGCTACTAAGGTCCTCCAATGTGGATTCTATTGGCCGATAATTCTCAAAGATTGTCACCAACACTGCATATCAAGTCATAACTGTCAAATGTTAGGAAGGATTTCAAAGATAAATATGATGCGCTTCAACCCAATTCTTGAAGTTGGGGTGTTTGATATATGGGGAATAAATTTCATTGGTCCATTCTTGAATTCTTTTGGAAATCTATACATCGTCGTTGCAGTGGATTATGTTTCAAAATGGGTTGAGACAATGGCCTGCAAGATGAACTACCATAAGGTGGTTATTAAATTTCTTAAGAATGAGGTATTCCCGAGATTTGGTATTCCACGCGCTATCATTAGCGATGGTGAAAAATATTTTTGTAACAAAATTTTCACTCAATTAATGAAATAGTATGGTATCACACATAAAGTGACTACACCATATCATCCTCAAATGAGTGGACAAGTTGAAGTTTTGAATTGGGAAATAAAATGCATTTTAGAGAAAATAATGAAGCCTAACCGTAAAGATTGGTCGTTAAAATTGAACGACGCACTATGGACTTATCGGGCAGCATTCAAGGCTCCCATTAGAATGTCCCCATATAGGATTGTCTTTGGTAAAGGTTGCCCTACCTGTTGAGTTAGAACACCAGGCTTATTGGGCTATTAAGTCACTGAACTTCGGTTTACAAAAGGCTGGTGAGAAGCGAAGCTTGGAGATTGCCAAGTTGGAAGAAGTAAGAGCCGATGCATACGACTGTGCAAAATCGTACAAGGACCGCATGAAGTGTATCCATGATCAGTCCATCTTAAGAAAATTATTTACTGTGGGCCAGAGGGTGTTGTTGTACAACTCAAGCCTTTATTTATTTCCGGGAAATCTTGAAACCCGATGGAACAATCCATTCCAGGTCAATCGAATATTTTCAAATGGGCTAATTGAACTCTGTAATAATCAAAATGGGAATAAATTTCGAGTCAATGGGCAATGGGTAAAACCGTTTTTAGAAAATGTCATTGAAAATTTTGATGAAATTGTCATAAGTAATCCCGATCAATCGGGATGAAATTAAAGAGTTTGGAATGTCGGGCTAGCGATACTAAATTTAGTGCTTCTTGGGAGACAATCCAAGTTTGATCAATTGATGTGTTAACTCGATTAATCGATTTTTATGCTTCGCACGTTCCCGAGGTGACTTAATTGTCATGTCTTTTCGTTTAATTGATTGCCTGCATGCGCTATCCTCGATCAATCGACGAATCTGGTCGATTGATCGACTTTGTAAAAAATAAATTCACGCCTGTGGTCGTTCCGTTCCAACGCCTGGTAAAGCACTGCATGTCAGTATCGATTGATCGACATCCAAGGTCGATGCATCGACATTATTTAAAACGCGTGCAGCCTTTACGTCGCGTCTTTTCAATGTCAAGGTCGATTAATCGAGCCATATGCCTCAATTGATCTAGTGAAGCAATGTGACCGAAGTGAAGAAGTGCTTCCATGCCTATTTAAGGACCAAACGTCCTTTCTATTCTTCATTCTCTCCTACATTCCTAATCCTCTCCGAAGTTCTCTGACCTTATTCTGATATTCTCTGCAATGGCGTCGTCTTCATCTGCACGACTTCCTCCTCGACCACAAGGAATCTTCCGAGAACGACCCAAAGGTCATTTTTCAATGAAAGAAATTTCATCGGAGTATGTTTACGATATGCCTGCGTTTCAAGCGATGTCTGAGTGCGCAGTGCCTCTAACATACATCGCCGCTCTCAACATCCATTTCTTAATGGCGCCACCAACAATCAACATTTCAGAGCGTATGGTCCGCTTGTTCTATCAGAACATGGAGTGGAAAAATGCATCGATCAAGGCTAATGATGATGCCCATTTCACCGTCTTCATTGACGGTTGGGAAAGGAAGAATTATCCGACTACGATCGCAAATGTTTTAATATTCTTACTGAATGTCCACAGAATCACCAACTTGGGGAAGAACTCGACGTCGACCAAAGGCCGATGATTGATGATATGTGCAATGGCATTTATGCATCAGGAAATGCTACTAAACGATCGGCTCTTCCACGCGACATGTTATTATGGGATATCGTCGTTTCCTGTAGTCTTTGCCCACGAGGTCATGTGTTAGAACGAACTGGACCTTGGGTGAAGGCTTTGTATGGTGGTTATATAAATTCGTGGCTCAATATTCCGTGGTTTTTGCATGATTCGATGTGGCGATGCCACGATGAAATTGTCAACCCTCCCTCTGGAGATGTCGCACTTATTTACTTCCCCCATCTGGTAATGCAACTTCTACATCACCTAGGTTTTTCTTTTTATCTGGATGATAATATTGGAGACCTTTAGTTTTACCGTTATGGGTCATCACAGTGGAATAGGAGTATGCGTCTTTTGAGAAATCCTCGGAAAGCCGGCAATGTTGCCGCCCAACCTCCTCCTGCACAGCCTGCACGCTAGCACCGTCATGTGCATCAAGAAGAAGCAGTCGTCGAGCCCGAACAACCCCGCAATGAGAGAGTATCCCTCGAGGTCATGCAAGCTCATATCAACTCCTTGATCGACGAACAACAGCGGCAGAATAATCAAAATCTTCGTCGCAGTCGCTATGTTCGGTCCTTCATGCATCAAATGGGACATCGATTGTGGCCTGATCGCTATGACGAAAGGAGGGCTTGTGCAAGGCAAACAGAAAAAGAAGAAGATGATTAGAATTATGATTTATTTTCACATTGTTTATTTCAGTTTTTAGTTTTTAGAATGTTAAATTTTTAAGTTTGATTAGGCTTAGTATTTCTAATTTGAGTTTGTGTAGGATTAGGAACTTTGAATGTAATAGAATTAAAAATTATTTTAATGAAAAATTTCCATTTTCTGGCAATTCTGTGACAATTTCTAATAGTCGATTAGTCGAGCAAATATCTCAATTAATCGACATTCAGTTAAAAAAAAAACAAGTATCTCTGTTCGGATACACCCTCAATTAATCGAGAGTATATAAAGTCAAGCAAGTTGACTTACATTGTCGATTGATCGACCAACCTTTGTCGATCAATCGACTGAGCAATTTTCAAAAAAATATATATGAGAAAATATTTTTTTTTTTTTTAAAGAAAAAGAAAAATTCGTCAAAAATCTTTTAAATTTAGCAGTTTAGTATTTTAAGACTCTTCTTTCTCCTTAGTAGGACTCTTTTAGATAATTTACAACTCCTTTTCTATTTATTTCAAATACCCAGAGGGTTTTTCCAATTTTGTCATCATAAATTAATCCTCTTAACTCTATCAAACATTGATGACCGGAAGAACTTTTCGTATTCGTGCGACCATAAAAAAGATGGAGGAAACTGCAAGAAAAAGGATAAAGCACAATGGAACATCGGTTCTAATGGATCTCACTAACATTGATGTGGTAGACCTTGATCCCGTGTCTCTTCCAATATGGGAAGAATTAGTGAGAAAGAGGACCAATTGATCAGCCAAGCCCATGCCAATTATATCAGATGATTTCGAGATGATTGATCTGGACCCACCCTCCCCAATAGCCAAATCACTATCGCACATCACTTCTTCTTCATCATTACCAACACCACCACCACCAATTCCAAGCCGTAATCCATTTGCGGCATTCATTCCAAGATCAATCCCGAGAACGATTATTGATCTCATCCCTTCTGAAACTTAGGCAAAGTTATATCCGGTACCTCCACTTCAGGATCTGACCATCAGTAGCATGATCAACCCATCAACCCCGCCTCCCCCTAATGTGACTTCGGATTCCACGAATCCTGGCCGTATCACCGAAGCGATGTGAAATTTCGCTTTTCCAAAACCGAAGCCAAGATCGGAAAATGATGCTAATGTTTAAAGAAGATGTTGAAAAAAATTTAGGATTTTTAGGATGTTTTAGGATTTATTTTAGGATTTTTGTTAGTTTTGAATAATTTTTGTTTTTAGGTAGATTTAGTTCTTAATAATTTTTGTTTTCTAATAAGTGTAAATAGCACATTTCAATTAATAAATTTTTCTTTGTTTTCAATGATGCTTTTCACTTCCTCTTTGCCTCTTGGTCTGTGCGAAATTTGATGCAGGTTTGGGGGTGCACCTCAATTTTGGTCCAATGGGGGCATTGCACATGTTAGTTTTGGGGGTGATAAATGCCTTATTTTTATTATTTTTAAAACAAAAATAAAAATAAAAAATAATAATTTCGGATTTAGTCGATCAATCGAACTATGTATCTCAATCGATCGACTATGCACTTTGAAGTAGATTTCAGATTTTTCAAAGATTCTTCTAATTGATCTATGGAATTGTGCGTTGATAAATTACGCAATCTCATATTAAGAATATTAACTGTCATAGTTGATCATTGCTATTAGGAGAGGAAAATCTAATGTGGGGATTGGCATGAAAATTTAAACCCACCTCTAGAAGTTATGGTGTTTAATTCAGTTCGAAAATTTGAAAATCAGGGAAATCTATCTGAAATTGTGAACTGAAGGATCTTAGTGGAGATTATACCCAGTGAGCTTTAGAGCCAATTTCATTACTTTGATGAGTGCTTAAATAAATTCAGAGCTATCTTTGAGTACGATTTGTCTTTGCATGATCTCATACATTTCATTTTGAATTGTAATTTTGCATGACATTATGATGCTTATTAATGTGCTAAAACGTATTGTATGTCTACTCAAAACAAATAGGCAAGGTCACCATATTTTGAGGACATGATTGAAGGCCACCTTCAACTCGTTTGTGCTTAAAATATCTTACCTCATATAAATTTGTCCTTCTAGTACCCCTTTGAGACTATTGAAAAATTTGTCTTTATACATTCTTTGATAAGCCACGTCAACATTTATCCATTCACCAAAAAAAAAAAAATTCAGTCCTACCCAGCTTATCTCTGAGGAATTGAGAATGAGAATGAGAATGAAAGAAAAGAGAGTAAGTGGAGAGATATCGAGTTGTGATATTGACTGAGAATGAATGAAAAAAATAATAATAATAATAATAAATATGAGATGCTTCAAGAAAATAAAATTCAAAAGAGGAAAAAGGAGTGAGAAAAGAAAAGAAAGTTGAAAAAAATAGTGGGAGATTAGAAAAGAAAAAGAAGAGAAATAGAAAAATCAGAAGTTAGTTCATTTTCCAATTTCTCAGGAATTTTGAATCCTAATTTCCCTTTCTTTCTTACCCTTACCTAAGCCCCATTACAACCTTATAAAAGACCTTCATGATCCGACTTTGTATTGGTAACTGTCTTGTGGAGAGTGAATATGTGATACCTATGACACTTGATATGACATGCATAAAAATATAAGTATCTTTCTATGAGATTCCTTTTTATTCATTGATTACATTGTGTTTCTCCTAACATGTGAGACCTTTTATTTGCTTTATATCGATCTCTCATATGTGTGTGAAAATATACCCATCAAAGAATTTCTATTTTAAGAGTGCACCTATTGTGAGATTTGAATCAAAACATAAATCTATACGGTTCACAAATAAGATAAATTTTAAGATAAATAGAATTCGGCCTAATGATCATACTTGACACATCTAAAGGTGGGTGATAAATTCATTTATAAATTGAAACATTGGACTAACTCAACTAATTATTAATAAGAATGACATGACATGTGTATTATTTAAGGAGAAACTGCGTGATAAAGTCAATTAGCAAATTCAACGAGAATCAATTGTAGAAAATATCTTAAAGTTTGTGGGTAACTTCGCTAGAAACCCTCATGAGACAAAACTCCTTCACCAGAGATCACCTAGTGGTTTAAAGGCTTGTTGCATACATTAAATGCAATCGTGCTCCCTACGAAAGTGGCATTATTTATTTTTCTTAGTTTGTTAGTTTATTTTTTAATTTTATTTATCTTCTTCTTTGCTCGAGGACTAGCAAAGTATAGGTTTGGGGGTGTGATGAGTAGTGAAATATAATGATATTTTACCCCTAAAGACCTACATTTAGTCATCCGATGAAAGCTATCTGATGAGATTTGTGAGTTTCAGGTAAAATTGGTCACTAGATGCATTAAGGAGCATAAAAGAATGCAAAGTCAACAAGCACCGGAGCAGTAAAGCAAAGAACATAATGAACCTCAGATTATTTGGTTATGTCGATCAATCGACCCACTTAGGTCGATGCATCAACATAACAAATAGGATTCAAGTTTAAAATTTAAATTTTAATCTGGTCAATTGATCGACCACTTAAGTCGATCAATTGACTAATTTCAAAATTCGAATTTCGAAATAGAAAGATATTTAAAGAAAAATATGAGGATTTGGGGGGGATCTTCTCCGTTTTGCATGGTTGCTTTTGGGCTTTTGAGTTTTTTAGGGCAATCAGTCCCGGTGGTTCCAATTTTTTTCTATTATTCATTTTCCTTTAGCTTAAAGATTTAGAGGAGTTTTCATTTATGCACTTGTGAAGAAAGATTGTACCAGATTTGGATTAAAGCTTTTTATGGATTTTCTTGAAGCTCTTTACGATATTTTAATATCATTTTTAATTTCTATCTTTATTTTGTTATTTATTTCTATCATGTGTAGCTAGTTTCATTGGGGATAGGGATCTAATGAACCCCATCCGAGGTGTTCATTCATAATAATATAAATCTACAGGTTGAGATGTGAAAGTGTTTTAATGACCCTGATTTATTATCGATATGGATATAATCTGATTGCAATTTGAGATCTAGGAGCTAATCATGCCCTATGATTTCAGATCTGTAATGGTGATTCCAATATAATTATAGCCTTCTCTGGGTTAAGTTCTATCACTATCTGAGGTGTGAGTGTTAATCATACACTCATGAGATGTTAATCATACATCTCTGTGATCTTAGATCGATAGTGTAGACTTTATCCCAGGAGTAAGTTCTAATTACCATTTGTGGGGTGAATGTTAATCATACACTCATGGGATGTTAATCATACATCTCCTTGATCTTAGATCGGTAGTATGGAATTTACCTAGAGATTGAGTTCTGAATACTATCTGAGGTGTGAGTGTTAATCATACACTCATGGGATGTTAATCATACATCTCTATGATCTCAGATCTGCAATTTAGAACTCATGTGTATTCGGGTCCCGTGCTTGCACATAGACATTTTTTGTAAATC
The DNA here is from genome assembly GCA_021018995.1 of Chloranthus sessilifolius. Lineage (NCBI taxonomy): Eukaryota > Viridiplantae > Streptophyta > Magnoliopsida > Chloranthales > Chloranthaceae > Chloranthus > Chloranthus sessilifolius. The sequence goes on from CM037589.1 coordinate 28,752,188, forward strand.
TCATATCTTAATCGTAGATTTGTATTGCATGAATGATGTACCTACGATGGGAGGATTTGGTATCCCAATCCTTATCTTTCAATATTTGTTTAAATTCCTAGTTTTTTTTTGTTAGTATTTATCTCATCCACCAAACTCTCAGAATCTTTAAATTAGTTAAATATTATGCTAAATCTGTGATAATTTCTTTATTAATTATTGTTTCCTCTTCTAAATTTTCTGACCAATCCTCGTGAGAACTTTCTCGTACTCTGCACCCACTGACTACATCACGATTCGTGCACTTACGACTAAAACAAGATAATTTTCACAACAACAACCCCACGCATCATCAATAAAGTCTCGACTTCTTCGTATGTTGAATCCATAAGGCCCTATGCGTTATACAGGTAATAAAAATATTAACGATGTTTCTAACAATGAAAAAAAAATGGATACTAGGATACTACGAATCAATGGAAATGAAAATGGAAACAATGTTGCAAAAAATGTTGTTAAAAACATTCATACTACACTATTAGTCATAAATAGAAATGGAAAACAGAGTTGCCGACCAAACGTGCCCAACAGAACAAGAAAATAAAAATATTAACTACGTAGTTTGTAAATGACAATCATTATTCGGTGGCTAATATGGTCCACGAGTGATAGCCTCGATTTATGGCAATTGATGAGTAGTGAAATATAATGATATTTCACCCCTAAATACTTATATTTAGTCGTTTGATAAAGTCTATCTGATGAGAATTACTGGATTTGAAGTATTTCAGACAAATATAATCCAAGTGCATAAAACAGCTCAAGAGTTCTGAAAATAATGTCAAACATTGCAACCTTGGGTCATAAAGAACTTAGTGCGACTTGCAGCTCAATTTTGACCTTCAAGACGTCAGATTCGTAAAATTGCTAAAACATAAAAGTTGTAAAACTTTCTGTCATCTTTCTAATGCCATAAGATTCATATTAATCTGAGTTCGGAGTTGAAAGTTATGGCTAAAATACTGAGGTAGTATCTGATGGAGAGTTGGGGCTGAAGTACACGGAAATCTAGGAAGGTCGATTAATCGACCTTTCACTCGATTAATCGAGGGAAATGATAGAGTTTGAGATGGAAGTGACTTCTTAGTACAGATTTATAGGGAGTCGATGCATTGACTTGTAAAGTCAATTAATTGACTCTGCCATTTCGGGGTAGGAGACCTGCGAGACTTGGAGAGTAATTAAAGCCACAAACAACAACTCGGGATATATACATGCAGATATAGAGATTTTTTTAGAGAGTTTTGTTGTTCTTTTACCTTCTTTTTTTTTAGCATTCTTTTCTTCGGAGAAGTTTATTTTTGCTGAATTAATTTCTAGTTTAAATTTAGAGATTAGTAGAGAGTATTTTTAATTTCGTTTCTAAAAATCATTATACTCGTGGATTAAGCTTGGATCAAGAAATTGCTATTGAAGGTTGAGGTATTTTTAATTAATTAGATCAATGTTATTTTCTATTTATTATTTTTTTTTATCGTTTAATTACAATATGTGCGGCTAATTTCTTAGAGATGGGGATCTAATGATTTCCATCGGAGGGATGTACGTCTAATAGTATAAATCTAGGATTAAAATTTGAGATTTTGTTTTATGGTTGTTATGCTATCTCGAACGGATAAAATTTCCGTCACTAACTGGGATCGAGTGTGCCGAATCATGCCCTGAATTTCAGACCTGTGACGGTAATTTTATCTTAATTACTCCCTAATCTAAGATCGAGTGTGCCGAGTCATACCCTTGATCTCAGATCTATGGTGATATTCTTGTTAGAATTTTTTACCCATTATGGGGATGATTTCTATTTATATCTGAGATCAAGTGTACCGAGTCATGCCCTTGATCCCAGATCTATATATGGAAATCATCTCTAAAATTAAGTTCTGATTGCAGGGATGCAATGTGGAACCTATCCGAATTTTAACCATTTATCTTCCATAAAATATGTTTTTCAATGGTATATCTCATAGTTTAATCCTTAGATTTGTATTACGGGAAAAACAAATCAAAGATAGGAGGATTTAGTATCTTCATCTCTACCTTTATTTTTGAATTATTAATTGAACTTTATTTTGTAGTCAGTAATTATCTTATCTCACAAAACTGCCTAAATCATAATATTGGTAGGGTACTGTTAAATCTTGGTAGATTTCTTGAGTTACTGTTTCATCTTTTTAGATTTTCTACATTAGTCCTTGTGAAAACGATCTCGTACTCCGCACCCACTATCTACAATCTGATTTGTGTACTTGTGAGTAAAACATCACAATTAAAAAGTACATCAAGTTTTTGGCATCGTTGTCGAGGACTAAATCAAGAAAATCTAAATTTTTAGGAAATAGACAGTTAATTTTAGGAATTTCTGAGGATTAAAACAGTATTCTTATTAAAATAATAATAATAATAATAATTCTCTGTCCTGTTTCGATCCACTCGATTGATCGACTTTTGTCTCGATTGATCGAGTAATATATATATATATATATATATATATATATATATATATATATATATCTTGAGGTTTTCCTTCCTGAAACCTCTACTTTGTACGTCATTTGCATGCACACTAGGTCGTCTAATGAAAAAATTGTAGAGCCTTTAAATTATGAGATCGAACGTTTTTGTCGGTCTAATCGTAAGGGCACTAGATCAAGGCGACAATTTTTGAGTGAATCATCCACTGAAGTCAATATGACTGACAACATGAAAGGATAAATCGAACAAGGACAAGAGGAAGAACCAACATTGAGAGAACTGTTTTCTCCAATCACTACAAATACCCCATCATGCATTGTATACCCCGCCACACCTGGCGGCTGGTTTGAAATTCGTACCAATGTCATCCAAATCCTTCAAATCTTTCATGGCATGAAGAGAGAAGATTCATACCAGCACGTTAAAGACTTCGTCAAAGTTTGCTCATCTGTATACCAAGACTTCAGCGAAGAATCTGTCAGGCTACGCTTGTTCTCTTTCTCTATAAAGGATAACGCAAAAGTCTGGTTAAATTCTTTACCATTTGGATCCATAACCACATGGGATCAGATAGTCAAAAAGTTTCTGTCAAAGTTTTTCCCCATAGCGAAGACGAATGCCCTTAGACGTGAAATCACGGATTTCACGCAAGAGGAAGATGAGAGATTATACGAAGCTTGAGATAGATTCATGGATTTCCTACTCAAATGTCCACACCATGGATACTCAAAGTGGAGATTGGTCCAGTGTTTCTACAATGGACTAAATCAACCAAATAGACATCTCGTGGAGTCAATGAATGGCGGAGGATTCTTGAGCCTCAAGGAAACTGAATCTTATTGTTTCTTAGAAAAGCTGGCCGAGGATTCCCAGCATTGGGATTTCACAAAGACTCAGGAACAACCAGTCAAAGCTCGTGATCAAGCCGGGAATTCAACCAAGATTTACGTAGTAAAGGACTCTTCGAATATGATGGCTAAAATTAATTTCCTCACTCAACAAGTGGAGGAATTGAAATTAAAAAAGAATGTGCATATGATAAATACAGAACCCGAGCCATGTTCAATCTGTGCAAGTCCAATGCATATAGCAAATGACTATCCTTCAACGTAGAACTACCATGAAGTCACATTTGAATAGCTCAATATTGTGAATAACTATGGGCCGAATCAAGGAAATATTTTCAATGAGAATAACCCAAATAGTTAGAGAACCTACCCAAATTTCTCGTGGAAACAAGATAATCAAATAACACAGCCCAGGAAACAGGGGACGAATTTTTATCCCCAATAAAATTTCAACCAAGGACTGCAACAACACTATGGTCAAGGATAATTTCAACAGCAAGGGTTCAATAATCCAAATCAATTCCAATACAATCAAAATCAGGTTGGGTAGCCACGACAATTAAATCAGACTTTTCAGTTTGCACAACCAATGGAAGGTTATCAAAACCAACCACAACAAAATTTTGTGCCAATATTTCCACCACCTGAATTTAATAATCCACTGGGAAATACTACCCAATGTCCTCATACACAAACTCCTTCTACTGAAGACCTATTGAAACTTATCCATTCTCACACATCCTCAATATCTAAAATACAGACCCAAATTGGACAATTGGCAACTCTTCTCTGTGAAAAAGAAAATGGATAATTTCCTAGCCAACCAGTTCCTAACCCAAGGGATCAGATGGTTGTTGAACAAACACTAACTTCATCATAAGATGATAATCAATAACAAATTCGGGCGATCACAACGTTGAGATCTGGAAAGCAGGTCGATAACAAAGTAGTGTTACCAGAGGAGGGAAGGTCTGATAGAGAAAAGAAATTTGAAGAGAAAGAAGAAATTGAAGAAAAAGTACAAGCAAAAGAAATGACAGAAGAAAAGAATGAACAGAAGAAAAGTTTTGTTCCTAAAGCACCGTACCCGCAAAGATTGATGGCACCACAAAAAAATTGCGATGTAGAAGGAATAAATGAGATTTTCAAGCAGTTAAAAATTAATATTCCCTTTCTGAATACCATCTGACAGGTACCTGCTTATGCAAAATTTTTGAAGGAGTTGGTCACAATCAAAAGAAAGACTAATATTCTGAAAAAGGCTTTCTTAGCCGAGTGGGTTAGTTCAGTGTTGCAAGCAAAACTCCCAATTAAATACAAGGACCCAGGTTTTCCTACAATCTCAATCGTCATCGGCGATAACCGTATTGATCAGGCCCTTTTAGATTTAGGAGCAAGTATCAATTTGTTGCCTTATTCTGTTTACAAGGAGCTCAAATTGGGAGAGCTTAAGACCACTGCGATGACCCTTCAGTTAGTTGATCGGTCAGTAAAAATCCCTCGAGGAATTATGGAAGATGTCCTCATCAAGGTGGATTCTTTCTATTTTCCTATAGATTTTATTATTTTAGACACTAAACCGGTACCAAATTTGAGGAATAGCATTCCGGTGATTCTAGGAAGACCATTCCTAGCAACCTCTAATGCGCTAATCAATTGTCGAAACGGGATCATGAATCTGTCATTCGGGAATATGACAGTGTAACTCAGCATATTTAATATTGCCAAGCAACCCATGGAGGATGACGAACATGCACAAGCCTGCATAATCGATGAAATCGTGGAAGAAACGTTTCATGCATCCGAAATTGAAGATCCTTTAGCAGCCTGTCTTGCACATTTTGGAGAAAATTTTGATGTGGATCAGATGATCCAAGAAGTGAATCACATGTTGGACTCCACACCGCTTCTGGGAGAAGAAAAGAAAATAGATTTTGGAGCTCAAATTGAATTAATCAAGGAAAAGCCGAAAGAGGAGGAGAAAGTGTCATTAGAACTTAAACCTCTTCCGAAAAATCTTAAGTATGCCTACCTAGGGGAGAATGAAACTCAACCCGTCATAATCTCATCAAAATTGGATGCGAATCAGGAAGGCCAACTCATGATGTGCTCAAAGATCACAAAAGTGCCATCGGATAGTCGATAAAAGATATCAAAGGCATTGTCCGACGGTGTGTATGCACCGGATCCATTTGGAAGACAATGTTAAGCCTTCTAGGGAAGCACAGAGGAGACTGAATCCTATAATGCAAGACGTGATCCAAAATGAGGTAATAAAACTTTTAGATGCTGGAATCATATACCCCATCTCTGACAATAAATGGGTTAGCCCCACACAAGTGGTCCCTAAGAAGTCGGGAGTCACAGTGGTGAAGAATGAGGACAACGAACTAATTCCTATAAAAATTCAAACAGGTTGGAGAGTGTGTATCGATTATCGAAAGTTAAATTCGATGACAAGGAAAAATCACTTTCCACTTCCGTTTATCGATCAGATGTTAGAAAGACTGGTCGAGCATGATTACTATTGCTTCCTCGATGGCTATTCTGGTTATAACCAAATAGTCATTGCACCTGAGGATAAAGAGAAAGTCACGTTCACATGCCCTTTTGGTACTTTCTCCTACCGACGAATGTCATTTGGCTCTGTAATGCACCAGCTACATTCCAAAGATGTATGCTGAGTATTTTTTCGGATATGGTTGAATGATTCCTCGATGTTTTCATGGACGACTTTTCGATCCATGGAAATAGTTTCGCCGACTGCTTGTATCATTTATCGCTAGTGCTTGCACGATGCCAGGAGAAAAACCTTGTTCTTAACTGAGAAAAATGTCACTTCATAGTCAAAGATGGCATTGTTCTGAGACACATCATATCGTCTCAAGGCATCGAGGTCGATAAGGTTAAAGTTGATTTAATTGACAATCAACCACCATCGAGAACAGTTAAGGAAATAAGATCTTTTCTAGGACACGCTAGTTTTCATCAGTGTTTTATTAAAGATTTCAGCAAGATAGCGCGACCGCTATGCAACTTACTTTCAAAGGATGTCCCACTCCTCTTTGAGGATAAATGTTTGCAAGCCTTTGAAACCATTAAGGCTGAGTTGATAAAAGCCCTGATAATTCAATCTCCGAACTGGGACTTTCCGTTCGAAATCATGTGCGACGCCTCTGATTATGCAATTGGAGCTATTTTGGGACAACGAATAGAAAAATTATCGCATGTAATTTACTATGCGAGTCGCACTCTCAACGATGTCCAATTAAACTACTCGACTACCAAAAAGGAACCTTTTGCGGTAGTTTTCGCGTTGGATAAATTTTAATCTTATTTATTAGGGTCTAAAGTCGTGGTATTTACAGATCACGCTGCCCTGCGTTATCTATTCGCTAAGAAAGACGCTAAAGCACGCTTAATCAGATGGATCTTGTTGTTGCAAGAGTTCGATTTAAAAATCAAAGACAAGAAAGGCTCTAAAAATGTGGTGGCAGATCACTTGTCACGAATTATTTTGAGAAATCTGACGATCCTGTTCAGATCTTAGAGCACTTCCCGGATGAACAGTTGTTCGAGATTGACTGCCCCCCTTGGTATGCAGATCTTGTCAATTACCTAGTCACCGAGCAATTACCACACCATTGGTCTAAGAACGAGAAATTCATTTTCTTAGATCGGGTGAAACACTACTTTTTTGAAGATCCATATTTATTCAAATACTGTCCCGATCAAATCATACGAAGGTGTATTCCTGAATCTGAGCAACCACAAATCATCTCGTTCTGTCATGAGTTAGCTTGTGGAGGTCATTTTAGTTTCAAGAAGACTGCAGCAAAGATCCTCTACAGTGGTTTTTACTGGCCGACGATCTTTAAAGATTGTCATCAGCATTGCAAATCTTGTCACAACTGTCAAATGTTGGGCCGGATCTCAAAGCGCAACATGATGTCGCTCAATCCAATTTTAGAAGTTGAACTGTTTGATGTTTGGGGGATCGATTTTATGGGTCCTTTCCCGAATTTGTTTGGAAATACGTTCATCCTTGTCGGGGTTGATTATGTCTCGAAATGGGTTGAGGTTGTGGCGTGTAAGACAAACGATCACAAAGTAGTAATCAAATTTCTAAAGGATCAAGTGTTTTCACATTTTGGTATTCCAAAGGCGATAATCAGCGATGGTGGAAAGCACTTTTGTAATAGAGTGTTCACCCAATTAATGAAGAAATATGGTGTCACACACAAAGTTGCTATACCATACCATTCTCAGACAAGTGGCTAAGTTGAAGTATCTAATCGGGAACTTAAACGGATTTTAGAGAAAACAATCAATCTGAACCGTAAAGACTGGTCGCTAAAACTGAACGACGCTCTGTGGGCGTATCGAACTGCGTTTAAAACTCCGATTGGCATCTCGCTTTATCGGTTGGTCTTTGGTAAAAGTTATCACCTCCCGATTGAACTGGAACATCGAGCATTTTGGGTCATCCAGTCATTGAATTTTGATCTATTGAAAATCCGGTAACCAGAGGGGCTTGCAAATAAATGAATTGAAAGAAATCTGTGCTGACGCATATGACTGTGCTAAATCTTACAAGGATCGTATGAAACGGGTTCATGATCAATCTATTTTATGTAAATCTTTCATTATTGGTCAACAGGTTCTACTATACAATTCCTTCACCTATTTCCAGGAAAACTAAAAACCCGTTGGAGTGGTCCATTCAAAATCTCTCGAATACTCCCTAATGGGGCGGTTGATGTTATCAATCCGAGACACGAGAATGTCTTTCGAGTTAATGGTCAAAGATTAAAACTTTTCTAGAGGATGCAATTGCATTATCTGACATTTTGTCCTTGAGTGATTAAATGGAGCACCCTGACTGAGCAATTCATATGATCGAGCTATCGACATTAAACTAGCGCTCATTGGGAGGCAGCCCAATTTTGTTTGAAAAAATAATAATAATAATAATAATTTTAAAAAATAATAATATAATAATAATAAATAATAATAATAATAAAATAAAAAATTTTGCTTTTTCTCGATTAATCGACAATGACTGTCGATTAATCGACCATCCACTCTGGATTAATCGACTTCTTCTAGTCGATTAATCGACAGTAATGATGAGTGGCCCTTTTACGAGGCAGTCTGCATTTATTGATGGCAGACTTTTATGCAAGTCGATTAATCTACTTACAGAGTCGATGCATCGACTAATCTGTGTTGATGACTGTGCTGCCTTTTCATATTCTATCAATTTATTTTTATTGGAGTCGCTTAATCGACTCCCAGAGTCGATCAATCGACTTAAATTCTGTGTATGCGCCTTTTCGCCTTTTCAATGCCTCAATAAGAGTCGATGCATCAACTTGAAGTGTCGATTAATCCATTTTTTCCCTTTCCTGCCATTGCGTGTTTTCATGCGAGACTGTTGTGTGTTTCCATGCAGTGCAGTTAAAGTCGCATCCTTTCATAATGAAGTCGATTAATCGACTCTATAAGGTGCGACCGTCTAGAAAGGACGCCTTCGAGTCTACATAAAGGGAAGCATTCTCTCTTCCCTTTCATTCGATCTTGTCCCTTTCATTTCCTTGACGTTCTCCAACATTCCGACAATGCTTTCATGGCTTCGTCATCATCTGCGCCGCAACAGCATTCCCAACGTCCTGCAGGTCATCCACGTGAGCAGCCACATGGTCGCTTTGTGTCCCAAGATCTTTCTGCTGAATATCTTTTTATTATTATGACATTTCAGACCATGCCAGTCTGCGCCGTCTCCATCGCTTATGCGATGGCTCTTAACGTCCATTTCCTTATCACGCCGCCCGCGATCAAGGTGTCCGAACGGATTGTTCGATTATTCTATCAAAATATGGAGTGGATGGATGCCTCTGCTGAGAATCATGTTGACGCCCATTTTACTGTTTCAATCAATGGGTGGTCGCACCGCATTTATCCGCAAACCATCGCAGAGGTTTTTAACATTTCGTGGGAATCCACTCAACCACGCTCTGGGTGATGAGCTCGACAGTTCTCAGAACGGTATGATCAACGATATGTGTCGTGGCGTATTTTCTTTGAGGATCGCCACTAGGTGATCGGCGTTACCGCGCCCGATTTTATTCTGGGATATTGTGGTCAATAGTAACCTCTGCCCCCGTGGCCACGTTTCTGAGCACACCGGTGACCGGGTTACGACACTCTATGGTGCCTACCGAAATTCATGGATCAATGTGCCTGGGATCCTTCATGATGGCATGTGGCAATGTCATGAGGATGTCGCCAACCCTGCGACTGGTGATGCCGCTATGATTTACTTTCCTCATTTGGTAATGAAGCTGGTCAATTTTCTTCGTTTCCCGTTCTACCGGGATGACGATATCGGGGACCTCGCATTCTATCGTTATGGTGCGACCCAATGGAACCGCAGTATGCATCTCCTGGATAATATCCCCGATTCCCCCGCTGATGCACCGGCCCAACTTGCCCCACCACCACGCCAGCGCCGCCGCGTGCGCCAGGACAACCAGCCTGCACCTGATCAGGGATCCGATGAGGGTGTGTCCCTTGATATGCTCCAAGCCCAAATCAATTCCTTAGTCGAGGAGCAGCAGCAGCAATATAGTGTGACTTTGCATCGAACCCACTATGATCGTTCCTTCCTCCATCAGGTTGGGCAGTGCATGTGGCCTAATAGCTATGATGAGATGCGGGCCAGGGCCCGCCAGGCCGAAGAGGAGGGCGATGATAATTAAGATTATGATTTCACTTTTATTTTGTTTTTCTTTGTTTAGTTTAGGTTGTTTATGTTTAGGAGTCCAATCAAAAGTGTCCTTGTAATCAGTCTTTATCAATGAAAGTGTGTTTCCAATCTGCTTGGGATTGCCTATGTTTTTTTTGGATTTCATGTTGCATTTAGAGAGTAGAGGTGAATGATATTAAAAAAAGAAAAAAAAGGGAAACGATGAAATGCCTTTCACAACTCTGCCCAAATTTCAGTCGATTAATCGAGGTTCATACTTGATTAATCAACAACAAAATTTGGTGAGTCGATGCATCGACTTCCCAGTCGATCAATCGACCCCCCTTTTTGGAACCGACTCCTTTTGGGACTCTACTTTTCCACTTTCTTTTAGTCTTTGAAATCCCTCAAGCGTACTTCACACACCTTCAAATATTTCTTTTTGAGAGACACCTCTTTTAATTCCTTCTCCTATTACAACTCTATCGATTTCCTCCTTATATTCACCCCTAGGCTCACTTTTCATCACATCTTGTACAACCATCTTATGGCCCGAAGATTCTATCTAATCAGAGCACGGTTATCAAAGATGAAGGAGACTGCCAAAAAGCGGGAGCGCCGCACTAATCTGACGGTCCCTTTTGAGCCTAACACTATTAAAATCATCGACCTCGATCCGCTGGTCATTCCTTCCTGGGGTGAACCATCTAGAAAGAAGGTAAATCGTTCCAAATCTCCTACACCGTGTATCCCTACTGATATCGAGATGATTGATGTGATTCTCCCGTCACCACCACCCCCATCTCCATCTCCTCCCGCCGCCTCCCCGCCTCCATCCATACTATCGGAGGTGATTCATCAATTTCCGCTTGAACTTTGGGAGAAATAGTTCCATGTGCCTAAGAACATCGAGTTAAGTGAACCACGGTGGATGGGCCCAACTAACAATGGTTAAAGGAGTTGAATTCATATTTTAATTTTGCTTTAGGATTTAGGATTTCTTTGTTTCGTCTGTTTAATTCCCAAATTAGTGTAGTCATATTACCTTCAATAAATTTGTATTCTCGCTTGTTTGTCATGTTCCAATTTGATGCACATATTCTCTGTACCTGATCTTTGTGTTGAGGTACTTTTTAACAGGTTTGGGGGTGCACTATTGATTTCAATCAATAAGGACATTGTCATTTTTCGGTTTGGGGGTATGGTTATCTATCCTTCATCACTTATTTTTTTTATTTAATTAAAAAGAAATTAATATAAATAAATTTGGAGCCATTATACATGAATTATTTTGCGATAATTTTCAAACTTTAATTGATGATAGGTGAATTTAATTTTGATAATATCAATGTCAGATCTTGAATGCTTGTATCTAAAATAATGACGCTTAATGTGATATTTTGTGGATAATTTTGATATTCATGCTTAAAATTTTTGCACTTATACCAAGCTAAGACTTAGAAATCCATGAACTGTTTTGAACGTTGAATCTTAGGTTCTTAGTGGAGACTAAATCTGGTAAGATTTAGAGCCAAATATCCGTCATTGATGAGTGAATACAACAACTCAGAGTTTTCTTTGAATACGAATTATTTTGCATGATCTCATACACTTCACTTTGGCTTATGACTTTGCATGACATCAAAATATTATTGTGCTAGAGCATATTGTATTTTTGCTCAAGACAAATAGACATAATTATCATCTTGTGAGGAAATGAGTGAAGGCTATATTTGGTTCGTTTGTGCTTAAAATGCACCACCTCAGGAAAATTTATCCTTCTAGTACCCCTCTTGAGCCTATTAAAAAATTTACCTTTATATATTCTTTGATAAGCCATGCTAACTTTTACCCCTTCACCATTTCTGAAAATTTAGCCTTACCCTTCTTATTTCTGAGAAATTAGGAACGAGGGATGAGAATGAATCAAAAGAGAGTGAGTGAAGAGAAATTGAGTTGTGGTGTTTACTAAGAATGTATGGTATAAAAAAATATATAGAAGAATTTGAATGAGGAGGAAAATATGAGGTGTCTATAAAAAAAAAAAAAAATCAAGTTAATTTCTTTCCTAGTTTCTCAGAAATTTGGAATTCCAATTTCCCTTTCTTTCTCACTCCTTACCTAAGCCCCGTTACAACCCTTTAAAAGACCTTCATTATCCGACCTTGATTTGGTAATTGTCTTGTTGAGAGTGAGAATATGATACCTATGACACTTGATATAACATGCTTAGGAAATACAAGCATATTTTCTTATAAGATTTTTTGTTTATTCTTTGATACACCGTGTTTCTTTTATTATGTGAGACCCTTTTTATTTGCTTTATATTGATCTCTCACATGTGTGTAAAAACTTACCCATCATCGGAGTAATTCTATTTTGAGAGTATACCTAAAGTGAGGATTGAGTCGAGACAACGGATCCGATGGTTTCCGTTTGGACTAGTTCCAAGATGGATGAATCTTGGATTGGGTATGCACACACTTCACGTTTAGGCATGAATTGATGAGTTATCTAACAATTTGAGCATTAGATTAATTTGAATAGAAACTAGCATGATTGACATGACATTAATATTTAAGATTGATGATTCACATATTGAAATAATTAATGTTTTTATTTTTGAATAGTATATATGTTATAAAAATCATGTTTTAAAAACTCAATTTTACCGATGGTTTGAAATTTTTGAAAGTTTGTGGGTAACTTCAGGGTAAACCCTCAGGAGACAACTCCTCTACTAGGGATCACCTAGGGGTTTAAAGGCTTGTTGCACAGGCTAAGTGTAATCGTGCTCCCTACGAAAGTAGCATTTATTTTCTTTAGTTTGCGTTGCTTGAGGACCAGCAAAATGTAGGTTTGGGGGTGTGATGAGTAGTGAAATATGATGATATTTCACCCCTAAATACTTACATTTAGTCGTCCGATAAAGGCTATCTGATGAGAATTACTAGATTTGAAGTGTTTCAGGCAAATATAATCCAAGTGTATAAAACAGCCCAAGAGTTCTGAAAATAATGCCAAACACTGCAACCTTGGGTCATCAAGAACTTTGTACGACTTGCAGCTCAATTTAGACCTTCAAGACGTCAGATTCGTGAAATTGCTAAAACACAAAAGTTGTAAAGCTTTCTGTCATCTTTCTAATGTTATAAGAATTATGTCAATCTGAGTTCGAAGTAGAAAGTTATGGTCGAAATATCGAGGCAGCATCTGATGGAGAGTTGGGGCTGAAGTTCACGGAAATCTGAGAAGGTCAATTAATCGACCTTTCACTCGATTAATCAAGGGAAATGATGGAGTTTGAAACGGAAGTGACTTCTTAGTACAGATTTATAGGGAGTCGATGCATCGACTTGTAAAGTCGATTAATCGACTCTGGCATTTCGGGGTAGGAGACCTACGAGACTTGGAGAGTATTTAAAGCCACAAACAACAACTCGGGATATATACACGCAGATATAGAGATTTTTTTAGAGAATTTTGTTGTTCTTTTACCTTCCTTTTTTTTAGCATTCCTTTCTTCGGAGAAGTTTATTTTTGCTCAATTAATTCCTAGTTTAAATTTAGAGATCAATAGAGAGTATTTTTAATTTCGTTTCTAAAGATCATTATACTCGTGGATTAAGCTTGGATCAAGGAATTGCTATTGAAGGTTAAGGTATTTTTAATTAATTAGATCAATATTATTTTCCATTTATTACTTTTTTATGTCATTTAATTATAATATGTGTGGCTAATTTCTTAAAGATGGAGATCTAATGATTCCCATCCGAGGGATGTACTTCTAATAGTATAAATCTAGGATTAAAATTTGAGATTTTATTTTATGGTTGTTATGCTATCTCAAACGGATGAAATCCTCGCCACTAACTGGGATTGAGTGTATCGAGTCATGTCCTGGATCTCAGACCTGTGACTGTAATTTTATCTTAATTACTCCCTAATCTGAGATCGAGTGTGTCGAGTCATGCCCTTGATCTCAGATCTATGGTGGTATTCTTGTTAAAAAAAATTACCCATTATGAGGATGATTTTTATTTATATCTGAGATCAAATGTGTCGAGTCATGCCCTTCATCCCAGATCTATGTATGAAAATCATCTCTGAAATTAAGTTCTGATTGCAGGGATGCAATGTAAAACCTATCCGGGTTTTAACCATTTATTTTCCATAAAAGATACTTTTTAATGGTATATCTCATAGTTTAATCCTTAGATTTGTATTACGGGAAGAACAAACCAAAGATAGGAGGATTTAGTATCTTCATCTCTACCTTTATTTTTGAATTATCAATTGAACTTTATGTTGTAGTCAGTAATTATCTTATCTCACAAAATTGCCTAAATCATAATATTGGTAGGGTACTATTAAATCTTGATAGATTTCTTGAATTATTGTTTCATCTTTTTAGATCTTCTACACTGGTCCTCGTGAGAACGATCTCGTACTCAGCACCCACTATCTACAATCTGATTCATGCACTTGCGAGTAAAATATCACAATTAAAAAGTACATCAGCAATCGTCTGCTAGCATCCAAGAGTAGGAAAGTCTCAGTAAGTTTACTGTCAGCAAATTGTAAGCATGCACCAATTTATTGGGCTTTAGAGACAATTTTCTGCTCCCACATGGCAAACAAAATGGGCATCCACTGTTTCCCCAAACTCGGCCTAGTTCTATACAACTTCATCTCTTGGGTGTACTCTTGCATTGTCTCGATGAGCCTTTCTCCAATGTCAACCCCCCTCCTTCGACGTGAGGTGGAGGAATCGCCCCCACCACGTCGCGTCCTCCTAGTTCCCGTTTGAGATCTCTCTGCGGTATTAAGGGTTTGAGAGCCCCGCATACTGCTCTCACCACCCCCCATAGATTGTGCGGGAGACTCGTGGTTCGCATGTGGGGGAGAGTCTCCTAAGCTCTCGACCGGCGTATTGGGCACAAGGATGGGATCATCTGGGTGGGTCATGTTTCTGCCATCAGCGATATTGTCATTGAAGATAAGGCAAAGACTATCCCAATCCAATAAGTTCTTGTTCTTGTAGGCCCCAGTCCATGGGTTGCCCTGCAACAGTTTCAAGGATTGTGTTAACAATTTTCATTTGAAGCAAAAGCTATTGGTCAAACTTATAATATTGTTGTGGTCAAAGAGTTTGTCTAACCTTCTCATATGTGAGCCACACTTCAGGCTCCGCAGAGATCCACTTTGTGTCGTGGTCCCACCGGAACCCGCTTGCGTTGATAATGATATTCATTGCTTGGTAGTGCTTCCTTATCTCCCCTCAACCGATTATACATGTGACTTCTATTCAACACTACACCTGATGTTTGAAATTCAGGAAGACGGTTTAAATTGACACCCATTTTTACCCAAGAAATGGGACTTAATTTCCTAGCTCCTAACCTTCTCCCTTGCAAACACTGATCGGTCAATTCCCCTATGAAGAGCTCTTCAAGCTTCTCCATCCAATTAAAGTTTTGGGCTCATGGGGGAAGGGATGAATTAGAGGTGTGTGCAGAAGAGGCAGCTGCCATCTATATTAATCAAATGTTAAATGGTTTTATATAAGTAAGCTACTACAATTTACTTGGATTCTTAAATTATCCAAGAGGCCATTTAAATAAAAAACGATCACCAGAAATGGCCCTACTTCTGAAATATGGTATGTAGCTGAAATAAAAAATAAAGGTGTTGGTTAAGCTGTTTTGGGTGTGGCTGGTTAGCTTGCACTGAATACGATATGGTACATAACTGTTCGGGTTGAGCTGAAATAAAAATGGTACATAACTGCTTGAGTTTAGCTAAAGTACCATATTATACATAGCTGAAACACTTGTGCCATAAGAATTAGAGGCCTTGACTTTTATGGATTTGAGTGAGGACCATCTCAAGGTTAAACCATAGGTCATTGAGTGCAGCAGTTTGGGCCACCTTAGTCTGTCTTAGAACCGTTGTCATGGAGGAATCCCAAAGTTCACAGGTGCTAGTTCTATAGGCATAAAAAGTAATTTATGCGACACGTACGTATGACCTACTTGCAACTTGATATATGTGGCATGCGCCTAAGTCCATTGACTTCTAGGCTGAGCTCATGTATAATAGGTGACTCGATTGGGTGCATGATTGAAGCTTAATCAACACAGTAGAAAAACGATAGTGACATCTATCAATTTGCACTATAAGAACCGTCCATTCAATGAAACATAATTTCAAGCTTGGGCAAACATAATTTAATGGTTGCTGTGTTTTCTCACAGCCTTTTCTACTCTTTATAAATAATAGAGAAAAAATATGAGGAAGATGATATGCCCTATAGAAACCCATTTGAGTGTACATTGAGATTTTTATTTTTAATAATATATATATTTCTTCTAATTTTAAAACGGATTCCAATGCATTATTTGAATGAGCAGAAAGGGTAGTTTTGAGGGCGCTGATTCTGAAGAAGCTGAAGAGAACATTCTCAGGTTGGATCTTTGTGTCTATTGGATTGGTGTTGTTGCATAGCCTACTTGTTTTTTGTTTGAAGAAGGTTGATATGGTACTTGGTTGGGAGTGTTTTCTGATGACTTGTTGTAACA
This sequence comes from Chloranthus sessilifolius, assembly GCA_021018995.1. Classification (NCBI taxonomy): domain Eukaryota; kingdom Viridiplantae; phylum Streptophyta; class Magnoliopsida; order Chloranthales; family Chloranthaceae; genus Chloranthus; species Chloranthus sessilifolius. Next base: position 28,768,876 of record CM037589.1, read on the forward strand.
ACCCAGATTTTTAGATTTTATTTTAACGGCGTTAGATGATGCACCACACTATGTACTGTGCTAACGCTCCACATCAGAATCGAAACCCACCATTTAAAATAGAAAATTTCTAATTTTTCCCATATCAAAATTAGACTCATTGCGAAGTGCTCGTCGATACGATTCCAACGATATATAATTTGATAACTTCTGATAAGAATATAAAAAGTTATGCCCATTTTAACTGATCAAGCAAGTCAAAGGGTATAATTGTAATTTCGGGAGAGAAACACCAATTGGTTTGGTGCTTATGCAAAACGCTGGAACGAAACCTTTGCTCAAGCTATCCAAGTTACGTATGAATTCTTATTCCGTGTAAAAATCTCCTATTCTATTAAATCTCCCACGAAAAGTGTTAATTAGAGTTGACCTAAAATTTTATACCATTATAAATAAAACTTTAAAAGCTCTCTCCTCTCTATAATAAGAAATTATTCTCTCTCGAGACTTAGACGAGCCGATGCCTTGGGAATCGACCTTTTCAATCCGAATCGTTGATCTTCCGTTCACGCTTGAGGTGGGTACCCATCAATCCATCTTGTTCTTCTCTTAAAATTCGTGCGTGGGATGCGTTCGATCGCAAGATCGACGGGTTTATAAATCTTATTTAAACCCAAATATCTCATAAATTAATAGATCTATATATTTAATATATGCGTTCCCTTGAAAGTTATATATTTTGTAAATTGGGTTTATATGTTATTTCTTTCTTTTTCAAAAAATTCTTTTTGTTTGAGCCATTAATATTCTACCTTATATTAGGTCTGTATATTTAATATGTTTACTTCCTCTTTTATGTCTGTAAAATTAATTAAATTTTAATACTTATAAATTTGATAGATTGACTTAATTGACATAATATCATATTGATATTATTTATTTCTAAATCTATATAGTATAAATTTATCCTTCTACTAAGACTATAATAATATATATTATTGTTGCAAGTTTATATTATTATTTATTTAAAACTAATTAAGCCCAAAAATTAAATTATATTTTTATTTTATTTAAATAAATAATAGATTGTACCAACTTAAAGTTTCGGGTCCGAACTTGCGGCTACGAACCCGAATTCACGTCCATGAACCCGAGCTCGCGACCATTGATGCACCTGCCTTGGTATTTTGGCTATAACTGTTTACTCCGACCTCGGATTAATGCGATTCTTACGGCATTGGAAAGAAGACAACGAGCTTTACAACTTTGTGTGAAATAGCCATTTCACGAATCTGACTTTTTAGAGGTCAAAATAGAGCAACAAGTCGGATTCAATTTTGAATGAATCAAGGCTATTCGAATTTAAGATTATTTTCTAATTCTCATGACCAAAGTTCCTGTGTATATTATATCTTAAGGTCTTTCGTTCGATGGTCATGATAAATCATAACTTAATAAGTATAAATATTATTTAATTTAATTATCTAATTATTATATATATATATATATATCAATTTTATCGCTTCAACGCGACCTCTTCGATAATACAAAGTGTTAGGACTTCGATGTCTTTATGAAATCGAACTCTAACTTTTACGATTATCAAAATCACACTTATAACTCTATTCTATAATTATATTGGCGTGGTATGTAAATAAACATAAATATAAGCATAATCAAAATCTAAGTATAAACCGTTCTGTATGTGTGATACTTTTGTATTTGCAACTTAATCAATTTATACGAGTTAAGAATATGTTAGATCATGAGTTCGAGATGAGATCATGCCTACGCTGTGGTGATTCGCCGAGATGGTATCGAGAGAATACACCGTATCCACATGCCTTATAACTCATGGTGGAATGGGACCCATGACGAGTCGGGTGAGTGTGAATTCAGTGTAACTTCGTACACGGTGGCATATACAGTGATCCTATCACCCCGAGTTTTAATACGAGAGGATAAGATATGAGATATGATACGAGAATCATGCTGGGCCTTTAGTCGTGGTAAGATTTCTTTTACTACCACGTGAAACTCGTAATATTAAGGCCCATGTACGGATGCAACACCTCTATGGTAGTATAAACTATTACACGAAGTACATCCAAGTTACTACGGAACCTTTTCTTGGGAAGCGTGAATTATAAAGGTTGCCTCACTATAGTTTGTCATAGGATTAAGTATAAGAGTATGATAAGATATGAGTATGAGATAAGATAAGTTATGATACGAGTACGATAATAAGACATCGCTGTGTAGGCCAGCAAAAGATAAAGAACTTAAGTCTCTGTACGTGCCGTTCCTTGCGTAGCCACCGTAAGGGCAACAACGTCTTTCAGCCAAGATGGATCTCTGGGAGAGATTATGAGTATGAGTGAGTTTGGCCATTATGTCTCCCCATTGGCTGGGTGGTGGAGTATGAGTATGACACGAGGGCGTTATAATATGGTGGTATGATACTATGTTGACCCTCCCATAGTAGCTCGAGCAGCGACTCTGGCACAGGTCGTTTAGGATTTCACTAGTATGTTAGTTACGCTCATGCGATGTACAGACGTATGTGCGAGAATGATAATAAGACATGATATAATATGTTATGAGATATGGTAAGGTACGTTAGGATATGAGTGTTCAGATCATGGTCTTGCATTTATGATATGATATGAGTTTTACGATATGCACGTGATTTTGTCTTCCTTTGCTTATCTCTGAGATATTATGTTTATCACTCAAGATGCACCCACAATGCACCTCGAGTAGTATGGGTGGATTGGTGGTATCCCATCGAAGTTTACGGGATCGAGTAAACTCATCCCACGCTAATCTAACATTTGTAGGTGATTACTCTAGTGGAGTAGACGCCATCTAGATCTCGCCGTGATTTCATTGATTCGCGGCGTTGAGTACCGAGAGCCTTTGGAGGCGCGCGCGGTTATCGGGGAGGACTACGGTCTTGATCTTGATTCGAAAAGTTTCTTCGATCATTGTGGACTTGGTATTGAGTTTTATTGATATTAGTATTGCGAATTTTATAGTTTATTTTATCGGATTTGTCTCCGACTTTCATTATCATTTTATTGGCGGATTATGATTTTATTACACTTATTCAGCATTTATGATTACATTCATATTCCACCATATTTGTTAGATCTCACGGATTTTGTGGAACCATTATTGCGCGAGAACTCTGATTAGGTGTATGTCCGCTTAGCATATCCGGGATATGTGCGGGTCATAACTCGGAATTCTAGGCCCTCGGGATGGGGTAGAATTTCGGGTCGTGACACTTGTTCAGGTGGGTTTTGGTTTTTGATGAAGATGTTTTTTTTTTTGAGTGATGATTTGGGTTATTTTTTATTCATTTAGTAGGCTTTTACTTTTTAGTTTCTGTTTGGTGGTTACTATTTGGTTTATGTTTACTTTTCTAGGTGATTTTGGTTGAGCTTTTTCCAGTTTTTAATGGGTTTAAGTTTTTCATCATGGTTCTTCAGTGGTCTATTTGGTAATTGAGATTTGGGTTTGCTCCTTTTTTTTTCTTAATATCTTTTTCTATGCAATTATTGTTCTATTTGGATTATGGAATGGCAGTGGGTTGCTTGATAATTGAGTTTTGGAATTGTTTGTTCTTTGTCATATTTGTTTTTAATTTTTTTGACTTCAAGCTTGAGATTTTATAAGTAGTTTAATTTTCTTCCATAAAACTGTCTACTTTATCAGTTACTGGTGCACCTCATCATCAATTTATAGGATTAGTAGTTCTCCCTTTGTTAAAGGAAAATGACAGTTGAGCCAAACCTTTAATCAGAATATTCAAAAGCCATTTTTCTTCTTTAGTGTTTGATGGCAACTAAATTTCTAGACCTCTCTGTTTATGACTTAGAGAAGGGTCATTTTCCTTAACAGTTCCTCAACATAATTGATAAAAAAAAAAAGTAGCTATTTAATCAAATTAATGCACCAAACTTTAGAGATGGAAATTTTTTAATTTCAAACTAATTTTGATTTAAAACTAAAGCAATCAAGCTAATACTTATTATACCCATAATGAAAAGAAAATAAATACGCTTTGTAAAAATTAATAAAAAAAGAAGAAAAGAATTAGAACCCGATATAAAATCAACAGAATTGATGTAGAAACTAAAACCCAGATCTAAAATCCACAGAATTGATAATAAAAGTAACAACATATCTTATAACAACTCCATGGGTGCAAATATACTAACATTATGTTGAATAATTATTGTTGGATCATGGTTCTACGGATATACAAAATTGACTGTCTTTGATTGAAGATGAATTTATGAGTCATTGCTCATGCCATCAACCAATTGTGTAGAGAGAGAGAGAGAGAGAGAGAAAGAGTACCTTTGGAGATGAGTTTTTGGTCAGTTGGTGAAACCTTTATGAGGGGCTAGAGAAGGGTTTTGAGGTGGTTGATGGTGGAATAAGGGGAGATGGAGAGACAATGAATACTCCCTTTTTGAATACACACATTTGGAATAACTTTGTAGGTTAACAAAATTTATAGATCAGAATCTCTCAACTTATATTTATGTTGGAATGGAATGTTAGGAGGAGGGTCATGGTAGAAGTAGAAGAAGAAGCTGCTATCTTCAATTTTTTTTTTTCCAACTTATATTTATGTTGGGTGACTGTGTTTGGAGCTATTCAGAACTAATAAATAGGGTATTTTAGGTTGGCTTCAATAGGGTGGTGTCATGGAAAGAGTGAATTTTGACGATGGGGAAAAAAAGAAAAAAGAAAAAAAAATCATGGAAATAGTGAATTTTGACCATGATATAAAAGTGTTATGTTGGCCCTAGATAAGACTCAGCTCGGACAACAATTTTATAGTGCATGGAGTCTAGGTTCTCACATCTTTGACACCCATTACAGAAGTATCTCTTTTTCAAATCAAATTATGGCCATATTTCCATTAGTAAAAACAACAATACAATGGAGCAAATAGGATCCACCAAAATGCTTTGCCAGGAAAGAAAAAAGAGGAAAAATAAAAAATAAATAAATACCCAAATAGAGGACATTACAGAGATACTAGTGCAACACAACACAGCACACCAACAATCTTGATCAAATTAATAAAAAAAAAAAAAAAAAAGAGATTTCAATCCCCAACAGCAGAAAATATATCAAGCATACTTGCAGAGCTGGAAAGGTGAAGATCTGAAGGTCTTCTTTGGAATGCCGAAAGAGTGGCCTACCATCCAATACAAAAAAAAATTAAAAAGTAAATAATAATAAATAATAACAAAATCGAAATCCACAATTAGAGCCATAATCTGACCACTATAATTTTAGGGTTTTTAAGGAGTACATACCTGAAACAAAAGAAATTTGGAAGAGATAGGAGGAGGATTTCGTTGTTGGTCCTCTTTTATAGAAGGGAAGGTCTTTTGAGATCCCTTGAAGATTTGGGATGCATTGTCGGGTCTCTTCAAATCTCCCATCATCGAGAAAGCCTTCAAGCTAGAGAAGACGCTTGAATTCTCTAGGGTGTGCTTCTTTTGATGCACCTAGCAAAGAAATTGGTTAGGTTAAAGCCCTACAAGCCTAAATTGGAGGAGATCGCTCAATTTACTGCAGATTCTTTTGGGGTCTACTGATAGCTCCTACCGTCTTCTCTCTCGTGACCCCATCCGTATCTCTCTGCAAAAATGATACTTTGAATATCTTTTGCAAGCTAGGTGATCTGTAAGGTAGTTGTACTGGTAGGAGTCTGTAGAGCGGAGGAAGACAGAACCAGTGTTCAAAAGAGAGAAGTTAAAGGCCCAACAAATTCGAAACGTGTCGTTACGCTGGGTTACGAGGCTCTGCCCTCGTACTGACTTTTCCGTCTCGCATATACGAAAGATAAGAAAACGTGGATTTGCAAACCTCTAACAAACACGCTCTCACGGTCAACAACACATGAAAAGGGATTTAATGCGTAAGTTACTATTCCATTTGGTGATTCAAACATGCCCTTAAGTTCATCAATTAAACCCCTAACATCACCTTTCGTTAATGGCTAAATGAAAAACGTTGGGCTGACATACAACTTAGCAAATATAGTGTGCGTGACACCCAATGTGGCGAGAACTTCGCTACCAATATTGTTAATTTGTTGGAGGGAATATTAATTACAAGTCAAATCAACAGTGTTGGCAGCTAAGCCCTCGCCACGTTAGATGCCACACACACTATTTTGCTGAGTTGTATGCCAACTCAGCATTTTCTGTTCAACCATTAACAGAAGGTGATAGGAGGGGTGTATTTGATATTTTGGATGTCTATTTGATATTATCAATAGTTTAGGTGCATTATTGATGACGAGGTGAAAGTTCATGAGTTATTTTGAAATTTTCCCTTAACTCAATCTTAGTCAATCTCGTTCCCTCCGCTGGTCAAGGCACAAAGGTGCACAACTATTTATAACCATATAAATTAGTAAAAAACATATTGTTGACATTCACGGATTTTACGTTAAAAATATGTGGGCAATTGGAGATAGGTATGGCGCTCATTGTACCTTATAGCAGTTAAAAATGGGTTTGACTTTTCTGGCCGTCATTTGAACACTAAATAGTGTTTAAATGATCTTACACCATTTATTGGCTTATGATCTTGAAAAATCCATATCGTCAAAATGATGTATCATCAATTGAAGGTCTATGGGTAAAAAATCATGCTTTTTGAAAGATTCGAATCATCCTATCTGTGTATTCGAATATCAACGATTGTTCTTCTTAATTTTGATGGATGTTGGAAGGATGGATTGCAACTTGAGCAATTTAAATTAAGGAAAATTTTAAAATAACCTCTGAACTTACACCCCGCCATCAATAACACATCTAAACTATTGATAATATCAAATAGGCACGCAAAGTACACTTAAGTTTATCAACTAAACCTCTACCATCACCTTCCGTTAATGACTGAACGGAAAATGTTGAGTTGGCATACAACTCAGTAAAATAGGGTGCGTGACACCCACATGGAGTGTCACGTATGCTATTTTGCTGAGCTGTATGCCAACGTGACACCCACGTGGCAGTTAAGTCCTCGCCGCGTGGGTGTCACACACGCTATTTTGCTGAGTTGTATGTCAACTCAGCGTTTTTCATTTAATCATTAATGGAAGGTGACCATAGGGGCTTAGTTGATGAACTTAAGCGTACTTTGGGTGCTTATTTGATATTATCAATAGTTTAAGGTGCGTTATTGATGACAGGCTGAAAGTTCAGGGGTTATTTTAAAATTTTCCCTTTAAATTAATTATAGATGTGTGGTAACCGGTACAAATCCGTGCACCTAATACCAGCTCACTACTTAAATGCCTTGTTTGTTAACACGAGTTCTGACAAAAAAATAGCTGAAAATTTGAAATTTCCCAAAAAAATATAATTTGCAAGTGTTTGGCATTGTAGTGGGACCCACAAACTAGAGTTTTTTTGAAAAAAAACTCACATAAAAATTCTAGCCAAAATTTGGCTGGAACTTTTTTTCGTCCACCACATGGGTTAAAAGCTTAGAGGAATTTTGGTGGCCACCCTTGCAACCCGAAATTTGTTCTTCTCAACTCAGATATTTCATGCTTAAAATCGTTTGATTTTTTGCTTTGGATCAACCGATCGAGGTTTTTTTTCACCATAATTTTTCATATAATGGATCTTGAGACCATGAGCTTATCATTAAACGGTCAATTTTTTTGTTGATGTGGCACACATGCCAATACCTCTTTCTTCACGCCCATGCGTTCTCTGAAAGCGCCTACATCCTAGACCCCTGAACAAAATGTTGATTTGTTCGGATCAAATGATGGAGACCTTTTTTAACAAAGATCTTCGACAAAATAGATCTTGGGTTCATGGTGCATCAATTTGACGGTCAATTTTTGATTTCCTGTATCACCGATACCCAAAAATGAATCTTCAATCATATAGCACACATCATGCTCAAATGTGACTTTAGGGCCATATTTTGGGGACTGGGGATACATGGAATCACATACTGATCGTCTGATAGGTGTTACATGATCTTAAGATCCATTTTATGGATGATCGGGGTGAAAAACAATCACCCTCATCTGATCCAAAACAATCAACAATCTTCGAGGGGTCTGGGATGTGGGCGCTTTCAAAGGACGCATGGACGCGAACAGAGGTACCTATAAATATCGACGCCAATAAATATAACCCAACCATCTAAGCCAGTTAATTTGAAGGCCATAAGTGAAAAGATTGGCACTAAGCATAATCTTTATCATATAACTCAATGCACTCAAAAGCCATTATCCGATTTAACAGTTGATTATATCGAATCATATGATAGAGATTGAGTTTTGCACCACTCTTTTGTATCGTAGATTTGTAGATCATGGCCTTTATATCAGACGGTCTAGATGTAACCTCACCTCATAATCGTACTATTTATTTGCACTGAAAAATCGTAACCTCGCCCCATCTCCTCCGGTCAACATGCATTGACTGATTTGAATATGACAAAAGAGATTGTTTTTTATCCCAATCTTCCATATGATGCATCTTGAGATTATGGGTATATCAATTTTTTTATTTTATATGAGACTCATTCCAAAAAATAACTCGTGATTTTTATTTGAGTTTGATGTATGTCTCACGAGTTTAGAGTTACTGTTTAGAATTTGTACCACACGCACGAGGAATAAAAAATTATCTTAGTGTATGCCCATGATATTAAGGCCCATCTTGTAAAAAATTGGGACAAAAAAAAAAATTATATTCTAATTTAAAACGATTAATGCATGAAAAATAATAATATCAAATCATTGTAAAATTAAAAAAAAAAAACTTTTCATGAGTTCTTTTATTTAAAGTTGAAAAAAAAAAACATTTCCATCGGTTTTGTCAAAGAAGGCACAAAGGGTAGGGGACGTTTAGGCGAAGCTTATTGGTCGTTGGATTGCCCCGTCAGACTTTTGTCGTTTTTGACTGCGGATCTCTCACATTGAGACCGTTCTCTTCTGTACGACTCCTAGTTTTCTCCCTCTAGGCGAAGTCAATAAAACGATGAAAATTAGGTGGAGACGATTTATTCTCTAAATCCTTTAGAAGAAACAACAAATAAAGAAGTTAAATAAAATGAAGATCACTGTAATGACTGCAGACGAACAGATCATAACATTAGAAGTCGATCAAGATGAATCTGTAAGCTACTTCAACTGCTTCTCTGAAACCCTAATTTCTCAGGCTTTGATTGATATCCTTCTCCTAAGCTCTAATTTTCCGTTAGATTGCATTCATTTGAATTTTTTTATTTATGTTTATTTCTTTATATTACGGATGATTTAAACAGGTTGAAAATTTGAAAGCTCTTCTTGAGGTGGAGGTGAGAGTCCCTATATATATTAAAAACTTAGTTTGTTTATTTTTTCATTTTTTATTGTTTTTTCTGGTGCTTTGGTTTCTGTTTCTGCAGACGCGCGTGTCCCTTGGGCAGCAACAATTGCATTTCAATGGGAAGGAGATGAAGAATGCGGAGCGATTGAGCTCCGTTGGGGTTAGAGATGGAGATTTGGTGATGATGATGATTGCGCAGTCATCTAGGTGTACTTATATTCTCTGCGTTTCTTAGTTTTTATATAGTGTTTCAATTTTCATATTTCAAATTCCTAATAGTAATAGGAATTTGAGGCGATTGATAAAAATGTAGTCTTTCCTCATTCTAAAACCAGTGCTAAAAATGGATGGTGTTAAACTAATTGATCATTGTTTTATGATTGTAAATTTTTTAATGTATGCTCACTACATAATACACTTATTTTGTTATTTAAGGATTATCATTTTTGACTATAAATAAGTTAACATAAATTTTATATATTCTAATAATGTATTACTATTTTTATAATCCTCACACTTTTTCTTTATCAAATTTATCCGAATTGAACTGATCGGACACCCCGCTGAATAATTGCCGAATCCGACCTTGGTTACTATGTATGTCACAACTCAATTTCGTTTTTGTGGCAGTACATTGGATCATTGGGTTGGGCCTTTATTGTACCAACGTTGACCATTAATCCATATTACCATCTATGGAGATCATAATATGCATTGGCACGAGTTACATTAATATTGTATTTATCAACAAGAGCTTAATTGGGTTCAGATTTATGCTGATGGAATAAGTACTTATTTTATTTGTTGGTATACTAAGTTCTGATGGATTTATAAGCAAATTGCAACCTCTTTGTAAGCTGAAGCACTGGTTTTTGTTGGGTATAGTTATTGAGGTATGAAGTTATGAGAATTTTTATTCAGATAATTTATGGCCAACAATCCTGTGTATAAACTATACTCACAACCTTGATGTATAATCGTAATGCTACCCACAATTGGTGGACATGCCATCGACCAATTCTGACTTTCCAGCTGATGCACCTCTTGAATGGGCTGTAGCACAAGATCACACTAAATAGATGTTCCCAATGGTCCCAACCATCTTCCATTTTGTGCCGTCAATGAAGTTCTCCATCTGTCTGATGGCTTGGAATATCTAGCCAGTGCAATTTTTAGGCTGTGGCTCATCTAACCAATAGATTGAACGCTCTTGATTGATTAGCATGTGCACCGATTTTTGAAAGATAGGTTTCAGTGGATGTTTTATTTATTTATTAAGACTCATTGAATCAGAGCTTGTATTCAATAACGGCAAAGAAATTGTGTAGTCTGTTTGTAGTTTGATTTCCATGTACTTAAGAGTCTAGGACTAGAAGAATTCCAAGTTGCGCCAGAATTTTTACATTTTGTTTATCATTTTACATGCTATACTCCACTGTTTTATTGATGAACTAGTATGGTTTGTTGTCGTATACTAATTTTAGTAAGTTGGGCAAGCTTTTATATTTTTTATGATTTCAAAGAGTTCTGTGCATTTGCAGTTTCATGTCCAGATCATCGTTTTTTATTTTTATTTTTGCTTTTTTGATACGTTGACAATAAATGATGACCTAATGATGAAACAGATCCTATTTTTCTCGTTTTGACTTGCTCATTGTTTCAACCTAATTATTTCAGTCTGCCTACCAATGATCTGAGCTTTAAACCAGATGGTTCTGCTGTGAACCCTCGAGCCTTCCAGCAGCATGTTAGGCGTGATAATCAAATGATGGCGCAACTGCTTCAGGTGGGCTGGGTCATATATATATTCCAAATTTCTTATTTGTGTGACTATCAAGAAATTCTTCCGTTAGGCTGACCAAAACATGTATGTATTTTCTTTGGTAAATATTATTTTACTTCTTAAGATTCAAATCAATTACCTATGAGCAAAGTATTAAATACATACCCCTAAAAGGGTTGATACCCACTGGTATTGATCCATTGGAGTTTTTATCGCCCCAGTCCTGTATTCGAATGTATTGCGTGACTCGATCCAGTGCCAACTGTTATTTTAAACATTGCCTAAGAGGCTAAGACCTCCCAAAGCTCCGTACTTCACATTATAACCAGATCAATAAATGATTGATACTCTGAATTACCTATCCTGTTTGTTCTAATAAAATAGTTCTTCATGTAGGACGTTCTAACTCTCTAAACGTGACATTCCTAAAGTTACTAATCTCTAGCCTATTGATAGGATGGAAACAGTCCTAAAAAGAATGTCGTTTAGTCCAATAGTCATTCTAAAACCCATTAAACCTTCCTTCAAACTAAAAACTCAAGAAACCTTATAAATCTGGACAACCAAGTCCCCAACAACATTTTCTGTCACAACAGCTTAATCAAAATTTGATCAAATGCAGTGCTATCTTTGCCCATGGCATGCATCGTCCTCTACTAAGGGCACATTCAGTTCATGGATAATGCCATCTCATGTAAAATTCACTTTACATGTAAAAAATGCAGTTTTTTGTACTTTAATAAAGTACAATTTGGGGGTAAAATGGTGGCTTAGTTCACCATAAAATATGGGTGTAAAATCCACTTTATGTACTATTTCACTTTACATTGAAAGAGCTCTTTAAAATCCAGTTTGTGGGCTATTTTACTTTACTTTCCATCTTCATGCTGAATTTATTCAACTATTGCCTTTTGTTCTTGCATTTTTTAAGCTACACAGGGTCAGACCTTGTAAGTGAAAAAAGTGCATGCATGTGTACGGTGCTTTTACGACGACTGAACGATGAAAAAGTAAAATTTACCTATAACAGTACAAGATTGCACGTAATATTGCCATTTACTGTGAACTGAATGTGCTCTAAATCAAAGATTTTGTCAAGAAGAAAAATAGGAGCCATGGGCCTCCACCTTTTCGAGACATTCAACTAATAATGTTAGCCAAATTCCTTCCCTGTCCCAAGAGATTAAAAAATATGAAGACCTTCCAAAAGAGCTCTACACCCTGCTAAATTTAAGTCTTTGAACTCTATCGGACCTGATAAAGCCATTATTACCTTTCCGAGAAGATTGTGAAGAACTCCACCTATACCAGCTGGCCTTGGGTTGCCAGGTGAGCTCCTGCCAATTTAGTTTAAGGATGTACCCTACCCACCTATCTATAATGAATTTGTCTAAGCTTTTGCTCCCAAACCTCAAATTTATATTGCTAGAGATCTTTCTTATCACTTGAACCTTGTTCTAAAAAATTCCCTACCAAATGCCCCGGAGTTCTGGTATTGAGTGCATGGGGGTTTCATTGTAGGATCAATCTCACCCTGTAAAAAAAGTCAAATCCCAACTCTCATGAATTTCATGCCTTTAAATCTGTGCGTGCCACTCATGCAACAATTCAAATCCCCCCTCATAAGGGTATATGGAAGAATCCACCGTATGGTTTGATTCTTGTGCCCGAATGTACCACTACCCCAAACCCAATAAGATCCACCAACATTTCCAAAAATGCCTGCACCAAACAAAAGAGATCAAGAAATACAGGCTGCACCTTTCTTGATGGGCCATTGATTCGGCTTCTTTTACACATTATGCATTGGTTAGGTAGCTGAAATTTGCGGCATTGGAGATTGTCCACCGTGAGAATGTTTATTAGTCATAGCCATTGAAACTGTTGTTTATTAAATCTCATAACTGTTAACCATTACTTAATGCTGTAAATTTCTGCCATCTCATCCCTTTTTTATTTTTATTTTCAATTAGTGAAGGGCGGATCTTTAATTGTAAATTTAAAGGTAGACATTTGCATCAACAATTTTGATTCAAACTGAAGGTTTGCCAGATTTTGAGTGTTACATCTCAAATTTAGCCCTTCAAATGGTTATCATGTCTATAGCATCGTTAGTTTCTATTGGCGTGATCATTCTTTGTTCAATTTTCAGAATGATCCTGCACTTGCACAAGCTCTTCTTGGAGATGATCTCAATACCATACAGAATCTTTTGAGAGAGCGTCATCAGCAGAGGTTGGAATTACGGCGTCGACAGGAAGAAGAGCTTGTAAGGATCAATTGCAGTATAGCACTTGCTCTTTAGCCCCACCTTTTACAAAAATTTCTGCTCTTTCTGGTTCACTTCAGTGATTGGTTATTTCCTTTTAGCTAATATTTTCATGATTTTCATTCATTCGGTATTGACATGTTGGAGAAATGTTTGTATTGTTTAATCACATGAAACTACATTATGCTTCATGTGTAACTTGAGATTTTTCTCATATTGATTATTCTTGCGGTATGATTATCTGTAGAATTAATGTGGTCTGGAGTCTGGACTGCTTATGCATGCTATGTTGCGTGGCCAATTGGGTGATTTTTATTTTTTTTAAATCTTTTTCAGGCACTCCTTTATGCCGATCCTTTTGATGTTGAATCACAGAAAAAAATTGAAGCTGCTATTCAGCAGGTCAGGGCTTTTTTTTGGCTGTTTATAAAGTTTCTTCATGTACAAATATATGTGGCTTAGTTTTTACTTCTTGGACCACGTAATGAATATCTTCTATCTAAATTTATCTTGTTTAGCTACTCCTGCTTGTTCTTTGAAAATCCTGTACAGCAAGCATTTTAGATAAAATTGCTGAAATGATAGAATAGAATCATTTATTTTCCCTTTTATCTCTCTTTCCTGAAATGTAAAAATCATGTTTTTTTATGTGTGCCAAACACATTTTGGCTCTTCAAAGGCATTTTCTGCTTGGTGTTCATTTAAGATCTTCTTAGGTATGAGATCCCATTAGCTATTGAAAAACGGTCAATTGAAGCTCCAATGCTATTTTCATAATCTGATAAGAAAAACCAAAAAAGCCTAATCTAATTTTTAATCTCATTGGTTCCTGAAAATTCATCTTTTTAATTTGGACCACTGATATTATTATAGTGCCAAAAATATCTCTTAACTCTAGCATAAACCCGAAATTTCCTGTCGTGAACATAAAACACTTAAAATGTAGTTGCAAAATACCAAAACCTCGAAGTTGTTATCATTAACGCAAATGATCTTCAGGTAACATTTTGGAGAAATCTTTAAAATAAGCTAAAGAACACTCCAGATGGATATGGTGCATGAAGTTCATACCTCATGAAAATTATTGCAGCAATCTCTCTCAACGAGAGAGGACTCATCTTCAAATTTGATTTATTGTTTTCATTTTCAATTGGTGATGCAGTTCCTCCACTCACCATGGTTTGTCTTCTTTGAATCTTTATACTGCCTCAACCCTCTCGCCTCCATATTGTCAATTGACTCCCTGGCCGAAAGTAGCAACTCATTTCAAAGGTCCTTTATAGAATGATCTTCATATGAGTCATCACATGGTTCAAAACCCTAGAACTCGACTCAACTGGAATGTTAATTGGGTAAAGTCCACTTGAAACTCATCCAAGATTCAACTTGATAATAAATGTTTTTAAATTTAAAATGAGAATATATAATATATTTATTGATGATAAAATATTCTAAAAAAGCAAACAACCCGCCACATTTTTAGAGAAAATGAAGAAAACTTCTACTAGGTATTAACCTCAAAACTTGGAGAAGAAATTGTAATTCTATATTTCAACTAAGTTCTGAATTCCATCGTGGGAAAAGTTCATGCATTCTCATGTACATATTTTGTGAATCCATCCATCCATCCATCCATCCATCAAAGAATCAAATATCACATAACTTGAAACTTAATTAAATTTGCTATAGTAAAAACAGAATATAGCATGCCATGCCACATAAAAGTAGAATGTGAAATTCTACATATTGTATAAAATATAACATATATAAACTTGCTTCTTAAACATAAAATCTGAACTATACAACACTCATGATCCAACTTGTTACTATAAAGCAAAAATAACTCCAAATTTGCTACCAATGGAAAGGAAAGTAGAAACTATATATATATATATATATATATATATATATATATGATGCACAGGACTGTGTTTGAACGCATCGAGGATCAAGTGCCACAGCAACTTGCTGAAGGTCAATCAGATCGATCTGAAAAAAATTAATTGGGTATTATCCACCGTTCAAAACTTGGTCAAAGGTGCAAAATTTCAATGCACCAAGTTCAAGAGGTGGATGGGAAATTTTGAGCCATAGTCACAAAAGTCTCCGACTTTTTCAAAAAATTGGAAAAAATTGGTGATTCATCCGAACCTTCATGAAGAAACTGAAAAGGAGTTATTAATCCACATAGAACAAGAACATATAGAAAGGAGAAATTGAATACACATAAAGGTTGATGGCGTGTTTGGTGCTTAGGGAGGGAGACTGGATTTGTGTCCGGTGTCGCAACGTTAACTTTCGGCAACAGATTAGATGCCACCATTTTGGTTGCAATTCCTCCCACTCTTCAGGCACGATGGTAAAATTGGCCGACGGCAGGGTTCCTATGCCTCGAGGAGCTTGGGCCAAACTATCCTAAGCGTGACGCAGTCTCGCGACCTTCAACGTGGCTGGTCGATTGCCGGGAAAATTTTTAAAGGGGTGAACGCTGTGATGGTTGCTAAGCAGGCGACGTCCGACCTCAGCTTTGCACGGCCCCTTGCCGGTAAGGCAGGGTCGGAAAGGCATATTGAGGCCGGCGTAAATGGTCTCGCAGTACCGGAGACTCTCTGTTTCGATTCTACTCAATTCCACTCCCTCGCCTCTAATCTCCGCCATTTTTGGGTGGTGATTGAAATCAACAAAGATATGATATCCCTATTTTTACTACACCAGTGGATAAATACAATGTGGGAGGAGGCGGAGAGACCTGTGGCCTCTACCATCTCCAATACAAGATTTTTACTTCGGTTTAGGGATGAAAAGGGGGCTACTGAAATTTGCAACAAAAAACATTTTCACAGTCTTGACTGCCCGGCTATTTGTCGACCATGGGAACCTTCGGTGGGAGCTATACATATTCACAGAGAAAGGGATGGTGTTTGGCTTCGCATCTTCGGTTTACCGATCCATGCGTGGCCACCGGAGGTGTTCCAACGGATCGGCGACCGATGCGGCCAGTTCATTCTCATTGATCGGCGCACGACGGACCTCTAGGACACGAACCACGCGAGGATCCTCGTTCGTGTTGATTCGCTAGCCAGCGTTCCCAGGTTCTGCGATATCCAGATCGGTGGCCAGCGCTACCAACTCCTCGTAGAGGTGGCGTGGTGGGATAGGGTCCTCGTCCTGCATGAAATCGGCGAAATGGCCGAGGGGCCCCAGAGCTCCAAAGTTGACATCGGCGGAACTCCTCCAGAAGTAGTTCATATGCTCTTCAATCCAATCGGAAGGGGAGCGGTTAAGACTGCTTGGGTGCCGGCACGAGACACGGAGAGGCATGCAGCCACGCATGCGACAGACGGGCTGGTCCCATTTAGACCACCGGCCACGACAGCGAGGGACGTGGTTTCAGGTAGTGCCCCCCCTCGGATGTATCGGATTACTCATGACTTGGGGTCGGAAGCTACGGAAGTGCCTAATGTCAGTGGGAGCCCTCACGAATCCGGCTTGGAGGAGGGAGAAGTGGCGGAGGAGGCGGTTGCGGTTAGCCAGAGAAGGGTCGGAGAAGATGATAGGAGAGAGTTTCCTCAACCTACAGCTGATCTTCGACACCAGATGAATCGACGGCTGAGATCGGGCCCGACAGCTGCCGACAACTGCCGCTATCGCTGGAACTCCTATTGTCTGGGTCGACTGTGAACACCGACGGAGGCGAGGCTGGAAACTTGCTATATTTGGAAAAAAACAGAGAGAAGACGAAAGGTTTCAAAGTTTATTATCGAAAGTGAAAGGGTTTACACTCCTATGCAATGTAGATCTTAAGTGGAGGGGCGACACGTAGGCGACATCGAGAACCGAGCGTTGCTAGGATGTCGACACGTCATCATCTCGAAGCTTCTCTTCCACGTAACACGACTACACGTACTCCCAGAACCACCTGCTACATTGACCTTCAAAAATGCAATGGGACGGGTTCTGGGTATACTGAGGTTGTGCTAGAAGAGACGACGTGGATGCCGGCGAAGGTTGAAGACAGCTGTTACCGTACCTGGGACCCCATGGAGCTCGAGGGAGATGGTACCCTTTTGCGGAAGGAAATGGTAAGGAGAATAAAAGGATTTAGGGTTTATCACAGGAAGAGAAAAAGAGAGAAGGGGCATTGGGTTTCGAGATGCAAAGAAAGGGAGACATCTGTCAAAACGGCAGAAGTTTCTGGAGTACAATACACACCGGCTATGGCCGGTTGCCTATATGGGAGGGCGACACGTGTCGGAGCCCATTGCATGGAGAGACAGCTGGTGGGAGCCTGCGAACGGGTGAATGGACATGCTGGGACGTGGGACATTGCGATATGTACGGGCCCTGGGCCCAATAAGGTGGTACGGGTCTCAATCGGTTCACATTTGTCGGGCCTAATACCAAGACTGTGGGGTATGAGAGAACCCAACAGTTGGATAGGAGTTGTTAGTGGGCCGACCCGACAATCTGGTATCGACAGAAACTTGGGTCACCTGATTGCTTCGAAACCAAATACCCAGGGGATGCTTTTTGCTACTCTGGCCTTGGATGAATCCTCCCCAAGGGCTGAGATGATACCGTGGGCTTTATAGATTGCTGTGAGAGGAGTGGTGGAGCCCTTCGTGGTGATACTTCAACGTCGGAAGGGGGAGAAGATACAATTCGGATCAACACGGGTAGTGAATCAGATGAGGAGACAGACAACAGGAACAACATTGATCGTCTCATTGGAGTTGGCAAGGAACTTGGTTTGTCTTTCAAGGGCACAGAGGAGGACTTGCGACCCGTTCGATTCTGGTCAGCAGGTAGGAGAACAGGACACGTCGAGGAGGATCCAGAGAACTGACACGATTACAGTGGGGAATGTCGGATGGGAGGGGAGCAGAGGGGCCCTAATCCGCTGCTTCTTAGATGTGGGCGAGATCTATTTCTAGTTACTATGAAGATTCTATCTTGGAATGTGCGGGGTATTAGCGGTCAGCGGAAGCGGGCGGGGGTCAAAGAAGTGATTACCGCTTTGAAGCCTGAAGTTATCACATTACAAGAAACGAAATGGGGCACCTGTGATAAGCGAAAAGTTGCCTCTACGCTTGGTGGTATTCGAAGGGACTGGATCGGCGTGGACTTTGTGGGTGCATCGGGGGGCATACTGGTGGCTTGGAACTCGACCTTATTCGACAAAATTGAGGAGGTGGGAGTATACACAGTTGCAGTCGTTCTTCGCACTAAAGCCACAGGAAAGACATGGATGTTCGCTGGTGTTTATTGGCCATTGGTTGGTAGAGAGGAGGGTGAGTTTTGGTTTGAACTTGCAGCTATTGCCGCCAGATGGGACCCCCCGTTCTGTCTTGGGGGCGACTTCAATGCCATCAGAGGGGAACACGAGAAGCAAGGTGGACCGCCAGACGTTGCGGTCATGCGTGACTTTAACACCTTCATTGTTGATTGGGCGCTGTTCGATCTCCCGCTTTACGGAGCGAGATTCACTTGGCCGAATCTTCAGGATAATCCTTCTCTAAGCCGACTCGGCAGATTTCTTTGTACTGTGGAATGGTTGGATAATTTTCCAGGGGTAAGGGTGGATGGCTTCGCCTGGGCTGTCTTCGATCACCGGCCAATTCTGCTATCCTGCGACTCGAGGGCTCGCTGGCCGTCTCCCTTCAGATTGGAGAACATGTGGCTTTTAGATGAGGATTTTCGGGCTTTGGTCCCCACTTGGTGGAATGAAACGACGCCAGTTGGGACAACTGCTTTCAGGCTCATAACAAAACTGCAACACACAAAGGAAATAATAAAGGCTTGGAACAAAGAGATGCTCGGTCAGATCCAAGTCAACAAAGAGAAGCTGCTGTTGAGGCTTAAGGAATTTGATAATTTGGAAGAAACCAGAAGGCTGGAGGAAGGAAGGAGAGAGAGAGAGAGAGAGAGAGAGAGAGAGAGGAAAGATATAGGGTTAAGCAGGATTTCAACGGGATGTGTATGGCGGAAGAGACTCAATGGAAA
This sequence comes from Chloranthus sessilifolius, assembly GCA_021018995.1. Lineage (NCBI taxonomy): Eukaryota > Viridiplantae > Streptophyta > Magnoliopsida > Chloranthales > Chloranthaceae > Chloranthus > Chloranthus sessilifolius. The sequence goes on from CM037589.1 coordinate 28,788,290, forward strand.
CAAAAATCTAAAGTGAAGTGGCTCAATGAGGGTGATTCCAACCCCAAATACTTCCATGCTATCGCCAACGCGAGGAACAAATCGAAGTATTTGGGGAGAATCATGGCTGATGGGGTGTCCTACTCAGGGGAAGAGCAGATCAAGGAGCACATCGTTGGGTTCTACAAAAGGCTGTATTCGGATGAAAGATTGCGCCGACCTGGATTGGACGAGATCCAGTTTCGGTCCATCTCGGAGGATGAGCGAACTGGTTTGGAAATGCAATTTATGGAAGAGGAGGTTTGGCGAGTGATCAAGTTTAGTGGAAAGAACAAGGCGCCGGGCCCGGACGGATTTACGATGGAATTCTTCCAAAATTTTTGGAGGTCACTACAAGCAGATATAATGGAAGTGCTTCATGAGTTCCACAATTCAGGGTTCATAGGGCGAAGCCTCAACTCCACATTCATCACCCTTATCCCCAAAAGGGAAGGAGCCAACGACATTGCTGAGTTCCGCCGAATTTTTGTCTTATTAACTGTTTATACAAGATAATTGCCAAGGTGCTTGCTAATAGAATCCAACCGATTTTGGGGAAGGTCATTTCCAATAATCAGGGAGCTTTCATTAGGGGAAGACAGTTAGTGGATCTAGTGGTGGCGACCCAAGAGACTACATTCGGCTCATCGTGACCGTCGGCCGGCGGCGCTTTGGAAGGTCGATATGGAAAAAGCGTACGATCGTGTAAGTTGGGAATGCATCGACTATATGCTTGGGAGAATGAGTTTCGGTGCAATTTGGAGAAAATGGTTAAAGGGGTGCTATTCGTCGACTTGGTTCTCTGTTTTGATTAATGGTACTCCAGCTAGGTACTTCAAGAGTTCGAGAGGGATTCGGCAGGGAGATCCCCTTTCCCCCTTCTTATTCAACATTGTTGGTGAAGCTCTAGCTGGGCTGATCAGGCGGGGGAGAGTTAAATCTGGTTACCGGAATTCGGGTGGGGACTAATGATCGGTGCATCTCCCACCTCCAATACGCTGATGACACTTTAATTTTTGGAAAAGCTGATGTCGCGGAGTTCAAAGTGTTATTTGAGATACTAACAATTTGTGAGGCCGTATTTGGACAACGGATTAATCTTGCCAAATCTACCATCACCAGAATTAGGATTGAAGATCAGCTGTTGAATGAGATAGCTCAAGTGGTGAATTGCAGTACCGAGAAGTTACCAATCAAATACCTCGAGTTGCCCCTCGGCTTGAGACTTCCGGCTGAGAGGGACTGGGATCCAGTTGTTCAAAGATTTGAATAGTGGCTAGCTTCGTGAAAAGGCAACTTTCTCAGCAGCAGTGGGCTGATGGTCCTTATTAAATCGGTTCTCGCAGCTGTCTACGTTCTACATGCCTACGTTCAAGTGTCCGATAGCTGTCATCAATCGGCTGGAGCAGATACACCGGAATTTCTTGTGGGACGGAGCTGGAACAGACAAGCTGTATCACCTGATTAACTGGGATACTTGCCAATTGCCGGTCAGCTGTGGGGGTCTGGGTATCCGTAGTCTGAAATGGACCAACATTGCTCTCCTTGGTAAATGGTTATGGCGAGCGGGAACAAGGGAAGAATGTGACAGCATTTGGCACGAGGTGCTGGTTGAGAAGTACGAATACTCGGAGGGGAATTGGGGTGTACAAACTGAACTGCAAAGGGGCACATCTGCATGGTGGAAAAACATCTGTCATACCTGGCCTCTCTTTGCGAGAGGTGTACGCTTCAGATGGGGTTGTGGCACTCGTATTAGGTTCTAGGAGGATCCGTGGGTGGACGATTACCCGCTTAAGACATACTACCTGGATATTTTCGCCATTTCTATGAATCCCACAGGAATGGTGGCGGATTATGCGTCAGAAAATCTGGTTGGGAGGACCTAGGATGTTACCACCAGGCGTATGCTGAATGAATCTGAGATGACTTCACATCTGCTGCATAGACTGTATTAGGTGCAGAAACTCCCTCAAGGACATGATCAGCGCATTTGGTCCCCAAGCAGAGATGGTTGTTTCAAAGTCAAATCGTACTACAAGATGCTCACTCGACGATTGATCAACTGGCTCGGCGCAACTTTGTGGAAGGCTAACATACCTTCAAAAATTAAATTCTTTGCGTGGACGGCATTTAAGGAAAAAATCCTAATGGTGGACCAGCTTATCCGGCGAGGGAAGGCCCTTCCTAATTGGTGCATCATGTGCACGAATAGTGAGGAGTCCGCTGCTCACCTGTTGCTTCACTGTGAGTTGGTACACCATGTTTGGAACGTGGTCGTTCAGTCTTTCGATATGGTTTGGGTTATGCTGGCATCGTCATACACTCAATTTCTGATGTGGGAGTCGGTTAGTTTGGAGGGGCAACAGGATAAGTACTGGGGGACGGTCTTGTACGCCATCTTTTGGAATTTATGGCGCGAACGCAACTGTCGGATATTTGAGAACAAGACACGTCCGGTGCGGATGATCTTAAAGGCCATCAGAGATCAGGTGTGGCTTTAGGCTTCTAGAGGCGAGAGGGTGCTGTGTGAGGACTTGTATATGTGGGACCTGGGTTAAACTATATAGGAGGGTGGCTTGTCGGTCTTTCGTATTTTTTTCCGGTTTTTGATGGTTATGTCGATGTACTGTCCTTTCCCAGCATCTTGCTTGTTTCAATATATTACACATTATTGATAAAAAAAAAAAAGAAGTTGGTGATTCATCCTGACTATATCGTCGATTAATCGGCCAAGTCCGCGACTCGGCTGATTATTCAGTGATTTTGTGATGTTGACCGAATTATTTTTCATTTCTTTTTCACAAAAAAATAAAAAATCCTTACGGTTATCGCCCTCTTTATTGCCTGCCCGTCTTAGAGCTCACTGCTGTTCTTCTTTTTGCCTATTTATATTATTTTGTTCATTAAAACCATTATTTTTAACTTGAAATATATTATGATATATTTTTGAAGTTTTTTATATTTGTTTGAATTTTTTATTTATATTCCCCGATTTTTTTCGACTTTGACCGATTTTTGCCGCTTTTTCCTGATTTTGACCCCTGCCGATTTATTGTCGACTCCTAACTTTGTGACTATTATTTGAGCTGGGATTTGAAGGGAAAAACGGTCTATTTTTTTTCTAAAACCCTATGGTACTGGGTGACCCCTTAGAGGATGGTTGTAAGTCACGATCATGTGGCACATGATCTAGCATTTGAATGCATTGTCACCTCTGTGCGTTCAAATGCATATTCCCATTTCTCTCTCTCTCTCTCTCTCTATATATATATATATGTATATATATCAAATAACTTTATAGCTTTTCACCCACAAGTAAACAATATTAAAATTTAATTTCAAATGTCATCGTTCCTGCCACTTTTCTTATCCCTAATGCCATCAACCATCCGTTGACTTCCCATCTTTTCTTCCCCTAAATACATCATGCAATCCTTATCCAATGACTCTCCTCACCAATCCTTGTTCATTCCCCTCCCTTTAATACACCACCCAACGAACCAATTGTTTGTGTATTTGCCATAAGAGCAGGAGCTTCCAATCAACTTAAGTCATCTCCTTCAAAGTGTTTTGCATCATTGTTAGTGTCATTGCAAATTCAGAGTCGTCTGCTCTCCAATAGAATTCAATGTCTATAAGGTGACATCAATTAATAAAAGGAAGTAATGAAGAGCAATTTACCCATCAAATCTGGTCAATTTCAAAAGCTGCATTCCATGGATGTGCATGGAAATCACAACTTTAAGCTATCTACAAGATTATGCTGCAAAGAAGTGACCAGGTGAGCCCCTATTAATTGACAAGAGAAAACATTTTGAAGAGCCTTTTTCCGTCAAACCCTATCAATTGCCATCAAATCTAGTCAATTTTAAAATCTAAATTCTATGGATGTCTTGTACTGAAAATTTGTGAGAGAAAAACTCTAAATAGCATTCGATGGGTAAAGGCTCTTCGTAAATAATGCAGACTGCAGCTCACAAAGGCTCATAGATCGAGTAATAGTGCAGGAAAATTTTAGAAGAAAGACAAATAATAGATTTATAGGAGATTGACTTATCTTAGGTCGATTCTACTGTGTTAAAACAAGGTCAAAACAGCAGCACTGTTTTTTAACTGTAACCTGATCTGGAAATTTTGCAACAGATTACAGTCTCAAACAGTCGTCCATCAACAGATTTAATGCTCAGTATAACCGCAGCAGTAAACAAGACTGAAAAGTCTTCAAGAACAGCAACAAAATATGGACTAAAACGTCTCAATGGCCATCATGAAACTAAAAAATTTCAACAATCTCCAATCTGGATTCTTGTTCCTCTTCTCACAAGCAAATCACACCATATCAAATTTCAGAACTAAAAATTTTCCACAGCAACTAAGAAATCTTAGAATTCTATCAATTCCCAAATCTCTATTCTATACTTTACAGAAAAAAAGCCTGTCATATAAAGTCTCGAGCACTCCATTATATCTAGAAAAAATTCTCTAAACTTCTAATTTTAGACTCCTCCAGTTAAATCTCTTCACTGTCCAAAATTAATACCCTATCAACCTAAACCCCTAGGTTTTAGTACTTAATATTTCTCCCAAAATAAAAGATGTCACAGGTTTGGGATTACCGGGAGTTATCTCTTAATCTGCTGCTCATCATTTAAGCGAACACGTGATTCAGATCACCGAGATTTAGCATCTCATGACCTCTAGTGATTCACGTGATCGCTTAAAGTGGTCACATAGGTCCCGTTTAACTCTGTTTTACCTCCTTTTCCAACTGTTTTTAGACACCCATTAAACCCATGTTTAAGACCCATATTTATGCCATTAGTAAGTAATTTCTGAGCTAATTTAGGCCCTGTTTAAACTCTATTTCAGCCTTTGAAATAGCAGCAAACAGCCCTTCTGCTCTGCCCCGCATCAATAAATTGAAAGTACAAAAGAGGAGAAGGACCTCAAGCAAGGGCTTTCACTAATTAGATACAGGAGAGTAATAAAGAACACAATCTTGGAGTGAATTTTTTGTTGGCCGAGTTGGTTGTGTGTAAAACTGTAAATAGTAGGTACTAATTTTGGATAAATTATTGTGATTCAACATGTATTAATGCTGGTTGGTACTTCTTGTGTTTGCTTTGGCTTTTATTATTAATAAGTTTTTATATATTTAAAAAAATAAATAATGGTGGGGTTTTAGGGCTTTGTTCTCTTATTTTCTTCTCTCAGATTGTTAGGGTCTTTTGGGTTTTATTAACGGTATGTTAGAGGAGGCGACGAGGCGAAGCGTTTGTGTAGGAGTATAAAATTAAACCTTAAAGCAACAAAACATATTTATGAACTAATGAATCTCGGAAATGCTCCTTACTTTTTTTACCTTTCAAACCTGCCATGTTTTTTAAGACAAAACAATGAAGACTAACTCAAGTTTATTGAGTCAACTACACTCAAGTGAGTTTTCAACTCGACTTGTTGATTTTCTTTCCATTTTTAAATTTTTTGTTGATTCTAATCAAAATTTTGTTGACTTGAGTCGACCTTTACAGTACTGGCTCTGTGAGTGGCAGAAGTGGACCTCATTAGTTTCACACAATCACTGGATAGAGGGTTGTCGTTTGTGTTATATTCCATGATTTCCATTACCCAAACCTTCACTTCGAAATTTTCTCAAATGGTCGATGAGTGTTATGCCGATAACAATTTTATCATTGCAGAAAGAAAACTTTGTCACACCCTTCTTCTGTACCGTTAAATAAAATATTATACCCCTCGAGTTTGTCCTTGATCTTCAGTTTCTCGTTGTTGATGGGTATCAATGAACTTCTTCTCCATGGATGTTGAGTATATGAATGAACCCTTCTCTTCTTTATCTTGTTCACATTTTTTTGTCTTCTCTACTGCAGAGCGGAAGTATATATAAAAGAAACCCTCAATTTCTCTTAGTAAGCACGAATGCATCAACTACTGAGAAATTGAAATGATTCAATTGTCATAATAGTGTTTGACTTGCCCTCGTACCTCTGTAAAATTTTCATCTTTGCTTTATCTTCTTTTACAGTTTTACAAGTTCTCCTGTCAATCTTTCTCCAAGAGAACAAACCCAATTATGATATCAAAGGGAGTAAACAAAAACTACGTGCAACATGCGTAGTGGCAAAGAAACATAGAAAACAACTCCATAGGAATTAAACCCGCCAAAGTATCATTGTCCCTTATGCAAGAAGAAAACAAGTAGTAATCTCAATAACTTATTTCATCTACTTCATTTATCTTCTTATAAGCAAAACAAATGAGAAAATTCAATCTATTTCTTCATCTCAATGGTTGATCTTGACAACTCAACTTTTAATATGGCCACTAAGTTCCATCAACTTTCTATGAATCAACTTTTATGTTTGCTTCTTCATCGTCTACCTAAGTTCCATCAAATTTGGGGTATTTGGCTTATATTTTCATATCAATTTGCAGATTGTGGTGCAATTTGGTGCCTAATATATATTTCTGTTTTAATGTTTATTTCTGGAGTTACAAGTGTTATTTCTTTGGATACATATTATAATATATAAGAAACATTAATTCCTAATAATTCATTTACTTTTAAGTTGTTACTCATATTTACACTTTTTTTTATTTTGATTAGTGAAGACAAAGCCTATTCCTTATAATTATTTTTTTATGTGCCTTTTTCTATGATTCAATCATGCTTTTGAATTGATATGGTTTCTTTTTTCTTGATATATTCTTGTGTTATTCCTAAAATTTTATACCATTATTATTATGATTATTTTGGTGCTAAATTACATGTTATCTCTATCATAGATAATTAGTTATATTAGTGATTTTATGTTTCATTCCTTTCATGGTTATATTTGTACTGCTATCAAATTTTGAGTAAAATAAATTAGCAATTGCAATTTCAATATAGTGTGGTGAATTAGATATATTTATTTTTTTATGAAGTTAAAAATAAATATTTGTTTTTATAAGGAAGAACTGCTAACAGGTGCAAAATCATTCATTCTGTTTTACATTCGTTGGTTTAGCAATTACATCTTTTTTTCCTAAGTTAATAAATTATTTTAGTTTATTACTATTTTACCTCATGCATATTTATTTTATTACATTCATTTAATAGTATGTCATTTATTTTTTAAATAAAATTATTTATTTTGTTGCTCTAACCCAGTTTGACCTGTTCCGACTGAACCCGTGCTATCACCGATTTGGCACCTGTTCAATTTTTAAAAGATTGATTTGATGTCCTCTTTTTTCAGTCAATGTAGTCATGCATGAGTAGACAATTGCAACAAACTCGGAAGATGTTGGTGCTACGCGATTCCCATGTGACTATAAATCAGTGGTGATTATTGATTAGAATATCATCAGCCTTCTGATGATTGCTAGACACTAAGTTACTCCTTTGGATTCTAGGTTTTCTTTTTCAGATGAACTAATAGCTGTTGTTATTTGACACCATGTTACTCTTATACTTTGGAAGTGTGTCTTACATAGAGAAAGTTATCAATGTAGTCAGTCTGAGTATTCATATTTATTACTTTCCAAAAAATAAATAAATAATTGTATTCATTGACGTTCTTTTCATGGTTCTCAAACATAACTCATTGCAGCGCTGCAAATGCAGTGAGAGGTTGGACTAGTTCTATTTTTTGTTTTTGATGTCAAATTATTTAAATGTTCACATGGTTCTTTATTGTGCTTTCCTTCTACATCTATTTGGCTTGATAATTCCTTGTTTTCTCTTCTTTCTGTTCTTTATTATATCTTACAGAAAGGAATTGATGAAAATTGGGCAGCTGCACTAGAACACAACCCTGAAGCTTTTGCGAGGGTGGTAAGAATCTTCTCCTTTCCATTGCATGATCTATAAAATTTCTAGGTTTATTCTTAATATGGTTTTCTTCAGGTTATGTTATACGTGGATATGGAAGTTAACGGGGTAGCTTTGAAGGTATTTCTAAGGCATATTACTTATATGTTATCCTCTAGGGAATGTTCATTTAATCTTTCTTCTCATCTTCTTAAAATTCTTTAGCATAATGAGTAGCTTTTTTTTTTTCAATTTTGTATGTTTTAAAAAATTGTTTTGATTAATAACCAATACAAATGAAACCATTTTACACTCTCTAGCTACAGAACCCACCACAGTTTTTCCTTCACTGCAAACATGAAAAAAAGGAGATATTCAAATTTTCTGTTGTAACAATCATATCATCCCTCATGTTGGCAATCCTTCAATGAAATTCCTTTACCTTTGATACCCATACAACAACATTTTCTTTCACGTTGATGGCCCTATATCAAGGATGGACCTACGGTTGATGTGAGCATGACATCATCCTAACACCTGCAGGACTAGGAATGATGTTAGAGTCAGTAGGTGTGGGGATTAGAGGTTTCCCGAATTCATACCAAGTTAAAATTAGGGATATAGAGATATCTAGGGTTTAGGAGTAAGAAGTGAAGAGGGAAGAAGAGAAGGTTTTTTTTTTTTTTTTTTTTTTTTTTTTTTCTTTTTCTGATTATAGCAAGGCTATACTTTCATTAAAGAAAGAAAAGCAAAGCGAGGAGCCTCTAATGGAAATATTATACTAACTTTTAATACATTCAAAATAAGAAACAATACTCAACATCCCCTCAAGTGGGAGCATAGATGTCAATCATTTGATTCAACTTTCTTCCAAAGGAAGTCGCTGTTAACTATGTTTGGTCCTTTCATGATAGACTGATTTTCAGACATGTGAATGCCCATCTCATTGTGTTCATCGAGATTCATAAAGTGCTTCAACATGAATTCTATGGTTAGCTAGGATAAATTAATTCACATTTCTTCCCTTGGGACATAGTTCTATATTTGGCCTCTACACTGTAGTTGGATCCATGTTGTTCTTGTTCATCCATCTGACTAAATTACCTCCAACAAAGGCATAGATCTTCTATCAAGTTATCCGACCCAATTAGCATATGTATATATCTCCAATTTGAAGTGCTCATGGTCGCTATACAACAAGCCCTTTCAAAGCTATACTTCATATATATCTTCGGATTCTATACACTCCATCTAAGTGGCTGGTTTGAGGAGACTGCATATATTGACTAACTACACTCAATGCGTACGAGATGTCTAGGCGAGTGATAGTCGATATATCAGCTCCCCCACTAGTCTTTGATACATCCAAGCATCTTGAAGTGCCTCACCATCTATGAAATTTGTCTAATGATCTTGATCCATGGGAGAATTAGGGGGTCTACCCCTCAACATGCCTATTTGCTTAGGTAGATCAAGGGTGTACTTTCTTTGACAAATAAAGATACCCTGCTTCATTCTAACCACCTCGATGTGAAGGAAATATTTAAGAGGGCCCAAATCTTTAGTATCAAAAACCCAACTTGGATGCTGCTTAAGCTTCTCAATGTCCATCATCACTAGTAAATACAATGTCATCAACATAAACGATGAGTGTAGTGAGATGGACTCTCCTCTCACAAATACTGTGTGATCATAATGGCTCCTCCAATATCCGAACATGATAATGGCGTCGCTAAATTTTTGCAACCTTGGAGACTGCTTCAACCCATATATAGCTTTCTTGAGTCAACATACTTGACTATCTTCCCCTTACGAGAGAAGCCTGGAGGACAAGCCATATACACCTCTTCAAGTTCTCCATGAGGGAATGCTTTTGAAACACCCGGTTGATGAACATGCCATCTCTTATGTGCTGCTAGAGATAACACGAATAGAATTCAATTTCACAATTGGAGCAAAGGTATCTTGATAATCGATTCTATAAGTTGTGTGAATCCCTTAGCTACCAATTGAGCATTATATCTCTCCATTGAACTATCTACCTGATAATTCACTTTATAAACCCACCTCTAACCGACAACTTTTTTCCTTCTGGCAATACAGTTTCCTCCCAAATATTGTTCTGTTTAAGGGCCCTCATCTCTTGAATCATGGCATCTTTCCCTTATGTTTGTTATAAGCCATCAAAAACCCTAGATGAAATTTTAGTAGAAAAGATGGAAGCAATAAATGAATAATATGGAGGAGAAAGAGCATGATATGATACAAACTAACTAATAGGATGGGAAGTACACGACCTATCATGGGTCAAAATATCGTCCGATATCGATACATATCGGTTTTGGACCTCACCGATACTATACATTCAAGGTACCGTATCAGTGCCTCCCATATGAAAATCCAAAATACTGGACGATACATTGGAATGTATCGTCTAGAACCAATATGTATCGTCTGATACGTATCGGTTTTGGGGTTGGACTATACGTATCGGTTTTCCGAATTTTTAATCCATGCGACCTATATCCCTTATGTAAGTGTAGACATATTTGGGAAATATCTAACTAATAGGATGAGAAGTACAAGACCTAAATCCCTTATACAAGAGGAGGATCAATACATTGTGGATCTGCATTAGGAGACGGGCCTTGGTCCATTAGGTGCGAAGAGTGGGCTTATCTTTCTTTTTCCTAGTGTAGACATATTTGGGATCAAACTTCAACTTCCTTTTTAAGGACTACTCGTTTTCTCCACAACAGGAGGCTTGGCTACAAGAGACTTTGGATGCTCAACAGTTGAAGGTTCAACAATAGGAGACTCAATATAGTAGGACGTGGAGGTATAGGAAGAACCCAAGTGATGCTCTCTTCAACACTGGAATTCTCTTCCTAAAGAGAGCACTGACGTCCAACAAATGGAAAGGAAGGAACAGTCTCCAAGAAGGAAACTTCCATAGCGCTTATGAGTGGAATGATCATAACATGTATAACCTTCCTGGGATGATAGATAGTCAAGAAATATGCATCGAAAGGCCTTAGAATCCAATTTATCATGATTGGAGCATTAAAGGTGGACAAAGCATACACAATTACACACCCAACTACCTTAGGGGAGAGAGGAGAGGAGGGGGGTAGAAAACAACGAAGCTGAAGGAGACAACACTTTAAGTGCGCATCCAATTAATTTGATAGACATCAGTGAGAACAACCTCAGACCAGAAGCTCTTAGGAATGTTCATTTCAACTAATAATGCACAGGCAACTTCAAGAAGATACTGATTCTTTCTCTCGGCAACTTCATTTTCTTCTGGTATATAAGGACAAGTAGATTGTCACCCAATACCATGTTCCTGAAGGTAGTTTTGGAGATTATGGGAGACTCAACTAGAGGCTCAACAACAAGAGGACGCATGCTCCCCCCTCCACACCCCACCTAATTGTTTGATCGCAATACCGTATCAATTGCATTCACACCATCTTATGAAATGTAGGAAGATTGAGACAACTTCACTTTGGACTTCAACAGATGCAGTCATGCGTGTACAATCATCAACAAACAAAACAAAATAAAGAATTCCAGAAACTGACGCAACATGAGATGCCCCCCATAGCTCAGAATGAACAATCTCAATGGAGTAGAGCTTCTCTTATTACTTGGGGGATAAGAGGTTCTATAATGTTTAGCAAGCTAGCAGACTTCACATCTAAACGAGGACATATCAAAGGATTAATGGGTTAAAGGGAAAATAATATTTAGGGCGAGGCAATGGTAGATGTCTTAGACGAGTGTGCTTCAAATGCAAAATATTCAATGATACAATGCCGGTCAAGTAGGAAATGGACGAAGAGGATGCGTAACTATCATGAATGTAGAGCCTCCTTTCCGCACGACTTCGACTAATAGTCTTTCCCGTTGAGAGGTCCTGAATAACACAATATGAAGGGGAAATGTTACACTATAATTAAGGTTTTTAGTAATACTACTGATAGAAGATTCATAGACATATTGGGCACATGAAAATTAGATTGTAATGGAAAACAAGTCTCGACTGTCCCTTATCTAGCAGTGGGAATAAGAGATCTGTCAGCTATATGAACATGATCAGGAGTAGATAATAAGGACAATGAGATGAAATGAGACGACATACCAAGCATGTGGTTGGTAGCTCCAGAGTCGATGATCCATGGAGACTGAGGAGACGTACACACATGGACATATGTATTGTTACCTATCACAGTCAAGGAAGAATGATTGGTGGAGGCTAGGATCTGTAACATGGAGACTTCAGTAGACTTTGATCCTCCTTTGAGGGTAGCACACCTATTTTACAACTTCAGATGCCCAATCAACACTACAACTTCAATTCAGCAGCTAAACAACAATGGACCTGATTCCATTGTAACTGCAGAATTTTCACATGAGCATTCTTTAACTACACCAGGGAATATCTCCAAATGGACACATCCAACAAAGACAGATAATAACCAGAAGCAACCAGCTCCTTTGGCTGCCAACAACACAATATTTATTATAGCAGTCAAGCTATTGGATCCTAAAATATTGCAGCACTACTACTGCAGGAGGTTGAACCCCAAACCATGAATCTACAGACATGAACACCCATAAATCACCTAATTACAGCAGCTATATTGCTGCATACACTACCACAGAGAGATTGTTTTCTTAAAACCCTAGTAAATGGTCACAAAAGCTTTCTTCACTACCTATAACAGCATCAAACACTGCCCAGCAGAAGCCCTTCCTTACAAACTACATAATGCAGCCACCCGAGACTTCAATGGAAGCTATTTCAGCACTTCCTAATAGACCAGCCATGAAATATGTAGATAATATACTCAGAAATTGCATCCCACAACATCAAATCATAAGGAATATAAAAAAGACCACTGCCATATGAAAGGTCACAACAAAAATTCCAATCGTTTCTTCTGGGAGGTGTACCAGGTCAACACTTTGACCACGGTGCCCAAAAACCAGTCAAAACAGTGTTGCTGGCTGGCCCCCTTTCAAACTCCCAAAAAATTGTAGGAACACCTTAATAAATCTTGAAAAAGAATCTGATAATTGGTAGAATTGATAGATCTCTTAAAATCTCTCATTTTTTACACCATCTGGGTCATATTTTACGTAGGGCTGATGTCAGCATGAGCAGGGATCAGAAGAAACCAAACAAACTGTAGAATACTCTGAGATTGGATCTTCCCTCGTTAGCTGCCCCATGTTTGGCTGGACAGTCAGCCAATTGATTTGAGTCTCTCTGGATATTGCCTGATCTGAGCTTGGCAGTCTGACAATAGGTCGGTAGCTTGATTCAGCAGATCAAGGAATCTCCAAGGATCCTGCGTCCCACTTTGAGCCATCCAGAAATATATTGACAGTCTCCTTCAATTTTCATCCTACGCCAGCCTCTTTCAGCGCATAAATTCATTAATTTATCTTTACCAGTTCTGTAGATTAAATTCTTGAGATGTAAGGAGGGAAGCTTCTATTGGTGATTAAAATTATAAAATGCCAATGCATTACTACTCTAAGGTCGAATAGTTTACTCTTGAACAAATATATTCAAAATTATTACCAAAGTTTTTATTTCGAGCATATACCGATCATCTATGAGGCTGTGATGTCGACTTTCTACTGAATAGCTTTATTTTCTTTTTGTATTTTAGTTTGTTTCTGCAGTTTCAAGTCCAGAAAAGCATTATTAGTTGCCTGCATGTACGCTATGTAACAATGATATGGACACGTATTGCTGTATGACACAGCACTTTCAAGAAAATTGATGCAGGGATACACCCATATATATGTGTCACTGGTTAGGTGGTCCCAAGGACCACCGTCACCGTGCTGCTGACTGCATTTCACGTTCCACGTGCCCTCCAACAAGGTTTTGGGTGCCACATGAAGTAGAGGGCATTGGGTAGATCGTTTTCATATATTTTTTTTTATCTTTTTGAAAACTGATCTCATATGGTAGAAGTAAAAAGTTGACTAGTAGAAATCACATGGTGGACATTACATTTCAAATTTATTTATGTACTTTAAATTGATTTATGCAATGTCCCCTTGGTCCATGTTGCACTAAAACAGGGTTTTGGGTGTCACGTGGCGGCTGACTGCATTTCACGTTCCACGTGCCCTCCAACAAGGTTTTGGGTGCCACATGAAGTAGAGGGCATTGGGTACATCATTTTCATATTTTTTTTTTAATCTTTTTTGAAAACTGATCTCATATGGTAAAAGTAAAAAGTTGACTAGTAAACTAGTAGAAATCTCATAGTGGAGATTACATTTCAAATTTATTTATTTACTTTAAATTGATCTATGCAATGTCCCCTTGGTCCATGTTGCACTAAAACAGGGTTTTGGGTGTCACGTGGCGGCTTTTCAAGAGGCTCGAGACCATGGTGAAGGTGGTCATTGGGACCATGGAACCTTTTTCCTTATATATATATATATATATATATATATATATATATATATATATATATGTTCATTAATTAAGAAGGATAATGATCTCCTCACTCGAGTGATGGAGACCACCTGGGTACTCGACTTATTACGAGGTTCTATTTTAAAGCACTAGAAACCGGTTACCAATAGGTTACTGGGTCCTTTCTTTCGAAATTCACTTCTAGAGAGAGTAATGGCGATATTTTATTTTCTCATTTCCTTATGACCTGGTATTGGGGTACCCGCATTGGCCATGAAAGAAATTGCATGAATCAATCTTCCTCCTTCAAACTAGTAACACCTTGAGAGATCGACAAATCAATGGCAGTATGCTTCTGACCTTCCACTGATTTTAGGCTCACAAATATATGTACAACTCTCTTAAGCTACTGGAAGGAAATTGACCCTTGCCACCCCCCTTACTGCATCGCACCTAATACCAACTCTTTTCTTATAGAGTTCGGATCAGGTACACAAGTAAGAAGTCTTTTTTTGAAGAGTTGTCCTTAGGTGCATAACCCATGTACGAGGGTGGCAGTGCACACGTCAATCTCCCTCTGCCAACTTGGGGAGGTACAAAGATTTTGTGAGCTCACAATCTGTGAAAGATCAAAAGCATACTTTTACTAATTTTTTGCTTACAGATATGAATGAATCTCTCAAGATGCGCCTAATATGATGGAGGAAGATTGACTCATGCACCGTCTATGGTACATAAGCAGGGTACCCAATATCAACTCTCGAGGAAATTGGAAAAAATTGCGCTATTATGACACTTTGGCATTCTGAAATAAGCTTCCTGAAAGGGTGGCAGTCTGTTATTTCTTCTCAAAAAGTTGGTATTAGGTGCTCAACCTATGCACTAATGGTGGTGCGTTAGTCAATCTCGCTCTGCCAACTTAAGAAGTTTTAAGGATATTTGTGAACGCAATATCGTAAAAAGTTCAAAGCGTACTTTCACTGATTTTATGTTCACAAATATTAATGAATTTCTCATGATGTTACTGGTTGATGAAGATTGATTCAAGCACTGTCTTTGGTGCACAAGGGGAGTGTATCAAATCAGCACCTGAAACCAGGATTTTCTTACAAGTGGGGCAAGTTATACTCGACAGAAAATAAGTTAATATTAGGTAAGTGACACGAGTGCCAGGTGACTTTGTACCCATGTCACTTTTGGGGATGTATACCATGTGAAATTAACGTGTACCGTTTGATAGGTGCGCCATGATCTAATGATCTTTATGTAACTTTGAAATCTTTCATATCCCTTCTAACAACTTCCTTCCAGATCTTCATTGGTCTTCCTCTTCTCCTATTTCCTTGTGCTTGTAGCATCTCAGCCCTTCGTAATGGGCATGCTTCATTCCCTCCAACGATCATATCTAAACCATATCAAGTGACATTTTGTAATTTTTTCCTTTATAGGTACCACTCTCAAATTTTCTCTTACGTACTCGTTTTGAGTTTTATTCTTTCTTGTTACTCCACAGTCCACACATCCATCTCAACATATGTAAACCAGCCACATGTACTCTATCTTCTTGTCACCTTTTCATGACCCAACATTCTCCATCATATAATATGACAGGTATAACAACCGTCTTATAAAAACGCCCCTTCAATCCAAGTGGAATTCTTGGGCTGCACAATATTTTTTGGTTAGAAATTTGATACCATTAATATGGCAGGTCTAACAGCTATCAAACACCATCTAAAATAAATGGCCACCATGTAAATTTGACGTAGCATGAATTTTAGATGGCTTTTGACTACATTAAATCAAACGATGGAGATCATATTCATTCCAATCTTTTACAAAGTACTCTTGAGATCATGGGAACTGACGCATGTGTCGCTGTGTCGGCGGTTGGAGATTTTAGACTAAAACTTTCAAATTCAGTTTTTTTGGACTTAGTAGATTGTTTATATGTTCCTAGCTTTAGAAGAAATTTGTTTCTGTTTCAAAACTTATTTTAGCTGGTTACTCAGTTTTATTTGGAAGAATTGCAACCGTTAAATTTAATCGTGATTTAATTGTTTATAAGGGGGGCATGTGGTAGCTTAATAACTGCCTTTAACTAAGTACTACGTAGCCCGTGCTATAGCCTGTTTAGGCCATTACATTTGTTTTAAAAAATTTAAATGGAACTGTCAGCCCACCCCTCTCCCCAGCTCCTACTTGGCTCTACCACTGTATCCAATACCAGCTTAAAAAGGAAAAAAAATTGCGCCGAATAAATAAATTTCCTGAAAAAATGTGCAACCGGCAACCTATTAGTAACTGATTTCTATTGTTATTTTCTGAAATAAGCCTACTTATCTGGAGCAATGATCACCCGATTATCATAGTGATCTCCTCACTTGACTGAGGGGATCTTTGTCCAATTAAGAAAAATATGAAAACTACTTAAAATTTTGAGAGAGCAACAAAAAACATGTTAGTTTAAAATGCCAAATATCTAATTTTTTTTTTTAAATACAAAAGAGTTTTTCCTTCTTCGTTTATTTTTATTTTTATAGGATAGTAATTTCAACAAGGCAAAAATGTTTCGTCCTTATTACATAGATTGTACATTTTGGCTGATGGATTGGATATTATAAACCCACCACCATATATCAAAAGCCTAAATTAATGTCTGTTCTGAGATATTCCAATTCATTTGCTTTTCAAGCATTGTATTCTTTTTGGATAGATAGCATTGTACTTTCTCTCATTTTGTAAGCACAGTTCAATGAGCGTCATCGTTTTTCCTCTACATTAGGCTTTCGTGGATAGTGGAGCACAATCGACGATAATATCAAAGAGCTGCGCTGAGCGTTGTGGGTGCGTTATTTATGATCCTATTTTTTTAGATTGTACATTAAACATTGTATCTTGTGATTGATGTCTCAGATACGATGTCAAACATGATTTCAATGAAAATGTAAGTATCCAAGTGAAAATATAAGCATCCTAGTTACTTATTCCACTTGAAGACGATTCATGTATATAATCATTAAAAAAAGCATGTACATTTATATGGCTTCTCACAGGAACTCTGGATGCTTTCTTTCCTAGGAGGGTAAAGAGAATGTATTGAAGGTCCCAATATTTTTGTGCATGTTTTGTGGATGCCATTGTGTCTAACTTTCCTTTTTGGGGATCATTTTATGAAATTGTTATATGGCATAGAATATGAAGTCTAATTTAAATGAATCAGTTAAAAATTGAATTGTTGAGCTGACCCACATGGTGAGGCATGTGTCATAATGCTTGAGGGAGGATTCCGCCCCTCCCTGAGCATGTGAGCAGTGCTTTTAGGAGATGTCACACATATTGGGAGAACTTGAGGAGAGGTTCCCGCATTCACAGAGAATGAGAGGGGAATTCTAAGGCGAATGAGCTTGCCCATGTAGGTGTTAGTTTTGGTAATCTGGTCTGAGGTTTTGGATTATTGTGGTAGTCTAGTACTGGCTTCTATGGTCAGGTTGGTGGTTCACCCTCTGGGATCTGCATGCTGTAATTACATGCTTTCTTTTATTAATAAAATTTACATGTTCAAAAAAGATGGACAGCGATGAGAAAGGTAGCTCAATTACTTATTGATTACTCGAACTTGATTGCTAGAAGAAAGACAAACTCCAACTAGATAGAAGAAAAAAATACAAAGACTCCAACTTCATCATGGACATGGGCGAAGCCTGGTTAAAAGTTTCTCTGGAAACTATCGTAGGTAGCCCGACTTAATTTTTTCCTAAATAAAAGACCACAACTTTCTTGAAGTTTTATGTGGCGTCCACCCAAATCCTAATTACTTAAGTCATCTGAGGAAGAAAAGCTTAGAAAAAAGAAACTACATATGAAAGTAGTTTGCATTCCTTAATTTTTTATTTTTTTGTTTAATAACTTTTTTTATTATTAATGGAAAACCACTAATAGAACCATTGGAGAACAATTATAAGATGGTTAAAGATTTCTTTAGAGTGGTTGCACTTTTGCAAAAAGAAATTTCCTTTGATATCCCATTTTCGGTGTTAGAAAGCTGTATTTTACATAATTTGTCTCACTCTGATGATTTGTCATGAAACTTATGTCAAAAAGTTGCATCCATCTTGGAAGCACTAATACTTTGTTAGAATCAGAACCATGTAATAGGCTCCATATTTTAACAATTTTCCATGTTAAGGCACCACATATCTGCGTCCAACATTGACAAACATGTCGGTATCTAAGCTATCTGTAGGTTATATATTCCCAAAGTGCCTATGTTGGTTACCTTGTATATTGTATCCTGCTTGAGTCTTGACACATACTTCCATGTGTAGGTTATGTAGGCCATAAAAGAAGTTTTAGAATTTGTTATGTTGGCTTATTGTATGTGTGCATGAAGATGAGCCATTCCCTATTCCTTATATCAGTAGTATATGTTAGTTACTGGAAATTACATAAATAAATCTTCATGGATTTTTGGTGCTGCTTATATTAACAGTTTCTGTCTTACATGTTGTGTAAAAAGATCAAGTTCATAAATTTATGCAAGTTTATACCATCTTACTCAGTCATTTAAAGATAAAAAATATTTATTGGCTCTCTTACTGACCTGACAACTTCCTTAAATTGGGTTATTTTTTTGTGGAATATTATACTCCTAGATCTCCAAGATTCCATGTCTCCTATCATGAGATTGGAGAGGAATGACACACACTAACAATGCCTGAAGTGGCGAGCTTAAACTGTGTCAGCTTGTCCACAGCGGGTTGATACTATGTTCTCCCTTTTTTATTGACACTCATCCATGTTGATTTAATGGAAGGCGTGTGATATGCCTAACTTGAGAAAGTGTCCAACAAACAGCAAATGTGTAGTCTCTGTCAGATTATCTATTATCTCCTTCTAAGGTTTTTCGGTTTCTCTGTCATAATATCAGAAATGTTCCTATTGGTATGCAAATGGTTTTGCATAAGTAACATAATTGAAATTTAAATTGATGCATCCAGCACCCAATCCTCTTCACCATCAGTGCATTGGGTGTTGATAAATCCGCTTCAATGAATGATGCATCCACCACATTTCAATTCCTATTATGAAATTATTGTTTAATGTCATACAAAAACAAATTTGAAGTAAAAGCTCACTTGTCTTTTAAATTTGGGAGAATTTTTTACTTTCACAAAAAGAAAAAATGGGTAAATGCATCAACTCATGGAGGTTGGATTTATCAACAGCATTTTTTGTTCATATAAAAAATGACGATGAAGTTAGTTATAAATTGAAGTGGAAGATTCCCCTATCCATAACCAATTTTTTTTTTTTTTCCTGACGATTATAGCTTTCATAAGTGCTGGTGTTTCTTTCCATTGTTTTTCCAGGCTATTGAGACTCTTAGATCGACGGTATAAGGGCATTGCTCATGGAGTTGGTCAGTCAGAAATATTAGGCAAAATTCATGTTGCACCAATTAAGGTAATATGGTAAACAGAGATTGATTGAGAGCATCATGTATCACAAGATTTATATTTTCCTGTCATTTTCCTGAATGTGTGATTGCATAATGTTCATGATAAGGAATGTAGACTAAGATCTAGAACACAATATATTTCTGTCATCTTGTGAACACACACATTTACTATGTCTTGTGATGCGGGAACTTACTTAATGCAATGCTAGGGCTGAGATTAAAATTAAAATTAATTCAAGCAATTCAGATAACAATTTATCTAAACAAATTATCACGGAAATATTCTAAAAATTCAATTAGATAATTTAATTACGGCCCAAAATAACGTTATTTTTCGTGTACATTCCTTATCGGATCTAGAAGACTAGAGTTCTTATTAATGGTTAGATCTTCGATAGTTTTAGAGCGTTGAACGAACTTGCAAGCGAGATCTCTCGATATCGGACAAAATAATAAAAGGACTAGTCAATGATTTAATGAAGATAGGTAGGTGGATTTTGGATTTTATGAGATAAATAGGCTCAATATATATTTAATAGGGAAATAATTAGGCAAGGGTTACGCTACTTACGCACGTAGATTAAAAGAAGATAGAGATGGAAGAAGAGTTGGTCTCGCACCAAACCGCAATCAGGACGAAGAATTGCTCTCCGTTTTGAGAGAATCACACCCTCACGAAAGTTTAAAACTCTCAAGCTTGCAAAAATAATTTTTTTAATTCACTAATAATTAAATTCTAGTACTAATGGCCTTTATATAGGCTTTTACAATGCATAAAACTAGAAATCCTAGTGTAACTCTAATTCCTAGTTTAAATAAATGAAATATTCTAATTCTTCTAAAACAATAAAATAAAGTCCTAAAATAATAAGAAAACTAATCCTATTTCTAATAAAAGAAACAATCCTATTTTCTAAAATAAAATAATAAAAGAGACTAATCCTAATTCATTTAGGAGTCTTGAAATTCGTTATTTTCTGTGCAGCTTTCGAAAACTGCTTCGATAAGCTTTCAAATATGACCAATTTCGTATCAATCCGACTTTATTTGACACTTCAAAATTGGCCAAACATAAAAGTGACGGGATTGAAAGTTGAAGACTCTCTGACCAGAGAATTTTTGACAATAAATTTTGGATTTTCTTCTTTCTAATAACTTTGATGTTCTTCTTTCTGATTACTTTGATGTTCTTCTTTCGTCTCCGATATGTTATGGGCGGTTGCTTGAATCGGATGTCCCCATCATCTTGTTTGATTCTTCTGTGTGTGTGTGTGTATATATATATATATATATATATATATATATATATATATATATATATATACACACACACACACAATTAACTAATGCGTATTATTAGAATTCCTGGGCATTATTAGTGGTCTCCTATGCATAGTGACAAATTTCGTTTTCGGTAATTTTTCGATGGGGGGTCGTTTAGTACATTTCGGATTAATTTCGATATATTTGGAAAAAAAATCCGGGAAAAATTCGGGGATTAAAAATATATAAAAAAAATATTTAATATTTTAAAAAAAATTTAGCAATTGATCCAAGCACTAACGCTGAGCTCAAGCATAGAACTATAGAAGACAAATTGACAAAGGGTACCATTATACTCACCCCACCAGACTGCTTTCTCGCCCCACCTTCTTCAGTTGGCATGCATTGACTGCCTTTGAATCAGATGGTGGAGGTCGTTTTTTCGTCTCCATATTCTGCACAATAGACCTATGGATTGTGAGCGTACCATCAGACGGTCGGTTTTTTATTACACATGGCACATATCTCAAAAAGTGACCCTAAAATCATGACCTCCATCATGCTCAAGCATAATTTTAGCGTCACTTTTTAAGATGTGTGCAATGCGTAATAAAAAATCGACCGTCTGATGGTACGACCACGATCCATAGATCTAGTGCGCAAAAGATGGGGATGAAAAATGACCTCCACCATCTGATTCAAAGGCAGTCAATGCATATAAGGTGGAGGAGGTGGGGTGAAAAAGCAGCCTTTTGGGTGATTAAACGGTACCCATTGAGCAAACTGCACTCATTTTTTAGTCCCACATCGGTGGAACAAAAAAATTGACATGGGAAGCCACCTATATAATATAGGTTCCCTTGAACATTCTTACCAGCTGTGTGTTGAGTCTGTTGACTTGTAAGCACAAAGCCACTATTCTCTCATCATATTGAAAAAAAAAAAATCTAAAATTTTCGAAAATCACTGAAAATTTCGAATTTCGTCGAAAAAAATCGAAATTATCGAAAAGCACCGAAATTTCTTCGAAACTTTCGTTTGCCCCTCATTTCTGCGAGTTTCACGAAATTTCGCCGCATTTCAGTGAAATTTGTCACTATGCTCCTATGCATCTTTTTGTGATGCCACTTATTGTGCATGTTTATGATCTTCCATGAGTTTCTCATCTCTTTCCCATTAAAAAATACATTAATGACTATTGATGTGAACTTTAGATCCGCTTGTTTGAATCATAGTCGGATAAAGAGGAGACGTCAAAAGAGAAAGTGGACCCACGAATGGGTTTTTAAAAAAGGCCCGTTAAAGACCCGTGTGCACATTAATTTAGGCAATATTTTATCTAGGTTTAGTTTCCTTTCTTATTAGGATTTTTTTAATAAGTGACTTGTTTTAGGACTAGTTTCCTTTTTTGAATTATTTAGGGGTCAAACACATATATGTGATATGTGACTGTTAATCTCGCCACTTTCTGCGCAACCATCAGAAAAGTGGTTATAAGTCTACCAATATGTGTCGGAATTGTGTGATTCTTGTCTTGTTGGAAAGCTATTTCGATAAGCTTTCAAGCAAGACCAATTTCACATCAATCGGACATCGTTTGATCCTTCAAAAGTGGTCGCGTAATAAAAAAAGGGATTAATGGTGAAAGTAATTGTGACAGTTAGATTAGAAAGTTTTAATGATTGATTAGGAGTTTTATTTTAAGTAGTGTTCCTGAGGTTTTTTTTTTTCTTTATAAATACACATTGTAATCTCTTATGAGAATTAGTATTGATGATGAATGAAAATTATGAGTTTTGCTTTGTGCGAATTCTAGAGAACTTGAGATGAGTTTTCGATAGAAGAGTGATTCTTCTCCTGTTTGCGGTTTGGTGTGAAGCCAACTTTCTTCCTTGGAGCGATTCCTTGGATCTCCTTCTAACCCTATTTTCCTTTTTATTTTTTGTTTTAATTGAAGAGCGAGAACCCTAACTCCCTCCTATTTTCCCTTTTATTTTTTGTTTTACCTAACCCCTATCTTTTGGGATTTATGCTATTTTAGGGTTAGCGTGTGATTTTCCCTCATCAACTTCATTATATATGCTGTTTATATTTACACAACACTTATGCCATTCATTGGCCGGGTTAGACCTATCCATTTGGGTTATAGAAAATCTGTACGAGCTCATTTATAAAATAAAATGAAAAAGTTTGACATTGATATATTTCCCATTTTGTAGTAGTATTTGAGTGTCATAGAAGTTGATTTCTACAAATGGATTATGGTTTAATAGTTAGGGTAAGGGTTAGGTGAAGGAAGATGGAAGATGGAAGATGGAGAAGAAGAATGAGTAGCCAAAGTCACTTAGTTAGGGTTAGAGAAATCCTACTAGCCTTTATATTAAACTAGAAGACATAAGTACCCTTACAATTTATAAACACACTATTACTACTGACACACCACTATAATATTATTACATCACCCACCCCTATATCCTAGTACTCCTCCTCAAACTGGTGCATAGATATATATCATGCCCCTCTTGATAATTACACCGTTGAGTTGTGTGCAAGGGTCAAAATACCGGTTTTCCGGTACGTATCGTCCGGTCCTTCCGGACGATACGTACCGGGTATCGGCCGATACATTCAATGTATCGGCGATACATTGAATGTATCGGTTTGATACATTGAAAAACCCGGTTTTTTCCCCCAAAATTCCAAAAAAATCCCCAAAAATTCCCAAAAAATCCCAAAAATTATATTTATTTATTTTAACTATTTTTGCTTTTATTTTTGACTTATTTGATGCATTATTTAGATGAAAACCGGTATGTATCGGACGATACGTCTTAGAACGATATATCTTGACGATACATTGAATGTATAAATCGAAGTGTCTTTCCTCTCAAATGGGCGTCGGTACATTTAATATTATCCATCGATGCCTATTTTGTAATTTATTTTGTCTTAAGATCACATTTGTAACAATATTTCAAAAATAATAGCTATATTGATAAAAATAAATTTTAATTGTACATGAAAAACTTACTTTAGAGCCACATTGAATTTCGTGGTGGTTCTTGGCCCTCATCATCATCGTCGTCATCGGTGCGCGAGGTTCCCGGCCTTTGCCTATAATGTTGCCCATACTGATACCCATGATTATATGTGCCCCCTTGAAACTGAGGATCAGTGTAGTACGTAAAGGACGGACCTCCAAAAATCTGACCAACGGTCATATGGCAAGAATAGGTTTGGTGTGGTGGTAGTATGGGTTACTAGTTCTTGAGTCTTGATTTTTACAAACCCGAATCCCGAAGTCATATAACCCATATCATCTTGTGGTGGTGGTGGTGTTTGATATGATCCCGACGCTCCTCTTCCTCCACCCCCTCTCATTCAAAATGTAGGTGTGTCGATTTGTGTTATTGGCGTCGAGTTATCGCCCCATGCCGCCATATCTCTATTAGGATCAGAGGTACCAGCTTCCTCCCCTCCACCACTAGTGCCAACGTCCCTCCACCATCATGTCCTCCACCATCATCCTCACCACTCCCATCATCACTCTGGCTGCGTTTACGTCGTGATCCGACCAGCGAGCAGATTCAATCTTCTTTTCCGCCTCGGTGGTTGGGAAGCCTGCTGCTCCGCTACTCTTTCAGCTTTGTCCAGCCATTCAGTGCTCTCACTATCCAAGACTGGCTCTTCTCTCTCTTCAATCCATTCATTCAAAGGGTCATCCTCTTCGAATATATAATCCGGATGGGATCAAAATAATCACCGTCTGCAAGGTAGAATATGATAGATGAATTAGTATAATATGTAAGTAAGACTTGATATAATTGAGGATCTGAGACTTAATGTAATTGCTTACCACGGTTGGTTCTCTGTATATTCCTAACCCTTAATCTCATGTTGTAGTGGCAGTAGACTAACTTTTCCAATCGGTCCATAGTTAGTCTATTCCTTGTCTTTGTATGAATGAGAGAGAAAGTGCTCCAATTCCGCTCAGCTGATTGGGACGAGGAACACGTTTGCGACAATACCCTCATTGCCACCGCCTCAATATCGGACCATCACCTCCATAGTGCATCCACCAATCGGGGTTTATCGTGTTTAATTTGGGATTGCGCCAAGGTCCCAAATGACCCATGTCTCTTGCGAAACATGTCAATCTATAAAGATGAAACCCAGTAAGGCACATATCAATAAATAGATGATAATATCACATGACATTTGACTTATTACTTATAAGGTATTATACTATGATCACTCATCTCTTATCGCTTGGCCTTGGTCCGCCAACTCAGGGAGCATTCTTTGGATTACATTGAGCAAACCAGTATACACTTCATCGATGTCGCTTTCATTTCGAGCGTCACGATATCTTGAAAAGGTCTGGATTCAAGTAATGTGCTACACATCAAATATGAGCAATTTCATCAGTATGTGAAAATAATGAATAAATAAAAAAAAATCACTACATAATTGTGCAACATGTTATACTCTGCATGCACAATCTTGGTGAAATTGTGCATCCCACCTCTTGTCGATAATGCTTGATGTCGTTTATATTTTGTAGGGCATTTGGTTTTATAGCCAATTTTGCCTTATCCATTGACTCATAATACCCCATCGTTGGTTTGTCATCACCATCAACCAATCTCAACACTTGCACCAACGGGTAGTGACGATCGGTGGTCTACATCCGCCAAAATCTGCGTCAGAGATCGTGTCAAGAACTTGCAAGCTAGTCTCTTTGCTCGTGGGAGTCCTACTTCATATTGATTCCATTCTTAACACCATGCTTTTCACTCACGCCTATATCTAGCCAAACTCAGAGGGCTAAGAACCGTGTTGCAAAACGGTAATCGCAGGTCGAGCAACTCATTATTCGTGAAGGCTCTCATTAAATTTACTACCTTTGTCATGCGTAGGAAGTAATCGTTCTTCCCTTTTGAATAGTTGCTCAGTGCCTTGCTTCTTTTCCTAAATCCTCAAGAATGAGGTCCCATGCGATGTCTGGCTGCACGGGTCCAAAGTCTGGTGGCGTCTCTTCGCCATTAGTTTTAATCCGGCTTTGTAGTTTGCCGCATTATGCATTCCACCACTGCACAACCCTCATTAACTACCATATCCATTAGTTTAAAAGAGGTAGTCGGGTCTTTCGTGCTAGAAGCATCAAGCGATTTTAAAAATCGTCCGGCATCGTAAACCAAAAAGTTTATCAAGCTCTTCTTTGTGGGACCGGTCCATCCATCGCACATAATTGTGCAACCTCTCTCATCCCATACATCCTCAAAGCTCCGTGGCGGTTATCTCATCGTACTCATCTCATTAGTAAGGGCCCGGATATGTCATATGGAGAAGGCTTTTTAACTCTGGACCAACTTCGCACTTGTCTATCATGCTTTTGAAATGCAGATGCCTACTTGGCTCGGAATGTGGTTGTATATAAAAACTTGGCAATGGATTTTCCAAGCTTCTTCCCCATTTTTGCAAGTGACATCGCACTCAATTTGGTTTGTTTGGAGCTTTCAGTGCCATACATGAATGGATCCATGGGGGTAGTGATGGCCTCTAGTAGGCAGTCTAGTGTCCCTCGATGTCTTTGCCTCACGCAATGAGTGCTCCTCAACATCCTCATCAACATCAACAACAGGTGGCCTATGACTAGATCCACCACCGGTAGCAGGCATGGATGGGCCCCTCAACCTGGACCAAAACCGATAATCGGCTTCTTCCTGATCTCGCCGCTGATGTGCTTCCCTAGCACTCTCTCTCATAGCTCTTGCCATCTGCTCATCCTCATCCTCATAATCCTCAGGTGCACCTGATGTAAACTGTGGATCTGGCCTCCTGATTCTCTCATACATTTCTCTATCACGATCGGCCTCAGCTTTTTTCTTTCCCTTTGCTTGTAAACTAGCTCTGATATTTTCTTTGACCTCCCTGGGTACACTAGGACACCCTCTTGTCTCTCCCTTAACATGAGCCAGATGCTCCTTTAATCGTGTGATACCTCCTCCCAGTAGTTTTTTTCCACAAAGATTACATTGAATCTGGAGTCTATTACCATCTATTGCTGTACCATATTGCCACGCTAGATCTGTCGAACGTACCATATTTATTTATTTCACCTGCATGAATGAGCAAACGATTGAAAATAAATATCTAATTTACACTTGAAAATAAAATTTACACTTGAAATTAAAATTTACACGAGTAAACATCTAATTTACACTTGAAAATAAAATTTATTTTTACTATTTTAAAAATATTAGAATAAATTTTATCAAATTTATTTGATATTATTATAATTTATGAATGTTTATTTGATATTATTATAATTTATGAATATTTATTTGATATTATTTTAATTTATGAATATTTATTTGATATTATTATAATTTTTGAATGTTTATTTCATGTTATTATAATTTATGAATATTTATTTGATATTATTATAATTTATGAATATTTATTTGATATTATTATAATTTATGAATATTTATTTGATATTATTTTAATTTATGAATATTTATTTGATATTATTATAATATTTGAATGTTTATTTCATATTATTTTAATTTATGAATATTTATTTGATATTATTATAATTTATGAAAATTTATTTGATATTATTTTAATTTATGAATATTTATTTGATATTATTTTAATTTATAAATATTTATTTGATATTATTATAATATTTGAATGTTTATTTCATATTATTTTAATTTATGAATATTTATTTGATATTATTATAATTTATGAAAATTTATTTGAAATTTCTTCCATATTATTCTAATATTTTATGGGACATATATCCGTAATATTAATTATTTTAATTATATGTGATTTACATATAATCAATATGGGTCACATATAATTAAATTTAAATATAAAATTAATATGGGTCACATATAATTTAATATGTGACCCATAAATTTAATTATCTTTGACCCATATTAATTTTAAGTTTAAATTATATGTGACCCGTATTGACCCATTATTTTATTAATTATATGTGACCCATATGATATGTGACCCATATTATATGTGACCCATATTGCTTACAGGTGACCCTTAATTATAATTATTTATATTATTTTTGACCCATCAATTTAAATATTTTATATGGAGTCACATATAATTATTTTTAACCCATTATTTATATTATTTTTATTTAATTTAAATATTTTATATATTTTAAATTATTTTTTCCCTCTTCTTAATTTAAATATTTAAATAATTTTATAAGTGTAGATCTGCTTTATTTAAGGGTAGATCTACACTAATTTAGTATAGATCTACCCTTAAATAAGGTAGATCTACACTAATTTAATTATTTTAAATAATATTAATTATTTTAAATAATTTTAATAATTAATATTATAAGTAAATGATAAATTTTAAAGTTAGATCTACCTAATTTAAGGGTAGATCTACCCTTAATTAGTGTAGATCTACACTTTTTAGTGTGGATCTACACCAAATTAGTGTAGATCTACTTATTTTAAGTGATCTACAAAAAGTGTAGATCTACCTTATTTGGGGCAGATCTACCCTTAAATAAGGTAGATCTACACTAATTTAGTGTAGATCTACACTTTTTTAGTGTAGATCTACACTAATTTAGTGTAGATCTACCTAATTTAAGGGTAGATCTACCTTATTTAAGGTAGATCTGTACAAAAAAGTGTGAATCTACACTAAAAAGTGTAGATCTCACACTAATTTAGTGTAGATCTACACCTTATTTAAGTAGATCTACACCAAATTAGTGTAGATTCTACACTAGTGTAGATCTACCTTTAAATAAGGTAGCTCTACCCCATTAGTGTGAGATCTACACTAAAAAAGTGTAGATCTATTAATTTAGTGTAGATCTACCCCAAAAGGTAGATCTACTCTAATAAGGTAGATCTACACTTTTTGTAGATCTGCCTTAAATAAGGTAGATCTACACTAAAAAGTGTGATCTCACACTAAAGTGTAGATCTACACTAAATAGGTGTAGATCTACCCTTAAATAAGGTAGATCTACACTTTTTTAGTGTAGATCTACCCTAAAATAGGGTAGATCTACACTTTTTTAGTGTAGATCTACCTTTAAATAAGGTAGATCTACACTAAAAAAGTGTAGATCTACCCTTAAATAAGGTAGATCTACACTTTTTTAGTGTAGATCTACACTTAAATAAGGTAGATCTACACTTATTTAGTGTAGATCTACCTTATTTTATAATTTAAAATGAAATAAGATGGTACAAAAATGATAAAAACGTACCTTACACGTTGATGCCGTGAATTTTTGTGCGATTTGGTGATTCTGATTGTATAATGGCTAAGCGAAGAAGGAAGAAGGAAGGAAGAAGAAAGGAAGAAGAAAGGAAGAGGAGAGGGGTAAGTTTCGAAATTAGCATGTGGGCCCCACGGAATCTCCAAAATACCGGACGATATTTTCAACATTATCGTCCGTATCGGACGATAATTTGAAATTATCGTCCGATACGGACGATAATTTGACCAAAAGGGGGGTTTTTGGGTTTTTTGAAATTATCGAACGATAATTGCAAATTATCGCCCGATAATTTGAAGTTATCGTCCGATACGGACGATACGGACGATAATTTGTCCGTATCGGACGATAAATTATGTGTTTTTTTGGGGGTACGATACATACCCAATGTATCGTACCGCCAGCCTCCGATACCGATACGTATCGTCCGATACGTATCGGTATCGGACGATATTTTGACCCATGGTTGTGTGGGACTGAGTGCCTTCTTAAAGATGTCTGCCAATTGATCAGAAGAGGTGACTTTGGGAGTACTTATGAGGTCAGCATGCATCTTTCCTCGGAAGAAGTGAATATCCACCTTTATGTGTTTTGTCTTCTGATGAAGGACAGAGTCAATTGCAATCTTGCTCAATGTAATGGCATAGGAGTAGACAAAGGAGATTAAAGCTCTGTAAGGAGACATCGCATCCATAAGATTTCACAAGTGTCAGGTTCCATCACCCAATATTCAGACTCAATGCTAGATTTGGATACCATCTCTTGCTTTTTGCTCTTCCAGACTACAAGATTACTATCAAGGAAAGCACAATAACCCTAGGTGAAGCGCGATTTGTAGGGATCGTAGTCAGCACCACTGTAACAACTATAGAAATAATGTCCAACATCAGAAGAGAACAAATCACATCCAGGAGATGCCGTAATATATCGCAATATGTGGTGAATTGCCACAAGATGAGGAGCTCTTGGAGCATGCATAAGCTGAGCGCCACAGACTCAACAAATGTGAGATCTGGAAGACTGTTTGTAAGATAGATGAGATGACCAACAAGTCTTTGATACTCGGAAGGATCAGCAAGAGGTTCTCCAACGTCGGCATGCAGGTGATGTTTGGGAGACCTAGGTGACTTAGCCGGCTTACACCCAAGCATACCAGTACCACGAAATAAATCAAGATCAAATTTTCCCCAAGACAAATATATACCACAATGTGAGAGCAATTTCAATCCGGAGGAAGAACTTGAGGTGACCAAGATCTTTCATAGTAAAGGCGCAACCCTGCTCAGATTTGACATGTGCTATGAAGTTAGTGTCATCCCTAATAATGATGCCATTAACGTACATTCAATAATATGGTAAGCATACCCCTCTATCTGGTATGGACCGAATGGCATCTCACAAAACCCATAGAAATCACCACAACACTGAATCGATGAAACCGTGCCCTAGGAGATTGCTTCAACGCATAAATGGACTTTAGAAGCCGACAAACTTTCCCGGAATACTCGCCCTAAACTGATAGCCAGGTGGAGGGTCCATGTAGACTTCTTCATCCAACTTTCCATGAAGGCATTTTTAACATCTAATTGGTAGAGATGCGAATGGGGATGAGCAGCTAGAGAAACAAGAACTTTGACTGAAGTGAGCTTGGCTACAGGAGCAAATGTGGGGGTGAAATACAGGTCATGTAACTGGGTAAAGCCTTTAGCAACAAGACGACCTTTATATCTCTCAACAATTCTATCCTCCCTATATTTGAGATCTAGTATCCATCGACAACCAACAGCTTGTTTATCATGAGGCAGATCAACAAGTTACCAAGTCAAATTCTTCTCAAGAGAAACCGTTTCCTCAGCCATGGCAGCAGACCGAGAAGGATGTCTAAGAGCGTCACAAACGAAAAGAGGGATAGAGACAGTGGAAGCTCTCAATGGCAGTGATTATAGAAGCTTTGTCAAGGGCATCACAATAAGAGTGAGATACCCTGATAAGAAACAAGCTGATAAATAGGATACGTGGTGACACAACTCCGCGAACAAAGGAACGAATGACCTACTCCAGTAAGATTGAGGAACATGCATCCCATGAAGAAGGGAACAAATGACCTACATGAGATGCCTATTCTTGCATAAGGACAAGAAAACTGATGCAAGGTCCCCATCTTCTGGAGATATGAGTGAAATTCTAAGGATGAGTATTCTCCATCATTGCCAGATCAAAGAATATTAATGGTCTGGCCAAATTGAGTTTGAATCATAGTGGAAAAATTAGTGGAGACTACTTCATATTTAGACTTAAGCAAGTACACCCATGTGCATCATGAGTGGTCATCAATGAAAGTCACATAATATCGGAAACCATTAAAAGAAGGTAAGGGGCTGGTACCCATACATCACTATGAATGAGATTAAATAGAGTACTGTTGTGAATCATATGAGCGAAATTCTAAGGATGAGTATTCTCCACCATTGCTAGATCAAAGAATATTACTGGTCTGACCAAATTGAGTTTGAATCATAGTGGAAAAATAAGTGGAGACTACTTCATATTTAGACTTAGCAAGTACACCCATGAGCATCATGAGTGGCCATCAATGAAAGTCACACAATATCGGAAACCATTAAAAGAAGGGAAGGGGCTGGTACCCATACATCACTATGAATGAGATTAAATAGAGTACTGCTGTGAAACATATGAGAATAATATGATCTAGTATGCTGATACAACTCACAAGTTTTACATTGAAATTTAAAATCATTAGCATCATTCTTAAAACTTAGGAAATAACAAACATAAGTTTTGCAAGTTGACATGGCCAAATCTAGCATGCCAGAGTTCAAATTTTTTTTTGGTAGAGCTAACACTACTAGAAGAGGACAATATAATAGAATGTGTGGAGCCCAGTGGCCTATTTGTGCCAAAGTAGTAAAGACCAACTAATGCGGAATTCATGCCTACATGCCAAGATTGTGGCCGGATAAAGAGGAGACGTCGAAAGAGAAAGTGGACCTACAAATGAGTTTTTAAAAAGGGTTAAGGACCTGTGTGCACGCTATTTTAGGCAATATTTTTATCTAGGTTTAGTTTCCTTTTTATTAGGATTCTTTTAATAAATGGTTTATTTTAGGATTAGTTTCCTTGTTTGAATTATTTAGGGGTCAGACACATATGTGATATGTGACTGTTAATTTTGTTACTTTCTTCGCAATTATCAGAAAAGTAGTCATAAGTCTACCAATTTGTGTCAAAATTGTGTAATTCTTGTCTTGTTGGAAAGCTACTTTGATAAACTTTCAAACAAGACCAATTTCTCGTCGATCGGACATCGTTTAACCCTTCAAAAGTGGTTGCGTAATAAAAAAATGGATTAATGGTGAAATTAATTATGACCGTTAGATTAGAAAGTTTTAATGGTTGATTAAAGTTTTATTTTAAGTAGTATTCCTAGGGTTTCTTTTCTTTATAAATACACATTGTAATCTCTTATGAGAATTATTATTGATGATGAATGAAAAAATTTATGAGTTTTGCTTTGTGTGAATTCTAGAGAACTTGAGATGAGTTTTCGTTAGAAGAGTAATTCTTCTCCCGCGTACAGTTTGGTGTGATGCCAACTTTTCTTCCTTGGAGCGATTCCTTGGATCTTCTTCTACCCTTATTTTCCTTTTTATTTTTTGTTTTAATTGAAGAGCGAGAACCCTAACCCCTATCGTGCGGGATTTACTCTATTTTAGGGTTAGTGTGCGATTTTTTCAGCATCACCAGCTCTCTCAAACCCATGTCAGAAATCCGCCTCGTAGTTAGGTCTTGAAGAACACAGTGAGTGGGAAAAAACTACTCCACATTTCAAGGATTTGGTAAGGTCACTGACAGACAGTAAATCAATATTCAAATTAGGAACATGCAAAAAATCTGAGAGG
Source organism: Chloranthus sessilifolius (assembly GCA_021018995.1). Taxonomy (NCBI): domain Eukaryota; kingdom Viridiplantae; phylum Streptophyta; class Magnoliopsida; order Chloranthales; family Chloranthaceae; genus Chloranthus; species Chloranthus sessilifolius. Next base: position 28,821,506 of record CM037589.1, read on the forward strand.
GTAAGAGCAGCTGATAGAGGGACACCCTTTTTCTAGAGACAAGAGCGAGGGAATCATCAACTAAGCATACCTGAATAATAGACGAGAATAATTGGAGTTCACCAATCATATAATCCGAGGTCCCTTAGTCAACACCTGTAGTAGATGAAGTAAAAGACATGGTTGCATGCTAAGCAGATGCTGTACCTAGTGGTGCGGAGGAAGAGGTAGACTGGATCGCCTAGAGACGTCCACAAAGATCAACAAGCTCAACCCAAAGGGCAACATTGTTAGATGCTATATCGGTGGAAGTAATATCAGCAACAAGGTAATATTAGGATTAAGTCCAGAAGATGTAGTATCAGCATTAGTGGCGACATGAGCTGTAGAGGATGGTCCCTGGCGAGGATGGTAATCATGAAGCTTAAAGCATTTAGAGCGTTCATGTCTAGGGTCGGCCTTGAGACTTTTGGGGCCCATGGCGAGTTTCTAAACTGAGGCCGCTCCATATTATTCTTAAAAAAAAAATATCGCCCCATTTGTTTTTTTGAAAAATACAGCACTCATTGGTCCTAGATTACATATATCTGCAAATTCCATTCTACTATATATATTGAAGGAAAATGTAACACAAAAGGACAAAAGCTAAATAGTAGAACATACTCGATGGATCGACCAACCAATAATTTTTTTTGTATTTTTTAGCACTTTAACTATCATTGAATCTTTCACTACCTATTTTTAACACTTTAAAATCTCAAAAAGTTCCATAAATAAGTTCATTTGATAGCTCTCGTTGAGTAGATCAAATTGATAGGTCATATGCAAAAAATTGAGTTGTAACAAACCTGAAATCGTTGTTATAAGTTAAAGTCATTTAATAAGAAATATATATATATATATATATATATATATATATATATATATATATATATATATATATATATATATATATATATATATATGGGAGAGAATACTTGCACCCCAAATATAAGCCATTGCTCCATTTTAAGGATTGTACAAACAAAATATAATTGCACTCCACTTAAAAATACTAATAAAGTGAGCATTATCTAACATGAGCATTATGTGATTGCACCACTTTTTTTGGGGACCTATGCCATATGGAATCGAAAACTAACGGTCTGATGGTACGTTCATGCCCTCAAGATCCCTTGTGTGGAAGAATGGAGCGAAACACGATCTCCATCGTCTGACTTAAAGAAATCAATGATTTTTGTCATGGCTGTTTTTCAAGATTCTGTGGGCTTATATAAAAGTACTCTTTGTGGCCCCTATTTTTTTAAATATTTCAAATGGGTGCAATCACATAATGCTCATGTAAGATAAGGGTACCTCTGTTTGCGCCCATGCTTTCTCTGAAAGCGCCCAGGTCCTAGACCCCTTGAAAACCATTGATTGCTTTAGATCGGATGATGGAGATCGTGTTTCACCCCGATCCTCCACATAATAGATCTTGAAGTCATGGCGCACATATCAGATGGTTAGTTTTTGACTCCATGTGTCACAAATCCTCAAGAAATGATCTTTGAATCATATGGCACACATCATACTCAAATGTGAATTTAGGGCCATTTTTTTGGGGATCTGTGACACATGGAATAAAAAATTGATCGTTTGATAGGTGCACCATGATCTCAAGATCTATTGTGTGGAAGATCGGGCTGAAGCACTATCTCCATTATATGATCTGAAGAAATCAATGGTTTTCAAGGGGTCTGAGATGTGGGCTCTTTCAGAGAACGCGTGGGCGCAAATAGAGGTACCCGTAAGATAATGCTCACGTTATTTTTCTTTTTTATATTATTTAAGTGGGGTGCAATCACATATTGTTGGACAATCATTAAAATGGTGCAATGGCTTTTATTTGGGGTGCAAGTTCGTTTCCCTATATAAAGGTTCTGGTCAAACAAATCCGGTTCAGTCAAAAGTGGGCCAGAAAATCCACCGGGTCAATACATAAGGTTGGCTTAGCCAAGTGAGGCCAGTGAATTGACTCGATCCATTACCTGTACAAACCCGACCGAGACCCGATCCATGACCCATAAAAAATTCAAACACAGGGCCAGGGAAGAGTTGAACCCACCTGTTGAGTAGAAAGCAAAGTAACACCAATCACTTAACCAACTAAATCATTGGATTGATTTAATGCTTTTGTACATTAAAAAATATATTAATTAACTATCCTTTAACGACTTACAAGATTTGGGGGCCCAAGGCGGCGGCCTCGTTGGCCTTGCCCCAGGGCCGGCCCTGTTCATGTCTTGGGTGAAGACAAAATGAACAAACAGTAGTGTGGTCACCAACACCACGACGTCTGTGTCATCCACGACCTCCAAGCCTCCACGGCCCCCACGTCCACTCCCCTTACCATGAGAATCATGAACCATTGTGGTATGCACAGTAGTAGTAAGAGAAGGGGAAGTATTCAAGGCACGCCATCTCTTATCTCCTTCAGTCGTTGTAGACACGGTCCAGACTCGAGGAAGAGAATATGTCGCTAAATTCTGTGCTCGAAGATGCTCAAACTCGGGGAGAAGACCCATAAAAAATTAATAGATCTGCTGCACTCTAGGCGACAGACAACGATCCTAAAACCTTCACCAGGGTACTCAGAGGGTGGCTCATACTGACTGAGTTCATCTCACCTACTCTACAGATATCCAAAATACTCGGAAACTGTACGATTCCCCTCTCAACCTGTGAAACCTCGTGAAATAACTGGTACATCCGGGTATCATTTTTGGCATGGCATACATTTGAGCCAATGCATCCTATAGCTGAGTGGCTGTCGCATGAAACATGAACATATTATATATAGGCTCCTCCAGTGAGTTAAACAATCATCTGAGTACCATACATTTTTCTATTTCCCATGGGGAGGAGGAATTGGACACAGGTGGTTTCGCGACAGTCCCAAGTATGTGACCCAACTTGCCATGGCTGTCCCAATTACAAATTCACTGCTCTTGACGATGGGAGAAACTTCTGCCCATTCAAGTTGATACTTGTAATCCCATGAGAGGGGTTTAAATCCGAAGAACTAATTGGAATAGAGGACTTTGGTTCCATATGCAATAAGAGAGAGTTACCCTTTTGTGCAAGGAACATCCACAGGACACCAATCTATGTAAAATTAAGTGGGAAAGACGTCCAGTTAGAAAGGGGGGTGATTAAAGAAAAGTACCAGTGAAAAACTAGGGATAGAAAGGGAGAAAAATCCCATCTTGTTCTGATATTTATACCGGATTAAACTAATGAATTGGAACGAATCAATAGATGATCCATATTTTATACTATTTTAAGGTCATAGCTTTTTCAAATCTGAACCAAATTGAATGGGATCTATCGCAGTTTGTTACTGGACAGAAACCGATCCAGATCCTATATTGAGTTGTTACAGTCCCACAAGAATTGGTAGGAAATCTGTGAAACAGGCAAGCTTTTAGGGTAAAGGAAGAAATCGATGAATCTCGCTGAAATAGCAACCAAATTGCATTAGTATGGGTGGAAATGAAAGCTGAAGGAGAATCCGGTTCAATACATACCAAGCTCGACAGTTCTGATGCAGCCATGTGACAGAAAACCCCAAAAAAGCGTGAAACAGATCTAGGGCAACATCCCTTTGAAAAACAGATTTCTGGGTTGTCAAATCCAAACGTTCTCTTTATTAAAGTTTATCTACTCACCAGCATGATTCAAACTATGTTCTCATCACTATCAGAGGTAAAAGTTTGACCCACTGACATCAGCATGACGGCAGCACACCTTAGGGCGGCGTCAGCAACCTGAACGTTCCCAGTGATTGGTTTGATACCAAGTTGATTCCTGTAGATGGATTAGGGTTTAATAGTCATGGTTAGGGTTAGGTGAATGAAGAAGGAAGGAGAAGAAGAGAATAGTCAACGGGACTTAGGGTTAGAGAAACCCTACCTGTCCTTATATTAAACTAGAAGATGTAAATACCCTTACAATGTATAAACACCTCCATTAATACGAAGACACCATTTTAGTGTTATTACATCACACAAAGTATGTCCTAATAATAGATTAGTTTGATTAATCCTCAGTTCATGTATTCGAATACTGTTAATCTTGAGTTCAACCCCTATGTAAATTAGTGTTGTAGGCACCAAAATGTTTGTCAGTGTCTTGAACATGGGGTGACAGACATGGAAAGCTGGATACTTTGACTCCATCTCATCCATTAATTCTGTAATTATGTTTAGAGATATTTTTGTCCTAAAAATACTAGTTTATAGCCGTATAATTTATATTTAAGTTTCCAAATAAATAACAACACACAAATTCTATATTATATATAGGTTAAAAAGAAAGGAGGAGAATACGAAGACCTGGAGGGAAGTTGTTAGAAGTAAACTGAAGGATTGTGGATTTACAAAAATCTGAGCACTAAGCAGAGAAAAAGGTTTAATATTGATCCGCAGTACTATTGGGGTAGTGCTGTTTAGACAGAACTCTTCTTCATGTCAAATGTAGTTAGTCCCTTCCATGGAGCAAAATATCAGAATTCCGATACGTATCGTCCAAACCTCCAGGATGATATGTATCGGGTATCGTCCGATGCATTCAATGGATCAGCGATACATTGAATGTATCGGTTTGATACATTTTTTTTTTTCAAAAAAATCCCCAAAAATACTCTAAAAATCAGAAAAATTATATTTAATGGTTTTATATTTATTTAAACTTTTTTTAAATTTATTTAAGGCTTATTTGATGCATATTTCAGAATTTTATCAACGCAGAACCTAAATTACATTGTACATGACATGTGTCACATGCGTCATGGGGTATGTGTCACATGTGTGACACATGTGACACATCAATTGCATGCATCATTGGGTATGTGACACGTGTAATTGATGTGTCATACATGTAATTGATGTGCCCATGACACATGTCACACATGCATTACTAACATATATTATTTATTAAGTATTCATAAATAATTTTATAAAATAAATAAATTAAGTTTTTAAATTAATTTTTATAAATAATTTATTAACATTAATTAATTAAAAGCCCCAAAATGTAACCCACATATTTGCTAAAAAAAACCCTCAAAATTGACCCACATATTTGTAAAAAAAATCCCTCAAAATTAACCCACATAAACCCCAAAATTTGACCCATTATAGGCTCAAATTAGGATGGTTTAACACAAAACCCCCTAATTTGGGCTTAAAAATTTAAGATCTACCATATTTAAGGGTAGATCTTAAATAAATAAATACCAAAAAGTAAGAAAATAGAGAGAAAATGACTTAAAATAGTAGAACACGTACCTTCTCGTAGATGCTTTCTCGATTCGGTGGCTATCCCCCACTTTTCGGAGTCAAATCGGAACCTTAAAACCCAAAATAAGAAAGAAGAAGAGGAACCCAAGAAGGAAGAAGAAACACAGAAGAACCAACAATGGAAAAGCAAACAAATTCGGGTTTAAAACCCCAAATTCGTGCATCGGGTGGGCTAGGGGGGACCCACCAGAAAAAAAAGAAATTATCGTCCAATAATTTGGCAGATCGACCTGGACCCTTAAATGGCCAATTTATCGGACGATAATTTCAAATTATCGTTCAATAATTTCAAATTTCATTTTTTTTTTCTTGTGGTCCCCATCCCGTGATGCAATTGTTTAAACCAGAATCTCTTTTCAATTGTATTCTTCTTCCTTCTTGGGTTCCCTTATTCTTATTTTTTGTTTTAAGGTGCGATTCGACAGAAAGTGCGAGATCATGAATCGAGAGCATCTACAGAAAATGCGTGTTTATTACAAGTCATTTTCTCCCTATTTTCTTATATTTTGGTGTTTATTTATTTAATATCTACCCTTAAATATGGTAGATCTTGAATTTTTAAGCTCAAGTTAGGGGGTTTTGTGCTAAACCACTCTAATTTGAGCCTATAATGGGTCAAATTTTGGGGTTTATGTGGGTCAATTTTGGGGGGTTTTTTAGCAAATATGTGGGTCAATTTTGGGTTTTTTTTTTAGCAAATATGTGGGTTACATTTTGAGGTTTTTAATTAATTAATGTTAATAAATTATTTATAAAAATTAATTAAAAAACTTTATTTATTTATTATATAAAAACTTCATTTATTTATTTTATAAAATTAGTAATACATGTGTGACATGTGTCATGGGGTATGTGACACATCAATTACATGCATGCCACATCAATTACACATGTGTCACATACCCCATGACACATGTAATTGATGTGCCACATACCCCATGACACATGTGACACATGCCATGTAACACATGCCATGTACAATGTAATTTAGGTTCTGCGTTGATAAAATTTTGAAATATGCATCAAATAAGCCTTAAATAACTTTAAAAAAAGTTGAAATAAATAGAAAACCATTAAATATAATTTTTCTGATTTTTAGAGTATTTTTGGGGATTTTTTTGAAAAAAAAAATGTATCAAATAGACACATTCAATGTATCGCCGATACATTAAATGTATCGGACAATACCCGATACGTATCGTCCTGGAGGTTTGGGTGATACATATCCGAATTCCGATATTTTGGTCCATGTTTGTGATGCAGCTATGAAGGAGAGGAAGAAAAAAAAAGGAGAGAAAAAGACGAGGGCTGCAATACAGCCTTCACGTGGGGGTCCAGCACTCCATGTTCACACTCCCCTATTTGGGGCTGTAGGCTTATGATTTTTTTTTCTCTGAGTAGTTAATTAAAGTATGGGAGACTTTTTCCATCTAATGAGGATTGTACTGGGGAGTGGAAATATATCTACTTGGGTGTAGGTAGTTTTAGAAACTACCCAAATGGGCCTGTCTAAAAGAGAAATGCCTTTTCTTCCTACATGGAAGGAAACTTGAAGAAAGAGGGAAGAAAGGAGTCTTCCTTGGAAGTCTACCTTGGGATCCATGACAACACTTTCTTGGGATCAGTGCTTCATTCTGGATCTTTCTTGGGATCAGTGCTTCACTCTGGATCTTTCTTGGGATTCATGCCTATACTGCCTTAAAATCTGTCATAAATCGATCTACTTTAAAATCTATGCTAAACATTGGCTTGGAGTTCGTGCCTTGATTAGGATCTACCTTGAGATCCATGGAAACATTGTCTTCATATCTATGTTACGTCAAGTTTACTTGGGATATTGTGTTTATGAGAATTCTCAAGATGTTGGATCGTTGGTCGAGTTGTTGGGGCATCTTGAGAATGTTCCTTGAAACAAGGGGGATAAGAGGATTTGGAAATGGGACGCCATAGGTGTGTGTATTTCTGATTCTTTTATTTTTTGGTATCTCGACAAGGAGGCTTTCTTTCTTCCAATGGGAAGGTTTGGCAAGGTTTTTCCCCTCTCAGGGCTGAGGCTTTTTGTTGAAACACATTGGCTATTAATCTTAAATATTATATATTTGAATTACCGAATCAATGAATGTGTAAATAAGCAGATTGTACGATGACTCAAAGGACGTGGCATGTTTTAGTTGAGCTGTTTGGTTTGGCATTGGGTATTCTCGGAGACATTGGGCCATATAGGGATTTGGGAAGGAAACTCGTTCAGGATTTAGGTCAAATCCTTCTTGTGGGGAATGTGGAAGGTGTCCAAATAGTCCAACACAGTCGAAGAATCTGATGTGTGTCGGGCTCAGACTTGACAGCTCAAGTCTCGTCCGAACCACAATGTTGACATCTCCTTAGCCACATTAAAGAAGAACCAAATTATGCAGCAGACTCATTAGCTGGGGAGGAACTTTCCTGGGATTCTCTTTGAATGTAGCACCCTTTAGCTAGGGGGAGGGACTTTGGGGATTCTCTTTGAATTAGGGGGAGTCTCCTGCTTCTTTGATGTTGTAAGACCGTTTTTATGCATCACTTCATTTTGTATTAAGAAAATGTTACAATCACCATTAATCAAAAATAAAACTTTGGCCATCTTATTCCTGTGTATTTTAAACACAATTATTTCTCTGGTTTACAATGTACAGTGATGTCACAGTACAGAATTTAGGTTGCAATAAATTCCTAATATTCATATCGGAGAGTTAATCTTTTTCTCATATTGCAGTTTTTGTTTGTGACAGATTGGTAACATCAGGTAACACTCTCAACAGGCTTGATTTCTGTTCTATTAGTAAATCTGGTAGTTATTTTCTCATGAAGTTACTTGGTGCAGTGTATAATAGATTTGAAGGAGAATGTCCTAAGATTGGGTGGAGGAGAGGTTTCAGTTCCTTTTTTGCCAGGTTATTTATATGTTTCCTGTTTAATTTTTGTAGAACATCTCTATGTATTTTCAACAACTTTGTAAGCGTGACGCAACTTAGGTCAATGTCCCCCCTCCCCCCGGCACATTGATTGTTGCAATATTTGTAAAACTTATGTATTTTTGGTCAGGCTGTCAAGGTTCTTAGTCCTCCTTGGAAGTTTTGGTAGTTCTGTTACTCATTTCTTTCTGTAACAATATACTGAAGCCAACATTATTTTCAGAGAAAGACATCCCATCACATTTTCTTGATGAAGAAAGGTACTCCAAGAAAGATTCTCTAGGTGCAGGCTCACTTCCGGTAAGTAAATACTATCACATGTTTTGAGAATTGTATTATGTTTTTGATGAGTAATTTTTTTTTTTTCCTTATAATTTGGATGTCCGTGCCTCTTAGAGCACCCAACTAATCCCAGGGGCACGTGCACACCCCAAGTTAGTGCGTGCCAGATTAGCACGGATATAATCTCTAGGGCGGCCTAAAGGGGGGGGGGGATTTGAACTCAGTTCTCCCACTTCCTGAGGCGGGTACCTGGCCATCATGCCAAAGCCATTGAGGTTTTTTTTATTTGTTATTTACGTATGGTTTTGTTGCAATTGAAATATTTTTGGTATCTTCCCCATCTATTTCTCCTCCTCTTAGGTGCACATTTTGATCGATCTTAATTTTTTATTTATACTACTGCTTGGATTTATCTGCTGTTGGTAATAAAGTCATGCATTATTTTTAAATTTTTATTTATAATATGCTTGACCATTGTGACACGCTAATTTTATCTACCATTGGAGGCAAAAAGGCATCACTTTATTATAACTAGTTCTCTTATTATTTTTGTAATTCCCTGTACACAACTGACAGTAAACGCATGTACTATTGGAGGTGAACTTATTGTTTAGATATATTTTGTTTATTCCCTTCCACACAATTCTTAGATTTGTTGATTGTGAGATTCAGCTAGCTTATGGTGTAGATTTGATTATATTTTTGCCCAGATTTTTATGTCTGAACTAGCAGCTTTGGGGCAATTAAAGGTGATTCTCTCAGCATGGTTAGGTGGAATGAGGATAATTCTCTCAACATGATCATTGCCATGAAGTTCATGTGACTTTACACACATGACTAGAGAAGGAAACAATTCTATTTTTTTAGTAGGCATCAAAGTCGGGATTAAGTTGGTGGGATTATGAGGGCTTACTGGCTAGAGGTCATCTATTTATATATATATATTTTATTGACTTGAGTTGAAGACTTTATTTTTCTATTTATTTATTTGTTTGTTTTAGTTTTATTTTTCTATTTATTTGTTTTAGTTTAGAGTGTTCTAGTTGTTTCTTTTCTCTAATAAAATCTTACCGGTTCGAAAAGTGTAGAACAATGAATTTCACAAAAGATAGTTTTTCATTTTCCCAAAAAAGTAAAATAATTCCAAAAAATTTCAAAATTCCCCTTATAATTAGAAAACAAAAAAAAATTAATTTTAGAAATTATTTTTAGTTTAAATAAATCAATTCATAGAGATTAATAAAGCCCACAAGTACAATTGCTATAATCCCATTTTACATAACTGCATTGCTCATGGTATTCTAATTTTTTTACAAAATACCCAAAAGTCAAATATTGAGTGCTGCAAACTAGACCACAAGGGACCCAAATAAAACTATCTTGTCTGGATTTGATTTAGATCACATATATTCATTTAACCTGAGTAGGTGGCACTATGAATTGCACTAGTCTACATATATTAGATTTTCAAGTTACACCTTTTTATTGCCTAAAATTGACTGACTGGTCCAGTTTATGTAGGGGTGCAAATGAGGTGGATTGATCTCGACCTGACCCAGTTGGATCTGACTGGCTGGGTCAGATCGAAATGTTGGACCCGATTAGAAACTGGGTCAAGGTTTGGTCCATTTTGTGTTGGATGCAGCTGCAGACCTAAATGATGTTTGGGTTTGGTTCGGGTCACTCAAAGTTAGACCCAGGCCCAGCCTCCTAATACGGACCTGAATATGGAACTGAACCGATGTGTGTGCGTGTGTGCGTGCGTGCGCACACTCATCATGTATATGTATTTCTACATTAACATAGCCTTTTTGTGCCTGGGTTCGGAACTCGGCCTGAACCTAAAATGATCCACTTGTATTCACTCAGACCCAACCTAATTCCAAACTAGGTATGGTCTAGGTCCAAAATTCAGACCTAGCTCCTAAACTGGTCAAGTTTGGATCATCCTTAACCTGGACCCAACCATTGGTACCCTTAGCTTTTTAGTCATTGTACATTGAGTTAAAGCAACAAGGATTTCGGAACCAACCCCTAGACCTAAATCAAACTGCAACATAATGTTTATCTCAGAGTGGTCAAGACTTGAAGACTGCACATACCTGATATGCATGAGAGAGGCACCTTAGTAGTAGAGTTTTTCACTTGCCAATATTCACATTTTCCCATGTAAATTCGTTATGTATGCCATGTGAAGATGTCTATGATAGACTTCTATTGAAGTATTGACCACCTTCGTCCCTGCTCACAAAAGCTGACAAACCTTGGCATCCTCTGCAGACTTGGTCTAGAGTGAGATAGTCCCAATGACTGACAATTGTGGCTAGAGTGATATTCCTTATGCCTAGAGCCATGATTCATGGTAGCATTAGCTATTTCCAAGGGAGGTTATCCAACCACACTCCAATGACTTTATATCCACATGCTTGTGCTGGATGCCATAATACACATTGAAAAAAGAAAGAGGAAATGGCACAGTAATAAGAAGGCATCCTTTGAGATTATTACATACATAACGAATCATGTAAAATGTGAAAGCCATATAACCATGGGATCCTCCATAGATTTGAACTAGTATGCTAGTTTCAATAACTGACACCAGTCAATGCCTGTGATCTTCTTTTACATATCAATATTTTTATAAGCTTAGCTTTTTTAAAGGAAGGTATCAAGATACATTATGTAGGGATGGTTCCTCAGAGCCATGTTGGATAATGGGGTTGTCAATCGATATGCCTAGGTGACCCAAGGACATAGATCCTTCTAAATAGTGAGGCGATCCTAGGAAGTTATCTGGTTTTACCTTACATAAGAATGTTTGTAGTTTTATGTTGTGTATATATATATATATATATATATATATATATATATATATATATATATATATATATATGTCACATTGTTAAGCATTTGTAGTAGTGTGTATATGTATATTTATATGCATATAATTAATGCTGAAATTGAGTGTAGGCAGGGTTTCAAGTCCAATATCAGATGCATTATCGACCTCCCTTTGGGCTGAACCTAATCAACCGATTTTGTAATGTATCAAATGATGGCGATATGTATCAAGCTGATTTCGAGAAAAAATAATAATAATCAAGTTATCGAGAGAAAAAAAAAAAAAACCTCAGCATATCATCAATTTTGATAGGTATCTGTCAATACTCAACTAGTGACAAGTATCGGCTGATACCCACGAATACTAGTGGGGGTTAGGGTTAAGGCTGTCAACAGGTCAGGTTGGGCCTAGATTTTGGCTGTCCAATGGTGCACCCGACCCGTCCTACCCCGCCCCGACGGGTCAAGGGTATATGCGATCCAGCCCCAAAACCTGACCCTCCAGAATAATACCCCCTATTTTCGTTAATTTTATATAACGTACCAGGTCGGGTCATGTTGACCTGACCCAATTTATTCCAGACCCGACTCGACCTGAAGGTCGGGTCGGATGCCTCATGCCCAACCAGACCTGACGGCTCCAGTTTACGTGCCCGACCTGGTAAAAATTTTAGTTCAGGTATCAGGTTGACCTGATCAATTGACGGCCCTAGTTGGGGTCTGGTACCTTACGGATACCAATACACATGATTAAAAAATTTAGACAGTGATATGACACGATCTTTATCCTGTCAATTTATGGGAGATCAAAGTATTGCTTGAAGAGTTTAATAAGTTTGAGAGACTAAGCCCTAAATTCATTCTGAAATGACTTAGTGACGCGGGACAACGACCCTAAGATCCGTGAATGTCCATGATATGATGATTTTGCCAAAATTAAACTAATTAATTAAGCAATCAACCACAAATTAAAGCGATACCTTCGGGTTTCTCGGGATTCTGCTTAGGTGCCTATGCTTTGGTTCACGTAGGGTCCAATCCAACGCACGAGATTCGTTAGGATGGCGGAAGAGGCGATCAAAGAGATAGAACTCTCGCTTCGTCTAAGTTGGGGCGTTAAATCATAGCTCGTGGTGGAATCGATAGTTCCTCGCTAGGGCTTTGGAATCTAAACGGCTAACGGTTCAAATCGAGCAAACTCAAGTCCAACAACGGTTATGGATCAATGGGCTAGGATTGGATTCAATCCATAAGGATGGACATCAAGGTTACTCTAGATCTAGGGTTGGAAAATGAGAAAATCAATTAAAAGGGGGAAAAGATGATGCCAAAGATTCAAGGAGAAAGTAGGAGATCAAATAAGAACAAAATCTAAAGGAGAAAATCAAAGTAACATGGGCATCTCACCCTTGGCCTCACACCAAACCCCTCTTAGGGAAAAAGACTCACTCTTTAAGCTTCTTACAAGCCAAAATGCAATGCATTCTCATTAATCAATCATCAAGTGCCAAAAATGGCTTACAAAAATATACTTTTTAGTAATTACAAAGGGAGTAATACCTAAAATGGCAAAGTACGAAATTACCCTAAGTGGTAACTTACAATTAGACACAAAAGCAATAAAATTTGGACAAAAAGGACAAAACACGTTACTTAAGTCGCAGGGCGGATATTTCCACTGACGTCCGTCCTGGAGCTCACGGATGTCCGTCACCAGCATCACAGACGTCCGTGAGGTCCACGGATGTCCGTGCCCAAAAACGAGTGACACCCTCTATATTCGGACGTCCGTCCAAAACCTACGGACGTCCGTCGCTTGATGATGGTCTTTGCCTCATGGGCTGATCTCTAGGGCCTTTCCTTGGTGGTACTTAACGCTCCTTGGCCCTTCCGTCGCTTATTCCGTCGGTACACTTTGTACGGTCTGAACCCTAGATCCTTGGCGTCGGCGTTCCCCGTCATTCTCTCCTACTCAAAATATTTCATCACCGATGAAATTGGCTCATGGCATCAGTTGGTTAAGTTGACGTCCCCATCAATTCTCTCTGACCCAAAAGGTTTCATCTCCAATGAAACATGCATATAGTACTGGTTAAGTGTATCGGAACCCAAACGGTAGAACTCCTTGCAACTAGCCTAAGCAATCTCGGCACTCGGTGTCGTAGATCCTCACCTCGGTTGATTGTGTTAGGGTGCACACGGTAAACCTCTTCTTGGCGAACCCAATGGCCCCGCTTGCCAACCCATTCTACTAAATATTTTTGAAGCTTACCATCAACTCTTCAGAACCCAAAAGACTTCATCACTGATAAAGTGTGATCGTGATATCGGTCCGAAATACAAGTACTCAAGCGGCGAACTATCTCATGATTGGCCCATGCACTCTCGTAAGTCGATTTGCTAACTCTCTTCATTTCATAAACCAGAATCCCTCTGCCGCGGGTGAATGCCACAAGATCATCCGAGATTTTCTCAATGACCTCGTTTTTCATTTTGCTTGGAGGAGGAAAAGATAGGGGTTATGCGATTGGGATTGGTGCACAAAGAAAGGACGTTTGAAAAAGAGTTCTAGTAAGTGGGGTTGAGCATAGATGAGGAATTAGGTCGAGGAATTAGGTCTTTCACATTGAGTGTTGAACTAACCTCCATACCTTGAGGTAGCTCAAGCACATTAACCTTAGGGCCAGTCCTTGCCACCATCCTAAAAGGTTTGGCGCCAGAGGGTTGGAGCTTCTTCGCGATTCCCGATGGAAATCGTTCAGGACTAACCCGAACCATCACATACTCACCAATTTGAAACTCCTTGAAGCTCATAGGAAAATTCACCCATAATTTGTAATCTCCATTGCACAAATTAATTTTAAGCGTAATTTCAGCATGCAATGCGGAATGAGACTCAAAACTTGACTCACAACTATACTCGGAATGTGAAGCGGTATGCAACTCGAGACTATGATGCGTATGCGCATCTATGGACTCGATACTCATGTGCATGCGATGCTAACGACTCACATGTAGTGGACTATATCAACACTAGTGACTCATGTGTAGTGGACTTTACCAACACTAGTGACTCATGTATGATCAAATCAAGTGACACTAGTGGCTCATATGAACTCGACTCAACGGACTCCAATAACTCATGGGTAAGTGACTTGATCGACTCGTGTGTACTCTGTTCAACCAGCACCAAAGACTTAAGTGCGCTCGACTCTACAAACAACAAAGACTCGTGTATAACTGACTCCATGGATACTAACAAATCATGTGTAAGTGACTCGGTCGAATCGTGCGTGGGTGACTCAACATCATCACTAATAAGGAAAATAGAAGTTTCTTTAACACAAACTAGACTTTCTTCAACTTCTTTTATTTCCTCTTCACTCATCACGGTTCTTGGGTCATACACAATTTCTTCAACTTTCATATTTTTCAGCTCCTTAGAACTCTCCTTTTAGTTAATAAATTCAGAGTGAAATATTTTGTGCGACATTGATAAGCAAAGTGCCCAAATCCGTGACACTTGGAACATTTATTGCGACCACTAGTTTTGGGGCTCTTATTGAGCGCCTCAATCTCGACGTCGGTGCTCCTAAGAACATCGGCAAGCTCACTTGTACCCATGGTGAGCACGACTTACTAACACGAGTTCTATAACGAATAAACAACTATGACCCCAAGTGAATGAGTAATTTTATCAAACATGAGATGTGCACACAAATGTGAATACACAACAAGTGAGTAATTTTAACAAACACAAGATGTGCATACAATCAGCACACAAATGATATAGAAATGACACACATGTGACTCAAAATGAGTAAGGACTTTTCTCAAACACTAGACGGGCACACTACGAACACACAAATGAAATAAAGTGCAAAATTCAAAATGTCATGCAAATATGAACCAACAATGAAAGAGGAGTTTTAACAAACATATGACGTGCACACAAACGAGGACACAAATGATGTAAAATCAAATGACATACACATGTGAACCAAAATGAATTAGCACTTTTGTCGAACATAAGACATGCACACTTGATGAACATAAATGAACTTAAAATTTAATGAAGTTAAAATGACACACAAACATGAAACACAAATGAGTGAGGAGATTTACCAAACACACGATGTGCGCACAAATGAGCACACTAATATGGACGCACAAATGAGTGGGTGATTTTGTCGAACACGTGACGTGCATGCAATTGAACACACAAATTGAAAAAAACGCAATAAAATTAAAATGACATGCAAGTATGTCCTAACCTAGAACCTAAGCTTTGATACTAAAATTGACGCAGGACAACGACTCTAAGATCCGTGAATATCCATGATATGATGATTTTGCTGAAATTAAACTAATTAATTAAGCAATCAATTACAAATTAAAGTGATACCTTCGGGTTTCTCGGGGTTCCGCTTAGGTGTCCATGCTTTGGTTCACGTAGGGTCCAATCCGACGTGCGAGATCCGTTAGGATGGCGGAAGAGGCGATCCGAGAGATAGAACTCTCGCTTTGTCTAGGTCGGGGTGTTAAATCGTAGCTCGCGGTAGAATCGATAGTTCCTCACTAGGGCTTTGGAATCGAAACGACTAACGGCTCAAATCGATCAAGCTTGAGTCCAACAACGGTTATGGATCGACGGGCTAGGATTGGATTCGATCCATAAGGATGGACATCAAGGTTACTCTATATCCAGAGTTGGGAAATGAGAAAATCAATTAAAAGGGGGAAAAGATGATGCCAAAGATTCAAGGAGAAAGTAGGAAATCAAATAAGAACAAAATGTAAAGGAGAAAATCAAAGTAACATGGGCATCTTACCCTTGGCCTTACACCAAACCCCTCTTGGGGAAGAAGACTCACTCTTCAAGCTTCTTACAAGCCAAAATGCAATGCATTCTCATTAATCAATCATCAAGTGCCAAAAATGGCTTACAAAAATATGCTTTATAGTAACTACAAAGGGAATAATCCCTAAAATGACAAAGTACAAAATTACCCTAAGTGGTAACTTACAATTCGACGCAAAAGCAATAAAATTCAGACAAAAAGGACAAAACACGTTACTTAAGTCACAGGGCGGAGATTTCCACTGATGTCCGTCCTGGAACTCACGAACGTCCGTCACCAGCATCACAGACTACCGTGAGGTCCATGGATGTCCGTGCCCAAAAACCAGTGACACCCTTTATATTCGAACGCTCGTCCAAAACCTACGAACGTTTGTCGCCTGATGATGGTCTTTGCCTCATGGGTTGACCTCTAGGGCCTTTTCTTGATGGTTCTTAACGCTCCTTGGCCCTGCCGTCGCTTATTCCGTCGGTACACCTTGTACGGCCTGAACCCTAGGTCCTTGGCGTCGGCATTCCCCGTCACTTAGGCTGTGTTTTGGCGACACTCTTCACTGGGAGTGCGCCCTTAGCTCCCGTCAGAGTGAGCTTTTCTTGCCCTCTATGTGTGTTTTTTTTTTTTTTTTTTGGGGGGGGTGGGGGGGGGGTGTGCTGGTTTATAAGAGAAAACAGCTCCCTGCCAGCTCTCTTGGGGCTGGGAGCTTCATTATCAAATACACTCTTGGTCTCTACTAGTGCCACACCAGAGCTGGGAGCGGCTCACTACACCAAACACAGCCTTAAAAAATGCACATAGTGGCGTTGTTTGCTGCTCAAGCATGGCAATCAAGTATCTGAACCTTTAGGCAGTGTTGAGGCATCTAGGTGCTCAGTTGGGTTCAGGTCCACCTACGAGGTAAATTCCCCCTTTAGTGTCTACGCGCTCAGGCAACTGGCTGTTGTATTGGACGACATAATAGATGTTGGTAACAGTAGGAGATAATGAGCAAAAATAAATGCCATTATTTTCTAATTTGTAGGATCACCCCATAGACACAACAATTAACAAATCAAAATTGCAGCGTGTGAACCCTCACCACAACGAATGTATATTAGGAACTAAGAAAATATAAGCGAGACAAAAGTAATACTATATGCGTTTCCCACCTTGAACCTAATCATATTCCTATTTTCTTCTACTTGACCATTATTAACCCAAACACTGGAGCCTCTTCCCCTTGGAATGATCCCATATTCCTCTCTCTCTTTAAGCCACAGTTCCTTGAATCTCACCTTTCTCCATGACCCCCTAGGTTCCTCCTCAACCCTTCATGTCCATTCTCCAATAAAAACGAAATTTTGGTATTTGAATCCAAGGATAAATTCTCCCATATTTCGTAAATTTATAAACCTTCTCCCACTCAACCATATGAAACTTATGCCTTGCCCTTAACTTCCTACAAATTGTAATGTGAGGCTCAATCATAGTCACAAAAGTCTCCCATTTTTCAGCAAATCGGAAAAAGTCAACGACTTGTAGTCATCTTGACTACGTCGTTGATTAATCGGCTGAGTTGGCAACTCTGCCTATTAATCGGCAATTTTGTGATGTCCGATTTGTTTATTTATTTATTTATTTTACTTATACTTAAAGTGAGAAAAAGAATCTTTAGGGCGATCATCCTCTCTGCTGCCTGCCTGTCTCAGAGCTCACTGCTCCTTTTTGTCTATTTCGTACTATCTTGTTCATTAAAATAATTATTTTTAACTTTAAATATATTATGATATATTTTGTTTAATTTTTGTTTTTTTTTTTAATTTTCCTGACTTTGACCGCTTTTTCCTAACTTAGACCCTTGCTGATTTATTGCCAACTTGCGACTTTGTGACTATGGGTTCAATAGTTGCCAAAATTTCAAATAAGCACATAACCTATGTTGGGATATTATAAAGAATTGATTTGGTAAGAGTTATATGTATAGTTCCTTGGCCTTTTTTGGATGGAATTCCTAATCTCTATGGAAGAACAAAGGAGATAGGAAGGACATTCTTCTTGTATTCTGACAGCTCCGCAATGTCATCCAAATAGCTGTTTTCCACTCTACTTTCAACCACCCTCTGTTTTTCAAACTTAACTCGACGGCTTGATCTTTGCAACGTCCTGAGATAACCCATAGTCACCCAAGTCTCCGATTTTTTGGAAAATCATGTTCAAAATGCGACTTATTAAATAAATCATGTTTTAAATGCTACTTTTTAAAAAATTGAGTTATTGAAAAAGTCACAATTTTCATGATTAATTCGAGGTTTTGTCAATCTATTTTTATATTTTCACTTTTTTAAATTTTTTCAAGATTTTCTCCAAATTTTTGGTTTTCCCTGAATTTTTTCGATTTTCTCTTGCCAACTTACTCCCGAACTCCGATTTAGTGACCATGGGAAATGAGATCCATTAATCACTAGCGGCGAGTTCCCCTGCACCGAAAGAAGTATGCACAATAGAGAATATTTCAATGGTAAACTGTAGGTGATAAATATATTTATTCCCAACCTTGAAGTCTATTCATTACCATCTTAAATGGCCCTTATAGATTTGGTCTAAGTAATGAACCCAATAAGAGCTTTTTTCCATTGTAATAAATTAGAAATGTAAGACAATTAATGCAATAAGAACTTCTGCTTTGATGAGATATGCCATAACGTAATTTCATGAGTTTTTACATGTGTTCATATAATTCTAGTATAAATGGTAAATTTATAATAGAATTTAAGTTATGGTTGGATGAGGTTAGATGATGGTGCTAAGATCCAGGGTTAGGGTTAGCAAGGAGGGAGGGAGGAAGTACCTATTAGCTAATATATGACAAAAGAATGATCTTGCTACAACATTGTTAGCGAGAAATCCCTCATCTAGTTGTTCACTTCCTCCTACTCCCCACTTTTTGGAGGATATAAATTAGGAAGTCCCAATCACAATGATCTTGCATTGTCCCTATCCATGTATGCAAAATCAGTGGCTTATCGTGTCTAATTCTTTAGTCTATATACTCATTAAAGTTTTTAGGATCAAACTTTACAAACTTCTTTCTCTGATGGCCTCTTTCTTCCTCAACAATTGCAGGCTCAACAATGGAAGTGCCAATAGGAGGTACAACTGGGGGCTCAACAACAGAAGTGTCAACATGAGGTACCGCTGTAGGCTCAACAGACTAAAAGAATGTAGTCAAGTTAACAAGAGGTACAACTGTAGGCTCAGTGACGCGGGACAACGACGCTAAAATCTGTGAATGCCCATGATATGCTAATTGATCAAAATTAAACTAAATAATTGAGCAAATTAATCACAAATTAAAGTGATACCTTAGGGTTTCGTTGGATTTTGCTTAAGTGACCATGCTCGGCTCACGCATGGTCCAATCCGACGCTAGAGATCTTTTGGAAATGTGGAAGAGGCGATCCTAGAAATAGAACTCTAGCTCCTTCTAGGTTGGGGCGTTCGATCGGGGTCCACGATGGAATCGGTAGCTCCTTACTAGGGCTTTTGAATCGAGGCGGTTAACAACGCGAATCGAGCAAGCTCGAGCCCAACAACGGTTGTGGATCGACAGGCTAGGGTTGGATTCGATCCTCAATGATGGACACCAAGGTTGCTCTAGATCTAAGGTTTTGGGAATTGGGGCAATCAATAAAAAGGGGAAAATTGGATGCAAGAGATTAATGGAGAAAACAGAAAGATCAAATGGGAATAAAAAGTAAAGGAGAAGATTCAGATAACATGGGCATCTCACCCTTGGCCTCACACCAAACCCACATGGGGAAGAAGACTCACTCTTCAAAGCTCATCTCAAGCTCAAAATGCAATGCACTTTCATTAATTTTCAACAACTACTGCCAAAAATGGCTTACATTTAACCTTTTATAGCAAGTATCCAAAAGTTTTAACCCTAAAATAGAAAAGTAGAAAGTTACCCTAAAAGGTAACCTAAAAGCTCTCAAAAAACAAAGGAAAACAAAAGAATAAACATGCCCAAATCGGGCAAGCTCTTCACTAGACTCACTCGAGCGGGTTTGGTTCTTGCTCGAGCGAGAATCTTAAAGGGGTCTCTCGAGCGAGTTTTGGCCGAGAATCTGCTCACGTTCCTAAAGCATTCTCGCTCGAGCAAGACTGATGTTCGCTCGAGTGAACCTGGGCAAGGGCTCTTCTTTTGGCCTACTCCTTAAGGTCGTTCCTGGTGGATCTTGGCGCTCCATGCTCCTTCGTCGCTTCTTCTTCCGCTTGTACGCCTTGTACGACCAAAAACCTAGGTCCTCAGCGTCGACGTTCCCATCAATTCTCTCATACCCAAAATGTTTCATCACCAATGAAATTGGCTCGTGGCATCGGTCGATGATGGCTCCTATGTCACTTCTTCTACTGCCAATACACCTTGTGAGGCCCAAAACCTAGGTCCTCTGTCGGCATCCCCCATCATTTCTTCCATACCCAAAATGTTTCATCTCCGATGAAACATGCATGTAGTACTGGTCAAGTGTATCGGGACTCGAACGGTGGAACTCCTTGCAACTAGCCCAAGAAATCTCGGCACTTGGTGATGTATGATCATAATCTTGGTCGATTGTATCGGGCGCACACGGTAAACCTCTTCTCGACGAACCCAATAATCCGGCTTGCTAACTCATTCTATTAAATACTTTTGAAGCTTCTCATCAACTCTCCCGGATCCAAAAGTTTTCATCACCGATGAAGTGTGATTGTGATATCGGTCGAAAATATAAGAACTCAAGTGGCGAACTCTCTCTCTCGTGATTGGCACATGCACTCTCGGAAGTCGACATACCAGAAACTCTCTACCGCGGATGAATGCCACAAGATCATCCGACTTCTTTTCAATGACCTCGCTACTCATCTTGCTCGGAGGAGGAAAAAATAGGAATTGTGGGATCGGGGTTGGTGCACAAAGAAAGGGCGTTTGAAAAAGAGTTCTAGTAAGTAGGGTTGAGCCTAGATGAGGAATTAGGTCTTCCACATTGAGTGTTGAACTAACCCGCTCATAGACCTTAGGTCCACTGCTTTCCACCATCCTAAAAGATCCGGCAACGCGAGTGTGAGACTTCTTCGCGATCCCCGATCGGAATCGTTCAAGCCTAACCCGAACCACTTCATGGCCACTTATTTGGATTTCCTTGAAGCTCACAGGCAAACCCACCCTTAATTTGGGATCTCCATTGAACAAATTAATTTTAAGCGTAATTTCGGCATGCAATGGGGAATGAGACTCAAAACTTGACTCACAACAAGACTCGGAATGTGAAGCATTATGCAACTCGAGCCTATGATGTGTATGTGTATCTATGGACTCGATATTCTCATGTGCATGTGACGCTAACGACTCACATGTAGTGGACTCTACCACCACTAGTGACTCCATTGTTTTACTAACAATATTTTACATTTTCGTATATTTTTTTATATAAAAATATAAAGAATATGTAGATATACAATGTAACATATATATATATATATATATATATATATATATATATATATATATATATATATATATATATAAATGCCATATATGATCATTATCATCCAATTCTCCTAGTTATTTGAGGTCAGCTTTCTAACTCCTAGTTCTCTTCATTTTTGTAAGGCTAAATATAATACCAAATATATGATACAATATAACTATATCCGTATCTTGTATTTATAGAGATGTTGAGTCCCTCTTCCGTTCCGTGTCTATACCCCTATTGGTAGCTAGGTTTCATAGGTGGCATTTTACCCTTTTTAAGTTTGCTTACAGTGGAACTCCTTGAATACGTCCATAAGCATTAATCTAATTCATCATCACCAATATCATAGCCTTATCCCATCTATTTAGGGTCGGCTTTGTGAGTCATATATCTCCACTAATTTCTGATTAGCGTTAAACTCTCTGTGACTTTGCAAACCTTCAAATCCCCTCTTACAGCTTCCCTCCAGGTCTTCACTATTATTCCTCTTCTACTTCCTGGTGCTTGTAGCTTTTCAACACTTTGTGCAGGGTCTACTTTGTGCCTCCGATGAACTTGTCCAAACCAAGCGACATTCCGTTATTCTTTCCTTTATAGGTGCCACTCTACTCGTTCCGAATTTTATCCTTTCTTGTTACTCCACACATCCATCTCAACCACATGTACTCTATCTTCTTCTCACTTTTTGTATCCCAACATTTTGGACCATATAATATGGCAGATCTAATAGCCGTCTTATAAAAAGTCCCTTCAATCTAAGGGAGATTCTTGGGTCATATAGTACTCTGCTTGGTTGCCAACATTTCATCCAACCTGCATTAATCCTATTTGAAACGTTCTCTTTAAATCCACTATTTGATTGTCAAGTAGAGCCTAAATAGTGCAATCTATGGCAATGTGGCATTAAATGATTTTCTATTTTAACTAAATCCTCCTCCAGGCTATCATGTTCGCTAGATTTGCACTCTATGTATTCCGTCTTTGTTATGCTAATTTTCAAGCCCCTTGACTCCAAAGCTTTTCTCCATAATTCCTACTTATCATTTACCTCTTTCTTTATTGGGAAATTAATATCGTGTCATCCACAAATTACATGCACCATGGATTCTCTTCTTGTATATCCATGGTTAACGCATCCATGGCTAGAGCAAATAAATAAGGGCTTTAAGGAAGATCCTTGATGCAACCCAACTCCAATAGGGAACTCACTCGTCTTTCGACACGTCGTTATAACATTGGTTACCACCTTCTCATTCATGTCTTGAATAATCTCAATATATAAGTTCGGGATGCGTTCGACAGTTTATCATAAGCCTTTTCTAAATCAATAAATACCGGATGTAGGTTTTACATTCTCTCTATGAACTTCTCAATAAGTTGCCTCAATAGGAAAATAGCTTCCGTTGTTGATCTTCCTGACATAAATCCAAACTAGTTCTCTGATACATTTGATTCTTGCCTTAGGCGTTGCTCTATTATTCTCTCCCAAAATTTCATAGTCTGGCTCATTAGTTTAATGCTTTGATAATTGACACAATTTTGAATCTCTCATTTGTTCTTATAGAAAGGGACCACATTGCTCTTCCTCCATTCCGCAGACAATGTCTTTATTTGTAATTTCTTATTGAATAGTTTAGTCAACCAATTTTGTCCATTCTTTCTCGACACAACCCAAACTTCTATGGGTATTCCATCTTGTTCTAATGCTATTCTTTTCTTCATCTTTTTTGAGGCATGAGCATTTATCTAATTGCATCTGCCAATTTGGTTTGAAAGCCAAAGTGAACCTTCCAAGCGTGACATGTATTATTGACTCATCTCAATATGCCTACTATGGACTTCTTCCTTGAATCCCGATTCCGAGCACACCATCTAATTTAAGTTTTTTTTTTTATTTGCAAACTCAAATATATAGAAAACAAGCTAAACAAACAAAGAGGCACAGGCAAAAAAGAAAAAAAAAGGCTAGAAAAAGCGGATACCCAAAAAGAAACCCAAAGAAAACCTAAAGCAGAGAAGCTCGACAGAACGAGGCGCTATAGCGAGGCAGCATCTAATTTAAGTTGTTGCCACATGTAATGTCATGAACAATCCTTTACTCCGTATGAAAGTTGAATCATCTTATTCTGAACTATTCTTTCCAGCTAATCCCATAAAATTGGGTTTATTTTATTTAATTTTACCGGAGTGTCCAATTTGACTATATCCATTAATTCGTTTATAGGAGCCACCCTCTTAACTTTATCTTCATCTGATAAGTTCCTCAATTCTGTCATACGGTTTAATTTCGCATGTTTAAAGAATTGAACTATCCTCTACATCCCAGCTTACCTAGTATTCCTTATTTCTTTGATCTTGACTTAAGATCCAGAAGCTGTATCACTAATTTTTTTCCCTCCCATCCCTCTATAGAATTACTTCAACTCTTTACTAAGCTTTTATAACCTGAAACTTACAACCACTTGGAAGAGCTTCTCACACCACACCTCAAGAGGCAAGACCAATTTCATATAAGAAAAGTGTCAATTGTTCCATATGCATAACTGGCTTGGGGCCTTGGACTACGTGAAGGAGGCACTATTTCAGATTTATAAGGTTCCTGCAACTCAAAAATCTCTGAAACCCTTCAAATAAAATTGACAATCCCTCCCCCTTTCTTGTCAAAAAGAGAACCTTAAAGGCATTGATATTTTCTCCAGGACACTAATGGAAATTCTTTCTCATGCACTAGTTCCGATTTATAAGGTTGTTGCAACTCACAAACTCTGAAATCCTTCAAATAAAATTGACAGTCTCTTACCCTTTCTTCTCAAAAAGAATAAAATTGACAATCTTTCACTTTTTCTTCTCAAAAAGAGAACCTAAGGCATTGATATTTTCACCAGCACACTAATGAACATTCTTTCCCTGCTGAACTCCAGCGACAATTATTCCCCTGTTATCATAACCTTCACTCCAAATCACCACTTTACTCCTAAATGATCTCGTAGCCAAAATTTGCGACATGTATTCCTTCCATGATGGCCTAAAATAACCTCTCATCAGCACTCTCCAAATTTGTTCTGAAAGAATCAGAGAGTCCACACTCTGCTTACTAATCACATCATCATCAGTTTCCTTAAATGCTTACTCCTTATAGAGGCTCTAATGTATATGAAAGAATCTTTGCTATTGATCTTGAGAGAATACTCGACTTTCCCATTCTACCTAGTCCCTACTGCCCTAGTATTCATCTTATCATCACCCTATAGTAGTAATCAATTGACTCAATTTGGATGTGCCTAGAAATCATGATCTGAAGTGGTTTGTTAGCCAACTAGATTTCAATCCAATATGGAAGCTCATTTGGCAGCCTTTTTCAAATCACAACCAAAGTGAAATGATTTAGATTGAAAATTTTGAACCAGGACTGACATGGTTCGCACATCCAAGCACAGTCCAAGTGTTAAATCCACTCCTCATTTATGGTCAAGGTTAAGCTTGAGAGCCATTGTCATTCTGATAGTCCTTTTTCTTCAGTCATTTAAGATTGGTCTCTAATACAAACTGAAGGTCCATTGCTAAATCTGAAATTTATTTCACTACACTGGAATCTTTCATATTCCAGTATGTGCGGAATAGCCTGTCTGCTACAGAAAATTGGCCTGAGTTCAATCATTCCACTCCCATTATTATTATTATTATCATTTTTTATTTTTTATGGGTAAGCTAGGCTTCAACCTGCGACCTTGAGTTTACAATATTGTCAACCTTCCATTGTGCTATTACAGGCCCAAACCTCTTATTATTATTTTTCCACCTGTGTATCTGGTGAAAATTTTAGCATGAATGTGTCTGTTCCTTGCATAATGTTAGTCTTCATTTATTCTGCAGGAGACATCTGGACCAAGAGATAGGGACAACATGCCCACAGGAAGTCACAGTTCTGGTTAGCTCTGACATTTGCACTTTAACTTCGGTGCATTTTATGCTATTTTGGAGTCATTTTCACTTATATAAACTCTCATTTCTTCTTCTAGCCTTTGGAGGACCTGCTTATCCTATCCTTGTTTCCTTCTATTTAGGACTTAAAGATGCATCCTTTGTTATTTTGTTTCTTCCAACTATGGTCCATCCATTACCTACTCTTTTTCAGTCTATCGCTCTATCTTGGCGACAATAGTAATCATGGTGCATTTTTAATACTTGCAGGGCCTAACCGCAGTGATCCTACACAGGTAAAATATTGATCCTAGAAGAAGTTGCTTGAGCTTTCTATTGTTATTATTATTGCTGAACAATAGAATAAAAATGTTATGTTTTTTGATGATTCCGTGTCTCTTATGCTAAACATCCGTTATCAGATTGGAGAATACATTTCTAGTAGTTGGTTGACACACACAACTGTTAAAGAGTTGGATACTTCCAAAAGAACTCCACTCATCCAAGCACTTTCATGCATCCATTTATATATATATATATATATATATATATATATATATATATATATATATATGTCCTTGGAACTGAGTCTTCTTGCACATAAACTGATAAGCACTTGTATGGAATTACTTACTTTTCTTCAGCTTTTGGTATATATATATATATAGTTTAAGATCTTCCCTACACTTGAACTGTAGTGTACACTAGTGCTGAGATCTAATGCCACGTGGCATGTGATCCCCAAAAAACATATGTTTTAGGATCATTAGCCATGTGGCATGTGATTTAAAAATAAATAAATAATAATTTTTGCATCTTTTTTGTACCTTAAAAAATGTGGTCAAAGTTTGACATCCGCCCCTTAACCTTGTGGATTGAATTTTTTCCAACTTTGACCATATTTTGAATGGTGGATAAGATGTAATTTTTTGTTATTTTGGGGGGCCATGGACCTGATCAATCTTGTCCATGTTGCCTCGGTACTTGATCTTTGGATTAGGTGCCACCTTCCATCCAAATCATACTAATGTAGCGTTGAATGCTAAAGTAGCATTCCGTTGTCCCTATATATATATGTGTGTGTGTTTTTGTGTGTAAGAACAGTAAATATCTGGTTTAAGTAAATAAAAACCTATCTTAAGCCTCGATTACTTTGTAAAAAACTGTTTCGAACACCAACTACCAGCAGGATAATTAACTGGAGCAAATCTGTAATTTTAATCTAGATAACATCCCCAATATTTTTCAAAAATCACAGGTAAAGGGACTTAGATTCATGGCAGTTTAATATTCAGATAGCAGCCTTTAGGTTTAGGTTTTAGGGTTATAAGAGAGTAAAAAAGTTTCAGTAACTCCACATGAAACTCAACAGTTTCAATCCCTTGTCTTTCTTACAATCTCTTTCTTTCATTAAAATAAATCACAGCTATAAATAAGATTTAAAAGTCTTCAAAAACAGCAACAAAATATAGACTAAATGGTCTCAGCAGCCACCATGAAACTAAAAAGTTCTGACGATCTCCAATATGGGTTTTCGTTCCTATTCTCATAAATGAATTCTCAGAGCCAAAAAGTTTTGAGCAGTCTTCTTCAATATAAAAAAATAAACCCTAACTTCTATTATTAGATTTCTACTGTAATTCAGACTCCAATAACTAAAATAGAAATAAACTAGTATCTAATCCCCTAGCTTTTAGGACACTAAATCACGCAATAAAATAAGAAAATATGAACAATTTCGATGGCTGGAGAATCCCGAGAATGAGACTCTCGAAAACTGTCACGTAGTCACTTCAAGTGATCACGTGACCCAGAAATGCAAGAGTATTAATCTTGTTAAATCTGGTTCACATGGCCCTATGGGCTTCATTGCAGACCAGTCTTAAGGCTTATTTGGTCTTCTCTGTTGGGGCCCAGTGGGTCTTTAAGTTAAACCTCATTTTAACCCCCCATTTTAGGCTATTAATTAAGTGATTTCTGGGTCTGTTTGTGTGCCCTTTCAAACCCTATTTTAGGCTTCCAAACAACATCAAACTGTCTCTCCATCTTGCACTGCAGCATCCTCCCCGGGTTGGAGAAGACTCGGCTCTGTCGAGTCAATTTTCACGTACACAATTTGGAGTGGTCTCTGTTCTGCTTCCACTCTTGTTAGCTCTAGGTTCTTTGGTACTTGATCCCTTTACGGACTCCTGATGTTGCAAATTTAATAGATTCTTACTCTCCCCTTGGTAAGGTTTGAGTTGAGAACCCTCTTTAGCCGGTAGGAGTGTGATCTTCTTTCCTTCCTTGATGAAAGAGTATGTATTCTTCCTCCCCTTTTACATTATACCCCTATCAAATTGCTACGATCTACCCAATAATATATGACACACATACGCAGGAATAACATCACACCACAGATCCTCTTGGTACTATTTCCAATAGAGAAAGACCAAACATTCAGTGGTAATATGAATTTCTCCACCTTTCTTGAACCATTGGACCCTATGTGGATTCAAATGACCATTTTCTTTCAATTTCAACGTGTCAACCATCTTCCTTGAAACGATGTTCCCTTCGCTATTACCATCAGTGATAATTGCAGATATCCACTCATTCAAAGTGCACTTAGTTCGAAAACTATTAGATCATATCGACTTACTTTGATCAATAGGTTTTGAAGTAATGACTAGTTTTTTCGATGAGCAAATTCTCTCTATTGTATCGGCTTCTACTTCAATCTCATCGTCCACCTTCTCACTGTTCCCTAATAAGTTGACCCTTCTTCTTTCGGTTTGTCGTCATGATCCTCTTCTTCGTTTAGGACACTTGTAATATCGATGTCCTACTTCATTACATGGAGAGCATTTAATTTTACCTTGCTTTGCTCGAATTTTCCTTTGACACACCGTCAATCGATCACGTCTACCTTCCCATTGATTAGGGTTTGGTGAATCTATGTTCGAGATTAGGGCCTCTGTCATACCATGCATATGGTTCGAATCATGATTAAGTATCTCTTCCACCTTGAGTGCACACTGGTAAGAATTATCAACCCTCTATAAATCGTCCCTAGCTGGAGGGGAAGAGCTACATTTGCAGTGCTAATTCAATGCCGAACTCCTAAGTTAACACAACATTTCACTACCTATCCGAAAACAAACAAGGAAGAGACTAAAGCTGAAATGTGTCAAAGGTCTTCCTCAAACTCTCCAATTGCTTCAACCAACCACTCATGTTAGGTATTTATAGACTTTCCATAACCCTTCACATTCTCCTCATTTTCCAATGTAGCTAATCTTGGTCGTACCAAAATGAAATAAATGTGTAGGAGTTTCAAGATAGTCATAAGTGTCTTCTTAACTAGATTCATGCATTGCCAAGTTATGAAATTTTAATAGTCACAATGCTATTTTTAAAAATGAAATTTAGTTTACATGTGTTTGATAAATTAAAACCTTTTGCGTAAGAAAATAATGACTATATATATCTTATAAAACTTGGGTAATAATGCAATGCGACTAAATCATCTACCATGTATGCACTCAAGATGAATTGTCCATATCAAATTATGAATTAGTGTAAACAACAAATTTGCGTAGGATATAAATCTAACACAAATCAATCATAACAAATTTCCCCTCGCTAGGAGAGGGTTTTATTAAAATGGCGGACCTTACACTTCTGGGTATCGCAGTTGATTCCCCGTTAATTACATCAAAATTGAATACCTCTGATTAAAAGCTACTAAATAAAAAAAATAATGTAATTACATCTCTGAAATAAACAAAACTAAGATTCTAATTCTAAGTCTTCATCGACATCTTCAATCCGTCATGAGATAGATGGATAGCAGACTATCTTCATCGGAGATTTGAGAAATATGAAATAGGGGACGACGGATGGGAGAACCCCTCCTCCAAAAGCCGGGTCCATTTGATCGAAAAGCACGAGTCATTACTGGAGCAAGAAACTCGTGGACGAATCTTGAAACGAATTCTTGTTCTCTGGTCTCAAAGATGACTTCGAATACCAAATCCATTTTTCGAGCAACTGATTATCAGAAGAATTATCACTTTCAATGATAGAGTGTCTAATCATGGGTTAGATATCGTCAAATTCCTTAAAATTTGATGATCATAGATGATTTTATAATGATTTTATCGTTGGATTTGATCAATATCTTAAGATTTGGTCAATGCATAGTAAATCCACCATTGGATCTTGTTACGATCTCACATTATAATCATTTGACTAAAAGTCAATGAATCCACCATTGGATTTGATCAAAATCATAAGATCTAGTCAAAATGCAATAAATCCACCGTTGGATCTCATTACGATCTCATATTATGATCGTTTGACTAAAAGTCAATGAATCCATCAATGGATTTTATCAAAATCACAAGATCTGATCAATATGTAATAAATCCACCATTGGATCTCATTACGATCTCACATTATGATCGTTTGACTAAAAGTCAATGATTCCACCTTTGAATTTGACCATAATCACAAGATCTGGTCAATATACAATAAATCTACCGTTGGATCTCATTATGATCTCTCATTATGACCGTTTGATTAAAAGTTAATAATTCCACCGTTGAATTTGACCACATTCATAAGATCTAGTCAAAATGTAATAAATCCACCGTTGGATCTCATTACGATCTCACATTATGATCGTTTGACTAAATGTCAACGAGTCCATTGTGAAAGAATTTTCGATCTCCTGGTTAAGGTCCAAACCCTCATTTGAGGGAGTGATGATCCGAACCGCGAGGGAAACTCTAATTATCATAGGTGAATATTTAGGGTATTATAGTTCGAAATCATTCTTCGGGTTCGTGATTGCAACCCGTATGAGCATTGAATTTGTGGTTGCAATCTGAGTGTACTAGGAGTTATGCCCAGGGTCGTACCCACGTGGCTTAACTATTTCTAAGTACGCAAGAGATTGGGTACGAGTCGCAACGCGTAATCCCAAATTGTAATTATAAATCTCACTTAGGAGGAGCCGTAGCTCTTATCCTAAGCGCATCTCCTTTAGGTAAGGGCCGTAGCCCTTATCCTAAAAGTGTTAATCCTAACTTACTCCTCCCGTCCACTTTAAAAGAAAATAAAAAAGAAGAAAAGAATAGTCAGAATCTCGGAGATCACCCTAAAGTCTTTTTAGAAGAGTCGGAGATATTTTCGACAGAGCTCTCGTGTTAGAATTTTCGGATCCCTTGCAATGAGGACGAGTCTGCTATTTACAGATTTATGGTAGCGGTTATAGAAGTTATGATCTTACGGTTCGGTAAGGTTTTCATGAAATGAACGGTTGAGAGAGCTGCGTAAGTTTTCGTCTTCACGCGGATTGAGAAGATTCTTCTCACGTACGTCATTCTTTTGTCATAACCACCTAGGTGGATAAATATTTTTCTATCCAAATATATTTTCTATCCACTTAGGTGGATAAATATTTTTCTATCCACCTAGGGTGGATAAGTATATTTCTATCCACTTAGGGTGGATAAATATTTTTCTATCCACCTAGGGTGGATAAATATTTTTCTAGCCACCTAGGTGACTACGTATATTTTCTAGCCACCTAGGTGGATAAGTAATTTTCTATTCACCTAGGTGGATACGTATTTTTTTTTCTAGCCAGCTAGGTGGCTAGGTATATTTTCTATCCACCTAGATGGATAAGTATTTTTCTATCCACCTAGGTGGATAAATATTTTTTTAGCCAGCTAGGTGGCTAGGTATATTTTCTATCCACCTAGGTGGATAAGTATTTTTTCTAGCCAGCTAGGTGACTAAATATATTTTCCTTGCCACCTAGGTGGCTACGTATATTTTTCTAGTAGCTAAGCATAGTTTAGGACTTTTAAATCCTATTTAGATTAGGATTTGTTAAAAAAAACTATAAATAGTCTCTTTCCCTAATTCCTTCTATTAATTTATTCTATCTGATTTTTAAGGCTAAGTGGAAGAAAAAAAAGAGTTCTCAATTCCAAAATTTTCGAGTCATTGACCAGCTGGGGAGTCCCTCGCATCTGATCAGACCAAGCTAAAACATAGACAAACTATTTATCTAGCCTAGGTGTCCCTCGGTTGCTGGGAGTAATACATGTTCTTGAATGGTCAGGATTTGATCGATGGCATGGTAAGGTGTGCCTTTGTATTTTAATGACTTTAAGTGCAATGTGTGAGGCCCCTAGACGTTGCCTTTGTCCGGGAGTCCCAATTCCATTCTTAGTGGAGACTATGGGTGGTGGCCAACCATTAAGATGTGGGTGCACCATATATATTCATTCTAATCCCGTTTGGGGGTTCACTTTAGGAGACGTACACGGCGAAATCATTCATGGCACAAATTATTACCTAAAAGCACCAATTCTTTATTTTATGGAGTAACATGCCACGTAGGTGGTGGGATGTTTGGTCATGCAGGGTCATATCCAAAAGCTAGAGCAAGAAGACTTCATTACTTTGCAAAGTTTATGGTTTGATGAAAGGCATTAAAGGTGGGGGGGAGAGAGAGCGAGAGAGAGAGAGAGAGAGAGAGAAATACCCTCGGCCTAGCAATATGAGAATACCCAATACTCTCCCTCAAGCTGGTGCATTGATATCTACTGTGCCCAGCTTGACAAGCATATCATGAGGTGAGTTCATTTCGCTTAGTAAAAAGATCAGCAGGTTGTTCAGACAAAGACTCCTTTGGACTATCGATAATCCCGACTAGTAATTTTTCATGAAGTGTATATCAACTTCAACATGCTTGGTTCTTTCATGGAGAATTGAATTAGAGGCAACATCAATAGTGGCCTGCTTATCACAATGAAGAGGCATTGGGATGAGAGGACATAGTAACCTGATATTCTGATTCAGCACTAGATTGAGAGACCACATCTTGTTTCTTACTTTCCCAAACAACAAGGTTTCCTCCCACGAAGGCACAATAGCCAGATGTAGAGCGACAATCAGTCGGAGTCCCAACATAGTTAGCATCGCTATAGCAACTTACCAAATGGTGCTTGACATTGGAATAGAATAGTTGATGGGGAATTTAGATCCGCATGTTTGTATCGTGACCGGGCCAATCGAAGCAAGCCAGCGAGGAAGAAGTGGACCCATAAATGGACTTTCAAACGGCCTGTGAAGAAGATCTCGATTGATCGATTATTTTGAAATTTGAAATTTCAAATTTTCAATCCATTGAATTTATGATTAATCAATCGATTGTATTTAAAATTCAATCGATTGACTAGCGTGTGACCAGAATTCGATTTTTAAATTTTAGGTGCATACTTGTCTTTTTTTTTAGTCATTGTTTTAGGTTTTTCTTATGTTTTAGAGGCCTCCAATATAAGGTCTTTTAAAAAATTAATGTAGACAGTTTTTTGTTAATGAAAATTGGAGAGTTTCTTTTGTGCAAACCCTAGAGAACTTGAGAAGAGTTTTCAACCGAGGGAGTGAATCCTTCAAACCTTGAGGAGTGAGCAATCGTTTCTCATGCGATTTGGTGCGAACCCGACGTACAGCCGTGGTGTGAAGCTTCGGAAAATCTTTGGACTCTACCCTCTTATTCCATCTTTTCTCTATCTATCATATGGGTTTAGCGTTTTGTCCCGCATCAATAGTCCTCTACCAAGAGAGGACTTTATATGTCACAAAATACGATGAACCGCAACATGATGAGGAACCCGAGGAGAGTGCATAAACTATTCCACCATCGATATAATTCATGGAAGATAAATCCGGGTATTGGTGAAGTAAATGAGATGTCCCACAAATCTTTGATACTCAGAGGGATCAGAAAGAAGTTCTACCACATTGGCATGAAGATGGTGCTTGGGATCCATTAGAGATTTAGCTGGTTTACACCTTAACATGCTTGTATCCCTTAGAAGATCCAAAGCATGTTTCCTTTGAGAGGCATATCCACGAGAAAAGTGGGCAACCTGTATGCCAAGAAAGAATCTGAACTTCCCTAGATCTTTAATCTCAAACACTTTACTCAGTTCAACTTTCACCTTAGAAATAAAAGCATTGTCTACTCCAATAATAATGTTATCATCGACATAAACCAAAAGAATAGTCTGTAGGCCTCCTGAGCTTAGTATGCATAAAACAAATGGGGTCTGAGTGGCATCTAGTGAAGCCCATCGCCGAGAGAACAAAACCAAATCTCTTGAACAAAGCCTTAGGAGATTGCTTATGACCATAGCTTATCTCGAGTATCAACCCACCCAAGGACAAATATTTTCCATTTTTCGCTTTACTCCCCTATCGGTTGAGCGATTTATCACTTCCTTCCCTAAATAATCTGTATTTACGCCTCCAACGTGCCACTCTATCCACAACTTCTCCTATCCCTAGTAGTGGTGATGGATCAGCACAGAATTTGTCAGTTGATCGAGGTGATGGAGGCAGGGCCGCAGGGGGCGTGGTTGAGGTGATTTAGGGAGAGGTAGAGGGCGTGGAACTAGAAAGTGTACGGATGTCAACATACAAATCATACTTCTGAGAGGTGTTGGGATAAGATTGGCAAGTCTGAGGGAAATCGAGTTTCTTCCACCCCTAAGAGCGATGACATGTATCTACATGGGCCTATGACAAATTGACAATCAACAGTCCTATCCTAATGGTGACTTAGTTGTGCTCTTCAGAGAAGAAAACAACAAGCTTGTCAAGCA
This sequence comes from Chloranthus sessilifolius, assembly GCA_021018995.1. NCBI lineage: Eukaryota > Viridiplantae > Streptophyta > Magnoliopsida > Chloranthales > Chloranthaceae > Chloranthus > Chloranthus sessilifolius. The sequence continues at coordinate 28,855,848 of CM037589.1, forward strand.
TATTACGAAAAACATCTTCCCTTAAACAAAGGTATCCGTGCTTGGATGGCGGCTCAGTATCAGACTCATGAAACCTTTATTCCCTGAGGGGCCCATGGAAACGTTCTTTAAAGGAACTTTAGCTTTAGCTGGTCGTGACCAAGAAACTATTGGTTTCACATAGTGGGGCAGGAATGCTTGGTGCATCAATTTGTCTAGTAAACTGCTCGGTGCTCACGTAACTCATGTTGGATTCATCGTATTGTGGCCGAAGCAATGAAACTATTTGAAGTGGCTCATATTGTGTACCAGAGAAGCCTATATATGAACAAGGATGGATTTTACTTCCCCATCTAGCTATTCTAGGTTGGGGTTTAAGTCTGGGTGTGGAATTTCTAGAAACCTTTCCATACTTCGTATGCGGAGTACTTCACCTCTTTTCCTTCTGCCCAGCTCCTCGAAAACAATGTTCAACTTGCATGTGTTAAGCATATAGCTGACATTCGTTCTGAGCCAGGATCAAGCTCTTCTTTTGAGTATGACTGAGCCATGCAGTGGTAGAACCTAGTGAATCCCACCCAAACTTTTCTTCTTTTATTGCTTTTGCTTCCTTGAATATATACACCAACCCAATATGGATGTTCATGACTTACAATACAAGAAAACTAGACGAATCGGCTCAATTCAATGTGTAGGTGTCCAAAACCAGAGGCGGGTTGGTTTAGGCCGAATGAGACCCATGAATGAGATACTTCCAATGCTAGTTGAGAGGTCTAATTACTCCGTTGCAGCCAAGGCCACCCCAGATCTTCTTCGGTGTATCCATGATCCGAATTCAATGTGCGCATGCCATCAAAGCTCTTGTCATACCATAGACCTATGTTTCCCTTTGAAGAATGCTTTCCAAGATCTTATAGAAAGAAGGTAGTCCCTCTACCTTCTATGCCTGCACTGGCTACTAATATCATTCAAACTCCTGTCGGTGGACAATAAAACTATTCAAGGCAGCTTCGATTAACATGATTCCAGCAGCTGACATTTTCCGTATCAACCTGTCCCGCCTATTCAGCTTAAACCTTCAAGCCAATCTAGTCGACCAAAAGAGTTGCTCAATCCTGATAGAGGTGATGTGCCACCTTCCTAATTCACAGAAAATGAAGTAGTTAGTGCGATTGCGTTAGACAGGCGGGCCCAAGCCCTACTCCACCTAATGCTAACCCCTTGTTTTCATGTTTTCCCCAGCAATGCCAGACCACCCTACACCACCTAACTTAAGTAATGAGCAATGTTACCCAACTTACATTGCATTCAACTAGCAGTCGAATTTGTATTCTCAAATTTGTAATGAAATAGTTGGCATGACTAGATCAGGACGACGTTTCAGGCCAAAAAATTCTAAGGACGAGAATCATCCATTTGCATTTTCTATTACTCTGTTTTGGTCCATTCACCGTCAAATCCTCCCAAGAAGCCCGTTCACCAATAAAACGTGGCAACACAACTCAGAAAGGTCCCGACCCAAATATCCACTTGGGAACTACTCATTACTTTGCCAAATATCCAAAGGTCTTGCAAGGTGCCTATGTATCAACCGAAACTCCACCAAACGCTTTGAACCAAATGGTGGGGCAGATTCTTGCACAAATGTCATCACATTTTCCGACAAAAGACCTTCCTCCTGAAGGTTCGGCTCATCCAAAGCCCTTTAAACATCACTGTTCATCACGAATGACCTTATATATATATATATATATTAGAGAGAGAGATGCTCAGATCTATGCGTTCAAATCAGCTGGGCTCCAAGTGGCACCCATCCCAGGGATTGGGTGCCACGGTAAATTTCCCAAGGTTGATCAGGTCGATCCAAAAAAAATATTTATGCTATGTATAAATTTCAATGCACCAGGTTGAAGCGGCGGATTGGAACTTTTACATGGGTTTTGAAGGGAAAAATGATCTGAAAAATATATATAATTTGAAAACCATAGGAAGGGGTAAATCCTTAGAGGATGGGTGTATCTCACAATCACTTGCAGCATGGCATGTGATCTAGCATTCGAACGCATGGGTTATGCCATATGTTGGAATGCATATACCCATTTCACACACCCCACTAACCGATTCGATGTGAACCGGTTCATGGTTCAATTAAGTCCGGTTCGCTGCTGGTGAGCGAAGCGGCCTATTCACACTTTTTTCAGATTAAAAATTTCTAGCTAGGGGAATAGAACCATTTCCAATTATTTTGATGCTCACCGGCCTAACCAACTATGCAAGCATGCGGTTGGTGTCAAGAGAATTTTTTCTATGTATGATAAATATGTAGTTTACATGTAATACTTAAACTATTTTTTATTTATTATTTAAAATTCATCCTACTCCTAGTGAACCGGGTTCGCTTGGATATAGCGAACCTTAAAGTACGAATCTGTATTAGCCCCAAGCCAACGCTTGGATATAGCGAACCTTAAAGTACGAATCTGTATTAGCCCCAAGCCAACAATGGATTTTTGCTCTGATTTGTAACTAGATTACATATGCTAGGAAATCCGTGGGGGTTGCTTTTATGGTTATCAAATTGTAGAATATGTGATTCAGTTGCTTTAGGTAAGCTAGGATTGAAGCTGTGACCTCAAGGTTGCATCATTGTGCACCTTCCATTGAGCTAGGGGCTAATCCCATTGAGCTCAACTGGAAAGTTGACAATAATGAGGTCATTGGTTCAGTCCCATGTTGCCCATCAAAAAAGGAAATGAGATTCAAATTTAATAGCTGTCGTTGAACTGTTAAAAAAAAAAACATTATTGAGTGCTAATCCCGTATGTGTGAGATGCTTAGAGGGGTGGACAGGATACAAGCTTAACCTTTGATTTTTTACCCTGTGTGCACTCTAGAATCGAACCTGCATCTTCACGCTTGACAGCCCAAGCCTTTGCCCATTGCACCAAGCAATGGCCTCTATAAGGGAGTCAAATTCTTGTGCTTATGGAACTGTTAATGTTGTTGCAGGGTTCAGGTTTTGAAGCCAAAATTGCCAAGCTTGTGGAGCTCGGGTTTGAGCGAAATGCCGTGATTCAAGCTCTTACACTATTCAATGGGAACGAAGAACAGGCAGCAGGGTATTTATTTGGAGGATAAAAGAATATTTATAATATTTATACATCTACACCATGGAAATTGTTTCCTCATTGATTTTGCTAAATCAGCAATCTGATCCAGAAGTGAGCTTTTGTTTTCTGTGGCAAGATGATGGTTTTTCTGATAGAATAAAGCCTTTGGAGTGTGGACCCATTATTGTTCAAATTAATAGTCTCTAATAATGACAATCAACCAATCTCACTGCTGTTTAACTGTAGTATTTTTTTCATAATCTTCTTCTACTTGTGGCCTATTATCAATGACATGATCAATCAGTGAACCTTGCTAATGGCGGGGCATCGTTACCAATTTAGATCCTCTGTTTCTTTGATCTTCTTATAATCAATAACTTGATAAATTGGATCCGGATATCTATCGTTACCATTTTAGATTCTCTGTTTCTTTGATCCGCTTATCAGTAACGTGATAAATTGAAAAAAATCACAATTAAATCACAATTTTCATAAGCTGTTTAAAACACGATTAAGTTGTGACTGCTAAAAAAGATAGTAATTTAAAAAAAAAACTGCACATTTTACTAAGTTTGTGACATTTTATAAAAGTAGCAAAAGGCCTAATCAAATTAAAAAAATAATAAAAGCTCTTTTTTTTTTTTTTGAGGTTACGTTTTTCACAAGCTGGTATAGGGTAACCAAGCCCTTCCAATGATTTGGAATGGGCTACTTTTTGGGATGGCATCGATGGGCACCTCTGATCTATTACCTAACAGTTTTTATTTTTTTTTGTTCGCTCTCTTTCCTATATCTATGTTATAAAATAATAGGAAAAAAAGAAATAACATAAATTTTTTTTTTCTGTCCGTTCATGAAGAAACCATGGGATTGCTCATCCTTCCTCCAATCAGGCTCAAAACTGAATGAACCTTTTTATATTCCAATCTCTTCTCGATAAAAAAAAATTAACGGGTTGGTTTAAGCTTACACCTCTGACAATGTGCCACTCATTGTGCATACGTATCGTAAGTAATGAACTATACAAACGACAAATCTACACGAAAGCGCTAGTAGTAAATTTCGTTTCCAACAACATTTCGATGCCGATTCAGGTCATTTGAGATTAAAACACAGGAAATAATCGAGAAATTTTCAAAAACTTTTGGGGAATTAAAAAATGAAAACAATATTTAAAAAGTATAAAACCATATATCTTAAAGTTAAAAAGTGATCGTTTTAAATAATAATAAATAACACGATTTCGATAATCTCTCATCCGTATGAGTTACAAATCGATTATCTTTACAAAAAAAATATAAAGAGGCAATAGAAAGTGTATTCAATACGCATTCAAACTTTATCTAAAATTTCCGAGAATTTCAAAATCTTTGAGCAATTCCCCGAAATAGGTCAAAGTTCCCTGAAATAGGTGAAATTTCGTAAAATTTGAAGAAATTTGTCACTCTACCCACTGCATTATATGGTGAAGGAATCATTAGATCTGTACATGTGACACAAATATAAGTTATAGAAAAAGGAATCCAGATGGGATTCAGTCCTTAAATCAATATTCCTAAAATGGATATACTAAACTGAATATTAGCAAATGGGGGTTTGCCACTTGGTCATCTACGATTAGTGGCATATAACAATTTGTTACATGCAAATGGCAGCCATCTGATCAATTGGGTTGATCAACATGAATCAACCAATCGAAATTACTTACCAAAAGAAACAGTGGATGAACACAATCGACCATGATAATAAATTTATTATAAAACCTAAAAAGCACAAACGTTAAGAATTTAATCAAAATTCTGAATCTTCCAGATTCATATAAACACTTTCCAATTTTTTAAAATAATATTTAACCACCCGGTGTCCAGTTAACCAATTCTTTGGCCATAAATTAAAAAAGAATACAAAAAAAAAAAGGGGAAAAAAGAAGAAGACTTCAAGGACCTAAAAATTTGAACCAATAATTAACCACGGACCTAGTGGGCTGCACCTATTGTAGCACGATTGCTGGCTACTATAGGGCTCCTCACATAGTGCACACCATCAGACCATATCAACTTCCCATAAACATATTCTGAATTCAATACCGAACTCTTTGGCTCTAAGGTCACCTTATAAGTCTTCTCTTCGCCGATTTTCTCAAATTTTAGGCTCGTCGGCTCCCACAAATGTACCTTTCATTCTGAACTACTTAACCCGAACCGTGCTATCGCTGGAGATCCAACGTTCTTAAAAGTACGGGTGACAATTGTACGGTTAGCTAGACCGGGGACGGTGATCGTAGGGTAGTTGAAGTCAGAGATACTAGTTGCGGTAGAGCATGAGTGGGTCTCATTGGTGAACAGGGAAAGCTGCGTGGAGTTGTAGCCATAGTAGCATAGGAAATTCAAGTAGTCCTTGGTAGTTAAGTCATAGACTAGGCCGGGATCCATGGCTTTGTTTGGGCGCACATGACCCGACCCATAGCTGAAAGGCGAGGCCTTGACGAATGATGCATTTTTCAAGGGCTCCTTCATGTTGTCTCGGGTTCTCGCTGCAACAAAAAGATGTAACAATTAGGTTTAAGTGTAAGGTATCAACTAGACAGAATACTGAAGCTGTGTTGTGGTGCCTACATTGTAACCACTAACTCTAGCTGCACATCAATCACCACCCTAGAAATTTACTTCAGGTTTTAAGGAAACTTAAAATAATATTAGTTTACATCTGATGGGTAGTAGCTCTATTTGCAGCCTCAAAACATGAGGCGTAACATGGATTACATTGAAAGATTTGTGAGTTGTGAAGGTAACCCTTTTTATGTGCTATTAACTGCTATTAACTATATTAAGATACACTACAAACCCAAATAAACTGAAGTTCTCACCTGTAGTCATGATTGCGGACTTAATGGCTGCTGGACTCCAATCTGGATAAAGGGTTTTGAGAAGACCTACGATGCCCGATATGTGAGGGCATGACATGGACGTGCCGGATTCGACATTGAACAACACACGCCGTTGATCGAAATCAAGACCAGTGGGCCCCGTGGCTTGAGTATAAGCAGCTAGAACACTCACTCCCGGAGCAGTAATATCAGGCTGCAAAAGAAAAGAAAAACAGTTAATAATAAAAGTGACAATAAAAAAGCTAATAACAACCAATATAGAAATTAAGCAATAATCAGCAAACCTTAAGAATCTCAGGAGAGACCAAATTGGGTCCTTGTGAGGAGAAAGAAGCCATGAAGGGTGCCGGCATGGTGTTCAACTGTGTGTGGGGTGCTGAGATAAAAGCCACAGGTGTCCTACAGAAGGGGTGGGTGATTAAAAAGTAACAAATTTGTGAAATGATCAAGGTATGCTAGACTATTAAGGAAATGACTAAAGTTGTTTTAATAAACACATACTTTGTAGAGTTGATGTACAAGAAAAGTTTGAGGCCATCTCTAGCAGTAATATGTGTGGCTGGGAGTACATGTGCATCTGCAATGATCTCGTTGCCGGTCGTTTCGTCGTTGGCCAAAATCATACCGACCCCACCGGCCAAATCAACCGCCAAACCCTTCTCGACTCTCGCATTGACCCCACGAAGGCAGGCCACGATCTTTCCCTTCACCTTCTTGGGATCAAGAGACCCCAAGTAGCATTTCTGACTGCAAAATCCATCCATATTTAGTAATTTTGTGATGGATAAATCTTACACTTAAAGGGGATTTGGTTGGTGTGAATTACGCATTGTCAAGTGTTGCATTGGCAGCCTTCGCGTCTGCAGCATTGATCAGTGGATAAAACTTATTGGCTGGTAACGGTTTCGGCGAAAGACTCTCACCCTGTTAACCAAGAAAAATAGATGATGAGAGGGAGATAAGATGCTTAATTACAAGCTGTTACCCAATCTAAAACTGTCCAAACAAACAGGTGTTTAGGCGGTATCAGATTTACAAACACCCAAAAATTAGAAAGTTGGTTCCCCAAATTCATTTTCAGAGAGGAAAACAGTGTTCGGGTCAATCTCCTTCTTGCCAAGATAGTGAAAGTACAAATAAGGGTCAATCTCCTTATTACCTAGGCACCTTTACTTTTCTTTAAAAAATGTGGATGCATATTTTGTCCACTTTTAATGGATTAAAATGCCCTTTTATCTAAAAGCACAGGTTCATTTTAGAAATTGTGATTGCCCAGTCTTTATACAACAGATCAGTCTCGTAGGTCGTGGTCTGCTCTTAGTAAAAAGGCATTTCATTCTATTAAAAATGATCGAAACAGACATATGCTCATTTTGGGAGCATTGCTTGCACTCAAAAAGTTGACCGTAGCACTGAATCTAACAGAAAGATTTGCAAGTTTGGTGAACTCTAGTCTTGTCTTCATTATCTGATTAAATGTAGTCAAAGGGTATTATCTGTTGACTACAATGGATTATATGATAAGTATCATGTTTTGAGATCTATATATCATAAACTTCACATCAGACAGCCTAGATTTTGATATGTTATATGTGCCTAAAATACCAAAGATTTCTTTAAATTCGGTAGAAAGGCCTGGCCAAATTCAACGGTCGTGGTCTGCTCTTAGTAAGCAGTCCAATGTTTTTTTTTATATGGACATAAGCAGCCCATTGGTTGGTTTGCGGTTTGAGGTCAGCTCACTATAATTTTCAAAGAATGATAAAAGAGAAAAAAGAAGCAAACCCAAACCTTGAGTTTGAGCTTCTTGTTGCCGAGCGTAGCGTAGGAAGGGAACTCCCGATCCATAGTACTGGCTCCGACCGTCAAAATCCACGGCGCAATATTAGAAACAGAACCAGGGACGGGGCCCGAGTTACCAGCCGAGCAAACGACCGTGATTCCCTTACTAACGGCGTGAAACGATCCGATCGCGATTCCGTCACTCAAATAATCGATTGGATCGCCACCCAGAGAAAGCGAAAGCACGTCCACCCCGTCGTGGATTGCCGCATCGAATGCAGCCATTATATCTGCGTCAAAGCACTCGCTGCCGTTAACCGGAGGCCAGCACACCTTGTACGCAGCCACTCGGGCCTTTGGTGAACCGCCCTTCGCCGTTCCGTTACCGAAACCGAAGATGTTTGCTCTGGGCACGAATCCACCGCCCGCAGTCGACAGCGTGTGGGTTCCATGGCCGTCTGAATCACGTGCCGAGTTAAACGTCTCGTTCAATACTACGCTTGTGTAAGCCTCGAATCCTTTGTTAAAGTACCTCGCCCCAATTAGCTTCCTGAAAGTGAAGTCACCCGTAGGTCAAAGGCGTTTTTTTGAAACATAACATACGACAATAAAAAGCCATCTCGATCGTCTGATTTAAGCATCAAAATAATATTTAAATGATCCTACAACATTAGAATATGCCTCAGCCAAAGAAACATATCTACGAGTGGATGTATTGGTCAACTTTAATATTAGCCATTAAGAACAAAACAATGGTTAATTTAGATTGCACAGATGGGATTATTCAAACTTCCCTAAAATACTATTTTGGGCCCAGCACATCTTAAAACTTTAATGGTGTAAATTCATATAACGATCCGACTCTATGGACGGTCATATGGGCTATATTCGGTTAGCTCTCGTAAGAGGAGAAACAACTCTCTGCCTCTTCTAACGTAGACAGAATTAGCAAAGAGCAATTGTATTACTTCAAGAGAGCTCCTGAAAGCAGTTTTCCCTGAGAGCCAAAGAGCCATCTTGAAAGAGCTAATACAAATGCAACCACAAAAACTAAAATGATATTGAAATGATCTCACACCATTACTAATTTAAAATATAGGTAAATTCATACCATTAAAATAATATATCAGACGTTAAAGGGCAATGAGTCCCAAAAATACAATCTTGGAGGGATTTAAACCATCGAGTAAAGTTCATACATCTAATGATTCACATCCACTCTTCAAATGGTGAATCGTATGGACAATTTAGATAGATGACAAATATCAACCACTTGGCAATGCATAATAGTAACAAAACTTTAATGGTAAAAAGACCATTTATAGTTAAATGTTGGTCATGCTGCTAAACGTGCCATCTGCTCCACAATTCTTCTCGTACAACACACTCAAAGGCTTAGCCACGTATTATTAAACTAATAAATTATACCTGACCTCTGAAGTAATTAATATTATATTTTTTTATAAATTATTATTAGATAGATAATGAATCTGGATGATTTTAGTAACTCGAAATATATTAACACCTTCTGTAGGGCCGGGTCAGCCCTATATGGGCGGCACAGCCCAGCCCTAAATGTTAAGAGTAAAGGCTAAATTTTGAGAGCCTAAGGGTAGGGCTTGGCCTCTAAAATAAAAGCCCTAAAATTTAGGGCAAGGCCCAGCTCGGATTTATATATATATAAGAGTTGATATTTATTATATATATTTATTTTATCAAATGTATTCTTCTTTCAAACCTTTAAATCATTCTTAATAAATTGATAGAGTAGAAGGTTAACTTGATAATTTTAGAAATAATGCTATTTTTCTTTCATATCATATTATAATTTATATTTAAAATTATTTAATAGTAGATATCATATTTAATTTTTATAGTATAATTATATAAAAACCAAAAAATATAAAGATGGTAATATTTCAAAGCCCAAAGCTTCGCCCTAGCTAGCTAAAGCTAGAGCTAGAGCCAACCTTGTTAAAGCCTACTAGGGCTAGAGCTTGGGCCGTTAATATTAAGGACCTTTTAGGGCTAAGGACTGGGCAATGCAAAAGCTAGGCCGGCCCAGCCCCATTGACAGCCCTAATTAAAATCTTTAAGCAAATACTTGTTAGTTTGTAAGTTGTATAAACATATTCGATGTAAGTCAGAATGTAAATGGCCCTATTGCGCACTATGATATAAACAGCAAATTTATGCACGATAATTCGCCGATATACCTTTCACCTTTACCCAAATCGACTAGCTCCAAGCCTAGTCATAGTAAAAAGTCAAAATTACCCCTTTCTTTAAGGCATAAAAGCATCGTCTTCTTCCTCATTGTAATCTGCCCAAGGATCTTTCTCAGCATAGAGATTCAACAGGAAGCTCTATTTCTAAGGTACACCTAGATCTAAACCGTCAAAAAAAAAAAGGATACACCTAGATCTATATCATCTGATATTTGCATTTGTTCTTTTTCTGTCTAAGGTATTTATTTTGAAATTATTTTTTTTCGATGCTAAAATCACAATCAACATCGACTGTAAAAACAATCACAGTCGGCATTGACTGTTTACACAATCGATGGTGACTGTATGTAGACAGTCGCCATCGACTGTATAAAAAAATTTATTATTATTATTATTTTATTTTATTTTTACAGTCGGCATCGACTATTTACACAATCAATGGCGACTGTATATACAGTCGCCATCGACTGTATAAAAAAAAAATTGTTTTTTTATTATTTTTTTTACAATGAGGATCAGATAATTTTTTTTTTTACAAGATCGATCGTTATATTAATCGATGGCTAATACCGTATACAAATGCTATCGATTGTATAAATTTTTTTTTTTTTTTTTTTTTACAATCGGCATCGACTGTTTACACAATCGATGGCGACTGATTGTATAATTTTTTTTATTTTTATTTATTTATTTTTTTTTACAGTCGGCATCGACTGTATAATTAAAAAAAAAAAAAAAAAAAACAGTCGGCATCGACTGTGTTAAAAGTCGTCATTGAATGTTAAAACAGTCGGCACCGACTGTGTTAAGAGTCGCCATCGACTATTTTAAGAGTCGGCATTGACTGTATTAAGAGTCGATGTACCTTTAAAAAAAAAAAAAAAAACAGTCGGCATCAATTGTGTTAAGAGTCGACATCGACTGTTAAAACAGTCGGCACCGACTGTATTAAGAGTCGCCATCGACTGTTTAAATTTTTTTTTTTTTTTTTTTAAAGGGGCGATATCGCCTTACAAAGGTGTATCTGAGTCAATCAAAATAACAGATCAGAATAAATTGAATTGAGGAGAAGACGCCATCACCTTCGTCACTTCTGATTTTTAAAAACTGTAGCAGATTAAAATAAGGGAGAAGATGATGTTTTTGTGCATTAAAGAAAAGGGGCAACTTGGACTTTTTGCTATTCTTAGGGTCGACTAGGCTTCCAGCTGGTCAATTTGAGTAAATGTGAAATTATAGGATCTCTACAGTAAAAGGTACATCTCACATATAGGGTCTCTGTAGTAAAAGGTACATTTAACTGAGTCGATCTAGTAAATTTTCTAAAAACAAAACAGATAGGATGCCGTGAGAGGGGGGTATAAGGTGTTATACCCATGCACCATCCAGGACATGAGTTTCTATTAGATATCTGACCCGAGTACTTAGGTCATCTCTTGGCAGTGTATCCACCCGTATGTTTCAATTGATTTGATGTCAATGATCCAAAAATATGTGATACAAAAGATGTCCATAGTCATTAAAAATAGTTAAAAGCGGGTTAAAATTAATGATACGCCAGATTTACATATTATGTAGTAATATTAGATGATATAGAGATTTAAAAAAATGGAATGGTGGGCATTTTGACAGTTCGGAGGTACAGGTTTAAAACTATAGGACCATATTCCCATAAGATGGGACTATGAGGCCTTTCCAACTGGCGTGTCAGCGTTCAAGTCACTGAAAAAGTGAGGCAAAGTTGCTCATTAAATTTCTAAAGTTTTATTTGTTGAATGGTCACATCAAAATCAAATAGTGGAACATGCCTAATTTATGAATAATCATTAGTTTTCCTAAATCAAGATAATCATTTGTTTCATATAAATATCAAATCGATTTACCAATGATTGAAATCAGAAGCTATATTATAAAAAAGCTTTCCAACAATAATCCCTTAAAATTAAATATTTAGGACCAAACACCATAGTGTCAACTTTTCTACCAAGCTAAGCCAAGTCAAAAAGTTATAAATTCCCCCAAGTCTTATGAACAGTGATAAAATTAAGTTTCTCATCACGAACGATTCTAAATGCTTTAATATCATTGATTACATTAAATCCTATGGTAGAGATCATTTTTCATCCTAAGCTTCCACGTAAATGATCTTGAGATCATAGGCGTACCCCATGACTGTCCATTTTACACAAAGGAGGGTAAAAAATAATCACGCAACATTGCCACTACTAAGAATAGCCATGTTACTTTCATAAGGGAACAATATTGCTTCTACGGAGGAGTGTTAGCGCTCTTTTACATGAGGGAGCCAATGCTTCTCTAAATGGGTGTCAACGATCCTCTAGTCAGGTGTCAACACTCTTATATAAGAGCTCCACGTTTTTGAATAAAATGGACCACTTGATGGTATCATAGTATAAAAAATCAGTCGATACCGATACATATCGGTATCACAACTCGGTATCGATATCGGCCTATTTTAAAAAAAAAAACCAATAGGCCAATACGTAGCGGTCCTTCATGGACCGATACCCGAGTCGGATACCAATTTTGACACCTTGGATGGACGCCGATGATTTCAATATCAATCCTGTGAAAGATGAGGATGAAAAATGATCTCCATCATGAGATTCAAAACATCAATGATACTAAGGCATTTAGAATTGCTTAAGACGATAAGCTTGATTCTATCACATTTTACGGACCTTGGTGGTATTTTTGTCATTTTATGATTGAGGGTACTGACTCAGCTTCAAGCTAGTTGATTATGAAAAAAGTGAAATTAGAAGTTCACGGTTGAAAAAGGTAAAACTATAGTGGTCGATTTAAAAAATATCCATTAAAATTAATTAAGCTTTTGCTAATTAAACTAAAAAAATGAAAATAAATACAGTGAAATGCACAAATAAAGATGAGATATTAATAATGTGAAAAAGTGGGAAAGGAAATAAAAAACGAACTTGTTACAAGGGACTCCAACTTTGGTGTCATTCTGACAGATTCCCTTCCACTTTGAAGGAACAGGCCCCATTCCCTCATCGTTAAAGCTCTCGGCTTCAGGCCACACCCCTGTGACAACCGCACCAAAATAACAAAAGGTCAAACGTGATAGCAATTGACAAAGAAACAGAACAGTAATAAATTTATTGATATTTCTATGAAGCACATGAAAGCTAGCCTTTCCAATAGTCAAATGCTACATGTTCGGTGTCTTTCTTACGTATACCACAAACAAACGCCTAATAATCCAAATTCGATATATTGAACTTGATGTATATACATTCAACTTATACCAAATACAAACAAACACCTAATAATCCAAATTCTATATATTGAACTAGTCCAAACTTGACTTGTATATTAAGAATATATTTTTGAAATTATTTTTATTCAATTGATCTAAACAACACAGCCCTACTCCATTAGAAGAACCTAACCGGCCTCCATATATATACTCCATTAGAGCTCCATATATATATATATCCAACTTGATACCAAATACAAAGATAATTTATAAAAGCTTAACAAAATTAGAAGTTTTACATCAAAGGATTCTTACCCACTATCTAGCACCAAGTCGACGGGCATAATGGCCGTCCGCCCTTTTGGGGACCAACAGAGCACATACATGAACTCTAAATTGTAGTCTTTATTGCTATTTCATTTTGGAATCATAGTTAAATAGAGATGGCAATTGAGAAAGCAAAAGAATCAGAAGTCAACGATCGAATCAAGGATCATTCTAATCGGTGGATATTTTATTTTTTTCAAAATATACCCTACACGTATCCCATAAATCAAGTACCTTAAGTGCAGAGTGTGGGCCAATCCCAATTCAATCATTGAAAATTGAGTGCAGTGGACTGGAAGTGCTCTGTATTTTTTTGGTCAAACAATATTATAATCCAATTAATATATATTTCTTTTAGAGTTTTATAGTTGGATTTCATGTGGGTCAATTAAATCATACAAGAACTTGATCACTTGGGATTGAAAAATTATAAAAATGTACAAAAATGTACAAAAAACGATAAGCAATCCACAGACAAAGGATACAATACAGGTTTACAATTATAGTAACAATAAAAAATAATACAAATGTGTAGCCATATTAATACTATTCTAATCGAAGTAATTAGACACATCCAAAGAAATTTCACATGGTAAATTAAGCCTTAGATTAGCTGACGTTGAATCAGGGCACTATAGGGGTCCCTATCAAAAAAAAAAAACAGACACTATAGAGATAAGAAAAGGACTAGATACAAAGTATAGATTCCAAGTAGGTAGCCTAGGGCATGGGAGAATACACACTGGATTAAGTGTAAGCCCAACCCAAAAATACACTGGTGAAGTCAATTGTTCTAAACATACACTGGTGAAGTCAATTGTTCAACTAATCCTTCACACACAGGATTAAGTGTAAGCCCAACCCAAAAATCCATCTACATCTCTAATCTTAGGCCTGTCAACTGGTAGGGTAGAATACACACTGGATTAAGTGTCAGCCCAACCCAAAAATCCATCTACATCTCTAATCTTAGGCCTGTCAACTAGTAGGGTAGGATAGGTTTGGGTCGGGTCAGCCAAAATTTTGTTGCGGAAAATCCGCTTACTCAACCTGAAAAACTGCCCCGTGACCCAAAATCCCTTATTTTCCTTAACACTATGCATAAACAATTTGGTCAACCCAAACCAATTTTTGCCCAAGCTGACCTAACGGTCAAGTTTATATGCCTGGCCCATAAAAATAGGGCCAGAAAGGTCAGGTATTGGGTCGGCTGAGTCGGGTATCATGTGTATTGGGTCGGCTGAGTCGGGTATCATGTGTAGGTATCAACGTTTCACCGCGATCTGACAATCACCCACTCGAGCCAGGTGATCATTGCCCTAATAATAAAGAGTGCGGATAATATCTATTAAAAAAATTCCCTAAATTAGTCAATGCTAAGACCTTTTTAACACATGGAATAATTCATAAAAAGGAGGAGCATTGGATATATTGAATCAAATATATAAATTGTAAAACCATATATTACCGGTATCCATGTTTCCAATAATAGTATCTTCACCGAATCGCGCCTTTTTCCAAATAGAATAGTTGGGTATTTCATTATCACTTTCTAATCCAAGAAAACTCCAAGAGCGGGTTGTGTGAAGTTTATGCCCTCTGTTCTCAAATACTGATACAACACCAGGTTTCCCTACCAATAACAATAGCAATTATTTAATTACCAATAAATTAAATATTAAAAGAGAAGAGAGTAATAATAATATGTTAGAAATTTCTTCTCACTGGAAATCTCAATTGCCTCTTCCTCCTCTAGATTTGCCGCAAAACCATTGATGTGTTTCGTGTATGAGTAAAAGATGGCTTCTTTTGCCTTCTCGTTACTGTAAATTTAAAATGAAAAATAAGAACTTTAATATTTTGAAAACAAGAGAGAGAGAGAGAGAGAGAGAGAGAGAGAGAGAGAGAGAGAGAGAGAGAGAGAGAGAGAGAGATTTGTTACCTTCCCAACGACGATTCCAATAGTTGATGATGAGATTCAGTGACTTTTTCGAGATCAAATGAAGTAACATCTGAACCATGAGAATGTGCGCCCAAGTACACCACATAAGACTGCAAAAAAAATAAAAATAGACACATGGTGATCAAAGAATCATCAAAGAAGAGAAACACGAGGAATTCAAACTAAAACTCAACAAAATTAGACTAGAAAAAGAAATAAGGGGCACTAAATCTCTCAATGTAATGCTTACTTTTTTAGCAGCAAAGGCGGGTCTCTGCAACAAGCAGAGAAAAAGTGTGATCGAAACAAGCAAAACAGAGGATCTCGAAAACCCCATTATCTCTCTCTTTCTGAAAAAGATAAAGGGAATAGACGATTTCTAGTTTCTTCAGGCTTTATAAACGGGTCTTTTTCGACCCCCTCTGCCTCTTCAATGGAAAACGATTTGAAACGGAAAGCTATGAAAAGTTTTCTATTTTAGAAGTTCCTTTCAAAACCCAAAAACAATAGAAGATATCGTTTCCTAATTAAATTTGGTTGCTTAGCAGTTTGAATCTAAAAAAACTGATTTTTTTTCTGCGAGCCTTTCGGGGTTCTCTTTATCCCTCTCGCCTAAAATCACGTATTTTATTCTTTTAAGTTGGATTCTTCTGGCTGATAAGCGATAAGTAACGTGATTTTGTTGATATTTGTTTCCGAATAAATAAAGCAAAAGAAGAATTTAATTCTAATTGGGGAATATACGTGATCTAAATAAAAATTCTAATTTCATCAAAAAAAAAAAGAAAATCTAATTGGAGAAAATAAGCAAAAGATCACCTGTAAAGCACATAAAATTTTGTTTGTGTGATGTATAAGTGGCCAGATCTAGTAATACTTCCTCCCTAGCTTTCCGTAATTCAACTCTCCTTTCTTTGATGAGCTTTGAGTATGGTGCACGGGCCGTGCCCTTGGCGCCATATGCAGACTCTTCTATTGTCGGCTGGATTTTAATAGAAAGAAAATTTTGTATAGTTGTATGTAATGTTGTATTAATCACGAAAGCAGCGGAGCATCCTCTGCCATTTAGAGGATTCTTTTCTTTCGTGTATATCAAGAATTAATACTCGGTACACGGCCGGAGGGCCAAGTTTCTCTGAAATTATCATGTTTGATGTACGATGCGCCATGATCTAAATTATCATTTTCATATAGAAATAGAGATGATCACCGGGCCGGGCTGGGTTCATGATGGGCTTAAACGGGCTGATTTTTAATTGAGCTTTTGAGACTAGCCAAGGCCTTGCATACTAATAAGGCCGGACAGAGCCGGACCGTTTATATTTCAAGTGTACCTATCTTAGCCCATAACTGCCCATTTCGGCCGGACAGGGCAAGGCTCAAGCCCGGCTGGTTGAGACCCGTAACTAACGCCTAGATTAAAAACATCAGTGAAGACTTCCTATATTGGACGGGTCAATAGGATAGGAAATTGGTTAGAAACCAACTCTTTTAGGTCTCGTTTGAGAGCCAATAAAGTTTCCAGACTCTTATGGAGAAAATGTCATTTCTTGGCACTTTTTCAAGTTTTCCTGTGTTTCAGAGCTCCAGCCAACGTCTCTAAGGCTGTGTTTGGATTAGCTCTTATAAGAGCAGAAGCTGCTCTTTACCTGCTCTCTGTCAAAGCAAATAAAATCTGCTCCGAGATAGAACAGGCATAGAGCAGTTTTATCACTTAAAACAGCTCCCCGCCAAAGCAAATGAGGCAAGGAGCTGTGTTACCAAATATAAAAGTAATTCTTTGTCGGAGCCAAAAATTGAAAGAGCTGCTCTTTGGTCCAAAAGAGCTAACCCAAACGCAGCCTAAACACATCTTTTAAACGTAGGGTTTTTTGTAAATACCCTTTAGTTATGTTGATATTACAAATAACCCCCCAATTATAGCTATTTGCTTTAAACCCCTGAGTTAGTATTTGGGTGCTCTTTAACCGATACTACTTTAAATGGTTAATCAACCGTTAAAGAATAGCCTAAATACCATATTTATCCTTTTTTAAAATTAAATTACTAAATTGTCACCCTGTACACGTGGTAAGAGTAATTTTAAATCCACCCCTCCACTTACAAAAAAGATTAGTTTTAAATCTACCCACCAAATATTTGAGTTCATCCATGCTGAAAAACATTGACTGCATTGAATCGGACGATGGAGATCGTTTATCATCCCAACCTTTCACACAATGGATCTTGAGATCACGGTGGCACTATTAGACGGTTGACTGCATTGAATCGGACAATGGATATCATTTATCGTCCCAACCTTTCACACGATGTATCTTGAGATCATGGTGGCACCATAAGACAGTTGACTCCATTGAATTGGACGATGGAGGTCGTTTATCGTCCTAACCATTCACACGATGGATCTTGAGATCATGGTGGCACCATCAGACGGTTGATTGCATTGAATTGGACGATGGTGATTGTTTATCGTCCCAACCTTTCACACGATGAATCTTAAGATCATGGTGGCACCATCAGATGGTTGATTTTTTATTTCATGTGGTACACACCCAAAAAAATGACCTTAAAATTAATTTTAACCGTATACGTGATATTAAGGTCACTTTCTGAGATGTGTGCCACGAAATAAAACATTGATCGTCTAATGGTATGCCTAAACGATCTCCATCGTCTTATTCAATGCAATCAATGTGTTTTAGCGTGGGTGAACTCAAAGATTCGGTGAATGGAAGCAGACACGGTTAGGCAATCCAATTCCTAAAAATGGGTCTTGAATCATATAGGAAATTGGAGGGATGAGTATTTTGAGTGGAACACGTAGATTGAAGGTTTTCTTGAAGGTTTTCTTTTCAAAAATAATTGCATCGTTTGCTACAAATCCCCCATTGGTTGAGTATTCGTCCAAACGTTGGCATGCTTTAATGGGGGAATCACCCATCTGATGAGTCTTAAATCTGATCGGTGAATGAAGGGCCTTTTAGAAGAGTACCTATAAATCCACCCACTGAATCTTTAAGTTCACTCACGCTGAAACACGTTGATTGAATTGAATCGAACGATGGAGATCATTTATCCTCCCAATCTTTCACATGATGGATCTTGAGATCATGATCGTACCATCAGACGGTCAGTGTTTTATTTTACGTGGCACACATCTCAGAAAAGTGACCTTTAACATCACGTGCATGCTTAAAATTGATATTAAGGTCGCTTTTAGGAATGTGTACCACATGAAATAAAAAGTCGACCGTCTGATGGTACACCCATGACCTAAAGATCGATCTCATTAAAGATTGGGACAATAAAAAATCTCCATCGTTTGATTCAATGCAGTCGATGTGTTTCAGTGTGGGTGAACTCAAAGATTTTGTGGGTCGATTTAAAGGTACTCTTTTTATAATAGTGGTAAATTATAATGGCATGACTTATAAATAAAGGTGAATGAAAGGCCTTTTAGAATGGTGATAAACTTTAATTGCATGACTTGTAAATATAGATGAATGAAGGGCCTTTTAGAATTGTGGTATTTTTAAAATATTGGTTTCATTAAGGGTAAAATAGGCTTTCCCTCCATAAACTCACGGCTAGTTAACGGCAGGGGGTTATATGAAACAGAAAGACAAAAGTAGGGGCTGGAGAATAAATACCCATAACTCAGGGGGTTTCTTATAATATTAGCATAACAAGAGGGGTATATGCAAAAAACCCTTAAATGTATGGGTTGGCCGTTTAAATAATGAGTAAATCATCTTTTAAATACCAATGACATTTAGAAGATGATCAGGTCTTATATGATAAAACATGATTTCCAGTCTTATCCCATCCGCTGTCCTTTGAAATAGGAGAATCTTAACTATATGTCATTTTATAAAAGGTGAAAATTAAGAAAGTTAAGATTCTCCTATTTCCAAGGGCAGCGAATAGGGTAGGACTAGAAGTCTGATTCTACTTGATAGAACCTGACCATTGCCCCATTTTTAGAAGTGTCATTGGTATTTTATTAATACAATTAGCTATTTTATTATCAATGTATTACGCATAAATCGACATTATCAGGGGATATTCACTAAATCGCTTGGATAACTTATGTGGGAATGGAGAAATGTGAGAGAATAAACAAAATGAGAAAGATGAATTAAAAATGGTAGTTGCTCACATAAGCTAAATGGGCTAAAAAGTTCTATAGTGTAACTAAGTGCATAGTGCAACCAAGGTTTTGAAAGGGATACATATCTGGCATATCGGCTCAGTCCCCGTCCGATCATCATCAACGTTGCAACAATTAGCCGCAGGTTGCTTTATATGTCATATTTCTCAAAGTCGTTTATGATCAATGCTAAACTCTTGAGTTTGCAATCCTTTATGTCTCTTCTGGTTACTTTCTTCTAGGTCTTCACAAAAGATGGGTGGCAATGAGCCGAGACCGTTAAGTGAGGGTAAGCCCAGCCTTGTCTCAACTGATTTTAACTTTGCCCAAGACTGGCTTGAGCCCATGGCAGGGGTATGATTCCAAGCCCAAGCCCAACCCAATATATTTACAAATTTAGCACTATATTAATTAAAAAAATTGCATATTTTACAAATACTTAATAAAGAAGTAAATTATCTATTTCCCAAAAAAGTCTAGCATAGAGCATCTCCACCAGATTCTCTACAAGCACAAAAAGCAAGCAAAGTCGCTATTTTGGCAATTGAAGAGCAAAAAATTTGCTCCAGCAGATTTTCTATGAGACTCGCCATCTTTGGCGAGTCTACTTCACTCACTATTAATAACGAATCCCACTCCATTCGCTATTAATAAAATATAAATAAATCTCTCTCTCTCTCTCTCTCTCATTTTCTCTTTCTCCACTTGCCATATTTTTCAAATATATATTAAAATAAAAACAAAAATATTATTTTCAATGAGGAGTAGCTAAAATAGCTATCTTTACTAGAAACTTTTTAAAAAAGGCAATAGCTAAATATAAAGTGGTCTCAAAAGAGGGTTTAACTATTCAAATTTAACTACCCTTGTTGGAGATGCTCTAAAGAAAATTCTTAGTTTTTTAGACTTTCTATTTTGTAAAATAACGCAAGTAAAATGCAATACACCTATCATATATGAGCTCGAAGAGCCCACGAGGTTAAACCCAAACTCAGCCTGTTTTAATTTTACGCTTAAAGTTCTAGACCAAGCTAAACCCTCCTTAAAATGGGTTGGGCCTAATGAGCCGAGCTCAAACTCTTCTCCTACTTTCTTTTGCTTATAGCATCTCAACCTTTCATACAACGTCTGCTTTTAGCCTCCGATGCACATATCCTACATGTCGGATCGGATATATCTGCCGATATTAAAGTACTCTGTTTTTATTTAAAATTATTGCCATTATTATATATCTCTAACTTAAAGTGAATAAAAAAGCTCACCCAAAGGTGATTTTGGATATTATATCTGATTCATATCAGTCATTTTGGGCGAGGGGCATCGGATACAACTGATATTTTATCCGATTCATATGATAAATTATGAGTGTTATACTATTCACTTATTTTTTCATTATCAAAATTTTTAATTTTGATAATTTGAGAGTACCGATTGATACAACTGACATATATATTGGGAGGGCTAACCCACTACTTATTGGCCGATATCTATCAAATACGACCGATATTTGAAATCATGAGTGCTACATTATCCACTTAGCCACTTAATGTCAAATTTATCAGTGGATAATTTAAAAGTATCAGCTGATAAGAGCTGTACGAGTGACACATCAAATGTATGGGGCCATAATTTACCTAATACATTTGATTGTATCAACCTAATGACCTCTGAAATCTAGTAAGGCTTATCAATCCAAAAAATGATTTAATCATACTTAGAAAGTTAAATTTGTTTCTTACTTAATTTTGTAATTATTATTGTCAAACTTAAAGTCAAATTTAATTTAAATATATCGAGCTAAATTATGTGTGAAATGTCATCTAAGCCGTCTGATTTGAAAGTCATCAAAAGATCTTTATTGTCAAAGATGACATGTCCCAATTAGATGACAAAGACTATGTTTCGTATTATCTTTGACAATTGAGAGTTTTAAATCATGACCTTCAAATGAGATACCTGACACAAATCTCGTGTGTAAATAGTTCTTACCCTTTTTAAATAGTCTTTGGTTGACTATGCACACTTTCACATGGCACCCAAAACTTTGTTAGGTGCCATGTGGCATTCAATTGGTGTAATCCAGCGTTCGAACTTGAGATGCCAAGTAAGATTAGACATTAGAGTCAACCAAACATGAAAGAGACGATGTTAAGATCATAACGGCCGGGTCGGGCCAAACTGGAGCTGTCGGGCTGGCCCAAATTTGGCTGCTTAGCATTTACCTGACCTGACCAGTCCTGACTTGACACCCAACCTGACCTAGTTAAAAAATTCTCATTTCCTTTAATTTTGATATAAAATCTCGGGGTTCGGTGGGTGTAGTCAACTCGATTAGGTTTTTGGTCGACCCAAATTCCTAATGCCCTTTCTGACCCGACGGGTCAATTTTATCTGTCCGACCCGATAAAAAACTATGGTTGGGTGGATCAGGTATCAGGTCGACCCAACCAGTCAACTGCCCTAGGTCTAACCCGTTCGACAAGTTTTAAAACCTTCGCTGGAGGAGATTCCACTAACACGAAAAGTATGTTCTCGGCAATAACGGTTTCTATGGAGAGATTCTAATTGCCCCATAGTATAATAATGGTTACTATGGAGCCATCTAATCCTTAATGAGATAATGGGATCACTTGCCTGCTTTAGGCTTAAATAGGCAAGTCATCCTATTTTGTAATTGTTGTGCTTAATTAGGCAAGACAACTGAGTACCTTAATAAATACTTTTTTTTTTAATTATTATTTTTATACGTTAATAAGAACTCTTGCTACCCCTATATGGGCAATTCTTAGGTCTAACTACGGATGCTTATCAATAAATAAATAAATAAATAAATAAATAAAGAAAAAAAATAAAAAAAAATAGGGATGTAAGCTTTAAGCCTAATTCTGAAACTGAACCGAAAATAGACAATCTTGAACCGGCCCGAACCGAACCGATTCCATTTTGGTTTCGATTTAGGGTGGCAAAAACCGAAAATCGAAAGAGTATGTTGAGAAAATTGAAAAAACAAAAAAAATCGAGAAAATATATTTAAAATACTGAAATCGAACCAAAAAACCCGAAATATTTTGGTTTCAAAAATAAAAATGCCGAATTGAGACCAATTCATTTTGGTTTAGGATGAACCGAACCGAAAACTCTAAATAATAAACACACACCCATATACATATGCACTGCTATTATTATGTGTAAAATCGGTGCTTATTTGTGTCATATTTTATTTTCACAATTTTAAGAATAAAATGTCTTTGTTAAGCGTAATTTGCTTCTTGAACCACACCGTATCTAACCTTATTCTATAGTTATCTTATATTTCAATAAGAAACCAAATAAATGATAACGATAATGAATCAATAATGATAAATTGAAATTACAAAGGAAAGCATTAGAGTCAAAAGATTTGAGAATCACCAAAACCAAATTCATAAGGTACAAATTTAATAAATATAATAGCCTGAGAAGGATTTAGTGAAAACAGGAAACCATCTAATGTCACTTTGTCATAGATTCGGAGGCTGGACGATATAGGGATAGGCAAGTAGACTATTGTGTATTCCAAAACTTCCACTACCATTGAAGAGGCGCTTTTATTAGACCGTGGCAAGAGTGCAAGACCCATCGTACTTTTTTTCAGGGGTGTTATCGGTTCGGTTCCGCTACAAGAAAGCGAGAAGCCAACAAGAAGGTAAAGTATTTGATCATGAGATATGCCTGCTAAGTGTTAAGAAAGGATAAAATCGAGGATGAGCACGAGGGGAAATTTAAGAGTAGCACTTGTAAATGGAAAAATAAAATAAAATTGAAATGTTGTTTGAGGTGGTTTAAAAATGTCTAATTGTCACGCCCCGAAATCCGATACATGATCCATTTCGGCACATGAACATATTCAATAATCAAATTTCAAATAAAGGAAACATAACGGTCCATTCTCATTAATAAAATTCAAATTACAGTTATTTTCAATTACAATGTTTAAACACTTCCTAACCAAGGCTAAACCAACAAGTCTTCTAGGGTCTCCTCCTGAAGTGCAGCTTCTGAACCACGAAGTCCGATTTCTGAAATTAAATAGCAACGGGGTGAGATAAACTCAACAAGTAACCCCCAATAATAATATAACTCTTTTATCACTTTTATCAGTTTCAATTTGAGAATTTCATATCAATATAAATGACATCAGCTATACCATCTAATGATTCAATATAAAGAAAAATAACTTAATTTACAATTGTACTTTATATATTATACAATTGTTAATCAATAGCACCGATCCAAGTGCATTTGTATTCACATCATCATTCATCATTCATCATGGATACCAGTCACAAGGAAGGCTCCATACTTTCATTAATCCTATTGTCAGTCGTGCCGATCCGGTTTAACGGGTTTACTTCGTATTACGGAAGTACACAAATGGATCCGCTCATCCAATACTATCATGCGGCCCCATGGGGATCTTAACCAAAATCATATCATAATCATTTTTACAATATTCATAATTTCTTCATTTATTCATATCAGTTTCTTTTGGAAAACTTATTCAACAGGTTTTACCCATTCTCATTCTAAAACAGTGGGATAATTTAATGTAAATAACATCATATGATAGATAAATCGAATATATCATACTTACGACATTTATTTTTCTAACATAATTCAAAATGAAATAATCAGAATTGAACAAGACAAGTATAGAATCATCCATACAATCATTAACCATTTAATCATCTGCTTATCAATATGATAGTATATGCTATGTAGGAATAACAACATCATTATCTAATAAGGTATGTGTATAAAACATGCTATGGAATAGGTCACTTGCCTCAGTTATCGGGGTTAAGGGTATTGTGAGGGCAGTGTACAACTTTGATGGTTACTTGACACAAGGAAAAGAAATAAACAAGAATGTAGAAGAAGGTGTGGGAGGTAGAGAGAACTAAGTCCTCAAGGTTGGGTTGGATTTTATTGAGTTCTTTCAACTCCTATTTTATAAGCATTCAATTAAAGAAAATCAGAATTTAAAGTCTGATTTCTTATAATCCTAAGCTCTAATTTATAGTTCGGTTTTAAAATTTTTAAAAATACAAAATAAAACAGAAATTCTGAAATTACTATAATACTAATTTTTCAATCCCAAAACCTGATTTGTTATGCTCATTTTTAAGAAAATCACCTTAATTTTAATTAGGACTCTGATTTATTAAATCCAGTATTAAAATCTTAAAACTCCAGATTAAAAATAAGTTCATAAGTTAATTAAAATCAATACCTAAATCAGAAGTGAAAATATACTATAAAATCAGAAAATAGAATCTATATAAAGTCGGATACAAATAAAAAAATCAGAATATAATCTAAAATAGAAACCGAACGAAAAATCATGTTAAAATTAGATTATATAATAAAATAGATTGTAAAATGAGATTTATATGATTAGAATGAATTTCTTGTTTTAAGACAAGTTATAAAACAGATTATAAAATCAACTTATAAAAATCAGATTTCTAAAACAAACTATAAAAAATCAGATTTATAAAAATAGAATATAAAACCAGAATTTAACCGATCATTTTCATCAACCAGATTTATTAAAATAAAATAAAATAGAATATAGAACTAGTCCCGATTTAATAAAAATAAAATTGGACATAAAATACTAAACCACAGATAATCAGATTATTTTAATGTGAAAAATCAGAATATAAAATTGGCAGATTTCTAAAAGAATCAGAGTCTAAAAATCAGAGAAACATAAAACTAGAGAAATAACCCTAATGTTGTAGACTTAAAATACAACAGAATAGAAAATCAATTTATAAAAACATAATATATTTTGAGCATATAAACCAATATGAAACCCATAAAATCAGAGTTGATCTAACACCTAAGTTAAACCAGATTTACCAAAATAAATTTATAAAATCAGAAATTTAACTAAAACTACAAAACTAGATTATAAAATTTAACTAGAGGAAAACATACCTCAAGGGAATTAGAGAAGAAGAAGAACTTGAAGAAAGCTTGGTGTAGAAAAGAGAGGAGAAATAGCTCTACTTATAGGCTCGGTGGAGTGATCGTTTGCAATTGAAATGAATTTGCAAATAATGGTAGGCGTTATCGAATTGAAGAAGAAGAAGGAAAACTGTTCCTCTTTTACGGATGGGTTTTGATTTGGGATTTAAGTTGTAAGGGAAAAGTTTAGGTATATAGCTTGTATAAGTTACAGTGTGTGTGGGTGTGCTTTGGGTCGAATCGGGTCGGGTTAAATCGGGTTGAGTCGGGTCGGTCGAGTTAGGGTTTGGGTTTATAAATGTTTGGGTCGTCACATTTTTGGAGGTTAAAAATAACACCATACGAAAGGTTGAGACGCTACAAGCGCAAGAAAGTAGGACAAGAGGAAGCTAGTCAAGATCAAGAGGGAAGCAATGGAACGGGAAATGAAACATTGCGATTTTTTTTTTTTTGTTTTTTTAAGTGTAGATCAGAGATGAAGAAAATACCGCAAATCGAATAAACCAAACCAAACCAAAAAGTACTAACCTGAAACTGATCCAAAACTAAAAACTCAAAATCGGTTCTGGATCAATTCGGTTTCGATTATGGGTACTGGAAACTGAAGACCGGTTAGGTAGAGAGAGAAAAGCGAAACTAAAATAAAAAAAACAAAATAAAAAATAAAAAATTTGAACCGACTCAATTCGGTTTAACAAAAACCGACCAAACCCGCCCCTAGTCCGTTAATTAAAAAAATTCTATCTCTCTCTCTCTCTCTCTCTAAAAAAAATAAAAATAGAAAAAACTGAAGAAACCGAAACCAAAATTACCCCTATTAAAAGGGGAAAAAAGAGGATCCAAATCCATGTCAACCGAATCCGATCAGTATTAGTCATATTTTGTGCCAAGTCAATAAGCATCGACCGATGCGCATAGGTATCGACCGAGATTTCAGCCATGTCAGCAACTAGAGAAATTCACGGATTTGAAGGAACTCCTCACTCTGAAATGGCCCTGGTCGTCAATCAAAAAGCAAGGGTTTTGGTCAGGTGCAGCCGCTAGAACTCAAGATAATTATGGTTCAACCAATTTTGATCTCAAAGTGCTTTTCAATTGGATCGGTTGACGTCCAAGTGCTTTGCAGGCCAAAAACCCAACTGAAAGTCAAGATTATCTTTTCAATCTAATTTAAATTAAATAAAGTTTAGAAACAATTCTGATAATCGTATTTCTAATATCAGTGCGCTATTAAGGGCTAGATCGGTTTATATTATCCGTGAGTTATTGTATCCTGGGGGTGTCGCATCGGAAACCCCAGTGCACCGTCGATTGATTGATAGGAGGGGCGCAACGAGCGAGACCTAGTCATCACTTCGTCTCACGGAAAGGTGTCTCGACAATTTATTTATAATCGCACAGCGATTCACGGGTAACATTTTATTTGCGGCACGCAAAGCTAAACCTTACAGTTCAGATTTCTTGATTATTGTAATATTATTTCCAACACTTCGTTGCATCCTTCGGAAACCTACTATGGAAGAAGGTATGGGTCTACGTAAAGTCAAAGATTAGTGAAGTTCTGATATCGTAGATTTGCCTAACGTTGTAGCGGAGAAATAAATAAAACGATGGCAAAGGAACAACCACAAACAATCACACGATCCAATATTCTTTTTTTTTTTTTCTTTTTTATTTCACGTGGTAAAACCCAATTCAGTAAAACATCCACAAAACCTACTCCAACGTCCAAGGTATAAACTCACTATGAAAATAAAACATTTAGAGAAGGTGGTTGAACGATATGTAGACCCTAACATTGACCAATCCATGATAACAATCGGTTGAATCCACAAAGCCTCCTCACAATGTATCGATTTGTATCGCCTCCAATCCCAAAGTCCACGTTGATTCTCTCATATTCATACAAGTTACAATAATCTCTTAAATCCACAAAAGCCACTCAAATCATCAAACAAAACAAGTTGGAATCCATAAGTGCAAATTTATGAGAATGATGGAAGAAGATGACCTTTGGGTTGTGAAGTAGGGGCTTACGGCAATAGTTCTCGAAGGCTATTAGGATTTTTCCCTCCAAAAATTAAAAATATAGAATTAGAGAAGTAACCTTTTTTTATATAGGAAGAGGAGTAACCTTAGAAAACTATAAAATATGCTTTATTTTGGTTTTGCAATAGAGAGTCATTACTTGCACACGTTTTTCAAGTAATTGCACCAAATTTAATAAAAGACTTGGTATTTTAGGGACTTGTGATATGTAAAAATGCAATATGGGGTGTCTGATTTGAAGTTCATGATCAATAGATCTCTGGTACATAAAATTAGAGCAAAACACGATACTTGTCATATGATCTATTGTAGTTAATTGTTGAATTATATAATAGCCTTTGACTCCATTTGATCAAATGATGAAAATTATATTTATTCTAATCTTTTGCAATTGATATCTATAAATCATTGCCTTCAAATCAAATAGCTAATAGATGGTATTTTCATATAGTAGGGGTTGCCAAACTTACAAGTGTTTCTTTTAAATTCGGTGCAATCACTTGAAAAGTGAGTGCACGTAGTGACTCCATTTGCAATACTTGTTAATTTTACGGACACGACTTACATAATGGGACCCAAGCACTGTAACTAGTCACACCATGCCATATAAATTGTTTGCAAATTTGTCTATCAAAGATTGTCCACGGTAAAGATTGTCCACAATTTATAATTTTTTATTTTTTAATTCGATAGTGACTAAAAGGCTAGGGTTCCTTCCACAACCTTCAAGTATGGGAGCTCATAATGGTACACCCATTCCGAAGGTGAGTCAAAAGTGACCGACTAATTTGGGTACCTTCTGAAAATGCAGACTTACTTTCAAAGTACTTGTGATTTGGGAAGTCATAGGAATGGAAGCTTTGACCTGAAATCGTATCGAAAATCGAGCCAACTGAACCCATCCAAATTGGCCCGAAATATGACTTGGACCAACCCAAACCTACCTGATTCCATTTTTGGTTCGGTTTTAGTTTTGGGTGACAAAAACCGAAAACCGAGGGAGTATGATGGGAAAACCGAAGAAAGACTAAAACCATACCCAAAAGAGAGAAAATACATTAAAAATATTTAAAATATAGTAAAAATACCAAAACCAAACCAAAAAAACAGAACCATTTTGGTTTCGGTTTGAAAAAAAATAAAATTACCGAACCAAAATAAAACCGATTAATTTCAGTTCGGAAGCACCGAATTTGAATCCCTAGGAAGTCATCAAAGAAACTCTCGATAAACCACATTCCAAGACATGCATTCATCACTTGGCTAGAGATGAACGAAAGACTTTTAACCTCCTCGTTTTGTACTTTGTTGGTCTAATTGTGAAGAGAATGACCATTTATTCTTTGGGTCTCGAGATGGGTATAAAAGTTTGTGTTAAACAAATTGGGTATAAACAATGCATTTGTTTGGAGCCTTTTTACCCAGATTCACATGCTACAATATTATTGGGTTCTAAGCTTAGGTCTCTGCCCAATTTTATTTTTGGCATGAGTTTAAGTTTCCACCCAAAACGAATTATGACATGTAATATCCTCAATCACATATAGCCCAGGGTCAGAACTTTTCCCTATCTAATGTGGGACTGTTAGACTTTATGAAGAATTAAAAATTATAGTCAAGGATTGGGCTCCGATATTTTTCGTATCGCTGTCGCAGCCACAACATATCTTCTATCGAAAGAAAGAGATCTCACAATATTTGAAGGGAGAAGTAATCACAAGATATATGTCCTCAAAGAAATTGTTCAAATAGTGGTCAATAGACTTAATGGCTATAAACTTGGACGCATGAATATATATCTCAAATCAACGTATGAAATATCAGCCGATATCGATACGTATCAGGTATCAATTCGAGTATCAGTATTGGGTATCAGTCGATGCAAAACCCATTTCGGCCAATACTCCCTAGTTTTTATTTTATTATTTGTTTTAAATTACACTGATACAACTCGGTATCAACGGATACATATTGGCCGATTCATATCGGTCCTCTATGGACTGATACCCGATACTGGTACCCTAGTTGACACCTTGCCTCAACTTGGAACCTCCATATGAAGGAAGGATAACGATAAAACCCAATATGGAAGATGACAAGAGATAAAGTAAAGAAGAATAATGGTTGAAGCTCAGCTGAACAGTATCTGACTAATGTGAGACTATGTAGCATTTATATACAACAAGAAGTAAACCATAAGAAGGAAAAGATAAAATACAATGCCTATACAACAAGTAGGATATATTATACACTGATAAACATTAAGGTTGCATATAGCATAGCTCTATGCTAGCCCCTGCCATGGCAGAGTTTACCTGATTTAGTAGGTTCCTGTCCTCTTTGTTAACATCTTGCTACCTGCTTTAGCAGGTTTCCCTTCTCCTTGATAACTCCTTGTATAGCAAGATTTTATGCAAGATTTACCTATTCAGCAATTCTACTACTCACACCTTATCAAAGCTGATTTTATGTGTTTTGGTAAGGAGCTTGTAGAGAGCAGGGAGGTTATTGCTAAAGCAGATAAATCCTCCTTTGCAGGGAGTTAGAAGAGAGAAAAAGAATCAACTAAAGTAGTTGAACTCTACCGTGGTAGGGGCCAGCAAAGAGCTATGCCATATGCAGCCTAACACCTCCACAAACACTATCTCATATCAATGAGAGAGAGTTTGCTAACTAGTCGCTTGTGGCGAGTGGAAAAAACAGACTTTGTAAAGAAATCAATTGTTTGTTCGTAGGTAGAGATGTGTGGCAAGGTGAGCTTTTCACGAATATAATGACAATCAACTTCAATGTGTTTGGTCCACTCATGAGAAACATGATTAGAAGCAATTCAAATGGCTCTAACATTATCAGCATAGAACAATGTACGTAGATGAGGATGAATGAAGACCCATATCAGAGAGTAGAGCACAGAGCCATACAGTCTCATTGCAAGTGGAGGACATTGCCCTATATTCATCTTCGGTACTCAACTTGGCAACAGTGGCTTGCTTCTTACTTCTGCAAGAAATTAATGAAGATCCAAGGAATACACATACCCCGTAGTAGAACCACAGCCCGCCCAATCATAATCAGAGTTTGCAATTAATTGATGTGAGGCACGATCATAGGCAACTAATTGAGGAGAAGAGGAAAAAATCATACATAATCCACGACCAGGGGTAACCCTCAAATGGCGAATAATGCGATGAACGGCTTGTTGATGAGGTTTGTGAGGGTTTGCCATAAACTAACTAAGAGTTTCAGGTCAGTTCGCTGTGAGATAAATAAGGCTGCCAACAAGTTGACGATAAAGTGTAGGATTTGGTAATGTTTCCCTCATATGGGTACTGAATTTGACATTCAGTTCGAGAGGAGTATTAATGTAATGAGTGTCAGTGAGATGAGCTTTACCAATAAGGTCTTGAGTATACTTGTGTTGGGACAAGATATAAACTAGGGGAGAGCCCAAAAAATATTGTAGATATCGCAAATCCGTTATACAAATGTGGGATTGCAAAACCACCTTGAGCAGAGAGATACGAGTAGAGTCATCGCTGGTGATTATAATATCACCCACATAAACAAGAAGAATGACGGTGTCTCGAAATGAATGATGAAAAAATATAGAGTAATCAACCTCGCTTTGTTTAAAACCCATAGATATGACTACATCTCGAAACTTCTCAAACCAAGCACGTGGGGTTTGTTTAAGGCCAAAAAGAGCCCTTGTGAAGCCGACATATGAAGAATCGTGGAGAGATGTGAAGACCAAGAGGTGGTGTCATATATGTTGGATATTTTAAAGAGTTTTTTTTTTAACTCTTACTTTTAAACGGTTTCTTTGCTCCTACTTTTAAAATGAGTTTTGTCCCACATTGTGTAAATGGTCAAAAGTGTAATCGCCGGTTTAAATTTTCAACCGTTCAGTTATTTCGTTTGATTTGAAACCGCTGTGTCAGGATACGTCTTATCCGACCGTTCAGTTACTTAAAATAGATATGTTCGTTTAGTTATTTTCAACAGATATGTCTGTTCTCAAAACGGTATGTGATTTCTATAAAAGGGTCCCGACACCCTCATTTTCTTTATTGCGTTTTCATTTATTTTTATCTTTGTTTTAAAGATAGTTTCAGAGACTCCTGCGCTTATTTGGTGTTATGGCAGCGTGATCAGATTCGTCAAATCTGATCACACGAACACACAGCCAGTTCCTTGTATCTTGGAACCATTTTGCCAGTAACCTGATTGGTGACCACTTGACTGAAGTGGTGGGGGAGACAATTGGTTTAAAGAGAGCGGAATTCTTTGTGCCTCGAACCGGATCTCTGTGTCTCTTCCTGCTTCCCATACTAATTTTTCCAACAATATAAACTTCTTCTTGAAGATCACCATGGAGATAAACATTTTTTACATCAAGTTGAGCATAACCCTTTGCAACAAGTGTACGGATTGTAGTCATCTTAGCAACTAGGGAAAATGTCTCTTCACAGTCGATCCCATATTCTTGAGTGTTAGATCTATTGTCATGATCTATGATAATCTAGTGGTTCACTCCCATTTGTCGCCAAGTTTAACCTATTACATGTGGATCATATGGTGTATGATTGGATAACACTGACTCACATGTGTTTGTATTTTACAAGGAGTCTATCCCATAAAAGCTACTTTTTGATAGTTGATCACGTTTCGTTTCGTGATTAACCACCAAAACTTTGATGGTTGATAACGAAAAGAAACGTGATTAACCACTAAAACTTTGATGATTGACAACGAAAAGAAACGTGGTTAACCACCTTTGATTTGGTGGTTGACCATCACCTAAGTGACGGTCAACCTTGAGATTGTTTTCATAAAAAGGAGTCTTTCTTACTTCTTTTAGGATTTTAAAAAGTAATATAAATACTTCTTACGAGACTCCTTATTTATCTTATCTCTCTATATACAAAATTGCTCAGCGTTCCAACAGAGAAGAGAACCCTATTGTCTTTGAAATTATTTATCAGATCTTCATTGAGATTCAAAGGCTTCTGATCTGCTTTTATCTTTCTGAAGAATATTGCACTTGAGGTCTCAAGTGTGTATTGGCTCGTAGAATTGAGTGACCTTGGTGGAATCTGAGGTGCCCCTGTGCCTCATAGCGGTGCTTCCTCCTCTAATTCTGATTTTCAAGCTCTCGTGTTGGATTCTCTTCGGGACATAAAAGCCGAGATATTGGGTTTGTCTTCTCACATTGATCATGTTGAGCAGGAGGTGAAGGATGGATTTCAAGAGCTTATGACAAAATTTGATAGTCTAGTTATGAGTTTTTTTGTTAGCCGCTATGTTTATGATTGCCTGACCCAACTGTTCTTTGTCCACTTATGACAAAAAGGGGGAGTATCAATTATGAATGATTGTGGGTATGTTTTGTTGCACATACATTTTGATGTTTAGCAATGATATGTGCCTTTTGTTTTAGCAAGGGTTCTTTACCAGGCAATGATATAATGTGATTTACTTATTTAAGTTGTGAACTAACTTGACTTTTAGTGGTTCAGATTACAGATTGAAGATACTGAATATCTTTTTGTTCACATCATCTCGTGGTTAACTTGGCATAGGTTTAGGGGGAGTATTTTAAGATGTAATTTTTTGCATGGCATATGGATTATTTGTATAGGGTTATTTTATGACTAATGTAATTTTTTTCATACCCTTGTAAACTAGGTTTTGTCATAGATGGTGACAAAGGGGCAGATTGTTAGACCTGTTGTCACGATCTATGATAATCTAGTGATTCACTCCCATGTGTCACCAAGTTTAGCCTATTACGTGTGGATTATATGGTGTATGATTGGATAACATTGACTCACATGTGTTTGGGTTTTACTAGGAGTTTATCCCATAAAGCTACTTTTTGATGGTTGACCACGTTTCGTTTCGTGGTTAACCACTAAAACTTTAATGGTTGACCATGAAAAGAAACGTGGTTAACCACCTTTGATTTGGTGGTTGACCATCACCTAAGTCGCAGTCAACCTTGAGATTGTTTCCATAAAAAGGAGTCTTTCTTACTTCTTTTAGGGTTTTAAAAAGTAATATAAATACTCTTTGTTTATCTTATCTCTCTATATACAAAATTCCTCAGCCGTTCCAACAGAGAAGGAAACCATATTGCCTTTGAAATTATTTATTATATTTTCATTGTGATTCAAAGGCTTCTAATCTGCTTTTATCTTTCTGAAGAATATTGCGCTTGAGGTCTCAAGCGTATATTGGCTCGTGGAATCGAGTGACCTCGGTGGATTCTGAGGTGTTGTTGTGGCTCGTCTGAATATGAGTGGATCATCATGCGACTCGGTGGTTGAAGGCGACAAATCGGGGATCTATGAGGACGAGTAGCGGAATCTAACGTTGTGGTTTGAGAAGGTTTGATAGGACTAGTGTGTCTGCATTCATTCGATACTTTCTGTAAACTTTGAACTCATAGTGTATTTGTTTCCTTGGATCTGGCATAGATCCCATGATTTTTCCCTTTAGGTTTTTCACGTAAAAATCTCGTGTGCAGTGGTGATTATTTTATTTTTATTATTTATTTTTTATATCATCACTAGACAAATCTAGGATACCGAAATTTCATTGAGCATAACCCTTTGCGACAAGGTGAGCTTTATAGGGAGATAAACAAAACCATCTAGATTGAATTTCATTGCATAAACCCAACAAACTGCATGCTTCCCGAAAGGAAGAGAGACTAAGGTCCCAGTGTTGTTTCGGTGAAGAGCATAAAATTCTTCCTTCATTGCTTATTGCCAACAAGGTTGAGAAGCAGCTTCAGAGTAAGAGGAGGGAATCTGGAAAGGAATAATAATAGCCAAAGAGGAGGAAAATGACTTAGAGTAACAAGGAAGCAAAGTAATCAAACGATCAGAAGGCTTACCTTTGTTGGAGCAGATGGATCGATGCAGCGGAAGAGGCGATGAAGATGGAATGGAGGAGGCAGAAGCATGTTCTTGGCCAATTGGTGGTGACGAACCCAGAGATGAGGAGGAAGGAGATGGAGCAAGTGGGCAATCAGGAAGCACAACAATTGCATAAAATTCAGAGAAATTTGTCACTCAACCCATTGCATATACCAACACCTTTCTATGGTGAAGGAGTCATTAGATCTGTACATTTGACACAAATATAAATTACAGAAAAAGGAATCCAGATGGGATTCAGTCCTTAAATCAATAATCCTAAAATGGATATATTGAACTGAATATTAGCAAATGGTGGTTCGCCACTTGGTAATTTAGGATTAGTGGCATATAATAATTTGTGACATGCAAATGGTGGTCATCTGATCAATTGGATTGATCTATAAACTTTGCAAGAGTTGGAAACGAATGAAATCCCCTTTCCATCTTTATCTTAGGGTTTTGGTGATATATATATACAAAGAATAATATAGCAAGTATACTGTGTATGGTTGATATAAGGGTTAATATGGTAAGTTTATTGTGTATGGCTGATAGACTCCACTACGTGAAAATAAAGAAAAAATAACACCACTTACTTTTAAAATACCACAAACATTGGCCGTTGTAGAAGAAATTTAATTATACAACGGCCAATATTAGTGGTTAAACCAATGCAACGGCCCACTCAAATGTGGTAATGTAAGTGAGCTAATTCGAACCCATCACCTTCACGGCGCTTCTCCATTTGTCATATCTTTCATTTTATTTTACCCTTGCAGAGAGAGCAAACCTCCTAACCCTAGCCTCCTCTGCATCATCGTCTTCTTCTTCTTCTCCGTTGCTGGCGCATCATATCTTCGATCGAGTAGAAAGAAGAGAACCGTGGAAACGAGGATCACGTCGCCACGATCCGGAGAGGAAAGAGGCTGCTGAGAGTGGTTCTACATTGCATGGGGTTTCAAGAAAGGTCTTTTGATCATGGAGGTTTCTTGGCGTTTTTTTGCAGAATCAATTTGGAGGTGCCACCTCGGGTGGTTAATGTCTGCTTTTCATAGTTTGGAAGTTTATGGACAACTCTTACAGATTTGGAGGTTCTCATCGCACGATTCGTAAGTTTCCATCAACGGATTGCAAGGATTCATACTCAACTCTCTTTCAGAGATTTTTTGCAAGATTTTCATCGCTCAAGAATCGATTTGGAGGGTTCTCATCAATTTGTCTTTGCAGTTCTTTCCAAGTTTTTCAAGTTGTTCATCAATCGACTGTGGGAAGTTGCTTTAATCGAGTTTGGGTTTTTAAGGGCTTTGCCTTTAGGTTGTCATTCTCTAGAACGATTGTGGTTCTTCAAGAAGGTTCTGGAGTAAGTGGATTCAGATTGTCGTCCGTAGAAGTGTTTTCCCATATTAGAAAGGGCTTTAGATCTAGAAAATCAGGCATTGCATTAAAGTGCTTGGTTCAGGCGCTCTGAGATTATGAAATTAGACGCTTATTTCAATCTGAAGGCTTATTGGAGCAGATTGCTAGGGCTTCGCTCGCATAAGGGACTTATTCCCACCATCTCAAGGTTCTCTTGATCCTTCATCAATTTTCTTTTCTTTGTTTGAAGATCTTGACCTTCTCTATGGTTTTATGTCAAGATTCAACCGATTTTCCCCTAGTGTTAAGTACTTTTAGATTCAAGCAAGGTTTCTGATCCCTATGGTGTGACAAAATCGAAGAGGTTTTTTCACGCTTTAGGACAGAGATCCACGACAAGTGTTTTGCAAGGGGTGTCTTCAACCTCGATCCAATTTCATCAAGGTAATTTTAAATTTTATTGGCTTCGTCAAAGAGATGATCTACATAGCAATTTTGGTATCCTCAAAAAAACAAAATGCTTGGTGGGGTAATATGCCCTCAAAACTTTGTACCTTTTTTTCTTTATTTTACCTAAACCTCACTTAGCTTTCTATATATATATAAGAGAATTGGTGGTTTCGAATTTTCGCTTGACGAATTTTTAAAATGGCTGTAATATCCTTCCTTTTAGAGAGTTAGTCTTTTATCATTAGTTCTTAAGAAATGGATTATTATTATTTCTTCTATACTAAACTATAAAGGCATCCTTTATAAAATAGTTATAATATTAGGTGCTTTTGGGGTTTTATCCGCTGTTTGTGCTACAACTTTCTAAGACATAAATGATTACCATAGGTATTTGGCTGAGTTAATAATTTAATTTAATGACTTCTATTGTTCCTCAATCAGCTGAACTCAGTGGCACAACGTGGTTCGCCCTTTCATCAATACAGCTTGGTCTTGTGGTATGTTACACACTACAGCTCCCAAGTACGGTTTGGTACATCTACTCTGATGCATTTAGAAAATGGAGAAAGTTTATATCATTATTTTTTCTTTGATGTTACATTTCCATCATTGTGGATTGTACCTTAGTTTCCTGATCACATGATGGGTCTTAGGTCCTTTTTCATTTTCTTGGATACAGATTAGTGGATTGCATTATGGAGTTCTATTTGGGTCACTTGTAGTGTACCCATTTGCAGATTTTCTGGGTACATATCCTTCTGATTTTTCACTTTTAAGCATTAATTTTGGAGCCTTTTTAACAATATTTATCAACCTATGCTTTTTGTTAAAGGTAGGAAAAGAGAACTTATCACAGCAACTGTCTTGTACCTTCTTGGTGGTTTGATTACTGGGTCTGCTCCTAACCTTGTTGCTCTCATAATAGGGCGGCTTGTCTATGGAACTGGTGTAGGTTTGGTGAGCTTCTCTAAATATTTTTTTCAACAGATCTTGCTAGATTTCCTCAAGGGTCCTTTACGAAAGAGGAACAAATATATCTTTTCTTGAAAATATTAAGATTTATTTTACCATAATTAAAGTACGGTTAGTTTTCCTCAATTGCATCAACCAGCCATCTATGTTTACTATTTATAGAAACAGCTCTCTCCACCTCCCAAAAGATCAACATTGAAGAGAATAAAACACAAAAATAGAATTATGTACTTACCTTCTTCAGTTCCTCTGGATTCACAGACCCATAGTCGGCATGCGTGAATGTGAAATAGCGGATGGGATTGTTTGCTCCATCAGTTCCCCATCAGTCCATCTCCAAGTCTTTAGTTTTCCCATTGTTTAGTTTTTGCTTTTATAACAACTATGTTATGATTCATTTGGAAGGCTTAAATTTCTATTAGTTAGGGTTTCGAAGATTCCTTTGTTTTCAATTTTTCTATTGTCGCTTATTTTGTTTCATTGTTGAGAAGCTCTAGCTACAGATTTTATGGTTTTATGGCTTGGACTTTTTAATGTGTTTTGTGGGTTTTTCTATGGGCTTTAAATTTTGATATCATTATCCTTTAAGTTGCGCAAGGCTATGATAGTCATCATCAACATCATCATCGATCTTCACCGCAATACTATCAGAGCTCATGTGAATGTGATTTGGATTCTGAATTTTCTAATGAAATATTCAAAAATCCCCGCACATATTTTGAATTTATAATGAAATGCAAATATTTTTTCAATGCAAGACACACCTATTATAATGAAAAATGCATGGTCCAATTAGGATGAGGCTCATAGGTTCATGCCAACCTTCGGAGCAATTTAGGCTTTTTAATCCCCCTTTTAACAACTTGTATAGAGCAGAATATGACCTCTTTTCTATCCATGTAGCTTGTATGAGGCTTCAATTTTGCTATTGGCTAACTTCATGCACTTAAAAATTTACAAGTTCCTATGATCAGCCTGAGCAAGTGATGTTGGTTTCACTTGCTATATTTGCATTCATCTAAGCGCAATTTAAATGACTCTTCTGACCTTTACATTATGTCTCCCCTGTAA
The DNA here is from genome assembly GCA_021018995.1 of Chloranthus sessilifolius. Lineage (NCBI taxonomy): Eukaryota > Viridiplantae > Streptophyta > Magnoliopsida > Chloranthales > Chloranthaceae > Chloranthus > Chloranthus sessilifolius. Next base: position 28,894,333 of record CM037589.1, read on the forward strand.
ATATTCTTAATGTTGATTAGTAGAAAGCATTATTAGATGGCTTTATACAAAAAAGTCACCTAGGAAAAGCCAGGATTTTGACTAGTTAATAGTTATGCTTCTATTAATTTTAGGAAGACATCTATGCCGTGGTGGATTGGGCATACACGATTGATTCTTTGCGCTGCATATCAATGCATAGGATTACATAGCGTTATCTTTCTGGTCAAAAAGCTGACGCAGCTGGATTTGTGCGCCTTTTGCTTGATGACCTGGAGTCAAGAATTTCAATGCAATTCAGCAAGGTTAATGTTGGATTTTGTGCTGAAATATTTTATTTTCCGTTTGCTTTATCTGGGTTATTTACTATCTCGTTCTATTATTGTGTTTACCCCTTGTTGCTGTAATTTATTTTTCTTCTATTATTTACAATTGGTATTGCAGTTTATTGATGAAGCTTGTCATCAGATAGAGAGGAATGAACGCAATGTTCGGCAAACGGGTGTTTTATCTTATATCCCAAGGTAACTTGGATGCATTTCAATGATGGTCTTGTGTTGGATGATTTGGTCTCTTATCATAAGATTCCAAATTTTGGATATCTTTTTTTCTCATGGTCAAGGTAGTTGATCTGTTCTTTTAATTGATGTGGAGATTAATGTGTAAATGCTCTAAAGAAATGCCAAAATTCATTATATTAGTTAGAAAATCAGAAATACAATTGCATATGAGGGCAGTACATCATCTAACTAGTAGTCATGTCCTTTACATCGACAAATGATTTGGTAATGTTTTAAAACAATTACTTCTAAAGCAATCAACAAAATACCACACACATTTCCAAAGTATATATAGCAATAACAGAACTTTGTGGCCTCAAAGAAATGTTGAATTTGTGTTCTTAATGTGACCCCTCAGCTAGATGTTGAACTTAAATGTCGTGGTTTGTTTCCTCCTACCATGCCTGTTATTGTTATAGATTACCATATCCCTCAGCTAGATGTTGAACTTAAATGTCTATTATTGTTATAGATTAGCATATCATATATACAGGTAAAATATAACATCGATTTTTTCATATTGTTAGGACTGGATTGTGCAGTATGACCCTCTGGATGAACCGAAGGTACATTGAGTTTTTTCGCATCGCATTTTCTGTATTTTGTTGTTGTGCTGCCATTCTTGGTGAATTGCCTTTGGCAACTTTCATTTTATAAATTACTTTTAGGAGTACATTCATAGGGCTGGTAGAACTGCCTGTAGGGAAGGTGGAAAAGGACATGCTCTTCTCTTTCTGATACCAGAAGAGCTGCAATTTCTCCATTATCTAAAAGTCTATTACTATTCTTATAACTAAATGCATCTTCCAAATTTCTAAATTTTAAGGGTGTTGTTTGTTCGTGAATTTAACTTCCATTTAAATTTCTTTGCAGGCAGCCAAAGTTCCTGTGAAAGAATATGAGTTTGATGATAAGAAGTTGGCAAATGTTCAGTCTCACTTGGTATTCCATTCATGTGCCTTAGTCTTCTGCCATCCTGATATTTGTTTGTAGGAAGGATAAAAATTTGTGATTAAGCTCTCTTGTTACAGGTGCGACATAAGGGGAAGTGCGACATAAGGGGATGACGCCTAAAGAAGCATATGAGCACGTGAGATTGAACAGGCCTACAGTGCTTTTAACTGCTACCCAGTGGCATGTACTTATGATTTTGCTTTTATTTTTGGTTGTGTTTATCCCTTACAAATGGTTAATGCTCTTTACAAATTTTAGAAAATCTCCGTAATCAAAACCTTGGTTCCATATTAACCCATGCATAGTTATGCATATGGACATATATGCGTACGTGCCTACCTACATCAGATGATTTTATCAAATTAGACTTAATGAATCACACCCACACTCACACAAAATGCATGGCCAATTTTAAAAAGTTAACTGTGGGCCAAATTTGCTTATTTCACTTCACTTTCTGGATGCAGCCATTCTTTTAACTCTGGCAGCCGTCGGCGTAGGGTCATTTTTTTGTAGTGTGTCATTCTAGATGGTTTTAATCTTTCTCTCTTTTATTTGGAAAAAGGAAATGGTGCTACTAGTGAATAAAATTCTGCCGCATTTCTTATTAATACTATTATTCTGTCTGTTTTAAAATGCAGGGCTACGTTGAATAAATGAAGACTATATTATCCAACAAGAATTGAAAAATCCCAACGACAATATGTTGGGAATAAAGAGATCGTTGGTTGAGCTTCGATGGTGCTGCAAATTTTTGCAAGGGTTAATTGCTGGATTTGGTCATAAGGGTCATGCAATGGGAGATATTCTCAGAATAAGGTTCAAGGTGGTTAAGGTTTCCGGTGTTTCACTCCTAGCTTTTTCCAAGCAGAAGAAAGAGAAGTTGAGTCATGCTCGATCAAAGGTGCTCAATCAAAGGTGTCAAGCAATGAGACATTAAAATTCTATGTCATTGGGTATTATTGGCAACCCGAGTCATGCACGAATAGGGCGTTGTTAAATGTGTTTATAGGATGTTGTTGAATATATTAATATAATATCTTTAAATATTTTAATGAGATGGTATTGAATGTATTAATACGATATTGTAGAATAAATTTATTTTTAGCTTATTATTGTTTCATTTAGTTGAATGGAGTATGAATTTTTTTCTCCGTAAAGGTCTTTGTGGTTGATACAATATTTGTAACAGATAAATTGACTCAAATTAAAGTAAAAAAAATAAAAGTTGTGTATTTTAAAAAATAATAATAAATAAATAAAAAATAACGGTCCATAACTGTTATTTTTTACAACGGTTCGTTAACGTCATTTACATATACCACTGATTTAGGTCGTGATTTCTGAAAAAAATAACAACCCTTCTTTTTCATTTAAACAACGGCTTAAAACCGTTGTTAATTTGCAACAGATATGGGCCGTTGTTTATTTTGTAAATAAACAACGATTTTGGGCCGTGGTTTATGAAAACCACTGCTCTATAAACAACGACTGTTACAACGACTCATAACCGTTGCTTATGACATTTACAATGATTTTGGGCCGTTATTTTTTGTCGATTTTCACATAGTGCCCCCTCAAGTTGATGGGGAGTTTATCGACGTTCAACTTGGCTTGTAGGTACTTGAACCGATGGGATGAGAGTGGTTTAGTGAATATGTCTGCGACTTGATCCATCGTGGAGATATAACGAACTTCAAATTGCTTCTTGACAACCTTCTCCCGGACGAAGTGGTAGTCAACTTCAATGTGTTTTGTGCGAGCATGAAACACAGGATTGAATGCGAGCGAGCTGACAGAGATGTCATCGCACCATAGTATGGGTGGAAGTTCATAGTGGATGCGTAATTCAGCGAGAAGCATTTGAACATAGGCAAGCTCGGCTACAGTGTGGGAAGAGAGCGATATTCTGCTTCAGTTGACGACTGAGTGACTGTTGGTTGCTTCTTGGCACACTACGATATTAGATTGGGACTAAGGAAAACACAGTAACCGGTAGTCGAGCGGCGATCACTTTTATCGCCTACCCAATTGGCATCGGAGAAGGCTTAAAGATCAAACATGCCACAGGTGAGTGTGAAACCATGATGGAGGGTACCTTTAAGATAACGGAGGATCCGCTTGACGGCTGTATAGTGGTGGTTGAGTGGTTGGTGCATATGTTGACAGACATGGTTGATAGCAAATGAGACGTCTGGACGGGTTATAGTAAGGTATTGAAGGGCACCTACCACACTACGGTATAGAGAGGGATTTGCAAAGAAATTGTGGTCTTCTTAGATGGTGAGAGATTTGGTACTAGCAAGGGAAGAGTAAGGTTTACAGTCTAGCATTGAGGCACGTTTGAGGATGTCAAGAGAAAACCGAGATTGGGTGAGATGCATTGAATTCGATGTGCCGGTCACTTCGATGCCCAGGAAGTATCTTAGGGAGCCAAGATCTTTGAGAGAGAATGCTTGAATGAGTTAAGATAGAAGAGTGTTGATGCGATGACAATTATTTCCCGTGACAAGAACGTCATCGACGTAGACTAAGACGATGAGAATGTCATCATTCACATGTTGAATAAACAGGGAAGTATCGGCTGCATAGTTGTGGAGTCCATGATGCATCAGAAATTTGGAGAACATTGAATACCAAGCCCTCAGCACCTGTTTAAGGCCATAAAGAGCCTTCCGAAGTTTGCAAACGTGAGTGGGATAGTTGGGATCGGTGAATCCTTGTGGCTGCTGCATGAAGACATCCTCCTCAAGTAAGCCATGTACAAAGGTGTTCGCAACGTCGAGCTTCCAAATTTCCCAGTTGTAATGGAGTGCGAGTGAAAGCACAATGCGAATCATTGGCTGCTTGGCAATGGGACTAAAGGTTTTGTAGAAATCGAGACCTTGTTCTTGATAGAAACCCTTTGCAACAAGGCAGGCTTTGAATCGAGCGATCTTGCCATCGGCATTGTGCTTTATTCAAACTACCCATTTACACCCGATTATTTTGCGATTCTTTGGGAGAGGAACAAGAGTCCATGTGCCTTGAGTGGTTGGGGCATGAAACTCATCTGACATGGCTGCTCTCCATTGAGGAAGTTTGGAGGCTTGAGTGAAGGATGTGGATTCAACATGGAGAGTCAAGAGATATGTTGGAGATGAGGGCATATTTGGGATTGGGTTTGAGAATGTCGGCTTTGGAGCGGGTGGTCATGTGATGAATGGGTTGTGATAAGTGGGGAGGAGAGTGGGGAGAGAGTGAAGGTAGTGGCACATCAGTAGATTCAGGTGGGATGGGGGATAAAGGTGAAGAGGGGGTAGGTAGGTCGGTAATTGGTGAGAAGGGAGTTGATGAAGAGGCCAAGTGTTCTATAGATGGTGTTGTAGTGGGTGATGGGTATAAGATGTGGGGTGCTTTCTCTTGGATAGGAATGGAGTCATCTAGTAGAAGGGATAGCAGGGAGTGGTCGGGTGTGGTGGGAGAGGTTATAGAAGATGTTGGTTCAGCTTTAAAGGGAAATTCCTCCTCAAAGAAGTGCACGTGACACAAGGTGTGCACGCGGCTTGTGGTGAGATCCATGCACCTATAGCCTTTGGACTGTGAGCAGTAACCCAAAAAAATGCAAGCAGTTGATCGTGGGGATAATTTATTTAGGGCATATGGACGGAGCTAGGGGTAGCATCAACAACCAAATGAGCGAAGCAACATGAAATCTAGTGGAGAATTAAACAAAAGCTCATATGGGATGTTGTGGTTGATGTAGGAGTTGGGTAATCGATTTATAGTGTAGACCGTCGTGCAAAGGGCATCCAACCAGTAAGATGATGGCATGCTAGTATGATGTAGAAGACTGGCGGGTGTTTCGATTATATGGCGATGCTTGCGCTCGGCCACTCCGTTTTGTTCGGGGGTGTGTAGACAAGATCGTTGATGTATGATCCCATTTTGGGCAAGAAAATTTTCCATGGCGTGATTTACAAATTCACTGCCTTCTAAGCATCTTGATTTTAAGAGAGTTGTTTCTCAACCATGATTTTAAATTTAACAAAGGTAGAAAAAACATCAGATTTGGCACGTAAGGGATATAACCAGCAATAACGTGAATAATCGTCAATAAATGAGACAGTAACGGAAGCCGCGAAAAGACAGTATTGGGGACAGACCTCATACATCAGAGTGTATTAACTCAATCGACTGATTTGTAGTAGTAGTAGAGACACTAAATGGCAGCCGATGACTCTTAACCACGTTACAACCATCACAAGACACATTAAAAGAACTACACAAGGAGACATGATATATACAAAGCAAAAGATTAAAAACATTAAGGGATGAATGTGCAAGTCGGTGATGTCATACAGAAGCGGGTATCCGAGATGTTCGAGATGTGCTGATGAGAGATGTTGGGGAGGAACAATCAAATGGTAGTGGAGAGGACTCGAAGAAGTAGAGTTCATTCTTACTGCGGCCCTTGAACAAAACTTTCTTCGTGTTCTTATATTGGAGAAGAACTCCGTCGGAATTAAATAACAGGACACATTGATTATCATTAGCAAATTGTTGGACAGAGATAAGATTAGTATAAATGGTAGGAACATGAAGGAGATTTTGCAAGGAAAAGGTTTTTAGAGGAGTGACAATATGACATGTGCCAATGTGAGAGACAGGAAGTTGGCTTCCATCACCTACGATGACATGACCCTGACCTTGATATTGGTTGTGGATAGAGAGATTTCCCAGATCACTGATGAGGTGGTTGGATGCACCAGAGTCCACATACCAGTTTGAATCTGAAAGTGATGGTGTTTTGGCAAGAAGCGCGTGAGGAGGGGGAGTATGTTGTGCCTGACCTTGATAGAGAGTTTATGGGCGATACCAGCATTCATTGGATGGGTGACTACGCCTGCCACAATATTGGCAGTAGAGACGGCCACTGGGGAGGCACCCATGGCCACGGTTGGAGACCACAAGAGTAGTATGGTGGTGGGGTGGGTATTTGAGGAAGAAAATGGGTCATGGGTGACCTACCACGACCACCACCATGATTGGAACCTCGGTTTCTGTTGCGATTGTTGGTCCAACGCCCACCATTGGAGGAGTTATCTCGGGCAGCAAAGAGGGCAGTGGAGACTTCAAGAGAAGCGCATTCTGCATTATCAGCGACAACATTGATTTCTTTAGAGCTAAGAAGAGTGTTGAGTTCGTTGAGGGTGTTCTGCTCGGGGCGCGTCTGGACGGTGGTTTTGACCATATTGTATTCACGGGGGAGGCCTTGAAGTGTGTACAGTACGAGATCTTCATCATTGACGACCGCATTGGCCGTAGCAAGGTTGTCGGCAAGGGATTTGATCTCCTTGAGGTATTTCTCCATTGGGGATGATCCTTTCTTAATGCTGATAAGTTTGGTCTTCAGCTCATGGATATGGGATCGAGAGAGAGAAGTGAACTTGGTGGTGAGTAGGCTCCAGATCTCATGGGCATATTCGCAGTGAAGAACATATAGGAGAATAGATGGATAAATTGTAGATAAAAGGCCACTGACAAGGTGGTTGTTGATCAACATCCAGGCATTGTGCTCTGGATTGATGGTGTCGTCACCGTCGACACTGCCTTCACCATCAGGCACTAGAATGGTGGGTGAGGGACATGATATGGATTTGTCAACATAGCCTAGTAGCATATTGGCTTTTAGGGTATTCTTCATCTGCATCTTCCACATGATGAAGTTCTGGTTGTTGAGACGTAACGTGATGAGAGATGTGACATTAGAGATGAAGAAGACAAGACCAGGTGGTAGGGTAGAGGCAGCCATGGGAACCAACGGCGATTGGATCGAAGGGGGCTCTTAGCCTTTTACCTCTAATACCATATAAACTTTGCAAGAGCTGGAAACAAATGAAATCCCCTTTCCATCTTTTTCTTAGGGTTTTGGTTATATATATACAAAGAATAATATAGTAAGTATACTGTGTATGGCTAGGGCTAATATGATAAGTTTATTGTGTGTGGCTGATATGATCAACATGAATCATCCAATCGAAATTACTTGCCAAAAGACAACAATGGATGAACACAATCAACTGACCATGATAATAATTTTATTATATGACCAAAAAAGCACAAAAGTTGAAAATTAATCAAAATTCTAAATATTCCGGATTCATATAAACATTTTCCAATTTTTTAAAATAATCTTTAACCCAGTGTCCAGTTAACCAATTCTTTAGCCATAAATTTAAAAAGAATACAAAAAAAAGGGGGAGAAAAAAAAAAAGAAGAATTCAAGGACCTAAAACCAAGTAAAATTTGAACTACCTAATAATTTGAACCAATAACTAACCACGGACCTAGTGGGCTGCACCTCTTGTAGCAAGATTGCTGGCTACTATAGGGCTCCTCACATAGTGCACACCATCGGACCATATCAACCCCCCATAAACATATTCTGAATTCAATACCGAACTCTTTGGCTCTAGGGTCACCTTATAAGTCTTCTCTTCGCCGATTTTCTCAAATTTTAGGCTCGTCGGCTCTACCATAACAGATACCCCTTTCGGATTACGAACCCGAACAGTGTACGTGCCTGGTGAGCCAACATTCTTAAAAGTACGGGTGACAATTGTACTGTTAGCTAGACCGGGGACGGTGATCGTTGGGTAGTTGAAGTCAGAGATACTAGTTGCAAGACGGCACGAGTGGGTCTCATTGGTGAACAGGGAAAGCTGTGTCGAGTTGTAGCCATAGTTGCATAGGAAATTCAAGTAGTCCTTGGTTGTTATGTCATAGACTAGGCCAGGATCCATGGCTTTGTTTGGGCGCAACTGACCAGAGCCGTAGTTGAATGGCGTGGCCTTGACGAATGATCCATTTTTCAAGGGCTCCTTCATGTTGTCTCGGGTTCTCGCTGCAACAATAAGATGTAACAATTAGGCTTATGTGTAAGGTATCAACTAGACAGAATACTGGAGATTAAGGTTTTGAAAAAATTTAAAATAATATGGGTAGTAGCTCTATTTTCAGCCCACAAAACTTGAGGCGTAACATCGATTGCATTGAAAGATTCGTGACTTGCGAAGGTAACCATTTTTTTATCGGTAAATAAAGGTAACCGTAACTTTTCAAAGACAGTTGAAATGATCCGTAGCCAATGAAAACTAAAGACATAAGTTTATGTCCCGTGACTAGAGTTACAAGATCATTTTACTTTACCCTATAGAAGCTCCGTCATAAGATTCTTTTTGGGCTATTAACTATATGAAGATACACTACAAACCCAAATAAAGTGAAGTTCTCACCTGTAGTCATGATTGCGGACTTAATGGCTGCTGGACTCCAATCTGGGTAAAGGGTTTTGAGAAGGCCTACAACGCCCGATATGTGAGGGCATGACATGGACGTGCCAGATTCGAAGTTGAACAACACACGCCGTTGATCAAAATCCAGACCAGTGGGCCCCGTGGCTTGAGTATAAGCAGCTAGAACACTCACTCCCGGAGCAGTAATATCAGGCTGCAAAAGAAAAGAAAAACAGTAAATAATAATATAATAAACTAGTGACAATAAAAAAGCTAATAACAACCAATATAGAAATTAAAAATAACCAGCAAACCTTAAGGATATCAGGAGAGACCAAATTGGGACCTTGCGAGGAGAAAGAAGCCATGAAGGGTGCCGGCTTAGTGTCCAACTGTGTGTTGTCTGCTGAGATAAAAGCCACAGGTGTCCTACAGAAGAAGGGGTGGGTGATTAAAACGTAGATAAAGTTGTAAAATGACTAAGGTATGCTTGACTATTAAGGATATGACTAAAGTGGTCTTAATAAACACGTACTTTGTAGAGTTGATGTAGGAGAAAAGTTTGCGGCCATCTCTAGCAGTGATATGTATGGCAGGGAGTACATGGAAATCCGGGATGATGTCGTTGCCGGTAGTTTTGTCGTTGGCCAAAATCATACCGGCCCCACCGGCCATATGAACCGCCAACCCCTTCTCGACTCTCGCATTGACGCCACGAAGGCAGGCCACAATCTTTCCCTTCACCTTCTTGGGATCAAGAGACCCCAAGTAGCATTTCTGACTGCAAAATCCACACATATTTAGTAATTTGTGATTGGGCAAATCTTATAATTAAAGGGGGTTTGGGTGGTGCAAATTACGCATCGTCAAGTGTTGCATTGGCAGCCTTCCCGTCTGCAGCATTGATCAGTGGATAAAACTTATTGGCTGGTAACGGTTTCGAAAGGCTCTCACCCTGTTAATCAAGAAGGGAGATAAGATGCTTAAGTGCACTGTTATCCAATCTAATATCTTCCAAACAAACTGGTGTTTAGGCAGGGTATCGGATTTGCAAACACCATATCAAACATAAAATAGGGAAAATTATAAACAATGGACAATTTTTGATAGACAATATTGCAGACAGCTTATGTGATGCGATTGGCTGTAGTGCTTATGCCCCACTATGTGTGTAACTAGTACCGTCACACCACATAAGCTGCCTGCAAAATTGTCTGTCAAAAATTATCCACTATATAACATAGTTCTAAAAAAAATTTGAAAGTTGATCCCCAAAATTCAGTTTCAGAGAGTAAAATAGTGTTCGGGTCAGTCTCCTTGCTAACATAGTGAAAGAAAAAATATTGACTTTCACTGATTTTGTGTTAACATAGACAATCCTCGGGAGTTGGAATGCTGTTCAATAACATGCAAATCAGTGAAGGTACAATGTTGAGCTTAAATTGATTTGGTGCTTAAAGATTTGGGCAGACTGCAAATAAGGGTCCAAATATTTTACATTTTACCTCATAGGGTCCAATCCATCTCTTATTAGGGTCCGAAACCCATTACTTTTCCTAAAAATGTTCATGCACTTTTTGTGCATTTTTAATGAACGAAAATGCCCTTTGTTTAAATACAAGGGTGCAGTTTCTAAAAGTGTGATTGATCAGTCTTACATTAGATTGCTTACAAGACTGCCAGGTGTCAGGGTATTGTACGAGACAAATCAGCCTCACACAAGACCGGTCACACTCATAACAAATGTGCATGTGCCTTTAGTTAAAAGGCATATGCTCACTTTGGGAGCTAAAGTAGGCCCTTTGCACCGAACTTAATAGAAAGACATGCAAGTTTGGCGAAAGTTGCTATGTTAAAAAGACTGTCTTAGTCGTTTGATTTGAAGACCATGATTTAAAGATATTAACTCTAAAAGATTAGCACGAAATATAATCTTTATCCTATGATTAAATATAGTCAAAAGCTATTATTTGATTTAATAGTTGACTCCATCAGATTATATGATGAGTATTGTGTTTTGAGACTTATCGATGAATTGAAACCAAAATCCAAAATCCGACACAAACCCGATTCGGTTTTGATTTGGATGGCTTGAAATCGAAAATTGAGAGAGTAGGTTGAGTAAATCGAGAAAAATATCCTAACCGAACCGAACTAAATCGGAATCGATTTCAGATAAAAGAATATAAAAAATAAAAAAAAATTGAACCGAGAGTGTACCAAATCAAACATCGAAAAAATTGGATTCAGTTCAATTCGGTACACTGGTACCGAACCTACACCCTAAAGTAATAAGCAAACGTTGGAACCAAATGTAAAAGTTTGGGCACCAGTTACATAAAAAACATACTAAGAATATATCAGTCTCCTAGCCACTTACATCAAGGATCAAAATTTTGGCCGAAATTATCGGTTTCAGTCCCACCAAAACGATAATTTGGGACCGAAATTTCGGCCATAGAATATATATATATGGGAATGAAATTTTCGGTCAAATTATCGGCCGAAATTTTGGTTTTTGGCGAAAGTTTTGGTACACAATTTTGGTTTCGGTCCCCTCCGAAACTGAAACTGAAAGGAAATCCGAAATTTTGATCCTTGACTTACATTATTATTTTGTTAGAATGATCTAAGGTAAAAAGAAGCAAAAGCAAACCTTGAGTTTGAAATTCTTGTTGCCGAGCGCAGCGTACGAGGGGAACTCCCGATCCATGGTACTGGCTGCGACTGTAAAAATCCACGGCGCAATATTAGTAACAGAACCAGGGACGGGGCCCGAGTTACCAGCCGAGCAAACGACCGTGATCCCCTTACTAACGGCGTGAAACGATCCGATCGCAATTCCGTCACTCAAGTAATCGACTGGATCGCCGCCCAGCGAAAGCGAAAGCACGTCCACCCCGTCGTGGATCGCCACATCGAATGCAGCCATTATATCTGCGTCGAAGCACTGGCTGCCCTCAGCCGGATCAGGCCAGCACACCTTGTACGAGGCCACTCGGGCCTTTGGTGACCCGCCCTTCGCCGTTCCGTTAGCGTAACCGAAGATATTTGCTCCGGGCACGAATCCACCACCGGCAGTCGACAGCGTGTGGCTTCCATGGCCGTCTGAATCACGTGCCGAATTAAACCTCGGGTTCAATACTGCGCGAGTGGAAGCCTCGAATGCTTTGTTAAAGTACCTCGCCCCAATTAGCTTCCTGAAAATGGAGTAACCCGTAGGTCAAAGGCTTTTTTTCAAAGGTATGACAGAAAAAAAAATACAGTGATATCCATGCCACCTGCAAGATCAACTATAAATTGCATTGCCTTTCCTAGCAGTCAAAACCTACCGTTAAAAATATCACGAATCGACAATAACCTTTGCCGACGGTAGTGCAACTGCCAAGGAAAGAGACGTCGTGAATGATTCCCAGGCGATTTTAACTGTCCGAAAAATGTTAAATTTACAAGCTATAACCTTTTCATATTTTTCATCGATTTTTAACCGCCAGCAATGTTTAACTTTTCTTAATAATCATCGGGCGGATCAAAATTATCAGTAAAGAGTTGCGGCAGTCATTCTCAGGCGTCGTTGTTATTTAACTAAAACTATTAATGATATTTACTTTTATCATCTATTTTTATTGGCGTCGTTGTTTATGGGTACCCCTATTCGTGACCATGCGTTCTCTGAAAGCGGCCACGCCCCATACCCCTTGAAGACCGTTGAGTGTTTTGGATCAGATGAGGTTGATTATTTTTCAACCCGATCGTCCACAGAATGGATCTTAAGATCACGTAGCACCTATCAGACGGTTAGTTTGTGATTCCATGTGTCCCAAGTCCCCAAAAAATGGTCCTAAAGTCACATTTGAGCGTGATGTGTGTTATATGATTGAAGAGTCATTTTTTGGGTATCGGTGATACAGGAAATAAAAAATTAGCCGTCAGATTGATGCACCATGAACCCAAAATCTATTTTGTGGAAGATCTTTGTTAAAAAGATCTCCATCATCTGATCCGAAGAAATCAACGTTTTTTCAGAGGTCTAGGGCATAGGCACTTTTAGAGAACGTGTGGGCGTCAACAAAGAGGTATTGACAAGTACGCCACATTAAAGAAAAAATTGAGCATTTCTTGATAAGCTCATGGTCTCAAGATCTATTATATGAAAAATTATGGTGAGACCATGAGCTTATATATTACGCGTGGGTGTTTTCAGAGACGCGTTCCATTCACTTACAGCGTTTTCCATTTTTCGTTTGCGTTAACTGACATTGAGAGCACACTTTGTCTTAGTCGGTCACAAACGATGATTGTGTTCACGTTGTTAGATAGACCCACGTGGCACTCTTTCAACCATCAATCTAGATCATATATCAAAATCAAATATCCAGTTTTATTAAGCAAACGAATGTTTAGGATCCTTCAATTATATTCACACGAGTATGGCAGAGGTGATTCAAACACCTTTCTTGGTGTTTTAGAGTTGCACGCAATACAAACTACTCCTCTCCACTTCACCTTTTTCAGACCGTCTATTTAATCTTTTAACCCATGTCGCGGGCGGAAAAAAATTTCAGCCAAATTTTGGTTGAATATTTTATCCGAACTTTTATAAAAAAAGACTCTAATTTGTGGGTCCCACAAAATTGCCAAATAGCAAAATGTTTTTATTTCCGTAAAATCTCAAAATTTTACCCGATTTTTTCTAGAACTCGTTCTGCCAAACAAGCCCTTAGCGACAGCCAAAAACTGCCGCCATTGACAAAAAATTACTGCTATTAGTCATATCGCTATCAAAAAGTACCGCTATTAATTATGTCACTATCAAAAACTGCCTTAACAACAAGTGCTACCGAAACACCTATTTTTGTAGTGATTTAAAATTATTTAATAATGGATATCATATATATTTTCTATAGTATAAACAAAAAATGATTATATTGGAAATCTCGAAGTCAGGCCCTAGCCCACGGCCGGCCCAGCCCCATTGATAGCCCTAATTCAAATCTCTTAAACAAATGCAACAACCAAGATTCTACCCCACTATGTAATTTATTCAATAAAATTTTAGAACAATATAATATGGGAAAATAGAGTTCTTGTCACCTTGTAAGTTGTATTATACAACTTCCAAAGTTGTAAGTTAAATGGCCCTATTGCTGACCATGATATAAAATCAAACAGATAGGCTGGCGTCAGAGGTGATATTAGGTGATAGACCCATGCACCATGCCAGGACATGAGTTCCTATTAGATATCTGATCCGAGTACTCAGGTCATCTCTTGGCATGTGTATCTACCCGTATGTTTCAAGTGATATGATGTCAATGATCCAAAAGATGTCCATAGTCATTAAAAATAGTTAAAAGTCATCTAAAACTATTGATACGCCAAATTTACATATTATATAGTAATATTAGATGATATTAGATGATAGAGAGATTTTAAAAACTGGAGTGGTGGGCATTTTGGTCACTTAATGACAGTTTGGAGGTGCGTCGTAAGGTTTAAAACTATAGGACCAGTTTCCGATGAGATGGGACTATGAGGGCCTTTCCAACTGGGATGTCAGTGTTCCAAGTCACTGGAAAAGTGAGCCAAATTTGCTCATTAAAATTCTAAAGTTTTAGTTGAACTTGACTGGTCACATCAAATGAAATAGTTGTATATGCGTAAGGGAAATTTATCGGACAGGCCCTATCAGATGCGCCTTTTACGTTAAAAGCTCTATAGTTTCACTTTTACCCAAACAAATAAGCTCCAAGCCTAGCCGACCTTAAGGAGAGTAAAAGGTCTAAATTATCCTCTTCTATGACCTTCTTTAACTAAGAAAGCATCTTCTTCTTCCTCGTTTTATCCTGCAAAAAAGTTAGAGGTGTAAAACCCTAGACGACGTCTCCTTAATCTGATCTGCTCCGATCTGCTATTTCGAAGAAAAAAACAAAGGCTTGGGAGAAGCATCCCCTGCATTTCTTCATTGTGGTAAAAAGACACTGAAGTTTATCCTTGCGACGCGAGGTATCCTACTTAAACCCCATTTTCAGTTTATTAGTGTCTCTTAGTGATGCAGTACCTCCTATTCGTATAGTATAAGAACACCGCTAGTGAATGGCTTAGTCATCCTCAAGCCATGAATGAAGATACCTTAGAAGAAGAATATGAAGGCGAACCGGATGGGTTTATCAAAGAGGATCCGAAAATTTTTGTGAGAGACATTGACAATCCCCTAGTAGACGGAAATTACGAAATGTTAGAGACATCGGGTGACTCCTCCGATGAAGAGGTGGAAACTGAATATCGAAATTTGACGTTTAAAATTGGAGAGATCTTCCGAGACAAACAAACATTTCAAAGAGCACGCGGTGGAGAAAAACTTTCAAATTCGGCCTTTGAGGACCGCTAGTTATCGAGTAATAGCCGGATGCTACGAACCTGATTGTTCGTGGCGAATACATGCTTCTAAATTGACTGGGCTCGATTCTTTCCAAATCAAGACATTCAATAGTACTCACACATGCGGAGCCGCTAAGATCGGACGACACGGTCATCGTAATGCAACAATCTCCTTCGTAGCGAACTATGTACGGGATAAACTTATGGAAGGATTCGACTACACACCGGCATCAATAATGTTTGATATTGCAAAAGCTTATAATGTGCAAATCTCATATGCAAAGGCTTGGAGGGGAAAAGAACTTGCCCTTAATGATATTAGAGACAGTTGGGAAGGACAATTTGTTGATCTACCGGCCTACATGAAGGAGATGGAGAAGGTAGATCCTAATGTACAAATATCCTTTCAACTTACTCTTGACGATAAGTTTCAAAGATTTTTTTGGAGTTTTGGCCTATGCATCGAAAGCTACCACAATACACTTCGTCGCATATTGCTTGTAGACGACACACACCTACGAGGACGTTTCGAAAGGATCCTACTTATCGCTTCTGCGCAAGATGGTAATGGTCATATATTATCGTTAGCATTTGCCGTGGTCGAGTTAGAAGAAGAGGATACGTGGATGTAGTTTCTTGAACGGGTAGGTGCGTTCGTGATCGGTGGGTTTAACAAAGATTTCGTATTTATCACGGATAGGTCGAAGGGTTTAATAAATGCAGTGAAACGTATCTTCCCTAACGCATATCACAACTACTGCATGCGGCATATGACACAAAATTTGCAGCACAAGTATCCCAGGAACAATGTGAAGGGTCTATGGTGATGCGCCGCACTTGCATATTCGAAAGAGAAATTTGATTATTTTATTAACGAAATGAAGAAAGATCCTGCTGATTCTCAGGCCGTAGAATATATTTTGAAAATAGATCTGAAGCATTGGGCACGCACACATATGGAAGGAAGGCAGTACGATTCCCTGACTACAAATATTGCCGAAAGTTTAAACAGCGTGCTAAAGATAGTTCGAGAGAGACCAATTATCGACTTAATCAGAACTACTAGAGAGAAAGTCGTCGATCATTTTTAAAAACATAGAGAGATATCTGAGAAATGGACCACCCTTCTCTGCCCGAAAGCAGACGCGCACATGAAGAAGGTGTTGCAATGGGCCGGTAGAAAGAGAGCTCAACCATACGGGCATGATCAATTCCAAGTCAATTCCGGAAATTTCATTTATCACGTCGACTTGGAACACAAGACCTGTAGTTGCCGCCGTTGGCACATTCATGGCTTCCCTTGCTCCCATGCGGTGGCGGCCATCAATCGAAGAAGTTACGACTACCATAACTTTTGTGAGAAATGGTTTTTCACCGCTTGCTTTAGACAAACATACGACGAGCAATAGGTTCCCACCCTCAATAAAAGTCAATGGAAGTTCCAAGCAAAGCAACTCCCTGAAAATATGAAAGTGAGACCACCCTATTATTGTCGAAAGCAAGCCGGCCGTCAGAGGAAGAGAAGGATAAGGTCTAAGGGTGAGGTTAGGGCACTACAGTGTAGCAGGTGCAGTGAATATGGTCACAACTGCAGGAGCTGCACGACAATAGGACCGATGGGTTGACAGTGCATATTTTTAATAATGATAGATTGAATGTAAACGAGAAATTCAGAATCCATATTTTTTTACTGTAATATAGTCTTTACCAATGAATCATAGAGTCGTCATCAATTGTATCCATAATCGATATCGACTCTATATAAATTCGCCATCGACTATTTATAAAGTTGATATCGATTCATTTAAGAATCGGTATCGATTATGGATACAGTCGATGACGATTCTATATATAGTCGATAGCGATTAGATAAAGAGTCGTTACCGATTAATTATATAGTCGATGACGACTCTATATATAGTCGATAGCGATTACATACAGAGTCGTTAACGATTAGTTATATAGTCGATGACGACTATATATGTAGTCGATAATGGCTGCTATTTCTACTTTTTAATCACAGCTACATAAAAATAGTACAATTATATTCAAAATAATTCATTAAGAAAAAATATTTTATTTATATTTACAAAAATATTAAAATACAATCACACTACTGCTGCTCTCCCTCCTTTTTGTTGTCCTTCGCCAGTACTCCGCCATCGCCTGTGTATGTAGCCAGTATATGGTCAATTTCTGCCCTGATCCTATCTACATCTGATTGCGCGAAGTCAAATTTTTTCTCCATCATGAAGTACTCGACATACTTCACAACAAACACTCCACAATCACACGAGTTGGTCTGTGGAGGGAGGGCTTTGATCCGGCAGTCACTAGATGACCAAGGATAATTCTTGATCAGTGCAGTAGAGTCACCGTACGAAATAATAGAGAGGAGTGTCAGATATGCTAAGCTAACAATGATAAAAGATATGCTAAGCAAAATATCTTACCAGCGCCTGTAATTGGGACACATATCTTTCCTTAGAGGGCCTATTAAATATAGGGTCGACGATCATTATTGATCGTTCGAATACCTTCATGATCGCAAGCGCCTACTATAGTGGTTGTTCTGAATGTATTGGCATAAATATCTACAAAAAAGTAATATAATCTCAAAGGGTATGATAGAAAAATTAAAAAGAATAATTATAAAGAGAATAAAAGCATAATATGTTGCATTCGTGAGCCCACAGATTCCGAAGCTCATTGAAGAAGAAAGTTTCCATCAGCTTCTTCCCTCCGATCTCTTTTTGTCTATAAACAGCTCATCGTTGAACTTGAACCTCGATCGATTGGTCGTATAATTTTTCAGCAAGCAGGAACTTGTTAAGATCTCTCAGTTCATAGCCCATGTACGTCAGCGCGACAGGGTCCATAAAGAAGTTTTTGAGATTTTTATCAAGATGAATTTTATCATCAATTACTTCCAAATGTCTCAGGTAGGCGCCCATAACCTGAAACCAATGCGCTTAGATTTAAATATACAGTTAGAGTAAAATATATAATCGTTATTGACTCTATAAGTCATCGATGACGATATCTTAAGTCATCGTTATCGACTCTCAAATGAATCGATATCGATTATTTAAAGAGTCGATAACAATTACATAAGCCATCGTTATCGACTCCAAAAGCCATCGATATCGATTAATTTGAGAGTCGATAACGATTATGTAAGTCATCGTTATCGACTCTATAATGAATCGATATCGACTCTTTTTCGAGTCGTCGACAGCTTTAACCATTCTTGATTTTGCATACAGTATGTTAAACTTACAAAATTATCCAGGTACTGCGTGGCCACCAGACATCTGAAGGATTGCACTACCAGCTTATACTTGCCGACAGTGTTAACATATTCTCTCCATAAAAAATGGCCAACTTAACTAATCTTCACGATAAATATATAATAATAAAGTTAAGTATTCAGGGAAGAATAATTTACTCATCCTCCTTCAGAGGCTTGTTTCATATGTCTAGCATATATTTTTGCTCATGTCTCAGAGGAAGCTCAAGAAGAGCATCTTCAGTTGAGACCCAAGACCAGGTAATGATCGCCATCGTCCAGCTCACGTGATTGGTCCTTTGGCCTTCTCGGTAGGCTTCTTTTCAGCCCCTACCCTTCGCTGTGCCTTAGGTTTGACGGCAATTACTTTGCTGAGTTTTACTTGCCTAGGTCTTAAGCGAGGCTCAGCTTATTGGTGAGGCAATTGGGAAGAGGTTTCCTCTTCACCAACAGGACCCTTATCAGTTTGAGTCTTAGGTCGCTGCACACCGCGCCACCTCATCAACGGGAGGAGGAGGAGGAACCTGATGCGCAGGAGCTGATGGTTCCTTATCGACGGCTGTGTCGCACACCTTCGATATCAGCTCCTCAATAGCCACATCCTGTACATCAATTGTAAATATAATCGATATCGACTGTATATATAATCGATAACGATTGCATATATTATCGGTATCGACACTATATAAAGTCGATAACGATTGTGTATATAATCATTATCGACTCTATATACAGTCGATATCGATTTATGTTAACAAAACTGAACATATAAAACCAGATTTCAACACATACCTTAGGTCTCGCCTCCAATAAATTTTCAAGGAGCTCTTTTATATTCGACTGGCCCTTCCTGACTAACGAGTTGTAGTGATTTAACTATGCAACTTCGAATCCCTTGAATTCAGCCGCTCTTTGAAGGAGTTGCATAGTTTCTCTACAGAAGCGCATCGTTTAGCCAAGGCCTTATTCTCTCCCTCCAAATCGCTCACTCTTTGGGTGAGCTTCAAGTTCTCCAGCGTCAAATCGTCGACCCTCCTCAACAAGGACTCATTGGAGGTGGACGGTTCAGTTGGGCTATCTTTCACTGTGACTGCTAGGCTTTCTTTCGTAGCCCCCCTAGTTTTTGGCCGAGCCTTTCCCACCTGGACTGTCGAGGAGGGTTTTTCTTCCGACGTCGATGCGTCATCTCATTCTTCCTCATCAATATTCTCGACTGGAATGTAATTTCTTTTCTTTTTCGGCCGCATCTCTTCCACAGCTTTCTTGACCGGTTCTTTCCTCTTCCCCCCAACCTCCTTTTGAACCCGTAGATATTCTCTTAACACGGGTATCTCTAATTCAAAGCCCTGAGGCACGAGGGGAGAGCGAACCTTTTGAAAGAAAAGGAAATATGGTGAATAACCGAATAAAATGATCATATATATAATAAATCATTCTCGATTATGTAAAGAATCGGTACCGACTATTTAAAAAATCGATATCAATTCGTTACTGAATCGCTATCGATTAGTTAATGAATCGTTATCGACTACTTAGTAAGTCGTTATCGATTCCTAAATGAATCGCTATCGACGTCCTAAATAGTCGATAACGATTTCAGATCGAAATGCCATCGACTTCTTAAAAAGTCGTTATCGATTCTGTAATGAATCGTTATCGATTCAAGAATGAATCGGTAAGTTGCTTTTTGAATTGGCAATAGACCTCATACCTTGATGTCTAACATCTGTCCACGAGTGTAACCTTTGATCCTTGACTGCGCCCTGTCCGACCATTTCAGCAGCCGTGGGAAAGGGTCCTTGAGGCCTAGTTGGGATGGCGATATATCGGGCAGGATCTCATAAGCCCACCATTAAAGTACACATATGCATCCATATGTGTTGTACGTCTTCAAGGCTTTATCCATCTCGGCAGTTTTTCTATTCATCGCGCCCTTCATTATATACTCGATCAAGTCTTGATAGATGTGCAGACCCCACAGAGTTCGGTTAAAGTTCTCCACATCATCGATGAGGTTGATGTAGTCTTTCGAAAGCTGATGGTGGGACTCGGGGAAGAGAAATATGTACAACACAAATAAAAGGGACAACTTTACGAAGTCCTCATAACTTTCCGCTCTACAAATTGCAACATCTATATGAGACGGGAGAATTTTTCCAGGAGGCATTCCACGAAAGTATTTGTATCAAATGGTTTATTCTTCCGATGGTTTAACGGATGGGGTATACTTTTCTGGGCCAACTACGGCAAGGCCCAGTATCAATGCAATGTCTATCTTCCGAAGATAGACATCAGTCTTTCCAATTCGGAAGTGATTTTTTTCAACCCAAAATGTCAACATCGCATCCACCACATCGAAAAGAAATCCCACACCCTTAGGCATTTGAAATATTCCACCAAAAATGGAATCTCTCAGCAACTTCTTCCGAGCTGGGGTAGCATTTTCGTAGAGATTCGAAATGGCACTGGGCGAACACTTGGCAACAGCTCGGTGTACAATCATCTTGACAGCTTTTTGAAATGAACTGTGATAAAAAAAAATGACTGAGCCCCATACTAACAAGGATAGTTTAAATGTTGATAAAATGTATATATAAAATCTATATCGATTACATATAGAGTCGTTATCGATTATATATGTAATCGATACCGACTCTAGATGTAATCAATATCGAGTCTATATATAATCGATACCGATTCTATATGTAATCGATATTGAGTCTAGATGTAATCGATATCGATTACATATGAAATCGCCATCGACTCAATATAAAGTCACAATGACCTCAAATGTTTATTTATATAGAAAATATTTAATTTACTGACTCAAAAGATTTCATGAAGTCGCCATTGAATCAAAATGTTTCATTTACTTGCAAAATTTTCAATTACATTCATAATATTTCAATTAAAATTAAAAATGAAAAGAAAATCTTGCAGCAACGTCCTAAGGAAGATTCTTCGATAAAAGCAGTCCTCTGCTTCTAACCAAAATTTAGGAAGATGGATGAAGAGCAGGTTGTGGATGGGGTGCAGAGGCGGGTGGTTCCGTCTTAAGTTTCTTTTTCTTTCTTTTGTTCTTTTTCTTTTCTTCCTTCTTCTTTACCTATATCGATTACATATATAATCGATATCAACCCTATATGTAATCAATACTGACTCTAGATGTAATCGATATCGAGTCTATATATAATCGGTACCGATTCTATATGTAATCGATATCGACTCTAGATGTAATCGATATCGATTACATATGAAATCGCCATCGACTCAATATAAAGTCGCAATGATTTCAAAATATTTATTTATATATAAAATATTTAATTTACTGACTCAAAAGATTCATGAAGTCGTCATTGAACCAAAATGTTTCATTTACTAGCAAAAATTTTCAATTACATTCAAAAAATTTCAATTACAATTAAAAATAAAAAGAAAATTTAGGAAGATGGATGAAGAGCAGGTGGTGGATGGGGTGGAGAGGCGGGTGGTTCCGTTTTAAGTTTCTTTTTCTTTTCTTCCTTCTTCTTTTTCTTTTCTTCCTTCTTCTTCTTTTCTTCCTTCTTCTTCTTCTTTTCTTCCTTCGTCAAAATTTCCATTACTTCATCGTACTCGTCCCACAGGAACTGCAGAGGATCTGGTTTTGGTGGCGGGTCCTCCCATACAGGCTCGAACTTGATTGGGTTATAGAAGGTTTTTTCTTCGTCGTCTAACATTGAGAAAAATATGGGCTGGTAGGGATGATAAGTTTGCTAAGGACGAACTAAATCTGTATTTAAAGCTCCTAAATGGTGGAATACGAATCGTTATATTAAATTTTCTCATTCTTCCAACCTAACTTGCCATAATGGTTTTACAAAAGGGTAGTTGACAATAAATTGAACGTCGGCTGAGATAAATATAAAACCTCGTATGATTTATTATGGCATCGAAGGTAATAACTATAGAAAAATTAATTCATATGATAGGTATTAATTATATTCATAGAGAGTCGATACCGATTTGTTATAGAATCGTCATCGACTATTTATATAGTCGATTACGACTACATATATAATCGTTATCGACTCTAAATATAATCGATAGCGACTCAATATGTAATCGTTAACGATTGCATATAAGATCGATATCGATTACATATGGGAAAACCTAAAAAAATTATGTCAAAATGTGCACCAAAGAAAGGAGAAAGAAAAAATCTATAGCGATGGAAGGTAATTTTAATTCTAACTTACAAGATTTGGTAGCTTGAAGGTTGTAGATTTGAACGCGAGCGTCCACGAAGCGACAACGACTCTCCACCGACTTCGAACGAAAAAGTAAAAAATAAACAGTAAATAATTTGAAAAGAGGACGGCTATTTATTACATTGGGGGTAGTTTGGGCATTTCCTACAGGCGTGCGTCAGCTCGGCGCGCAGCGGGTTTGTTTGGGTAAAAGTGAAACTACAGGACTTCTGACGTAAAAGGCGCATCTGACAGGGCCTGTCAGGTAAATTTCCCTATGCGTAATTTAGGAATGATCGTTAGTCATTAGTTTCAGAAAAAAAAATATCATTTCAATTTTCCATGATTGAATTCAGAAGCTAAACATGGGCATATTGTACTTTATGTTATATATTGGGAAAAAACCTTTCTAAAGATAAATCCTTCAAATTAGGGAAATTTCACGATGGACTACAACAATATCAACTTTTTAATCATGGACCTCGAATTTCAACTTTTGTACAATAGGCCCTTGAAGCTAAGCCAATTTAAAAAATCGTAAATTCCCCCAAGTTTTGTAAAGGGTGACAAATCCACGCTTTTTATCTTGAGTGATTCTAAACGCTTAAATATCATTGATTGCTTTAAATCTTATGATGGAGATTATTTTCTTTCCTAACCTTCCTGATGAATGATCTTGAAATCAAGGGCGTACCAGCAGACCATCCGTTTTATGCAAAAGGGGACAGAAATGAGCATGCAACATTGATGCTACTAAGAAAAGAGAAATCACTTTCATAGGGTAGCGATAACGCCTTCATAGAGGGTGTCAATGCTCTTGTATGAGGGTGTCAGTGCTCCCCTAGATGGGTGCCAACACTCTTATATAGGAGCTCTATATATTTGAGTAAAATGGATCATATGATGGTATACCCATGATCTCAAAATCAATCTTATAAAAGATGAGGTTGAAAAATAATCTTCATCATGAAATTCAAGGCATCAATGATGTTAAAGCGTTTAGAACTGTCAGAGACAATAAGCTTGATTTTATCACCTCTCCAGACCTAGGTGATATATTCACCATTTTACGATTGGAAGTATTGATTCGGCTTCAAATTGGTCGGTTATGAAAAAGGTGAAATTATGGTGTTGGATTAAGGAAATTTTCTCTTAAAATTAATTAAGCTTTTGCTAATTAAAAACACAAACGAAAATAAAAACAGTGAAATACACAAATAAAGATGAGAGCTATTAATAACGTGAAAGTGGAGTGAGAATGGAAACGAAAAACATAATGTGAAAATGGAGTGAGAAAGGAAACGAAAAACAAACTTGTTACAAGGAACTCCAACTTTGGTGTCATTCTGACAGATTCCTTTCCACTTTGAAGGAACAGGCGGCATTCCCTCATCGTTAAAGCTATCGGCTTCAGGCCACACCCCTGTGACAACCGCACCAAAATAACAAAAGGTCAAACATTTTAGCAATTTACAAAGAAAATGTAATAAACATTTTGATATTTCTATGAAGCACATGAAAGGTGCCCTTTCCAATAGTCAAATGCTATAATGCTATATGTTCGGTGTCTCTTAATTAGCACTCCCTTCCTCACAATATAAGGCGTGGGTTGGCCATTTTTACATTATAGCACAAACAAACGCCCAATAATTTAATTTTTATTATTGAAATATGTCCTTACTATTATATAAAAGTAAAAATAGTTTTTCTCTAATTTTATAATACTAAAAATACCTTACACTACTCTATCTAGTGTCATGTTCTTTCTTTTGTAACTCTATATTTTCTAATTTTCTATAACTACAATTCTAATTAAATTAGAAATCTTCAAATTTTCTTTTATTTCATAAATATCTCCTAAAATTACTCCACCGTGTTATTTAAAATCTTCTAAGATCTCTCTTGCTTAACGCTAGACCTTTAACTGAAAAAAAAAATATTTAACCTAAGAATCCGGAATCATAAATACTTCCCAAAATCACTCCACCTTTTTAACAAATCTGAATGTTTAGAGGTACCAGTCACTTTTTTAAGGGTACATCTAATGAAATTGGGACCTTAATTAAGACCTGTTCGATAACAATAAAATTATAAGTGAGAAATTACCAGAAAACTTTTTTAGCTCACCATGCAAACTAAAATCTTAAAAGGATTTGTATATTTGCAAACCATAAAACCCCATATTCTTTATCTAAAGTCGGATTTTACATGTTAAATTGCTTTGATAATTTTTTATTTGACGATAGAGATTGGTTTTCACTCCAATTTTTTTCCCAAAAGATCTTGAGACCATGGACTTCCTGTCAGATGGTAACTTTCTTATTTTACATGGCAAACTTCCCAAAAAGTGTCCCTAACTTCATCTCTTCATATGATGTGTGGCACCTGACTCTTTGGTCAATTCTTTCAGATTTATGCCAATTGGAATAAACAAATGACCATATGATAATATGACTATTGACTCAAGATCCTTTGTGTGAAAAATTGGGGTGAAAAAGATCTTCATCGTGCCAGTAAAATATCAATCAATTGTTGATGCTCAAAAAATTCATGTGGAAAAGATTAAGCCATCTGATTTGAAAGTCATGATTAGAAGATCCTATGTTGAAAAAGTAGCACGAAACACGATCTTTATCGTATAATCCAGTGCAGTCAAAGTCTACTATTTGATTCAACGGTTGACTGGATTGAATCATATGATAGAGATCGTGTTTTATGCCAATCTTTTTCACCAAAAATTTTTACATTCAACCTTTGAATCAGACAACTTAGATGGTGTTTTCATATTCCACATATCCTAAAAATTAATTATCTTTGAGTCAATTTTTCGGGATCTACATCACATATTGATAGAATATAAATATTTTGATAGATTAGACGATCCGTTACATATTGATAGTTATACAAAGGATATAGATAAATTATATATATATATATATATATATATATATATATATATATATATATATATATATTCAATTTCATACCAAATACAAAAAAATTTCACAATAATTTATCAAAATTGGAGGAAGATTAGGGGGTTGGATCCCCTTACATCAAAGGGCTCTTACCCACTAGTTAGCACCAAGTTCATGGAAAAGGATTTGTCTTCAATGGAGGACAGTGAGCGTCCTCCAATATCCTATATAGGGCACTATGTAGCGCTCGTAACATTATTTTGTTGTCACATGGAGCACAGGTGCATTGTTTAGATCATCTTTAAAAAAAATAAAATTGAAAACCCATCTTTATCATGTATTTTTTTAGCAACAAAATTTGAATAGTTGAAACTAGTCCAAGTTTGACTTATGGATTAAAAATATTTTTTTGAAATTATTTTTTTTAGACTGATCTAAACAACGCAACCGTACTTCATGTGGCACCTAGAATGTGTTTTTGAATTCCATGTGGAGTTCCACGTGTGTCTTGGAAGACCTAACTGGCTCCCATATATATATATATATATATATATATATATATATATATATATATATATATATATATATCCTAATCCTAACTACATAAAAAACATAAAAAGAATTCAAAATTTGTTACTCATTTGATTCCTTTCTATTGAAAGGATATTCTTTCATTCTATCATATAGGACGACAATAAATGTTAGGTGTATGTTAGCAAAACTCATGCTTATTGTAGCAAAATCTCAAACTATGCAGAGATCATTAATGTGCAGCAGAATGTGATTATCAAAATCTCAAAAGATAAACACTTCATTTTAGTTGGGGTACCTCTGTTTGCGCCCACGTATTATTTGAAAATGCCCACGTCCTAAACTTCATTATTGTAGCAAAACGCATGCTTATTAGAATGATGGAGATCGTATTTCAACTTGATATTCTACACAATAGATCTTGAGATCATGACTCACCTATCAGACGATCTTTTTTTTACTCTATATGTCACAAATCCCAAAACAAATAGCACTTGAACCATATGACACACATCACGTTTAAACGTGAATTTAAGGCTATTGTTTTGGAATTTGTGACTCATGGAATCAAACAATGACCGTCTAATAGATGAGTTATGATCTCAAAATGTAGTTTATGAAATATCAGGGTGAAACATGATGTCCATCATTTGATTCAATGAAATCAATAGTATTCAAATAATCTAGAATGTGGGCGCTTTCAAAGAATGAGTGGGCGCAAAGAGAGGTACCCGACAAGTTATGATAAAATGAGATCATATTAACATATAATAATATTAAAAATAAATAAAAATAATAAGAATAAAACTAAGGGAGAGTTATTTACACTTTTTAAAATACACACTCTTCACACGAAAAATTGTTGACTGCCTTGAATCAAACGATGGAGATCGTTTTTCGTCCCAATAATCCGCATAACAGATCTTGAGATCACACCGCACTTATCAAACGATTAGATATTTATTCCACATGATGCACATCCCCAAAACTGACCATCTGACAGGTTTATTATAATCTCAAAATCTATTTTGTGGAAGATTGGGACGAAAATGATCTCTATCGTCTAATTCAAGATAGTCAACATTTTTTTTCCTGTGAAAGAGTATGCTCTTCAAAGGAAAAACGAGTGCAAATGGTGCACCCTAAAAATAATTAATTGTTCAAAACTACAATATAGAAGTTTTTCATATCAGTAATGTTACACAACCTTCCATCTAATTCAAGGACATTCAAACCAGGTGAACTAGCTTCAAGTATATGCATCTTGCTTACGATTTACCGGTTTAAGTCATATTGTTTCATCTTATACGCTCCAAACGTATGCATTTTATTTGAATTTGGGTTGCATTTTTTTATCTGCTTAGAATGGAATATAGAGATGTAATAGATCTATTTTGACCATTTGTATTAAAATAGACATAATCGATTTATTGAGAAACAGGATATCTAACAAAAGTGATTTTTTAACATAATAAGTGTTAATTAATTTGTTGATATATGTGAGTACCCAATACTTATTTGGTGCTCAAAAATATTTGTGCACCTGTTGAACAATAGCTAAACTGGTATCATCTTTTCTTATGGAAGCACTTATTGTGGATTCTAATCCTCACACCTGCTCCCGCCCTTTGTGCAGTTCTCTTTACAGTGTGTTAGACTAATAGCGGATCCTCTATGCGTGCTAGTTTACACAGGCACTACATCTGGGTTGTCTATGAGGTATGACATCCTCAAAAAAAAAAAAAAACAATATCAGTGCTCTATTTTATGAGTTGGTATCAGATGCGTGAACTAATGCATCTATGATAAAAGGGTACTTTTATGAATTATTAAATACATAGAAGTTTAAATAAGAGTTTGCCTAATTTAAAATGAAACACAAAAAATATTTTTGAAATTTACATTGTAGCAATTCATTCTCCAAATAAACAGCTCTCACGTGCACGCGCTCAAGGTTCACTAATATATATATATATATATATATATATATATATATATATATATATATATGGGGCTGAGGAGAGAATGCGTCCGGGCGTAGAGATAACTTTGCGCCTATTGATATGGCCATGACACGTAGCGTATTTTTATGAAGTGACGGGTGGCATGAGGCTCACTTTACTAACTAGGGTTAAAACTTTTAAAATATTTTAAAAATTATATTCCCTTTTAGCCGTCATATTTGACTTTTTTTTGAGTCTCTTTTCTCTCTTCTCTCCATTTTTTTCAAGAATGTAGCAAACTTACTTTTTCAAGTATATTGTACTCAAAATCCCTCAATAGCGAAGGGTTGAGCGCCTCAATAGCAATGTGCTGACACCCCAGGAGAGAAGCGCTTCACCTTGATAGCGAGGCGATGTCACCCCAATTTTATTTTATTTTGGTACCCCTGTAACGTAGCACTGGCACCTCGATAGGGAGGCACTGATAGCCCTTTTTTTTTGCACCCTGGTAACACAACGCTGGTACCCCGATAGCAAGGCGGTAGCACCCTTGTTTTTTTTTTTCACCCCGATAGCGAAGCGCTGACACCTCAATAGTGAGGCACTGACACCCTAATTTTTTTTACACCCCGATAGCGAGACACTAGCACTCTGGGAGAAAAGCCCCCTATAGCGAAGTGCTGGCATCCTAAGAGAAAAGCGTTGACACTCTTTTAGTGGAAAAGATGTGTGTTTGTAAAGTTATGACACCCACCTGATCAAGCAAAGGGTATTTCAAAAACGTTGGTGGAGTTCTGACACCCACGTGGTCAGACAAAGAGTATTTCATAAAGGTTATCTATTTTTTCAAAAATAAAGGTACCTCTAGTTAAAACGTGATTAAATAATTACAAAGCAACACTCGTCACTTCACAAAAAAGCGTTACGTCTCCTGCCAATATCAATAGGCATCGAGATATCTCTATGCCAAGAGCCTTCTTCCAAGCCTTTAAGGTATATATATATATATATATATATATTGAACTTGATAACAAATTCAAGAAAAAATCACATAAATTTAACAAAATTGGAAGAAGAATAGGGGTTTGGAACCCTTACATCAAAAGGTTGTTGCCCACCATTTTGCACCCAGTCGATTCCCCTGTTTTGGAGACAAACGGCCCACATGGTTTCTAAAGTGTAGTCGTTATTGCTATATTATTTTGGAATCATATAGTTAAATAGAGATGGCAATTGGGAAAGGTAGAGAATCAAACGTCAACGATCGAATCAAAGACCATTCTAATTGGTGGATATTTTATTTTTTGGGAAATTTATCTGATCGACCTTGTCAGATATACCCTTTCCGTCAGAGACCCTATATTTTTACCTTTACCCAAACCGATCAGCTTTTAACTAAGCCAATTTCAGCTAGCACAAAAAGTCTCAAATACCCTTTTCTACACTTTTTATCATTTTATATAATTTAAAATTTTTAAAATTTACAATGTTTTATATTTACGCAATGTGAAGTTGCATTTATGCCGTCTGATTTGAAGGCCATAATATAAAAATTGATGGTGCCAAAAATTGATACAAAAAAAAGGCGATATTACCTTTTTTTTAAAAAAATTACTTATTTATGCGATATGAAACAACATCTATATCATATGATTTGAAAATTATAATATAAAGATTTATGAGGTCAAAAATTGATAAAAAAAAAAATTAATATCACCTCTTAAAAGAAAAAAGTTTATTTGTTTAAAGAATCGATATCAACTTTATAATGAGTCGGTGTCAACTAATTATCGATTATGTAATGAGCCGCTATAGACTAATTAAAAATAAAAAATGAGTTGACGTTGCCTTAGGTAACTGTTCTTAAACGGCTTCCCTTTCGCCAAATGCAATAAAGTCACACTGTAGAAATCCTTTCAATAAATGGGGTCACAAGTCATTACTTATTACTACCCATCAGTGAGAAGTGAGGAGACAAAGTGAGATTTGACGTATGCTATTGCTGCCCGTGTATTATAAGATTTGAACTTGAAGACTTCCTTTCCATTAAAGCTTAAAGCCTCTTATAAAGATGGGTATAAGCACTTTACAAAAGTGTACCAAATGTGCACACAATGTGGAAATTGTGTGGACATAGTTATAACTCTGACTCACAATGTGGAGAACGTGGACACAATTATAACTCACCCACTCACCCAAAATAATTATATGAGAATATGGATAAAATATTAAATTAATATAGCAAGAATGTGTATATATTAATTATTATCTCCCCTCAAGATAAATGAGAGAATTCACCATCATCTTGCTTCACAGATAGATGAAGCGAGCAGGTGACAAACTCTTTGTGAAAATGTCAACAAGTTGATCGGCAGTAGATATGTGTCAAACCTCAATATCATTATTAAACACCTTCTCACGAATAAAGTGATAATCCACCTCAATGTGTTTTGTACGTGCATGGAAGGCTAGGTTCCTAGCCAGCGAGATAGCAGAGATATTGTCGCTCCAAATGATAGGCTTTGTTGCTGTCGGAATGAAAATGTCATGAAGAATCATTTTCACCCATTGAATCTCAACGGCTATAGAAGCGAGGGCACGGTACTCAGCCTTGGTTGATGAACATGTCATGGTAAGTTGCTTTTTGGCACTCCAATAGACGGGATTGGGTCCCAAACAAACACATAGACTTGTAGTAGAACGATGATCACTAGAATCACCCGCCCAATCAGCATCACAAAATCTTTGGAGAATAAGTGAGCCAGATGCGAAATAAAGTTTATGATCAAGCGTGCCTTGTAGATAACAAAGTATTCTTTTAAGCTTCTTGAAGTGGCTTTCTTTTGGTGCATGCATTTGTTGACAAATGATATTGACTGCAAATGCGATGTCCGATCATGTGATATAAGATATTGCAGGGCACCGGCAAGACTACGAAACAATGTTGGATCATGAAACATGGCATCTGTATGAAACTTGGATTCTTTGTTCACTTGAAGTGGAGACTTGCATGGCTTACATGAATCAAGACCCGCACAGCGAATAATATTGCGACTGTACTTTGTTTGAGAGAGCGTGAGCTGATGAGATCCATCTCTTTGAATTTTTATTCCCAAGAAATAATTCAAGGAACCCAAATATTTCATGTCAAATTGAACGTTAAGAGTATGTATAAAATCATATATGAAGGTTGCATCACTTCCAGTGATTAAAATGTTATCCACATAAATTAAAATTACAGTCTTCCTCTTTTGTGACTTGTTGATGAATAGAGAGGTATCGGCAGTAGAACAAAAGAATCCATTAGTGAGTAGAAAATTAGAGAACCGGTCACCATGCTCTTGGTGTCTGCTTCAATCCATAAAGTGTTTTATTTAACCGACATACATGTTGCAAAAAGTTTCGATCCGCGAAGCCGGGTGGCTGATTCATGTAAATTTCTTCATTAATTTTACCGTGAAGAAAGGCATTTCAAATATCCAATTGTTCAATTTGCCAATTGTACTGGAGAGCCAATGATAATATAATGCGCATAGTGGCATGCTTTACCACCGGACTAAAAGTTTCTGTATAGTCCAACTCTTCATTTTGATGAAAACCTTTAGCCATCAGCCTCGCTTTGTATCTGACGATTTTGCTATATGCATTTCTTTTAATCTTAAAAATTCATTTACATCCAATAATCTGCCTGTGGATAGGGTGCGGCACCAATTTCTATGTGCCTTGTTCCTGAAGGGCACTTAATTCCTCGGACATTGTCTGACGCCGGTGCAACTGACATTGAATCCGAATTAAGGCCCACGAGTGGAGAACTTGGGAGAGGCACATGGTCTTTATCCATGGGTTTATATGGGAATAAATTTTCAAGAAATAATACGTAACGTGAGACATACACAATCCCAGATATACGATCAAGACAAAGGTATCCTTTTGAACGAGAACAATACCCTATAAAAGTGCATGGTCGAGAATGAGGCTCCAACTTGTGTTTGGAGTAAGGTCGAAGCCAGGGATAACAACAACAACCAAAGACCCGAAGGATATTGTAATCTGGTGCACGATTAAAGTGCAACTCATAGGGGGTATGATTTTTGAGAACTTTGGATGGTAAATTAGGATGGCAGTTGTGTAAACGGCATCAGCCCAAAATGTAATGGGCATATGGGCAATATGAAAAGGGAAATTGAGGTTTCAATAAGGTGTCGATGTTTTCTTTCCGCCACTCCATTTTATTTAGGAGTGTGTGGACAGGTAACTTGGTGATGACTCCCATGAGTTTGTAAAATACTCTAAAAGTCAGTGCTTGTGTACTCACCCCCGCCATCAGTTCGAAATGTGTGAATTTTATGTTGGTGCATATTTTCAACCAAACTTTTAAAGGATATAAAAATTTAAAACACATCAGATTTATTTGTTATAGGATTAATCCAGCTAAAGCAGGAGTAATCATCTATAAATAAAACATAATAGCGAAATCCACAAAATGATTTTTGAGGCGCAGGCCCCCACACGTCTGAATGAACAATCTCTAAAGGAGAGGTTGTAGATGTATTACTCAATGAAAAAGATAACTTATGACTCTTAGCACTAAGACAACCATTACATTAAAAATGAGAAATGCCTACAGGAGATAAAGACGGAATTAAAAACGGAATATAAAATATCCTTTGAAGGATGTCCTAAACGATTGTGCCAAGTGGTGAGGTGAGAGCAACGAGCAACAACCACTTTAGAGGAGGAAATGGCTAAACCTTGGCGAAGAGGTTAAAGACCATGCTTACAACCCCCTTAAAAAAGTATCTTCCTCGCGTTCTTGTCCTGAATAGAAAAATCATCAGACGCAAAGGATAAGATGCAATTGTTGTCTTTAGCTAACTTATTTACGGACAAAAGATTGGTTGAAATTGTGGGAACATATAAAATATTTTTTAATTTCAGGAATGAAGTAGGAGTGGTGAGGAAACTATTACTAGTATGGAGAATGATTAGAAATTGGCCATTACCTACAGCAACTTTCTCGGAACCGGCATATGGATAGCGAAGTGAGAGGTTGGATAGATCCGATGTAATATGATTTGTGGCCCCATAGTCAACGCACCAAGATGAATCAAACGGTTGGGTGCGGGATGCTATAAACGCAGATTATTGTTGATTATACATCGGATTAGAGCCGTTAGATGGGTATTGAGCACGGTAATAATAATTCTCCGTGAAATGATTGGTACAATCACAAATTAATCAAAAAGGTCGTGGGCGGGAGGGTTGGCCAAAACCACCACGACCACGATAGTTGCCTCCTCTCCGCGAGTTGTTACCCCCCCAATAATAATTGTTATTATTATTCCTAGGACGATTGGTATTATAATGGCCTCCAGATTTCGACGAAGAACTAACAGAAGCATCGAATGACGAACTAGTTGTAGCTGTCATGACAGTATTTAATACCGAGGCGTCGGCTTTGGCGACGGATTTTGCAGTAGTGACGGCGTAAGCCGATTCTTCAATTCTTAAGAGCCAATGGAGCACCTCGAAGGAGATTGGTTGAGTACGAGTGCGAATGCTTATTTTAAATGTGTTATACTCATCTAGGTGCCCATTCAATGTTTAAAGGACGATGTCTTCTTCATCAACAGGTGAAGATGCGACAGCGAGTTTATCCACCGTTTATTTGATCGCGATTAAATAATCTTTCATGGGAGTTGAATTTTTTTGAATTTGTAGTAAGTCAAATTTAAGTTGCAGAATATTGGCATGAGCCATGGAAGTATAACGATATTCAAGAAAACGCCAAGCTTCCTGTGCAAAGTCCGTTTCAAGAAGATAGGGAAGAACCGATTTGCTAACTATAGCGATGATGCAGCTAAGAATTTGTTGGTCACAAATCAACCATTTGTGGTATGCGGCATTTGAAATGAGCATTTCAGAGGCATTCTTCACTTCTTTTTCCGGTATGATGAGTGTGCCATCAATGTATTTTAGGATGTGATAGGCTATGACAGCGATGCAAAACTGTCATTTCCAAATAAGATAGTTCAAATCATCGAGACGGATGGTGATTAGAGAAGATAGGTTAGAGATGAAATTGTTGATATTTTCATTATCGATTGTCATGGTAAAGAGAGGAGAGGTGGGAGGAAATTTGCAATGAAGGTAACTTTTAGATGATCAAGAGTTCAAGGAAAAAAAAAATGGATCGAAAAAGGTGCGAGCCATTAGGGCTTTGATACCATAATAAGATTTGAATTTGAAGACTTCCTTTCCATTAAAGCTTAAAGCCTCTTATAAAGATATGGGTACAAGCACTTTACAAAAGTGTGTCAAACATGCACACAATG
This sequence comes from Chloranthus sessilifolius, assembly GCA_021018995.1. Classification (NCBI taxonomy): domain Eukaryota; kingdom Viridiplantae; phylum Streptophyta; class Magnoliopsida; order Chloranthales; family Chloranthaceae; genus Chloranthus; species Chloranthus sessilifolius. The sequence continues at coordinate 28,928,726 of CM037589.1, forward strand.
TAGAAATCGTGTGGACACAGCTCTCAATGTGGAGAATGTGGATACAGTTATAACTCACCCACTCACCCAAAATAATTATATAAGAATATGGATAGAATGTTAAACTAATATAACAAGAATGTGTATATGCTATCAGTGCATATGAAGCTTAAGAGCTACTGCAGTGACAATCTTTAGATTCAAATTATTTATTTATTTAATCAGTCGATATCGATTCTTTAATAAGTCGATATCGACTCATTAAAGAGTCGATATCGATTCTTTAAATTTAATTTTTTTTAAGAGGCGATATCGATTTTTTTTCGTGTTAATCTTTGGCACCATTAATCTTTATATTATGACTTTTAAATCATACGGAATAAATACTGCTTTACATCGCGTAAATAGGCGAATTTTTTTTTTTTAAGAGATAATATCGCCCTTTTTTTCGTGTCAATCTTTGGCACCATCGATCTTTATATTATGGCCTTCAAATCAGATGGTATAAATGCTGCTTCACATCGCATAAGTATAAAAAAGTTCAAATTTTTAAAATTTTAAATTATGTAGAACCGATAAAAAGTGTAGGAAAGGGTATTTGAGACTTTTTGTGCTAGCTGGAACTGGCTTGGCTAAAAGCTGGTCGGTTTGGGTAAAGGTGAAAATATAGGGTCTCTGACGGAACAAGTGTACCCTACGTGTATCCCAGAAATCAAGAACTTTAAAGTGGATAGAGTGTGGGCCGGTCCCAATTCAATCATTGAAAATTGAGTTGAGTGGACGGAAATGCTCTGTATTTTTTTGGTCAAACATTATTGTAATCCAATTAATATATAATTTTTTAGAGTTTTATAGTTGGGTTTCATGTGATCAATGACTTGACAAATATAAAATTATATTAAATAAAATTAATAAGGATTATTAGCTAAATAATAATAGAGGGAGAGGAAGAAGACACGATTTTTTTTTAATAACTACACTATATTCATATGTCCTCTCCACAAAATTACATTAGAGCTCTTTATACAGACATTCACAAAAATACAACTTATCTTAGACGATGTGGGACTAATTTCTAAATACTAACACTTGACACAAATGATCTCACTTGCTTACATAACATTCTTAGATAATATATCCAACACTCCCCCTCAAGTTAAACATTCATGACAATGATATTCAAGTTGCTAATTACAAAACTCTAAATCATCTCTCCTTAGTATGGAAAATATAAGACCATAATGTGCAGCATTTTATTATTATTATTTTTCAATAAGGAATAAGAGGGGAGGTTTTCGGGTATATATGAACTATGGTGCACAGCACCTGTTCGACGAAATATTTGAGAAAATATGACGCATGAAGAGTGAGAAAGACAAGAAGCAATAAAAAATGGCACCAATAGCAACAACTAGAAAGACTTGGTGCTGAAAAAAGTGATCTTTACTGTAAAATAAATACAATAAAAAATAAGACTGTGAAAATCATATTGTTGAAATAAAACTATCTGAAATAAGAAATAAAACCATGATGCTGAAAAACAAGAACTTTGAAAATAGAAAACACGGATAACAAAAGAAACTGAAACCTATACTCGTGCCCTAATGGCTCTTATACCAACTTGACAAATATAAAACTAAATTAAATAAAGATAATAAAGATTATTAGCTAAAAAATAGAGAAAGGAAGAATAAAAATAGAGGGAGAGGAAGAAGACACATTTACCTTAAAGGATTATATTGTATTCAAACTTCCTCTCCACAAAATTACATTAGAGCTCTTTATATAGAATACCACAAAAAGATAAAACTTTTCTTAGGCGATATAGGACTAATTCCTGAATACTAGCACACTAAACACTTGACAGAAATCATCTCACTTGCTTAGATAACTTTCGAACACAATCAAATCATACAAGAGCCAGATCACTTGGGATTGAAAAATTATAAAAATTTATAATTGTGTTGGAAAAAACAATAAGCAATCTACAGACAAGGGAAACAATACAGGTTTACAATTATAGTTACAAAAAAAAAAAATACTAATGTGTAGCCATATTAATACTATTTTAATTGAAGTAATTAGATACATCCAAAGAAATTTGATATGGTTAATTAAGCCTTAGATTAGCTGACGTTCAATCAGGATACTATAGGGGACCCTAAAAAAATAAAAAATAAAAGACACTATAGAGATAGAAAAAGGAATAGATACAAAGTATAGATTCCATAGTAAGTAGCCTAGGGCATGGGAGACTGGAGAAGTCAAATTTTCAATTGATCCTTCACACGCAGGCTTAAGTGTGTAAGCCCAACCCAAAAATCCATCCACATCTCAAATCTTAGGCCTGTCGGCTGGTAGGGTAGGGTTGGATCAGGTCGGGCCAGAATTTTGTTAGGGAAAATCCGCGACCCAAAATCGCCTCCTATATTCCTTAACAGCATACATAAACAATTTAGTCAACCCAACCCAATTTTTTTCCAAGCTGACCTAACGGGTCAAGTTCATCTGCCCGGCCCATAAAGTAGGGCCAAGCAGGTCAAGAATTGGGTTGGGTCCATCAGGTATCAGGTGACCCAACCTGTATATATAATAATTATAATAATAATAATAATAATAATAACAAGGGTAATGATCATCTAACTCGAATTATGCTAGTCATGTATGAGTCTAGCGGGTGACGTCAGGTTATGGTCAAACATTGACCGTGGGGTCATCCAACAATGACCACCCACTTGAGTCGCGAGTGATTAGAGTCCGGTGATCATTACCCTAATAATAAAGGGTGCCGATAATATCTATTAAAAAAATAAACTATGCAAAGGCCATGGAATAATTCTTTAAAAGGAGTCAAATATAAATTACCGGTATCCAAGTTTCCAATAATAGTATCTTCACCGAATCGCGCCTTTTTCCAAATAGAATAGTTGGGTATTTCATTATCACTTTCTAATCCAAGAAAACTCCAAGAGCGGGTTGTGTGAAGTTTATGCCCTCTGTTCTCAAATACTGATACAACACCAGGTTTCCCTACCAATAACAATAGCAATTATTTAATTACCAATAAATTAAATATTAAAAGAGAAGAGAGTAATAATAATATGTTAGAAATTTCTTCTCACTGGAAATCTCAATTGCCTCTTCCTCCTCTAGATTTGCCGCAAAACCATTGATGTGTTTCGTGTATGAGTAAAAGATGGCTTCTTTTGCCTTCTCGTTACTGTAAATTTAAAATGAAAAATAAGAACTTTAATATTTTGAAAACAAGAGAGAGAGAGAGAGAGAGAGAGAGAGAGAGAGAGAGATTTGTTACCTTCCCAACGACGATTCCAATAGTTGATGATGAGATTCAGTGACTTTTTCGAGATCAAATGAAGTAACATCTGAACCATGAGAATGTGCGCCCAAGTACACCACATAAGACTGCAAAAAAAATAAAAATAGACACATGGTGATCAAAGAATCATCAAAGAAGAGAAACACGAGGAATTCAAACTAAAACTCAACAAAATTAGACTAGAAAAAGAAATAAGGGGCACTAAATCTCTCAATGTAATGCTTACTTTTTTAGCAGCAAAGGCGGGTCTCTGCAACAAGCAGAGAAAAAGTGTGATCGAAATAAGCAAAACAGAAGATCTCGAAAACCCCATTATCTCTCTCTTTCTGAAAAAGATAAAGAGAATAGACGAACGTATTGAAACTGAAAGCTATGAAAAGTTTTCTATTTTAAAAGCTCCTTTCATAACCAAAAAAAATAAATAGAAGATATGGATTCCTAATTAAATTTGGTTGCTTATCAGTTTGAATCCTAATTTATATAAAAAAAAACAGAAAATTCTGCGAGCCATTCGGGGTTCTCTTTATCCTTCTCGCCTAAAATCGCGAATTTTATTCTTTTAAGTTGGATACTTCTCCAAAGTTTTAGGGATGAGACTATATATATTGAGGTCATTGGAGAGTCCATGCACGTGATAGATACCTAATACTAGGGAGTTTCAATGGGACTGGCCGGGTTCCGGCTGGGCCTTAAATGGGCCGCTTATAATTGATCATTTTAAAACTAGCCCATACCCGGCTCGATTAGTAATCGGGTTTGGCCGGGTCCTATTTTTTAAGGGGGGTTGCTCCCAACTCTGCCCCCACATTAAGTACAACTGCCACAGTAAGTACAACTGAAAACCGTTTAGTGTTTTGAATCGGATGATGGAGATGCTTTTTCATTCTAGTCTTCAACACAATCGATCTTGAGATCATGAGAATATCATCATACGGTAAGTTTTTTATTCTACATGACACACATCCCAAAAAAGTGACCTAATGAACATTATGAGTCATGTGGCCTTTGTGTCTCTTTTTTGGGATGTCAGGAGAAATAACAAATTGACCGTTTGATGATATGCCCATTCTCAAGATCAGCCGGGAAAGATTGGAACAAAAATATATCGCCATCGTCTGATTTAAAGCGGTCAACAATTTTCAGTGGTACTCAATGGTTTGGTGGGGGTTAGTAGCAGCCAAGGATCAAAATATCGAATTTCATTTTGGTTTCGGTCATGACGAAACCAAAATTTCGGCCGAAATCTTCCCCCCAATACATTTGAGAACCGAAATTATGGTTCTTGGTTGGTTTCAGTAGGGACCGAAACGCTTCAGCCGAAATCTTCAAATTTTGGCAGAAATTTTGACCCATGGTAGCAGCCCCCTTTTTAATGGGGCATACCTACCTCACTCCATATCTTGCCCATTTCGGGCTGGGCTTTGGGCCTCCCGACAATTTCTACACAATTTATATAGAGATGGTCACCGGACCGGACCTGCTTCAAGCTGGGCTTAAATAGGCTGATTTTTAATTGGGCTTTTCAAACTAGCCAATACCTGACCTGACATACTAATCGGGCCAGACTGAGCCGGACTGTTTATATTTCAAGCATACCTACCTTAGCCCATACCAGCCCATTTCGGCCGGACCAGGCCAGGCTCAACCCCAGTCGGTAACTAACGCCTAGATTAAAAACATCAGTGAAGACTTCCTATATGGGCCGGGTCAATAGGACACTAGGATATTGGTTAGAAACCAACTCTTTTAAAGATTTTGAGGCCTCTAGTGTTGCAGAATTTTGAGCCTAACCCTATTAAGCGAAAAAAGATTGACCCGTGTTTCTTACGTCAGATCTTTATACGGGCTTTGTGAAAGAAACCTCATATTTCTCCGTGAATTTGTACGCAATCTCTTTCCAATAAATCTGTCAAACCGTGCATCTTGGGCCCTGTACTTATAACTAGTGAAAGTTCTCTACTTATCTATCAAACCTAAGGCTGATGCACATATATTAGAGGCATGAAATCAGTGAAAGTAATGCTTTTGACCTTTCTGGCAAGGTGATATTGACCATGATTTAAAATCTTGGTAAACCAATACATACCAGTCACCCACCCAAACGATATCGGCATATTGGCCGATAAGCATCAATGTATCCCTGACGCATTGATCAATATGTCAATCCTTCGATACATTGACTCAAAAAAATATTGAAAATGTTTAGAAGTTTTTTAATAATCTAATTAATATCTTTCATATTTTTAAATATTTTTTAATACAATTAGCTATTTTGTTATCAATGTATTACTCATAAATCGACATTATCGGGTTGCTTTATTAGTCATATTTCTCGAAGTTGTTTTTGATCAATGCTAAACTTTCTATGACTTTGCAATTATTGATGTCTCGTCTGACTACTTCCTTCTAAGTCTTCACAAGGATAGGTGGCAATGGGCCGGCCTAGTTAGGTGAGGGTAAGCCCAGCCCTGTCTCAATTGATTTTGACTTTGCCCAAGACTGGCCTGAGCCCATGATAGGGTTATGATTCCAAGCCCAACCCTAGCCCTTAACTAACTTGTAAAGCCCAAGCCCAATCCTATATATTTACAAATTTAGCACTATATTAATATAAAAAAAGAAATGCATATTTTACAAATACCTAATAAAGAAGTAAATTATCTATTTCCCAAAAATCTAGAGTTTAGAAATAGAAAATTCTTAGTTCTTTAGACTTTTTGTTTTGTAAAATAACGCAAGTAAAATGCAATATACCTATCATATAAGTGTTCAACAAGCCCAGGAGGTTAAGCACGAACTCGGCCCGTGTAAAATTTAGGCTTAAAGTGCTAGCCCAAGCCAAACATGTGGGCTTTATGCTCAACCTCAAACCCTCCTTAAGATGGGTTGGGCCTAGCAAAGCCGAGCTCAAATTCTTCTCCTACTTTTTTATGCTTATAGCATCTCAACCTTTTATATAGAGTCCGCTTTTGGCCTCCGATGTACATATCCTACGTTTCGGATGTATCTACCCATATTAAAGTACTCTGTTTTTATTTAAAATTATTGCCATTATTATATATCCCTAACTTAAAGTGATTAAAAGAACTCACCCAAAGGTGATTTTCGATATTATAATCCGATTCATATCAGCCATTTTGGGCGAGGGGCATCGGATACAACGGATATTATAAATTATGAGTGTTTCACTATTCCCTTGTTTTTTCATTATCAAAATTTTTAATTTTGATAATTTGAGAGTACCAATCAATACAACCGACATATATATTGGGAGGGCTAACCCAATACATATTGGCCGATATGTATCAATTATGACCGATATTTGACCTGACCCGTCCTCACTTGACACCCAACTCGACCAGGTTTTTAGTCGGCCCAACCTGGCTCAAAGGTTGCATCAAATGCCTAAAGCCCGTTCAGACCTCGACAGGTCAATTTTATGGGTCCAACCCGATAAATGCTTCTTACTTTTCCAAGAAATTAATAAAGATTCATGGAATACATATACCCTATAGTAGAACCACGGGTGTCAATACAGCCCGCCCAATCAAAATCAGAGTAAGCAATTAACGGTTGTGAGGCACGAACATAGGCAGCTAATTGAGGAGGAGAGGAAGAAACCATGCGTAATCCACGACCAAGGGTAGCCCTTAGATAGCGAATAATTCAATGGACGGCTTGTAGATGAGGTTTTTGAGGGTTTGCCATAAACTGATTAGAGTATGAACAAAATGCGTATCGCTGTGAGATAGATGAGGCTTCCAACAAGTTGACCATAAAGTGTGGGAATTGGTAATGTTTACCCCATATGGAGACTAAATTTGACATTCAGTGAGGGGAGTATCAACGTACTTATTGTCAGTGAGATGAGCTTTAACAATGAGGTCATCAGTACACTTGTGTTGGGACAGGATATAGCCCTGGGGGAGGAGGGAGAATAAGCTACCTCGAGACCCAAAAAATATCGTAGATGTCCCAAATCCTTCATACAAAGGCAAGATTGTAAAACCACCTTGAGCAGAGATTAGAGTAGAGTCATCGCCAGTTATTATAATATCATCCACAAGAAGAAGAATGCCGGTGCCTCGAGACGAATGATTGAAAAAACATAGAGTAATCAGCCCCACTTTGTTTACAACCCGTAGATATTACTACGTCTCGAAACTTCTCAAACCAAGCACGTGGGGCTTGTTTGAGACCATAAAGAGCCTTGTGAATCCGACATACCAAGAATCACAGAGAGACGTGAAGACCAGGAGGTGGTGTCATATAAACTTCTTCTTGAAGATCACCGTGTAGAAAAGCATTTTTTACATCGAGTTGATACAACGGCCAATGTCGAAAGGCAGCCAATGCAACAAGAGTACGAATTGTAGTCATCTTAGCAACCGGGGCAAATGTTTCTTCATAGTCGATCCCATATTCTTGAGCATAACCCTTTGCAACAAGGCGAGCATTGTAGCGATAAACAGAACCATCTGAATCGGATTTAATTGCATAAACCCAACGACACCAACTGCACGCTTCCCGAAAGGAAGAGAGACTAAGGTCCAAGTGTTGTTTCCGTGAAGAGCATCAAACTCGTCCTTCATTGCTTATTGCCAACAACGTTGAGAAGTAGCTTCAGAGTAAGAGGGAACCTGAAAAGAAGTCATAATAGTCAAAAAGGAGGAAAACCATTTAGAGTAACAAGGAAGCGAAGTAATCAAAAGATCAAGTTGCTTACCTATGTTGGAGAGGATGGATCGACGCAGTGGAAGAGGCGATGAAGATGGAATGGAGGAGGCAAGAGCATGTTCTTGGTCAATTGTTGGTGACGGGCCCAGAGATGAGGATGAAGGAGATGGAGCAAGTGGGGAATCAAGAAGCACCAGCAGTTGTTGGTTAGATGATGGCGAATCAAGGGATAATGAAATTTCTTGGGGAATAAAATGAGATGAAGGAAGTTTTGCATGATCGAAAGAAAATAATGGTACTTTTTCTACAAAAATGACATTACAAGTAATAAAAAGTTTCCTACAAATGGGATCAAAGCAATGAGAATCTTTCTGAAAAGGAGCATAACCAAGGAAAACACATGCAGATGATTTACAATCAAATTTTGAGAGATCCACATTAGGAAGCATAACAAAGTACAGACAACCAAAAACACGTAGTCGACTATAATCTGGAACACGTTCAGTTAAGATTTCAATGGGTGGGCATTTTCTATTATGAAATAGCAGCATACGATTTATAAGATAAACCGCAGTCAAAAGAGCCTCACCCCAAAAGATGCGAGGAACATGCATAGATGTCAAAAGAGTGCGGCTAGTCTCAACCATATGTTGATGCTTGCGTTCAGCAAGACCATTTTGTTGGGGTGTGTGCAGGCAAGAGCGATAATGAACAATCTCTTTTCCATGAAGAAAATCTTGAAAAGCAGTAGATAAATTCTCCCCCCTAATCAGGATGTAATGTTTTAATTGATGTATTATATTATGTGGAGACCATAGCATAAAAGTCTTTAAAGTGTGAAAAGACTACACTTTTGTGACGCAAAAGATAAATTCATGTATAACGAGAATATTCATCAATAAATGTCACATAATAAATAAAACAAGAACGTGAAGCAACACGAGAGGGTCCCCATACATCAGAATAAATGACTAGCATGCTCAGAAGAGGAAGTAAAAGGCAAAGAAGATTGTTTCTCAGATAAGCATCCAGCACAATATGGTAAATTGGTACAATTTGTTGGCGAAAATACTTCATGAAGGAAGAATTTTGGGAGCATTGCCGCCTCTTGGAAATTTTTCAGACACCAAATGACCATCCAAAGTTTAATGGAAGGCTTCGAGGGAGTGAGAATTACCCATTGCACTAGAGATAGGATCGAAGTTGCAGATTTTCTTGCCAGAGATGAAAAACATAGACAACAGGAGATCCTCTAGATGAGCCATTATCTGGAGCAGCAGCTGGAAATTAATGAAAATGATCTGCAATAATTTTTCTGCATTCATTTTTCTCTGTTTTTGGCTCAAATGTTATGTGGGTTCTTAGGGTGATGGTGATGTCAGATCCTTTTAGAACTCATGATTTAGTTATGAGCTGTTTCTTCCTTGTATTGGGTTGGGCTGTTTCAAATCAGAATTTGAAAAAAAAAAAAGGAACATAATCCGAAACGAACGGTTTGGTCTAGGTACAGGCTGAATCAAACTGATTCATTTTGGTTCAGGCTGAACTGAAACGAAACAGAAATATTTGGTTCGGTTAACCGAGTTTGCATCCCTATGTGGACTTCATATAGAGCATACATGGATGTAATGCCTGTATTATGGTTATTATGATATTTTACTAAAGGTGAAATCATGTGTGGTGCTTGACTTGGTAAATATTTTCTTGAATATATGTACCAAAAATGGATATTCCTTTTTGTTAAATATTTAAAATTGACCTCTGTTTTGGTACAAATTTGAAATCAACACCTATTTTGGTCAATTTTTATATATTACTTTTCTAAAATGTATAACAGCTACAGAAAAATTAATAACATTTGCGTACACAGTAAAATAAAGAGTTCTTGCGATATACAGTGAACCAATGATTTTTTAATTGTTCTTAAAAATACACTGGCAGCTAATGAAATCTTCTTGAACAAAAGAATACCCCTCCACAGAAACAAATCATGTACCAGTTAAGTATTATTCAGAACTTCAATGAGCTAACCAGCACCCCTGTACAGAGAAAACCCACACAATTGAATATATATAAGCATTTCAGAAGCCATTCCATGCCGCGAGAACCTCATTGAAGACTTCAGCTATCAGTTCCCTATCCGCACACTGCAGGAAAGTATTGAAATCATCGCGGATATCATATATCTTCCCAAACTTCACGAGATACCTCATGCAGCTGATCTTGAGTTTCGGCAACTGGTAGAGCGATGCATTTTGAAGCCTCTCAAGTACATTCTTAGAATCTATATCTTCCACAAGGCTTTCGTGGCATGCATCCTTCAGATCTGAGACGTCGTACTTATCGGCCGCCTGTAGGAGGGCGAGTCGGTGGACCATAAACTCATCTGGAGTGATGTTTCCATAGATGTAATTAAGGAAAGCCTGACAAGCTTCTATCGACATGTCGGATATCTCAATTTTGGATAGCTCCTTCTCTTTGAGGTTGTGAGAGAACATGCTGCGAAAGACAGGTGATCTCGATGCCAGGACGGCACGATGGGCTCCGATGGTTCCATCAGAGGCGCTGATTGTGATGTCAGTGTGTATATTTTCAGAGAGCATTCGGCCAAATGATGATAAAGCTGCTGTGTTAGATTGCCTTTGGATGAGGCCTTCTGCCCAAATTGAGCAAGGGTCACCACCCTGAGAATTTCATGGAAATATAAGAAGTCAGAAGTTTTTCCTTACTGTATATCAATATAAGTACCTGTTCGTCCTTTCTGCTCAAAAGGTTGGATCAAATTTCCGGATGAAACCGATACATATCATCTGAAATGCATCGCTTTCAGAGGTCATCGGGTTGACACATTGAATGTCTCGGTCGATACATACCAATGTATCATCCAAAACTGATAGGTATCAGTTTGGAGTTGGCCGATACGTAGTGGAAAACCAAGATTTTGATCCTTCATCATAAGTCCTAGTACTGTTGTAGTATCATTGGTAAGAGGAATTAGACAACTCTTTTTCATCACTGTTTGCAAAGTTTGTATGGTATCATAACTTGGCTATTGAAGATCACAATGAAGAATCGGCCAAAAGAAGTTTATTTGTGGTTACTCCCTTTCACTTGCGAGTCTTCTAAAAAAAGAAAAATGGGTACAAGTACATCTGTTGAAAAGGGGGCGATACAAAATTGATAGTGCCCTGCTGTGGGTATATATTGCAGTCAATCACAATGTTACCAGGTTTGTGGTTTGTGGTTCACCACTCACCATCTAGTGAACCTAATTTGCTAAGGGTAGGATGAAGTTTAAACTAAAATTTAAATATTTACAATAATATAAACTTTTATAACAAATAAATGTTTTATAGCTTGTTAATTAAATCTCTAACCAAGAAAACGAGGCTTAGATTTAAATCCTTTTAAATCTCATATTTTTTTTAAATCTTACTAAAAACAGGGTGAATCAGTTCAATTTTGCTGCACACTTGTTCGCAGTTCGCATAGGTTTGAGTGAATTAAGTAACCATAGTCAATTAAAGATATCGTAGTATTCTGATATGACTCACTTTTAAATAAGAATTTTTTTAGTATTATGTGAGTATGCAGTAAGCAGTGAATTAAGGGGAGCCCAAATGGCAAATGAATCAACGAACAAGGATGCATAAGTGATGAAAAAGCAATAAATTTCTAGCTTCCTGGATCATTATGCTAAGAAGTTCATTCAAACATTTGATTATTGTAGACACAGCCTTCTCAACTAAAAGATTCTATTCATAACAAATCATCTAATTATATATATATATATATATAAAAACAAAGGGAAATGATTACGAGTGGAGATGGGGTCTTCAAATCGAGGAACTCAACGTCGATGATGAATTTTCCTGAGAAGGGAATATCGATTGCCCAGACAAAATCGTCGTTGTTCTTGAGTTGTTTCTCTTTTACTCCTGCTCAAGGGAGGGAAATTGAACCACTTCAATAGAAAATACAAGACATGTAGTTCATAGACTGGTAACGAAGAACATGTCAAAATTTGTGTAGGCATAGCTGAGAAATTTAACGAGTAGCTGCAAAAATGTAGAAATCCAGTCTCTAACTAAATAATCCACTCACTGTTAATAAATTTTACCTGTAATATTTTTAACCTACGATGGTAGCCTTTTAAAACTTAAAAAAGGCAGGTAAACAAAACAATGGTCAAATAAATTAATGATGAGAATGGAAAGTAAAGTGAAATAGCCTCTAAAGTAGATTTTACTGGGCTTGTTTGTGTTGGCATAAAGTAAAATAGCACATAAAGTAAATTTTACACTCAAATATTACATTGAACGAAACAATCATTTTACACCAAAATTATAGTTTTTTTGAACTAATACAACTCTTGTTTACCTAGAAAATATATTTTACATGAAAATGGATTACCAATTAACCATGAAGCGAACGTGCCCTTAATAGTAATGATTTAGAATTGAGTTAGTCTATAATGGGTATCATGGGCAGTAAAGCAGTCCACACATCTGTGTGACTGCGTGACGTACACAAACTTCTATGCATTGGAAATCTGTGTTGTCATGCAGTCACCCAGACTTGTGGACTGCCATGTCCAACCATGATGGGCGGACACCCAAATGTAGACTAAGTCTTTAGATTTTAAGCCAATTGGACAATGAGCTGAGTCATGTCAGCTGTGCAGTTAGTAAAGCTCGAGAGATGTAAGACTTTAAAGAGTTAGAAATCTGTCCATCTCATAGTCTAAACGAAAGCACAGGAGGTCAGCTAATTGTCCTATATGAGGCTTCAATGAGCCGTTGACGGAGTGTAGACAAATTCAAATGATTTATTACTGATGACCAAACTGAGGCGCCACCTGTGATCATAGATGTAGACTGACCAGGGTGTGCGACTGAGCCCATTTAAAACCATCACTTCATTTAAGCTTCAAGTTAGGGGCACGGTCCTTGTACAACCGCTGTGTTGCAGGCTTCACAAGTCTACACGTGGAGCACTTTCAAATTAATTTTCTTAACGGTTAGTAAACGTTGCCATCGTTTATGCCTTGTTTGACAAAACTCGAGGAAATATTTTTATTTTTTGAACTTTACATGGGATGATAAATAAAAAAATTTATGAGAAGTTTTATTTTTAAAATCTTATAATGGTTTGATTTTACTTTTTTAAGCTGTTTGGCTACATTGTGTAAAATTATTTTCTTAAGGCACTATTCTTCACACCATATGAACATATAACCTCACCTCATCTCTCAAAATGCATTAATAACTTTAAATTAGAACATAAATTATTTTTTTTCTCAACTTTTTACAAGATGGGTCTTGAGATCATGGGCATACGCTCAGGTAGTTTTTTATTCCATGTGATACAAATCCCAATCAGTAACTCTAAACTCGTGAGACATACATCTAGCTCAAATACAAATCATGAGTCATTTTTTGGAATGGGTGCCTCATGAAATAAAAATCCAATATAACCATGATCTCAAGATGCATCATCTGGAAGATTGGGATAAAAAATAATCTCCTTTGTCATATTCAAAGCAGTCAATGCATATTGGCCGAAGGGGAATAGGGCGAGGTTACAATTTTATAGTGCAAATAAATAATACGATTATGAGGTGAGGTTGCATCTAAACCGTCTGATATAAAGGTCATGATCTACAGATCTACGACGCAAAAGAGTGATACAAAACTCAATCTCTATCATATGATTCAATACAATCAACTGTTGAATCGGATAATGGCTTTGGAGTGCATTGAGTCATATGATAAAGATTATGGTTGGGGCCATCTTTTGATTTATGATCTTTAGATCATGGCCTTCAAATTAACTAGCTTAAATGGTTGGGTTACATTTATTGGCGTCGCTGTTTATGAGCACCTCTGTTCGCGTCCATGAGTTCTCTGAAAGCGCCCACGTCCCAGACCCCTTGAAGACTATTGATTGCTTTGAATCAAATAAGGGTGATTGTTTTTCACCCCGATCGTCCATAGAATGGATCTTAAGATCATGTAACACCTATTAGACGGTCAATTTGTGATTCCATGTGCCCCCAGTCCCCAAAATATGGCCCTAAAGTCACATTTGAGCATGATGTGTGCTATATGATTGAAGAGACATATTTTGGGTATCAGTGATACATGAAATAAAAAACTGACCGTCAGATTGATGCACCATGAACCCAAGATCTATTTTGTGGAAGATCTTTGTTTAAAAAAATCTCCATCATCTGATCCAAAGAAATCAATGTTTTTTTCAGTGGTCTGGGATGTAAGCGCTTTCAGAGAACCGTGAACGTAAAGAAAGAGGTATTGACATGTGTGCCACAGCAACAAAAAAAATTGAGCGTTTGATGATAAGCTCATGGTCTCAAGATCCATTATATGAAAAATTATGGTGAAAAAAAAAATCTCGATCGATTGATCCAAAGCAATCAAACGATTTTAAGCATGAAATGACCGAGTTGAGAAGAATGAATTTCAGGTTTCAAGGTAACCACAAAAATTTCTCCAAGCTTTTTAACTCATATCGTGGGCGGGGAAAAGTTTCAGCCAAATATTAGCTGAAATTTTTATGAGTTTTTTCTCAAAAAAACTTTAGTTGTGGGTCCCACTACATTGCCCAACACTTGCAAATTACTTTTTTGTGAGAAATTTCAAATTTCCAGCGGCATTAGAGTACGATTTAGCTAAAAGATTGGGCCATAGATGGTTTCTACCTTTTTGCCGTTTTATCAATCATCAAGAGTCAAAAGCTTTAAATAAACAGCTATAAGCAATGGTTGAAAAGTGTGTTAATCAGATAATTAGAAACCTGGGATAAACATGAAATTTGGGTTAAGTTCCACTTCCATCTGCACGTTGGCGTGCCACTAGGGGTGTGAAGGGGTTGGGCTTAGCCCGGCACGAGCCTGGCTCGGTTAAGGTTGGGTTCGGGTCTAACAAAAATACTCAAACATGAAATCACACAAATCAAGCCCGGCCCGATTACAAACCAAGTCAGGTTCAGGCCTAGGTTTTTAGGTTCAAAAAACTTGGGCCTATCAAATCCTATCCCTAACGGACCTGAACCCAGCCTAAACCCAGCCTGAATTGGTCAGACCAAATCTAATCAAGCAGAAAACCCGGGCTTAGCCTGAGCCTGTACTGGCCCTGGCCAGGATCAGGTTGGGTTCTGGCCTAAAGAGTATACTCCTGAAATCTCACGGGACAACCCCGGCCAGATTACCAATCAGGTCGGATTCGGGCCTAGGTTTTTTAGGTTAAGCAAATCAGGCATGTCAAAAGCCTAGCCCGCAACCGGCCCTTCACCATATCTGGTGCATGGCCGGTCACCTTCCACAAAGAGGGCTTCTGCTATGCGCACCACGCTTTTTATTCCCGCATTCTATTCTAAGTCTCACACAATCTTTTGCTATCCACACATCTCAAATAATGAAAAATTAGTTTGAGTTATTTTGTTGAGGTTTGAAAAATAAAAAACAAAAACTAGTTGGGTTTTACTGTGGCTAATAAATATCCAAAACATGCATTAGTCGACAAAAAGTTTGGTCATAGCATCTTTTGGGTGCACACAAATTCTTAACTTTATTTTTTACTTTTGATTAAATAAAATTAATTTTTCTAAGCGCACAACAATTATTATTATCCGCTCATCACTTAATTTGCTCGTGTACAGGAAGAAAAAAGTGGGGTGCGCCTAGTAGTCGTCTCCACAAATTGAAAAACTAGAAGGAAGAGGACACTAGAGTATCCAAATCTCCTAACCGATCACGAGTTCACAACTCATAAAACGCATGAAATTCGGAAAAGATCTATCCTCAGTTTTCGTGATTCGTCGGATTTTGTGCTAACGATAGCATATGGTTTCTAAGGATATCCGCGTTTTACAAGTGATTTAATCTTAAAATGATAACAGAAAATTCCGTGAACTATGAAATATTACCAGAACGGCGTTGAACGAATTCGTAAACTTCCAAAATTTACCAGAACAGTGCGAAAGTTACCACAGTTGCTCACAAGTCACGAACTTGAAAGCCTTACGTTTAATCAAAGAATTTGGAATTTTGCTCGGTTTACAAACCAGAGGGGGGGGGTTGGGGTTGGAAATTACCTGGATGGACGAGAGCCTTCCGATCTCCAACTGAACAGAGCAGTCGGATGTTAAAAGACGCGATCGGTGACTGATCTCTCGTTAGATTTGATATTATTGGAAACAGCTTTATATACAGAACCCGATTCTTCTCAATTGATATATGCCTTCAACAAACCATTAAAAAAAAAAATCAAATTTCATAACAATTTCAGAGAACCGGATCGAAAAAACAAGAAGAAGATGCGGAAATCGAGAAAGCAGACCAGTTCCAATTTCCGATCTTGAAAGGATCCGATTTCCTGTAAGTGCAAGAGGCCAAATTTTCGATCTTCCATTGGGCGAGTCTAGATGAGGTTTCGACTCGGTAAGCTGAATCGCTCATCCTTGCGAACACGAGAGCCGCCGTAATCTCATTGAAGCAGTCGAAGATCCCGTCCAAAATATCTCCGGGCTTCCCCAGGTTTACTATTTGACCACAAAAATCGCCTCGTAATCATGGAAAAAATAAAGAAGATCAAGTAATTGGATTATAGGATACGAAGCTCTGAAAATTAGGGTTTCTATTACGCTAGGGTTTTTATCTTGCTTTACGCCATCGTAGGTGGTGGAGGAAGTTACAGGGGATTTTAGTAATGGAGAGGAGGGTGCGTGCCTCGTATACTTGGACTACACTTCAGGTTTCTATTTATATATGTCATGCGACTCGATATCACTTGTAAAACTCGAAGATTTGTGGATTATATTATGATGACCAGATATCAATTGTAAAGCGCGTATAATTTATTACATATGTTATTAAGGATTAATCACCAAAGGGTACTTGTTGATGTCCATTCACAAAATGTTTAAAATAGAATTAATTGTAAAATAAGTGTTAGTAGCTCTGCTTGCGCCTATCCAATTACTAAGGGTACCTACACTGAAAATCGTTGACTGCATTGAGTCATATGATGGAGTTTGATTTTCATCACTATCTTGTTTGATGTTAAGATCATGAGTATACCATCAAATGGTCATTTTTTTATTCTATGGGGCGTAGTTCGCAAAAAGTGATCTTAAAATCATGTTTGAGTGTGAGGTGTGCTACATGATTTTTGAGTTTGTATTAAGTGGAACAAAAAAATGACCGTTTGATGGTACACAGTACGCTTATGATCTCAACGTCAATCATGTAATAGATTGGGATAAAAATCAATCTTCATCATCTGACTTAATATAGTCAATGATTTTTAGTATAGGTGCCCTTAATAATTGGGTAGGCGTGAATAGAACTACCCAATAAGTTTTTATGTATTACAATCTATACAAATGGGAGCTATTACATACACACGAGAAATTGGTTGTTGCATATAATTTATAAGAGTTCGGTTATGGAGACTTGTTTCATGTGAAAACACCATCAAAATCGTGTGATTTGAACATAATTTAAAGATCTTATGTGCAAAAGATTAGCATGAAACACAATCTTTATTATTTTATTCAATGTATTCAAATGCCATTATTTGATTCAATTGTTGAATTATATGATAGATATTTTGTTTTGTATCAATCTTTTTACCAAAGATTCGTAGATCACAGCCTTCAAATTAGATGACTTAGATGATATTTTCACATGATATAGGCTCCCAAAATATCAAGTATTTCTTATGAAAAAATAAAAAACGAACTTTGGATGCTGATTTTAAAAACAATAATAATGCTAATATATTTGAATTGATCCTCCCTAATATATAATTTATGTGGCACCCAAATATATGTTTGGGTGGTATGTGAAAGGAATGGCTCTTACATAATCATCTTGGTTAGGGATAATCATCTTGGTTACGTAAGAGCGTAGGCTAATTCTCCTCTTTTGTTAAAAATATTAAATTAATAGAATTAAACAATCACACAATAAATTAGCTCAGACACTTTTGTACACCGTTTTATTTTATCTCTGTTTGCAAAATATGTGGGCATCCAAATGGATCCCTGTTTGGGTGACAAACATCTCAGATTCCTTGACTAGATTCTCTTAAATTATTTTATTTTTCACTTTATCTGGTGAGATGAGAGAACTATACACACTAAAGGGCCAACATTTTGGGCATATATGTATATAAGTACCCTGTTTAGACATGTAAATTTAATATTATCAACAATCATTTAGAGATTTTTTCACTAATAGAGTACTTAAAATCGTTGACCAATGAATTATAATTGACTGCATAACCTAGAGCGTGCACCCTAGGGATTCAAGCTTTGAACCGAATGCCGAAACCAAATGTCTCGAATCAGACTGAACCGCATTGAAAATCAACTGAAACCGAACTGAACCCTAATTCGATCCGGTTTCAGTTTTGTCACGACCCAGACCTATCCGATCTCGAGGGCCTAAAATCCCGTGTCATGATCCCGCACGCTTGTTAAGGCAATAAGCAGACAAGCATATCTTATAAGATCTTACATAAAATCGGACTTTCAATAATCATGAAGCAAACTTTCTTCTCATAAAAAAAAATTCTCTTCAATAAGCTTACATTGAAAATTTGAGTCTATTAAGCAAACTGACAAAAAAATAGAGGTTCGGTCAACTACTGAAAGATCTTTCTAAACAATTAATATATATACCTGACGTCGTTTAGCTGATCATCCAAGTCATCACCCTTAAAATCCGTATCATCTTCCAATGCATCAAGTCCATCGGGCAATATAGTCCATATTTTTACCTGCAGCTGTTAGTTTTTTGGTGGGATGAGTTTACTCAGTCACGTAAACTCAGTAGGTTGCACAATCGATCCACCACAATCTACCCAGGTGATTGTGGGTGCAACCTTGTGAGTGAAGGTGAATCCTTAAAAATTCATATAAACAGCATAATAAAAGTTCTCATAATCATTGCATAACTATAAAACTATAAAATTGAAAGAACGTAATATATTTCAGTGCATATGATGCTTTTAATGCTTATACTTTTCTTACTTGTCTTGTCAACTTAACTTACGTGACATATTGAAGGTCTTATTATTACTCCATACGCCTACACAACATACTTCGTATCTTACTTATCTTATTTAAACGATCTGTGCCAGAATCGCTGTTCGAGCCTATCACACGAGGTCCACGTGTAGATAACCACCTAACCTCCATATCATAACATAAACCATCATCCAGCCCGATGAGGTTGCGCGCATAGTAACCACAATGTCCCCTTAATTAGAGACAAAGCTATCATAGTGTCCTTCAGACCCGTCTTGGCTGCAAACGTTGGATCTTGCGGTGGCACGCAAGACATGACACTGTAGAAACTAAATTCGTATTTAGCTGGCCTTCACAGCGTATTTTAACATATCATAATATTATTCGGTCTTGGGCTTAGGTCCCCTCCCCGCTTTCATATTTGTATGGGCTTAAGTTCCTGCTTTCTTAACATCTCGTAGCTTAATATATTCATATTCCATCTTTTCTTAAAACTTAATTAGAATGAATCATAGTGCGATAGGCTTCACGAATCACGCTTTCCAAGAGACAGGTTTCGTAGTAACCTGGATGTACTTCGTGTGGCATCTCATACTACCATAGAGGAGTTGCATCCGTACATGGATGCCTACATTCCAAGTTCCACGTGACCGTGAAAGAAACCTCACCGTGACAAAGGCTTAAAAGTCGTGTGTCGTATCTTATTCTTTTTTTTTAACATACATATGCCCTGACGTACTTCTAACTGATGAATATCACACAAAGCAAATGAAACATATAATAAGAAAGTATCTAACAATAAAGAAAATTAATATTACTCGTAATTCGAAAATGATATTAGACTAGTCTCATCAGATAGATCTTATCGATCTGATAAAAACGGATTGGTCGTTTGTGAAATTTGACTAAGTATCGACTCTCATATGACTCAAACAAGTTTCAACCGTTGGATCCTTGTTGTGCGGTTTTCAGGGTACGTACACCTTCATAGCGTGGGTAGAAGATGTACCTAAATAATTGTCCTAAGCTTAGAAGGTGAGTTGGGCCTATTCAAAAGGTTTGAGTCCGCGAGTTTACAAAACGCGCATTTAACTACATTGGGTATACGAGCCCACCATAGACTAGACGGGCCCATAAGGCCCATGGACCTTTCTGATGTTTGGGGGTCTTGAATAATTCAATTTCCATTCAGGGTTAAAGATATTTAAGGTGTATTTTAAGGATTTGAATAAATCAGATATGGGACATCGAGTTTGATAACCATATGTGTCATAGAAAAAGTGGGTTTTGACCACTGGCCTGATTCGACCCAAAACTTGAGATCTAAAGGGGTCAAATCGGACCCTAGACTAAGGCATCATAAGCATAAAGTGCAGAAAATTTTGTGGTTATGTTGTGGTGCAAAGGTCGAGATTTGTTTATTATAATCAAAATCTGACCATCGATTTAACAGATAGCCAAATAATTTTTATTTAGATCTACGGGCCTTGAATCATACGTCTGTGGCTCGTTTAATTTAATGGGTCAAACTGGCCCCTTTGGCCAAAGTAAGTACAGATTTTCAAAACAAGTGCAGGAAATATTCTAAATGTAAAATTAATATATTCACAGGTCTTTTGAATACTAAAATTCATGAAAATAAATACAATCATATCAATGTGGGCCATTAGATATAAAAAGCATCAAATATTGTGGGGAGTCTAAGGTTTGATCGAGGTCAAAAACTGATCGAATCATCGAAATTGAAATGGTCAAACTTAGACCTTCACATCGAGTGTACAACAAAATAAAACAAGGCAGCAGTTCCTTCTTAATGTGGGATCTATTTTGCCGGCACACTTAGGTGCCATGTGGAAGGGAAAAGTGCACTACAGTTCTCGGCCGATGAGTTCAACCATAGGGTCAACTCTTTGACCATAACCGTTTTGTGAATCCACACAAAACCTAAGAAATTTTAGTTTTTCCTAAATTCATCATATATTTATCACAATATAAAAAGTGTAAATGTGTAGATTTGGATGGATAGAAGGGCACCCACTTTACAGAAGCTTTTGATCGGTTGGATAGGCACAAATCTAGCTTTAACGTCCGACCTCATTCGTTGATCGCAAGGGATTTTGGGTTGGTGCGCATTGACATAGATTGATTTCAATGCTCCATGGCGGCTCGAATTCTTCGACCGGATCCAATCGCCACTGTGTATGTCAACACACTTTGTTGTTGAACCTTATTTTAAACACCGCGAGAGAGGTGTTCATAGTTGGTGTTGCGGTGCTCGGGCTCGATCGATGCGTGTATGTGGATTTGGAACCGCTCGAGTCAAAAATAAAAATCTAACGCTAATATTGATGCTCAATTGTGCTACTGCTGAATCGAAACTGATTGATGTTTCCATTGAGAATCGTCGCATAGTGATGGCGTTTCGGCTGTCATCATGATGAATAGAAGGATTGGAGGGGATTGTTCTCGCACATTTATGTTGGTTTCTTTATGTTGATAATTTAAAGAGAAGGGAGGATGGCCTGGTAGTGTGCCTTGGAGACCATCCAAGAGGAGGGAAGACGTAGGTGCGAGAGCAGTTGTCGTTTGTGGCTGCTTGGGTTTAGAGAGAGAGAAAAGAGAGGAGGGAGATCTAATGGGTGATTCCCGTGGTATCTTACAGAGTGAGAGAGGGAGAGTTGAAGAGAGAGGTAAAGAGAACTGAGAGAGGGGAAGAGACGTTTGGGAAGAAAAGAAAAAAAGGCTGCTGGGTATATATATATATATATAGAGAGAGAGAGAGAGTTGAAGAGAGAGGGAGGGAAGGGGCTGCTACGGTTAGGGAAGGGGGCTGCTACGGTAATGTGGGGTGAGAGAGGGAGAGAGGGGGCTGCTCGGTTAATGGGGAGAGAGAGGGAGAGAGAGAGGGAGAGGGGGGAGTAAATAAAAAGCTTTTGGCTTTTATTTATAGAAAGAGAAAGGAAATCATCCCATTAAAAGAGCAAGAGTCCCAAATATCTCTAATTCCTTCTAATTTTAGGAGGGGGGTTTGTTTTGATGTTGGGCATTAACATTATACGGCAATATATGGCATATCTAGTACCTCACATACACACATAAAAAAAATGTCGGGGTCTGGGCTTGGAGTCAGCTTCGAGTCCGGGCTTGATGATTCGGGTCGTGCATGGGTGCATACGGCTGCACACATTATCGTTATTTATTACCATATAATTACATTTATTATTAATATTATTATTATTTTATATATCTAAAAGGAAAGGCTTGAGTTAGTAATAGGGAGTAGAGCTTGCACACTGTTTTTGGTGGCCCACCCCATCTAAGGCCACAAGATTTGGGTTTTAAAAACCCGAGTCAAAACAAGTTTATAGTGGCAAAAACCAAAAACCATAGGGGTAGGATGAGTAAATCGAAAAAATACATTAAAAATTTAATATAAGTTGGTAAAATACGCACACCGAATTGAGTCGAATCGGTTTCAAGAAAAAAAACTACTGAACTGAACCAAATGAGTTTGGGTAGGGGGGGGGGGGCTTCGATTCGATACACTGAATCTGCATCCCTAGTGCACCCCTTCCCTAGACAAGAGAGGAAAGAAAGGACATTCCCATACATATGGCACTATGAAAAATGTATTTCTTATCATGATGATCAAGTGCTCATAATATAGATAATTTTCAATTTTAAAAAGTTACATGAAAAAAACTAATTTCTATTATATGATTAAAGAGCTCAAAGGGTCAAAGAATAGAAAATAAAACTATGCATGGCGTCTCCATTTACTTTTTACCACTTTTAGAATCTCTAATCAAACGATAGAGGTCAATTTTTTTTTGGGAGCCATGACTTGCACAAGTTTTTCAAGTGATTGCACCGAATTTAAAGAAAGACTTGATATTTTAGGAACATATGATATGTAAAAATGCAATATGGGCCATCTGATTTGAAGTTCATGATTAATAGATCTCTAGTACATAAAATTAGAGCAAAACACGATATTTGTCATA
Organism: Chloranthus sessilifolius; assembly: GCA_021018995.1. Classification (NCBI taxonomy): domain Eukaryota; kingdom Viridiplantae; phylum Streptophyta; class Magnoliopsida; order Chloranthales; family Chloranthaceae; genus Chloranthus; species Chloranthus sessilifolius. The sequence goes on from CM037589.1 coordinate 28,951,778, forward strand.
TGATCTATTATAGTCAACTGTTGAATTATATAATATCCTTGACTCCATTTAATCAAATAATGAAAATTATATTTTGTTCAAATCTTTTGCAATTGATATCTTTGAATCATGCCCTTCAAATCATTAGATGGTATTTTCATATAATTTAGGGAAATTTTCCTGATCGACCCTGTCAGATACACCTTTAACGTTAGAGGCCCTATAGTTTCACCTTTACCCAAACCGACCCGCTGCGCGCCAAGCTGTCGCCCGCCTTTAGGAAACACCAAAATTACCCCTAAGGTAATAAATAGCCATCCAATATTCAAAATCATTACTGTTTACCTTTTTACTTTTTGCTTTTTCGTTCGAAGTCGGTGGAGAGGCGGTGTCGATTCGTAGTCGCTGGCGTTTCGTTTTTGAATCTTTAAGCTACCAAATCGGTAAGTTAGAAATTAAATTACCTTCTATTTCTGTTGAATTTTTTATTCTCCTTTCTACGGTCTATGTTTTGAAATAATTTTCTTATTTATATGATTTCTTACACAATCGTCATCAATTGTTAATGCGATCGATAACGATTGCATATTCAATTGCTATCGATCGCATATACAATCGATGACAATTGTATATTCAATCGATATCGATCGCATTAACAATCGATGACGATTGCCTAAACAATCATCGATTTTTTATTTAGCCTGATTATAAACAATCTCTTTTAGTATCCGAGTCACGCCTTTCAATTTTATTACAGTTCATATACAGAAGCCGTCAAGATGGTTGTACAACAGGCTGTTGATAAATGTTCGCCTACTAGCATTTCGAAGGTCTACGAGGACGCTAGCCTACAGCGGAAGGAGTTGCTAAGAGCATCAGTTTTCGGAGGAATATTTCAAATGCCAAAGGGTGTTAGTTTTGTTAGAGATATCGTCGATGTCATGTTGAGTTTTTGGGTTGAGAAGAACCACTTCCGAATCGGGAAGAGAAATGTCTATCTTCGGAAGATGGATATTGCCTTAATACTGGGCCTTGTGGTAGTTGAACTCCAACAGTATACCCCTTCCGTTAAATCATCAGAAAAGGAAACCATTCGATACAAATATTTTGTGGACTACCGACCGGGAAAATTATTCGGTCTCATATAAAAAATGGATTGAGGCTAGAGAAAAGTGATGACGACTTCGTCAAGTTAGTTCTTCTATTTGTTCTATGTAGAGGCTAGCGAAAATGGATTGAGGCTACACTCTTGTGAAGATGCTGGACAACAAGGTATGATGTCGTTTTAAATCATTTAAATTTGTAAAAGTAAATTTGGAAGATTTCGAGTACCAAATCAGTCAATATCGACTTCCTAAGCAATTGGTATCGACTTCCTAAGCAATCGGTACCGACTTCCTACACAATCGGTATCGACTTCCTACACAATCGGTATCGACTCATTAAGCAGTCGATATATTATAGAGATTGTTAATTTTTCTCTGTAATATTACTATGTTATTTTACAACTTGTCCTTTTTCGTAACAGATTTACGCTCCCCTCGAACCCGTTTCTTTCGAGTTGGTGATACCCCTCGTAAGGGATTATTAGTGGGGTCGAAAGGCTGCTGCGGGAAAGATTGAGGGGAAAAGGAAAGAGCCTAAAGAGGTCAAGAAAGCTGTGGAAATTGATTTACGGCCCAAGAAGAAAAGAAATTATATTCCGGTCAAAGAAATTGACGAGGAAGAGTTTGAGTACGAAACAACGTCTGACAAAGACTCGTCTTCAGAAGAGGTCCCTGTCCAATTAGTCCGGCGTAGAAGGGACACCACAAAGACAAGAGGCAGTACACCAACCTCCTCTAATCAAGAGTTGTTGAGGAGAATTGACGATATGGAGTTGAAGAACTTGAAACTCAACCAAAAAGTTAGTCATTTGGAAGAGTTAGTGAACCAATTGGTGGCAGGGAATAAGCAGTTGGTGGAAAAGAATAAGTTCCTCCGGAAACAATACACCTCTTTTGATGAACGGCTTACTTCAAGGGATGTACAACTGCAAACAGCGGATCAATTCAACACGTGAATCCGGAAGGAGCAAGAAAAAATTATAGAACTCCTTCAAACGATACTGAAGGTGACACCCAAGGTATGGGTTGTAATGTAGTCTACTTTAACTTAATGCAATTGTTTAGTGAATCGTTATCGATTGTAAATACAATCGTTAACGAATATCAATACAATCGATGACGATTGTAAATACAATCGATAACGATTGTGTTTACAATCGATAAATTGTAAATACAATCGGTAACGATTGTATTTACAATCGGTAACGATTGTATTTACAATCGTTATAGAGTCGATATTGATTGGTTTCAGAGTCGATATAAATTGTTGTTAGAGGGCATATCTATTCTCTCATATTTGGTTATTTATCGATTTTATTTCTTTCGATGTTCAAGATGGTGCTGTTTTGAAGTTATTATCGGATGTGCCTCTCACTGCCGATATGTGATCAGAACTTGCTGGTCCAGCAGACCCGGAATCAACAGATATGGGACCACCTCCTACCACGCAAGGAGAGGTGGCAGCAACTGACAACCAATCCCAGGATCATGATGATAAGGGTGGTCCGGCTGGTGATGAGCAACCATTCGAGGCTCGCTTGAGGCCTAGGACTAAATTAAAACATCTTGTCGCGAAGTCGCCTAAGACCGAAAGAAAGTCGCCGCTAAAAAAATCAGCAACCGAGACGATGCCCCCTTCTACGGTTGAGCTGACAGATGAGTAGAAGTTCATGAATGTCATATGGATAGCTCCCGAAAAGGATGCCGAGTAAGTTACTTACTTTCGTAATTTTTCCATTTTTCTGATGATAGTTAGTTAATTGTTATTTAGTAGTTAATTTCATTTTAAATTTAAATTTTGACCGTTATGTTTTATGCAGCACCTACGTAAGCACCGTGGGTGATTATATACTCTGGATGTATAATCGTTAACGACTATCAATGCAATCGATAACGATTATTTAGTGAATCATTATCGATTATCAATGCAATCGATAACAATTGTGTTTACAATCGATAACAATTATTTTTACAATCGGTAACGATTGTATTTACAATCGTTAACAGTCAATATCGATTGGTTTCAGAGTCGATATAAATTGTTGTTAGAGGGCATATCTATTCTCTCATATCTAGTTATTTATCAATTTTATTTCTTTCGATGTTTAGAATTGTGTTGTTTCGAAGTTGTTATCGGATGTACCTCTCACTGTCGATATGGGACCAGCACCTGTTGGTCCAACAAACCCGGGATCAGCGGATATGGGACCACCTCCTATCACGCAAGGAGAGGTGGCAACATCTGACAACCAATCCCAGAATCATGATGATAAGGGTGGTCCGGCTGCTGATGAGCAACCCGAGCAACCATTCGATACTCACTTAAGGCCTAGGACTAAATTAAAACATATTGCCGCGAAGCCGCCTAGGACCGAAAGAAAGTCGCCGGTAAAAAAAATCAGCAACCGAGACGATGCCCCCTTCTACGGTTGAGCTGACAAATGAGCAGAGGTTCATGAATGTCATATGGACAGCTCCCAAAAAGGATGCCGAGTAAGTTACTTTCATAATTTATCCGTTTTTCTGATGATAGTTAGTTAGTTGTTATTTAGTAGTTAATTTCGTTTTGAATTTAAACTTTGGCCATTATATTTTATGCAACACCTACGTAAGCACCGTGGGTGATTTACATTCCGGATGCGTACTTTTAAATATTTGGAAGGCCGGGGATACTTAGACAATATTGTAAGTAACCAAATCTCTCATATTTAATTCTTTTCATATTATTTGCTTAAACAAACGATAACGATTTCCTAAATAGTCGATAACTATTGTTTATACAATCGACATCGATTGCCTTAACTGTCGATATTGACAGTATTAAAAATCGTTATCGATTGTCCTCACAGTCGATACTGACTGTATTAACAATCATTGACGATCATCTTAACAGTCGATACCGACTGTGTATAGAATCGATAACGATTTTCTATGTAGTCGATTACTGAAATATTTTTTCTTTCAGATATTGGGATCCTACCTAAGACTTTTGAAAGTCATTGATGACACTGTTCATCCTGAGATAGTGGATAAATTCTTCCTTATGAGCCCCGCCAGTTTGTCCTATATGACAATGGATTATAATGATTTCAGATTCTTTATTGAATTTGAAAAACTAAACGACTAACCGTTAGCCACGCAAATCGAACGGTTGGCTGCCGTTAAGGAAGAAGCCAACCCAAGCAAGAAGGTGCTCTAAAACTTCTTCTTCAATAGGTTGAGGGATCTGTGGGCTCACCAATGTAACATGGTATATTACGATCTCTGTAAACTTTTTTTATAATTTTCATCGTTGTATTCTCTAATATAATATTCATTTCAGCTATTTGTCCCAGTCCACAGTCACGATCCATTACATTGGGCACTTGCGATCGTTAAGGTTTTAGAACGATCGGTAATAATCGTTGACCCTATTTTCGATAGGCCTTCTATAGAGAAGTATCTGGTCCAAATAAACGTCCTGATAAGAATTGTCCATAAATTATAAATCTCCAATTTTTGCTTACTTTATCTGACTACGATTACAACTTCATAAGCAGTCGTTAACGATTGCCTATATTGTCGTTAACGATTGTCTACATAATCGCTACTAATTTCTTAAGCAGTCGTTAACAATTTCCTAGATAGTCGTTATCGATTGCTTATACAATTGTTAACGACTGTTTTGACAGTCGATATCGACCGTATTAATAGTCAAAATCTAAGAAAATTCTGATAGTAGTAGAAATTTTTACTATTTGCTTATTTTAGCTGCTTATCTTATATGACATTGCACTTTGCAAAACAGACCAAATATCTTCCCGCACTTTTACATATATACGGAGACTCTACTGCATTAAACCCTGAGACCTATCTGTGGTATAATTTTGATTGCAAGATCAAATTCGTACCCGACAGACCAATGGGTGGAACTATGGGGTGTTTGTGTTAAAGTATATAGAGTACTTTATGACGGGGAAGAAGTTCGACTTCAGCCAAGGCAATATGACTCAGATCATGGCAGAAATATGCCAAGCCCTTGCTAAATTCACTGTCGATGGAGAAGGCGAGAAAGATATTGTTGAAGAACCTACTACTGATGCAGCACCGTAATACTGATGCAGCACCGTAGTTTTTGTTGAACATTCATAGAAATTTGTAAATGAAAATTTGTAAATGAAAGTTACATTTTTTGGAAACATGTAATCTCAAGTATGTAAAAATACATCAGGTGAACATTCGAAAATGAAACAATAGTCTGGTTTTGGGTGTGTCGCAAACCGTATTGAATGTCGATATCGATTGTATAAGCATCGACTGCCTATCAAATTGCTAACAGCTTCTTATAAAATTGATATCGATTGTATAAGAAGTCGACATCGATTGCTTGTGAAATCGATCTCAATTGTATAAGCAGTCGATATCGATGTTGACTGCTTATACAATCGACATCGATTGTATAAGCAGTCGATAACGACTGTATGAGCTGAGAAAATGTGGGAGAATGCTTAAAAGTTCTACTAAAATACACTTCTTTACATTTTTAATAGAAATTCATCACAAATGTTACATCCAAATTTATAGCTAATGGACTGTGAGGTGTTGTCGTTGAAGGTAGCCAACTTCTTCTACTGTGTCAACCCATCGGCCCCACTGCCGTGCAACTCCTGCGATTGTGACTATACTCACTGCACCTGCACATTGTAGGGCCCTAACCTCACCCTTAGACCGTATCCTTCTTTTCCTCGGACGGTCGGCTTACTTTTGACAATTATATGGTGGTCTCACTTTCATATTTTCAGGCAGTTGCTCAGCTTAGAATTCTCATTGGCTTTTATCGAGGATGGGAATCCATTGTTCGTCGTATGCTTGTCTAAAGCAAGCAGTGCAAACCACTTCTCACAGAAGTTATGGTAATCATAACTTCTCCGATTGATGGCCGTCATGGCATGAGAGCAAGGCAAGCCATGAATGTGCCAACCGTGGCAAGTACATGTCTTGTGTTCCAAATCGACGTGATGGATGAAATTTTCGGAATTGACTTGAAATTGATCGCGCCCGTATGGTTGAGCTCTCTTTCTACCGGCCCATTGCAGCACCTTCTTTATGTGCTGGTCTGCTTTCGGGCATAGGAGGGTGGTCCATTTCTCATATATTTATCGACGCTTTTGAAAATGATCGGCGACTTTCTCTCTAGTAGTTCTGATTAGGTTGATAATTGGTCTCTCTCGAACTATTTTTAGTACGCTGTTCAAGCTTTTAGCATTATTGTAAGTCAGGAAATCGTACTGCCTTTCTTTTATATATGTGCGTGCCCAATACTTTGGGTCTATTTTCAAAATATACTCTACAGTCCGAGGATCAGTAGGATCTTTCTTCATTTCGTTAATAAAATAATCATATCTCTTTATCGAATATGCACGCGCGACGCTCCACCATAGACCCTTCACATTGTTCTTGGGATACTTGTGTTGTAAATTTTGAGTCATATATTGGATGCAGTAGTTGTGGTGTGCGCTAGGGAAGATATGTTTCACCGCCTTAATTAAACCCTTCGACCTATCCGTGATAAAAATAAAATCTTCGATAAACTCACCGATTACGAACACACCTACCCGTTCAAGAAATCACATCCACGTATCCTCTTCTTCTAACTCGATCACGGCAAATGTTAACGATAATATATGGCCATTACCGTCTTGCACCGAGGCGATAAGTAGGATCCCTTCGAAACGTCCCTGTAGGTGTGTGCCATCTACAAGCAGTGTGCGACGAAGTATATTGTGATAGCTTTCGATGCACGGGCCGAAACTCTAAAAAAATCTTTGAAACTTACCGTCAAGCGTTAGTTAAAAGGATGTTTGTACATTAGGATCTACCCTCTCCATCTCCTTCACGTAGGCCAGTAGATCCACAAATTGTCCTTCCCAACTGCCTCTAATATAATTAAGGGCAAGTTCTTTTCCCCTCTAAACCTTAGTATATGAGATTTGCACATTATAGGCTTTTGCAATATCGAACATTATCGACGCTGGAGTGTAGTCGAATCCTTCTATAAGTTTCTCCCGTACATAGTTGGCTACGAAGGAGATTGTTGCATTACGGTGACCGTGCGGTCCGATCTTAGCGGCCCCGCATGTGTAAGTACTATTGAACATTTTAATTTTGAAAGTGTTGAGCCTAGTTAATTTAGATACATGTATTCGCCATGAACAATCGGGTTCGTAGCATGCGGCTGTCACTCGATAACTAGCGATTTTCAAAGGCCGAATTTGAAAGTTTTTCTCCACCGCGTGTTCTTTCAATACTCTTTGAAATGTTTGTTTGTCTCTAAGGTCTCTCCAACTTCAAACGTCTAATTCTGGTATTCGATTTCCACCTCTTGATCGGAAGACTCGTCCAATGTCTCTAACACTTCGTAAGCTCCATCTACTAAGGGATCATCAATACCTCTCACAAAAATTTTTGAATCCTCTTTTATAAACCCATCTGGTTCGTTATCATAATCTTCGGCGTTCTCTTCACTAGCAGTGTTTTGAGGTGGTTGACTAGATCCTTCTTCGCCGAAGGGATTTTGATGTAGTTGACTAGGCCCTTCATGGAACGGGTCATGACATGGTTGACTAGGCTCTTCACCGAACGGGTTCTGACATGGTTGATTAGGCCCTTCACCGAACGAATTCTGACATGATTGACTAGGCCCTTCACCGAAAGGATGCTCATGTGTATGAAAATAGGGTTAAGCTCATTCGTTAATCCTCATCGATGGCATAGTAGAACATAATTCGTGAGTCAGCCAAGTTGTAAATCCACCGGGGAAGATATGATGAAAATTGTCTTCATCTCCCACTCTTAGAGACGTATAGTCTAACTCTGGACTCCAATGTTGTGACCCATGCATATTTTGTAGTGGGTCATCATATGATTCAACTGGGACATGGTTTAAATTAATAGCTGTCTTTATGATCGATATATTTACCATAAAATTATCGTCATTGCCTAACTGAACGGTATCATATGTAGGTCCTTCCTCCTCAAACTTACATGGTTGGAAAGAATGGTTACTTACAAAATCAATCCCACCTTGAGGTACTTGTTCAGCTTCGAATCGGAAGGAGGATGATTCTTTAATGATGAATACTTTTATAATGTCCGACCCTGATTTATAAAACGAAAATAGAGTGGCCAAATTATCCGAATCCAAAACGTCGGCAAGCACAGGGGTATTCACTATCTTCATAGAGAACTTTATGGAAATTATTTCATCTGCCCTCGCAAAACTGACAGCAGAAATTCGTCTTATGAATCGTTTATAAGACATACCCGTCGAAATTGTAATAACCCTCCAGCGGCCACCTTAATACAAACCATCATCGTTTACAATATGGTCATCAAAGTGACAGAGAAGATAAATTTTCACACCAGACATCACCTGTTTAAGAAAGAGAAGGAAGGGGTAATAAGACGGATGACAAAAATGACAAATTTGTAGCAAAACAACTGATACAAAATCGATTTCGACTGTTTAAACGATCGATATCGATTGTAAAGATAATCGATATCGATTGTTTAAACAGTCATTATCGATTGGATACGCAATCGTTATCGACTGTTTATACAATCGATATCGATTCTCTTTACAATCGATATTGATCGTTTAAACAGTCGATACCGATTGTTTATAAAGTCTTTATCATCTCTTTCCATATATTTACCCAGTAAAATTAATTTTTCAAAATAACTTTCGATGGGGTTTACATTGGATCTGAACATACCTCTCGTCGGAATGAAAAACTGCACAATCTTCAACTCCCAATGGCAAAATGCAGGAGCTTATTCTCCTAAACCTCTGTTTTCTTCTTCCAGGTAGCAAATCTGAAGCAGAAGACGTCGTCACCTTCACCACCTTTAACTTCTTACTAACTCTAGCAGATTAAAATGAGGAAGAAGGAGGATGTATTCGTGGGTTAAAAAAAGTCAAAGAATGGGGTAATATGAACTTTTTATTCTCCTTAGAGTCGACTCGGCTTCGAGCTAGTCGATTTGGGTAAAGGTAAAATTATAGGGCCTCTGATGTTAAAGGTGTATCTGATAGGATCGATCACGTAAATTTCCCTATAATTTGGCTCCTTACTAGGAGCATTGATTAAATGCAACGGTAAAACAAGGTTAAGTCAGTATCCTCCAGTCATGTCTACCTTTCCAACATCCAGTAATTATGGGATCGATATTGGGCAATGGCTTTTTTAGTGGCTTCTTGGTCCTTATGGGACCAAACTTTATTTTATAGTCACACGTCATCAATCATGACCTTCCTAGCGTTATTGGTTTGAGGAGTGAAGGGTGGTACGTACAGGGCCATAATGGTCTCTTATTTTTCATGACTTAGGGCATACAAAGCTGATGCTTGACCATTCCCTAAGGGATGCTTGCCATAAGTATTTCAGATTAATGCACCTTAGGAGGTATCTTGTTATCTCATAAGTGGCGTCGCTGCTCGACCTCATGACCTTGGGAAGCGTACCCGGGTTGACAACTACTACAACAACCCCTTGGTCGGTTGGTTGAGTTTTTCAAAACCTAAACGGGTTACTTTCGCTCAATTGGAAGTAGCAAAAGCTTGGCCCCTTTTTGGTTCCATCTCCTGTTTTGATGGCGGGCAATGGGGCCATACCATAGAACATCTTAATATTATCTACATATTATATAATACCTTAATATTATCTACTCTGATTGAAGGGGTTCAAAACTCCGTAGCTTCCTTTACGCTTAGCTTATAGCTCAATTGAAGGAGCACGAGAATACAAGAAAATGAAAATGCTAAAAAAAATAATTGAATGCTATAATCTTTATGATTGCAAGGTCTTATATTTATATTTATCATTTTCAGTTATAGATGTTTTATAATGAGGGTCGCCTTGGGCATAGGCTCAAGAGGCTGTCGCTTATAGGGCTTCCAAATTTTACATAAAATTTTACAAAAAAATAGGGGTCCCCAAAGTGTAACTCAGTTCAATAATTTAGGGCCCCACTTTAGAAACACGCCTAGGGCCCCCAAAATCTCAAGTCTTTGTTCTTTGAATGCAGGTTTGCAAACCTACGTATAATCTGATGTATTTAGGTGTACTTGAGTGGTCTCTAGTTTTTAAAATGGTGATGATTAGTAGTAGAATCAGGATTTTCATCTAGCCGGGGCGCAAGTCATGGAGACAAATTTCGACGAAATTCTCCAAAATTCGTTGAAATAAAGGTCGGACTAAACTTTTAACGAAATTTCAGTGATTTCTCCGAAATTGCAAAAAAATTATTAATATCAATGAATTTAATAAAAATTCACCAAAAATATGGGACCATGATCTTAAGATCTATGGTGTCGAAAATTGGGACGAAATTTTTTTCCATTATTTGATTAAAAAAGTCAACAGTATTAACACTTGAATACATGTGTGAAGAGATCTACTTTTGGAGATGAGAGATAGGTACCTCTATTTACGCCCACACACTACCAAAAACAAGACTATTAGCGGCAGCTAAAAACTGATGATATTAATAAAAAACTGCTGCTAACAATCTTAATAGATTTTTTATTAATAGCGGCAATTTTTTGCTCCAAAAAACTGCCGGTAATAGTCTTATTTTTTATAGTGACACATTCTTTGAAAGCAACCACGTCTCAGACCCCTTGAAAATCATTTATTGCTTCAGATTAGATAATGATGTGGGCCGAAAAGGTCCAATGTCACTAAGCCCAATGAGCGGACAACTTCCAATGGGTCTTGAGCCCAACAACAACTGCTGCAATAACTCATAAGCTGAAGGAACGCGGCCCAATGGCTAAAAGACGTTAAACGGTCTTTTGAGACTAAGGTGGTGTCTTTCATATGATAGGTTGTCTCTTCACCGTCATTTGAAATAACATGATGGTTCAGGATTATCTCTATAAATAAATATCAAATCCACAACAAAAATTATATTCTCTCTCTCTACTCTCTTGCATTTTTATTTTCTTTCTTTAAGAATTCTTTTCATGTATCAACAAAGTTGTGTGACAGGTTCTCTTTTTAGAAAGTACAATCTACAAGAGAGCATACGTTTTTTGGTCAAATCGGGCATTCTTGTGAAAGTAGATTCGTTGAGGACCAGATTACATCTTAATTTGTTTGTCTAGCACGCATCTATTCTCTTTAAGATAGTGAATTAAGTGCCTCAAAGCCATTTTTAATATCATATTTTTCAACATAGAATCCCTATTGTTACGTTGCTCACCCAAACCATCATTCTCATAGGACGAGGAGAATCATTGAAATATGAACTTTTATATCCGTCGTTTTAAAAGAAGAATAATGGTATAGATCGGATCGGATTGCTCAAATCTCTCAAATGGTCTGGTTAATGGGAGGCTATTACTTTGACAGTTTTCTGTATTAAAATTGGTACAAGTGGGTTTCACCCACGCTTCACTAAAATGATACCTCGAGTGCTGTGAGCCGGCTTTCAACGCTAAGCCATGTGGATTTTAAAATTCAACGTTAGCCATGATACCAGTGAATTTTCTGATTGTCATGGTCCTCATGGATACGGTGTCACTCTTATACAGACAGAAAGTTTGTGCACAAAATTGATTGGTATAAAGCATAATTATCAAAATCTCTGAATTTATGAAAAAAAAAATCGTTTAAAAGTTAAAACACCCTTTTTTATGAAATGTCAGAGACAAGTTTAAAATGCACTTTTTTCAAAAATACTCACTTTTAAAAAATATATGTGATATTTATGTTTCAAACATGTGTTTTAGAAATTTTTCAGAAAATTTTCTTTATTTTCATCAAAATATTATTTATTTTTTAATAATTTTAATATTACCATTACTATTTCACAAGTGCTTCCCCATTGTTTTTTCAAATTTAACTCTTTTTCACATTTTTTTACGTTTTTTTTTGCCTCGGACTATGGTATAAGCTACAAGACCAGAGCACTGCTAGTGGTGCTCAGGTCAACCTTCCTCTGTCAACGTTGGCAAAGACGCATAATTTTCAATGCTAAATCAGTAACAGGTCAAAAGCTAGTTTCATGGATCCGTGTGCTCATAAATAAAGGTCAAAACCATATGTTTCTTGCTGTCAAAACGGTTATTGTTTTTCGTGTGCTTTGACTACTAAGAGCATCTCCAGCGGGAGGCTAAACCCCTTAAAAACGCTAAAATAGTGATTCATGTCCCAAAAAAATTGCTCCAACAAACCACTAACACAAGAGTTAAAACAGTTAAATTTAGTTATTATTGTAGCAGCATTCAAATATAAATTTTTTTGTTTTTTTTTTTTTGTTAACTCTCTTTCTCTCTCTTCTTTCCCTGTCTCTTCACTCTATGAAAAATAATAAAATAAATAATAGTATTTTAAAGAGGAGATAATAGATATGCCCGATGTTTAACTACAAAATGTTGTTTAAACAATCTATTATCATTAGATTTGACTTTTTATCTCACAGCAATGAAGTGTGGTTTTCTAATTATGATTAATCTAAACGGTTTATATGGCAATCCAACATTGGAAAAAGTTTTAGCCAAAAAATATTGTCCATAAGTGGATGTGAACCATCTGACTGACGAGTATGAATATCAGTCATTAAAACTACACACAACGGTTAGTATTAAAGTGTGCAAATTGGATGGTTAAAATCACTCAAAAATAATAAATTTTGGGCCCACTACCTATCAACTTATGTCGTATCATTTTAACGGTGTGGATTACCCACACGTTAAGCTTATCAATGACATACGATCATTTAAGCACCATTTGGATGCTTAAATGACAGGCAGGAGAGTTGTGCCCTTAAATAAATGAGTAACTAAAATAAAGTGTATGTTGGAGTTTTTTACTGTAGTAGTGGCTAAAATTGTGACGACCCAGGCTCACATGTTACAATATTGTCCAATTTTTGGCTTAGGTCTCTACCTCGATTTTGTTTTTGTGGCATGGGCTTAAGTCCCCACTCAAAACGCGTCATGACATATAGTGTGCGCAATCACAGATAACCCATGATCAAAACTTTTCCCTATCCAATGTAGGACTATTACAAAAATAGATCATGAGGATAGCTAAAAGTGGTGTTTAGCTATCCAAATAAAGCTCTCATGCTAGAGATGCTCTAAGAGGCGGCCGAGTTGTCCTTGCTGCCTAAACAGATGTTATTTGGTTCGCTAGTTCGCTATGTTTGAATTCAAATTCATAGTTTAAGGTTGACCACAATCTAATTAACCAATAATGAGCTCACAATTTGGGTAGGACTAGTTTTAAATAAAAATGTTAAATGTTTATAATAAAGTTAATTTTTGCAACAAACAAATGCTTTATGGCTTGGTAAGCCCCTAGCTTAGATAAACAAAGGTTAATACTAAATCCCCTTAATCATTTAATTTGAAAAATAGGTTAAAAAGAAATAGGGCAAATCACACCGAAGTAGACCACAAATTAGTTTGCAAACTAAACCAAACTAACTAGACTAACTAGGCATGTGCACTAGTTATGGTAAAAGTAGGGTTGTCAATGAGTCGGGTCGGCCTATTAACTAATACACCCAATCAATTCTTAACTAGATCAGCGGCATAAGCTTGACAAGTTGGGTTAGGTCGAACATGAAGCATATGGTCCAGCCTTTGGGTCAGATTGGGTAGGTCATATTGGAGGTCAAGCTTGGTCAGATTGGGGTCTACCCAAGTGTCAGGTCGGGTTAAAGGAAAAACCTAAATTTTAGCCGATCTGACCTAGTGAAAGACCTAACTCCTAGCTAAAAGGTAAGAGTATAGCCATGATTTTGACTATCAGTCATGTCCAATAGAAACGGGCCAATATGCATCTAGTTAGGTCTCATCGGATACAATATACACCTTGATTCGATATAAAGTCAAATATTAGGTCAAACCTTGGTCAATATCAGTCTATATCAAGTCATATTGACCAATATATGTTAGATATAAACCGGACATAATGTCAAAAATGCCTTGTGAGCAATTTTTAGTATTATTTTAAAATATTTGTATATGTTTTTAATATTTTATAAATATAAAAAGAAGGCATTTTAATATTAGCTGATTTGGCTGATACGTATCTGATTATCCGACATATATCGGCTTGGGACGGGACAATATGCCAATAAATATATTGGTTTTTAAATCTGCGTATAACTTCAGATTTTTTTGTTACTTGTTTGTAGGAGATTCTCACTGGAATTTTTCTTTGGCTTAATAATGATGAATTAGATTTTTATTTTTTAATTTATAAGAATAATGATGGATAAGATTTGGTATGAAAGAAGTTCCAAGCTTTGTCGTGAAAGCATTGATGGAGAAGGGTTGGAATCTTTTTCGTTTGTTTGTATATATTTCTGTTGGGATATATGATTTGCCTAAGAAAAGCATCTTCGTGGGACACCATGGGGCACCATCACAGCATTACGTACGGAATCTTTAAGCATTCCTGCTTTGAAGGCAATCACCCCTCCACACATTCTATGCTTTATTCATAGAATCTCGCGGGGGTTGGTTTTCGTTGTACTTTTCAGTGTCCGGATAAGTTATAAATCACATACAAAACTGAGTTGGTGTTAAGGGTTCGAGCCGTGCACCACCTCTGATGCACCCAGGTTTAGATGGCACAGTCAATCATAAATTGAGATGTCTACGTGGCAGGACGATTCGTAAATGGGACCCAGCACAAAACTCATTTTGTTCATAAGATTTTAGCAATCCATTTAAGTAACAATTCTCCTTTGACTTCTCCGAATATTTGTGAGTTGTGAATTTTGATCATATAAAAGTTGAAATCGTAAAAGTTTTACAAGTGAACTTTTCCGTTAGTCTTTATAACTTGCCTAACGTCATGGATATGTGTCACGCGAGAGAGGTAGCTCAACGGTCTGTCTCCTGAGATCTGGCCTGGTTTTATATTTTATTGCCAAGGCGAATAATTGGTCTTAATTTCTGTATACAAAACTTTGCAAGTTGTGCAAAGGTCCGTTCAATCCACTTGTTTGTCTCTATCTTGCTGCCAAGTGTAAGCTGACTTGTGGCTGCAGACAACAGATTTTGGACAAGTGGCACCTTATACTAACATCAACATATCTTCTCACATACGTTTGATATTATTTGAATGGGGTTATGCTATCATGGTCTTTGAACTAATGAAATTCTGGTCCGGGTATTTGCAACCAAGTCTTTGCAATTGATGGTTCCATCCTTGGAGCCGTTGACTTTCTTGAATCAAATGATGGATATTATTTTTCGTCCCAATCTTTCATATATTAGATTTTGATATCATGAGCCATCTATCAGACGGTCAGATATTGATTCCACATGACATACATGTTAGAAGTTTCTATTTTGGTGGTCATTACTATGGCCAATCCGTTGATTGGTAAATGGTGTAAGATCAATCTTGAGATGTAAAAGTTGTTAGTTCGGTGAATTTGAGAGAATAAGCAACTAATAATTAAGTCTTTTAGTTAGAGTATGATTGTGATTTCCAATCACAATATAATTAATAATTTAAGTCCTTAATGGGAAAAGACTCATTGGCTATAAATAAAATGGATACTTAGTCCCAACGATTGCTTGACACACTTTAACCCTCTTTATTAGCAAAAGCATCCCCATTGTGTTAGGAGGTATTGAGAGCGAGGAGATCGTTGAAGATCTAAGCGGCAACCCATCTTTTATGGCTCACACTCAAGGTGCACACATATATTTCAATTTATGAATTATTGATTTATTGTTTTGATTAATCATACGCCTAGATCCTAGGGCAAATATTTGGGTGCTTTGATCAATAGATCCATCAATTGGTATCATAGTCAAATTTTGACATTTGATCGATTAAAACACTTTAGTTTATTCTTATTGTTTTGATTAATCATATGCCTAGATCCTAGGGCAAATATTTGGGTGCTTTGATCAATAGATCCATCAATTGGTATCATAGTCAAATTTTGACGTTTGATCGATTAAAACACTTTAGTTTATTCTTATTACATGCTTGGTCGAAATAATCGCCAGATTTTCAATTTATCGGTGTAAGATTTTGAAGATCATATTTATTGGGTGCTGCCAGTGCAAATTGTTTATTGGAGTTTGAATCTAATTTTCGAGTTTTCTCAAAGGGTTCATCAGGCGATTGGGTCATCAACGACCATCGACGGCTGGTCAACCTCCTTTTACCGGTCGATGACTTGCGTTGACCGCCAATTTTGTTTAGCCATGGTGGATTATAAAGACACGGTCTCTGTTGGGTTTCGTAAGAAAAAAGAAGAGACCTCGTGGGTTTCGTAAGAAAGAAGGAGAAGGAGGAGACCTTGTGGAGAAAGAAACCTTTGGGTCTTCCCATTAATTAATCATACAAGCGAGTCTTCTCATTAATTAATAATACAGGTCCCCATTTATTGCATGTGTAGTGAGAATATCAAAGTTGGTGCTTCCCCAACTCTATATGACTTGACTCTGTTCGACCCAAACCGACCCGACCCCTGGACCCATATAAGCAGATGACCCGACCTAGTCTGTGACCCGACCCAGTTGATAACCATACTCGGGTTATGACCCGATCCAGCCCATGGTATGGTCTGGTCCATTACTCAACCCAACCCATGAGTCATGAACCGATCCAGCCCATGGTCCGATCCAGTCCATTCTCGGGCCATGATTCATGACCCGATCCGGCTCGTTTGGCACAATACGTTTGCCCTTAAGGCCCAATTTTGACTCATATTATTCCTTATTCTTTTTGGGTCATTTATAGACTATATATAAGTCTAATTTTGGAACAGTATATATGACTTTTAATTTTTTTTGACATTTCAGATATGTTTTTTATGTCTATTTTTAAACTGAAGCTCTTTGTTGTAACGTTTTCATGACCTGATGTCCTTTTGACAATTTTTAATTGGATAATTATTGTATATTTGAGTGTTTTTAATTAAAGTTGATTTTGTGAAGAGATATAGGGTTAGATATTGGAGGTTGTGCTCTAGCACTAAGGCTGGTACTTATTATTATTAATTTTTGACATTTACCTACAACCTGAGTTAGATTTGGCTACTTACATATCTTAAGTAGCTTATTTATTTTATTTTATTTTATTATTTAACCACTTTTGTGACTATCTAAAATATTATAAAATTTAAATAGAAAACATGACTTGGAATAATTCTTCTATCCAACGATGATGATCTTTTCTAGTGTTGTGGTTTTCATAGTAAGATTTATTTTTGTAAAAAACTGTATTACAAATTCGGCAAAAGTGTGTAATAAATGTTAACATCACAATTTAAGGGATTACTTCTGCCCAACGGTGATGAATCACTTAATGTTTTGTGATGATTGTATTTTACTATTTATTATGTTGTGTGTGAGTACTGCTAGCGTGTTGTGACTCAACCCAACGAAAGGTCATAACGATGCAACTAGTACCACAATGATTAATATCAATTGAAGAAGCAACTAGTGTGTTATGACTCAACCCAACGAAGGGTCATAATGACACAAATTACTTCTCAATAAAACTATAATAATTTTATTTTATTTATTTATTTTTATATATTCTTTAACATAATTTAATTCTTGCATAAAATACTATAAATATAATCCTTTGGAATGAATAATTACTATAATTGTATGTCGATTTAATAAAGCCCTTAATTATTGTGCAACATTGAATCCATCTTCTATTACTACTATGATTTGTGAAATTGATTCTTTGAGTGACTCAAACTATAGAAAATGGAAGGAACAAGTCTAAATTATTCTCGGTTGCATGAATCTTGACTATGCTATACGATTTGATAAACCCAAGTTTCTCATTGCCGATGCCTTAGCTGAGAATCTAAAAGTTAATAATACAGATTTACAAAAATGAGATAGATCAAATCGTATAAGCCTTATGATCATAAAGAGTTCCATTACTGATGTGATTCAATAAGGTATTATTGACTCGCACAATATAAATGAATACATGCAAGCCATTCATGAATAATTTTATGGGACTTCTAAAACACTTGTAGTAGTCTTATTGTTAAAATGAGAACCATGAAATACGATAGTCATAATGGCGTACGGGAGTATATTATGAGAATAAGTGGTATGACAACTCAATTGAAATAAATGGATATGAGTTATTTTGAGGGTTATCTTATTTACTTCATCATGACTTCTCTTTCTACGTAATTTGAATCGTTCAAGATTAATTATAACACGCAAAAAGAGAAATGAAAGATGAACGAGCTAATCATTCACTGTGTCAAAGAAGAAGAAAGACTTTGAGCTGAAAATTTTGAAAGTGCTCATTACGCCACTCTTTGACCATCGAAAGAAAATTTCAAGAGAAAGAATAAATAATATAAAGGAAAGAACGTGAAAGTTTCTCCACCGAAAATTAAACAAGGAGAAGCTAGCGAATCTACTTTTGGCATCAAGTGTCACTTCTGTAAGAATAAGGGACAAATCAAGAATGATTGTCAAAAATATAGAGATTGGCTAGTTAAGAAAGGCAATGATCTAGTCTTTGTATATTTTGAATCACTTTATGTTGATGCTCCACGCAATACTTGATGGATAGATTCTAGTACAACTACTCACATAAATAATTCAATATAGGAATTTCGATCCAGCAAGAAGCTAAGTAAAGGCGAACGGACCATCAAACTCGAAAATATAGTAGAAGCAGATGTGGAGGCCATTAGGACTCTCCGTCTTATTTTAAATAGTAATTTTATTTTAGATTTAGTTAATATTATATACGTTCCAAGTATCACTAAAAATCTTATATCTATTTCTAAATGGATTCATTAGATTTTGAATTTAAATTTGGGCATACAGTTTTTACTTTATTATTCGATTCCAATATTGTGGGTGGTGGCTCACTAGTGGGTAATTTTTATAAACTGAACTTTGATTCACCTTATGTCCAATCTTTAGTTTCTATGCATGTGGATGATAAAGTTAGTAAGAAACGAAAGCGAGCAATCGACAATTCTTTCATTTTAAGGCATAAAAGTTTAAGTCATATATCTAAAAATATAATAGAGAGGTTAATTAAAGATAATATAATCAATGAGCTCGATTTCTCTGACTTCAATACTTGTGTAGATTGCGTTAAAGGAAAACTCACGAAGACTAATAAGAAATAAGCTATCAGGAGTACAAGTTTATTAGAAATAGTCCACACTGATATTTGTAGACTGTTTCCAACTCCTGCTATTGGTAGCTAAAAATATTTTATTACCTTTAGTGATGACTATTCTCGTTTCGGTCATATATTTCTCATCCATAAGAAATCTGAGGCCCTCAATATGTTTAAATTCTATAAAGCCGAAATTGAGTTATAGCTTAATTCAAAGATTAAAATTGTAAAATCTGATAGATGCAGAGAGTATTATAGTAGATACTCCAACACAAGTCGCAATCCAGGACCATTCGCCCTGTATCTATAAGAGCATAATATTGTTACTCAATACACCATATCGAAAACACCTGAACAGAATGGTGTAATTGAGCGACGAAATTATACTCTTATGGATATGGTGAGAAGCATGTTGTGCAACTCTAAGTTGCCTGTGTTCTTATGGGGAGAAGCCTTGAAAATAGTGATACATATCCTGAATCGAGTTTCTAATAAGATTTTTACCAAAATTTCGTATGAGTTATGGGTAGGAAGAAAGCCAACTTTATGATATTTACACATATGGGTTGTTTAGCTGAAGCAAAAGTGTATAATTCACAATTAGAAAAATTGGATCTTAAAATTATAAGTTGCCATTTTATTGGTTATCTTGATAGGTCGAAAGGCTATAAATTTTATTGCCCCACTCATAGTACTCGAATTATTGAGACTAGATATGTAAAAAAATTTTAGGACTGTGAGAACAGTGAGAGTGTTGAGCCTAGTAAAATCATTTTTGAGGAGAATCATGTTATAATTTCTATTCCTTTTATCTAAAAAAGGTGGCACCAATACCAGCTATTCAAGAAAATATTGATGCACATGAGGTTATACCTATTGAAACACCACACGTTGAAGAGGTTCTTGCTCTTATGGTGATCGCCAATGATCAATCATTGCATAGATAAGAGAGAGTAAAGCAGTCAGCCATTTCTGATGACTATATCGACTATCTCAATGAGAGTGAGTATGATTTTGGAAAGAAAGCAGATCATGTTTCCTTTCACCAAGCTATGATGAGCGACAAATCAACTCAATGGCTCAAAGCTATGAAAGATAAGTTGGAATCAATGAAACATAACTCGGTCTGAAATCTTTACGAGTTACGTGAAAGGTAATATAGACAGATACAAGGCTTGATTAATCGCTAAAGGGTTTACTCATAAGGAGGGAATAAACTATAAAGAGGCTTGCATGAAGATGTTTTCATGACACAATCTGAAGGTTTTCAGGTTGAGGGGGAGAACCATTTAGTTTGTAGACTTAAAAGGTCTATATATGATGTAAAGCAGGTATCTCGACAATGATATTTAAAATTTTACGAAATCATTTCAAACTTTGATTTTAAAGAAAATATCGTGGATCAATGCATATATTTTAAAATCAGTGAAAGTAAGTTTATCATCCTTTTTTGTATGTTGATGATATATTGCTTGCGACTAGAAGCTTGAGTATGTTACATGAGACAAAGAACTTTTTATCAAAGAGTTTTGATATAAAAGATCTTGATAGGAATTGAGATTCATTGAGATAGAGCTCATGGCATATTGGGATTGTCTCAAAGAGCTTATGTTGGTAGAGTTCTCAAAAGATTTAGCATACACAATTGCTCTGCTATTGTTGCC
Organism: Chloranthus sessilifolius; assembly: GCA_021018995.1. NCBI lineage: Eukaryota > Viridiplantae > Streptophyta > Magnoliopsida > Chloranthales > Chloranthaceae > Chloranthus > Chloranthus sessilifolius. The sequence continues at coordinate 28,972,673 of CM037589.1, forward strand.
CCTGTGATTAAGGGTGATAAATTTAGTCTACTTCAGGGTCCCAGAATCGATTTGAAGAGAAAGCAGATGGAGATAATTTCCTATGCATCGGTAGTTGGGAGTCTCATATATGCACAAGTTTATACTTGTCCATAAATAATGTATATAGTTGGCATGCTTGGTAAGTATTAATGACCATTGAAAAGCAGCCAAGAAGGTTTTTTTATATTTACAAGGGATAAAAGGCCACTTGTTGACATACAAAAGGTCGAATAACCTTAAAGTTATTGGTTATTCAGATGCCGACTATGCTGAATGTCAAGACACCCGTAGGTCCACATTGTGTTATATATTTATGTTTGTAGGTGGACTTATATCTTGGAAGAGTGTTAAGAAAATATTGACTACTTCGTCTACTATGAAAGAAGAGTTCGTTACATGTTTTGAAGCAACATGTGAGGTGATATGGTTGAGAAATTTTATTTCAGGGCTTCGAATTGTTGATAGTATTTCAAAGTCATTGAGAATCTTATGTGACAATTCCATTGCGATAGCTATCTCTAATAACAACAAGATTAGTAGAGGTTCCAAATATATTAATATCAAATATCTTGTTGTAAGGGAGAAAGTTCATAATCAAATTATATCTGTTGAAAAATCAGTACGACACTCATATTGGCTAGCCCTCTTACTAAAGGCTTACCTCTCAAGCTCTTTTTGGAGCAGGTTGCACGTATGAGATTAAAGGATAGTTTTGACAATTTTTGAGAGTAGATGTATAAGAGTGAATATATTTGTTTAATTGATTCAAAAATAAGGATTATTTATTTGTTTTTCTATTTCGAAACATATGGTGTCAATAGATGACAATAAAGTAGGACCAATAATAGATTAAGTTTGCATGTAATCACCATTCAGTTTTATAAACTTACAATTTATGTAAAATCATACTAGTTGGAATCCATGTCGGTGATGAATTCTAATACGGTAACTAATGAATAATCATGAGTCGATGACATGATGCACTGATTATATTGATTTTATGTTAGTATTCTCACTAAACTGTACTGATTATAAAGACTTTCATTGAGATTGATTAGGATTTGTCATTCAAAGAAAGTTAGCTAACATTTAGTAATCAGAGTTTATTGACATAGTGTGGCCAAGTGGGAGACTGTTAGAAATTTCTATTTTGGTGGCCGCCACTTTGGTGAATCTATTGACCAGTGAATGGTGTAAGATCAATCTTGAGATGTAATAGTTGCTAAGTCGGTGAATTTGAGAGAATAAACAACTAATAATTAAGTCTTTTAGTTAGGGTATGATTGTGATTTTCAATCACAATATAATCAGTAATTTAAGTCTTTAATGAGAAATGGCTCACTGACTATAAATAAAAGGGATGTTTGGTCCCAATGAATGCTCGACACACTTCAACCCTCTTTATTAGCAAAAGCATCCCCATTGTGCTAGGAGGTATTGAGAGCGAGGAGATCGTTGAAGATCCAAGCGGCAACCCATCTTTCATGACTCACACTCAAGGTGCGCACATATATTTCAATTTATGGATTATTGATTTATTATATTGATTAATCATACACCTAGATCCTAGGGCAAATATTTGATTGCTTGAATCAATAGATCCATCAATACATTCCCAAAAGTGATTGTGATTCCGATGTACCATGAGAAGGATTCTGAGTCACTTTTGGAGATTTTTGCCACGTGAAATCAACATTTGAACATTTGATTTGTGATCTTAAGATCTATTGTATGAAAGATTGGAAAAGTGATTTTCATCTTCTGATTCAAGTTAGTCAACGGTATTAACAATGGAACCATCTGTTGTGGAGATTGAATCTTCGATTTCAAATACATGTACCCTTGAAATTATACTTCATGCATTATTTTGAGTTGTAATTGGGTATGTGACCCTTGTAGTGTATGCCATGCTTGGGTTACTCTCATTCTGCTGCAATGGTCAAGGTTTAACGAGTATGTAGTTACGTATGAGAAAGGAAATCAACAAAAGTACACTTTTTGCTTTTCACTAATTTGGCTCTAAAATATATATGTATATGTCGTTTATAAGAGCGATCTCGCAAGATTTGAAATGGGCAAGTACCTCAAAAATGAAATGCTTCGTGTTTCTTTTAATATTTTTGGATGATCATCCATTAATTTTATAACCTTTTTATAACCAAGTTAACGTTTAGAATCTTTCCAATGTTTGTATCCTTTAGAATTCGTTCGGGAAGAATTTGAGTGTTGTTTTTGTGAGTAATGTTTTTGAGTTTGGCCAAAGTTTACAGTTTTATGAGCTTTTATAAAAAAACGGAGTAGATTTTGTGTTCTTGAGTTCTCAGAATCCTAATTTTTAAGGGTATTTTGGCTTCAATTTTCTTTTGAGCTCATATTCTAAGAAATTCTCAATCATTTGATAAGAAATTGATATGTTGTTTTCACTTAGAAATACTCATAAAACACGAATCCCCATGAAGCAAAGGAAAATGTCTGATAAGCTCGGAAAACACATGATTCTAAGTTAAACACTCAGATTCTTAGTGTTTTTGAACCCCAAAAGAGCCCTTAGGTTTCGTTCAAGTGTTTCTTGGCTTTTTCCAGAAAAACTCTGAATCTTGACAACTAAGATTCCTGCTGATTCTTAGCAGATTTTGATTCTCGTCTTTTCCCAAAGCTGTTCTTAAGTTGCCCTGATTCCTGACTTTTCTCATAAATGCTAATTTCTCAATCGTTCTTAAGTTGTTCTCCAAAAATCTCAGAATTGGATGAATTTGTGGTTGTGCTACCATCATACGAATGTTAAGCATCGGACTACTTGTCGTACTCGAATTTAGCTAAAAAATTTTGGGCGACCAATCCATGAGAGGTTGGAGTTATGTGACGGATTTATTTTTGAATATAATTTTTTCAGAGATATTTATAACACCAAAAATATTATATATATATATATATATATATAATAAAAATCATAAACTCATGAAGAAATCATGGCCGATGTCGTTAATGGCAAATGACGAGGTTCATTAGCCCAATACATTCAAAATCGGCTTAATTGAAAAACCAAAATATAAAAATACAAAGTAAAAAAAAAATTAGGAAAAGCGACGTATAACACTGAATATGACTATGAGGTAGCATCGTTGCCATCTCATCCTCGCAAGAGTATGAGACAATCATCTGTTTGGGAGAACCAGTATGATCGTCCCAACTATCGTCGCGAATATTTTGTATAGGAGGCTCCCAATCGGGGTCCAACTCATCCTCTGACTCCATTGCACGATCAAAAGTATCTACCTCTGAGTTCGAATTGAGAAGCATTGGGTTAGTTGCGAGCCCCAATGGTCGAATTACCCACGGTACGTGTCGCACTGGTGGTGCATGATAGGCTAGTCAGACTAGTGGATTTTGGAAAGGGTTATGACTAAGGTTATTGAAACCTCATATCCTGCCAAAGTGAGTCACACTACTTGGCACCACATTGCCTTAAAGTATGTTGTTGAGGAGTTTCATTTATTGATGCAGGTGGCCAGAGTCTATCAGAAACCAAAAATATGTAATGTTCTCGCATATACAAACATGAAAATACAAAGCATATATACACCGTATAAAAAAATTAAATCTCAACTTGAAACTAGTCTACATATCTTTGTCGGTCAAACATAATTGTTCTCCATGTTAGCAATTTCCTTTATCTCAATTATTTGACAACAGATGTTTAAGGATACCAAGTATTGCAACTTTTATACCATAATTCTTTCTAATTGTTGTAATCTTATTTAAACCACTCTTTCCTACATTCATCATAGAATGCACATCTTTCTATAGAAAAAAAATGTGGTGATGAGAGGCATATTATTATGAATACCACCAGAATCATATTTCATGAAGATTTGAAGAGAAGAAAAAAATATATAATCAACTGATGCGTCCTTCTTGACCCATATCAGATGACGCAAATTCCTATATTTTGAAATTTCAGAAGTTTGAGGATTTAAAAGTTCAAACTAGAATGATTAATTATGCATTGATGTTCATTGAACTTTGTAATATTTTGATTATGCATTGATGTTCAAAGTTCAAAATATTGATGCAAGTCGCCGATACGCAGTAGAAATGTCAGCAATTTTTCTATATGAAATATTCTGTTTTCATTAGCACCACTAAATTTCAAATCCAAATTAAATTCCACATTTATTAGGGATATTATCTCTCTAACAGTATTTTTAGGATGTATCTAAGCTTCATAGCCATCAGATCTCATTGTTTATGCCCTTATAATTGGAAAATTTTAAATTATTTATAACAGGCATTACCATTGACTAATTATTGTCATTTAATATAAGAATATAACATCTCACATGAATCTTAAAAACTCTAATATGCAAACATGAAGAGGCAGAGCAATCATCATGCCTAATTGAAGTGAAATCCATCACAAAGAAACAGGAAAATGCACCCATTGCACAACCCTCTTTGTTGCCTTTTTTTAGCGGATAAATAAGTTGGGATTGAACCTGCGACCTTTAGGTTGCAATATTATCAAACTTTCATTGTGCTACCGGCCGAAGCCTTCATATTGGCAATATGACCATAGCCATGCATAGCTATTACTAAAGGGGTAAAGTGCTTAGAAAAAAATTAAATTAACTTTCAATTTACTTTTGACTAAGTTTAGCTAATAAGAACTAACCAAAAAAATTAAAAATTGCTTCATTTAATTTAGTAAATATCAAAAACCTAGAGTAAGCAAAACATTTTGCTTAATTCCTACATGAGAGCACTCAAACAAATAGGAAATCAACATACCATCTAACATGATGATAATGTTTTAATGATAAAAACATTAAACTAGTTATCTTGAATAAAAACAACAATGATGTAGGATCAAGCTCAAGATATATAAATCCATAAGATTGGCCTTGCGAATACGATGCCACCATAACAGTCAGATGGCAGAAAAAAAGGCGAAAAATGAAATAACAATATATTCTTGTATAAACAAAAAACAAGTATTAAACACATTCCATGTTGCATTGTTCATGTTCTTCAAATATATGATGGGCAAGCAACCACTTGCTAGCATGTTCCCAGCCCAATCACTATATCGCAAGTAGGGTTGTCAACGGGTCGGGTTCAGGCCGAGTTTTTGTGAGGCCCGATTAATTTTACCCTTAAAAATTAAGCCCGAACCCGATCCGAGTTACTACCCAGGCCCAGCCCGAGTGACTTGAAAATATGCAAGCTCAAATCTGACCTGTGATAAACCCGGCCCGGATTATAATCGAGCCAGAACCGGGTCGGGTCGGGCTTTCTCAAAAAAATTGTTCAGGCAAATCGGATTTAGGGTTAATAGGGTTAAAAATGGGTCCAATGTATTATAAAAACTAATATTTCTTAACAATTTGTGTTAGGGTTTTGTCCAAAAAACAAGAAAGGTATCATCTTCTTCATTTGCACAGTCTAGATCTTATCTTGTTCGATCAGCCCACATGATGAAGTTCTCGTCGATTGTAAATTGTAGTGGTCAATCGATGGTCATTGCACTGAAGTCATACGGATCAACACACAATAGAGTGACTAATATCAGCTTGTCTTCGTCAAGGAGAGAGAGAGAGAGAGAGAGAGAGAGAGAGAGAGAGAGAGAGAGACTGTTTTTGAATGCATTTTCTAATTTTTATGGCTAATGAATATATGCAAACATGCATTCAGATTTAGGATTTCCAAAATCAAAAGCATAGAAGAAGATGAGACGGAGTCTTGGAAAACCATTGATTGGATAAAGAGGGAGAGAGAGAGAGTTGAGAGTTTGATGGCTTTAGGGCTGCGCATATGGAGGAACCCTAATCTAAAAAGAATATATATAGTTACTTTTTGGATGTGTCTTTACAAAAATACCCTTGCTATCAACATAACTTTAAAATTGGGGAGGATAATGACAGCCCGCTTAGTTATGATTGGCGGGCCCCAACCTGAACCCGATCAGCTACTCAGGCCTTCAATGCCCGACTCGAATAATATACGGGCTGAAAACTTGAGCCCGAATCCGGCCCGAAGAGGACCGGTCTTAGGCTTAGCCAGACCCATTTACAGCCCTAATCGCAAGCCACCACCCGCAAGAAGGGAGCCTAATAGTTGAAAAGTTCAATGGTCCACAACATATATAGAGGAATTAAAAAAAATTCAAAGTGCAACGCAATCCAGCACAAAACCAAACACCTCAAACCATAACAAAAAGAACTAATCTCTTTAGCATTTCAACAAATACCAGCGAAACATATATATGTAGAAAAATTCAACAATTAAATAATATCCAACACAAAACCAATAACTTCACCATAACAAATAAGAAGAACAAGAATCAAAACTCATAACTTCACCAATCTCTTCTATAAAAATAAATCTGGAGAAAAAAAATCAAATTAGATGATAATCCATAAAACCTACTGACTTTAGGGTTTCTAACAAAAACCTTCAAAAACTTGTACAAACGCAGCTGAAATCTTTGCATACCTTCATAACCGTTGGAAGGGGTCCCGCTCTGGTATATATAAGCAAGATAACTATACAACCAATAACTCAGATCCAGAGCTTTTCTATGCAAAACGCTCCGCAATGGATATGTCGCTTTCGCTTGGAAGTGACGGATTTTGTGTGGGGCCCATCGAAACTTGCGAACAGCGGAAATGCTTATAAACGCTCCGATTTTGATTGCTTTATGAGACAGAACGGCAATTCCTAGGCTTTCTTCCCAACACAACGAGCCTTTAAGGTATCTAGGAAATGCCTATGCAATTAACAATAGTCTTTTATTAATAAAAGTTTTAGGCTAGTGTTACCGCCACACTACTTTATATTACAACCACCTCACTTAAGCAACATAAAAATCTCTTGAGTGCTTTGAATTAAATGATGAAGATCATTTTTCGTTTCAATCTTCCATCAAATAGATCTTAAGATCACGGGCGTACCATTAGCGGTCAGATGTTGATTCCATATTGCATGCATTCCAAAAAGTGATCGTGAACCATGATTAAAGGTACGCTTTGATCAAGTTCACTTTCTAAGAAGTGTACCACGTGTAATCAGCATTTAACCGTTTGATGGTAGACTCGTGATCTCAAGATCTTTTGTATGAAAGATTGGGACGAAAGCTAATTTCCATCGTTGAATAAAAACAATCAACATTTTTTTTACTTTGCTTAAGTGAGGTGGCTATAACTAAATCTTAGCCCTTGGAGGAAAGAGATTGACCCTAGGAGCATTGTCGGTTGTGCTCAAGTCGGGCTCCTAATTGTAGGGCTGTCAATTGGTCGAGCCAAAATTTTGGCCGCCGAATAGGAAAGTGGCATATGCTCAAACCGATCTGTTGGTGCACCCGACTGACACTACCAAAAAAAACATATTATTAGCGGCAGTTTTTTTGGAGCAAAAAACAGCCGCTAGTAACAAAAAACTATTAAAGACTATTAACGGCAAGGGCATTAGCGACAATTTTTTGTTAATAGTGACAGTTTTTTACTACCTTTGATAGTTTTATTTTTATAGTGCGAAAACCCTACCCAACCTAGTTAAAAAAAACCTATGTTTCATATTTTTTTATATAAAAAATATTGGTACCAACCCAACTTTTGCAAGACACAACATGACCCGAAGGTCGGATCGAATGTCTCTTACCCGACCTGACATGTCAAATTTATGAGCCCAACCCTTATACACGACTGTTGACAGCCCTAGCTAATACTGACTCGATGACATTTTTTCACTGCATTGTTTAGCGTGTTGGTAGTAGTAGGTAAGCAACCCGAGTGGCACAAGTCTTGAGCAAGAGTTCTCAACAATTACGACGGTTTGAAATCGGGGAGAAATGGTGACTTGAATATTCATACTCTCAAATAAAGTGAAAGGATGATGATATCCTACTACAGGGTACCTCTATTTGCGCCCATGCATTTTCTGAAGGCGCCCTCGTCTCATATCTCTTGAATACTGTTGATTGCTTCAAATCAGATGGTGGAAATCATTTTTCATTCAAATCTTTCACATAATAGATCTCGACATCCTGGTAAAGTTTCTTTTTCACCCCAATCTCTCACACAATACGTCTCAATATCATGTTGCACCCATCAGATGATCAATTTTTTATTTCATGTGTCACAGATCTCAAAAAAATGGCCTTTGATTCATATGACACACACCACCTTTAAATGTGAATTTAAAGCCCTTTTTGGGAGATTTGTGACACATGGAATAAAATACTGACCATTTGATAGGTAGTAGGTATGCAATGATATCAATATCTATTGTGTGGAAGATCCAGGTGAAACACGATCTCCATCATCTTATCCAAAGCTATCAACGATTTTCAAGGGGTCTAGTATGTGAGCTCTTTTAGAGAATGTGTGACTGCAAACAGAGGTACCATATCGTATCCTATATTACTCTGATTTCCAGGCCAGCTGACATGGAATTGTACACGATGTCACATGATTTCCCTGTGGCATGTGAGTTAATGACTATATCACTGCCTTCTAAAAGATGGGGATGAAATTTTTTTTTGGGTACCTTTAAATACACCCACCGAAACTTGGAGTTCACCCATGTTGTCAACCCTTTGATTGCTTTGAATTAAATGGCAGAGATTATTTTTCATCCCAATCTTTCACACAATGGATCTTGAGATCATGAGCATTCCATGAGATAATTAGTTTCTTATTTCACTTAGCACACATCCCAAAAAAGTGACCTTAACAATTAACATCATATAGAACTCATCACTCACGTCACTCTTTTGAGATGTGTGCCCTATGAAATTATAAGATTGGCTGTTTGATAGTACACCTATAATAAAAATCCATCATTAGAAAGATTGGATGAAAAATGGATTCAGAGCAGTCAACAGGTTCCTCTGTAAACTCAAGATAACTCAAGATTCAGTGAGTAAATTTAAAGGCACCGAAACTTTTTTATCATGATATTCAAAGAAGTCAATAAGAGAGAGAAAGAATGTCGAATCAAGGTAACAAAATCGGTATTGGTATTGGGTATCGGTCCTTGGAGGACCGATATGAATAGGCCTATGTAAAAATAAATAAAAATAATAATTAAAAAATATAGGTATCGGCCTATATGGACTCATATCGGCTAATACTGATACCAAGTTGGATATCGATACATATCGGTATCGGCTGATATTTGATACATTGTGTGGAATGACTATAGGGGAATTGATTAGAGAGCGAAGGGTAGCCCCTTTTGAAGTCTTTGTCCTAAGAAATAGTTGCTGAAAAAAATTAAGGGTAGCTTTAAACGCGCCCACCAAATCTTGTTGGGCACCTATGCTAAAAATCATTTACTGCTTTAAATGAGACGAAGGAGATTGTTTTTTGCTCCAATCTTCTACTCAAGTGATTGCGAGATCATGGCGCACCTATCAGACGACCAGTTTTCAATTCCACATGACATAGATGCCAAAAAAGTGGCCCTAAAATCACATGACAAACATCACTCAAACGTGAAATTAGGGCTACATTTTTGGGATCTATGTCATGTGGAATCAAAAATTGACCGTATGATAGGTGTGTCATAATCTTAAGATCCATTGTGTAGAAGATTGGAGCAAAAAATGATTTTCATTGTATAATTTAAAGTAATCAATGGGTTTAAGAGTAGGTGCCCAACAAAATTAGGTGGGTGCGTTTAAATCTACCCAAACATTAAATAGAATAAAGGACATTTTAGAAAAACATGATCCATTTCAAACCGGTTTAAGCCACTATACAAGTTTCAACTAAACAGAGCCACACAAAATTCCTGGCCGACAAGCAAGATAATTGGGGGGCGACCCTCCGAAATTAATAGGTGGCGTTTACGGGAAATAACCCAATTGCTCTTTTAGTGAAGATGTCAAATTACCTTACTACCCTTTTTATAAAAATGAAATCAGGCAAACCCTTCTCTCCAAACACCTCTCTCTCACCTTTATCTTCCACATCACTGAAACCCTAACGAATTCTAGGGTGAGAATTGTCGGCCGCCAGCCGCCGGCCGCAATGATTCATAAAAGGTGAAGGTGAAGGTGAAGGTGACCTTGAAGTGTAGGTTTCTACCATTAACTGTTATCTTAACAAGCTCAAGCTCATGTAACAAGAAAAAAATGATACCAGCAAGCTCTGCAATCTTAGCAAGCTCAGGTGACAATAAAAATGAAAGAATTTCTATTAGAAATTTTGTTTCCGTCACATTTTCTTTTCGAAAATTTGGATATATAGCAAGGCCTAAATCTCCTCTTCAATCACTGTGAAATAGCAAGGGCTAGGGTTTTGGGCTTTTTGCAATGATTGAATTCGTTGGAGATGAAGGATAATTTTGTAATTTCGTAGAAGGGTGAAAAAGTCTTTTAACTAAATTTTCGTGAGAATCTAATTAACCTCAAACTTTTAAAACGAGTATACTGAAACTTTTTAAATTGAGCCTTTTTTCTGAAGTGCTCTAAAATAAAAACCATTTAGATGAGAGAGAATAGAAAGAGAGTGAGACACAGCTCAAACCGTTCCATACTTCCATTCATCTTCCTTCAAATCGAGTAACAAAAATTTATCTAAAGAAGAAATAAGGCAGCTATTAGTTGCATCTGGAAAGTTGGCCCTTGCACCTACACTAAAAAGACTTGTTATCATAAGATCTATTGGGTCAATTATTGAATCCGATTGACTACATTTAATTACATGATTAAGATTATATTTCATGCTGATTTTTTGAAGTTAATATATTTAAATTATGGTCTTCAAATCAAATGACTTAAATGGTCTTTTCACATAACAAAACTTACAAGTCTTTCTATTAAATTCAGTGCAAGAGTTAATTTTATGAGTGCAAGTACCGGCTCCCCAAAAAAAATAATAAAATACAAACTATAAGTAGAGATGTGCAGGAGAGAGTGTGTTTAAGATAGGTTTTCCTTTTTTAACCCAATTGAGAGTTTAAAAGGCAAATTTTTTGAGATTTGGATAGATTAAATCACGTCTCCATTGCCTTTTATAATACTCTAGTAACATTTTAAAAAGTAATTGACCATCCTAACCATTATTTAAACACTAAAATAGTATTTAAATAATTATATACAATTAATGAAGTAAGATGTGGAAACTTTACACTGTCAAAGTGATAGATCATAGATTAAAAGGCAATTGATAAAAAAATCATATATTTTTAGAGTTTTCAATCATCTATATGTGTATCTTACTATCAATTATTGTGCTTGGTTTCAATGCTTGATATTAAAGATCACCAATTGAATGATTTACATTTACCTATGAGCATATTTTTTGACCAAAATATTATCTAATGATGGTTTATCATCTGAGCAATTCAAATTATCATAAAATGTGCCGCACATGTCACAATGGCAAATCACATATCAACTGTATGAGACCAAAATTTTAAATATAATAATAGTTCAGAAGCCATTATCTTTTTTTAAATTGTCCCAAGAGTAAATCATTCAATAGTCTGTTTCAAGTCATTTTAGTACATATTGTGATTGCTACATATATAAAGTAACTATATAATTTATACAGGACTGGGTGCAGACCTTTTAGTGACCTTACATTATTAAAAGTGAACTTTTTATTTTAGATCAATAAAGTGTGTTTTATGTTATGTAGCACACACATTTGTAAATGATAATTTAGCATTGGAACATTCTCACTAAGTGATTGAGAGCTATTTGATTAATAAACTTTAATATCAATTATTAAAATTACAAACAATGATTGTTATAATCTATGAATGGAATGCCTTTGGTTTTTTGTGGGTTTTTTTTTTTAGAAAATGAATGGAATGTTTTAAATCTCGTTAAAACATATTTTTTGACTCTATTGTGTTTGAACGTGTCATTTATGACTCGTTATCAAAAAAAAAAAAAAACTAAGAACGTATCATTTATGACTAACGGTACGGATCACCGGATCTTATACCATTTGATGGTGTAAGATCATTTAAACAGCATTTTGTGCTTAAACGACGGTCAGTAGAGTCGGGTCCTAACAGTTAATGGTGATTCTCATCAATGGCATCATCGTTCTAATGAGATGAGAGGGCAAATTCCATCTATGTCCTCATCTGGCTAAACTTAGGGTTTAGTGAGGGTTTTGAGAGAAAAAAAAGGGAAGATTTTGAGAAATGCAGAAATCTGCCTCCCTTTATCGATCTCTGAAAACACGAGGATTTTGTACATCTCAATCCAATAAGATTGTTGCTTCTGTATTATTCGAAAGATTGCCTGTTGTTTCTCCGAAGATCGACCCTGCCATCTACGCCTTTGAAGAATTTTCGTAATTTCTCTTTCATTTTCTTAATCTGAAAAAATCCCATTTTCTAGTCAAGGTTGTAGTTGATTTTTTTTTTAATTTAAATTTTTTGTGTTTTTTAAGTAACGAATTTTATAGAGGAAAATGCGGGGAGAATTGAGGAATTGAAATGCTTGATTTCAGGTTTAGGTGGAGGCAGCAATATCGACGTATATATCCCGATGAGTTACTGGGGAGATCAGATGCTAGGTATCATTTATTTATTTATTTATTATAAATAATGCTAGTTTTCATTTGTTCGTTCGATTATTTATCATATTTTCAAGATCTTTGATGCGGCATAACTTCTGGGTTTTTGAATTTCTGTTTTGTGTTGTCATTATGTATTTATTGTTGTAAATGAAGTGAAATTAAATTGAGAAATGAAGCGTATATGATGATGTCGTTCTCTTCGTAAAAAATACTCACCGCTTTTTCTATCATCTTTTTTTGGTTGTTACTTGGATTTAAATATTAATTGTTCTTTTTGGGGGAAATATCTATACAGTGGAATCTAAAATTATATTAATTGGAAAAGAGTTTGCTCTAGATTGCAAATGTTTGCAAAATGTAACTTAATTTGTTTAGAAATGTTAAACTAAACCAAATATACATAAATCAACTTAAATATCATTATAAACTTTTTGATTTTATGGTGTTTTTTTTTGCAAAAATGTGGGTGTCCAAGTGAAGCCATAAGATTGGCTCTGTGGGAAAAATTTATATGTTGCTTTAAAAGAGTTCAGGTTTTGGGGTTGAAAGCACATACATTGGAGAGAACTTTTGCAAAACTAATATTTTACCATGGAACTCCATCACAAACATAAAATCATATTCACAATAAAAATGGTATTTGAATGTTCTAGAGACTTAGCATTGCTTTCGTGTTGGGTACTCTCTGGAGTTTGTAGTTTGTTTCATTTTTTTATTTCTTGATGCAATGTTTGTTTCTCTGATTTATTTGGTGCTGATGGAAAATAATGTTGTACTGAAAATTAAGTGGGTTGTTTCCCTTTGGCTTCTATTTTGAAACTGAGGCAGTTTATTATAATATATTATACCTCTACTAATCTGCATGAGATTGGTGCTCTATACAATTGCATCAAGTCTCTAGCACTTACAATACACTCATTTCCATCTAATTGTTGCTTTTATGATAAGGGGAAAAGGTGATTATCAAATTGATTTTGTACCGGATCCACGGATAACAGAGGCTGACAAGACTAATGATAGAAGGTACGTAGTATAATTAAATATTGCAAGTTTGCAACTGTTCTTGTTAGTTGGTATCCAATGATTGATGGTAATATGAAACCTTTTTATAGTCAAGGTTATAAGCCTTAAGATACTCGTAATGCTCTTTGAAGACAGTGTGACTCATTCTTGAAACTTAATTGAAATGTGGGCATATAATGAAAACATGTGACTCTGGCAGTGGATCCCCATATAAAATGAAGACGTAGTTATCGTTTGTGATTTCTTCCATAAGTTCCCAGTTATTTGATTGTTTTTGGATGCTAGGTTTTCATTTATGAGTCTTTTGCTCTGTTTTTCCTCATCGTGATCATAATAATTTACATTCTTTTTTTTATGCTGTCACTTGATGTTTTGGATGATATAAATTGTGGATGGGATTTTTTTACTTCTTTATTTCTTTTGTACTGATAGGTAAGCAATAAGATTAAAATAATTGAGGGAGCACAATCAATATTTAAATTTGAGATTAAAAAAATCAATGATGCAACCTAGGGAGTACAATTTAAACAATTAGTATTCAAAATGCGTCCTAGGGATTGAAGAACTCTTACAGGAAAAGTACACTCTTTTACTTTGCTCAATGCTATCACTTTTGTTTTGGATGATATAAATTGTGGATGGGATTTTGTATTTCTTTATTTTGTTTTTACTGATTGGTAAGCAATAAGATTAAAATTCATTGAGAAGGAGGAAAATCAATATTTGAATTTGAAATTAAATTTTTTTTAATCAATGATGCAACCTAGGGGTACATTTTAAACAATTAGGGTTCAAAATGCAACCTAGGCATGGCAAAACTCTTATGGAAAAAGTGCACTCTTGTGCTTTGTCCATGGAACATTGGTAACTCAAAGCTTGTGAAGGTAGCTTAATTTACGGATTTGGAGTTTTGTAGAATATGTGGATATACATAGAGACAGGAGGATTTGATGAGGCTACCTGTTAATGGGCTGTGAATTACTGCAGTGGTGGGTTTTATTTTTTATTTTTTTGAAATATCGAGGCTTCATTGTTTTGTTGTTGAATTGCAAAAACTGTTGATGTACGGGGGTTCCTTGCTTTGAAATATTACTTGCAGGCTTGCACTAACTTCCATCCAAGGATTTGAGTTTTTTTGTTCTTTTGTTCTTTTAATAAAACAAAGCTTAATAAAAAATAGAAATAAACTTGTAGAAGTGTGGCTCAGTGAGAACTAAGGAGCTGGCAAAAAGATGTTTCGAGTCCCACGACCTCTAATAGGCCTGGGATTCAAAGGCTGCCAAGGTTTTGAGTATTACTGCACTATTATTCATCCGTCACCCTTTAGTAAAATAAAAAAAGCTTATTGAAAAATAGAAATAAAAGAGTACAATTATAGCTAAGTGAGAAGTGAGAACGAAGGTGCTGGCTGAAAGAGGTTTTGAGTCTGGGTACAACTATTAGGCCTGGGATTCCAAGGCTCCCTAGGTTTCGAGTATTATGGTGCTGTAATTCATCCTCAACCAAATTTGGTGGAAACATGTCGACACATGTTGGCACGACAGCACAAACAAAGGGTTTTTTTTTCTCCAATATGCTGACCAACTTTTCAGAAGTGTACATGCATATATAGAGGAAGGAGTACAGCGAAACCAATGAGACCACACCCTTTTCCAGTAGGTAAAAACCACCACAAGGTGGGGAGGGTGAGATAGAGGCTATTGTAGAAAAACAAAATGAAAATGGTATCTAAAAGATTATTTCAGTCAAGCTGCACAAAATTCTAAATCATATGAAGGTCTTTTCACGTGAGCTAAAATATTATTGTTGATTTAGAAGAGAATACATTATCATCATTGACGTGTCCTATCTGTTTGCGGCACGACAACATCGACAAAGGTTTTTTTTTTTTTTCAAACATGCTGACCAACTTTTGAGAAGTGTCAGAGAAGTTGACTATATGGATAGGAAAAGAAGTGTAATAGAAGGCGAAACCAATGAGGCCCCACCCTTTTCCAGTAGGTAAAAACCACCACAAGGTGGGGAGGGTGAGATAGAGGCTATTGTAGAAAAGCACAATGAAATGGTATCTAAAAGACTATTTCAGTCAAGCTACACAAAATTCTCAATCATATAAAGGTCTTTTCACATGAGCTAAAATATTATTGTTTTTTCACAACATAATACGTTATCATCATTGACGTGCCCTATCTGTTTGTGGCTTACAACAAAATACATCGCGAAAAGGTTAAATTTGGCCTTTTTTCCAATCCAAAATACCCTTGTTCAGTTCATGTTCAGGTGAATTTCATTAGATGTGATACCCAAGTAATGGTTGTTTCCATTAGATGTGACACCCAGTGCATCCTTAAGCTTCCTCCACATTAATGGGATCATTTTTTCCTATATACCCCTAGATTTTTATGCAATTAGTTTGACTTAAAATCATCTTCAAGCTACCATTGCCTATTCAATTTGTTCTTTTGTTGAAGGTGTAAATACCAATTATTTATGAATATTTAAGAAGGTGCTTTTGTCAACTCCAAGCTACTGTTGCCTATCTAACTACAATTTTGTTCATAGGTGTAAGTTTGGATCAACAAAGTGCAACTAGTTGCTAGTTTCAGTGAATTAAAAAAAAATCAATAAATAACATTTAGATGAAAATTTTATTTAAAAAAAATTACTAAGTAGGTAGAAGACTATAATATCTCAAAACTCTAATAAATTATATTGGAGGTGCATGGGTTTCAGACTAGCAAATTTGATGCGGAGCCTACACGCTGAGATCGTGGTCGGGTAAAGAGAAAGTGGACCCACGAATGGGTTTTAAGAAGACCCGTTAAAGAGTCGTCGTTATGCGATGGATGTCTGTGGTCTCAGGACGGATGTCCGTGAAAGGGGGTGGACGGAGATAGGGATGCAAGTTTGGTGTACCGAGCTGAACCTGAATTTTCTGTTTTCGGTTCGGTACACCCCAAACCGAAACCGAACTGAAACCCATTCAGTTCGGTTCAGAAGTTTTTTTTTTTCCTGAAACCGATTCGGTGTAGGTATTTTACGTACTTTTTAATTTTTTCATTGTATTTTTTCTTTCGTTTTTTTTTGTTTTTTTTTTCTTTTCGGTTTTTCCGGTTCACTCAACCTTCCCCTTCGGTTTTTGGTTTCAAGCCACCCAAACCGAAAATCGAACTGATTTCAATTCGGTTCGGTCGGTTTCATTCGGTTTTCGGTGTGTTTCAGAGCGGTTTGGAAGGCTTGGTTTTCGGTTCGGTTTTGGTGTTTGTTCAAAGCTTGCATCCCTAGACGGATGTGACCCAATCATGAACATCTGTGAATTGAACCCATTCTGGTTTTGTGAAGATCGTCGAGGACGAACATCCGTGGCTTCAGGATGGACGTCTGTGGTTTAGCGGCTATACAAAAATTTTGACGCGAAAATTGGATATTTTGAGTTTTAGTTGTTTGAGGACTTTCTATTTTCGATTTTATTGCTTAGTTAGGGTTTCTAGCCTATATAAAATCATTGTAAACATAAGTTTAAATTGTTAGTAAGTTTATGAAAATTTGATATTGCTTTGTGCTTCTTGTGAAAGAGAGATTGTTTCGTTTGAAAACTTGTGATGAGTTTCTATTTGCAAAGTGATTCTTCATATCTGTTAGTGATAAGCCGACAACCTCTTTGGAGCGATTTCGAAGATCTTCTATCCTTATTCTTCTTTTACTTTTTTGTTTTATTGGGAGATCGAGAACACTAAATCCTATCATGCAGGATTTTACGCTACTTTAGGGTTAGCGCCGTTTCCGTCTTGCATCAAAATCTGGTCGGGCCTGAAATCCAGATTTGAAAGAGTGCATGGGTTGGGTTGAGGGCTGCAGTTTTTCGTCAGAGACATTCCAAAAAATCCCCTTTCACTCCTTCAAAACTTGGACCATCCCAAGCCGCTATCAACTGCCCACAAAAATCCAAGAACACCGAGCTAATACCAAAAGTCTTCAAGAGCAAATTTTGAATGCAATAGCCCACTTGTAACCTCCAATCTGTCAAGCTCTACAGTTCTTGTGAGAAGATCAGCCCTCACCTTGCTCACATTTCCAAAATGAGCAAAAAAAAAAACCCCAACCCCGGGGGAGAACATAAAATGAGGAACGTTCTGGTCCTAAGGGAAGGGGACTGAATTTGTTCCCGGTGCTGGAATGTTAATTTTAAAAGGAGATCCATGTGCCATCGGAATGGATGTACTTCTTTGCGGACAAAGGGAACGTTGGTCAAAAGTGCACGGGAATCTATCTTTCTGGCGGGTCCAAAGCAACATGCCTTTGTTAATGGAGCCCATCTACGGGATCCAGAGCAGGGCTGGTCTATCGCGGATTCCCGTGGGCGCGCCTTACTAGTTACTGAGAATAAGCTGGGTGGTCCTCGTGTCTCTAGGGGGGCCCACGTCGGTGCTCCGATGGACCAAGGTTCTCTTCCACCGTTGGATGGGGGAGAGGGCGGGAACCGCCTTTGCTTTACGAGCTCTATTTTTACTTCTGTGGCTAATAACATTAAAGATTATTGGCTTATCGTTCATTACATTAAAGATGCCCTACAACCTGTACACATTTACTTTTTGTTACAACAATGGAGCTTACAAAACAGGCCCACTGTTTCGGCTAATTCAGACACTAAGTTTCTATTGCGGTGTCCTTCGAGCAAAACGGCTAATGAAGTCCTGAACAAAAAGGTCTCCTCCATTAACGGCAAACCTGTAGCTTGTATCCGATGGGAGTCGGAAGCAAGTCTCCTGCTGATCCATCGATGGTTGGGGGGTATTTGGATCCGGTTATTCGGTCTCCCCCTCTAGGCCTGGACCGCTGAGGTCCTCCGGGGGATCGCCGATAGGTGTGGAGGATGTATTCTCATCGATCGGAGCACTGAAGACTTGTGGGAGACTCGATACGCATGCGTCTTGGTGAGGTCTGACAATTGGGAGGCTATCCCCCGAGCGTGTAAGATCAGCCTCAACGGTCAAAAAATCACTGTCTTCGTAGAAGTGGAGTTCTTGGAGAGGGTATTCATCCCGGTTCAGGCGTACCACGAAACCGAGCGGTCCGGGATTTGCGAGGAAAACGTATTCAGTGGTACCAAAGAAAAAATCTCGCCGGAGGTCAACCCATTCAGGCACAGGGAGCCAGGTGCATTCGGTGTATACCTCGAAGGGTGGCTCGTCCACGGATACGAGGCTCCACCTGAGGTCGTCCTCACCGTCGGGATCTCCAGGCAGAGGAAAGAGTACCCAGGGACATGACGAGGAGGGGTTCTCGAGCTCGATCTTGCTCACGGCCTCACCCGGCAGAGGTATTACGATTGACAGAGGACATGGTGGGGGTAGTCTGATGTTGGAGGAGCTGGAAGAAGGGGAGGTGGACTTTACAGATACCGTGTCGGTGGAGCCCTTTTCTGGGCTTGCGGCGGTTGATCACCAGCTGTCTTCGGGGTTGGTTTTCGGCAACTTTCCTTGACCGAAGAAGCTCACGCAGCAGTCGTCGATTTCGGAAGACCTTTTTGATCCTACGGTGGAGATTCACCCTCTATTCACAAAGCTCGCGGTCCTTGGCGGTGTCAACTTGGATCCACTACCATCGATGTTTCCTACGGCCGAGATCTTCTCGTACTTCAAAACCGACCAAGGACACTTGCAGAGGTATGGGTTAGGTGAGTATATGGAGATGCCGGAGTGGAAGGACGAGATCTGTCGTCGTACCTGGGACCCGATGGAGACCGAAGCTGTTTTTTACTTTTTGAGGAAGAGCCTCTCTGCTAACAAAAAAGGGCTGAAGATTTTTCAGCGAAGGAGGGGACCTTATGTGGGATCTCGGAGATTGAGGTGTAGTGGGATGTTGACATGTCACCGACCAAGTGAAGCTTCTGGAATCCCGGCTGAGCTGTTGACTAAGGCTGATTAGAGGCTTTTAAGGAGGGGAGCTGTAGAGGCGATATTTGCTGAAGGGTCACGTGCTAGCACGTGGGTGGTTAGTGATGCGCAGTTGTCCAAAGGGAGACAGCTGGCTGGGTGGTTTCACTGGGTTTTAGCCGTGACAGACCCATGGAGGTTTGAACTTCTATCGGGTTCAGGTGACCCAGTGAGGCTGTGAAGGTTATCTATTGGGTTGGATTTGCTGGGCCTGTACCCGGGGATGTGCGGAGGAATGAAGGTAAGTGAGTTGTCATTCTTAGTGGATGGGGAGACTCAGCGGGTTGATATTGCTGGGCAACTCGGCTCGTCTTTAAATTCAGGGGGTTATGTGACGGAGGGTTCCCGGATTTGCAAGCTCAACCTGATGGAGGTATTGGCGGAGCAGGGTTCCGATATGGATCCTAATTATGTCTGTGGGGGATTGGCGCGACAGCAGAGGGGATTGATGGAGCACATGGGGGAGGAGATGAGTTCACGTAAGGGGTCTGGTTTACCCAACCAAATTGTTGATGGCTTTAACAGGGATGGGGCTGGTGAGGGTTCCAAGGACTCTGCGGATATTGATCGTCTGATATGTCTGGGGCGTAATCTCGGAATGTCGTTCAAAGGGTCAGAGGCAGAATTGCGGAAAGTGTTCTGGTCCATTTTGGTTAGTCGCTGGGATAACAAAAAGAAGCGCCGTAGTGGGTCACGGGAACTTGCGAGATTGCAGTGGCGGATGTCGGATGGGAGGGGTGTAGGGGGTGTATAATTTACACTCCTTTTTTGGGCAGGATGTCGACTAGTTTGATCATGAAGATGTTATGATGGAACATGAGGGGTATCTGTGATGGAACTAAACAGGCTGGGGTGAAGCAAGTGATTGCGGCTGTTAAACCGGTCGTGGTTACTCTTCAGGAGACCAAATGGGGCAGCTGTGATAGGAAGAAGGTTCAGTCGGTGCTGGGAGGGGATAGATGGGATTGGATCGGTGTCGACTCTGTTGGTGCTTCAGGTGGTATATTGGTGGCCTGGAACTCGTTAATTTTTGACAAAATGGATGAGGATGTGAGAGTGTATTCGGCATCTGTGGTGCTCTGAAACAAGGATTCTGGGAATAATTGGATGTTTGCAGGTATTTATGGGCCTTCTGTTGATAGAGAGCGGGGTGACTTCTGGTTTGAGTTGGCTGCTCTTGCCGCCGGGTGGGATCTTCCGTTGTGCCTCGGCGGAGATTTTAATGCCATAAGATGGGGATATGAAAAGCTGGGTGGGCCGCTGGATGTCGGAGTTATGCGGGACTTCAACTCTTTTATTTCTGATTGGGGGCTTATGGATGTTCCGTTAACAGGGGCGAGATTCACGTGGTCAAACCTCCAGGATAACCCTTCTTCCAGCAGGCTGGATAGGTTCCTCTGTAATTTCGCTTGGTTAGATTTATTCCCGAGTGCTAGGTTGGAAGCCCCCACTCCGGCTGTCTCTGATCACCGGCCCTTGGTGCTGATGTGCGAGTCTAAGGGGAAGGGGCCGTCTCCGTTTCGATTTGAAAATATGTGGCTGTTGGATGAGTCCTTTCGGGAGAAAGTTCTGGTGTGGTGGCGAGAACCAGTACCTTCGGGGGCTGCTGCCTATAGATTCATATCTAAACTCCATCGGCTGAAAGACAGGATTAAGGTGTGGAATCGGGATGTGTTTGGGCTGGTTCATGTTAAGGAGACATTACTAAAGAGATTGAAGGAGTTGGACAATTTGGAAGAGGATAGAGCCCTTACGGTGGACGAAAGAGAAGAAAGGTTTTGTAAAAAATTGGAGTTCAACAGCATGTGCAGGGCCGAGGAAGTGAGGTGGAGTCAGAAAGCTAAGGTTAGATGGCTCAAGGAGGGGGATGCTAACACTAAGTACTTTCATGTGGTTGCCAACGCCTGATTCAAATCAAAGTATTTGGGGAGCATCGTGGTTGATGGGGTGATGTATGTGGGTGAGGATCAGGTCCATGAGAATATCGTCGCGTTCTATGAGCGTATGTATATGGATGTTGGTTTACCGCGCTTGCAGTTTGATGGGATACCTTTCACTACTATTTTGGCGGAGGAGAGTATGGGGCTGGAGCAGCATTTTAACGAAGAGGAGGTGTGACGTGTGATCAGGTTTGGTGGAAGGAATAAAGCGCCGGGTCCGGATGGTTTTACCATGGAGTTCTTCCGGTCTTTTTGGGGGACTATTAAGGAGGACCTGATGGAGGTTATGTCTGAATTTCACACTTCTGGATTCATTGGGAGGCTCTAAACTCCACTTTTATCACCCTCATTCCCAAGCGTGATGGCACCGAGGATATTTCCGACTACCGCCCGATTAGCCTCACTAACTGCCTTTACAAGATTATAGCTAAGGTGCTAGCTAATAGACTGAAGTTGGTGATGAGTAAAATTATCTCGGGTAATCAGGGGGCTTTTGTGCGAGGTAGACAGTTAGTGGACCTGGTTGCGATGGCTCATGAGACCATCCAGTCGGCTCACTACCATCGTCTTCCGGCTGCGATTTGGAAGGTGGATATGGAAAAAGCATATGATCGGGTGAGCTGGGAGGGTCTTGATTATATGTTTGGGAGGTTAGGGGTCGATGTTACCTGGAGGAAATGGATGCGTGGGTGTTACTCTTCGCCGTGGTTCTCGGTTCTGATTAATGGCACTCCGGATAGGTATTTTAAGAGCTCCAGGGATATCTGGCAGGGGGACCCACTAACCCTGTTTCTCTTCAACATATTGGGCGAGGTGTTATCTGGGCTGATCGTGCTTGCCAAGGTGTGCAATCTTATTACCGGTATCCAGGTTGGAACACATGGCAGATTCATCTCGCACTTACAATATGCTGATAACACGATTTTATTTGGGAAGGCTGAGGCTACGGAGTACAATGTGTTAAGTGCTTTTGGTGTATGAGGCAGTTTCGAGTCAGTGTATCAATTTTCTCAAATCCGCGATCACAGGGATTGGGGTTGAGGAGTTTGTTTGGCGGAGCTTGCGCGCATTGTCAATTGTGTTATTGGGAAGTTGCCTATTAGATATCTCGGTCTGCCACTTGGTCTCAGACAACCCACGTTTCGCGAATGGCAACCTGTGGTGCAAAGGTTCGAGTAGCGGTTGTCGTGGAAAGGAAAGTTACTGAGTAGTGGTGGTAGGTTGGTTCTTGTTAAGGCGGTCCTTTCGTCGATGCTCATCTTCTATATGTCGATGTTTAAGTGTCCGGCGAAGGTTATCAATTGGCTTGAGCAGATCCAACGCTCCTTTTTATGGGAGGGTTCGGGAATGGATAGGAGATATCACCTGGTTAACTAGGATACTTGTCAATTGCTTGCCGATGGTGGAGGGTTGGGTATTCGCAGTTTGAGACGGACCAACTTCGCGCTTCTTGGGAAATAGTTCTGGAGAGCGGGGAGGGTGGAAGAGAGGGATAGCCTCTGGCGCTTGGTGCTGGTCAAGAAATACGGGCAATCCCTTGATAGCTGGGGGATCTGCTCTATGGCCCATAGGGGTACTTTCGTTTGGTGGAGAGGTATTTATAGCATTTGGCCGAGGCTTGCTAGAGGATTGCGGTTTAGCTGGGGGTGTGGAACCCGTATCAGGTTTTGGGACGATGTTTGGCTGGATAATAACACACTTAGGTCCTCCTCTCCGGGTATCTATGCTATTTCTTTGAATCTTGGTGGGAGGATCGACGAGTTTGTTTCGCATATTAATGGGGATACTGTATGGGATGTTACTACCAGAAGGTCTCTGAGAGATAGTGAGATGACTGAGTTCTCCATTCTGATTTAGAAGTTATATGAGGTGCAACGGAATTCTAACGGTTATGTTAAGAGGATATGGGCCCCTAGCAGCGATGGTAACTTTAGTGTCAAAAGTTTTTTTAAGCTGTTGTCGCGGCGACTACTTATCACCTTTGAAGGTAAATGGTTGTGGAAAGAGCATATACCATCGAAAATTAAGTTTTTTGGGTGGACGCTTTGTAAGGAAAGAATCCTTACGAGAGATCAGCTTATTCATAGGGGGAAGGATATTACAAATGGCTGCGTCATGTGTTCTGACGGGGAGGAGACTGCTACACACCTCTTTCTACATTGTCAGGTTGCCTATGAGGTTTGGTGTATTGTCTTTAAATCTTTTGGGTTGAGCTGGGTTATGGCGGCAACGCCATATCGACAGTTGATGAGTTGGTTATCAGGGATGGTTGAGGGCGAGAGTCGGGTGTACTGGAGGACATCCTTGTTCGCCGTTTTTTTGGTGTCTATGGCATGAGAGGAATTTGAGGATTTTCGAGAATAAATGTAGGCCGGTGGGGATGATTATAAAATTTATCCCGGACCTGGTGGAGTTTTGGGTGGCTAGAGGCGGAGAGAGGCCTGGTCACTCTCCTTATATTTGGGATCCGGGCTAAGTTGGTCGATATTGACTGCTGTGTGTTGAGAGTTGTGTGCTTTCCTCTTTTCTTCCTTGTTTTTCCTTTTTTTGTTCACTGTTGTATTGGTTTTCAGCGTCTTGCTACGTTTCAATATAATTCCTTTTACCGATCCAAAAAAAAAAAGAGTGCATGGGTTTCACGAATTAACAAACATTATATTTATCCGTAGAGCTTGTAACAAGTAACAACTAAGTAAAATGTTTGTCACGAGTAATACACATTGGTTAATAACGAGCAATATCAATTTTCAACCCAATGCAAAACCAAATAAAAATGAAAATTCACTAGTTATTATAATATGTATTATCTACTATAATTAATCAACATAATATTTAGGCCAGCTTGGCATCTTATCAAAATTGCAATTTTTTATATTCATGAAGTTGAAAGTTATAAATTTTCTAAAACTATCTTTTTTATCGATAAACTTCTAAGACTGATTTTTCTTATGAAAATTTTGGTCCATAAAAATCAAGAGCGAAATGGTTTGGGGCGGTCATTAGAGGTGAGGCAGGGCAATTATTTTTGGACCTAAAATCCATAATTTGGTCCGTTCCTAAAATGACTCATTTATTAATTGGGCCTGAACTTAATGTCTAGGCCCAACCTATTTATGCTTAATCGGATTGGGGCTAGCCAGCTAAGGTCGAAGCTTAGAGGGAAATGGTTTAACAATGCCGAACATCTAGTCCAAACACCAAGCACCCCCCTCCTCTTTTTACATATAATATAAAATATATTATTAATCATATTATATAAGATGCTATACTATAAAGATATAATATATTATCAATACTGATTATTTGGGCCCATCAGCATGAGAGCTCAGCTTAACCCAAAACTGGGCTGAAAGCTCTGGCCTAAGATAACCATGACGGCCGAAAAAGGTTGGCCCCCGGATCTGGCTCATGGCGAGCAAGGCCCGGGACGGTTGGCCAGGTAGCTCGTTGCCAACATTATTTAGGCCAAACATGGGCTTGATATTTGTGATTCTATAAATAAACATGCTCCCGAGCTTAGAAGAAATTTTGAGTAAAAACTAGGCTGACCCAAGCGTGGTCCATTGGTAACCTTTGTTGCGCTCAACTGACTTGGGTCAGACCTAAATGGCAAAGAGTTTAGCACTTTGGCTCAAGCCCATTCCATTTATTAATTAAGCCTGGATTTCATGCCTGGGCAGATTTGCTAGTCTGAAACCCATGCACCTCCAATGTAATTGATTAGAGTTATGAGATATTAGAGTCTTTTAACTATTCGGTAATCTTTATAAAATACACTTTTCATCTAACTGCTATTTTGAAATTTAGTGATTTTTTTTCAATTCACTGAAACTTGCGACTGTTGCAATTTGTGGATCCAAGCTTACACCTATGAACAAAATTGTAATAAGATGGGCAACAGTAGCTTGGAGTTGACAAAGTCACCTTCTTAAGCATTAATAAGTAGTTGCTATTTACACCTTCAACAAAAAGAACTAGTTGAATAGGCAATGGGAGCTTGAAGATGATTTTAAGTCAAACTAATTGCATAATAATCTCTGGCTTGTAACGAGCAATATTAAATTTCAAACAAACATTTTACTTATCTAATCCACTCTCAGGTCATGCATGCTTTGGATTTAGTATTTGAATATAAGGAAACATCTGGTGGATGAGTGGGACAGATCTATGCAGAGCAACGCTGATTGCGCTGAAGAAGCTAGAAGCTAGGGACTTATCTATGAATTTATCTGTGTCCTTTTCTCATGTTCTTCATGATGCTAACGCTAGTGCTCACTCATTCAATAAGGAGGGCTGGGAGAGCTTTTGGAAATTGCAAAGAGATAGGGAAAGCAACTAAGTGCTTCTATTATATTATTTTATATTTCTATTAGTATTTCTCTAATATTGATCAAAATTTGTCGGGGCAAGCTGTGATTCCAATCAAAATCAGTGTCAAAGCAAGTTCCCTATATGTAGGTGGCAGCGGGTCGGGTTTGGGCCGGGCTTGAGTATACCCAAGCTCGACTCGACGAATTTGGCCCAAACCCGGCCCGGGCTTGTGGCGGGCTTCTGATTAATGATTTCAAGCCCAAGTCTGGCCCTTCAAACCCCAAGCCCGGCTGGGCCCGGCCCATTTATTTAGAGATGAGCCGAATGGAATTGGATTATGGGAAGGCGCATTGTTGTCAAATTGCCTATGCTATAGTATGCGATTTGACTGGCCATTGCATATGCAATTCACATAATCGCATATCCGATTGCTCAATGTTTTTCAATTTTTTTTTTAAATTCAATAAAATCATAATTTTTTTTTTTATAAAAAATTTGGAAAAAATGTAGAAATAATATAGGAAGGTCTTACAAGTTAAAAACATACATTGTGGTCTTCATAATGTAAAAAAACCATTCAATAAATGTAGTAAACTTTCATTTTATTAAGAGAAATAACAAAAAAATATACATTACCTATATGAAAACCAAAAGAATAAATTACATTCCAAGGGTTGTATTGTCCTCCGACCATGTATTCTACTCATTGCTCTCTAACCCATTGTGGTACTTGATCGACTCCACCTACGACATGATCATCATCATCATCACTAGCATTGTCGTTATCATCCGAATCATCACCTTCTTTAATGTTTTCTTCCTCTTCCTTCGTTTCTTCATCCGATCTCACCAAGATGGAATCTATATCCTCGACTTCCTCTTTTTCTTGGATGTCATCTTTGTCATTTCTTCTTTGACTTGAACTATTTCTCCATCGATCTCCTCCTATGTCGAGTAGAGCTTTCTTCATCCCTACTGAAAGAGGCTTCACCAACTTGACCCCATGTAAGATCTTCTCTCGAAAACTTGCTCGTCCCGTGCATAAGCTATTCAAGGATCATTGGCGGGCTAGTCGTCAGTCAAAATGAGATCATAGTGTCCCAGATTTTCTCTTGTTTTGAGAAAATGTTCCTGGAGCTTTTGGTTGTATTGCACGAGGACTAAATCATTAGGCTTGGATTGCTCAAGTTTGTTTCTCTTCTTCGTATGAATCTATTTAAGAGAAAGAAATTAAAAATTTGTCAAAATTTAAACAAAAAAATATTAAAGTCGGGTCTTTATATAAGTATAACAATTAACAAGGTACCATCTCAAATGAGCTCCAATTACGCTCACATACCGATGTCGAACAAGTAAGGCCAAGTACTCTTATGGCCAATTTCTTCAAAGCCGGATCTTTATTGTTCGGATTCACTCCGTAAGTGGCCCACCAATCGGCTATACGTTCATTTGAATAAATTAGTTACCATTCCAATTGCTTAAAACTTTAAAATGAATAATAATTGCATTTACACATTAAGAACTTACTCGGTATTTTCGTATCCCTATGTCGGATGACGATATCCCTTTCCGAACATTCCAACGACTTCTTGTAATTGTCCAGTAGGTTACTTGTGCTATCTTGATCATTTTTATCCTGAACTATTCTCTATAACACATTAAGAAAACCAATCACATGTGTCGCATCCGCGTCATCCCGATTGGTATTTGAAAAATATTTCGCAGGATTTAGGATGTACGCGACCGAATATAATAGGATGACATTTGGTTACCCATCTCTTATTTACTATATCTATAATAGGTTGATAGGATCAGACTTTTTAGTTATTCTTTGATTTTACTTTCTCTAGAGCTTTCTCCATAAAACTATAAATATAGCCCATAGGGGCTTCTCATCACTATCAACCAATCGTAGTACTCCTATGAATGGTTGAGAGTCTCTTAAGTGTTTGTGTAACACCATTCCAAAATGTTGGTATAAGGATGGTTTATGCCACCACCCACTTTCCTTCATTCTTCTTTGCCCATGGGCCATTTCTCCATTTGACTCTCATTACAAAGCTACGAAGTTGTTATCTTTTACCGTATAAGTTTTGTAGGGTTAAGAAGGCCGTAGCAAAGTTGTGACGACGATCCGTAAAATATTTCCACCCAATGCTTTTCGCATATGGTGGAGTCGTTGGGTATGCTTATACAAGAAAACTAGTACTCTCCCAACATTAGCCAATGTCTCAATGTGAACCTTGCCTATATCTTCTAAAATTAAGTCAAGGCAATGGGCCGCACATGTGGTCCAAAATATGCGGGGTCGCTTTTGTATAAGAAGCCTACTTGCGCCACGTAATTCGCGGCATTGTCCGTACAAACTTGGCCAACGTGCTCTTCTCGGTCTTCCTCCACAACTTTATCTAATAAACCAAAAAGATATTTGACCATGTGAGATTTGATTGAAGCATCCACCAACTTTAGAAACATAGTGTCAGTAAGACAATTAACCTATCGACACTATCCGTCCATCTGCCGACCATTATTGCGTAATCATAGGTTTTCCAATCCTTTCGATACTCAGCTATAAAACTTTTGGTCACATCTTACCTCTTTTTTAAAACATGTGTCTTATTTTGTGATATGAGGGCGGTTTAAGTTCCTGACCAAATATTCCTAGAGCTTCAATCATAACTCGAAAGCTCTTTAGTTTAACGGTAGTGAAGGCAACACCGGCTTGGTACATCCATGTAGCTACTTATTGAATAGTCGTGAGTCTATCCTTATCTTTAAACCGATTTTCTATGGTAGTTTGGACCAGTCCACCTTTGTCTCTAGCATCAACATCATCGGAATGTGGCCAACAGGAAAAAAAAATCTTTCTATGCCTTCACCTCTTGACGAGGACGCCACCTACATGGAAATCGGATTCAGACTACATCAGATTTACCGGCGTCGGAAGGAAGCGTGAAGGAAGCGTCATAAGTAACCCGAGGATTAAAGCAGTTAAGCGCGGTGACAGCGTCGTGGCCTTGACGCTAGCGACATATTTTTTTAAGCCTTTTAGTGTTTTATTAGTATTAGGATTTTTTATTTTCGAATTTAATTATTGGTGGCCTATATATAGAGGCTTGTAAACACTTTTTAATTAGTTAATTGAATATTTTGAATGCTTTATGCTTGAATGTTCTTCTCGAGATGGGTTTGGTGTGAGACCAAGGGAGTGATTCCCATAGATTCTCTTTGATCTTTTATTACCTCTGCAATATATTTTTTTGTTTTCTCTTATAATCCATTACCCATATTGAATCCCTATTCCAAAACCTAAAACCTATTTCCATCAAAAATCTAGTTTTCATCCGAGCCATCAGACCTACCCAATCCTGCAACCCTAGTTCGAACCCGTGAATCTACATCAGATCGAGGATGAACGCCCAAGCCTGGAAAAGCTAGAGTCTTATCTCTAGGCTATATCCTGCGCATCAGATTGGACACCCTATTCAGATCTCGCGTGATTTACCCATCGGAATTCTACGAACTTGAAGGTATTAAGTTAATTTTGAGATTAAGTTTGTTTAATCTATTTAATTTCGGCAAATCCTCATCAAAATCATATTCACGCATTTTAGGGTTCCCGTCCTGCGTG
Source organism: Chloranthus sessilifolius (assembly GCA_021018995.1). Taxonomy (NCBI): domain Eukaryota; kingdom Viridiplantae; phylum Streptophyta; class Magnoliopsida; order Chloranthales; family Chloranthaceae; genus Chloranthus; species Chloranthus sessilifolius. The sequence goes on from CM037589.1 coordinate 29,002,077, forward strand.
AGTTTTGGTATCAAAGACAGATTTTCTAGGTTAGGGCATCTTTGCGTGTCATATTTATTTTATTGCATTGTTTTTCCTTTTTGAGTCCATATTGCAATCCATATTAGAACCCTAATAGACCTTTGTGATCACTATGGCTTTGAATGTGGTTCTCGATACTCTTAGAGCTATGCGAGAAGAATTGGGTGCAATTAATGCGCGTTTAAATACCATAGAGAAGGCTCAAACATCCCTAGGAATTGGTAATGATAGATTGCGTGATCGAATTAACCAATTAGAAGCGGATGATAAACTCCATTCTCCGCTCCAAGAGCGTGAAGGTCCGCACTTTGAACGCAATGGTCGCCAAGGTAATCGGAATAAGAATCGTACGAATCCTCGTAGAGATGACTACGACCCCGAAGTGCAACTCCTTAAAAGTGTCAGAGTTGAGATTCTGACTTTCGATGGAAGAATGGACTCCTGCAGTCTTCCTCGATTGACTTTCCGACATGGACCAACACTTTGATTGGTATGCCATGCACGACGACCGTTGCGTTAAGCTCGCTAAAATGAAATTGGTTGGTCAAGCTCGACTTTTCTCGCTCAATGTCGAGCGCATCAAGGTGAATGTGAGTTGTCCTTCCATTACCCGTTGGGACGACATGAAGGAACGACTTACTGAGAAGTATGTTCCTTTATTATACCACCAACGCCTCCTTGACCAATGGCAAAATTTACGCCAAGGTGGTATGCCCGTAACCAATTACATTGCCAAATTCGAAGAATTCATGATGAGGGCAAAAGTATCAAAAGACCCTGATATCACTCTCTCTAGATTCCGCACCGGATTGCGACTTGATTTGCAAAAAGAATTTATTTCTCACCCCGTGGAAACTCTTGAAAGATGCTATGCCGTTGTGTAAGATCTTGAACGATATTTGAAAACAACGGTGGTGAGGAGAACCGAGCCACAATTTAGTGGTCAACGCTCCAGTGAGGGACAATTTAATCTTCCTCCCAAACCTACACAGCTGGTCCCTACCAATACGCGGTATGAAAAGGGAAAAGGTGTAGTCGAGGAATCCTCAAGGGGCAGCTCTCAAGTTAAGTGCTATAAATGTCATGGGATAAGATACTTTGCCGCCCAATGCCCTACAAAAGACCCCCAAAGGACTCTCTTCGTTGAGGGAGAGGAGGATGATGGTGAGTTACTAGTTGAAGAAGTATTTGAGCCGGACAGCACTCCCAGTGATGAGGAGGGTGATACTATTGGTCATGCTTTAGTTGTGAGGTATGCCCTTGCACAACCTCAATGGGATGAGACGGATGATTGGCGAAGGGAGAACATCTTCCACACCTTTGCCAGATTTGGTGAAAAGAGTTGTAAGGTCTCGTGGACTGTGGTAGTTGCAACAATATAGTGTCAACACATGCCATACGCCGCTTGGGGCTTACACCCAAAGCCCGCCCGAGACCTTATAAAGTCGCATGGGTCGACTCTTCATCTATTCCCATGTCAAAAAGGTGTCGTGTCTCGATTCAATTAGGTTCTTATTCGGGCACCTTATGGTGTGATGTGGTGCCGATGGATGTGGGCCATATAATTTTGGGAAGACCATAGCTCTACAACACGGATGTGACTCTTTATGGTCGATCAAATATATGCACGTTCATGCATAATGGTAAGAAGATTACTTTACAACCTTTGCCTCCCACAATACTATTGACCAACAAAGTCGAGAAGAAGGGCGAGTCTTCTAAATCTATCAATATTGTGAGCCCTTCAGAATTCGAGAAAACATCGTTAGATGAGAGTGTGATGTACATAGTCGTCATCGTTGAGAGTTCTTCCGAGTTGGTGAGCGAGTGTCCCAAGGAGGTTGAGCCGATTCCGAAAGAGTTTACGGATGTCTTCCCTGAAGACTTACCAAACGAACTCCCTCCCCTGCGTGATATCCAACACGTAATAGACTTAGTTCCCGGATCTACCTTATTGAACCTGCCCCACTATAGGTTGAATCTGGTTGAGCACACCGAGTTGACTCGGCAAGTCAATGAGCTCCTTCAAAAGGGGTTCATCCATGAGAGTATGAGCCCGTGTGCCATACCTGCCCTACTCACTCCTAAGAAAGATGGTACGTGGCGCATGTGTGTGAATAGCTGTGCAATCAATAAGATTACAGTTAAGTATCGGTTTCCCATACCAATGCTTGATATGATGGTTGGTGCCGCTATCTTTTCAAAGATAGACCTTAAGAGTGGCTACCATCAAGTCCGCATCCGCCCCGATGATGAGTGGAAAACCGCCTTTAAGACTAAGGATGGTCTTTATGAGTGGATGGTCATGCCATTTGGGCTTTCTAACACCCCAAGTACTTTCATGCGACTTATGACCCAAGTGTTAAGGCGGTTTCTAGGCAAATTCCTTGTTGTGTATTTCGATGACATCTTGATTTATAGCCATAACAAGGATCAACACTTGAACCACCTTAGGTTGGTTTGTGAAACCCTCAAGGGCGAGAAGTTCTTTGCAAATCTCAAGAAGTGCACCTTCATGCAACATTCCGTTGTCTTCTTGGGATTCATTATCTCTGCCGATGGAATGGTCGAGGACCCCGAAAAGGTTAAAGCCATTGTGGAGTGGCCCGAACCTAAGAACATACACGATGTCTACAGCTTCCATGGCTTGACTACTTTCTATCGTCGCTTCATCAGAAGCTTTAGCACCATCATGGCCCCAATCACAGATTGCATGAAAAAGGGAGATTTTAAATGGGGCAAAGCGACGACGAAAGCCTTTGCTGAGATCAAATAATGGATGAGTAGTGCACCCGTCATGCAATTGCCGGACTTTTCCTAAGTCTTTAAAGTCGCATGCGACGCATCAGGTATAAGCATAGGGGGAGTGCTTAGCCAAGAGGGTCACCCAGTGGCCTATTTTAGTGAAAAACTTAACGGGGCAAAGCAAAAATACTCCACCTATGATAAGTTCTATACGGTCGTTCGATCTTTTTGGTATCGGAAACATTACCTTAGACCGTAGGAATTTGTGTTGTTCTCTGACCAGAAAGCCTTATGCTTTCTTGCTTCACATAAAAAGTTAAACCCAAGTCATGCGAAGTGGGTCGAGTACCTTCAAGAGTTCACATTTGTATTAAAGCATAAGGCCGGTGCTGAAAATAGGGCTGTTGATATGCTTAGTCGTTGGGTGGTGACTTTGCACTCCATGAGCACCGAGGTCGTCGGGTTTGAACGATTAAAGGATGAGTACCCCGATTGCCCAAATTTTGGGGTTGAGTACATTGCTCTCCTTAGTGATCCGACCAGTACACACTCGTACACCATCTAGGATGGGTACTTATTTAAAGGCAATCACCTTTGCATCTCTCGCACTTCATTGCGTGACTTTCTCATTTGGAAGTTACATGCTGGAGGGATGACCGGACATTTCGGGCGTAACAAAACTGTTGTGCTTGTAGAGGATAGGTTCTTTTGGCCTAGCCTAATGAGAGATGTCGCTCGGGTTGTTAAACATTGTCGTACTTGCCAAGTGTCAAAACAGACTAAACAAAATACCGGCTTGTACACCTCGTTACCCGTGCCACACACACCGTGGCAAGACCTCTCAATGGACTTCGTGCTTGGACTTCCCAAAACTCTAAGGAAGCACGATTTCATCTATGTCGTAGTGGACCGATTTTCCAAGATGACCCACTTCATTCCTTGCTCCAACACCTCCGATGCATCTCATATTGCTAAATTATTTTTCGCAGAGGTAGTCCGTTTTCATGGGTTGCCCAAAACCATTGTGTCTGATAGGGATGTTAAATTCTAGTTATTTTTGGAAGACCCTTTGGCACATGATGGGCACATTGCTCCAATTTTCGACGGCTTATCACCCTCAAACGGATGGCCAAACCGAAAGCACCAATAGGAGCCTTGGGAATCTCCTTCGTAGTCTTGTTGGTGATCATGTTAGGACCTCGGATACCATTTACCCACAGCTGAGTTTGCCTATAATAATTCTGTCAATAGGGCCATAGGCATGAGTCCTTTTGAGGTAGTACATGGTCATAGCCTAGGACCCCATTAGATTTGATCCCCATGTCTGCATCCCATAGAGTGTCAGAGTCTGCTGATACATTTGCACAAACACATTCATAGCTTGCATGCCAAATTAAACAAAAGATTAATTCAAGCAACTGTCACTATAAATTATCTGCAGATGCTCAGGTGTTTTAAAGAATTTCACGTAGGTGATTACGTGATGGTTCGGGTTAGGCTTGAGCGGTTCCCATCGGGATTCGCAAAGAAGCTCCAATTCCGAGGCGCTAGACCTTTTAAAATTTTGTCTAAGAGTGGTCCTAATGCATACATGCTTGAGCTTCCTCCAGGTACGGGGGTTAGTTCAGCGTTCAATGTGAAGGACTTGGTTCCTTACTTGGGTTTCACCCTACCTCTTGAAAACCCACTCCAGCCACCTCATAGCCCCAACCCAACCTTGCAGCCCATACCTCTTCGATCCCCAAGCCGACAGAGAAAAGATGAGATAGAGGATATAATAAATGATCATGCCGTTTCCACACAAGATGAGGGATTCCAGAAGTACTTGGTTAAATGGGCCGAAAAATCGGAGTCCGAAAACACTTGGATCCACGAGAATGAGGTCCGCCGATTGAACCCCAATTTGATTGACATCTACCATGAGTGCGTTTCATCGGTGATAAAACCTATTTGGTCCGGGGGAATTGACGGGAACGCCACATACATGGACATCGAATTTAGAGCATATCAGTTTTACCGGCGTCGGAAGAAACCTAGGGGAAGCCCGGGTACCGTAGCTTCAAGGGAGAAAAAGCAATTTGAAACAGCTAGGAAAAGCAGTATGTATGACCATTTATCCACCACGCATGACTATCCGAGAACATGATCTTGTCTTGTGACATTTTTTCTGCCTTTTTAGTGTTTTATTAGTATTAAGATTCTTTATTTTCGAATTTAATTATTAGTGGCTTATATATAGAGGCTTGTAAACACTTTTTAATTAGTTAATTGAATATTTTGAATGCTTTATGCTTGAATGTTCTTCCCGAGATGGGTTTGGTGTGAGACCAAGAGAGTGATTCCCATCAATTGTCTTTGATCTTTTATTACCTTTGCAATATATTTTTCTGTTTTCTCTTATAATCCATTACTCATATTGAATCCCTAATTCAAAACCCAAAACCTATTTCCATCAAAACCCTAGTTTTCATCTGAGCCATCAAACCTACCCAATCCTACAACCCTAGTTCGAACCCGTGAATCTACATTGGATCGAGGACAAACGTCCAAGCCTGGAAAAGCTAGAGTCCTATCTCTAGGCCCGATCCCGCCTCAAATCTAACGGGACATGTGCATCGGATTGAATACCCTATTCGGATCTCACGCGATTTACCCACCGGAATTCTATGAACCTGAAGGTATTGAGTTAATTTTGAGATTAAGTTTGTTTTAATCTATTTAATTTCAGCAAATCTGCATCAAAATCATATTCACTCATTTTAGGGTTCCTGTCCCGTGTCACCTCTACTACCACTACCATGAGCTCTTTTATGAGGTGGAGCCGGTGGTCTACTATGGGCCGTGTTGAAGGAGTGGATCTATTCTCCTCGTCCTCATCCTCATTATAATGATAATGTTGACTTCTCCGTTTCGCGTAGTCTCATAAAATCACATTATCATTATATTTTGTCGTTGAAGTTCTATCATTCCATTGTAAAAGCTCCCTTACATTCTCGGGAATGACATTAGGACATGCTTTAACATTCGATTCGGGTTGCCACGCTAAGTGTTGCTCTTTTCGTGATATTCTACCAATGCTAACATGACGACACAAGCAACATTTAATCTTGGTTTTCTCTGTAGGACTTACATAATGTCCATACGTTCAACTCGGATCGTTAGACCTCGGTCTAAGATGATCATTTGGCGTGGATGAAGACATAATGATAATATAAAATTAAGGAGTTAAAAAAATGAGAGGACTTGATGTAAAATTAAATATAAACACTAAATTAGAATACTCAAACCTCACACACAAGAAAAGGCTTCCATCTTGATTTGATGCTTCTCTTCTTGCTTGGAGACGGTGGAAGGAGTGTAGGAGCCTAGGAGGGAGCTTTAGAGTGTCGATGGAGCCATGGAAGGGAACACCCCCTCCCTTTGCTTGGAGAAGATTAGAACTAAAAAAATTAGAAATTTAGAAAAGAGGATGGTAGAAGAATGAGGATTAAGAGAGAGAAGCTCTAAATGAGTTGTGGTTTAGGGTGGAAGAGAACACCTCTATTTATATAGGTAAAGGGGCCCCAATTTTTGCAAAAAAAAAACCCCAACGGTCATATTTTTAACCATTGGAGATGTATGCGATTGCATACTGCAGTATGCGATCACATACTGTGTTGTATCGCAAATGCGATGCAAGGTTCTTAGATGGCATATGCGACTGCATATGCGAGTACGCAGTCGCATTTGACATCAATGGAAGGGAGGTAAGGAGGCTGCTTTAGTTCTGTCCTTCCAAAATCTTGAAAAAAAATTTTATTGAAAAAATTGTATCTTCAAAATCATTTTTTATTGAGAATATGATTTCTTATTGGAAGTTTGAAATTATAATTATTAGATTGGACGTCGCGAGAGAGAGAGAGAGAGACGTATGATCACTTGTGCTTTAAATGGATGGCATGAGAGTGGTGATAAAAGGCTATCAAATATGAGAGCCCGATGAGTTTAGGAGGTTAAACCCAAGACTGACCTGTTTAATTATCAAACTTAAAGTGCTAGCCCAAGCCCGTCTTGCAGGCTTTGTGATAAAGACCAAGCCCGCTTTAAAATGGGTTGGGCCTAACGGGCCGGGTGGGCTACCTAGCCCATTGCCTATATGGAAAGGGCTATATCATTGAGGAGTGCTTCCACGACGCGTCAACGACTTGATCATTGTGGAACAAGCACTTGAACTGAAAAAATATATCTGCCTACACGTGTGTTTGAAGGAACTGGAGATCAAAGATGATATGGATGGGGATGCAAGTGGCAGTGTTGCCAATGGGACGGTCTTGGGCCCACATTTATTTTATCTTAATTCTTTTTTCTTTTCTCGATAGGAAATTAGAAGAGGTTTCCTGGCCAAGGTTCCAACTTGATGCCACCCCTATCGTCATCAACTCCTTCCATCGACGAGCGGCTCCAGTGTAGCGGAGAGTCAATGGTCGATATCGTCATGCCCTATAATGAAACTTGAGATGGGAATTAGACTAGAAAATATTGAGTTTCATGGGTAATTTAAATGCATAACTTTGTTGAGTTCAGTGCGGAATTAAATGCAGAAATAGTCATGTTGTCAGGTAATGTTGAGAGTATTTTCAATATGAAGTACATATAAAATATTATAACCATATAAAAGTCAACGTAGTGGTCGCAAAATTTTTATTTCTTAGTGGGTGGATGTCCATCAAACTGTCTTATGATGCAGGAAAGGAAAGTTAAAATAATTGGAGAAGATGACGATTCATCTTTGAAAAAAATTCCTACTGGGATCTTTATCAACAGTGCAAAAATTTACACTAGCGTGATTAGAATGTTACAGGGCACACAGGATTTTATCTATGCAGTGCATGAGTTGGCATTCGCAAGATGGAAGATTAATGCATAAAATGGTACACTAATGGTTCTTGAATGCAAATTCAAGATGAGCTTGCCATGCAGGATATTTAGAGAGTGGGCAATGCCTACCTTCGTGCTTTTAGAGTGGAGGAAATTTTTCGTCAGAAATTTCGCCACAAGGCAATAGGGCAAAGAGATTCTTCTCTTTTATCAGGATCATCCACGACAACAGTGCGAGACTCTAGCTGAAGACACGAAACTCAGGCACCTTACATTTGAACCATGAACCACAAACCCTCAATAAGGGGAAGCAGAAAGTGATCACATTGTTACCTTACATAACTTTGAACAAGTAATTATGGATTCAACTACTTTAGCATGTTGTGAACTGAAAAATAAATCCTTCAGTGTGTTGGGGGATAAGCGGACTCATGGATCAAATTTAGGGCGAGATGAAGAACATCTCTATGAAAAAGTGGATGAGGTATGTTTTAATGTATTCCCAATGGACGTATATCATATTGCTTCGGTGGAAACCATGATAACATGACTATGATACAATTTATCAAGTAAAGAGGAACACATATACTTTCTACAAGGATTGTGTGAAAGTGGTACTTCTACCACTTACAGAATATTCTTGACCCGAATCTCGTAAACAATTGGGTGAGAACCTTCTAAGCTTGCAGGAGATTGCGATGTATGAGGAATTGGGGCTGCCTTTTGCCATGGTAGTGGATGATAGTGTCAATCCAACACCTAGAGTTCATTCATTATAATAATAATAATAATAATAATAATAATAATAATTATTATTATTATTATTATTATTATTATTATTATTATTGTATTTTGGACTTTTATACTTGAGAAAGAAGTGGGGATGTCAATCCATGTTATTACCCTTTGACAGAATTCCAAAATTGGGTATGAATGCTTCTCTTATTATTATTATTTCTAATTCTATATGAAATTTCTCTTGTTTGTGCTATTTTATTGATTGGAATTTGTTAGGGCAAGCTGCATTTTGTTTCAATATTTTACCACATATCAGGTATATTTTTGAAGAAAAATAGAGATGTACTAGTTTGAAAACTTTTATCATGAAAAATGATTGTTGATTCATCAGGATTTAGTCATATTTAAAAGGTGGTCCCAATCGTATTTTGAGCTATGATTATTATACAATATTGGAATGTACATATAATTGACAGTTATCTTGGCTTCCTTTTGAAGGTCATTAAAGAGGGCGCTTGATAGAAGACTTTATCTTCTTCTTTATGGTAGCATATATGGGGCTGCTTCAACAAAGCATGTTTGGCATTTTCCAGAAAAAGTTTATGAGGCTGAGAAGACATTGCGCAAGGTAATAATCACACCAGTTCTTTCAGTTGTAACTTTTATAACCTAGTTTCAAACTCTTTACTACAGTGTGCAGAGTCGGCATTGAAATCTGTTCTAGGAGATCTTTCCGATGCATACTTCATTGGTAATGCTCCTTTTGCTCATATGGCTATACAACCAAAAGAAGATGCACCTGAGATTCAATCCTTTAAGGTATTTTTACTTTTTCGGAATAACTTTTCTGTTAGCTTCAGTTAAGATGCCTAATTTTTTGTGTTTCTTTGCACTTGACAACCTTGTGAAAAAACATATGCATGTCCTGTTGTATTTTAGATCAATCGGATGCATTGTAACTATTTAATCGATAGGGTATGTCCTTCATTTGTATTGGTAATCATATATACATCTTTAGGAGAAGCACATTAGGAGAGTGTTTATCTAGAGCTTGATCAATTGGAACGATCTGGCAAAAACCCAATGGGAGTGTCTGTCTGTTATAGAAATTATGACACTTGAATTAGCTTCATGTTCTCTAATAGGTACGATGCATATGAATGAGATTCTCTAATTTCTAACCCTATTTTGTTTGATTCACCCCATATGGGTAAGTAAATTAGTGGTCATTTAGTGCTGGGTTTGTATTTATTGAATTCATTTTCGAATAAGATATTTGCATTTCTCCACTTGGTTGCCCAAAATGTTAATTTAGTGCCTTCGCCTTTTGGTTCTCAACTTTATATATTTCTATACCAGTGTGAGGAAGTTAAACGGGAATTGCTTGTTGAGGATCTTCATGGGGAACGCTATATATATATATATGTGTGTGTGTGTGTGTGTGTAGGAAAAGGGGAATATGTGTTCGAACACATGGATGGATCCATGCGTTTGAAACCCAATATCACATGTCACGTGGAACTGATCCCAAAATAATACCCATTTTGGGATCACGTGCCACATGGCATGTGATCTAAAAAAGGTTTTTATGATGTTTATGCCATTCGAGACCTTGGTCAAAGTTTGCCTACTGCCAGCCTCTTCCTGGTGCATTGATTCTTTTGCACCTTTGACCACATTTTGGAAGGTGGATATAATTTATTTTTTAAAATGAACGTGATTGTCCTTGGGCAAGTTGCTGTGGTATTGACATGTGCCATCAATCTTGCACTCTGCAGAGTTGGTACCTTGGAGAAAGTTTAACGATAAGGTTAAGTCTTGATATTTTGACATTGATCTTAGCATCTTACACAGGCTTATGCTGAAATCTCTTTACTGGTGTGGTAATGTTCATGGCCACAAAAAGTTGGTACGTACCATTTATTCTCTTGGTGCCTTGGAGAAAGTTGGTGCGTACCGTTTATTCTGGTCACTACAAAAAGTATCAATGATGTTAGGATTTAATATCTGGTGGCCCTTAAGGGGTTTTACTGTTCTGGTCCGATTCCCGAATGTTCCAGACTGTACAATCCGGTACCATTGGTATTTTAAACTGCAGGCTTAGCTGCTTAGGCCAATGCGAATCTTCTCAATCCTCCTCTATGCTTTTTCATTTTTGTTTAGGGTTTGGGATTTCTCTTTTGAGATACTGAACCTTAGAAGGAGCCTACGGACAAAACATATTACATCTATGTGACCTTAATTCCTTATACTGTAGTTATTGCTACCATATTGGGGATAATTTATGTGGAGTGTCAAGCAGATTCTGTCTAGTAGATTACCCTATCAATATTTTTAGAATTTGCTGCAAGTGCTGTTTAATCCAATCCATAGGCTTCATTGGTCTCACTGGCATAATGTTGTTTTCACCTGTTCCTGTACAGTATATATGTAATAAAAAAAATTATGTTAACCTTTTTGTATAAATGTAGAGTCATGCTTGCTATGACTAAATTAATAGTTTGATACATCTCCCGAGAAAATGAAAAACCCTGATTTTTAGTTTGAACTTGCGACCTGAAGAATGAAGAAAAAGGGAGAGAAAAGAAAAGTTAAATTAAAAACTTTAAAGAAGTGCAAGACCAAAAAAGGGAACACAAATATTGGTCCCCAAAAAGCGAAAATACAATGGCAATAGCCCCATTCCATGCACCAAGGGAAAATTATAGTTTCCTTTCGCATTGCAATCCCACGTCTCACAATAATACTAAAGCATCAGCCTTAATATTGCCCTCCTAATGGATATGAGAGTGAGAGAACTGATCCAGTTGTTGCAATATGCGGTCATCTCCCAAGATTTAGTAATGAATTTCCAAGGAGGATTGGCAGTTCGGGAAATCCAAGCTATAACCAGAGATGAGACAAACACTGATTTGTCCTCACGTGCAGGAGCTGCAATGTAGAAAGACAGGCAGAATGGGAAACCATAGTGCCAAATTATATTAGCAAAATTCTTGACTAGGAAATGGCAGTAATGCATGTATGTTTCCTTTCTATTTCTCCCTTGTAGCCGTTACCCGAATTTGCGCAAGTGTGTCCACACCCCAAACTGACTTGCTGGAACCAAAAAAGACCTGGTTCCACACACATGAGACAAGTAGGTGGTCTGGGACAACCAGTTCACCAAGAAAAGTGAATTCAATCTTATAGTCGCCCTCTTTGTTTGATAATTGACATGGCAGAAGAGGAGCTGCATTCATTGTGTCGCTTGGATTCCATGAATGACCAGTTGGCTCAAATGAAGGCAGAAATGGATTGCACACAAAGAGAATTTAGAGCACTTTTACTACTACAAGAAGCAATGCTTTGAGCTTCCCTTCATTTGTGTCGCGGGAGCTGCACAGCACATAGCTGGAAGTCAAAGAGCCCGTACTACCTGCCTAACCCTTCTCTCCGAGGGACCGTAGAAGGAAAGTGCTAGCTTCAAAATATTTGTAATCAAATCTAGCTACTGTATCTGCATTAAGCAGGAGCAACTAAGTGCAGATCCCAAAGTTGCATTTAATAATTGCAAAATTATGATAACCATATTCTAAACTGACACTAAAGAAAAACAAAATAAGATAAATGACAATTATTCCTTCACGGAGGCCTTGAAATATTATACCTTAACAAACTTCAAAGATGGAAACAGCTAAATGAGAAGTAGAATGTTGAGTGTGTCAATTAGAAGACTACTTTAAATGAATGGCTTGAAAGAAAATATTCTGTAATAATGAAAAGCAACATATTGGAAAGTATCCCTTCTTTATCAATATTAATAATTTGATCTTTCTATCTATGCAAATTTTGATCTTGTTTCATGTAAACTACATGTTTTTTTTTCAGAAGAAATAATTACAGAAATTATTTAAAAAATTTGGAAATTGTTCAGTTTCTTGTGTTTCTTCCGAAAGCTGGTAGCAGGTTTCAAAAGAATTCGGTTGAGTTAATCATGTTTCTAATAAATTTGGCTGAGTCAACTTGAAAACCTGCTGACAGATTTTTCTCTATCAATTTTGATCTTCCACATCATATTTGCATAATGAATACCTTAAATCAGTTCTTTTTTCAATTGTTTTGGGTCTGTTTTTTTCCAGAGATTCTTTTTCAAAGCACAAGTAATTGGTACCACCAGATATAACATTGGGAAGTGTGAGGATCATGTTTGGGTGACCAAAGATGAAATAATGGAGTACTTGCCAGAGCAAGCTGCCTTCCTCAACCAGATGATCATCAGGTGAAGTTGTGATCAAGTCTCCAAGCTCTTGTAAGGATTTCTAAAAGTTTTGTACTTCAATGATCCTTTTTAAGCTTCAGGAAGGGCCTTATTCTGCATTGGGTTTCACACCCACAATTGCCAGAAAATCATATACTGTAAAGCCATCATCACTTTCTGGGACTTTTAAATTTCTAATGGTTTCTCTTGTCACAATCTTTTTAATCAGCAGTGATAAGATTAAATGGAAATATGTTTTACTTTCATTATTCAGAGCAACGATTTTTGGTGCTAAGGTGATTTTCTTCCATGATAGTTTATTTTTGGATCTCCTATGACAGTACATGACAATGTGAATTGTGAAAATTTTCTATGGTAGCAATAGCATGGAAATTCTTTGTTTAAGTTTGAAACCAGTCCTTTTATTAGTGAAATCTCCAGAGTTCACCCAGTCTTGTACCTGACCGGTACAAAATGTACCTTTTTGTAGTTTGCAACCCCCAACATAGATAATTAGGTAAACTTTAGAAAGTCTGATTTATTTAAAAACTCTCGGGTAGTTCGGGTGGCTATATGGAAACCTCACCTTAGGCCTAAGATGAAGCCGTCACTGTCCTATTTTTTGGGCCGTCTGTGGTCCTTGTTGGTAATCCAAATTATCTAAGTGGGCTAAACATCATATGAAGATCACTCGGCCAAAAAAACATGTTTCTCACATGGAAAGCCCCCTCTTGCCCCCTCTTGACTTTTATCTTTATTGGTTTGCATTTCCTTTTGGAACCCGTTCATCCAATGATCTCAAAAATTGGACCTGACCAAAGCCAGAGAGAGAGAGAGATCTTGACTAGACTCTTCACCATTGAATTCTCAAAAGCTGATAGAGTAAAGGCTCTTCATAAGTTTGATCATTTTTGTTGTCTTATGGGTAAGCCGAGCTTGCACACCTTGAGGTTACTATATTGTCAACCTTCCATTGTGCTTTAGGCCTAAGCCCACATAATCCAATCAGCGTAAAGGGCCAGATTAGGCATGCAAGTTTTGAACCGAGGGTCCCGAACCGCACCAAAATCTGACACAAATCGAACAGAACCCCAATTCGGCTCAGTTTCGGCTTCGGTTTGGGTGGCTTGAAACCGAAAACCGAGGGGGTAGGTTGCGTAAACCAGAAAAAACCAACAAAATAAATAAAAAGTAGGTATTTTACCTACACTGAACCGAACCGAACCGAATCGGTTTTGATTTCATAAGAAAAAAGGAACCGAACACCGAAAAATTCGGGTTCGGCTTGGTACACCTAACTTGCATCCCTAGGCCAAGTGCAGCCCACCTCGCCTAGAGATTTGACATAATGATCAAATGGCAGACCCAAGATCTAGGCTCGACTCCTGGGTCAGGGCTGAGTGCCTGTCCAAGCTCACTCACCAGGAACAACATTGAATTAGATTTTAGCCCGACTTAAAGTTTATATTATTTAAGGACCAATGAAAACAAGGCCTGACGCATTTGCATGAGGGGTCCAAAAGTGCATTCCCATTCACTGGGGTTTTGAATCATTTGATGATTTGATCTTTGTATTCTAAAATGAGTGGTTGGTTGTCCGTAAGTTCTTACAACAGTCAATATTAAAGTGCCCTGACGGATGATTAATCGTTGACTGTTACACATTTTAGCACCATTTTGAAAATATTATGAATAAAACACATTTTATTCATAAAACGTTTTTTCAAAGGATATTTTTATATTTTTTGAAAAAGTATGAATTTAACGATTAAATTTCTATTTATTCATGGGTTTTTAATAAATCATAATTTTTTTAAATATTTATATTTTTCAGATTTTAAAAAAATTTTATTTGCTTTCCCCCATTTTTTCTTGACTTTTTCAAAACTTTCTAACTTTTTTACCTAATTTTTTTTTAGAGAAAAGTATGAAAATGTGCCTCATTTATATTTTTATTATAAAAAAGGTCAATTTTTTTTTTTAAATTATGAAAATGCACTCAATACGGGCCCGTATTCGTATACATTCTCTACACACGTGTTGAATGCCTAATAAAAAAGGAAGAAAAAAATAAAATAAAATAATGAGAATTTGTTGATAAGGACAGCATTGTAATTATTTATTAAAATTGATCAATGCCCTACGGGGATTGATATGTATGGTTGTCCGCTTCAGGTCCATGGGGGAGCTATTTGGAAAGAAAAAACGACGTTTGATTTTTTGGTGATAGAAAATGACACAACGGGGGTTGATATATATGGTTGTCCACTTTAGGTACGGAGGGGAGTTATTTCGAAATAAAAAACAGCCTTTGATTTTTTGGTGATAGAAAATGACACAACGTGCCCTTTTTTTAAGGGAAATTTACCTGACCGGCCCTGTCAGATACGCCTTTTACGTCAGAAGCCCTATAGTTTCACTTTTACCCAGACAAACCAGCTGCGCGCCGAGCTGAGGCACGCCTGTAGGAAATACCCAAACTACCCCCACAGTAATAAATAGCCGCCGTCGTTTCAAATCATTTACTGTTTTGAATTTACTTTTTCGTTCGAAGTCGGTGGAGAGTCGTTGACGCTTCGTGGACGATCGCGTTCAAAACTATAACCTTCAAGCTACCAAATCTGTAAGTTAGAATTAAAATTAGCTTCCATCGCTATAGATTTTTTATTTCTCCTCTCTTTGTTGCATATTTTGACATATTTTTTTTAGGTTTTCCCATATGTAATCGGTAACGATTACATATGTAATCGATTACGACTACATATGTAGTCGATATCGATTATATATGTAATCGTTACCGATTACATATGGGAAACGTTCTCGATTACGTTTAGGGTCGACAAAGACTATCTATGTAGTCGTAATCACTATATAAAGCTGTGGATGACGAATCTATAACAAATCGACTCTATGAATATAATTAATACCCATCATTTGAAATAATTTCCTATAGTTATTACCCTCGATGCCATAATAAATCATACGAGGTTTTATATTTATCTCAGCCGACGTTCAATTTATTGCCAACTACCCTTTTGTAAAACCATTATGGCAAGTTAGGTTGGAAGAATGAGAAAATTTAATACAACGATTCGTATTCCACAATCTAGGAGCTTTAAATACAGGTTTAGTTAGGACCTTAGCAAACCACCTATCATCCCTAGCGACCCATATTTTTCCCAATGTAAATGACGAAGAAAAACCTTCTATAACCCAATAAAGTTCTATCACAGTGGAGGACCCACCACCACCACCAGAACCAGATCCTCTGCAGTTCCTGTGGGACGAGTACGATGAAGTAATGGAGATTTTGGCGAAGGAGGAAAAGAAGAAGAAGAGGAAGGAAGAAAAGAAAAAGAAGAAGGAAGAAAAGAAAAAGAAAAAGAAACTGAAGCCGGAACCACCCGGCTCTCCACCCCATCCACCACCTGCTCTTCATCCTTCTTCCTAACTTTTCTTTTTTTTTTTAATTATAAATGAAAAAATTTGAATGTAATTCAAATATTTTGAAGTAAATGAAACAACTTTTTGATGCAATGGCGACTTCATGAATTCTTTTGAGTCCGTAAATTAAATATTTTCTATGTAAATAAGGGAAATTTACCTGACAGGTAAATTAAACATTTTGAGATCAATGTAGATTTATATTTAATTGATAGCGATTTCATAAGTAATCGAGATCGATTACGTTGAGAGTCGGTAGCGATTACATATAGGAACGATATCGATTATAGAGATAATCGATGTAGGTAAAGAAGGAAGAAAAGAAATAGAACAAAAGAAAGAAAAGAAACTTAAGAGTCGATTCAAGTAATTTCTATATAAATAAACATTTTGAGGTCATTGCGAATATATATTGAGTCGTTGGCGATTTCATCGATGTCGATATCGATTACATATAGAGTCGTTAAGCGCTTACATATGTAATCGTTATCGTTTATAGGTAGACTTGCAAGATTTTCCTTTTACTTTTAATTTTAATTGAACTATTATGAATGTAATTGAAAATTTTGCAAGAAAATGAAAGATTTTGATTCAATGGCGACTTCATGAAATCTTTTGAGTCTATATCGATTACATATAGACTCGATATCGATTACATCTAGAGTTTTATCGATTATATATAGACTATCGCGATTACATCTAGAGTCGTTAGCGATTACCTATATAATCGATACGACTCTAGATGTAATCGATCTGGGTTTTATATATACATTTCATCAACATTTTAACTATCCTTGTTAGTATGGTGTTGAGTCCTTTCATTTTTATTACATTCATTTCAAAAGATCACAAGATGGTTGTACACCTGCCAAGTGTTCTCCCAAAGGCGTTTCGAATCTCTGAAAGTGCTACTCCGGATCGGAAGAAGTTCTTGAGAGATTCGCTTTTGGTGGAATATTTCAAATCCCAAGGGTGGGATTTCTTTCTCGATGTCGTGGATTCGGTCTTTACATTTTGGGTTGATAAAACCATTTCCGAATTGAAGACCGATGTCTATCTTCTAAGATAGACATTGCATTGATCTTCGGCCTTGCCGTAGTTGGCCCGTAAAAGGATACCCCATCCCAAAAACCATCGGTAGAACAAACCATTAGAAACAAATACTTTCGTGGAACGCCTCCTAAAAATTCTCCGTCTCATATAGATCTTGCAATTTATAGAGTGGAAAGTGATGAGGACTTCTTAAAGTTGTCCCTTCTGTTTGTGTTGTGCATATTTCTCTTCCCGGTTCCCATCAAATCAAACGAAGACCACATCGACCTCATCGATGATATGGAGGCTTCAACCGAACTCCGTGGGTCTGCTTTCGTCTACCGGACTTGATGGAGTATATAATAAAAGGCGCGAATAGAAAAACCGCCGAGATGGATAAAGCCTCGAAGACGCATAACACATATGGATGCATATGTGTACTTCAATGGTGGGCTTATGAGATCCTGCCGATATATATCGCCATCCGGCTAGGCCTCAAGGACCCTTTCCCAGAAATGGTGGACGGTAGCGATCCGTGATCAAAGGTTACACTCATGGGCGAGATGTTAGGCGACAAGGTATGAGGTCTATCTATTAAAAAAAGCAACTTACAGATTCATTCTAGAATCGATATCGATTCATTCTATAATCGCTCGATTCATTTACGAATCGATAGCGATTTACTTAGTCGATAACGACTTAATAAGTAATCGATAACGATTCATTATCTAATCGATAGTGATTTGTTAAGGTAAGGAATCAATAGCGATTCTTTACACAATCGAGTGATTTATTATATATATAACGATCATTTTATTACATTGTTTCATTTTCTTTCAAAAGGTTCGCGCTCCCCTCATGCCTCGGGGCTTTGAATTAGAGATACCGTGGTAAGAGAATATCTACGGGTTCAAAAGGAGGTTGGGGAAGAGGAAAGAACCGATCAAGAAAGTCAGGAAGAGATTCGGCCAAGAAGAAAAGAAATTACATTGGCCGATAATCTTGGAGAGGAGAGGAAGAATGGGATGACGATCGACGTCAAGAAGAACCCTCTCGAAAAAGGGCCCGTGCTAGTGGGAGAGGGTCGGCCAAGAACTAGGGGCAAGGAGAGCTGGCGGTGAAAGATAGCCGGTGAGCGTCCACCTCAATGATTCTTTGTTGAGGAGGGTCGATCATTTGACGCCGATAACTTGAAGCTCACCCAAAGAGTGAGCGATTTGGAGGAGAGAATAAGGCCGCTAAACGTTGCGCTTCTTTAGAGAAACTCGCAACTCCTTCAATGAGAGGTCAATTCAAGGGATGCGAGTGGCGTGGTTAAATCACTACAACTCTTTAGTCGAAAGGGCGGTGAAATAAAGATCTCCTTGAAAATTTATTGGGCGAGACCTAAGGTATATGTTGAAATCTAGTTTTAATATTCAATTTTCGTTATCTATATAATCGATAACGACCATATATAAAATAGATAGCTATATATATATAATCGATAGCGACTATATATATGATCGATCGTGACTATATATATAATCGATAGCGACTATATATATAATCGATAGCGACTATATATATATAATCGATAGCGATTATATTTAAAATCGATTTGGACATTTTAAAATGTGGACCAAAAATTAATTCTTATTTTACACCATTATTTCGATGTACGGGATGTGGCTATGGAGGAGGCGATATCGAAGGTGTGCGACATAAGGAACCATTAGCTCCTGCAGTTCCTCCTCCTCCTCCGTTGATGAGGTGAAGGCAATAGACGAGCACGAGACCCAATCTGATAAGGGTCCTGCTGGTGAAGAGGAAACCTCTTCCCAATTGCCTCACCAACAAGCTGAGCTTCGCTTAAGACCTAGGCAAGCGAAAGCCAGCAAAATAATTTCCATCAAACCTAAGGCCCAGCGAAGGGTAGCGGTTGAAAAGAAGCCCACCGCGAAGGCCAGCGAAGGACCAATCACGAGCTGGATCGGTGGCAATCATTACCGCTGGTCCTGGGTCTACTGATGAAGATGCTCCTGCTGAGCTAACAGCGGAGAAAAAATATATGCTAGACATATGGAACAAGCCTGTGAAGGAGGACGAGTAAGTAGAATTACCCCAATACTTAACTTTATTATTATATATTTATCGTGAAGATTAGTTAAGTTGGTCATTTTTATGCAGAGAATATGTTAGCAAGCAAGTACAAGTGGTGGTGCAATCCTTCGATCCGCGGAAACCCAAAGACTGGATAACTTTGTAAGTTTAATATACTGTAGGCAAAATCGTTATCGATGGCTTATACAATCGTTATCGATGGCTTATGTAATCGTTATCGATGGCTTATGGAATCGGTATCGATGGCTTGTAGAGTCGCTAACGATGGCGTATGTAATCGTTAGCGACTCTGTAAATCATCGATATCGATTCATTAGAGAGTCGATAACTATTATGACGACTTAAATAATCGCTTGACTCTAAAATGAATCGATATCAATGATGTATGCAGTCGCTAACGATTATGTATTTAACTCTAACTGCATATTTTAATCTAACTGCATTGGTTTCAGGTTATGGGCGCCTACATGAGACATTTGGAAGTTATTGATGATAAAATTCATCCTGAGAAAAATGTCAAAAACTTCCTAATGGACCCTGCGACACTGACGTACATGGGCTATGAACTGAGAGATTTCAACAAGTTTTTGCTTGCTGAAAAATTGTACGACCAGTCGATCGAGGTTCAAGTTCACAGGTGGGCTGCCTATAAACAAAGAGAGACCGGAGGGAAGAGGCTGATGGAAACTTTCTTCTACAATGAGCTTCGGAATCTGTGGGCTCACGAATGCAACATAGTATGCTTTTATCCTCTTTATAATTATTCTTTTTAATTTTTTCTATCCTACCCTTTGAGATTATATTACTTTTTTGTAGATATTTATGCCAATACATTCTGAACAACCACTACACTGGGGCTTGCGATCGTAAAGGTAGTCGAACGATCGATAATGATCGTCGACCCTATATTTAATAGGCCCTCTAAGGAAAGATATGTGGCCCAATTGCAGGCGCTGGTAAGATATTTTGCTTAGCATATCTTTTATCATTGTTAGCTTAACATATCTGACACTCCTCTCTATTATTTCAAATGCATACAATACCTTCCTGATCTTATATTCGCATACGGTGACTCCTCTGCGCTAATAAAGAAGAACTATCCTTGGGCATCTCATTGGGATCAAAGCCGTCCCCCGGACCAACTCCTGTGATTATGAGTGTTTGTTGTGAAGTATGTCGAATATTTTATGATGGGAAGAAATTTGACTTCATGATCGGATATAGAGAGGATCGAGTAGAAAATTGGCCATACTGCGGCTACATACAGGCGATGGCGAATCCTTGTGAAGGAAGACAAAAGGAGGGGAGATGAGTGTGGTATTTGAATATTTTGTAATAGTGTGGTTGCATTGAATATTTTTGTAATTGAAAATTGAATTATTTTGAATATAATGGCACTATTTTTATGTACTTGTAGTTAAAAAGTAGAATAGCATCCATTAGCGACTACATATATAGTCGCCGACTATATAAATAATAATGATGTGACTACTATGTAATCGCTTTCGACTCAGATGTAAATGCGATTGTATAAATAATCGATATCGATATATGTCATCCTCATTGACGATATTCATAATCGATGCGATTCTTAAATGAATCGATATCGACGTTATACATAGTCGATGGCGACTCTATATAGAATCGATCTCGATTAGTTATACAATCGATGACGACTCTATGATACATCAGTAACGACTATAATAGAGTGTAAAAAAACATGGATTCTGAATTTCTCATTTACATTCAATCTATCATTATTAAAAATATACACTATCAGCCCATCGGTTTCACTGCCGTGCAGCTCCTGCGGTTGTGACCATATTAGATTTTACTGCTAACCTCACCCTTAGACCTTATCCTTCTCTTCCTCGGACGGCTTGCTTTCAATAATAATAGGGTGGTCTCACTTTCATATTTTCAGGGAGTTGCTGCTTGGAACTCCCATTGACTTTTATCGAGGGTGGGAACCCATTGCTCGTCATATGTTTGTCTAAAGCAAGCGGTGAAAAACCAGTTCTCACAAAATTTATGGTAGTCGTAACTTCTTCGATTGATGGCCACGGCATGGAGCAAGGCAAGCCATGAATGTGCCAACGGCAAATTCTGAGTCTTGTATTCCAAGTCGACGTGATGAATGTAATTTCCAATTGACTTGGAATTGATCGCTACCGTATGGTTGAGCTCTCTTTCACCGCCCATTGCAACACTTTCTTCATGTGAGCATCTCGCTTTCGGCGAGAAGGGTGGTCCATTTATCGAGATATCTCTGCGTTTTGAAAATGATCGTGACTTTCTCTCTAGTAGTTATTAAGTCAATAATTGGTCTCTCTCGAGCTATCTTTAGCTTATTTAAACTTTCGGCAATATTCGTAGTCAGGGACTCGTACTGCCTTCCTTCCATATATGCGCGTGCCCAATGCTTTGGATCTATTTTCAAAATATATTCTACGGCCTGAGAATCAGCAGGATCTTTCTTCATTTCGTTGATAAAATAATCAAATTTCTCTTCGAATATATGCAGCATAGACCCTTCACATTGTTCCCGGGATACTTGTCTTTGCAAATTTTGTGTCATATGCCGCATGCAGTAGTTGTGATATGCGTTAGGGAAGATACGTTTCACCGCATTTATTAAACCCTTCGACCTGTCCGTGATAATTACGAGATCCTCGTTAAACCCACCGATCACGAACGCACCTACCCGTTCAAGAAACCACATCCACGTATCCTCTTCTTCTAACTCGACCACGGCAAATGCTAACGGTAATATATGACCATTACCGTCTTGTGCAGAGGCGATAAGGAGGACCCCTTCGAAACGTCCTCGTAGGTGTGTGCCGTCTACAAGCAATATGCGACGAAGTGTATTGCGGTAGCTTCCGATGCATGGGCCAAAACTCCAAAAAAATCTTTGAAACTTACCGTCAAGAGTAAGTTGAAAGGATGTTTGTACATTAGGATCTACCCTCTTCATCTCCTTCACGTAGGCCGATAGATCAACAAATTGTCCTTCCCAACTTCCTCTAATATCATTAAGGGCAAGCTCTTTTCCCCTCCAAGCTTTTGCATATGAGATTTGCACATTATAAGCTTTTGCAATATCAAACATTATCGACGCCGGTGTGTAGTCGAATCCTTCCATAAGTTTATCCCGTACATAATTCGCTACGAAGGAGATTGTTGCATTACGGTGACCGTGCGGTCCGATCTTAGCGGCTCGCATGTGTGAGTACTATTGAATGTCTTGATTTGGAAAGAATCGAGCCAGTCAATTTAGAAGCATGTATTATTACGAACAATCGGGTTCGTAGCATCCCATCACTCGATAACTAGCGGTCCTCAAAGGCCGAATTTGAAAGTTTTTCTCAACCGCGTGTTCTTTCAATGCTCTTTGAAATGTTTGTTTGTCTCGGAAGATCTCTCCAATTTTAAACGTCCAATTCCGATATTCAGTTTCCACCTCTTCATCGGAGGAATCGCCCGATGTCTCTGACATTTCGTAATCTCCGTCTACTAGGGATTGTCAATATCTCTCACAAAATTTTGGTCCTCTTTGATAAACCCATCTGGTTCGCCTTCATATTCTTCTTCTAAGGTATCTTCATTCATGGCGGTGTTCTCGGGTGGTTGACTAGATCCTTCACCGAAGGGGTTCGATGTGATTGAGGGATCCTTCACGAATGGATAATGGCGTGGTTGGCTAGGCCCTTCACCGAAGGGTGCTCATATGTATGGACATGGGGTTGAGTTACTCCGGTAATTTCCATCGATGGCATGGTAGAACATAAGTTTTGAGTAAACCAAGTTGTCCATCCACCGGGGAAGATATGACTGAAATCGTTGGTATCCACCACCCTCTCTGAAGTATAGTCTAACCATTGACTACATTGTTGTGGCCCATGCATGTATTTTTTATGGGTCATCATACGATTCAATCGAACATCGCTTAAATCAAATGTTGCTTTCCCTCTGCCATCGTTCACATAATATAACCGCTATCGCCTAACGGAATGATATCGTATACTAATTTCATCCTCAAACTTACATGCTGAAATGAATGAGACACAAAATCCAGTCCAGAGATTTACTTGTTCAGCTTCAACTGGGAAGGATGACGGTTCCTTAATGATGAATACTTTTATAACGTCCACTCCGGATTTATAAAAACTAAATAATGTAGCCAAATCATCAGAGTCCAAAATGTCGGCAACTACAGGCGTATTCACTATCTTCATATGAAACTTTGTTGAAACTGTTTCATCCGCCTTCGCAAAACTGACAGCAGACATTCGCCTTATGAATTGTTCATAAGAAATTTCAATTGAAATGTTAATAAGCCTCCACCGGCCACCTTCATACAAGCCATCATCGTTTACAAGAAGGCCATCATAGTGACAAAGAAGAGGAATCCTCACGTCCGTCATCGTCTGTTTAAGAATGAGAAGGAAGGGTCATAAGACTGATGAAATAAAAGAGAAAAGACGACTATAACTCTTAGTCGATTGCAAATACAATCGATATCGACTCTATTTGAAATCGATATCGATTGTCTATACAATCGATATCGATATCACATACAATCGTCATCGATTGTATATATAATCGATATCGATTTCAAATAGAGTCGTAATCGACTCTATACACAATCGATATCGATTGTATGTGATATCGATATCGGATGTATATGGAGCCGATGACGAAATGCAGGGCCTTCTTCTAAGAGATACTGCATCACTACATAACACTAATAAACTGAAAATGAGGTTAAGTAGGATACCTCTAGTCGATATACCTCTAATCGACTCGATATACAATCGTCATCGATTGTATAGATAATCGATATCGATTTCAAATAGAGTCGACTTATATATACGATATCGATTGTATGTGATATCGATATCGGATGTATATGGAGCCGATGGAAATCTGAGGCCTTCTTCTTCTAAGAATCTTGCATCACTACATAACACTAATAAACTGAAAATGGGGTTAAGTAGGATACCTCTAGTCGCAAGGACAAAGTTCAGGGCCTTCTTCTTCTCCAAGCCTCTGTTTTCTTCTTCGAAATAGCAGATCGGAGCAGATCAGACTAAGTAAGGACACTCCGTCTAGGGTTTTACACCTCTAACTTTTTTGCAGGTTAAAATGAGGAAGAAGACGATGCTTTGTTTGTTAAAGAAGGTCTTAGAAGGGGGTAATTTGGACCTTTTACTCTCCTTAGGGTCGGCTAGGCTTGGAGCTGGTTTGTCTGGGTAAAAGTGAAACTATAGGGCTTCTGACGTAAAAGGCGTATCTGACAGGGCCGGTCAGGTAAATTTCCCTTTTTTTAAAGCCTCTCTTGCCAAGCTATTCATGAACCCGACTTGGTGAGTACGGTTATAACACGTCATAAAAGTTATAAAAAAAAAAATTAAAAATAATAAATAAAACCTTATAATTAATACAAGTGGACCACAGTATGCCTTAAATATGGGATCCGATCCAATCCTTAGGATTGTGTCTAGGCTAGTTGGGTATGATATGACACCCATCATGAGAATTGGATGTTACAACAACTTGGATAAGAATAATCAAATACCACAAAAAAAAAATTGGGCACGATCTGGTGCATATCTACCATTGAATATATGATAAAAAATTTGTCAAATCCAATGCTTCAAGTTCTGTGGGGGTGTTACCATATCTTTAACCCATTTTGTTACCCTATCTTTAACCCATTAAGGAAGGGAAAAATCTTTTTTAAAAAAATTAAATCATGTGCCACTTGCTTATCGATACAAAAGGAGTGTTGTTTTGAGTTGATCATGTCACTTGCCATGTGATCTTACATCCCAGAACAGCCCTTCAAAGCAGATCCCTTGCACACACACTCATCTCTCTTTCTCTCTCTCTCTCTCTCTCTCTCTCTCTCTCTCTATATATATATATATATATATATATATATATATATATATATAGGGAGCCGGTTAGGTCCTCCAATAGAGGACGGTGACTGTCTCTCAAGATCCACATGGAGCACAGGTGGGCAGTTTAGATCAACATTAAAAAAAAAAAATTTGAATTTTTTTTGTAAACCCACAAGTCAAAGTTTGACGGTTTTCATTTGTCCACATTTTACGATTCAAAAAATACACGATAGAGATGAATTTTTTTTTTTTTTTTTTCAAAGATGATCTAAGCAATGCACCCAAGATCTATGTGGCATCGAACAAATATTTTAGGTGCCACGTGGAAGGTTGGAGGACGGATCCCATTTCCACACACACATACATATACATATATACTCAAGAGAAGAGTATATATATATACTCTTCTCTTGCCACTTATGAGTAATGATCCTCTCACTCGATTCATGAAATATATTTTTATGACTAGCAATTATTGGCTGTATGTCACATCAAATTGATTTTTTAAGTCACTTGATGTGACATGCAACTAATAGGAGTTGGAGTTATAAACTTATGTATCATGATTTGAGTCATATGATTATTTTCTTATATATATAAAAAGTGTTGTGTGCTCCAACAAGGCAAGCGCATGGGATGACTATGTGACACTAAATTATTGTTTTGGTCTCACATGGAGCAAGAAAGCATTATTTAGATCATATGTATATCGGGCCTCAGACTATGAGATCGAATGTAGAGTCCGTTTGCGCATTTGAACCAGTCAGGATTCACGTAGCAATTGTCCAAAGTCAGATCAGGTCCATCCAAAAATTTACAATTTAAAGTGCTTTTTATCTATCCTTCAAATGTTGGTCCAAGGCGCACAATTTCAATGCACGTATCAGGCGGCTAGGGAGAAACTTTGACTTGAGTTTCGTGGCGCAAAATAGGTTGAAAATATTATTTTGATTCTTTCTAAAACCATCTTTCTAAAACCCTATAAGCATAGATCGACCATTAGAATATAGTGTAACTTGTAATCACGTGCCGCATGCAATCTAATACATGTGATGATTTTTTGCCCCAGTCTCATAAATCCATTTATGCAGATTCAATAAGAAACAGCTAAAGAAGCACCAACTGAAGGACATTTTTATTTGGCACCAACTAACAATTCCATTTCTCATGGGTGCAGCCTCTCGGTGTGTGGATGAAAGAGAGTCTGTCGGTGTGTACGCCTTTGAAATGAGTGATTTTTTAAAGTGGTATGGCTATAACAAAAGTTGACTTCTTTGAATTAGAATATGGAGATTGTTTTTCGTTCCAATCTTCCACACACTGGATCTTGAGATCATGATCCTACCATCAGACAATCAGATTTGATTTTACGTGACATACATCCCAAAAAATGAATATGATCATTACATACATCAAATGTGGTTTTCAGATAACCTTTTGAGATCAAAATCGGACTGTTTGATAGAACACCCATGATTTTAAGATCCATTGTGTGAAAGTTGGTACAGAAAAACAGCGAGATTTATCATTTGATTCAAAGCAGTCAATGATCTTCAGCCGTGGTTAGTGGGGAAATTTAGCATTCATTGGTGATTCAATCAAGAACCTTCTTACCCAATATTTATTGCTTATCCCCAATGGCTCCTCCCATACATTTATTCTTGAACCTATTTACCTCAAAAAATTAGAAAAAAATGAAAATAAACACAAAAAATTTATGCACAAATAAATACTTTATGATATATATTGGCATATTTCCCGGGTCCTAGGCTGATGTGTATTGGATATATCGGATACCTATCGGCCGGGTTTGGCCGATATTAAAGTACTTTTTATTAATAAAATAGTTAAAATATATAAAAATTAAAAATAAAATAGCATTTCGTTGGTATTTTATCCGGTTCATATTGGATACATATATGCCGATATTTGACCCTTTTGACCTGAAATTTGATGTATCGTCTGGATGGGGCCTAACCCGATACATATTGGATATGGCGGATAATAAAAATCATGGTCAAAATACAAAAGAAAGAAAATAATAATTATAGGAGAAAAAAATTACAATAAACAAAACAAAACTTTATAAACACTTAAATAGCATTCATCTCTCCCTTCCATAGCAGGGCCTTATTCCACTACCATACCACCAGATAGCAGCAGCTTTTCCATTAGGATCATGTCAAAGGTTATATAATCTTATACCCTATTTTCACTTTATTTTTTCCAACTTATTTTGTTTGAATATATTTTTCTTTTTGTTTTTCCTTATATGAGCCTCTCTTCACTGACATTTGCAGCAGAGCCAAGTACATTTTTCTACACAACAAACAGAAACTAAGTATTTTTTCACATTTCCAGACTCCATTATTGTTGTAGAAAACTGTGGTGTCAGTGGACAAGTTATGTTATGTTTTCAAAGTGCAAGAAGAAGGTGATGAAGTTGGCTGCAGACATAAAAGGGATAAATTCAGTTGTCCTCCACTCGTCCAAAGGTACGGTAACACGATAAATGGGGAGGCAGATCCGGTTGCAATTATAAAGAAACTGAGGAAATTCAGAAAATCTGTAGAGTTTGTGAGCATAGGCCCTCCCAAAGACGAGAAGAAGGATCAGAAGGACATGGTCCCTTATGCTCCAAAGACATGCCATAAATGCGACACATGGCTATTGATCGGCGAAGACGGCTACAACCACTGCTCTATTCTATAGTTATCCAAATATAGGAGCTTCTTATTTGTGGGTCATACCAAGGCTCAAATGAGGAGACCTCTTTACTACATCAAACATGTTGCTTTCTTTGGCTTTTATCAGTTAAGAAACTATATACTTGTTTTATTCCTCTACGACAATTTGGCATTATTTTTGTCCAAATTCGTGCTTTTAAAAGATTGCGATTGAAGCCTTATTTTGCAGTTCTTACAATTGATTTCATCATGGAATGAAGTATGTTGAGAAACTGACAATGATTTCGGTCTTGAATTAATTTTGTCTAATTAAGTCATATTAAAAAGTCCCATAATGAATAATGGGATTATTTCTAAGACCATACTCTAAGAATACAAATTTTCATACATGATCCTTTTGCTAATTTGGTGGTGAGATTTTTAAGTAAATATGCATAAGATGGAAGAGTGCAAGATGCACGGAAGAGTGACCCTCTCTCTCTCTCTCATGCATGACAATAATTGCAAGAGCTACACTTTGGAAATTCTGAGCCTCTCTCTCTCTCTCTCCATGCATGACAATAATTGCAAGAACTACACTTTGGCAATTCTGGGCCTCTCTCTCTCTCTCTCCATGCATGACCGGAATTGCAAGAACTACACTTTGGCAATTCTGGGCCCTCAATTAACCAAAACTACAAAAAATAATACTATTAGTGGCAGCCAAAAACTGCCGCTATTAACAAAAAACTGCCATTAAGAAATATCTTAGCCGCTAATAATCTTAGTAGCTTTTTTGTTAATAGCGACAATTTTTTACAACAAAAAATTGTGGCTAATAGTCTTTTTTTGTAGTGCAACAAGTTAAGAGGATAACAGAGGAAGTAAAGCAATTGGTACTCTCCACCTTCTCATGAAAATAGTTGATGAGAGCATTTATGAGAAAAACAAGGCATACATTTCTATTACCACATTCATATATGGGTACCCCTTGAACCTTCATAATATATTTGTTACTTTTGATTTCTTCAACACACAAGGAAAGTAAGGAGATAGACAATAAAATAGACAAAATTAAACTGCCTTCTAAATTGGAAGTATATAGGAATTACTCTTTCAGGTGATTTTTTAAGAGAGATACAGGTAAGCTCTATACGATAAAATTAAAGGCAGAAATGATTAACCAAAATTGTACCTTTGTCCATGATGGACTGATTTATAATGCCGAAATTCGAGAATCTTCGAGTCTATGCAAATCTTTCCGAGATGTAGAAATGGATTTTACAGGCTTCTTGCTCTCGTATATTTTTGTTAGACTTGGGACCTCAAGGATAGAATGACTTTATAATCTTTCTACCATCATTGAGAGATTATGGGCTAAAAAATAGCTACATTATCCCACTTTCTAAAAACTACTTAACCGTATGAGCATGATCTCACTTTTCAAAACCTTTTAACCGTATGAGGCTAATGGGCCAAACCATAATGGGTCTTAATGTGACAACTGGGTCACACCGGATCTCAAATGAGATCCGACTAACATTCTCTCACTTGGCCCATATTGACACAAAACTTATTTTAGAAAAGAAAGTTAACATATGACCATACTTATTTTGAAAGTAAAAGAAATAAATAAATAAAAATGACATATTCCCCTTTGAGTTTTGGATAACCTTATACTCTATTGAATATTTTTCAAACATATAAATCATCGCTGTTAATGCCTATATTAATCAGACATTACCATCAATGTATTACAATGCTTTTAGTCCTATCAAACGAGTACTATATGTGTTATAGTGTTTTATGAATAAGCTGTCAATGCCTATTCTAAGTCTTATTTTATTTGTCAATATGGACAATTTGTCATCATTTATTTCATGTATACAAGCTTAAGTGAGACAGATAAACTAAGAATTATCAATAACTAATTACAAATTAAACTTGATGGTGTCATGGTGTACATCAAATGAATGAAAAATCAATTAGGCCCATATGATCCACATATTCTTTATATAATTTGGTGCGGTACTCTTTTGTCATGGGATCCACAATCATTGATACGGTTCTAATTTTCTTAATTGACACCTGACGATTCTGAACACGCTCTCTAACAATAAGATACTTTATGCCAATGAACTTGTTGGTACTGATACTTGAATTATTGTTAGAGTAAGTCACTGTTACCAAATTATCACAATAGATCCTTAACGGCTTAGACATAGAGTCAACAATCTTAAGTCTTGTGATAAAATTTCACAGCCAGAGAGCCTATGTTGTAGCTTCATAGCAACCCACATACTCTGCTTTTATGGTGAAAGATGTGATCAACATTTGCTTCTTGTTTTTTCCATGAGATAGCGCCTCCACCAAGAAGGAAAATGTATCCTGAGGTTGGCCTTCTAGTGTCAAGGCAACCACTAAACTCATAGTCTGAATATCCTATCACTTCTAGATAATCTGATTGTCTATATGTAAGCATGTAGTTCTTTGTTCCTTACAGATATCGCATCACTTTCTTTGTAGCTCGCCAATGATCCATTTCTGAATTGTTTTGATATCTACCTAACATTCCTACTGCAAATGCAATGTCTGGTCTCGTAGAGACTTGAGCATACATCAGACCACCTATTGCAAATGCATAAAGAATATTTTTCATTTCCTCTCTTTCTAAGTTATTTTTTGGACACTGGTGTATACTGAATTTGTCACCCTTGACAATGGGTGCTTTCCCAGGTGAGAAAATTTTCATTCGAAATCTTTCTAACACTTTGTTGATGTAAGCCTTTTGAGAGTCCTAATGTCCCTTGAGATCTATCTCTGTGAATCTCTATGCCAAGGACATAGGATGCCTCACTCATATCCTTCATCTCAAAGTTTCGAAAGAGAAATTGCTTTACTTCATGTAGCAATTCCAAGTTATTGCTGGCAAGCAAAATATCATCCACATATAGGACTGAGAAAATGAATTTGCTCCCACTAACCTTAGTGTATATACAATTATCTATAACATTTTCTTTAAAACCAAATGAGGTTATAACGCTGTGAAAATTGTGATACTATTGTCAGAAGGCATGTTTTAGCCCATATATGGATTTCCTAAGTTTGCATACCAACTGATTCCTTCACATGAAGAAAATCTTTCGGGTTGACACATATAAACCACTTCCTCTAAGTCTTTATTTAGAAATGTTGTCTTCACATCCATTTAATGTAGCTCTAGGTCATAATGAGCTATCAATGCCATGGCCACTCGCAGTGAATCTTTCTGAGAAACTAGAGAGAAAGTCTTATGATAATCTATGCCCTCCTTTTGAGTGAATCCTTTGGCTACAAGTCTAACTTTATATCATTCTATATTACCATTTAAGTCTTTTTTAGTCTTGTAGACCCATTTATATCCAATGGCCTTAACTCCATTAGGCAATGGAACGAGATCCCAAATATGATTCTTACCCATAGAATCCATCTCATCCTTTATGACATTCAACCAATGCGAGGAGTTTTCTTCATTCATAGCTTGTGAAAATGAAAATGGTTCATCTCTTATTCCATGGTTAGTCTCTTGAAGGTATACTATATAGTCAGACGGAATTACTGATTTCAATACTCTTGAGGATCTCCTTAAACCTATTTCTTCATCTTCACTTTGCGGTGATTGGATAATAGGTTCAAGGATAACTTGATCTTTATGTTGTGAGTTATTATGTGCCAACTGCTCTTCCATAGTGACTTTCAAAGGATTTTCTTGAATCACAGTTGGCCACTCTTTAATTGCAAGTAATATATATGAATCCTGCATTTCCTTCAAGTCTAAACTTCGAGGTTGGAGACTCCCACTGAAGTTATGCTCCTCAAGAAATTTAGCATTTCTTGCTTCAATAATTTGCGTTTGATTAGGACAATAAAACCTGAATCCCTTAAACATTTCTGCATAGTCAATGAAGAATCCACTGACTTTTTTTGAATTCAACTTTTTCTCATGTGGATTGTACACCCTAACCTCAATCAGACAACCCTATATGTGTATATGTCTCAAACTAGATTTCCATCCATTCCATAATTCAAAGGGTGCTTTAGGAACTGATTTAGTGGGAACCTATTTAGGATATACACAACAATTTTTAAGGCCTCACTCCACAGAGATAAGGGAAGAGAGGAGTTACTTATCATACTCTTCACCATATCTATTAGCGTCTGATTCATTCTTTCGGCTACTCCATTTTGTTGTGGAAAGCCTGACATTATATACTGTGCAATAATGCCTTCACGTTCAAAATTTTTTATAAATGGACCTGGATTTTGTCCTTTGCTCGTATACTTGCCATAGTATTCCTCTCCTCTATCTGATCTCACGATTTTGATATTTTTGCTTTTCTGTTTCTCTGCCTCTGTTTTATAAATTTCAAAAGTACTTGATACTTCACTTTTATCATAAAGCAAATAGAGATACATAAATTATGTATGATCATCTATAAAAGAAATGAAATATTTTTGACCATTTAAACATCGAGTTGAAAATGGTTCACATATATCGGTGTATATGATTTCTAATATATCAGAATTCCTCCTGACACCCTTTTTACCTTGTTGGTCTGCCTACCCTTTATGCGGTCTACATAAGTCCCAAAATTAGAAAAATCAAGAGTTTTAAGCATGGTATAAAAAATCGGCCGATACCGATAGGTATTGGCGATACGTATCGGTTTCTCGGCAAACCGATACGTTCGGTGCTGATACGTATAAGGTATTGCCGATCTCTGATTTAGTTTTGCTGGTATATTTATCTTTTATACTACTTTTTTTGCTAGTTTCTGCTTTTGCTTTGTTTTATATTGCGTTTTATAATATTTTTGTCGTCATTTTTATTGTACTGCATTCATTGTGTTTTCTGTGCCGTCAAATGTCAATACCACCAGTGTAAAAGTTATTGCAGTATGGAGAGAGGAAAAACTGAAAAGGTTCCTTTGGTCGCTCCCACCAATATAAGTATTGAAAGTGCCATGTATCGGATCCCTAAAACACCGTTGATTGCGTTAGATCAGATGATGGAGGTCGCATTTCACCCATCTCTTTTACAAATTAGATCTTGAGATCATGGCGCACCTATTCGACGGTCAGTGCTTCATTAAATGTGTTATAGATCCCCAAAAAATTTCCTTAATCATATAACACACGTCACCCTCAAATGTGGTTTTAAGGTCATTTTTAGGGATTTGTGGTAGGTGGAATAAAAAAATTACCGTCTGATAGGTGTGACATGATCTCAAGATCTATTGTGTAGATGATCTGGGTGAAACGAGACTTCTATCATCTAATTCTATGCAATCAAAGTTTTTCAAAGGTGAGACGGGGGCACTTTTAGTAAATAAGTGGGCACAATCATAGTCACCCAGGTTAGGAAGTTGCGCCTGATTTTCCTCCAACCTTCTTCGTTGTTGTTAGTTGTCACATCATTTGTCTTCCATTTAAATATATATATATATATATATATATATATATATATATATATATATATATATTAAGCAATCAAAAATTGATAGTACACATCTTTTCTTATTTTGAAAGGAACAAATATTAGAAGTAGATCATAAGTATGGAATATAGTACTACACAGTCACACCATGGACCGATACGTATCGGCATCGGCTGATATGTCTCGGCCGATTCGTATCGGCCTTAGGCAAACCGATACCCGATTTGACACCTTCATTTTAAGGACTCCATCATTTATCAATCTTCTGATTCTATCTGTAGATATATGCCCTAATCTCTGATGCCATAATCAGGAAGACTTTTCATTCACGATATTTCGTTTAATACCAATACTATCATGCAAGGTTAAAAGATTTGATCATTACTGGGTTTCATGTCAAGTTTATATAAACCATTAGCTATATTCTCAGTACCAAACAAAAGGGAATCTTTAAACAAACTAAAGTTGGCCCAATAAAATTAAAAGCATAACCACAAGTAGTCAATCGAGAAACAGAAATAAAGTTTTTAGAAAATGAAGGAATGTAAAAGGTTTTTTCTAGATCAAAAATAGAACCGGATGTAAGGATGAGTCTACAGGTCCCAACAGCTTTCACACGTGAACTTATCCGATTTCCTGGATAGATACATCGTTCACTTTTCGTTAGTTTCCTTTGGTTTATGACATGGATTGATGAACCGGAGTCAATCCACCAAGTGTCATGAATAATATCAATAGTATTTGATTCATAACACACTAAAGATAAAAGATTACCTTTCTTTATGAGCCAAGACTTATATTTTGGACACTCCTTTATGTGCCCTGTCTTCTTACAGAAGAAGCATTTGATTGGCTGTCTATTGCCACCTGATGCAAATGTCAGTTTCATTTTCTTCTTCTTGCTAGGTTGGGCATCATTCATTTTCTTAACTTGTCCCTTTCTATGAGAAACTAGATTAACACTTTTTAGTTTTTCCTACTTCAGGCTCCCTTCTTTTTGAACACACATGACCAATAATTGATTTGTTGACCATTTGTCTGCATGTGTGTTGTATAAGATTTTAAATGGCCCATATTCTATTGGAAGAGAGTTGAGTATGAATTGGATAAGAAAGGCTTAAGAAAAGGAAATCTCAAGAGAGTGCAGCTAGGCAGCTATATCCTTCATTTTCATAATGTGTTCACGAATTCCTTTGTTACCATTGTACTTCATGGAGGAGAGTTTATTCATTAGGGTGCTGGTAAGAGCTTTATCAGGACTTGTAAATTGTTCCTCAACGACGTCGAGAAAATCTTTAACTTTAGTTTTGTCCGGGATAGATCCTCTAATGCTCTTCCCAATGAGGGACTTAATGAGCATTAGACTCAACTGATTGGATCGTTCCCATTGCTCATACAAGTTCTTTTCAGTTGACGTGCTAGATTCTGAAGGGATGACGAGTTCATCCATTCGGAGTGCCAAATCTAAATCTTTACACCCCAATGTAAGAAGAATCCCCTCTTTTCAGTCCGAAAAATTATCACTAGTTAGAATAGGAATGTAAGTTGGTTCTTGTGAAATAATGACAAATGATAAAACTGCAATAATTAAAAGAAAAAAGTACTTACAATGGTGCTATGAAGAATATACAAATCCATACTTTATTTAGAATGCCAACCGGTGTCAACATTCTAGATAATAAATCGATGAGATATTTTAACCCTCTTGTGGGTAGGAGTTGAAACTCACTAATGATTTATTTAATTGCTTTATAATGACACTAAGTGATGAAATGATACCAAAATAGAAAACTTTTCCTACCTGTGGGCATTACGAAAATCTCTATCATAATGTCATGTTCAATATCTCATTCTAATTAATCTATGAATCACAATAATTTCTCTATGGAGCCGAGCCATTTTGATTCATAATCAATCACAATTTATGAGATCACTCAAAAATAATTCTATTTAAAAGACATGCTTTATACTAAATACATCATTGCAATTTAAGATGCTGTGACTACTCTTTAATCTATGATGTATTTAGTCCTAATAGTGACCTAAAAAAAAACAGTGGTTAGTTTTTGCTTAATAGAGAGGTCTTATACACAAGCAGACCCTATAAAAGTGTCTAGAAGGCTCGAGATACTAAAAAAAAATATATAATATGTGAAAATCTGATACCGATAGCTCACATAAATAAATAAATAAAATTGGGAGGGAAAGAAGGACCCAAACTCAAAACTTTACGATCAAAATTGGCTATAAAAGAGTTAAACTTTGTCTCCTAAAATCATAAGGCATCAAATAAAGTTAAGCAGACACTATGATCAAAGATACCTACTCTGATACCACAATGTAAGCTCTGTACAATAAAATTAAAGGCGGAAACGATTAATCAAAATTGTACCTCTGTCCCTGATGCACTGATTTATGATGCCGAAATTCGATGATCTTTAAGTCTATGTCAATCTTTTCGAGATGCAGAAATGGATTCTACATACTTCTTTTTCTTGTATATTTTTGCTAGATTTGGGACTTTAAGGATAGAATGACTTTATAATTTATCTACAATCATTGAGAGATTATGAGCTAAAAAATAGCTATATTATCCCACTTTCTAAAAATTACTTAATTGTATGGGCATGATCCCACTTTTTATAACCTCTTAATCGTATGGGATTAATGAGCCAAACTATAATGGGCCTTAATATGACAACTGGGCCACATTGAATCTCAAATGAGATCCGGCTAACAACTACTTCTACACCAACATTTGTGCATGGTGCACCAATTAATGGAATGTTTCATCACACAACACCTAATGAAATTATTGAATTACTGATGACACAGTAACTAATACTATGCGAACATCAATTAATACAAGCCCTTTTATACACTAAATGATGGCGTGGAAGATTTCGATAAGAGGGCATCCTTTGTATTCCGAAACTTACTACCTTGTATAGAGGAATTCTATAACTAGTTTACCCATCTTACTAACTTCAAGCTATATGACTATTAAGAAATAAAGAAAGCTTGACTAGATAAGGACATCATCATTAAATGAGTCCATTCCTAATAATAATTTTAGGTCGATATATATTATATATATATATATATATATATATATATATATATATATATATATATATATGGTTAGATTTTGTTCAATTTTCTCCTTCCTTTATATACATTTTTCTTAGAGAGGGTGACATTGCAGGATACTCGGAAGACTTTAGTACTGATTATGATTTGAATATCAATTATTAATAACATTAGTTTTAGTACTGAGAGTAAGATCTTCAATTTAGTCAAATTATATTTATTGTTTCGTATATGTATTGATTATTTATAGTCTTATGTATTAGATTTATTTTTGAAATTTATTTTTTATTAATTAATAATTATTTTATGAATTTTATCGCATTTATGTATTATTTATGAGAGTCATAATATATATATATATATATATATTTTATTAGATTTATGAATTTTGTAAAATCACGTAAACGTGAGAATTATATATATATATCTTGAATTAAATACGTGTTGGTCATGATTCGAAATTTAAGTTCGAGAAAAAAGGTTGAATTTCGGGTGGTGACAAAGCGTGTCCTATCCATCTAGCCATATTGGGTCGTGACAAAGCGTGGGTACGTAGGCATGAGCGCCAATAGCGATGCGTGGGTGAATCTCCCGCTGTAAAAAAACATATCGCAGCATACTCCTAGGTTGGCGGTTTGAGATTTGTCAGATATCAAGTCCCTCGTGTATCTAGATATATATGGCACCAAATACTCACTCGATCGGGGCTCCATCGGGTCGGCTGGTTGGGTGGAGGAATGTTCGACGCTTCCTCTTCGCTTTGGTCCAAGTAGTGTAGTGGGTACGCGATCACTCCAAATATTATTCCAGTGTGTAAGAGAGAGAGAGAGAGAGAGGGCAATGGATGCTTCGAAAATAGTTGATCTGAAGCTTTTCATCGATCAATGCAAGTCAAACCCTTCAATTCTCAATGATCCTTCTTTAGGATTTTTCAAAAATTATCTCCAAAGGTCCCTTCTGTTATTTATTTATTTTGAGCTTGTTCTTTGGGTTTTTCAATCTATTTTATATTTATTTTTTTCTGTTATACTTTTCTTATTTCTCTTACCGATTGTTTTTTTCTCATTGAGCTTCCGTTTCAGCCTCGGCGTCCAGATTCCTCAGAAGCCAAAATCGGTGCGAGAAAATCACTATTTTGCCGTTTGTAATTTTCAAAATTTTCTTGAACCCACACATAGTTATAATGATTTTGTTAGTTTGTGAAATTTGTAATTTCTGTATTATATTATTGACACTCATGTCTCTCACTTGCTCATACGATTTCTCTAGACTGTGAAACTTCAAAGTTTAAAGTCATTCGAGCTGCATTCTTCAATCTAAATTCTAAACAACTTAGATTTTGTTTAATTAGATTGTTAACCTTTTTAAATTGCTTACAGTAATTAAGATCAGTGGTCCAACATTGACCTCTTTATCTTGAGTTTACATGTTTTTTTTATAATAATATTTTTTTATGTAAATATTATTCCTGAACAGTTTTTGGGGGCATGTCCGCCTGTTTGAGTCAGTGATGAAGTCTTCTATTTATGTTAAATATATTGATGCTTCTATAGCTTTTCTTGTATTTTCTTTGTGATAAAATAGTGTGGAAATCATTTCCTAAGGGGATAATGGTTCCTGACCGACATTTAAACACCAAAATGGTGTTAAATTATCTCACACCATTAAAATTATATTTTTTATCTCACACCATTGAAGTGTGATTTATCATTATGCCATGTGGCGCACATCTATGACCAATCTAAAATTGACCAAGTGACAATTCGTCATTGGAACATATCTCAGCCCAAGAAACATACCTATAATTGGATGAACTATCTGATTGATGAACTTTAATATCAGCCATGAAAACTGAAAACAACGGTTGGTATTATAATACAGATTGGATGGTTTAAATCTCCCTAAAACACTATTTTTGGGCTTGTTGCACTTCAATCTATGATCTATCACTTTGACGGTACAGATCACCCACATCTTAAACCATTGATGGTGTAAGATCATTTAAATTTTAAACTCCATTTTGGTGTTTAAATGACGGTCAGAAGAGTTGGTTCCTTTCATAAGATATTGAGAATCCTATTTTAACTCAGTATAATGCATATGTTTTACAATTGAAGTTATTATGGGCAGTTCTTTAGAATCGAGTTGTGGGAAATGATTTTTGGTAGAAGGCAAGGTTAAAATCTCAATATCAGTTCCTACAAATACCGAGACATATCGTCTCGGGCATCGTGATACAATATACTACCAGGAATGGTTCAAAATTCTGGACGAAACCGATACATATCGGTTTCGGATCAGACCAGGTCGATACATTGAATGTATTGACCCATATATTTTTGTATGTATCGGTATGTATTGGCTGATACATACCAATGTATCGCTTGGGTCCGATATGTATCGGTTTTGGTGCTAGACGATACATACTGGAAAACTGAGATTTTAACCCATGCTACGAGGTATAGGTATTGGGCAATGCTACCTAGGCACTTCTACTTTTGAGATTGTTACTGGTGCCGACACTTGGTGGCACTTGGACACGTGCCAACACTTGGACATTCCTCAACACATCACTATACTTCTAGACATGTATGATACCATCAAAATGCTCTTCGTTTTGACATGTTAAAATGAACTGTCGTTTTTTCAAAAAAAGATTGTGTAAAGTTTAGTAACTTATAAAATAAAAAACTTGGGTTCTTCAAAATGATTTATATAATATAGTATACTTTTAGTGAAGTTCATGACATGCATTATGTCTCTTTTCATTACATATCTCAATTAACTCTCTAAGATGCCCCTTCAAATTGTTTTCTATATACATTCTATTTTTTTTTTAAAATTTTATTTTCTTAAGGCCGTGCCGTTGTGGTGGAATCTTTAGAAATGGGTGTGCCAAACATCTATGACACCTTGACACTTGGCACTTGTGCACGTGTCTAGGTAACATTGGTATCGGGAGATACCCAAGACGATTCATTTCTCTTGGGTGGCACCAATAATGGGGCACATTATCCGATGCATCTCAGTATCATCCGAGATTCTATGATAGAAGGAATAAACGGTTATGCCCATTGAGATGTGCTATGATGGATCCCACTTGGAGAACCTAAACAACATGAGCGATTAATGTTTTTCAGAAACTCTGCATTTTTATAGAACCTAATTAGCGAATATGTATTCATGATAGTGGTCCACAGGTGCATCTGCACAATTACTTGTCTCATTTCCTGTTAAGTTCTGTGTAAGGGTGTATTTTTGTCCACAATATTCACCTATTACCTTTTTTCGTGACCGCCATTCACAGGATGAAGATGATGACGTGGCTGGGCGTGAAGAAGATCGTGCTGGCACACATGAACACAAAGATGATGATATGGAGGATGACATTGTTGAATCAGATATTGAGTTGGATGGTGAAATTGTGGAACCTGATAATGATCCTCCACAAAAGGTTGGTTTAGAAACACACACACACACACACACACACATATATATATATATATGTGTGTGTGTGTGTGTGTGTGCGTGTGTATTTTATATTGGATAGGGATGAAGCTAATGATGGTCTAATTGAGGCTCAAGTATCATTTAGGCAGACTTGTAAATATATCATAAATTATTCTACTTTCAGATGGGAGATCCGTCCATTGAGGTTACAGAAGAGCGTCGTGATGCTGCTCAAGTTTTCAAAGAAAAAGCGATGGATGCAGTTTCTGAAGGCAGGCCATACAAACTTATTGCGACGAGAGTTTAAATTTCTTCTTTTGTTTTTATTATTATTCTGCATTCATATATATTGATAGCTATTCTGTTTATAACTAAAATGTATGCATATTAGGTAAGTTGGATGAAGCTATTGAACAACTAACAGAATCTATCATGTCCAATCCAAAGTCATCAATTCTATATGCAGCTAGAGGTAATTTTGGCATAGCAATTTAACTGCACTCAATTGTTATTATTATGTAGATTCTTCATTTCAATATATTTGCATCCTCACTCTTTAAACCAATAATTGCTTATTTTCAGCAAGTGTGTTTGTAAAAATGAACAAACCAAATGCGGCAATCCGTGATGCCAATGCTGCTATACAGGTTATACTCTTCATGTCCTTCTGTTAGATATTCTTGTTACACATTCTAAAAGAAGATGAATTTATGTCTTATATGGCAAGATGTTCTTATCTATAAGTTCATTCATTTTCCTTAGATAAATGTGTTTTTTTGATCGGTAATGAAGAATATATAAAATGTTTTCCGCAGATAAATGTTAATTCAGCAAAAGGGTACAAAACTCGTGGCATGGCAAGGGCCATGTTGGGCAAGTGGGGAGAGGCGGCTAAGGATCTGCGCTCTTCGTCAAATTTGGATTATGATGAGGAGCTAGGATCAATACTTAAACAAGTAAATATACTATTCTCAAAAGTTGATACATGGATGAGTTAGTTGATGATAATACATTTTAATCTGCAGGTTGAACCTAATGCCTGCAAAATTGAAGAGCATCGAAGAAAATATGAGCGCCTCCGCAAAGAGCGTCGACAGCAGAAAGCTGGACGTGTGAGACAACAACAGGGAGCTGAATCCCAGGTAATTGGATTCAATGTTACTTGTTATTAGCAAGACAAAAAAACAGATGTTACTTTTCTGGAACTTATTCTTCACTAGCCAGAAACCTGTTGGATTCTGGATAAAAAAAAGGATCCATCTCTCCTGACCGTCATTTAAACACCCTAATGGTGTTTAAATGATCTTACACCATTACTGGTTTAAGATATGGGTGATCCATACTGTCAAAGTGATAGATCATAGACTGAAGTGCAGCAGGTCCAAAATGGTGTTTAGGGAGATTTAAACTATCCGATCTGTGGACTATAATGTCAACTGTCATTTTTAGTTTTAATGGCTGATATTAAATTTCATCAATCGGATGATTCACATCCACTTATAGGCATGCTTCTTTGGGCTGAAATATGTTCCAATGATGGATTGCGACTTGGACAATTTAGATTGATCATAGATGTGCACCACATGGCATAATTATAAATGGCACTTCAATGGTGTGAGATAAGAAGTACAAGTTTAATGGTGTAAGATCATGTAAATATCATTTTGGTGTTAAGATGTCAGTCACGAGCCATTATCACTAAAAAAAATGGGTAGCTTTGTCAAGATGGGAACTGCCAACTGTTTTTTTGAGGGATGGTATTTAGGTGATTTAGTCACATACTGCCTCAAGTAACTGCAGTATATAATTCATCCGGCAATGAAAACGTAGGAATGAAAGCATAAAATGGTGGCAACTGGCAAAGAGTAATATCTGCCCAAAACATGAATATCAAAGAAGTTTATTTGTTCGTATTGAAGAAGGATGGTCTGTACTGGTCTCTCTACCTTTCCTAAAAGAAATGACACATGGCACATTTTCACTTGCCAATATAAGGCGAGGTTTGCCGGTTAGACATTGCTGGCACGTGGACAAAGATCTAGGCCATTGGTTAAGGGCACATATATTTTGCCAATCTTGAAGCCAATATTTTTATCCTTTTTTTTGTTGAAGAGAATAAAAAATGTTGTGGAAGGGCCACATCAACCTTGCTGGCGTCACCCACCAGTACTTCCTCCCACTCTAACCTTTGCTTAGTATATATCAACTGCATGATTAGGACTAATACTCTGACTATATATGTATATTTTGCTGTATAATATGTATGAATAACACAAAAAGATAGAAACCATCTTCAGAAAATGAATCGTCTGGAAGTTTTTTATGTTATTAGGTCAATGTACTTATTCTTCCTGGACTAGTCTTGGACTTCTGGAAAAACCTCTTAGCATATGCAGCTATTCAGTTCCTGAATTAAGAGCCTTTGCATTGGTTGTTGGAAGGGAAAATTCTGAAATGCATGAAACCTTCTCTATTTCAAAACAGGGCCCTGAGCTACAGAAAAAGGGATCTGTGGCTGATCTACAAGAAGGTATGCCTTTTGGCTTTGGGTACCTCTATTTGGGCCCACCTAATTATTGAAAGCTCTCACTTAATGATGTTCGGCAGTGTGGTGAGCGCACACACCATTAAGTGATCGCTTTCAGTAATTAGGTGGGCGCAAATAGAGGCACCCTTTGGCTTCCAACGTTTCTTTTATTTATTTATTTGAGAATATTCATTTGTTGCACACTTAGAGGCTAGAAGTGCTAAGTTATAGTTATCATCAATTTGTAGAACCTGGGTTTAAGTTTGCTTGTGCCTAGTGGTAGTAGCTCTACATTTCAATTGATTTGCTTTTACAATTTCTGAATATTGGAGGCTGTGTTTATGTGAAAATGATACCATTGCCATATTTATGCATGATTTTTGTCAAGGCTTCTAGGGGAATCTAGTGTATAACCAGTCTTAGCTGTTTGTGTTTCCCATCTTTCAATAATGTGTATCCATGCACATGACTTTAATAAAACTAATGGTGCCATGGATGCCATCTGCTTAGAAAATTATCAGCTCTGGGAGCAAATTACATCCCTTGTACTTTTCTCCGTTTTCAAACATGACGGTTGGTGGTTCTCTATGCTCTCACAAGTGTTGGATGAGTGATGAA
Organism: Chloranthus sessilifolius; assembly: GCA_021018995.1. Taxonomy (NCBI): domain Eukaryota; kingdom Viridiplantae; phylum Streptophyta; class Magnoliopsida; order Chloranthales; family Chloranthaceae; genus Chloranthus; species Chloranthus sessilifolius. The sequence goes on from CM037589.1 coordinate 29,044,990, forward strand.
TAAAAAACCCACTACCACAATAAATTATGCCTTTTAGAATAAAGTCACTGATGCAGGACCAAACACAAAAACTTAATTTTAACGACGGAGATTAAAAGTTATATCTGTGAATAATGAATTATATAAATAAAGTGGTGAATTTCATGGGAAAAATTTAAGAATCTCATAAATATAATTATGTCCAAATTTGATTAGTGTTCCAATCCGGCAATGCAGTCCCTTATAATTTTGAAAACACAGATTCTAGTGATAGATCTTGATTTCCACTAGCCTAGGGCATCAAATGACATCCGTGAGGGCCTCTTTTGATTCCATTCTAAGATTTGAAAGAGTGGTAATTTTAGGTGTTATTTAAAAGTTTGTAAATGGTTAATTTCAGGTTTCAGAAATTTGAAAAATTAGAGGTAAATCAACTTTTCTTAGGAAATATACCCATAGAATCAAGAAGGTTTCAAAACCGGGATAAATATAAGCCAAAATCCAGGATTCAAGAAAATTTTGAGAAAAATTCAAGAAAGTTTAGATTCAAAATGGGTTTCAAGAAAGATTTAATATTTGAAGATAGAAAGATTTCACATACCTCACATGCATATCAAGAAAGTCACGACCAATACCATTGGCCCTCACACCAAACCCATCTTTGGGAAGAAGAATCTCTATTTTCTTTCAACATTCATAACCATTACAAATTGTAATGATAATAATAATAAAAGTCTTTTTACATAAAAGTATATAAAGGCAACTTAAAGAAAACCTTAATTACTAAAAAGTAAAATGCCTAAACTATCATTAAAAGCCTCTGATCGGATGGTCATAGATTACTCAACTTTTAATCTCTTTTTTTATATGACCAATTTCAAGCGTCAAACGACATCAGATTAATGCGAAACTGGTCTTACTTGAAAGCTTATAGAAGTAGATTTCCAACGAGCCAAAGAACACATAATTTTGATGAGTATTGAAAAACTTATGACCATTTTTCGGAGCCGACGTTGAAAGTAATGATTCATGTGTCACATGTATGTACAAGACTCGTGTGACCTAAAGTAAAACACTAAAATAAAATAAAATAAAGTAAACACATTTTATATAAACTAATGAACCAAAATCAAAGTCCACCATATGCTCGACAATTCACATCCATCTACCAACGCTCCATCATGCGATCGACGATTCAAAGGTGAAAATGTTGTAAAATGATGATCCGACGGTGGGAATGAAAAACGGTGAGGATCCAATGGCTCAAATGAAGAATAATGAAGATCCAATAGTGGAAAGTGGTAATCCAACGTTCCAAATCATCCCATGTGCACATTTGGGGTCTTTTATGTTGTTATACATCAACACATGGAACCTATAACTATCCATTCAGAGTGCTACATGTGGCGCGAATCTTTTCGATCTCTTTTTGCACCTCCGATACACTTTGAAGGGTCCGATTTCTGTATCAACTCTACCCTTTTGAAAAGGACTCATCCTTAATGAGTCATCACTGTGATACCTCTCAAGCATGTCTTGGTCCAATCTCTGAAGCTCCTCTCCAGTGATCCAAGAACTCTTTGACTCTGGCCAATCTTTCCATTTCACGAGATACTTTTGGTATCCTCGTTGATTGGTAGGGACAATTTGGGCTTCCAAGATATTTTCAATAATTTCTTCCCGAGGACGACATGTGAGAAAGATGGAACTGGCTGAAGAATTGGGGTAGGCTGCAGTGCAAAAAAATAATCAAGGAATGGGTTGATGAGAATAACTACTGAACCTAGAAATGGAAAGAGGTCTTCCACATTGAATGTCACATTGATGCCCATATGGAAGATCTAGAGCATATGCATTAGGACAAACCCGTTTCAAAATCTTGAAGGTCCCAAAGTTTTATGGAATTAAAGATATATTTACCCATTTGAATGATTTGATCACCTGATAGATAATGTCAAACTGAAAGAAGTGAAAACCAATTTCAGTTGGCTTTACAGAAATTGATCATTTTAGTAGGCTTATCTTTTCTGCATTCACTATGTGATGTTCATGTAGTTTAGATGTTGTCATTTATTCATTAAATTCTGTAGTTTCAGTGCCACAGAAATAATATAATTAAGAAATGGTTGATCCTCTAGGAAAAAAAATTTGACCTGACAAACGTACTTGAATACTATTTCATTTTAAGACATTTCTGTTGTTTAAACTTTTTGAATCAGTTGTTGTATCCTGTTAGTCTCAGTTACAACAATGATATCTCTAACTATCTAGGATTTTATAATATTTTGTATATTTCATAAGTTCATTGTTTATATTTAAAGGCTTCTAAAACATGGTTGTAAAGAGTTTTATATCAATGTGTCTAATATTAGATTTAAATGTGATTAGTGCGATCTTATCAAATATATAATTTATTATAAAAAATTTATGTTGGTTTTATAGACATTAACAACTCCCTCATGATAAAACTAAAAGAAATGAAAGATAATTGCATAGCACCTAACAGCTGTTGTTATTATTCAATGTTTTCTCATAATATATTGGTTGGATTAATAGTAAAAACTCCTATTAGCTCCTCCATGGGTCTATTAATCTCTGTGTCAAAATCAGAAACTTTAAGTCTGCTGTAGGTGAACACATGGAATACACTTTGTAATAACCTGAGTAAAAAATGAAGAGAAATTATACTAGTACCTAAGTTAATTGCTTTAAGATTGAACTCTTGACACTAATAAGAGTTTCAAAACGCTCAATTTCATTGTGATTTGGGCTAGGACTAAACTACTTTTGTATCTATTTGATTATCTAGTTGTTGTTCTCACATTTGACAAGTAAAAAAAATGTATCCATAAAAATTTTTAAAAAATATTATAATTGGGTATGGTTTCCTATGGCAGTCAGGTAGTTTATGGTGAGATTTAGGACAATGCCTAGGAAGACTGTTTGACGTCCAAGGAGATTGCAATTGACCAACAGACAATCAGCTCCACCTCCAAACATGCCATTAGCATCGCATGCAATAGAATATCAAGTGCATGAACTTCTTAACATAGAAGAGACTCATATATGGAGGTGGTGCAACTTGAGCTGGTTCAACTTGAGATGCCACTTCAACCAATAGAATATCAACTCCATGAGATTTCAAATGTAGAAGTTCCTAATATGAATATGATACAAATTGAGAAGGTGCTTTCCATACAAGAAAATGACAATTTCGAGGATATCCCCATTTTCCAACGAGAGCAAGAGTTGCGTGTGGGAAAGACACCCACTCATGTCGAAGATGTTGAGGCACTGTTTGGATGCCTATTGACATAACTGTTTATCTTAACTTGGAAGAGATCCCCAGCTTCAACACTGACCTTAATGGAGAGACAATTTCTCAAAGAAGCGATGCAATGTTCAAACCATTCATTTTAGGTATTGAAGTTGATAGTCCTCCATGGAGGTGGAGAATCTTCCTTTGCAGGAACAAAATGTCATCTCCAACAATGTTCTCAAGGAAGGTGTTGAAGATAATTTTGCTATATAAGCAGTATAATATGAAGATGATATGGGTAGAGTGGTGAAATATTATATGATGTTTAGGCATACCTAAGAACGAGTAGATGTAAACAATTTTGTTTTAGCTAAGTACCATCTTATCCTGTATACCTATATGTAATGAAGTTCCAACGTACAGTTCGTTAGTCCTATAGTTACTTTTATTTGCATATATTTTTCAGTTCTTTTTTCATGTTTTATTATTTATGATCTAACGAATATAGTGTTATAATAGGGATATTAGGAACATAAACTTACATTACCGCTTATTTGCATGAAGCTAGTTCCAATTTCTAATTGATGCGGGAACTTACTAAATGCAATGCTAGGGCCGAGATTAGGATTAAAATTAATTCAAACAATTAATAAATAACAATTTCTCATAACAAATTGTCACGAAAATTCTAGAAATCCAATTAGATATTTTAATTCCGACCCAAAATAGCGTTACTTTCGTGTACGTTCCCTATCACGGATCTAGAAGACTAGGGTTCTTATGAACAGCTAGATCTCCGATAGTTTTAAGGCGTCGAACGAACTCGTAAGCGGGTTCTCTTGGTACCAAACGAAAATAAAAGGCTAATAAAATTAATGATGAATAAAATATTGATTTAGGGTTTTTATGAGATCAATAAAATAATTAGGATTACGCTACTTATGCAGACCGTAAATCTAAAGAAGATAGAGATGGAAGAAGAGTTGGCCTCGCACCAAACTGCAAGCAGGAATCGAAGAATCGCTCTCCGTTTTGGGAGAATCACACCCTCACGAAAGTTTAGAACTCTCAATTTTGCATAAGCAATTTTCATTAACCAAAAAGTAATAATAAAAGTGTTTATAAGCCTTTAAATAGGCTAGCCAATGCATAAAATGAGAAATCCTATTATAACTCTAATTCCTAATTCAAATAAAAGAAATATCCTAATTCTTCTAAAACAATAAAATCCTAAAACAATAAGGAAACTAATCTTATTTCTAATAAAAGTAACAACTCTTACTTTCTAAAATAAAATAATAAAAGAGACTAATCCTAATTCAATTAGGATTCTTGAAATTCGTCACTTTATGTGCAGACTCCGAAAACTGACCATAACTTCTTCAATACTTGTCGGAATTGCTCAAATTTTGGCTCGTTGGAAAGCTACTTTGATAAGCTTTCAAATATAACTAATTTTGTATCAATCGACTTCGTTTGACACTTCAAAATAGGCCAAACATAAAAGTGACGAGATTAAAAGTTACTCTTCTTTCGATAAGCTACGTTTCTTTTTTCGCCTACGATATGTTATGGGCGGTTGCTTGAATCAGATGTCCCCATCAACTCTCTCAAGGTTAGACGGATTCATCCCCGATGAATGCTGGTTGTGATAAAGGTCCAAAAGATTCGAATCAAGCTGCTGAAATTCCTCATGTGTAATCCAAGTATTCTCTGTGTCGGCCTTGTTCTTCCACTTGATCAAGTACTTCTGAAGTCCCTCGTGGTTGTGGATACAATCTGATCTTCCAGCGCATCTTCGATGATCTCACGGATTTGCCGAGTAGGTGGGGGTAACGGTGTGGGAAGGAGAATAATTGGATCATCGAATGTAGAAGACTCAAAGGGGTTGGCAGGGATGGTTGAAGGGCCATGGAATGGAACAAGGTCCTCCACATTGAAAGTCGTGCTAATCTCCAATTTCGGCGGAAGATCTCAGATGTAAGCATTAGAACTAGCATGCTTCAAGATCTGATAAGGTCCAGCACCATGAGCTTATAACTTTTTTGCAACTCCTTACGGGAATCGCTCCTGTCTATTCCGAACCATCACAAAATTACCCTTTTGAAATTCTTTGAACCGTCTATGAGAATCTGCAGAGTACTTGTATTTTTCATTCTTTAAATTAATTTTTTTCTTAATCTCAGCATGCAACTCATGAATGCGATGCGCAAATGTGGATGCAGACTCTGATGATCTATGATGAATGGACATTGGAATGAGATCTACTGGCGTCCTAGGTTTATACCCATGCACAATTTGGAACGGACTCATGCTTTTGGTTCTATTAACTGAATTGTTATATGCAAACTCAGCGACAGGTAAGATGAAATCCCAACTCTTAACGTGCTCGCCCACTAGACACCTTAAAAGATTTCTTAAACTCCTATTGACAACCTCGGTTTGCCCATCAGTTTGGGGATGATAAGCAGATGAAAATTGTAGTCGAAAATTGATCTTCGATTCACCAACGGGAATGGACGTCAACACGATCTTTAGACCTGTGGGTCGTGGGTGTGATAGTCTTCATTTAGAAATAATTGTGCTTCGACGATTTCGGGCTCGAGAGGACTGATTGCGGCAACTTGTTCTTCAATGGTCTCGGGCTCCTCAACGGTGTTGGGATTAGTACAAATATTTATCGGAAGAGGGTTCTCATCAACCAGTACCGACTCTTCGACTGATTTTGGGGCTATCACGGGTTCTGGTAGAGGATCGATAACAATTTTAGGTGAGATGAGGTCGGCTAGGGTAACGACGGTGACGAGCTTGATTTCTTGAATGGGCTTTGGGTTGTAAGTTGTTACGGGGGCTGCAACCGGCATAGAGTTTACACCGTTAATGGATTCCATAACGGGTGTAGGTTTCACAACAGTTATGGGATTACAACGGACGGTTGGTGATGTGGTTGGGTTAATGGACATGTGATTTGAAAGCTTAAATCTCAAAGCTTCATATCTCACCGATATGATTTCCCCTTGTTTAATGCCTCTGCTATTCGACGTGTATTTGTTAACTCACGTCTAATCTCAAGAGTAAACGCTCGATCATATAAAGCTGGCCAATATCGAGGTGTTGAATTCAAATACCTCAGACTCTGCGATCTAGTTTTCATTGCCTCACATGCTTGTCTAATCTTACCAATTGTTTGATCCAAATCAAGGAGCTTTCGCCGATCCACGAACGATCCCATTCTAGCAATCATGAATCCATTCAACTCGTGTAAGGCTTTGATAAATTGTTCTTTACTCATGATGGACTTCACGTGCTTAGTGTTGAACTTGGGCTTTGATACCAATTTGATGCGGAAACTTACTAAATGCAATGCTAGGGCTGAGATTAGGATTAAAATTAATTCAAATAATTAATAAATAACAATTTCTCCTAACAAATTATCACGAAAATTTTAGAAATCCAATTAGATATTTTAATTCCGGCCCAAAATAGGATTACTTTCGTGTACGTTCCCTATCGCGGATCTAGAAGACTAGGGTTCTTATGAACGGCTAGATCTCCGATAATTTTAGGGCGTCGAACGAACTCGCAAGCGGGTTCTCTTGATACCAAACGAAAATAAAAGGCTAATAAAATTAATGATAAATAAAATATTGATTTAGGACTTTTATGAGATCAATAAAATAATTAAGATTACGCTACTTATGCAGACCGTAAATCTAAAGAAGATAGAGATGGAAGAAGAGTTGGTCTCGCACCAAACCGCAAGCGAAATTCGAAGAATTGTTTTCCGTTTTGAGAGAATCACACCCTCACGAAAGTTTAGAACTCTCAATTTTGCATAAGCAATTTTCATTAACCAAAAAGTAATAATAAAAGTGTTTACAAGCCTTTAAATAGGCTAGCCAATGCATAAAATTAGAAATCCTATTATAACTCTAATTCCTAATTCAAATAAAAGAAATATCCTAATTCTTCTAAAACAATAAAGCCCTAAAACAATAAGGAAACTAATCCTATTTCTAATAAAAGAAACAACTCTTACTTTCTAAAATAAAATAATAAAAGAGACATCCTAATTCAATTAGGATTATTGAAATTCGTCACTTTATGTGCAGACTTCGAAAACTGGCTATAACTTCTTCAATACTTGTCGGAATTGCTCAAATTTTGGCTTGTTGGAAAGCTACTTCGATAAGCTTTCAAATATGACTAATTTTGTATCAATCCGATTTCGTTTGACACTTCAAAATAGGCCAAACATAAAAGTGACGGGATTAAAAGCTACTATTCTTTCGATAAGTTACGTTTCTTCTTTCGCCTCCGATATGTTATGGGCGGTTGCTTGAATTAGATGTCCCCATCAAATTATTTGTGAGAATCCACTTTATCTATAATCTTTAGTATTTAAAAAATGTGATAACTAAAAGAAGTTGTTTTGTGTATGTCCTATTTTACTAAAATAACTGTTTTGTGTATATTCTACTTTAGTATTCAGCACTAGTAGGGTTCGAACCTACAACCTTTTCGTTTGTTTTTGTTTATGGTTGATTGTTAGTTATATAGTGGTGTGCCAGTAGAATGTCTTTTAAGTTGGTTTGTGTGCAAATGTCTTCATATATAGATGGGTGTGTTAGTATTAATGGGTGTGTCATTATCTCATTGTAGCGGTATAAATATTAATGATAAATGGGTGTGAGTATAACTTTCTCATACCCTAATTCTCTCCAACTTTCTTCTTCAAACCCTAATCCGAAAACACTAAATTTAACTTGGTATCAGAGCGGGCCTCTGTGGGATCGGATATTTTTTAATGGCGTCCTCATTCCTTTATGTTGATGGCAGCATGACGTCATGCTGACATCAGCCAGGTCAAAGTTATACCTCGAATGCACACAAAGATAGGTGCGTTTTGGTCTGATTTACCAGGTCTACAACTTTAGTGAAGGGTCTCATACTGTATGATGTGGTTTAAATGGACTTTTGACTGTTTCTTTTGAAAAACTCTATTTCACGAATTTCTGTGATCTGGATTTATGTGGGATGAAAACCTGCAGAAGTTCACCAGTGTTTGGATCAGTTTTTCATGGCCTTTCATCCATTTGTGGTCTCATTCGATTTGGGTAAGTGGATCAAAAGTTATGAAGTTTCTCCTTTATTTCACACAATAGGGTCAGTTCTTACGAGATTCAGTGCACTAGAGTTATGTGCATTTTTTAACACCTCGATTCTGATATTCAATTGATCGAAACTCCTCCAACTATCATAGATATTTAGTGTGGTTATGTTTGAAATTCTGGGGAAGAAAGATTTGATGATTTTAGTGAAGGAATATAATTCAGTTTTTTCTTGTAATGGACTGTGAAATTGTGTATGGTGAGATAGTTTGTAAATACATTGCTGGAAGTTTCTGGTGACCTTTGTGGGGATTGGAAGGTTATTTTCTGATATTTGAGCTGTGAAACATTGGAATCTGTGTGTGACACCAGCTTGTAGGCATGGATTGCTTTATGATGACTGCTGCAGCAGGAAGTTGGGTTATTCCTCTGCTATTTGAACTGGCTGTGTTGGCCTCATATCTGCATTTTTTGGAGGATAAAGCTGTTCTCCAACCTGTTTGTGTGGCTGCTGCAGTAGTGCAGTCAGTTTGTGACTTGTAGAGGTCTCTGCTACGGTGGTGTAGCATATCGTAAGTTTTTTAAAGTTGGGTACCCTAGTTTTACGTGATAGATCCAACAGTATGATTTGGAAGGCGTTTGTACTATTTTACACAGCACAATATTGTGAGAGGTGGATGTGTTTGAAGGGGCTTTGTAGCTTGAGTATAGGATTGGTTTATGCATTCTTGAGAAAGGTTATTGTGACAGATTGTTTGTGGACAGCTTCTCAAAGTTTACTGAAGATTACTGGTGCATAAGAGGTGTGTGTTGAATTGTCTCTGTGGACATTTATTGTTGATAGTGTTGAGATTGTTGTGTTGACAACAGTTTTATGGCGGTGGTTGTACAGTTGATATAGTTGAGGCACAGTCAAAATATGGTTTTTGGGGATGGAATCTGTAGCGTCAATCTGTAGGGTTTCTTGTTTTTCTAATTTCTTCCCTAGCAGAATGTGTGAGAGAGAGAGTGCAGTATTGCATCCTTGTTTGTTGAAACTCTTTGAGATGTGAAGCCAGTGTTTGTTTGCCATATTTGCAGTGGTTAGTACATGAGAACAAATACGGTGTCACCCTCCTATTCCTCCTTGGCTGAGACTGGTAGTGTTAGATCTGCCTATTCTTCCATGACATCTCAAACTCTATGGGTAATTGATTCCGGAGTCACTGATCACATGTCTAGTATGTCTTTCCTGTTTGATTCTATTTCACCGTTGTCCAAACAGTGTAAGTCCGTGTTGCAGATGGATCCCTTGCTCCAGTTACTGGAAAGGGACTGTTCAGGTTAATCAAATACCTCGAAAATCTGTTCTACATGTTCCAAACATTACTCTTAATCTTTTGTTAGTTAGTAGTCTTAATAAACAACTCAATTGCAGTTACTTTTTTCCCTTCTTGTGTGTTCCAGGACTTGTCAACGAGAAAGTTTGTTGGTCATGGTCGTGAAGAGAGGGGCTCTATTTGATGTTAAAGTGGTTTCAGAGAAGAAAACTTGTGTTGTGAATGCTACAATTTCATTTGAAACTGCTAGTCTGTGGCACTTATGCTTGGGGCGCCTCCCTGTATCTCGGCTGCACAACCCAAACAGTTCAATTCGTTTGATGCCTCTCAGTTGAAATGTGAGGTCTGTCAATTTGCTAAACATCATCGTTCTTATCCTGTGAGTGATAGTAGGTGTGCTACTCCTTTCCACCTTGTGCACTGATGTTTAGGGTCCATCTTCGGCTACTTTTGTGTTTGGCAATCGGTATTTCGTGTCTTTCATCGATGATTGTACCTGTCTCACTACATATATGATGAAAACCAATGATAGAGATACCTTCTTTTTTCCAGCATATCATAAACTTGTTCAAAACCAGTACAATGCATTTGTGAAAGTGTTACGGTTAGGGGAGAATACTCTTCTCATATCCTTTTGTCTTACCTTCATGCCCATGGTATTGAGTGGTGGACAACGTGCCCATACACCCCTCAGCAAAATGGGGTGGCAGAGAGAAAGAACTGTTATCTTTTTGAGGTTGCTTGAGCTTTGTTAATTGGTATGAATGTGCCAAAGAAGTTATGGAGTGAAGCGGTGCTCACGACATGTTTTCTCATTAATAGAATGCCGATCCTTGTCTTTCTAGGCAAATCTCCCTTTCGCATGTTATTCCCTGCATTGTCTTTTTTTTTTTTTTTTTTTTTTTCCAGTTGCTCCTAAAAGGTTTGGTTGTTTGTGTTTTTCCCAAGTACTTGATATTCAACGTGATAAATTGGATGCCAAAGCTGTTCGATGTGTTTTTCTTGGATACCCCCATCACGAAAGGGCTATAAGTGTTATGATCATGTGTCTGGTAAGCGTTTCATATCTATGGATGCTACATTTTTTGAGTCTGCCCCTAGTTATGCCTCTACCTAGTGCCCTCTTTAGGGGGAGAGTAGAAAGGAAGAGAGCACTATTCCGTTGCCATATACGATTTATAAGACATCATGCGAGATTGAAGATCAGTGTTTACAAGGCCAAGATGAAGGTAGACAAGCAAAGGAAAATGTACCAAGTGATGGACAAGGCAGTGGAGAAGAACATGTTCAACTAAATGTTCCAATAGATCAAAATAAAAGGGTGCATAAAAGGAAAGTTTGGGAAGTCCTCACTCGGGGGACATGGAGAAAGAACAAGTTCACTCTTTGTTAAACCATGGACCAAACTTCGATCCCAGTGAGTAGTCCACAAGAAACTGGAACTTCTTTGTCTCCTGTGTCTGACATAGACTTACCCATTACGCTACATAAGAGGACTCGTTCATGTACTTTGATTACCAAATTAACGTGATTAAAGATTTGACTAAGTTTCAAATTTAGACGCATGACGAAGTATTAAATTTGGAGACAAGACGAAGGTTCAAATTTGGACACAATTTTGTATTTGAAATTTGAGATCATATACTCCCCACGACCAAGGATCAAAATTTCGTGTTGGATTTCTGTCTCAGGCATGACCGAAACCGAAAACTGAAAATTTGGCCAAAATCCGAAATTTTGGCTGAAATTTTGCCCTCCATACAAAATCAGACCGAAATTTTCGGTTTCGGTTTCGGGCAAATTTTGGCCGAAATCCGAAATTTTGGCTGAAATTTCGCCCTCCATACAAAATCAGACCGAAATTTTGATCCATGCCCACGACTCTTAAGGCTTCACCAATCTTAAGTCGATCTCATTTTCATATACTTGGGGAGGGAGAATAAAAGTATTTGAACTAAATTCTTATATGAGAAGTGACTGGAGATATTTATAATAGTAGCGTCTAGGGTTGAACGAGTCTTATTGAGAACGAACTTAGTGTATAATGAAAACAAAAATGTTCTAGCTTATATCATCACAAGCCTCATGGAATAAAAAGTATACAGTCAACCTTATTCAATGAGTTTCCGACTAATTCAATGAACCGTTTAATAAAAAATCAGACGGCGTTCTTTAAGTCAACATATATAGAGCCTAAGCATTCAATTGCTACCCAACCTCCTCATTTTTTTCAGACTGATATATCTATCTTTTAGTATAGTTTAGTCCAATTTGTTAGATCCACCATGATCTTAATCACCTTCGCAACACATAAAATGTATAAATTATAGCCCATAAATATTCGTAATTTACTGTCTGTAATGTAATTTGTTTAGGGGTTATTATATATGGAGTTGAAGTATATACATATCAACTTGACTAAGGGGCTGTAACAAAGTGGATTTGTATTCCCTATAACTGTAACCTACATGTCCCGATTGCCTACAAAAGAAAATGCTTTTTATTTACTTTTCCAGTGTACCAGAGCATGCTTTCGTATATGTATTTGGTTATTGGTGAAATCATGGTGCTGAAAATATATATTAAGGGATTGCCGAAAACAGTTCAAATCACATAAACGTACCTTCAATTGGGTGGTGAATGCCCAATAGTAACATGATAGTAGAAAGTAGATTTTGTTATGTTATTATAGAAATCCAACAACTAAAAAAATCAGAACCTTATTTTAGTGTCTTAAACAAAATTGATACTAAATTGAGCCTGATATGGACACGTTGTCATAATGACATTTAATATTAAAAATGTAAAGTGTTGGACATAAGTATATCACCCAAGCTAGACTTCTTTGGGTAAATATATTACACCTTAAGTTTGATGTTAACAAATGTAAAGTCCCACATCGAGTAAGGACTTGTCCCAACTCGGGGAGATAAGTAACAGACTCTGCACACATGTTAAGACACGTTTTGGGTGGGGATACCCCATACCAAAAACAAAACCTTGAAGAGAAATGGCTATCGGTGGGATTAGAGAAGGCTGGTGAGACCAAGTAGAGCCACCCAAAGAGGATAATATCTTAACATGTGGCGTCGGGGTGTTACACCAAGTTATTCACCTTAAGTTTTTAGATTAAGGGTAAGTCCACAATGATTGTAAATATTGTAAAATCTGAATTGCAGCAAAAAAAATAAATAAAAGAAGGCATTCAACCCCCATTGCAATTAAGATCTGGTTGCAATATTCAGGACATTAATTATGATGTACCATATCAAAGGAGAATTAAATAATCTTCAAAGACCTTCAAAAATTAAAATAATAAGCAATTAGCTATTTGATGGGTAATTGCATGTTGTATAGAAGCGCTTACTAAAAAATATTTACATTACTTGATATAATCTAAACTCGAGTTCCCTTACTCAAAAGATTGAAGCTCTGAGGAGTTAAGCATTAGTCGTGCTTAACTCCTTCAACATATGACTGGTGTAGAGAATTAAATACTGTAGCAACATCAAGAACAAAAGAAGGGAAAAATAAAAGTAAAATTTTTAGGAGTAAGATAAAATATATGATAATCTACTTTCACCAATTAATAAAAATCAATTTTTTTTTTATGAAACGTAATGAGCAATCAAATGTAGATGGTAGATAAAAGTGAGATAGAGAGGACGGTCTTCCTTATAAATTGGTCAGTAGATTAGCGAGTCGTTTATAACATGCTTGATCAGAACTCTAATAATTTCATTTGGAGATATAAATTATAAAACAATGCATACATCCAAAAAATATTCTCAATAGGTAAATTCCATGGTAAAATTATTAAATTCAACTTAAATAATTAAATATTGATATCCTTATACCCTAAGTACGAAAGTCCCAACGTACTTCTCAAGTTTGAATTGTGATCATTCACCAGTAAAATCTATGGTCCACATAGTTTAAGTAGAGGGAAGGCCTTGCCCCTCCAAGTTCTATTTTCTATTCTCAGTTTATTTTATTCTATGAGTTCTTTTCTTTCCTTTATAAACTGTGAGTTGTGTTGTCGCTCCAAGTGTGCCAAAAATGTGTGCAAAAAATTAAAGAATTAAAGAATGCTAAATTATATGGATGTTAACTTATGAAAGGGATATCAGCACATTGGGGCTAACACTGGCCTGCAAGATCAGGGCCAATTGTAGCAAGTTTTAAAAGTAAGTATTTCAAGATCGTCCACAGAGAAGTTTGTCTAAAATGAGAGATAAACCTCCAGATCTGGCTCTATAATTATCTAAAATAAAGAATAGATAAAAGAGAGTGTTGGGTTTTGTCACGTTTAACTAAAAGCAAATAAAGAAAAGAACTAACTACGTGATCCAGATCCGAGTTGTGGAGGTGTTTAAAATAAGACAAATGCAGAAATAATAGCTTCATGTATTTTAGCCTTTGAATTTTAATGGAATCGTAGTTCAACGAGCGATTCAATCTTCATCGGCTACCGGCACGGATGTAAGAGAAATAAATCGAATTAAGGAATAGGTTTAGACTTATGGGCGTGATTTGTCACGAGATCATCATTGGCTGTAGCCTATTCTTTATTTGAACATGAACATCGTAAATCTTTGCTTGAATTAGGTTACCAACGCTAATTATACGGGGATGATGAATTAAGGGAAGTTGGATGCGGATGAGTGAATCTAAAGAAGTCTAATGCACTAAGGTGAACATTCGGAACCCTCGACATGACTCCAATGGAGAAGACACAAATTCTGAACCTTTTAAAATCCAACGTTACAATTACAGAGCACGGATTCTTAGAGAGCCCTCGGACTTCTGATCGAGCTTCTCGAAGAGCCCTCGATTCTGATCTTGAATCCGAACTTGGAAGTACAAATCACTGCAATGGCTCTCAAAGGTAAAATACAAGAAGGGATTACAGGGGAATCATATGAGCTTTCTGAGCGGAATGGGGGAAACAGACATCAAAACTCTAAAATCTGGATGCCTTAATTGGGCAAATGTCTTCTCAATTTATAGCTTTCCCTCTATCGGCTGAATTGAAATCGAAGTGCTCGGATCTGGATTGCCCAATGGGTGAGCAGGGGATCCGGATCTGATACGCCAATGAAAATGCTCGATCTGGTTTAGCCAATCGCGTTAGAAGCATCAATTCATTATGGGAATTCAAAAGTTTGTTTGAGCTTCTAGAAGTTCATGCCAAGTGATTTCATCTTTGGGTTTTCACGTGGTGAATATGCCTTTGGTTTGTGCTTGGAATCTTAGGAATGTCTTTGGGCTTTTAATTACATTGAGGCGTCTGAGTTCTTGAAATGCCCTTCAAAGTGGTGTAAATCCCAAAGATGCCATTTCGCAGAGTTTAAGGGTCTTTTCGAAAGTAGTTTGGCTCGGAAGTTCTTTTCGAAAGCATTTTGGCTTGAAGTTCTTTTCAGAAAGCATCTTGGCTTCGGAAGTTCTTTTCGAAAGGACTTTGGCTTGAAGTTCTTTTCGCAAAGGACTTTGGCTTGAAGTTCTTTTCGCAAAGGACTTTGGCTTGAAGTTCTTTTCGCAAAGGACTTCTCTTCTTTTCGCAGAGGTAAATCTTCTATTCGAGTGTTTTCTTCTTTTCGCAAAGTTCAAGGTTCTTTGCGAATAGTAAAAGTTCTTTGCGAATTGGACTCTAGGCTCTCATTCTTCTTTGCGAATGGCTCTCTCTCTTTTTTTCAGGTCTTTGTCTGCTCTTTTAGACCCTTTTTAGCCATTGCTGAGGTTGTTTCTTCAATCCATCTTTCAGCTTGACATGAGTTGTCAGCTTTTTGATCATTTTAGGATGCTTTTCGGACTTGGACCTGTCTAATTGGTTAGCTGTAAAATGCACACTAAAGCACTTATTTAGTCTTCTCAAGGGTCTTTCAAAGCTCATGTTTAGGGGTAAAAAATGGTATTTTTCACTACTTAACAAGTTGCCAATGAACTTGATAACATCTTCTTCAATCTACTTCACACCTGAGGTACATGTTTGACCATATTGTTCATTTAAGACCTATTTAATTATATAACGACTGACAACCCTCCAACTTAATTATATCAGCATATCCTACGAATATAATATAATATAATATTTGATAGTAGATTAATTGCATAGTAGTTGCTACCTTAATTGAAAGTTAGAAAGAAAAAAAATGAGTTGATGAAATCTTTGATTTCTACCCTTGCCATCACATTAAAAAGGTGGAAAAGCCTAGACCATAATTTTCATCTAGATTCACATAACAAATCCATGATCTATTATGTATAAACGTAGAAAAATTCAACCAATGTTTCTTCCTTCATTCTCTACTTTTACTGCTGATATCTAACCCATTATTTTTTAAAGGTATATTGATTTTTCAAATGCATGGATTCTCCCACATTACCCGCATAAGTGTTCGCATAGACGTTACAATTATTATTTGTACTTTCCTAGGTCATCTCATTACACCTTTCGCCCTTTTCATATTATAACAAATAACATTACATTGCATTTATTAGCAAAATCAGATGTTTGAAGTATATGTTTGCGACTATATGCACGTTGAGTCCTTCCTTTCTGTCCTTGTCAATCCATAGTACAATATATTTACTGGTAAATATATTGTACTATGGATTGTTTGCAAATTTTAATAATGAACTCCCATTGAGACTGTCACCGTCATATATTGATTACAATCTGCCTTATACTAATCCGTCCACAAATACAACAAGGTATATAATTATCAGTGAAGATATTAGTGAAGCCGTGCTAATAAGTTTTGCATCTATTTTAGTTAGGATTCTACAAAATAATGACGGTATATATTGGACAAGAAGTGATATTCATGGATACTACAAAAATGTCCATGCAGCTCTCATGCCGAATATAAACACATTGTATGTTACTTCCACATTTTCAAAGAAAATTTGCAAGTACTAGAGGGTGGTCACCATATAGCGAAATTGAGACGGTCTGAATTTGGATGGATAAGGCTCACTTTGATGGCTCCACGAGAGAAAGCTGTAAAATTATCGAAGGTGACACCCTATATAAACATTTAGTGAATCCAATTGCGGTGGTGTCTTCAGAGACCATAGAGGATTTATAATGCTTGCCTATGGAGATTGTAAAACTTACATAAAAAAGATTAATACATTACTTCGTGGCCTACGTCTTGCTGTTGAACATGGGTGGACTAACATATGGTTTGAGGGGGATGATCAACAATTAGTACACAATATAACCTATGGTATACATCCAAACCATATTCCTTTATATATGGCAGAAGAGATAAACAATCTACTTCACAAAATTTGGCAATACAAAATTACGCATTTGTATAAAGAAGACAACCAAGTGGCTCATCTTTTTTGTATTGAAGGTTATCACGGAGTAGAACAAAAAGTGTGGGAATTGACTAATTTACCTTTTAAAATAAAGACGTTTGTCTCGTCGGATTGATCTTCAGTTGGATATATTAGAAAAAAGTCATCAAACGCATTTCCAGTATTGTTGCTTCTAATGTGTCTGTCTCCTACCTATATTTCTTTTGATTTTTTTGGGTACTATGATGTTTATTTGGAAGAAATTATAATCTCCTATTTTCATTTAATATAATATCTTTGTTTGTACCTTCTTTGTCCTCTATTTGAAGCATAGTTTGCTTGTTTTAGGAAATGAGAAAGCATGTGATGCAGAATTTGGGTCCGCATGTTTGGATCGAGGCTGGGTCGAACAAAGACGAACAACCCGAAGAAAGTGGATATATAAATGGGCCTTTAAAAGACCCGTGAAGACGAGTCCCTGCCCCGACTCGCTCGAGTGATCAAAATTTAGAGTTTTAATTGTTTTAGGATATCGATTTGTGTTTTATTTTAGGATTAGTTTCCTTATTTGAGATATTTAGGGGTCAGACACACATGTGACATTTGCCCATTAATTTCATCACTTTTAGTGCAGCCCTTGGAAACATGGTCATAACTCCGTCAATACATGTCGGAATTGTACGGTTCTTGTCTTGTTGGAAAGCTACTTCAATACGATTTTAAACAAGACTAATCTCGTGTTAATCGGATTCCGTTTGACCCTTCAAAAGTGGTCGCGCAACAGAAAAATTGGATTATTGGTGAAATACATTATGACCGTTAGATTAAAAGTTTTAACAGTTGGTTAGGAGTTTTTTTTAGTAGGATTAGACCTAGTTAGGATTTCAAAAGTTTATATAAAGCATTGTAATTTCTTATGAGAAATAGTTTTATAATAAATGAAAATTAAAGTTGCTTTTGTGCATCTTATGAGAAAGTGAATCTTTCGTAGAAAACTTGTGATGAGTTTTCGCCTTTGAGGAGTGATTCTTCAAAGCTATCATTGGTGTGAAGTTGACTAACCTCTTTGGAGCGATTCCGAATATCTTCTACCTCTTTTCTTCTTTTATTTTTATGTTATTTGAAGATCGAGAACCCTAAATCCTATCATGCGGGATTTTACCCTATTTTAGGGTTAACGTGCGATTGTCCTGCATCAGCATGTTGAGAACATTTTGCTTTTCCTTTATATTTTTTTTAATGAATGTGTGTATATGTTGCTTCCAAGTAATTTATATGCACATTAATAAAAAAAACATTAAACATTAGGGACTGTCAGATTGTGTTTAATGCTTTTAGATTAAAAAGAGATGAGAATAGCAACCGTTCATGACGGGGAATTTAGATCCGCATGTTTGCATCGTGACTGGGTCAATCGAAGCAAACCAGCAAGGAACAAATGGACCCATAAATGGGCTTTCAAAAGGCCCGTTAAAGACCCGTGTGCACATTAATTTAGGCAATATTTTATTTAGGTTTAGTTTCTTTTCTTATTAGAATTCTTTTAATAAGTGGCTTGTTTTAAGACTAGTTTCCTTATTTGAATTATTTAGGGGTCAGACACATATATGTGATATGTAACTGTTAATCCCGTCACTTTCTGCGCAACCATCGGAAAAGTGATTATAAGTCTACCAATATGTGTCGGAATTGTGTGATTCTTCTCTTGTTGGAAAGCTACTTCGATAAGTTTTCAAACAAGATCAATTTCACGTCAATCGGATATCGTTTGACCCTTCAAAAGTGATCGCGTAATAAAAAAACGGGATTAATAGTGAAATCAATTATGACCGTTAGATTAGAAAGTTTTAATGGTTGATTAGGAGTTTTATTTTAACTAGTATTCCTAGGGTTTCTTTTATTTATAAATACACATTGTAATCTCTCATGAGAATTAGTATTGATGATGGATAAAAATTATGAGTTTTGCTTTGTGCGAATTTTAGAGAACTTGAGATGAGTTTTCGATCGAAGGAGTAATTCTTTCAAACTTGAGGAGTGAGCAATCGTTTCTCGTACGACTTGGTGCGAAGCCGGCGTACAGCCTTGGTGCGAAGCCTTGGAAACCCATTGGTGCAAAGCCGACAAGCCTCTCTAGAGCGAATTTGGAGATCTCCTATCTTTTTCTTTTTATTTTATTTTAATCAAAGGTTTATGACCCTAAACCCTTTCCACGCGGGATTCTGCTATTTTAGGGTTAGCTTGCGATTCCGTCCCGCGTCAATTCATATGAAAACTTTGGTCTCGTATAAGAAGAAATTCATATTCTACTCGAATATGTGGTTGATTGTCCAATTTGGTTTACCTCTTCCATTCCTTTAAGAGTAATCTAATTACTTGAGCAACTAATAACAAATGGTGACTAAAAACAACAGTTTGATCAATTTAGTAGCTTCTAATTGATGGTGTGAATCCAAATTTACTTTTGAATGATGAAAAATATCTTAATATTCAATAAGTAAAAGTTACTATAAATATTCATTACTGACTTCTACACGTTCTTCCTTTTTTTTGAAAGTTTAAAATTTATTTTTATTATTTTTATTTTTTGCTTATAAAAACTTCTAGGACGTGGAAAAAATAGAAGCAAGAGTGAACGGTGCAAATCCTACCAAGATTGCTCATCACCCATTTTTGCTCAAAACTAGAGTTCTAATAGTGTTGGGGTATTTTCATCTTAGTTTTTGGGATTCATCAAAAGCGGATGATGATTCTTAATCTCTTTAGGTGGCATTTGTAGATAATTCGTTTTATTTTCCTTTAAAAAGGGACTAGCTGGACTAGTTGGACCGGGGTTTAAAATACCATTTTTGAACTTGCACCAAGCCTACACCAGTATGTGTCAACAAGTAGAAATTGGTATCGGTAATGCACTAGCAGTAAAATACAATTTTTACCCTTAAATAATTAGTACTGACAGTACAAAACCAGCATGTACAATATCAATACAAGCCAAAACCAGTACATAATGACCTATACACCCTGATACCAGCGTGTACCGGGACCTATGTTAAACCCCATACACCTTTACCTAAATGTTACACAGCTGAGGACATCAACACTATGGATGGCAAGTCGATCATCTTCAAGAACTAATGCTGCTCATGTTGCATTGAGAAGCAAACTCACCACAGATCCCACAAGAATCATGTGACACTACAAGCATAGATGCACCGAAACAAGAGTGTGGCAAATCTCCCTTGAAAAAAGGAAGTTTTGATCGTGATTTAAGAAGTACCGATACTTTTCCAGGCCAATAAGAACTAAGAAGGCTGCCTAGTAAAAATCATGGAATTCGAGTTGTTACATTCATGCATTATGCTTCCATGGCTAATTTTTAGCCCAATTGACTTTTTAGACTGGTTAGAGAATCTAGATCAATTTTTTAGCATAAAGAGTTGACAGAGCAAAAGTAAAACTTATGAGTGTGAACTTGAAGGAGCTTTGTGGTGGAAACAAATCCAATTGGGAAGACAAAGTCATTGAAAATGAAAATCCGCAAATTTGGAGAAAAAGTGAAGTTACATCAAATGTTTCAGTTATCCAAATATAATCAAATGCTCTTCGAACAGCTAGACCAAATTTAGCAAAATAATAAATATGCGAACGAATGCATGGATGGCTGCTACCAATTTATGCTTAGATATGACTTGTGAGGAATAAATTGGTTGACCTGCAAATATTTTTTTTTGCTATGCAATAATATTACTAAGAACAACAAAAGGAACAAGTCTTCGCGCATACAAGTAAACCTGAAACAAGTTTCTCTTAATAAACCTTCATTAGCAAGACCACCAACAACTATAATAGCATCAAGTGGGAACGAAATTCTATTTCTTATGAAATTGAAAATTTTCAAATAAATGAATTATCTCCAAATCCCACCTAATGAGGCTAAGAGAATCACCTTCCACTTTTGATGAATTTCAAAAATTAAGTTGAAAATACCCAAACACTCCCCAACACTGTTAAAACCGTAGTCTTGACCAAATTTGGGTGATGAGCACTCTTGGTGGGATTTGCTTTGTTCACTTTTGCTTATATTTTTTCCTACTTCCTAGATCTTTTTATAAGCGAAGAATAAAAATAATAAAAATTTATATTTATATTTAAATGAAAAAAGGAAGAACTTGTGAAAGTTTGTAATGAATATTTATAGTAGTGAGCTTTCATTTCTTGAATATATCTTTAATAAATGTACTTTTTTTTTTGCATTATTTAGAAGTACAACAAATGATATAGGTTCAATGGTTAGGATTCACACTGTCAATCATCAACTACTAAACTGGTTCAACTATTGTTTTTATTCATTGTTTGTTATTAGTTGCTAAGGTAATTAGATTACTCTCAAAGGAATGGAAGAGGTAAACCAAATTGGACAATTATTCACTTATTCAGTTAAAATATGTACTTTCTCTTCTCTGAAAATAAAGTTTTCAGATAAATACTTACTATTATCATCTTTTTTTTTTCAAACTAGAAAGATTAAACACAGTTGGAAAATCCCTAACGTTCAATCCTTTTTTGTTGATGTGTATATAAGTTGATTCCGTGTGTATATAAGTTACTATAAACCAACTTATATACACATTCATTAGAAAACATAGATAAGGAATAGCAAAAAGTGTCCTTCATGCTTTCTCATACTCACAATAAGCAAACCATGCTTCAAGTAAAGGACAAAGAAAGTACGAACAATGGATATTATATTTAATGAAGATAGGAGATTACAATTTCTTCCCAATAAATATCTTGGTACAAAAAAAAAAATCAAATAAAATAATTGTAGGGAACAAGACACATCAGAAGAGATTATACTGGAAATGTGTTTGATGACTTTTGTCTAATGTAATCAACGCAGAATTGATCCGATGAGACAAACTTCTTTATGTTAGAAGGCAAATTAGTCCATTTCCGCACTTTATGTTCTGGTCCTTGATAACCTTCAACACATAAAAGATGAGCCACTTGATTGCCTTCTCTATATAAATGCATAATTTTGTATGGCTAAATTTTTTGAAGTAGACTATTTGTTTCTTTTGCCATATATGAAGGAATATGGTTCAAATGTGTATCATAGGTTATAATGTGTACTAACTGTTAATCATCCCCTCTATCCATATCATAGTTCATCCGTGTTCAATTGCAAGACGTAAGCCACAAAGTAATGTCTTAATATCTGCTATATAAGCTTTGCAGTAGCCTAATCGATCACCACTGCACCTAGATTCAACAGGATGTCCATATAGGATGTTACCTTTGACCCTTTCACAACTTATTCTCGTAGAGCCACCAAAGTTCAGTTTTGCTTTTATCGATCCAAATTCAGGCCATCTCTATTTTACTATATGATGATTATCATTTTGTAATTGCAAATTTTCTTTTAAAGATGTTGAAGTAACATGAGGGTGAACAATCAATTCTTAAACGTGTAATGTGTTTATGTTCGTCATGATAGCATCCATGAATAACTCTTCTTGTCCAATACACAGGGTGTTGGATAACGTTGTTACTTTGTAGTATCCCACTTAAAATAGATGTCGAACTTCCTAGCACGACTTTAGTGATTTCTTCACTGATACTTATGCACCTCGCTGTATTTGTGGACAGATTAGTAAAATGCAGATTATAATCATTATATGACGACGACAGTGTTGATATGAGTTTATTGTTTAAATTTACATGATATCTATTCACCAGTAAACATTGTTGTGCTAAATGTTGAATGAATCGGTTAGGACAAAAAGGAAGGGCTCAACGTGCAAATACTCGCAAACATATGTTCCAAACTTTGACAGTTAATATATTCACCAATAAACATTGTTGAGCTAAATGTTGAATGCATTGGACAGGACAAAAAGGAAGGGCTCAACATGCACATTATTTGTGGACGGATTGGTAAAACATAGATTATAATCGTTTTATGAGGACGACAATGTTGATGGGAGTTTACTGTTGAAATTTGCATAATATATATTCACCAGTAAACATTGTTGAGCTAAATGTTGGATGAATCGGTCGGGACAAAAAGGTAGGGCTCAATGTGCACATAGCCACAAACATATGTTCCGAAAATTTGACTTTGATAGTAAGTATATTCACAAGTAAACTTTGTTGAGCTAAATATTGAATGAATCGGTCAGGACAAAAAGGAAGGACTCAACTTGCACGTACTCGTAAACATATGTTCCAAAAATCTGATTTTGATAGTAAAAGCAAGCTATTTATTATAATATAGGAAGAGTGGAAGACATAATGAGGCGAAATATTAGAGAAGTATTGGTAATAATTGTAATGTCTATCTAAACACTCGTGGGTGATGTGAGATAATCCATTTATTAGACAAATCGATATACCTTAAAAAATTAATGGGTTAGATATCAGTAGGCGTAGAGAATGAAGGAATGCTAGTTGATTTCTTCTACGTTTATATATAATGGATCACGAATTTATATATATTATGTGAATCTAGATCAAAGTTTTGGTCTAAGGTTTTTTGCATTTTTCTTGTGATGCCGATGGTAGATTTTGAAGGTTTCATTAACTAATTTTCTTCTTCTCAATTTCAATTGTGGTAGTAAATACTTGTAGTTAATCTTTGGTCAAATACTACATTATATCACATGATATTGTGATAGAATTAAGTTGGAGGGTTGTAAGTTGTTATACAATTAAATAAGTGTTAAAATGCCTATTTGTTAAATGTGCAATATGACCATACATGTATCAAGTTCATTGACATCTCATAGTTTATGAAAGAAAAAAGAATTCGTAGAACCATATGAATTGATAATATATAATAGAACTTGGAGGCAAGAGATAACCTTCCCTTGCCTACACTTTGTGGACCATAGATTATGCTGGTGAGTGACCACTGTTTAGACTTGAGAAGATGTATGTTGGGATTTTGTACCGAGGCTTTAAGGAGTATTTAATTGTGGGAAAACGCAAGAGCACTGCGAGTGAGCATCATCCTCTTCCTTCTTTTGAAACTGAACTTCTTACCTCGACGTGTCTAGTAGGTAACCAAAGCCAAAGGCATCAGGGATAATTTTAATTGAATTTGATGGTTTCATTGTGAAATTTAGTTACTGAGAATATATTTTGGAGGTATGCGTTTTATAATTTCCATTTCCAAATGAAGCAATTGGAATTCTGGTTTAACACGCTATAAAAGGCTTGCTATTGACCAATTTATAAGGAGGATTGTCCCCTCTACCCCACTTTTATCAGACAAAACTGTAATTTAGGGTTAGGGTTTAGTAATAGGAAGGAGGAAGAAGAGGAAGAGAAAAGTAGAGAGATATTAGGGTTGAGTTAATATGACTCAAATCCCAATGCAAAATACTATTTATATTATCTTAGCATGTTCACATATTACATGGTTCCCGAGTTAAGTGAATTGTACAACTTAAAATTCACTTAACTACACACACACACACACCCAAAGTTACTTACTACACACCCATATAATAGAAATAACATCACCAACACTCCCCCTCAAGTTGGAGTATAGATGTCGATCATACCCAACTTGAAAATGTCATAAAGTCTCTTACCACCAATACCTTTAGTCAAGATGTCGGCAAGTTGATCCTCAGTTCTAACTTGAGGAATCAGTTCTAACTTGAGGAATACTAATTTCTTTGGACTCGAGCTTCTCGCGAATATAGTGACAGTGCACCTCAATGTGTTTTGTCCTTTCATGAAAGACAAGAATCTCTGCAATATGACGGGTGACTTCATTGTCACCATACAAGATAATTGGAGAGGATACAACAACTCCCAAGTCTGACAAAATGAATTTAAGCCACATGCCTTCTCTCGCACCTTGGGACATGGTGCGATACTCCCTCTCGGCATTGGAGTTTGATATTACATGCTGCTTCTTAGATTTTATGTGACCAAATTACCCCCCAAGAAGGTGCAATATCCGGTTGTTGATCTCCTATCATCCAGAGACCCGGCCCAATTGGCATCAGTAAATATCTTTACATCCAAATGATCACGATTTTTACAGAGAAGCCCTTTGTCAGGACTTCATTTCAAATACCCCGGGATCATGTGAACCTCCAAATGTACTGTCTTTGGTGGGTGCATATATTGACTCACCACACTTATTGCATAAGCAATATCCGGACGAGCCATGGTTAGATAGATTAGTTTACCAACTAATCTCTGATAGGTACATGGATCCTTGAGAAGATCACCTTCTTCACCATGTAATTGGTGGTTTTGTTCAATATGGGTCACAACAGGCTTACACCCCAAAACCTCGTATCATGAAGGTTTATGGTATCCTTTCGCTGGGATAATGAGATGCCCTTCTTAGATTTCGCAACTTCAATGCCAAGGAAATATTTCAAGCTTCCCAAGTCTTTAATTTCAAACACTCTGCTCAAATACTCCTTCAGTTTAAGAATCTCATAACTATCATCTCCATTAATGATGATATCACCAACATAGACTAGTATGACAGTCATCTTGATTACCCCTTTTAGAAATAGAGTACGATCATAGTGAGTTATTCGGTACCCGAATCTCATAATAGCATAACTAAATTTTTGAAACCAGGCCCTTCGGGATTGTTTTAATCCATAGATAGATTTCGTCAGTCTACACACTTTTACCTTCGCTTCTTTTACAAATCCAGGAGGAAGGTCCATGTAGACTTCTTCCTTGAGATCACCATGAAGAAATGCATTCTTCACATCAAGTTGAGAGAGTGGCCAGTCTTTGTGGGCAGCTTGAGATAACAACTCCTTGTGCTGGACTTGGCTACAAGTGCAAAGGTGTCCTGATAATCAACTCCTTGTGTTTGAGTGTACCTCTTTGTTACGAGTCTCGCTTTATATCTTTCGACGGTACCATCAGGTCTATACTTAATTGTATACACCCATTTGCAACCAACAACTCTCTTTCCTTCTGGGAGTTCAACAATTTCCCATGTTTGATTTTGTTCCAGAGCATTCATCTCTTGAATCATAATATCATTCTATTTTGGCTGCAATAAGGTATCAAAAACAGTAGAAGGAAGGGTGATAAAATCAAGGGAACAAATAAAGCCATAATGAGATGATGAGAGATTGTTATATGACACATACTTATTGTTGGGATGACGAGTACACAATCTAGGAAGTTTTCTGTGAGCAATGGGTAGATGAAGATCAGAAATAAGAGGACCCTTTACGGGTAAGGGATTTTGGTCGGTATTCTGAGAAAGTGACTCATATACATTCTCATGCGCAGTGGCGTCAACGATACTTTTCTTGTTCCTTCGCACATACATCTTTCCCTTTCCATATTTATCAAAGGTGCGTTGTTCGCTTTGCTGTGGCTCAACAGCTTCATCATCCACTTCATAATCTTCACCATCTCCCATAGGCAAAGCTCTAAACATCTCAAGTATTCTTCATTTTAAAGTTGTTTCTCCCCCTGAAGAGGACCCGGAGGACTAGAAAAAGGAGTGCCCTCAAAGAATGTTACATCCATAGTGACTATCACACGACGAGTGAAATGGTCAAAAAACTTGTATCCTTTCTGAGAAGAGGGATACCTAATAAAAATACACTTGGTAGCCTTGGGAACAAGTTTACTCCACTGAATATTGGGGATATGTGTAAAACACAAGGATCCAAAGATACGTGGTGACACCAAGAATAGAGGTTGATGAAGAAACACAAGTTGGAAGGGAGAATGTTCTTCCAGAATAGGTGTAGGCATTCGATTGATGAGGTGGGCAGCGGTGATGACGGCTTCACTCCAGAGATGTTTAGGAACCTTCATATCAAACAACAGAGATCGAACAACCTCTAGAAGATGCCTTTCTTTCATCTCAGCAACCACATTCTGTTGGGGATATAAGGATAAGTAGTTTTCCACACAATTCCATGGGAGTGACGATAAGATTGGAGAATGTGAGAGGAATATTTCCCGCCATTATCCAATCGAAGAACCTTAACATGCCCATGAAATTGTGTGCTAACTAGTTTGTGAAACATAGGAAAAATAGAGGCAACTTCATCTTTGGTGCGCATAAGAAAGAGCATAGTGAGTCTAGTATAGTCATCAATAAACGTAACAAAATAACGATAACCATTCAAAGCAATAACGGGGGAAGCCCCCCCACACATCAGAGTGAATAACTTCAAAATGAATAGCACATTTACTACCACTCAAGGGATAAGAATTGCGAATATGTTTAGAGAACTGACAAGTTTCACAATTAAACAAACTACTATCAAATTCATGAAATTTTTCTGAAAATAAAGGTTTCAAACGACTAATATGAGGATGGCCAGAGCGGGAGTGCCACGATCTGGCTTCATCAATAGAAACCACCATAGTTGTAGGAGGAGATGCACCACGTAAACCTTGAAAGAGGTAGAGTCCCTTCTCTTCAGTACCATGACCAAGGATCTTCCCCAATTTCAGGTCATGGAAAACACAATATGAAGGAAAGAATGTCACACTACAATGTAAGGAATTGATAATTTTACTGACAGATAATAGATTCATAGGCATATTAGAAATCAATAGAGTAGCGTCGAAAGACAAGGTGCCTAATTGAACACTCCTTTTGCCCTTTACAGGAACAAGAGATCCGTTAGCAATGCGAATATGAATATAATAAGAAGGCTAGACACAGATGAAAATAAATCAGTCATACCAGACATGTGATCCGTAGCCCCAGAATCGATGATCCATGGGGACTAAGAGGACGAGGTCACATGTGTAGACCCATAGGTACCTGACTCAGCTATGGGGTGGAAGATGCCTTTCCCTGTGTCACCGTCATGCGCTGAAGGCGGCCCTAGAGATCCTTAAGCTCTCTTTATAAGCTTTGGAAATCTAATAGAGGGGGAGACAAAGCTGAAGCAGTAGGGATACTCTGACCACCAATTGGATTAGAAGTTTTCTCAGTAGAGGACTGGAATTCACGACCTAGAAGGAATTTCGATTTCCCATGTAATTCCCAACATCTTTCTCTGGATGACCCTTCTTGCCACAATGAAAACACAATAATTTCTTTCTTCATGTGAGAGGCCCCCATGATCTCCACGACTGCCACCTCTATCACCAGATTTGCCTCTACCACGACCAAAAGAAGTAAAAGATGGTAGGGCAGATCTCTCAGATATCACCACCAGGAATCTGTATAAACTGTTGCTTGCTCTCCTCATGCTGAAGGAGGGCATATACGGTACCCAGTGGAGGACACTCCTCTCTTCTTAGAATGTTTGGTTTAACATTCTCATATTCAGGTCTAACCCATTTTAGGAAGTCAAACACTCTCATCCTTTCTGTATTTTTACTAGCCTTGTTGGCACACGAGCTGCACAGTTCTTCTTTTTGATACCGGGCTAGTTTATCCCACAAACTCCTCATTTGAGTGTAATACTCTCCAATAATCTTATCACCTTGCTTCATGGTGTTAATTTTGTCACTAACTTGAAACATTTTTGTGAGATTTTATTTCTGCGAGAACGCATCCCTCACAGCCTCCTATAATTGTTTAACATCACCGGCATACATAAAAGAATCACTAATGTCTGGTTGCATTGACTGTAGCAGCCATGTCATGACAGTTAGATTATCACTTTCCCAATCAACATACTTAGAGTCCTCTTCTTTGGGTTTTGGGATAGTCCCGTAAATGTAACCTAATTTTTTCTTCATCCCTAAGTACATAGCAGCAGACCGTGACCACGAAAGATAATTGGCCCCATTCAATTTCTTCGTAGTAATTTGTAAGTTATAAGAGATCTCCCCCACCAACGACCCCGGATTTATTCTAGTCCAAGATTAAGAGATACCGAGATCAAAACAATTCAAGAAATAGAAGACCCACAACTTCCAAATAGGGAGAATGCTTACGCAGCCCACTGATTAATCCTAAAACAACATTCAAAAATGTTGGGCAACAATTTTCTTAATCAACAAAAAAATCGATAAAACAGGCGAACATAGCCTATAGCAGCCATTAAAACATTCATAACTCCTTCAAATGAACTCCGAATTCAACGAAATTTGAACCATCAGCCTGCAAATGAAACGAGCTTTTAAATAAGCCATACCTTGCCAGACGAAAAGGCGATCAACAATCGAACAGAGGAGATTTGTGGCTGGGCGGTGAAAGGACTCACGAGAATCGATTAAACAACACCAAAATAGATCCAAAATAAACAAAGTACACCATCAGTCTTGTATGGTGATTCAGGTCCAACTTGGTTCAATCCCGAGCTTCTTTAAGCTTTCACGGATCTTGGGGATTAAAAAAGCGACCCTTCGAAACTCTATGTTCCCGGCCTCAAATCACTTCGAGCAAGAAGAAGAAAATGAAGAGGGGAAAAAAATGATAAAAAACCCCCCAAAAAAACTTTGAGAAGAGGTCAGCAAGCTGACCCTGTTGACGTCAGCATGATGACGTGGATGGCTTCAATAGGGCTGTAAAAATTTCTAGGGTTAGAGTTTTCTTGTCTCTGATGCCAAGACAAAACTGTAATTTAGGATTAGGGTTTAGTACTAGGAAGGAGGAAGAAGAAGAGAGGAAGAGAAAAGTAGAGAGATATTAGGTTGAGTCAATATGACTCAAATTCCAATGCAAAATACTATTTATATCATCTTAGCATATTCATGTATTACATGGTTCCCGATTTAAGTGAATTGTACAACTTAAAATTCACTTAACTATACACACACCTAAAGTTACTTACTATACACCCATACAATAGAAATAACATCATCAACATTATCTACTCCCTACATCTGATTGGCCATTAAATTTCATCACATGTTTTTCCTGTTTTTTATTAATTGATGAGAATGGATTATCATATATTTCTTCTGAATTTTAATTTTTTCCCTTTCCCTCCTTTCGTTCTCGCTGTTGCTACAATATTTATTTCTCTGCAATAGTCTGATGTTGAACAAGTTTAACACGATTGATGTTTAACTCCTCAAGAGCCTCAGTCTTTAGAGGAAGGAAATTTAAAGTGTTAGATTATATCCATTTCTTCAAATATTTTTTAGCAGATGCTTCTATACAGCATGCAATTAACTAATAAATAGCCAATTGTATATTATTTCGACTTTTGAAGGTCTTTGACGATTATTTAATTTTTTTCTATTGTGGTATGTCATAATCAGTGTCCTGAGAATTGAAACCAGACTTAATCACAATGGGGGTTGAGTACTCTCTTTTATTTATTTATTTTGCTGCAATTTATATTTAAAATATTTACAGCCACCGTGGACTTATTCTTAGATTGATTATAATATAATCTAAGAACTTATAGAGAAGGATTTGACAATGTCAAATTTAAGGTGTAATATGTTACCCAAAGAAGTCTAACTAGGATGATGTACTTATGCCAAACATTTTAAATACAGGATGTTCCTGCAACCTTTCCATATTAGAATAAGTTTAACATAGATGTTGTTTAAGACGCTGAATGGTTGTTTTTTAAAGTAAATTTTTATAACAATGCAACAAAATATATTTTCTACTCTCACTTTATTATTGGGCATTCCCCAACCAATGAACTTAGTCCATTGGTTCAGAGTCTGGAACTTACTAAACAAGGTTGACTGCCTACTTTCTAGATATATATGTGGCTAAAATAAATGAGGGAAGCTAGGTAACAGGTGAATGCTTAGCTCTATATATGCTGAATTAAGGAACGCCATCTAATTTTGATTAAATAGTTCATTGGTTTAGAGTTAAGAACTTACTGAATAAGGTTGACTGCCCACTTTTAATCCTTGGGGCTTATGATGATATATGCTAGAATATTTTTGTTTTCATTGTACACCAAGTTCATTCTCAATAAGACTCATCCACCTTAGATGCTACTTTTTTAAATATCTCCTGCCATTGCCCTTAGAGGAATTTGGCTAGGAATACTTTATTCTTCTTCTCTATGCATATGAAAATGAGACCAGCTTAAGTTTGGTGAAACCTGAGTCGTGGGAAGTATATGATCTCTCAAATTTCAAATACAAAATTTTGTGTCCAAATTTGAAAATTGGTTTAGTCTTCCATCAGATTTATTTGGTTATCAGTCCCAAACAAAAGCAAATGAAAATGTGGTAGCGTTGAGCCCTATTATTACTGAATACTAAAATAGAATACACCCAAAAGAACATTTTTTAACTAGCGTGGTTTTGGAATGGATTGGACTATAGATAAAGTGGATTCTTATAAACCAATTGGAAGTTGAAACCAGCTTCATGCATATAAACGGGAATGTAAGTTTCTGTTCTTAATATCTCTATTATAGTGCCATATTCTTTAGATCATAAATAAAAAAAATATGAAAAAAGAACTGAAAGTACATGAAAATAAAATTAACTATGAGATTATCGGGTTGTACGTCGGATCTTCATTACATATAGGAGAATGAAATATACAAGACAAGATGGTCCTCAGCAAAAAAAAAAGTCGTTTACATCTACTCATTCTTAAGTCTGCTTAAACATTATTAGTTATTCTACCCCCTCATGTAATATTCCACTACTTTTTTGCATGTCCACTTCATATTGTGCTACTAAGATAAGATTATTTCCCACACCTTTGTTGACATCATCATTGGAGGTGACATTCTATTCCTACAAAGGAAATTCTCTAACTTTCTTTGGGGGGGGGGGGGCTACATACGAGATTCTCTACTTTC
Organism: Chloranthus sessilifolius; assembly: GCA_021018995.1. Lineage (NCBI taxonomy): Eukaryota > Viridiplantae > Streptophyta > Magnoliopsida > Chloranthales > Chloranthaceae > Chloranthus > Chloranthus sessilifolius. The sequence continues at coordinate 29,076,680 of CM037589.1, forward strand.
ATGGGGGGACCGTCAACTCCAATACCTCCAACAAATGGTCCAAATCTTGCATCGCTTCTTTGAGAGCTTGTCTTGCCATTAAGGTCATTGTTGAAATTGGGGATCTCTTCCAAGTTGAGAGACTCAACTATGTCAATATCCATCTCAAATTGCGCCTCGATAATGCCTTCAGCTTTGACAAGATTGGGTCTCTGTCCTATGCCAAAATCTGGCTATCCCATCTCCATATTAGGAAATTCTTCTACATTTTGAAGCTCATGAAGTTGATATTCTATTGGTTGAAGCGGCATGTCAAGTTTCGACCAACTCAAGTTGTACCATCTCCATATTATAAGCTTCTTCTATGTTCAAAAGCTCATGCACTTGACATTTTATTCCTTGCAGTGCTAATGACATGTTTGGAGGTAGAGCTGGTTGTCTGTTTTGTAGTATCTTTGGACGCCGAACAATCTTCCTTAGTGTTGTTCTCCACCTCACAATAACTACCTGATCATTATAGAAAACCATATCCAATTATGATGTTTTTCAAAAATATGTGTATACATTTTTTTTTCACTTCTCAAATGTGAGAATGAAAACCAGATAATCGAGGGATACGGAGGAGAGTGGAGACGATACGGAGGAGAGCGGAGAGGATACGGCGGTGCTCTAAGCAGAATGGCGAGCTTTGACCATCCAAGGAGCCGTGCAGGAGTTAATCAGATTATTTCTTCCCAGAATCGGGGACTTCAGAGCCGGCGAATACCAGTTGTGGTGCGCAAGGGGGACTGGATGTGTGAGGACTGTGGCAATCTTAATTTCAAGAGGAGAATAAGGTGTCATACTAAGGATTGTGATGCTCACTGGAGCTTCGGAGCTCCTACCTCAGATTGCCTGAACTTCAGATCTAAGAGGTGGGGAAGGAGAGGTAGAAATTTGCCACCAATCATCTCGCAAAGACAAGAATGGGATCTAAAGAACGGATGGAACATTGCAGGCAGACAACACACACAAATCAACTCATTTTATCAGAATAGCGGGGCCGATTCGGGAGGGACACGGGGGGGGGGGGGTCATGTGGTGGATTCCGGTAAACAAATCAACTCATTTTATCAGAATAACGGGGCCGATTCGGGAGGGACAGGGGGGGGGGGGGGTCAAGCTCTCAAGCTCCCTCATCTTCCTACGTACAAAAATTCGATTCCGGTATACACAGAGGCAGGCTCACCACATAACATTTAACAATGGTCTGGTGGAGAGACGTATTCCCACTATCCAAGTTACAGGGGAAATCTACGAGAAAAGAAAAGAGATATATCGCAACAGTTGGGTTATCATCAACATAAACAACCACCGACCAAATGAAGATTGCATTAAAGATCATTTACTACATATGTTAGGGGAGTGTTTCAAGACAACACTTACAGTTTTGAAAATTACAAAAAGATTTTTTTATGGCTGCCTTCCCGGAAGAGAAGACCGCAGTGATCGAGCTTTTGGTCAATCACGGATCATCAGAGCAAGGGGGAAATGTCATCAGGTGTAGCAAATGGGTAGAAGATAGTTTCTACATAACCATGCAAAAAGAGGCAAACGACGGCCTATGGCTTCGTATTTACAGTTTGCCCCCATTCTTCTGGACTTCCAAGGTCCTTAACGGAATCGACAAACACTGTGGGATTTTTCTCGGCATTGATACTTGCACTGCTGAGAGGGTAGACATCCGGTATGCCAGGATTGTTGTGTGCGTCACGGACATTGCCGACGTACCGTCAAGGGGAGATATCCTCATCGACGGTTGCAGGTACCGATGGTGGAGTGAATTGGATAGGGATAAACAGATATCGCTTGGAGATTACGGTCTAGAGAGACTCAGTGGGATAAGGATCAGTGAGGTATAGAATGCAGCGATGACTAGCGGAGAAATTCTTGGCCAATCGGGCGGGATTGACGGGGAAATGCATTGCAGGAATGGGGCGGAGCTCCCAAGTTTCCAAAGCTCGCGAATCGGCCTCCATACGGGGAGGAACACGACCACGATTCTGATGGGATCAGTTGTCTTCTGATGGGATGATAGCGGACCCGAAAAAGGTAAAGGTTATTGTAAAGTGGCCCGAGCCTAAGAACATCCACGATGTCTGCAGCTTCCATAGATTGAATGCATTTTATCGTCGCTTCTTTCGAAGCTTTAACACCATTATAGCTCCCATCACCGATTGTATTAAGAAAGGGGAGTTTCAATGGGGCAAAGCCGCTACAAAGGCCTTTGCCGAGATTAAGGAGAAAATGACTAGTGCACCCGTCATACGCCTACCAAACTTTTCTAAAATCTTTGAGGTTGCATGTGATGCTTCGGGTGTGGGAATAGGAGTGCTAAACCAAGAAGGCTACCCAGTAGCCTACTTCAGTGAGAAGCTCAATGAAACAAAGCAAAACTACTCCACCTACGACAAGGTATTCTATGCAGTCGTCTGATCCCTATAGTATTGGAAACACTACCTACGACTGCATGAATTTGTCTTGTTTTTTGACCACGAGACCTTGCACTTTCTTGCTTCTCAAAAAAGTTAAACCTGAGGCACGCGACATGGGTCGAGTACCTCCAAGGGTTCACATTTGTGTTTAAGCACAAACCGATGCTGAGAACAAAGCCGCTGATCGTCTTAAAATATGACCTTGCAAGTGCACAAGTTCAGATGTAGTAGGGCAAGTACAAGGGTGTCAAACCACAAGGATTTGTCGTTTATCTCGATTTAATTTCTGTTTTATAAAATATTTTGTAACATCAGATTTCCTAAATTATTTAAATAAATAAAAGAAAATGTAAATAATTTGGAAATAAGAGAGGAGAAAACAGTTTGGAATCTTTCTTGGATTTCAGATTTGTAAATAATAAAACCTACTTCTTTTCTATAATGAATCCCAGGTACCCCCGCTCCTGGTTACAAGCTCAGTCACTTCGTTTATGAATTAGAGAGATCTAATCGCGAGTTAGATAAATCTAATCGTCAAGGCATCATTGCACGAACCAACGAAAATTACCTTACAAGGCTTAGTCCATCGGTGAATATCCTATCTAGGCTAACCCCAATCCCTAAAAGGCTACTGAGATTATTCTAAATAAGATTGCAGCGTTACCATCTCGTTCTCGATTTAGTCGGAACCTCGAGCATGCAATCGTACCATAAACGGAATTCAAAATAAAGAAAACAAAATTTTATTGAATACTTATCCGAAATTTACAAGAGATCCCCGACTGAAGCTTTAAGCATGCATTGATCCAGAGACCATCATCGATGAATCAGGCCCTGATCGATGATCACATTCAATCTCCCTCTATTCCAAAACTATTCATAACCTAAACTACGGAAACTCATGCCAGAGCTCTCCAGAAAAATTCCACCGTGCGAGTCTCCTAAAACCTAACCCTAGAGTCCTTATTTATAGATTACAAGGCCCTAGAACATTGTACACAGCAAGTAACTCTAAGGATTCCTATGAATCCGGAAAGGAATCTGCATCGTTTTGAGTGATCCATCCTGTACAAGAGAAATTTGCGGGGATCGAGGAAGTTTATCCACGGTGAGAGCTAAATTTCGCCAAAAAAACTCTATTCGGATTGGCTGGATTCTCGATCAATCGGGCTTTGGGTTCCTTCTCTAGGTTGAAGACGCTTCGCGGGCTTCAGAATTACTTAAACTTCTGACCGGTCGAATAAGTCGTGACCGGTCGAAATATATAATGATGTTTAATGTGTTCTGCTTCTTTAATTTTTGATCGATCGAACAAGTTGTGACCAATCCATCTTGATGCCGAGAGTGCTAACTGGTCGAAATAGCCATTTCGACCGATCCATTTGGACTTTGATCTCTTTTCGCTGTTTTCCTCTACGTCACTCCATACTGCGCGATCTTGACCAGTCGGAAATGCAATTTCGACCGGTCAGAATAACCTTTCAGGGTATTCCTTCAGCTGATCTTCCTTGGATTCTTGTCGTTGCTTCGGGTTTTTTCATAACTTTTCTCTTTTAACTCATTTATCGATTATCTCGTTTTTACACTTGTTGTAACACAACACGTACTAAAAGCATCCATTAGTAATTAAACAAGGACTAATAAGGCCGAGATTCGGGGATAAATTATACAATTTTTGAGGCCGTTCACACCCCCAAACCTTAACTTTGCTAGTCCTCGAGCAAAGGAAACATTAAAACTATAACCCTGAAGCAAACTATCCTAATAATATACAAACTAATCTATGAAAATAAGAGCCACTTACGTAGGGAGCACGATTGCATTTAGCATATGCAACAAGCCTTTAGACCCCTAAAAGGCTTGAGGATCTCCCCTAAATGGCTAGGTGATCCCTTGTGGAGGAGTTGTGTCTCCTGAGGGTTTTCACTGAAGATACCCACAAACTTCCAAAACAGTTTTTAAAACCATTTCAACATTTTAAAAGAATGCTGAAATGGTTTGCATTTAAAAAGAATTTTCCAAATCAGTTTTCATATGATATATACATTTTTAAATCAAAACCCGTAACCATTTCAGCATGCAGATTCTCATTTTCAAATACCAATGCGATGATAATTCTGTTGTTATTTATTCCAATTAACCCAATTCTCCGATCCTTAGACCAATCTTCCATTCATGCCTAGAGTGTCGTGTGTACATGTGCTAATGTTCAAATTGTTCTATCGCTGGATTAGTCCAAATTGGGAATCGTTGGATCCCAAGTCTTGACTCAATCCTCACTTTAGGTATACATTCACAACAAAGTCGCCTTGATGAATGGTTTTACTGTCACTCACATGTGAGATGAAATTACAACACGAATTAAAAAAATTTCACATGATATAAGAAAGATGGTGCATCAAAGAATTTAAAAAGTAATCTCATAAAGAAATGATGTTTGTATCATAAATATGCTATATCAGGTACCATAGTCATTGTATCATCATTCTCCACAAGGCATTTATCAACTGAGATCAGATCAAGAAGGTCTTTTCTAAGGTTTTAATAGGGCTCGGGTGAAGGTTATGAAAGAAAGGGAATTTGAGTTCAAATTTCTCTGAGAAACCGGAAAAGGATACATTTTTTATTTTCTCATTTTCACTCTTCCACTTTCAAGCTTTTCAGAAAAAAAAAAAAATTCTACTTTTCTCCTTTCCTTCTTTTTCTTTTTGATACCACCTTTTATATATATATATATACCTCTTGCTCATATATTTTTCTTTTCTCTTTTTCTCTTCCCCTTTTCAATTGATTTTCTGCCACATGCTCCTTGCAAGCATACTTTTCCACTCCTTTGTACTTCCTCTTCTTGTTTTCATCATTCTTTCCCAGTTTCTCAGAGATTGAAGGGTAAGGATTTACATTTTTCAAACTGATATGGGGTGCGGTTAATGCAGCTTACAAGAAATACTTACGGCAAAATTTTTCATTAAGGCTCAAAGGGGTGCAACGAGGAAAATTAGTATAAGGTGGTGCACTTTCTGGCACAAACGAGCTAATAGATGGCCTTTGATCATTTCCTTTCCCGGAGATAATGATGCCTATTTGTTTTGAATTCAAATACAATGTGCAGTGATATATTCAATGCATAATCTACAAACCGAGGTAAATCATATGAGATTTAAACAATTAAGCATGAATTTCAAAGATACTCTGAATTTATTTTAGCACTTATCAAGAACGAGATAAAAATTCTAAAGCTTTCCCGGTTTTAGTCAATTTTAAGATCCTAAGAATTCCAGGTTCGAACTAATTGTTTGATTTCCGGACCTAAACATGGCAAATGTGTAAAAAAAATTTCTAAACATAAAATTCGGACCAACCCGTAAATGTTCACATTAGAGTTAATTATCCTAAACAACAACAGTTTTTTTATGGCGTGAACATTGAAAAATTAAAATTTGTATGCATCTTTGATTACATTTTGAAAACTATGGCAAAATAGACAAAGATGGTTTTAAAAACTGTATAAACATGGTATTGAGGGTGTATAAAACAATGATCATTTAGCACAATACCCCCAAGCCTAAGTGGTGCTATGTCCTTATTACACAAAATGATAAACATATACAACAACAATAAGGCAACAGAAAAATAAAGTCAAATAGCTCATGCACCAAGAAATGCCACTTACCGTCCCGCACGCTTCTTGGCAGACGAAGGGGCATGAGGAGGAGGTATAGTGTTGCCTTTCTGTGAGAGGAAGGAGGTGTGCCGCCTAAATCTGCGTCATCAACATCTAGAACAATGGGGGACAATTGATTTCGCAAGTTGTTCATCTCTTCTCCCATTGTCGGCGTGCCTCGGCATGCTTTAAGGCAGCCTCTGCAGAAGATCAGGTATCTTCACTGCGGTAATACCTCTCATATTTCAATTTGAGCCGCATTTCCTCATAGTCCGCCTTCAATGTAAACCAATTATCCCACAGAGAAACTGTCAGGGATCGCTTGGCCACCAAGGCAGCGTTAGATCGATGAAGTTCCTCCTCAAGTGCATCGGCATGCACGCCCAAAGTGTGGACAAAGGTGACATCAACAACGACCCAGGACCGAGTAGGTTCACCCTAGTAAGGCACGATGGCCCGAGTCGAAGGGTTGGATGCAATGAGGTCGAGCGGACCCTCGTTGCGCACAACCAAAGCTAAAGAGGTCTCATCTTCCGGCACCTCCTGTACAATCCCCTCTAGGATTGGGGAAGGGGAGCTAGGCTCCTCAAAATCTACAGGCCCGAGAGCAACGCTGGCCTCTGGCTCTCCCAATGAAGATGAGGGAGTCAGGTCAGCAAGCTCCACAGTAGGGGCCTTAGGTGGGGCCATGGCCAAACCCTCATCCATGAAGGGCGCATCAATAGGGCGTGTAGGGGGAGGTGGACTGGGTGGAGGTACAGGTCCATCATCATGGGAAGACCCAAGGATCAAAATTTTGGGATTCATTTCGGTTTTGGAGGGGACCAAAACCGAAAATTTGAACCGAAATTTCGGCCGATAATTTGACTCCCATACAAAAATCTGACCGAAATTTCGGTCCAAATTATCGTTTCGGTGAGGACCAAAATCAATAATTTGGACAGAAATTTCTGTCATTTCGGCTGAAATTTTGATCCTTGGGAAGACCTACTAGGACCCGGTCTCGAGAGTAAAATGGAAAGTCCCCCTAACACCTCATGTAGCATCCCTCTCATAGAAGCGAGCTCAGCACCAATCTCAAGCTGCCCCACCTCGAATGCATGGAGGCGTTGCTCCACCGGAGACTGAGATGTGCTCTGGAAAAACAAGTCCACGGAAGGGGCAATGCTCCCATGAATGGCCTCCTCTAAGAGGCTACTATAACCCCAGACACCGATGTCGAAGGTGTCGGTGAAGAGTGTGGTGGAGGGCAAGAAGTGATAGCTGTGGATGGAGCGGGTACCCGCTCCGGTGTAATGATAGAGTCCGTGAAAAACATGGTAACCAGAGGTGTAACAGTAGATGTGGGCATGGAAGAAGTCTTGACCCCGGCGAATGGAGTTGGGGGTCTAGGAGACAGAGGGGAGTGTAATATGTCCCTCGTCTCGAGTGGTGGTGATGGTGAGGGTGTTAAAGGTATAGGCTGGGTGAAGGAAGGAACCGGGATAGTGGATCTGGCTGCCCCAGCAGTAGATCCAGCAAGGTTAGGGACGGAGACAACCGATGTCTCCGTCGGAGGCGCAGCTGGAGAAGAAACCACAACAGCCTGCTCTGCAGCTGTGGGCCATGCTTTCCTCCATTGGCTCGTATCATAGGGCTTAGGCAAAGCCGTTAATGGCGGCTCCTGTGAGTCGATCTTGTACCCCTGAAGGAGTAACAAGTGTGTGATTGCTCGCCCGTACGGGAGCCGAATCGACTTCTTGTGGGAGTGGGGTGCTACTAGTTTCTTAAGGGTATCAAGGTGCCCATAGAAAACCAACTGCACCGGTGCCACCCACCAGCCCTTGATGACTGCGTAAAGAACCCTCAAAAGGTCCCCACGGCGTTGGGTCTTGTGTGAAATGGGACATAGTGTTTTATATAACACTACGTCTGCAAAGAAAAGATTAGGTAAGAGGGTGGTGCGGGTGGTGAAAGTGGGGCCAATTGGTGGTTTACTGGAAACGACATTCACTAATTCAGTAAATTCTGGGAAGTTTTGACCTCTCATAGGCCACTTCCCATAGGGTACACAGCAGGGAGGCCAAAAGTAGTAGTCAATACTGCGTTATTAAACGAAAGGTAAAAACCGTCGACCTTCGTTGAAAAATTTTCTTGTTCGTCAGGACTATAGGTGAGATTTTGATAGTAGAGGCGAAAAAGGCGAGGGTAAACCAACATCATTGATGGAGTCAACAAGCTCTCGAAGCTGGCTTGCTTAAAGTAGGCTAGTGCAAACTGGGCATCGGGAAGCTGGTTGAAATATCCCCTGTCGAACTCAGGTTCGACAAAGAAATCGTGATGGGGCCTCCCATTGTAAGGGTTGAGTCTTAGGAACAACCGGTGGTGGTTGTGGTGCAACAGCCGAAGACCTTGTGCCAATACGGATACCAGCACTAGGGTTTGGCGGCACAGTGGTTCGAATGCGGCCACAAGAAGCAGGCTGTCAACTCTTGTGCGAACAATTCAAAAAAATTTCAGGGGTTTTTGCGGGCTTAGGAAAGGAGAAGAGAATGCAAGGGAGTTAGGGTAAGACCGGTTGAAATGAGATTTCGACCAGTCTTAGGGCCTTACATAGCCCCAAGCTCAAAGATCTTGACCGGTTGAAACCGTTTCGACCGGTCACTAAATTAGGAGAGAATAGATTTCTCCAGCAATGCTTCAGTTCTGAAGCGACATCCCTGTTGATTGACTGGTCAAAACGAGTTTCAACCAGTCAGAGTGCAACAAAAAGTAATAGAAATCTGGGTTTCTATAATCGACCGGTCAATTCAGATTCGACCGATCACAATTTTGCTGCATTTTTCCCTTCTGGAGCAAGTCAACCGGTTGAAATCTATTTTGACCGGTCGAAATCTGGTAGAGAACTCAGTTCTCAATCCATATTTTACCAACTTAGCTATCTGTTTATATGCTTATTCATTTTATATTTATACTATTTTCTTATTACCTGCACACACCCAAACACATTAAATCTAAGTATTTTACAATGAACTTGGGTTGCCTCCCAAGAAGCGCTACGGATGTGTCAGTAGCTTGACTAAGTCAATGCTCACTGTGGTACTAGCAGGTCAGGGGAAGACAAAGTCTCCCTAGTCATCACATGACCTTTTGGATTATTCACTGGTTGAGACAATAACCACCCTCGTCCCGCTTGTTCAAAGCAATCGCTAGTTGCTCGAGTTGGGTTTCTAGCTTGGCAATGGATTGCATATGGAATGGAGTAACTGCGTTTGCTGTTGAGATTGCAACTGCTAGCTTTGGGCTGCCTGCAGCATAGTCTCTTCGAAGTTATTGTTACTCCAACGAGGTCTATACTGTTGTTGGCCTTGGAATTACGGGGGTTGCGAGTTAAATGCAGGCCTAAATGGTTGATTAGTACCCTGATCTACATTGCCTTTTCAGGCCAGATTCGAGTGATTCCTCCAGCTCGGATTGTAAGTGTTTTCAAAATTATTTTGATCCGACCTCTGGAAGGAATTTGCAGCGTTAATGTGCTCTTGCACCGCCTCGAGGTATAATGGTGCAGCTGGACGATTGGGAGGGGAATGAGCTGGGCTTTGGCATATGCCACAAACCTCACTTGAGCTATTAAGTGCAACTTTGCACTCAACATGGATTTGAATTTCTTTTCCAAGGCCTCGACCTTGGTAGAAATATCCGTTGTAGGTTTCAGTTCGTATATACCTCGCTTAAGAGGTGTAGTCCGTGAAACCTTAAGATCGATTTGATTCGATGCAGCTTGTTGCACTGAATTCTCACTTAAGTTCTCAAACAACTCCCAAGCGTCGTATGTGGTCTTTATGAGAAACATACCCCCACAAGAGGCATCTACCATCTGTCGGTTTGACTCAGTCAGCCCCTTATAGAAGCCTTACACAATTTGGTAATTCGGAACCCATGATGGGGACACTTGCGCAGAAATTTGCTTAAGCGCTCCCAACTCTCATGAAAGGATTCGTTTGGATCTTTTTTGAAAGGCGTTATGGTATTCCAGGTAGTGTTCATCTTACCATTCGGGAAGTACTTGACTAAACTATGTTTGTAACTCTTCCCAAGTGGTGATCGAATCCCGAGGCAAAGAATTCAACCACCTCTTTGCCTTATCCTTTAATGAGAATGGTAAGAGCCTCATACAAGCAGCCTCTTCTGACAATGTGTTTTTTTAAATAGAGTGAAAACTTCTAAAAAAGTTGTGAGATGGTCGTAGGGATCCTCGTTGCTAAGCCCATGAAAACTAGGAAGCATTTGAATCAAGTTGGGCTTGATTTCAAAGTTCCATTACCGACTGCTGCTGGTAATTGTATACACAAGGGAGTTGTAAGAGTGGATGGTGTATAATATTCCCTCAACATTTTAGCCGCTTGTTGTTCTTCTCCTGCCATATTGAATCGAATCGGGGGCAGGGTGGGACCGTTATAAAGTTCAAAACTTACGACTTTTGAGAGGAACGAGAGCTAGCGCTAATACGCCGACACGTTCTCTCAAGCTCAAGGTTTGGTTGCGACAGAAGGAGAAGAATTGCAACCACACCTCAGTAGAAACAGAAACTAAAAACAAAATAAAACACTTATCCTAATTAATGAAAATCAGAAGCACGTACCTTAGCCTCTCGCAGCGTCCTGTGATAAGCCTTTGGTATGTTAATGCCTTCGATCTTTCAAACCTAAAAATTAAAATAAACTAGGGTTTGTATAATGATACAAAAATATAATAAAATAGAAATCAAATAAGATAAAACGGAAATCCCCGATAGCGGCGCCAAAAACTTGATCGTCTTAAAATATGACCTTGCAAGTGCACAAGTTCAGATGTACCAGGGCAAGTACAAGGGTGTCGAACCACAAGGATTTGTCATTTATCTCAATTTAATCTTTGTTTTATAAAATATTTTGTAACATCAAATTTCCTAAATTATTTAAATAAATAAAAGAAAACCTAAATAGTTTGGAAATAAGAGAGGAGAAGGCAGTTTGGATCTCCCTTGGATTCCTGATTTGTAAACAATAAAACCTATTTCTTATCTATAATGAATCCCAGGTACCCCCGCTTCTAACTACAAGCTCAGGTGCTTCGTTTATGAATTAGAGAGATCTAATCGCGAGTTGAATAAATCTAATTATCAAGGCATCATTGCACGAACCAACATAAACTACCCTACAAGGCCTAGTTCATCGGTGAATATCCTATCTAGGCTAACCCTAATCCCTACATGACCACTGAGATTATTCTAAATAAGATTGCAGAGTTACCATCTCATTCTTGATCTAGTCGAAACCTCGAATATGCAATCGTACCATAAACGGAATTCAAAATAAAGAACGAAAACAAAATTTTATTGAATACTTTTTTGAAATTTACAAGAGATCCCCGACCGAAGCTTTAAGCATGCATCAATCCAGAGACCTTCATCATCGCTGAATCAGGCCTTGATCGATGATCACATTCAATCTCCCTCTATTCCAGAACTATTCCTAACCTAAACTACGGAAACTCATGCTAGAGCTCTCTAGAAAAATTCCACCGTGCGAGTCCCCTAAAACCTAACCCTAGGTCTTTATTTATAGATTACAAGGCCCTAGAACATTGTACATGGCAAGCAACTCTAAGGATCCCTAAAAATCCTCCAAGGAAGATGAATTCGGAAAGGAATCTGTATCGTTTTGAGTGATCTATCCTGTAGAAGAGAAATCTGGAGAGGATCTCGGAGCCAGAGTTCATCCACAGTTGGAGAGCTAAATTTTCGCGCAAAAACTCTATTTTGATCGGTCGAAATTGGATTCTCGACGGGTTGGGCTTCGGGTTCCTTCTCTAGGTTGAAGACGCTTCGCGGGCTTCAGAGTTACTTAAACTTCTGACCGATCGACCAAGTCGTGACCGGTCGAAAATATATACTGATGTTTAACGTGTTTTGCTTTGGTAATTTTTGACCGGTCGAACAAGTTGTGACCAATCCATCTTGAATTTTTTGAAGCTGTCGAGAGTGCAGACCGGTCGAAATAGCCATTTCGACCGGTCCATTTGAACTCTACTCTCTTTTCTCTGTTTTCCTCTAGGTCACTCCATACTGTGCGATCCTGACCGGTTGGAAATGCAATTTCGACCGATCAGAATTACCTTTCAGGGTATTCCTTCAACTGATCTTCCTTGGATTCTTGCCATTGCTTCAGGTTTCTTTATAACTTTGCTCTTTTAACTCATTTATCGATTATCTCGCTTCTACACCTGTTGTAATACAATCCGAACTAAAAGCATCCATTAGTAATTAGAAAGGACTAACAAGGCCGAGATTCGAGGATAAATTATACAACTTTTGAGGCCGATCAACCGCGGATGCGCTTAGTCTTCGAGTGGTGACTTTGCAATCCATATGCACCGAGGTTATTGGGTTGATCAGTTGAAGGAGTATCCCGAGTGCCCCGATTTCGGGAAAGACTACAACACCCTCCTTAGTGGCCCGACGAGCACTATCCCCATTTATACCTTGCAGGATGGATATTTGTTCATGGGCAATCGCCTATGCATCCCTCGCACTTCATTGCATAACTTCCTCATTTGGGAGTCGCATGCCGAAGGGATTGCCGGTAATTTCGGGCGTAACAAGACCATTGCGCTCATCGAAGATAAGTTCTTTTGGCCTAGTGTCATGCGAGATGTTGCCCGGATTGTGCGACAATGTCGTACATGCCAAGTCTCCAAACAAAGAAAGCAGAACACTGACTTGTACACTCCTTTGTCGGTACCGCACATGCCTTGGTAAGACATCTCGATGAACTTCGTGCTTGAGCTTCTCAAGACTCTGCGAAAGCAGGACTCCATTTTTGTTAGAGTGGACCGCTTCTCCAAGATGGCTCATTTCATATCGTGCACTAAAGACCATTGTGTCGGGTAGGGATGTCAAGTTCACTAGTTACTTTTGGAAAATCCTATGACACATGATGGGTACTATGCTCTAATTCTTATCGGCATATCACCCTCAAACTGATGGCCAAACCGAAGCTACCAATAGGAGTTTAGGCAATCTCCTTCGATGTCTCGTCGGTGATCACATTAGGACTTAAGACTCCATTCTACCCCTGGCCGAGTTTGCATATAATAATTCAGTCAATAGGTCCACAGGTATGAGCCCATTTGAGGTAGTGCATGGTCACAAACCAAGAACACCCCTAGACTTGATCCCAATGTCCGCATCTCACCGCACATCTGAGTCTGCAGATACATTTGCACAACATATTCATAATTTGCATGCCGAAATTAGACGTAAAATTAACTTGAGCGATGATAATTACAAATTATTAGTGGATTCGCACAAGCGTTTCAGGGAATTCTAAATCGGTAATCAAGTGATGGTTCGGGTTAAACCTGAACGGTTCCCATTGGGAATCGCGAAGAAGCTCCAAGCCCGCGGCGTCAGACCTTTTAGGATTGTAGCAAGGAGTGGCCCTAATGTCTATGGTCTTGAGCTTCCTTAAGATATGGGGTTAGCTCAACGTTCAACGTGGAAGACCTAGTTCCTTATCTAGGCTCAACCCCACCCCCTTGCAACCTTTTTAAACATCCTCTATTCATGAACCGAATCAAACCCCGCAACCTACACCACCTCCTCCAAGCAAGCCGAAAAGAGAAGTAATCGAGAAGATCTTAGATGACCTTGTGGTTCCCACCCATGGCGGAGGGTTTCAAAAATATTTAGTGAAGTGGGTTCATAAGTCAAAATCGGAGAATACGTGGATCAGTGAAGACGATATCCGCCGCCTAGACCCTAAAATGCTCGAGTGATATCACGACCACTCTTCATCAGTGATAAAGCCCTTTCAGTTTGGGGGAATTATGGGGACGTCGACAACGAGAAGCTAATTTTTAGGCCGTACAAGTTGTACCGACGGAAGAAGACCCGACGGAGGAACCATGGAGCGCCAAGATCCACCAAGGAAAGGCCCTAAAGATCAATCCAAAAGGAGAGTCCTTGCTTAGGCTCGCTCTTGCTCGAGCGAGAATGCTTTAGAAACACAGACAAACTCTCGGCTTAATGTCGCTCAAGCGAGGGAGCATCAGGAATCAAGGCCAAAACTTTCGGCCAAAATTCGCTCGAGCGATCCCTAGATTGTCGCTCAAGCGACCCTTGGTTATCGATCGAGCGTCCGTCTGTAAAGATCCCCGTTCGAGCGAGTCACGTGACGGAAGTTGTCATTTTTATCTTTTTTTTTTTATATTTTCTTTTTGTGTCAAATGTAAGTTACCCTTTAGGGTACCCTGGTACTTTTCTATTTTAGGATTATCCCTATTTGTAATCACTATAAAGCATATCTTGTAAGTCATTTTTGGCAATTGATTGATTTTAATGAAAAGTGCATTGCATTTTGGGCTTGAGAGGAGCTTTGAAGAGTGAGTCTTCTTCCCCATGTGGGTTTGGTGTGAGGCCAAGGGTGAGATTCCCATGTTATCTTTGATCTTCTCCGTACTTCTTGTTCTTATTTAATCTTCCTATTTTCTTATTAATCTCTTGCATCCAATTTTTCCCTTTTAATTGATTGTTCCAATTCCCAAACCCTAGATCTAGAGCAACCTTGATGTCCATCCTTGTGGATCGAATCTGATCTTAACCCGTCGATCCATGACCGTTCTTGGGCTTGAGCTTGTTCAATTTGTGCCGTTAATTGCTTTAATTCAAAAGCCCTAGCGAGGAGCTACAGATTCCATCGCGAACTATGCTCGAACCTCGACCTAGACGAAACTAGAGTTTTATCTGTAGGATCGCCTCTTCCGCATTTCCTAACGGATCGCGCGCGTCGGATTGGACCCTACGTAAATCAAGCATGGTCACTTAAGCTGGATCCTGCGCAACCCTAAGGTATCACTTAAATTTGTGATTAATTGTTCTATTAGTTAGTTTAATTTCGGAAAATTAGCATATCATGGGGCATTCACGTATTTTAGGGTCATTGTCCCGCTTTATACTTGCTCCCATTTTTATGCAAATCAAAAAAGTAAATACTTGGTCTTTTTCTTCTCTTCTTCTTCAAGTGGTAGAAAGGGCTGATGGCAGAGGAAGGCGAGGACATATTTCAGATTTTATTTTTTTTAAATATCCCATTAAAAGTTGTTACATATACATACCTCTTTGATCTTCTTCTTTGAATGGCAGAAGGGGCTGCTGGTAGAGGACAATGAGGGCATATCTCAGATTTGAAAAAAAGAAGAGTAAAATACTATTAAATAATACATACTTCTCCTACCTTCTTCTGCTTGTGATGGTAGACGAGAGCAGCGTTGAAATGAAGGATTACCAACTTGCAGGCAGTAAGGGATCGGAGTGACTGAGGCCGAGTTTTTATAGCATCTTCTTTCTTGTAGTACAGAAGAAATCATCATCTTCTTCAATGAAAGTGCCGTTTGTCTGAAATCATAGATTTAGATCCCAAATAAAATCAAGGCGATGAAGACCATAACACAGGCGTCCCTGGGTATTCCGGCAACCCTCTCGAATTCGGACTACCCAGGTATCACTGCTGCTAATCTACCTCACAGAAAGAGGGTGACGATGTGAAGTCTTGTGTGCTAAGGTTTCTGCAAGAAACTTGTTGATATGATTAATATAATGAAATATCATGTATCACCTCTTTCACTTTCCTTCCCACCCTTCAATACGATCACGCCACAATCGGATGTCATAGAACATTAGATACCATCTTCTATAATAGCATCATATCACATTTTCCCCAAAAAGAGCGAATGTTATCATCTTTCTGGCTTATCGGTTTCTTCGGAAACCGATATACATTAATGACCGATCTGTTAGGGCAATAATGATCTTCGAAATCTGTTGGCGATAATTTTCTAGACCTTTGTGAAGTTACGATTACACCCATTACTTCTTATAAATTATTATATTATTTAGGAGGTAGGTAAGTAGAAACCTGTAAGCTTTTTAAGGTTAATGCAGTCTCTTTCAATAACTGGGATAGAGAACTAGAAAAAATTGGTTTGATTGTAATTATAGCTGCGCTCAGAAATGTAATAAATAGGTCATTTACATCCGAAGATAATCTAGAAGTAGAAACTATTTATAAATGTATCTATGCTCTTGGAAATGGTCAACGTTGTTGACTGGTAAGACGATTTAACCACCTTAATTATCATAGATTGACGTATACCCTACCATCCTTGGGAACGTTTAACATCTAATATCCTCTCAATAAATTAACGCCAGCCGTCCCTCACAAAATGATTAACATTTTTGTATTAGAATTTGTTAACCAAAGAATAAAAAGAAGCAATGATCTACCTTTCTAAAGCAACAGAAAACGTGTAAGAGAGTAACTACCAGTGGCACAATACAAAGTAGGTACATATGATAAAGGCCTAAACAAATAGCAACTTTTTAATATCTTCAATGAATCGAGAGAACACAAATATTTACCAAATAGCCCCAATGAAATATGCTAGTTCCACATTATATTATCAAAAAAAAAAAATTATAAAAATGAGAATGTTTTGGGGATTTTGAATGTTGGCTCGACAAATTTCTGAAATTGCCAATTCTCTTATATAGTAGGAGAGAGAGAGAGAGAGGCCTGGGGTTGTGCGCCCAAATGCACACACAGGTCGTGGGTGTGGACCAGTTGGGTGCCATGTGAACATGCCCATGGTTGATTAACAACCACCATAAAAAAATACGATCTACCACCATTGATTTTGTGGTCAAAGTTGGAAATTTTGAATAGAATTTTTTTTTGCATGGAAAACCATATCTTTGACCCTTGAAATGAAGGGCAAAAAATGTCCAATTTTTTTTTTTTTTCTTTTTAAACTCTAAAGGATGTGGTGTAACTTGCGATCATGTGTCATGTGGCATGTGATCTAGTACTTGAGTGCATGGCCCAGGCCTTGCACTCATTTATATATATATATATATATATATATATATATATATATATATATATATATATATATATATATATATATATATATATATATGACTGAGGGGCGAATGCTCGTAGGCATAGAGATATATCTCTGTGCCTAATGATATGGGCGTGACACATAGTGCCTTTTTGTGAAGTGACGGGTGGCATGGGGCCCACTTTACTAACTATAAGTTTCTTTCTTTTCTCTCATCTCTCCATGTTTTTAAGAAAGTATCAAACTTACTTTTTCAAATATATTTTACTCATAAATGTGGGCCCCCGGTAGCAAAGCGCTGGGCACCTTGGTAGCGAAGCGCTGACACCCCAGGAGAGAAGCACTTCACCGCGTTAGCGAGGCGCTGCACCCCAGTTTTTTTTTAGTCTCTGGTAGCAAAGCGCTGACACCTTGTTTTTTTTTTTTTTGCACCCCGGTAGCAAAGTGCTAGCACATCGAAAGCGAGTCATTGGCACCCCGGGAGAGAAGCGTTGGCACCTCAATAGCAAGGTGCTGGCACCCCGGTAGTGAAGCGCTGCCACCCTGATATCGAGGCACTGGCACCCCGGTAGCAAAGTGCTAGCGCCCTGATAATGAAGCGCTGACACCCCTTTAGTAGAAAAGAGGTGGGTTGGTGGAATTCTAACACTCACGTGGTCAGGCAAATGGTATTTCAAAAAGGTTGGTGGAGTTCTGACACCCACGTGGTTAGGGAAAGGGTATTTCAAAAAGATTATCTACTTTTTTGCACATGAAGGTAACCCTAGTTAAAATGTGGTTAACTGTTTATAAAGCAGCACCCGACACTTCACAAAAAGGCGCTACGTGCCGCGCCCATATCAATAGGCGCAAAGATATCTCTACGCTCAGGCACATTCTCTAAGGCCCTATATATATATGACCCAACTAGTATTCTCAAGTCAATGAATTCACAATTTTTGTTAGTGTTTTCAATTGCACCGAGATAGTGAGTTCTCCTCTCTTAGCCTTTTGTTTGTTTATCTCATGTTTGGTTATCATGTGAAGATTGTACGGGATCACGTTCAGTTTGTACAGGACCAAGCCATCCCTTTTGATGCGACTTTGTTATTTATTATGGGTTTGGACCTGTATCTCAACTAGAAGATGCAACTTGACACAACCCTGAGGTCTTAGGTTCAATCCTTGCTTACATAACGATAAAGAACTGAATCTATTATCTTTGTTCTTCATTTCTTCATGATCTCAAGTCAATGAATTCACAAATTTCTGTTAGTGTTTTCCATCGCACCAGAGATAGTGAGTTCTCTTCTCTCTTAGCCTTTTGTTTGTTTAATATCTCATGTTTATTTATCACATGAAGAATGTACAGGATCACTTTCGGTTTGTACAGGACCAAGCCACCCCTTTTGATGCGACTTTGTATTTATTATGGGTTTGGGCCTGTATCTCAACTAGAAGATGAAACTTGAGACAATCCTGAGGTATTAGGTTCAATCCTTGCTTACCTAACGGTAAAGAAACTGAATCTATTACCTTTGCTCTTCACTTCTTCATGATAAAAGCTTTACATATCAACAGAAAATTTTATTGAGCATCTTTGCTTATATATAGTTATGATTTACAATTTCGCTATATCGAAACTTGCAATCTTTCTATTCTCTTATAGTTGTACTTGTTTCTTTTCTGAAGTGTTTTTTCACGGACATGTCATAACTAGGGAACACTGTCTATCGATTTGAAATTTGAGTTAACAACTGGTTTCTTTACCATGCAAGTTTAAATTTTCTTTCTGTTCATGAGTAGGGAAGCATTGCAAACTGTGTTGATGATTCATACGAAGAATATAAATTTCTGATTTCCTTCTGTATCTTTCATTTGAGATTCGGTTGTTGGCAGGAAATGTCATTAGCATCCACTCTGCCAATGAATTGGAAACCAAAATCAAAACTGCTTCAAGTTTATCTCGATTGGTGATCCTGTATTTCACTGCAGCATGGTGTGGACCTTGCCGCTTCATTGCTCCTCTGTATACAAACTTAGCAGGGAAGTACCCAAAAGTTATTTTTCTAAAAATTGACATAGACGAGCTTGTGGATGTGGCTTCCCGTTGGAATATTAGCAGTGTACCGACCTTCTTCTTTGTTAAAAATGGCAAGGAGCTCGACAAGGTCGTGGGGGTTGATAAGGGCGGGCTCGAGAAGAAAATTGCACTATATGCAGGCCAGTCTTGAGTTGGTCCCATCAACAAATGCACCTTTGACTTTGAGAATGAGGTTGGTATTTCCTGGAAGGGGAAACTTTCAGCAATGTAACACACTGACAATCTTGTTCTGCATTTAAATTTCTTGGGGGGCACAATTTATGTTTGATTACTTTTCAGCTTTCTTTTATATGGTGATAATGATCTTTGATTCATGTGAGGTGAATATGGAACTTGAGCATAATACTCGTGTCCATGTTATTTCTGTGGTGTGATTACCAACTCTTACTTTAACTTCATTGTAGGAAGCTTTGGTTCCATAGTTAAGAAGATTGAGTTCACTTTTTTTTTGGTAACAAGTTTAATGACTATCATATCCTCTTTACTTGAATGATCTCTGTTTTTCCATCTTGGTTCTACTTTATTTTGCATAATTACAGGTAAGAGTATCGATGGCTGATAAGGGTATGAGGTGTTGCACTCACCAGATCTTGTAAGGAAGGAATCATGGTTTTTCAAAATATCTTTTAACTAATTTAAAACTTTATTCATTTCATACTATGATAAGGTTATAAGGGGTTATATCATCTATCTAGTTATAAGACCCTTTTATTACTAATATTGTATATCGGTACAAAGGGTTGAGAGGCTACAAGCACAAGAAAGTAGAGAAGAGGAGACCATTAAAGACATGGAGGGAAGCATTGAGAAGGACATGAAAGATTGCGAAGTTACAGAAAGCTTTGAGCTGATCAGAAACGAGTGGAGAAATAGGACTCGCAAAGCCGACTCCAAATAGATGGGATAAGACTGGGATTATGATGAGATAATGTTGTATATCTCATCTATATGCTTTCTATGGAGAACAGTAAAAGTCAAAACCTAAGGTAATTTTACAATTGTATATTACGATGCATGGAGGTGCTTCTTTCTGGTTGTACATGAATTGAGCGCTCATTGTCACAATTCCCATGATGACAACTAGTCAAGTTCTGCAATTGGATATCATGGGTTATTTATTTGTTTATTATTTTTATGGACTGTTGTTGATAATTTAATTGACTGTAAGTTGGAGATTTACTGGGAAGGTTAGAATTCCAACTCGGTGTGCGTTCTTCGCCATGGCCCAAGAGGAGTCCCATCTATTGGATGGTCCAGATTGATGGGTCCCTGCATTGATTGTGTTTAGAGATGGTTTATACGAGTTAGTTACTTGTAGAGTACTTCCCAGAGAGGTTAGTTTCAGCTGGGAGTAAGGTCAAGCTATAAATTTTTGGAATGGGAGATCAGCCATTAAGAGTGACCTTTAAACTGCTGCTAATTGTGTGATCGTTGACATGGTGGATACTGACGGGCCAAATATCAGTTTGGGATATGGAGCTCTGCGGAAATCTTAGAGACCATGGATTTGATCTTGGACATGCGGCTGATATGTATTGGTTTATAAATCTCTACACTTCATAACTAAAACAGTGTTTGGGCGCCAGGTGGAGTGTCACTGCATTATTTATAAATCATTAAAAAAAAAAAAATCAAAATCTCATCTCCACCATATATTTTTTAGGGCAATAGTCATAGCACCTGATTTCGTGCTCAACCAGATTTTGCAACCATTGGATATTAGAGAGTTTCGAATACCACGGATTCCAATTTTATAGTTTCCTTGAGGATAGAA
This sequence comes from Chloranthus sessilifolius, assembly GCA_021018995.1. Classification (NCBI taxonomy): domain Eukaryota; kingdom Viridiplantae; phylum Streptophyta; class Magnoliopsida; order Chloranthales; family Chloranthaceae; genus Chloranthus; species Chloranthus sessilifolius. The sequence goes on from CM037589.1 coordinate 29,097,574, forward strand.
GACTTTGAAAACCTAAAGAGTTCTTACAAATTCTTGGAGAGGAGATCTCGGAGTGTAGCTGGTCTTCCATGTGGAATTGTGGTGCTTCTCTGAGGGTGCTGTTCTTTTGCAAGATGGTGGCGCTTGGTAGAAATCTCACTCTGGATACCACAGCATCATTGCCTCTAATTGGTGAGTGTTGTATGCTGTATCTTAGGAGGAAGTGTGGATCAATGACGACGTGGATCAATTATGCACTCTGAGTTTGCTTATAGGATGTCGTGGGGTGAATTCGTGTATGCAGTTGTCAGCTGCCAAGCTGTCAGCGTTTTGACAGGATGGCCCTTTTTGGGGGTCTTAATAGATTTTTTAGAATTTAGTTCCAGTTGCAGTGGGCAATTTGGTTGGAAAGAAACTACAATATGCAGGGATATGTGCACTCCAGTGTCTGTGATTATTGAAAGGGCCGAAGATATCTTGAGTGGATGAGCAGCTGTAACAGATATATTCAGGAAGGCCATGGGGGACAGCATTCGCAGCATCTGGTACTTCTTAAGACTGTTAACCAAGCATCCCTCCTAGGCTGATAGCTCTTCCCTTTAGGGGCCTCTCTTCTGTCATGGGTTCAGGCAGCCTGTGTATCTTTTATTTTGTTTTGCGCTTTGTCTGTGGGGCTCTTTTTGTTTGCTGCGAGTATCTGGCTTGTGGGTTTCTTTTCTTTGCCTTATTGATAATCTTAGAACATGAAATTCATGTCAGTATTTTCCGATATTAATGTCTTTGGCTGTTCTTTCATGGATCAAAATATCGGAATTTCGATACGTATCATCCTGAACTCCAGGACGATACGTATTGCGTATCGTCCGATACATTCAATGTATTGGCGATACATTGAATGTATCGTTTTGATACAATTTTTTTTTTTTTTTTTCAAAAAAATCCCAAAAATCCAATTATCGTCCATATCGGACGATAATTTGAATGTATCGTCAAATAATTTGAAATTATCGTCCATTTCGGACGATACAAACGATAATTTGAATGTATAGTCCGATAATTTGACCAAATAGGGTCCCTGTCAATCTGCCAAATTATCGGACGATACATTCAAATTATTGTCCGATAATTTAAAATTATCATCCGTATTGGACGATATGGACGATAATTTCACCGTATCGGACGATAAATATGTGGTTTTTTGGGGTACCCAGTAAAAAGGGAATTTACCGTATCGTTCATGTCCAAAACCGATTCGTATGTATCGGATGATATTTTGATCAATGTGCTCTTTCGATATGGACTCTCGTCATCTTAGGCCTAAGATAAAACTGTCACCTCCTCACTTTTAAACCATATGTTGGCCACATGGCACAAAGTTTTTACTGATCCAAGTTGTCCAAGTGGCAAAATGTCTTACAACATTTGTGCAGCCCAAAAGATATGCCTGTTAGCGGATTCGTAGTATCACATCCAAGTACTCAAGTATGAACCCTATATTAAATATGAACAATGGTCCATGTTAAACTTCCCAAAGCGTTTACTTTGAATCCTCTGTTGAGCTTTTTTTCTTTGGGGCGGAGTGATTTTCATATGATGTTTAGCCACTTGGCCAATTTGGATTAGCCAAGAAAGAGTGCCACATGGCCCAAAAAGCGTGACGGTGATAGGCTTTATCTTAGGCCTAAGGAGACCTCCCATTAACCCATATTCCTATGAATTGTTGTTGAAATCTAAAGTTTGTTAGGTCCATAATCCCAATTCATTGTTTCTCGACATAAAATAGAGCATGCATATCAGTTTTTTACTTCTGTACTGTTGTATCTTTATCTATTAAGAAACAAATTTCTAATGAGGCTGTAGTGCAATAAAAAACTCATAGAATTTTTGCATCTCAATTATATTCCTCATATATTAAACTGTTTATATAAAGTTTCCTGGAATTTACGAAACTATGCAGTCTAATAACTTAGCTGCCTAAGCAAGAAGAAAGACGGAAAAAAGCACTTCATCCAACCACAACACAACAATTCATTTCCTCTCATTCTTAGAATAGAATCTGAGAACCATGTAGAAGAAGAGTCGGTAAAGAACACCCCATGCGAGCAGAATTGCTATGTCAACCCAAATGCTCTCTATCTGAATATCCATGGTGGAAAGGATGTCTTCCCCAATCAATGTGCATGGTTTTCTAGTCATATTATGAAGCTCACTGATCTTCACCTGACCCAGTGGGCCTGGTGACAGCTCTGCGAGGCTTCCATAGTAGCACCTGTCCCCTTTGAACTGGTTTACCAACAACGCTTCGAAAGGGTACTTGATTGCCGAGATGTAGTGAAGCCATTGCCAGTAACCGGGTATGGCTGTTCTCTTCAAGAAGAATCCGCACGTCAGAAAGAAGAGCGCCGTAGTGGCAATCACGACAGCATACCCTGTTATATAACTTGGCACAAGAGCACTGACCAGCATGACATATGCATTGGTAGTTATGAGCGAGGTGTAGAGGATCAGCCAGAACATGATGATGCTGCGTTTCATGTGGAGCATCTTCTGCGTGATGATTGCAAACGTGAAAGCTTGGATGGCAAAGAAGGGGAGATAGACAATGAGAGATGATACTACATATGATGATGCGCGGTAAGCATTGTGCGACGTCTCCCTGATGAAAATGAAGCGTTCTTGGATGAAGGTGGGAACGGCATCGTTGGAGGAGAAGAAGACGAGGCACACGGCAAAGATGTAAAAGTTGAGGATCTGGTTAATGGTCTTGAAGGAGTCACCTCCAAGATTTTTGAAGAGGGTGGAGAGGATTATAGCCATTACAGTTAAGACGATCTCTCGGGAGAGGAAGAGCTCAGGTGTTCGGACCACGTTGAGTGCAGTCCGCCATGAGAGAACTGCAACCTCGCGTAACCATGGGTTTGCGAACTTGGGGCCATGGTCATACTCCTCCTCCTCTACTTCAGTTTCAGCTTCATAGGATTCTAGATACGACTGATTTGATGGCGGGTTAATGAATACTGGTGTTTTAGGGCGAGAGACTTTGGGTGTTGGGAGTGGAGTTTGACTAAAATGCGGTGTTTTTCCAGGGGTACGACCGGGGGTCCTAGCCGGAGTCCATGTAGGTTGACGTCGAGGTGTGCGCGCCACTTCATGATACATCCAAACTGATAAATTTTTGTAGAATTGAGAAGCTAGCTGCAGATTGATGACTCCGCTTTGTAATGACGTGTGCGACTTCCGTTCCAGGGAGTAGTCGAAGTCATCTTCCTCATCATCATCGTTGAATTCGAAATTGTTAGAATCTGGTCTGTGTGTCAAATTCCGAGCAGAGAATGCCTGGCTTCGGAGATGGATTTGTTTGCGACCAGGGGTCTTGTGATATGGGGTCCGGGTCCTTGGAGTCTTGGGAGTTTTTGGGGTCGGAGTCATTGCAGCTTGTGTGGGTTTTAGCCCATCTCGTTGGTAGAGAACGAGAGGTTCAAGGCCCAGTGTCGATTCATCATATTCTTTGATAACATCTAAGAGATATTCAATGCTGTTCACGTCCTCAGGGACTTGTCTTCCAAAGCCTGAGAGATGGGCCGGTAGGGCTGACGGGCTTCCTACGTAGATCAACCTCCCCCTGAAAATTATTAAAAGATGCTGTCATCCTAAATTGCTCACTGAATGAAGAATGCTTGTAAAAATGTGCTTTAAGCGTAGTTATTTGTGTGCCGGACCTTGCGAGGACTGTGATCCGGTCTAGGAGCATCTGGATACGAAAAGAAGGCTGGTGGATGGTCATGAGGACAATGCTGCCTCCCTTGGCAATGTCTTTCACCTTATCAACCACGCTGTAGGCGCTGGTTGAGTCGAGACCTGAAGTGGGTTCATCAAGGAAGAGCAGTGATGGCTTGTGGATAATGTCAATTCCTATAGATACCCTTCTCCGCTCCCCGCCCGAGACCCCTCGCCTCCCTTCGTCGCCTATGTAAGTGTGAGTGGCAGTCTGTAACTCTGGCATGGCTTATTAGAACATAATGTTGATGAAGTGATAGATTAGATAATTATATGATATAAACTTTTCTGGCTTACACATTCATTCATACAACCAGAAAATCTGTTGATATGTTGATCAAACTTACAGGGGAAGAGCAGGGAAGAATAACTGACCTGCAAGCCCAGTTGATCGATGAGTTCGTAGACTCTGTGTTTCTTTTCGGCCCCGGAAATGGAAGGAGGGAGCCGCACCTCGGCTGCAAACATCAAGGTTTCGAAGACTGTCAACATAGGGAAGAGCTGGTCGTCTTGCATCACATACGACGACACCTTCTTCATGTAGCTTGTGCTCACCTACACAAACCCACCAAGAAATTCATTGGACCTTTGACATTCCATTTCTCAGTGAACGATAAATTGGTAAGTTTTATGTCAAATAGGATTGGTGTTATCTCTTGTTTTCTTTTTGTATTATTTTTTGTGAAACTCAGATCGAGTATATTTTATGATTGGTAGGGCACATTGATCCACTCCTTATTTTGTTGTATTAACATGAGTCAATTTACCTCGATACGAAGCTTCCAGATGAGCTTATGACCCCTAAGTAATGAGGGCTTAACTTTCCACTCCATTAAGGCATGGGTGGCTTCGGTGTATGGGTTATGTCAAATGGTATCAGAGCCACCACCACATCTGGAGTTCAAGTTCTGAAAGGGGTGACTTGGGAAAGGTCTACCTGGGAGGCCACGAAAAGGGTACCAGAGTGTGGGCCTCCACAGAGTGGGCCGAAGCTGACAGCTGTGGAGCGTGGGAGTGTGTTATGCCTCTTAAAAGTAATAAGGTTTAAATTCTGCTCCATTAACGTCGATACCGAGTTTTTAAACCATGGACACAATGACACAATACATGGACAAATCTATTCAAATGACTTAGTAGTATAACCATGACCATCAATATGGAAATTTAAATTGAGATATTGAACAAACCGGCCGACCGTCGATTCTAACAGATCCTTCAAGACTCCCTCGTGCGATCCTTCCCGCCAAAGCATCGAGAAATGTTGATTTCCCAGCTCCGCTAGGTCCGAGGATGGCAGTAACCTCGCCTCTTAGAGCCTGGCCGGAGATATCGTTGAGGAGATAAGCTTCTTTCGAGATCCACACATCGTCTTTCTTCTGCGTCTTCATGACACTGTAAGAGAGGTTCTTGAATTCGAGGCCTTGGCCAGGCAACGTCTTGGTCACACGGAAATTGTGGGCGATTCCAGACACATCAGCAAGCAAGCTCTCGAGGCTCCTGTTGCCTTTGGTGTTTGAAAGACCCAGAGCCATTTTAATTTGTGGGCTCCTTGCACTCTCGACTGGCTCTCTTTCCTTTGGATCAATTTGTTGGATTTTGGGATATATAGATTTAAAAGTAAACGGGTTGTTTGTTGGGTGGCGGTAGCAGGTGGCATTGGGAGGGGAGGGAGAATTTGACGGTGAGATTGAGGGGCTTGTTTCTTCCTCTCTTCGGGTTTTACGTTGACACTTTGTTTTTGCAGGAACGAGCGTTTGTTTTCTTTGCATGGAGATAGTGACGTTGAAATTAATCTAAAGTTGGTAGTTGGAACTAAGGGTCCTTTCCTTAATGATCTGCACCATGTTGGCCCACCACCGTGGGTTTTGGCATTTAGCCCTCTGAGAGACGTCTTATTTTTACATCCTTTATTTATTTTAGGAGAATAAATAAAGGGATGTAAATAAGTGAAACAGGGGTTATAAATAAAGGGATGTAATTGCCCGTGTTTCACTTATTTACATCCCTTTATTTATTACCCCTAGAATGAGGGACTCTCTAACAAAATAAACTTATCTCCTTTTAATTGTAGCTTTTAATCAGACGATGGAGTTTTTTTTTGCCCTGATTTTTTATCTAATAGATTGAGAGATCGTGAGCCTACAATTAGATGATCAGATTTTGAGATCAGGGGCCTACAATTAGAAAAATAATGCAAGAACCATGTTTGATGTACACCCATGATCACATTCACTTTTTAGATTGTCTACCATGTTAAATCAAAATCTGATCGCCTGATGGTAGATTCCTGATCTCAGGACTCATTGGGTAGAGGATTACGGTGAAAAAGGATTTCATCATCCAATTCAAAGCAGTCAAAGTATAGTTTATGTCAACAACTGATACATCAATGTAGGGGGTAATAAGTAATGGAAACACACACAACTAGGGGGGTCAACGGGCCAAAAGTGGTGCACGTGTCAATCTGAAAATATGTTTTTTTGATGTTTCATCGATTTGGCGCTAAAAAATGTCAAAGATGGCAAAGAGAGACTCACCCATGCACTGCCCTGGGTGCAAGTGTTGGGTACCTAACACCGACTCTGCTAAATTGGTAATGGTTCGATGAACCAGTAATTTCTGCTTGTATACTTTGTCCATGCCATAGGCTCTTCCATCACTGTGTATGAACAAATTGCAGTCATGGTTTAAAAATCTACCTCGAATTGTACATTTCATATGAATCGCCTTAACAAGAGGCATCTCAGGGATTTGGGCATGGACAAGAGGCGCTGCAAAGAGTACATAGGCTAGTGAAGCCTGAAAGGCTTAGCAGCCGGTGCATCTACATAGGGTTAGTGAAACCTGAGAGGCTTAGCATCGTGTGCATCTTACCCAATACAGGATTGTCTCGTCCAAAATGATACAGTCGTCTTGGTATCCATTTCAGGACTGGCCGAAATGAGATCCGAAACCAAAATTTAAGACCATGATTGCAATCGACTTTCAAATATCCTATTAAACAAATATGATGATATCTTAACCGTGTTTGAACTCCACAAAATGTTAGAAAACAACTTGTCTGAACCCCACTAACTCATTTTAGTCGCATACAAAGTTCGTAGGTTCTTGCCATACCCTCCAATCATATCTTCAACTTTTTCATCGGCTCCTGCAATACACACTCCCTGTGCTCAACTTTATGGCAAGAATGAAATCTTTAGCTCAGCCCCGTGGCAAGATCAGAATCTTTATTAGACAAATCATGAAATAAACATAAATAATCACTTCCAACCGTTCTGTTGTTCTGTACAGATCGCTTATAAAGAAAAAGGGAAAAGAATGAGCTCGAGGGGGGAGTTGTTGGTTACCTGCACAGATAGATTCTCAAGCATATATTCATACATTCTGTTCAAATGCACAAGGCGAATTAAACTGAACTGAATTTGATGACTCTTTTCGGGTGATTATTTTGCTGTCTTAGAGTGTTTGATAAGCCAATCGATGACAATGTCTATATTGATCGAGACCTTGCATGAAATCATGTAGCAGCACACCTCCCTGTCTGTGAATGACTCCAGGCCCCTATGAACAGGAAGAAAGAAAATTGGATGTAAGCAAGTAGATACATTTTTTTTAGTTTAAATTTATGACTACCGTTTTTACACTTCAAGCAATGACCACACCACAATCACAATCAAAATCAAAGGGTTCGTCTCATATTGAAAGCTACCAGGACCCAAAAAACAGTACTGCTGGGAGATTTTAATCATCTGATCTCTAAACTCTAATACGGACGGTTGCACATGTTTTTAACAGTCAATATTAAAGTGTACTGATCGCATAATTCTGCTCCTCTGAACGCCAAGATCTCCTGGCTGAGACAAGTGCTAATGATTAAATGGGACGTCATGACCATCTGTTTAAATGCCATGCACTCCATTTAAACGTTGTGACAAGTGTAGCCAAAGGCGCACCTGTTGTGCCTGTGCCTGTGCCTGTGCCTGCGCTTGCTGCGTCTGGCCTTTTAGGTGCAGGTGCAGTCAGGTAACTTGGATAATCGCGAGTTTATTAGATTTTTTTAATGCAGATAATGTATAATTGTTTATGATATATACTTATACAATATTTCATACTTGTTGATTGTTGGTTATTCCTTGTTTTATATATATATATATATTGTATTCTTCACTAAGACCAGAAACTAACAATACCCACCTATGACTATGACGGAAACTTATGACCAACCAACACCCCACTTGGAAAGCCTACACCTAGAGATCACACCAACCTGGAATCGATAGACTGGACTGGACTGGACACCTACCACCACTGCCACTGACTAGCACTAGGAATGAAATACCATTGAACTCACCACAAAGTTAGCCCTCAGCGAAGAAGGATCATAACTGTTTCGTTATAGTATCTCCTGAGCAATCTTAGGTAGGAGCAGCCATTTCGAAAGGTCCACATTTAGAAGCAACCGAAGGATAATCTTTGATGGTGAGGATGGGAAATGACGCTTGAAGCCTACATTCCTTCCAGACCATTTAATCACAGTCAAATTTTGACTTTCAATTATTAAATTCAGTTTTTTTTTTAATTCATCTATACAAGCTGCTGGAGCTCCACATGATCTTGGAGTACCTATCTTGTGTTCTCCATGGGAGTGCACTCCCCTTTGCCATGTATATATATATATATATATATATATATATATATATATATATATATATAGGGTAATAATCACCTGACTCGATTCGCGGTGTGACTCGGGTATCCAGCGGCCGCATCTCTAGCATGCTCGACTCATGCAGTGAATCGAGTCATATATATATATATATATATATGGACCTCGGGACCTCGGTAAGGTGCCCCAACATTCTACGGTGCGTGTATAATGTCGTCCACGTGGAGCTCAGTTGCATTGAAAATAGTAATTCCTCTTTTCAAAAGGCAGAAGTCAAACATTGACTAATTTCAATGGTCCAAATTTCAAGCCTCCAAAAACATGGTGAAGATGAATTTTTGACAATACAACCTTGCTCCACGTGGCAGCAAAACAGTAGTATTTTGGATGCCATGTGGAACAACGTCATACAATGCTCACCGTATATCGTCAATATAGACAGCCATTTCACATATATATATATATATATATATATATATATATATATATATATATATATATATATATATGTTTGTGAGGCTTGAGATTAGTGAGCGTTTGACTTTACCCTTTTAAGATCTGTTTCGACTTTCGAGTGTCAACCTTCACATAGAGCTCCAATGTTGTTATACACTGGGCGTATAACGATGGGGCACCTTACCGGGGTCATTGATGACTGAGGCTGCAGTTTGAGTAGAGTTCAACTCTACACTCGAGTTGTGATCAGGTGCCACGTGGGTATGCAGAAGAGCGATCAACGACCATCCCAAAAAAAATTGTTTTCACACGATTGATTTTACCGTCAACGGTGAAATTTTTCAATGATGAAATTTTTGGGTGGATATCCCATATCTTTCGACTTGTGAAATGAAGGGCAAAAAAGTCCAAACTGTTTTTCTAAAACCTTAAGGGATGAAAAAAAGAGACCAACTATGTGATTGTGTGCCTCAACGCCTAAGCCCTAGGGACCGCATTGCACTTTTGACCACCGGTTGTGAGCAGAGTCGGTCTCTCTCTCTCTCTCTCTCTCTCTCTCTCTCTCTCTCTCTCTCTCTCTCTCTCTCTCTTTTCTTCTTATTTTTCAAAATAAGAAGAAAAGGCTGCTGGGTTGTGCTGGTCACTGAACCTGAACCATGACTAGGTTCATCAGGTGCCCCTCAGTCCTTCACAGAGCTGGAAGAAATGACTAAATCCCCCGCATGAACCGCAGCGCTTTCACAGCCAGTTCAGCGACTGAAACAGCCCAGTAGTGTTGGGGAGCGCTACCCCTTCAACCGAGTACAAACAAATTATTAAGACTAAATGTTAGGTTTCAAACTCACAGCTGATCCACCAATGCATGCTTGGAAAGGGCCTCGGATTTATCAATCTTGTTGCCAAGAACCAGAAGAGGGATCCCACTTAACGACGGTTTCACCAGCAGCTCATGCAGTTCGCTTCTAGATATGGGGACGCTGTCTCTATCAGCAGCATCAACTACATATCTGCCATTTTCCAGCAAATAACATGAGAAAATAATGGAAGAAACTAAGCAAACACACCATAAAGAGGCTGCTTTACCATCATATGATACTGACTCCTATCACTAGCTGCATTTCATTAAATTTAAAACCTGTCAAAAGCAGACATTTACAGATTTCAGTGCCCCTGAAATGTGTACATATCAGCTCTTGGCGGTGAGAGTTCAGCTTCAATAGATGCAGGTCTGTTAAAGTCGGTGACAGACAATTAATTTTTAATTTCGGGGAATGGAGAGATGTACAGATTTATATGTCCCAATTGTATAGTTCATGCAATATACTAATATTGTAGTGGTCATTGCTTGGTGCGATGGTAAAAGGCTTGGGCTGTCAAGCGTGAAAACATGGGTTTGAGTCCGGAGAGCAGCCACTTCATGCATAAAAAGCTGTATCCTGTCCACCCCTCCTGGCACCCTGTATATACGGGATCAGCACTAGGTAATGACCTTTTTAATTATAGTACTTCTGTAACTGCACAGCACTTCACTTTTTGCGACTCATCCCATGTTTTTTGGGACGATCTGATACTCTTAGTTTAATTTTTAAACCCATGGCACATTGCATTATGGGGAATCACAATGGATCGAGAAGTTCATGTTTTGGGTGCCTTATAATGGAAAGAATTATAATAGAAAAAACTCAAATCTCTCTGACCTATTGAAGCTTTAACCAGACTGCTCTTATGAACTTTACCACTGAAATGAGAATCAAAACTACTTCGGTAGTTCTTCTGGTTTCGGTTTTGCGACTTTGATTGGGTAGCTCCTTACTACCCAGTACCCACCAAGGTTTGCCTTTCCGGCTTTTTTCGCTCTTGCTTTTTTGTTTGCTTTTCTTTTTCATCTTCTGTATCTTTGCTTTCTATTATATGAATCTTTTTGTTACCGTCTCAAAAGAAAAAAAACTACTTCGGTAAAAATAAAATAAAAAATCAGTGACGAACTAAAACTATCATTATTTAAAGCATAGGTTGGCAGGGAAAGAATGTACATAATTACAGAGACGCCACGGCAGTAACGCTCCCACATGCTCCGAAACCTCCTCTGTCCGCCAAGGTCCCAAAGTTTTATGGTGACGTTTCCCTTTGTGACTTTCCGCATGTTGAATCCTACCTGATTTTCAGAGGAAAGATCTTTAGTATCTTTAAACAATTTCCAAAATCCTCAATCACGCAAGACTTAAAACTTGGTGTATTCTGAGCATATGATACCTACAGTTGGAATCATGTCTTCACTATAGCCTCCCGTCTGATAAGCATAGAAGAATTATAGGTGAGCTGAAGATAGCAAGTCTCTCAAGGTTGGAAACAGATGAAGATGGCGTTAGATTTACTCACTGCAATGACATTAACAAGAGAAGTCTTCCCAGCATTTTGAAGGCCAATGAGGGAAAGCTCCATTTCCTGCTTGAAAAACAAGCTGAAATGTATACACTAAGAATAGGGTAAGGAAAGCTTGTTTGCAAATTAAATTAATTAGTTTAGTAAAGCCTGGGGCCTTGGGTAGATGTTAATAAGGTCATCAAACCCACAGGAATAAAATTCTCAGTTGGTTCTGTAGGTAATGGAGAAAAACCATTTACCCAAGCTGTATTAATCTTTTGTGGAGGTCATGGAGAAACTCTGCCAGTTTAGAAATATTGGTTACAAAGAAAGAAATATTACTAATTGTGAGAGAAGCCTACTCTAGAGTGTTCAACTTGCACAAATAGCATCAGTTAAATTTAGCTACTGCATAATCAATCATTTGGTTGCTGTTCCATCTTGAAACCAATCCTTCATATTCAGAACTATTCATTAGCATCTAACCCAGTTTTGGAGGATCAAAACTTTCATTTCATTTTTCCAAGACAAAAAAAAATCTCACACATTTGTGGATGTCAAGACTTCTGAAAAAAAATCTCTTTCCGATTTTCCTTCTGTTACATCTGTAGTACAAAAGCCTTTGACTGATTGCCCCTTGTGACACATCAAGTTCAACCAATGCTGTTGCAAGATATGTTGTAGTTTACCCAAGCTAAGCAATTTCAGCAACTTGATCATGAACTAGTTTTTTATTCCTTGATTCTCCAGGTTCATTTTTTCTTCACAAGAAGATACAATAGGCTAATGTAGATTTTCCATAATTAGGCTATCCTCCCACGGAATGCAATGAAGAGCCATAAGATTAAGATGTCAAAAAAATTCATTACCTCGAGATTTCCTTAGATGAGCTTTGATTAGGAAATATGCAATTTGTTCTCATGACAAATATACTTGGTCTTATTTCCATAGCCTGAAATGTTCCTATGATCCAGTGATGGTCAACCACGATGAATTCTACAGTCCATGGAAGATGTGATGACCATAGGTTACTTGGGAAAAAAAGAAGGTTAGTTGCTATAAACTTTTTTTCTTCTTTTTTTACGTTCGCCTAAACCAGATTGTTCCTCTCGAATGAGCTAGCATGCTTTCTATGTTCAACTTGTGTGTCGATTTGATAATTCTGGGCTATTTGTGAAAGACTACGATATAAAGGAATACCCACATTCCCAATTAACTGAACCACCAACCATAGTCACCAAATCAGGGTTCTGCAATAATTCGGCGAGGTTAAAATTCGGACAAATCCGGGAAGTTTGGGGAAATATTTGGAGGAAAAATCAGTGAGAAAATTTTTAAAATAAAAAGAAAAAGATTTAAAAATATAAAAAACATTAGGAAGTCACAAATTTTTTTGAAAATTTCGGTAATTTTTAACGAATAATTCGAGATTTTGTGTTCAGGTGAATTTTCGAAAATTTCGTGAATAATTCGGGGGAACTTAACTTCTCGAATTATTCATAATTTTTTCAAAAATTCGGCATTTTTGTGACTATGCCACCAAAAAGTATCTCTCTCCTTTTCAACATGTGAAATATTTATTTTAGATAATTAATGGTTCAATTTTTTTTATTTTACAATTTTCAAGGAGTTCCAAGGAATGAGCACCTCTAGTCCTCTATGCATCTTTCTAGAATCAATATGAAGTCATTCCAACATCCAGAGATTTGGCTATTATTGTTTTGAGTTAGAATCATATTAAAAGCACTCATATCATTCCCCAGCTGTAGTAAAATAGTACTGAAGGATGAACATTCGTGCATTTTGAATAAACATTAGCATCTATCATCAAAGAAGTGGATGTTAGGTGGTTGTTGTAGGATTCACGGTGTTTTGCAAAGCGAATCATCTCTATCTTTTTGGAAGATGCTTAGTGAAGATTTGGTTGTATGTTCACGTTTGATTATGGTACCATTACCATACAGATATTTGTGTTTGAATATGGTAACATCAAGGATTAAAATCTTGGTATTAGTTGTTGTATCGGTCTGCTGATACCGAGATGTATCATTTCGGGTATAGGGTATCGTCTTGGCCTCTCAAGTTTAAGCGATACAATATACTACAAAGTACATATTCGGTGAAACATGAGACAACATGTTTGTTCGAGTGGCTCTGATATGGAAACGTATCCCCCGATATGTCTCGATATCATCGGATATTTTGAGCTACGGGTAACATACAGATGCTGTATTTTATAATTGGTAATATACATCCACATTTTCTAACTGTGACTTCTGTATACAGGTGACCAAAGAGATCTCGTACCACTGCTGACAAATACCATGCCTAGGTGCCATCTAGGCGGCTGCTTAGGCACTGCCCTGCTCATAGCGGGCCTACCAGAAGCACCCGCTTCGGTTTTAGAAGCAGACGCCTACGTCAAGAGCACCCGCAGGGGGGGGGGTGTCTGTGTCTTGGTTAAAACATACCTGCCTTTTGTAAAATAAAACTTTTAAGTCTTATATCATTTAAAACTACACATAACCTTAATAAAGAATCCAAACTTTTGTGTGTGTGTATATATATAAATTTTAAATCCCTAATCGATCGATTCCCTCCGTTGCAAACCCTAAGTTCGACTCTCCTCTCAAATTAATATTATTGCTTTGGTTGAACGATTTTAACTTTTTACTTTGTTAACATGTTAGTTGACTAATTGTTACTTGTTACCAATTTTGCCCCTTGCTTGATACTTTGCAGTTGGTATTTGGTAGTGTGTTGGCATTTGGTAATGGCATAATTATCATTATTTTTGTTTTATTTTCATTCTACACTTTCATGGATGCTTTACTATTTTTTTTCTTTTTAAAAATCCTTGCCGCCTAGGCCCCAGGGGTCTGCCGCCTAAGCATCTCGAGATATGTACTACGCTATGTGCTATGTACTACCTATATTTATCTCGAGATAAACATCCCCAAGATCATTCTTTAGCATAAGAAGGCAATTGATCTCATGTGTTAGATCTATGAAAGTTCACAAGTCTTGGAACTACATAACCTACAAAGTGAAGAGCACCTATGAGGAGGTGATGTAATTGCTTCCACTAGCAAACATCTGTAGTTTGATACCATACCTAGTGAATATGGAATCAACAAAAGACCTCTCATAAACCTTATGTTAAACCTAAGCTCTCTTTTTTTTCGCATTCATTGTTCAAAATAGAATCTTGGGATTATTGAAATAACATCGGACAAAAAACGAGTGATGTCCAATTCATTATATGATCATTATGAGAGAATTTATTGGTGAGAGAGAGAAGAGGAGGGGGGGGTTGCCCACATGAGTTGCTTAGAACAAGCAAGGAACAAATATTAACCAAGAAAAAATTAAAACACGCCCAACAGCGAGTCAGCCAATTCTAGATAACAGCAACTCTGTCAAAAGTAGCGAGTTTGTTGGAGGCGATAGCTCAGCTGATTACAGTTTCTTAGACCTTAAACTTCAGAATCTGAGCTGTCAATCTTTTATAAGAGAACAAACTGCTATTTCTCTCTATCCAAATATTCCACATCATGGCCATTAACGCCAAATTCCACAAAGGTTGACTTTTACCACTGAAAGTGAGGGTCCTAGGAATCTAGCAAACCAGCGCATCAGGGAGACACCATTTCACTCCAAACAGCATTAGAACATATGACCATACCTAACACTCCAAAGCATGGATCAAAATATCGATTTCGGTTTTGCTCACCACCCGAACAGTAATTTGGTCAAATTTCGGTCAACTTTTAGGTAAATTTTGGTAATTTTTGAAAATTTGCTCCAAACTTTGCCGAACTTTATTTTTTAATTTATTTTACCTCTTTCACATTATTAGAAGACTTATTTGAACTATTGAGACTAAATCCGGCAAGGTTCAACGAAATTTGACTACATCTGGCAAGATTTAGCGAAATCAAACGATATTCGGTAAGTTATAGTAACTTTGGGAGAGAATCCATCAAAATCCGATAACTGTTGGCGAAATCCGACGAGATTCGATAAGTTACAGTACGATAAGACGAGATTTAGTCAAGATCCGCCAATATCCGACAAGATTTCGTCAAGCTATGGAAGGAGAGAGGAGAGGACAAAAATAAAAAAATAAACTAAGTGTAAAGGAATTAAACTTGGGTAAATGTATGGGAACAAAAAAAAATCGAAGCAAAAGACCTTTAAAATAAAATAAAATAAAAGAGTCAAAAGTGATTCCAAAATTTCGGATTATCGGCCGGCAATTCAAATTATCGGCCGATAATTTGAAATTTCGGCCAATAATTTCAAATTTTCGGCCCTTAGCCAAATTTCACCTTATTTTCATTTCGGGTAGGCCCAGAACCGAAACGTTTCGGCCAAAATTTTGATCCATGTTTCAAAGGACAAGGATTAACTAGTGATTAACTAATTGCTCTCTAATACGACACATCATGCATCTATCCAAGATAATCATTCCCCGACTATAGAGATATCGCTACTGGTAAGAATTTTGTCCCAAGGTGCACGCCAAAAGAAAAAGAGAACCTTTTAAGGAGCCAGATTCCTCCATAGAGACATCCGATGTTGATCAATAAGGGGGCAACAACAAAGGAACCTATAAAAGGATTTTAATGAAAAGCAACCTTTTGTTTCCTCTCTCCACAACCTCCTATCTTCAAGATGAGTTGGGAAAACAATTCCATCAAAGATCCTTGGAAGCGAGATCAATGTAGTCAAATGCCATATGCGACCCTATGCGATGGCATAGGGACATCGCATATGCGGGTCGCATATGCCATTATGCCATGACATAAAATAAAAAAACCAAAAATTTCCAAAGTTCCCCATATTGAAAAGTAATATGTTTGTGTTAATTTTGTGCTCTATTAATTTTGTAGTGTCTAGAATTAGAAATAAAAGTATATAATACAAGTATATAACCCATAAGTTAGAAGGGAAATATAAAAAATAAGTCCAACCAGTACAAAATAAAGTGGACCATACAAAAGAGAAGGAAAGAGATCCAAAACATGCCTTTGAGAGTTGTGGTATGCATTAGGAAGAGAAACCCCCTATTAATAGGGCTTGGGGAAGCCTAAAAGCCAAAAAAATATATATCAATGTTGGAGAAGTATGCCATGGCATACACTGTATGCGATTGCATACTATCACATATGCGATAGTATGCCATGGCATACAATTGTATGCGATGGCATACTTCCTGGATCGCATATGCCATGATGGCATATGTGATCCAGCCCTTTTTTATGGCATATGCGATCGCATATGACAACAGTGAGCAAGATCAAGCGGTCCCCTTCATCCTCTCTAATGTTAAGGTAAAGATAAATATTCCAAGAAGTATAGTTAAAGGTGCGTCTACACATTCGCCTAAGGCCCCCATACGTGCTAGGCACACCTTGTGCTTGGGCTTGGGGCTTCCCAGGCACAGTAGTAGCCAAGAGAGCCTCGTCGAGGAAGGCGCAGGCCTAGGCGCAACTGCATTATGGTTTGAAAAATGTAAGCGGGCCACTTTGCCCACTTCCGTGAGACCCATTTTGGGGCTTATTTTGTTGATTTCCTACCTATTAGGTGTGTAAACATTAAATATAGTTAAAAGAATGTCTTTTAACTCTTTACCATGCTTTAATCTAATATTTCCCTATTGAGTTTATTTCTAACTTAAAACTGAAAAACTTTAAAACTCCAAAATTTTGTTTCTTTTACTTTGCTTGTAGAGGGTGAGATTAGGGTTAGAGGCTAAGAGGAGGAAGAAGAAGAGAGGGAAAGAGTCTAAAATGACTTAGGTTAGGATCCCCTATTAGCATTCATATTAATAACGAAAGATAAAATTACTCTTACAATATATACACACACCCAATATTACGTCATACACAATACTATAATCTTATAACACACACATATATATGCATATATGTCAATACTCCTTGTCAAGTGAGTGCATAAATATCTATCATGCCCAACTTGACAAGAATACTCTAACGTTGCAAGGGACCAAGTTCCTTAGTGAAAATATCAGCCTACTGCTTTGAAGAGGAAACTTCAGAAGTGTCAATGATGTCAGCTTAATCTTTTCACGAAGAAAATGAATATTTACTTCATGTGCTTCGTTCTCACATGAAGAACAGACTTAGCAACGATGTCAATGGCTGTCTGATTATTACAATGCAAGGGGGGCATAAGAATGAATGGAGAAGATCCGAGCTCAATGAGAAGGGAGCAAAGCCATAAGAACTCACAAGTGTTATGTGCTATGGCTTTGTACTCGGACTCAACACTAGATTTGGAGCCCACATCCTACTTCTTACTCTTCCAAACCACAGGACCCCCAAGAATTGCACAATCATAGGAGATAGAGTGACGATCAGTGGGTGCCCTAGCATAGAACAAGTGGCCAACATAAGAATATACAAATCTCATCCAACAGAAGCTTTATTATAACAGAGTATGCGACGACATCAAGATGAGGTGCCCATGGAGAGTGCATAAATTAGGCGACAACGAACATAGCAAATGTGAGGTCTTGTTGAGTATGCGTAAGATATATAAAACGCCCAATAAGCCTCCGATACCCAAAAAGATCCAGAAGAAGCTTTCCAATATTGGCGTGTAGATGACGTTTGGGATCCATTGGAGACTTAGTAGGTCTATACCCAAGTATACCAATGTCCCGTAGCAAATCAAGGGCATATTTCCTTTGTGATAGAGATATACCACGAGAAGCACGAGCAATCTCTAGTGACAATGATATCATCGATATAGACCAATAGTATAGTCCTCATGCCCCTTACCGCAGTATGTATGAAACATGTGTGATTCTGAATGACACCTAATAAAGCCCATAGCTAGAACAACAACACTAAATCTGTGGAATCATGCTCTGGGAGACTACTTCAGCGCATAAATTTGACTTTAGAAGACGACAAATCTTCCCAGAATAACTCCCCTGAAGACGATAGCCAGGAGAGGGATCCATGTACAACTCTTCATCCAATTGCCCATGTAGGAAGGCATTTTAGCATCTAACTGATATAATGGCCAATGATCGTGGGCAGCCAAAGGGATGACGGCGTGAACCAAAGTAATTTTAGCCATAGGAGTAAAAGTACCAATGAAGTCCAAGCCATGCAACTAAGTCTGATTAATCTACTCCCAATAGTCTTATATTGTTCAACTGTTTCATCCTCTCCATATTTAACCATAACACCCATCCACTCCCAATAGTCTGATTATCAGGAGGGAGATCAATAAGTTTCCATGTCTTATTTTTCTTAAGGCAACCATTTCTTCAGTTGTTGCAACAAACCAAGAGGGATGTTTGAGAGCTTCCCCAACAAAGCGAGGAATAGAAATAGCAGAGGCTCAAGTTATGGCAGCTTGATAATCCATGTGAATTGGAAGTTACACATTTGAACTGAATATTCAATGTTTCAACCTTCTAGATTATTTGAGAGATAGGAAATGACCGGAAGTCAATCTTATATCTCCACCTAACCAAAAGATAGAAAGAAAAGGAGCAGGAAGATTTCTTTGATCTCTATTTATCTTTGCTTCTATCTTTTTTTTGATCGGTAATAAGCAATTTATATTGATAAGCACCAAGACGCTGACGAAAGAGCAATACAAAAGGACACGACCAAAACACAAGGAAAAAACAAAAACTACAAACACCTACCTCCACACAAACTCCCCAAACTTAACCCGGGTCCCACACAAAAACATCACCCCCGACCCCCCATCCCCTTTAGCAGCCCAGAACCACATCCGGTCACGGATCTGCTTCATGATCATCCCTACCGGTTGGGTTTTTTGTTCAAAAATCCTGCGGTTTCTTTCCCTCCACAAGGTCCAAAACACAGCGTAAGGTGCAAACCTCCAATAAACAGACATACGACCTTCAACATGATCAGATTCCCACATCAGGAATTGACAGAGGGGTGTCACAGGCTTAACCCACGGCATACCGAAGGACTTAACGATAATATCCCAAATTTCATGAGCCACCGTACAATGCAGCATAAGATGAGCAGCGGACTCCTCCTTGTTACACATAATGCAGCAATTCTATAAGTCTTTCCCCCGACGCGAAAGCTTATCCAAGGTTAGAATCCGTTCTTTGAACATGGTCCACATAAAGAACTTGATTTTAGCCGGAATGGGCGCCTTCCACAGCCCGGCCCCTTCAAACCTGATCAAGGGTCTAGATGATAGCAACTTAACTGAGAACAAGCCCTCTCTACTTGGGCACCACCTTTGCTGATCACAGCCAGCCAGGTTACGCTGGGAGCTATAAATCAGCAACATCAGGTTGGAAAAAGATGTCACCTCCTTATCCCTCAGCATCCTTCTAGTGGTAACCGTCCATAGTCTCCCCCCCACTCTTGGAGACGAAATCATCGATCATACCCTGAGGATTCACCGTAATGGAGAAGATATCCGGAAAAGAAAATTTTAGGGGTTTTGCGGTCCACCCAACTATCCTCCCAAAAATGTATTCGGGTACCGCAGCCCCAGCTGTAGCACAAGCCTCTGGAGAAGCATTCCCATGTACTACACAAAGCCTTCCACCAAGCCGAGCTACCTCTGTGACAAGATACTGAAATGCCCCAATTACCGTTCACATTGTCGTACTTTTCGCTCAGCACCACTCGCCATAAACTGTTCACTTCCTCTTCCCTCCCCGCCTGCCAAAACCACTTACCAAGCAGCGTTATATTAGTCGACTTCAAACTCCGAATACCCAGGCCTCCGTATCGAACTTGCAGGACAACGGTGTCCCAATTGACAAGATGGTACCTTCTATGAGTCGTCCCCGAGCCCTCCCATAGAAAGTGTCTTTGGATTTGTTCAAGGTGTTTGATGATTTTCATCGGGCATTTAAAAAGAGACAGGTAAAAGATAGGCAGTGACGGCAACACCGATTTGAGCAAAACAAGGCGCCCTCCACTGCTGAACAACTTTCCTTTCCACGCTGACAATCTTTGCTCAAACCGCTGCACAACCGGTTCCCACTCTCTAGCTTTGGGGTATCTCAGACCAAGGGGTAGACCCAGATATCGAATAGGGAGAGCACTTCCAACACAATTCACCGAACAAGCCAACTCAGCTAAAAGATCATCATCCAAGCCAATGCCCGATATCGCAGATTTAGGGAAGTTGATCCGTTGACCCGATACCGCTTCGTAAATGGAAAGCACATCATTCAAAGACTTAAATTCCTGAACATCAGCCTGCCCAAAGATTAATGTGTCATCCGCAAACTGGAGGTGCATCATGAATCTACCTTGCGCTCCCACCCTGATACCCATTATGAGGTTAGATAACCTGGCACTATTGATCAGCCCCGATAGGGCTTCTCCCACCATGTTAAAAAGGAACGGAGATAGCGGATCCCCTTGGCGAAGACCACGTGAACCCTTAAAATAGCCGGCGGGTGTACCATTAACAAGGATCGAGAACCAGGCCGAGGAATAACAGCCCCTCATCCATTTTCTCCATGTCTCCCCAAAACCAAACCTGCGCATCATATAATTGAGGCAATCCCAGCTCACCCGATCGTAGGCCTTTTCCATATCCACCTTCCAAAGGGCAGCCGGTCTGCAGTGAGAAAGGGCCGAATGGATGGTCTCCTGAGCCAACACAACCTGATCGAGTAATTGGCGGTCCGCAACAAAAGCCCCTTGAGTAGCAGAGGTAATGCTACCCATGACAGGCTTCAGACGGTTAGCCAAGACCTTAGCAATGATTTTATAAAGACAGTTAGTGAGGCTTATAGGTTGAAAATCAGCAATATCCTCAGCCCCCTCCAACTTGGGGATGAGGGTGATGAACGTAGAATTAAGACTACGCCCTATAAAACCAGATGTGTGGAATTCCTTCAGCACCTCCATCAGATCCTCCTTAATATTCTACCAAAAACACCTGAAAAACTCCATCGTGTATCCATCAGGCCCTGGGGCTTTGTTCTTAGCCCCATATCTAATAACCCGCCATATCTCCTCCTCCCCAAAGGGCTGTTCCAGAGACACCTGCTCCTCGTCAGCAATGGTTTGGAAGGGTATCCCATCCAAATCAGGTCGCATGAGGCCCTCATCCGAGTACAGCTCCTTGTAGTAGCCGACAATGTTCTCTCTCATCTCCCCCTCCTCGGTATAAGCTACTCCATCAACCACGATTCTGCCCCAAAAGTTCGCCTTACTCCGCGCAGTGGCAATCACGTGGAAAAACTTGGTATTACATCCCCCTCCCGGAGCCATTTGACCTTGGATTTCTGTTTCCAGCACACCTCCTCCGCCAAGCAAACATTGTTGAACTCCATTTTTTGTAAATACCTCTCATGACGTTCTTCCGCCGTAAGACTTCTCGACTCCTCCATATTGTCTAAATCATTAAGCTTTGTTAACAAGGCCTCCTTCACTTGAACCACCCCATACTCTTCCTTGTTCCAGATTCTGATCTTCTCTTTAACCCGTTGCAGTTTTAATATGAACCGAAAAGCAGCTTTCCCAGAGAAAGCCACTTCACTCCACCACTCAGCCACCTTAGTCCGAAAATTGTCATCCAGCAGCCACATATTCTCAACCCGAAACGGTGACGGCCCTTTATAACGAGAGTCACACATTAGCACCAAAGGCCGGTGATCAGAGACGGCCCTAGCCATACACTCCAGTCTCGCGCCCGGATAAAAGTCAAGCCACTCAGTACTGCAGACAAATCTATCGAGCCTACTCATGGAAGGGGAATCTTGAAGATTCGACCACGCGAACCTCGCACCAGTTAGAGGCACATCCACCAATCCCCAATCGGCGAAAAAGATGACGCGGGACGGAAACCCTAAAATTCGTGAATATAATTTTTAATGCGATTTGCCAAAATTAAATAAAATTAATTCAAGAGTAATCTCAAAACTATCACGATACCTTCGGGTTCGTAGAATTTTGGTAAGTAAATCACGCGAGATCCGAATAGGGTGTCCAATCTGATGCGCAAGTCCCGTTAGATTTGAGACGGGATCGGGCCTAGAGATAGGACTCTAGCTTTTTCAGGTTTAGGCGCTCGTCTTCGATCCAATGTAGATTCACGGCTCAAACCAAGGTTGCAGAATTAGCTTATGGGTTTGTAATAGGTTTTGGTTTTATAACAGGTATATGGTTTTCGGATCGGTTTATGGTTTGGAAAAGTGGTGTTGGCTATGTTTGATTTAGGGTTTCGAAAGGGTTTAGGTTTTGGGAAAGCAAGGAAACAATTAGGCTAAGGCTTTAGAAAGCAATCACAGATCGAGAAACAACAGATAGAATCGAGAAGATAGCAACGGCTTTGGGAATCACTCCCTTAGCCTCACACCAAACCCATCTCAGGCATATTCAAGCATAAAAGCATTCAAAATATTCAATAACTAATTAAAAAGTGTTTACAAGCCTCTATATATAGGCCACCAATAATTAATTCGAAATAGAAAAGAGTCCTAATAGAAATAAAACGAAAAAAATAGTTTTCCCATCAAATTAAGTATCTACGTTGTGATGTCAGCAGTCGCTGACGTCACAGTAGCCAATGTTCTTTGTGTCCTTTTCTCCCCTCTCTCCTCCGAGCTTCCTCTACGCTTCTTCCAACGTTGGTAAAATTGATGTGGTCCGAATCCAATGTCCATGTATGTGACGTCCCCGTCAATTCCCCTGGACCAAAAAAGTTTCATCACCGATGAAATGCGCTCATGGTAGATGTCTATCAGGTCGGGGTTCAGGCGCCAAACTTCATTCTCGTTGATCCAAGTGTTTTCGGACTCCGGTTTGTCGACCCATTTAACCAAGTACTTCTGGAATCCCCCGCCATGTGTAGAGACGGCATGATCATTGATTATATCCTCTATTTCATCTGATCTCTGTCTGCTTGGGGAAGGAAGAGGTATAGGCTGCAAGGTTGGGTTGGGGCTGGGACTAGGAGGTGGCTGGAGTGGATTCTCAGGAGGTGGGGTGAAACCCAAGTAAGGAACCAAGTCCTCCACATTGAACGTTGAACTAACTCCCGTACCTGGAGGAAGCTCAAGCACATATGCATTAGGACCACTCTTAGCCAAAATTCTAAAAGATCCAGCGCCTCGGGGTTGGAGCTTCTTTGCGGATCCCGATGGGAACCGCTCAGGCCTAACTCGGACCATCACATAATCACCCACGTTAAATTCTTTAGAACGCCTGTGAGCATCTACAGATAATTTATATTGATTGTTGCTTGAATTAATTTTCTATTTAATTTCGATATGCAAGCTATGAATATGTTGTGCAAATGCATCGGCAGACTCTGACACTCTATGGGACGCAGACATGGGGATCAAATCTAATGGGGTCCTAGGCATATGACCATGTACTACCTCAAAAGGACTCATGCCTATGGACCTATTGATAGAATTATTATAGGCAAACTCAGCTATGGGTAAGATGGTATCCCAGGTCCCAACATGATCACCAACAAGACTAAGAAGGAGATTCCCAAGGCTCATATTGGTTCTTTCGGTTTGGCCATCCATTTGAGGGTGGTAAGCTGTAGAGAATTGGAGCAATGTGCCCATCATGTGCCAAAGGGTATTCCAAAAGTAACTCGTAAATTTAACATCCCTATCAGACACAATGGTTTTGGGCAACCCATGAAGACGCACTACCTCCGCGAAAAATAGTTTAGCAATATAAGATGCATCGGAGGTTTTGGAACAAGGAATGAAGTGGGCCATCTTAGAAAATCGATCCACTACGACATAGATGGAATCGTGCTTCCAAGGGGTCTTAGGAAGTCCAAGCACGAAATCCATAGAGAGGTCTTGCCACGGTGTGTGTGGCACAGGCCATTTGGTGTACAAGCCGGTATTTTGTTTGGTTTGTTTTGACACTTGGCAAGTACGACAATGTTTGACAACCCGAGCGACACATCTCTCATTAGGCTAGACCAAAAGAACCTATCTCCAATGCTTTATTACGCTCGAAATGTCCGGCCATCCCTCCAGCATGTAACTCCCAAATGAGAAAGTCATGCAATGAAGTGCGAGGGATGCAAAGGCGCTTGCCTTTGAATAAGTACCCATCCTGGATGGTGTACATGGAATGTGTGTTGGTCGGGTTACTAAGGAGAGCAGTGTACTCAACCCCAAAATCTGGGCACTCGAGGTACTCATCCTTTAACTTTTCGAACCCGACAACCTCGGTGCTCATTGTAAAGAAGTCACCACTCATGACTAAGTGCATCAGCGGCTCTATTTTCAGCACCGGCCTTATGCTTTAACACGAATGTGAACCCTTGAAGGTACTCAACCCACTACGCGTGCCTTGGGTTCAACTTCTTCTGTGAAGCAAGAAAGCGTAAGGCTTCATGGTCAGAAAACAATACAAATTCCTGTGGTCTAAGGTAATGTTTCCAATACCAAAGAGATCGGACGATCGCATAGAACTCTTTATCATAGGTGGTATTTTTGCTTTGCCTCATAAAGTTTTTCACTAAAATAGGCCACGGGGTGACCCTCTTGGCTAAGCACTCCTCCTATGCCTACTCCTGATGCGTCGCATGCGACTTCAAAGACTTTAGAAAAGTCCGGCAATCGCATGACGGGTGCACTACTCATTCGTTATTTGATCTCAGCAAAGGCTTTTGTCGCCGTTTTGCCCCATTTAAAGTCCCCCTTTTTCATGCAATCAGTAATTGGGGCCATAATGGTGCTAAAGCTTCTGATGAAGCGATGATAGAAAGTAGCCAAGCCATGAAAACTGCGGACATCGTGTATGTTCTTAGGCTCGGGCCACTCCACAATGGCTCTAACCTTTTCGGGGTCCGCAACCATTCCATCGGTCGAGATAATAAATCCCAAGAAAACAACAGAACATTGCATGAAGGTGCATTTCTTGAGATTTGCAAACAACTTCTCGCCCTTGAGGGTTTCACAAACCAACCTAAGGTGGGTCAAGTGTTGTTCCTTGTCATGACTATAGATCAGGATGTCATCGAAATAAACAACAAGGAATTTGCCGAGAAACGGTCTCAACACTTGGGTCATGAGTCGCATAAAAGTACTTGGGGCGTTAGAAAGCCCAAATGGCATGACCATTCACTCATAAAGACCATCTTTAGTCTTAAAGGCGGTTTTCCACTAATCACCGGGGCAGATGCAGACTTGATGGTGGCCACTCTTAAGGTCTATCTTAGAAAAGATAGTGGTACCAACCATCATGTCAAGCATGTCATCGAGCCTTGGTATGGAAAACCGATACTTAACGGTAATCTTGTTAATTGCACGACTATCCACACACATGCGCCACGTACCATCTTTCTTAGGAGTGAGTAGAGAAGGTACGGCACACGGGCTCAGACTCTCTTGGATGAACCCCTTCTGAAGGAGCTCATTGACTTGCCGAGTCAACTTGACGTGCTCAACCGGATTCAACCTATAGTGGGGCAGGTTTGGTAAGGTAGATCCAGGAACTAAGTCTATTGCGTGTTGGATATCACGCAGGTGAGGGAGTTCATTTGGTAAGTCTTCAGGAAAGACTTCCGTAAACATTTTTAAAATCGACTCAACCTCCTGGGGACACTCACTGACTGACTCGGGAGCACTCTCTACGGTGACAACTACGTACACCACACTCATCTTTAGATGCTTTCTCGAACTCAGAAGGGCTCATAATATTAATGGATTTAGAAAACTCGCCCTTCTTTTCGACGGTGTTGGTCGATGGTGTTTTGGGAGGCAAAGGGTGTAAAGTGATCTTTTTGCCCTTATGCATGAACGTGCATATGTTTGTTCGACCAGAAAGAGTCACGTCCATGTCGTAGAGCCATGGCCTTCCCAAAATGATATGGCTCACATCCATCGGCACCACATCGTACCAGAAGGTATCCGAATAAGAACCTAATTGAATCGGTACACGACACCTTTTCGACACGGGAATGGATGAAGAATTGACCCATGCGACTTTATAAGGTCTCGGGTGGGCTTCAGGTGTAAGCCCTAAGCGGCGTACGGCATGAGTTGATAAAACATTAGTGCAACTACCGCTATCCACGATGACCGTACAATTCTTTTCACCAAATCTGACACAAGTGTGGAAGATGTTCTCCCTACGCCAGTCATCATTTTCATCCCGTTGAGGCTGTGCAAGGGCACACCTCACAACTAAAGCATGACCAATAGCATCACCCTCCTCATCACTGGGTGTGCCAACCGGTTCAAATACTTCCTCTTCAACCACTACCTCATCATCATCCTCCTCTCCCTCAATGAAGAGAGTCCTTTGGGGTTCTTTCGTAGGGCATTGGGTGGCAAAGTGTCCCATCCCATGACATTTATAGCATTTTAATTGAGAATTAACCCTTGAGGATTCTCCGACTACACCTTTTCCCTTTTCAAACCTAGAATTGGAAGGGGCAGGTTGTGTAGGTTTGGGAGGAGGATTGAATCGTCCCTCACCGGCTCGTTGGTTACTATATTGTCGCTCAATTCTCTTCACCACCGTAATTTTGAAATACCGTTCAAGATCTTACACAACGACATAACATTTTTCAAGAGTTTCTACGGGGTGAGAAATCAACTCTTTCTGCAAATCAAGTCGCAATCCAATGCGGAATCTAGAGAGAGTGATTTCAGGGTCTTCCGATACTTTTGCCCTCATCATGAACTCTTCGAATTTGGCAATGTAATCGATTACGGGCATACCACCTTGGGGTAAATTTTGCCGCTGGTCGAGGAGGCGTTGGTGGTATGATAAAGGAACATACTTCTCAGTAAGTCATTCCTTCAAGTCGTCCCAACAGGTAATGGGAGGATAACCCGCGTTCACCCTAATGCGCTCAACATTGAGCCAGAAAAGTCGAGCTTGACCAACCAATTTCATTTTCGCGAGTTTAACGCAACGGTCGTCATTCATGGCATACCAATCAAAGTGTTGGTCCATATCAGAAAGCCAATCGAGGAAGACGGTAGGGTTCATTCTTCCATCGAAAGTCGGAATCTCAACTCGGACGTTCTTAAGGAGTTGAACTTCGGGGTCATAGTCATCTCTACGATGATCCCTACGGTTCTGATTGTCTTGGCGACCATTATGTTCAAAGTGAGGACATTCACGCTCTTGGTGCTGATTTTCCAGCCCACCCATCGCTTCCAGTTGGTTGATTCGATCACGTAATCTATCATTACCAACTCCTAGGGATGTTTTGGCTTACTCTATGGTACTCAAACGTGCACTAATCGCACCCAATTCTTCTCGCATACCGTTAAGGACATTGAGAATCGCACTCGAGTCCATGGTGATCACAAGGTCTATTAGGATTCTAATATAGAATGCAATATGGACCCACAAAACAATGCAATAAAATAAATATGACAAGCAAAGATGCCATAACCTAGAAAACCTAGGGCTCTGATACTAAAACTGACGTGGGACGGGAACCCTAAAATGCATGAATATGATTTTTAATGCGATTTGCCGAAATTAAATAAAATTAATTCAAGCGTAATCTCAAAACTATCACGATACGTTCGGGTTCGTAGAATTTCGGTAAGTAAATCACGCAAGATCCGAATAGGGTGTCCAATCCGATGCGCAAGTCCCGTTAGATTTGAGGCGGGATCTGGCCTAGAGATAGGACTCTAACTTTTCCAGGTTTAGGTGCTCGTCTTCGATCCGATGTAGATTCACTGCTCGAACCAGGGTTGCGGAATTAGCTTATGGGTGGTTTGTAATAGGTTTTGGTTTTGTAACAGGTTTATGGTTTTCAGATCGATTTATGGTTTGGAAAAGGGGTGTTGGCTATGTTTGATTTAGGGTTTCAAAAGGGTTTAGGTTTTGGGAAAGCAAGGAAACAATTAGGCTAAGGTTTTAGAAAGCAATCACAGATCGAGAAACAACAGATAGAATAGAGAAGAATCACTCCCTTGGCCTCACACCAAACCCATCTCAGGCAAAGAATATTCAAGCATAAAAGCATTCAAAATATTCAATAACTAATTAAAAAGTGTTTACAAGCCTCTATATATAGGCCACCAATAATTAATTCGAAATAGAAAAGAGTCCTAATAGAAATAAAAGGAAAAAAATAGTTTTCTCATCAAGCGGATGTCGTCATGTCGTGAGATGTCACAAGACGTGCATTGATGCGCGTCATGGGTTGTCACAATACTGCAGCTTGTTCTTGTGTCCTTTTCTCGCTTCTCTCCTCCGAGCTTCCTCTACGCTTCTTCCGACGTCAGTAAAACTGATGTGGTCCGAATCCAATGTCCATGTATGTAGCGTCCTCGTCAAAAGAGTTAAAGTCTCTCATCACAGCCGCGTCTGACGGTCCTCCCTGCTTCTCCCACCCCGACCTTATAGTATTAAAATCACCTCCCAAGCAAAAGGGAAGGTCCCATCTGCCAATTCGAACCAGAAGTCAGGGTGGTCCCAATCACAAGACGGCCCATAGATACCCGCAAACATCCACTCATTTCCAGAAGCTTTGTGTCGAGAAGGACCACAGCAGCAGAAAAAAGCCCCACTTCTTCCTCCACTTTATCAAAATGGCGAGTATCCCAGGCGACGAGAATACCCCCTAACGCTCCCTCTGAATCAGCCCCTGTCCATCCCCAATACTTTCCCCCCCAGAACTGAAGCCACTTTCCTACTATCGCAGCTGCCCCATTTGGTCTCCTGCAACGTAATCAATATCGGTTTAATTGTGTCGATCATTCTCTTCACCCCCGCCCTTTTGCCGTCACCGCAAATCCCCCTAACATTCCACGAAAGCATCTTCATTACCACCAGACTAGGCCCTCCCAAAACTAGCCTAAGGAGGCTAGGATCCCCCCCCCCCCTCCCTTCCCATTCGCCATTCCCCACTGTAATCTAGCGAGCTCCCGTGCCCCCCCTCGATTTCGCCTCTTAGTCCTCGAGCGGGTCACTAATATAGATCGGAACACCTCCCGAAGCTCATCTTCGGGCCCTTTGAAAGACATCCCAAGATCCCGTCACACGCGAATCAAGCGGTCGATATCTTCAGTCAGGTCCATCGCTCCGAGAACCCCATCCCCCATAGCCATAATCAAATTATCCCTCATAGAGGATCCCAAGATCTCCTTCTCCCTCGAACCTCCTTTCTCCTCCAAAGCACCCCTTAGCGTCACCTCGGAACTCCTGTCAGAGCCGGATATGGGCGACTCCGCATCGAGTTCACATGTCGAGATGCATCACGGATCAAACCGGCCGCCACACGAGCCCACGCCCGCTTTAAATTTCCATGTGCCCGGTTCGCCATTTGCATCCCTCGCGTGACCCTCCCAAAGCAAGCTTCCAAAGTCAACAAGAGCACCAATCAGCACTCGGCTTCTAGAAAGGCCCCCGCCACGTGTCACCGTCCCACGCATTCTCCCTCTACTCCTTTCTTTAAAAGGAAATTCTCTTCTTCGGTAAACCCTAAAGGCTTTGGACCCAGCTGTCGATTTGTCCCCTCTGACAAGGATTGAAGCTTCCATCGCCATCGGATCCCGGGTACGTCGCCAGACCTCGAACCTTTGCATAGGGAACTCCACGTCCTCACCAACCCCTGTACCTTGCAGGTGTACTCTATTGGCAACCCGGTATGAGGAGATCGATTCCGTAGGAAACATCGACGGTGGGCGATCGCCGTTGGCAGCACTCATACCCCCGAAAGTCGTGAATGGCATCATTACCAAGGAGCTGAAACCAGGAACTGGGTTTGTCGATCGATGCGAGAGCTCCCCCGGCTGCCGGTATTCCTCCGATACCCGTTCACCAGCCAGCCATCGCGCAGGAAACTCAGGGACCACCTCCCCCTCTTCAATATCCTCCTCCTCCAAGGACGCCCCAGATAGATGTCGACCAGTCGAAACTCCGGCCATGGGCAAGAACAGCGACACGGCCGAAGAACCCACTTCGTTATCACAACCGCCGACTTCTCTGCCTCCCTGAGAGCCCAAGAGCGAGCCCGAGACCGAGATCGACACTGGATGGAGCGTCGCATCCCCGGCACCCCCCGAGGCCGATCCATCCTTCGAGGTCTGTCCCGATTGCCGCATGGTCCCTGGTTCCCCGTGCCAGAATGGGTTGGCCTCCGGCGAGAGTTATTCTACGGAATAAGCGAGTACATGTACGTTGGGAATCCCGGGCCTCGGGGCTTCTTGATACGATTGACCCGGGAACAGTATCTGCTCCACGAGCTCAACTTCTACGAAGATAGCGAATTCTAGGCCGTTGAGGCTGAGCTTACACGCTCTGGGAATGGTCTCCCAATCGATGGCCCACACCAAGACCCGGGCGTACCTAGTCTCCCACAAGTCGTCAGTACTCTAATCGATGAGGATGCATCCCCCACAGCGATCAACAACCCCTGGATGACCTCCATGGTCTAAGCCTGGAGGGGGAGCCCGAATAGGCGAATCCATATGCCCCCCATCCAACGGTGAACCTGTAGCAGATTAGAATCCGGCTCACACCGCGCGCAAGCGACAGGTTTGCCGTTAATGGAGGAAGCTTTTATAGCAAGGATCTCGTTGGCCGAGAAGCTCGAGGGACACCGCAGGAGAAATTTCGTGTCCGATAAAGCCGAAACCGACGGCCTATTTTGGAGAGTCCATTGTTGTAGCCATAAGTATATATGTATCAACTGTAAAGACTCTTTAAAACAGTGGATGATGAGCCAATAGTCTTTGATATTATTAGCTATCGACGGGAAAACATTGATCCTAAAGGATAGGGACATCCTTCCCATTCCCTCCTCCGACCCCGGGGACCGAAGTTGCACGAGGGAATCCGTAAAGGACGACCACGTGAATCTGCGATAGACCACCCCTGCGCTAAGTCCCGGACCTGGTCATCATTAACGATAGCCTGATGCCTCGGAGGAGCCGGGCCAACGTGGTCACTGGCTCTTTTGACCACCTTCCCCTGAGCTCTCTTAGAGGTACATCCCTTGCAGTGGCATCGGGCCCTCCTTTTGAAATTAATATTCCGGCAATGCGTACATATCCAATCCCCCGCCTGTAAAACCAGAACCGCCAATGAAGACATTGGCCGGTTTTTGAGAACAAGATTTATCATCAATTCATTATTAGAGCAGCTTCTTCTCACACTCAATAGATAGAAGCATCTTTGCTTCTATCTATTCACCTTATTTTCATGTTTTCTTCTGGTTTCCTCGGCCGAACATCTTGCTTGGCCCTTGATTTGTTGTATTCTCAGTATTTTAATGAAGTATGACTTTGCACCGATTAAAAAGAATTACCCCTCTCTCTCACCTTATTGGTCCAAGAGAATGACCTCAAGTTGCCTTTTACAAGCAATTCAAAAATTCAGGTGTGGAATATGAGGAAGCATGCATTACATGCTAGCCTTAGGGTGGACAAATCTGGTCACTATTCCTCCAAGTTTATCGAACAACTTATTCCATAATG
Source organism: Chloranthus sessilifolius (assembly GCA_021018995.1). Lineage (NCBI taxonomy): Eukaryota > Viridiplantae > Streptophyta > Magnoliopsida > Chloranthales > Chloranthaceae > Chloranthus > Chloranthus sessilifolius. The sequence goes on from CM037589.1 coordinate 29,129,256, forward strand.
GTGTCAGTTACAGGTGTCTCTTCAAGTTTTGAGCTGTTAAATAGTGCAAAGAGCACCTCAAGCACAAATTCTTGAGCATCAATGTGAGAGACCTCCTTTGTGAGGCTCAGTGTTGACATATGCGATCGCATAATCGATTATTTGATCGCATATGCGATTCCAAGACTCATAATCACATAAGCCATGTTGGCTTATGCGATGCAGTCAAATATGCGACATGTTTTATAGCTTATGCGATCACATAGTGCTCCAACGGTCAGAATTATGACTGTTGGAGCACTTTAAGGATTTTTTTTTTAGGTCCCCCAACCTCTATAAGAGGGGGGACTCGGTCCTATACTCTTCCCACAACAATTTGGGTCATTCTTCTTCTCTAATCTTCATTCTAAACTCTCAATCTCCTCTCATCATCCTAATTTGCTCTTTAATATTTTTTATGTTTTATAATCCTCTTTTTTAGTGTATTAAAGTTGTTGTAATTAGTTACTAATAGTAGTGTAGTGTTAGTGTGTAAACAAGCTTCAAAGGGAAAGATCAAGGATCATGATTGAAGAGCTTAAGCAAGCTTCTAGTCTTCTATCAATCTCAACTCTCAAGTGACCTGGATCAAATAAGTCTTTGGGAGGTTTGAGTTTTATTATTTTTGTTTCTAAAATTTTAAATCTCTAATTCTCTTTTCCTACTTTCTATCATCAATTAATTGTGGCAAATTCTTCTAACCTTGATTGACCGGGACGCTGACATTGTAGACATTAGATACGGGCCGTTTCACGTATACCGACGTCGGAAGAAGCGAAATGGAAACGGAGATCAAAACCCGACTTAAAGAATCAACTTGTCGGGCGTAACAAGACCATTGCTCTCCTTGAGGATAGGATTTATTGGCCTAGCCTTATGAGAGATGTTTCACGGGTCGTAAAACAATGTCGTACATGCCAAGTAGCCAAACAAAGCAAACAAAATATTGGTTTGTACACCTTCGTTACCTGTGCCACACACCCCGTGGCAAGACATCTCGATGGATTTCTTGCTCGGACTTCCCAAGACCCAACGGAAGCACGATTCCATTTTGGTGGACCGCTTCTTTAAGATGGCCCACTTCATACCCTACTCCAAAACCTCTTATGCGGCTCATATAGCCAAATTATTTTTGGGGGAAGTTGTGCGTCTCCATGGGTTACCCAAAACCATTGTGTCGGATCGGGATGTGAAGTTCACCAATTACTTCTGGAAAACTTTATGGCACATGATGGGTACCATGCTCAAGTTTTCTTCGGCCTATCATCCTCAAACCGATGGCCAAACAGAAGTCACCAATAGGAGCTTAGGTAATCTCCTTCGTTGTTTAGTCAGTGATCATATTAGGACTTGGGATTCTACGTTGCCAATAGCTGAGTTTGCATATAATTCTGTCAATAGGTCCCTAGACATGAGTTCGTTTGAGGTCGTACATGGGCATAGGCCAAGGACACTATTAGATTTAATCCCCATGACGCATTTGGACAATACATTCATAACTTGCATGCCAAAATTAGACAAAAAATTAATTCAAGCAATGAGCATTACAAGATAACTGCGGATGTGCATAGGCGCTTCAAACAATTCCAAGTGGGGGATTATGCGATGGTTTGAGTTAGGCCTGAACGACTCCCATCGGGAGTCATGAAGAAGCTCCAAGCCCACAGTGATAGGCCTTTTAGAATTGTGGCAAAGAGCGGGCCTAATGCGTATGTTCTCGAACTTCATTCGAATATTGGGGTCAGCTCTACGTTCAATGTGGAGGACCTAGTCCCTACTTTGGGCTCAACCCCACCCCCTACCAACCCTTTCCAAGCAGCCCCAAGCCCAAATCCCAGCCCCACCCCGCAACCTCTACCATTCCCTTCCCCACACAGGCAGAGGAGAGATGAAATTGAAGGGATACTTGATGATTTTGTGGTATCCACCCATGGTGGAGGGTTTCAGAATACTTGGTTAAGTGGATGGGAAAGCTGGACTCCGAGAACACGTGGTTAACTGAAGACAAGGTGCGACGCCTGGACCCCGACGTGCTCGATCGCTATCACCACGCCGCTTCATCGGTGATGAAGCCTTTTTGGCCCGAGAGAATTGACAGGGACGCCGACATTGTAGACATTGGATACAGACCGTTTCGCGTGTACCGATGTTGGAAGAAGTGGAATAGAAACGGCGATCAAAACCCGACTTAAAGAATCAGTGTGCTGGAGCAATGTCAGTCAATCGATCGACATCTGATATTCGATCGATTGACTGTGGCCTGTGAGGAACTAATTCTGGCGACTTATTTATATGAGTCAATCGATCGAATACCAAGTATCGATCGATTGACTGTGCTATGACCAAAATTCAAATTAAAATTTTTAGGGGCAAACTTGTCTTTCAAATTTTTAGGGGAAAATTTTTGTTTATATTTGTTTTAGGGTTTTACTTTAAAACCTCTTATATAAGGTCATTAAAAAAATAATGTAAGGAGTTTTTGATTAATGAATGAAAGAGTTTTTGCTTTTGGAACTTGAGATGAGTTTCTTTGAAGAGTGAATCTTCGCTTCCCGAGAAGGGTTTGGTGTGAAGCCAAGGATGTGAAGCCCAAAATCTATCTTCTACCTATTTCTTCAATTTTATTTTTCTTTCTCTGCTTGTTTTGATCTCGTAAACCATAAATCCAGCCATTATCCTTTTTCCAAAACTCCCAAAATCAGAACCATTGAACCAATCTGACTGAAACTCTAGATCTTATACGAACCGTTTACCAACCCGAATCAGAACCCCTTAGAGGACTCATGATCCCATCATTGAATCCTGAGCGGCGCCCTAATCTGGAGAAGTTAGAGTTCTACCTCTAGAACCGATCTACACTGCGAATCTAACGAATCCAGTGCATAGACCGGACCCTACTCGAATCAAGCACGATCTTCCAATGGAAAACTACAAACCCTAAGGTATCCACATTAATTTCATGGTTTATTGCTTAATTAATTTAGTTTAATTTCGGCAATTAATTAAATCATGGCATTCACATAGTTTAGGGTCCTTGTCCCACATCACTGATCCTCTAAGACCTAAATCGAGTGATTCAGAATGGAAATATGAACGTTATAAGAGTCCCATCGAGAAACTCACCATAGTATACACCTTCTGTGATGAGAGCACGAGCGGCATAAAGTAAGGATATAACCCACCACAATCCAATATGTGGCTAAGTAGTTCTACCAAGCCGGCATTGTTTCAATGTCGTTAAGTTAAAGAGCTTCAAGGTGATGATTTAAGCTCTTGGGCAATTTGGACTCGGACTTAAACCTCCATCCTACCATGAAGTCCAGGAAACATGCCTCAAAGAAGAGGCAAAAGTGACCAAAAATATATTAGCTGAATATAAGAAAGCATGGAAAATATACTGTTGCGCACATTGATGGTCGATGGATGGACGGATAGATCTAGTCGAACATTGACCAACTTCTTGGAAAATTGTCTTACCGAAATTATGTTTCCTAAAATCGGTAGATGCATCAACCCATTCTCACACGACCGAATATTTATTTGAACTTTTATATAAGACCATAGAAGAAATAGGACGCGAATACATTGTCCAAGTTGTAACGGACAATGGGGCATCATACGTAGACATTAGTCTCCTCCGTATGGAAAAGCGACCACAGTTATATTGGACACTTTAGACATAATCCTAGAGGATATAGGTAAACTACATATTGAAATAATTGTTAAGGCTAAGAAGGTAGTGGTGTTTATCTACAAACATGCGCTTCTACTTTAAAGAATGCACAAAGCCACAGGAGGTAATTTATTACAGCCCGCCATAACCCGATTTGCAACCGCATTTTTAACATTACAAAACTTATACGCGAAAAAGAAGGAACTTAGAAGCTTTGTAACATCGGCCCACTAGAACAATAGGCCTTGGTCAAAGAAGGCCGATGGTAAGTGGGTTGCACAAACATTGCTCTAAAACCAATTTTGGATTGGTGTTGCACAAACCCTATGTGACTCCCAAGGATCCCTTTTTGAAGAAACAGGACGTTAGGATACTTGGTCTTACTTATTCCGCAGCCGGATGTGATCGGAATTGGAGTTCTTTCGAGATGGTAAATGAAGTCTTAAAACTCTTTTTTTTTTTATCGGTAATATGCAATATATTAAAAACTAGCGAGGTGCTGAAAGACCAATACAAGATACGAGCAAAAAAGGACAGGAGAGACGAAAACAGAAAAAAAAAAAAAACAACAAAAGAAAGAAAAGAAAAGCAGCCAAAGACGTCAATAGGCACCCCACTTTTAGCCTGTGTCCCAAACAATCGTGTCATCGCTAACACGACCGGAATTGTTAGCGACCCAAAAAGTAATGAGATCCCTGACCGACTTTAAGATCACCTCAACCGGCTTGCAGCTCTTCTAAAAGATTCGACAATTTCTCTCCAGCCATATGTTCCAAATAACCGCATAGAACGCCGACTGCCAATAATCCTGACGGTTCCCCTCAAATCTGACAGAGAACCAAGTGTGGAACTACTGATTCGTCGTGGCCGGGGTGACCCAATAAAAGTTAAAAGAATTAAGAATAAGACTCCAGATTTTATGTGCCACCTGGCAGTGGAGGAATAGATGCTTAGCAGTCTCTTCGGCACATAACACATTGATTGATCATATCCTTTCCCCTCCGTATGAGCTGATCCATTGTTAGGTTTTTCCTTTGAGCAGGGTCCACGCAAAGAATCTAACTTTGGGGGGTATACGATCTTTCCATAATCTTGCTCCATGAAATCTAATGAGCGGACGATGCGTGAATATGCGGTAGTAAGATTTGACATTAAAATAGTCATCTTTGCTGGGAGCCCATACCCTCCTGTCTTGACCTTGCGTGTTTGGAAGACAACCATATATCAAGGCCAACAGCCTAGAAAACGCAATCATCTCAACCCCTCTCAATAATTTGCGTGTGATGACATCCCAAGTTCTTCCTCCTAGCATGTTCGATACAAACTCATTAATCATCCCCAGCTGATTAGTAGATATGGCAAAAATTTCTGCGAACATCACTTTGAGCTGCTCACACTCAATCCAAGCATCCTCCCAAAACCGAATTCTCGTCCCGCAGCCCCAACTAAACCAGATCCATCTCGCGTAGAAAGGCCATGTACCACATATGCCTTTCTACCATGCCGATGTGGCTCTACAAACCATGGTATTGATGCCCCAATTTCCGCTTAACTGCCCATACTTTTCCGCCAATACCGCACGCCACAGACTAGTACTTTCACTATCCAATCCAACTCGCCAAAACCATTTCCCAAGGAGGGCAATGTTGGTGCTCCTAAGACTACGGATGCCAAGACCTCCACAACTTGTGGGAAGCTAGCAGGTATCCCAATTTACCAAATGATAACGCTTATCAAGACCCGACCCCTCCCACATAAAGTTTCTTTGTATTTGCTCCAGCCGCTTGATAACCTCGATCAAACATGTAAACATCGACATAAAAAAATGGGCAGGCTTGACAGGACAGATTTCACCAGCTGAAGACGACCTCCACTGCTTAGGAGTTTTCCCTTCCATGACGACAACCACTATTTTTCTCAGTCCGAGAGGTAAGCCCAAGTACTTCATGGGAAGATTTTGGATCACGCACTCGACGGTATTAGCTATATCAGCCAACTGCTGGTCGCTGGTCCCGATACCCGTAATAGCAGATTTGTTTAAATTTATGCGCTGCCCTGAGACCGCCTCATAGAGTGAGAGAATGTCAGTTAGGGCCTTGAACTCCTCCACATTTGCATTCCCAAAAATGGCAGTGTCATCAGCATATTGCAAGTGCAAGATCGTTCTACTATGCGATCCCACCTGAATTCCCCTTATGGCATGCCTCTGCTTCCCACTCTCGATTAGGCCAGTAAGAGCTTCACCCACCATATTGAATAATAGGGGGGATAACAGATCTCTTTGGCGGATCCCTCTAGAGCTTTTGAAATATCCAGCTGGCGTCCCATTGATCAAAATAGAAAACCAGGGCGATGAGTAACATGCTCTCATTCAACTTCTCCATATGGCCCCAAACCCAAACCTGCCAAGCATGTAGTCTAAGCAGTCCCAGCTTACACGGTCATAAGCCTTTTCCATATCCACTTTCCATAATGCAGCTAGTTGCCGATCATGATGAGCTGAGTGTATCGTCTCGTCCGCCACCACAACTATATCCATCAATTGTCTCCGGTGCACATACGCTCCTTGATTTGCCGAAATGATCTTACCCATTAGCGGTTTGATTCTGTTGGCCAACACTTTGGAAATGATCCTATAGAGGCAGTTGGTGAGAGAGATCGGTTGGAAACCAGTTAAGTCTTCAGCTCCTTGCTTTTTCGGAATGAGAGTGAAGAAGGTAGAGTTGAGACACCGGCCGATGAACCCAGTGGCGTGGAATTCATGGATAACTTTCATCAGATCCAGCTTAATAACATGCCAGAATGAGCGATAAAACTCCATCGTGAAGCCGTCAAGGCTAGGGGATTTATTCTTCCCGCCAGATTTGATAGCCAGCCACACTTCGTCTTCACTAAAGCATTTTTCCACATCAGCATACTCCTCTTCATAAATGAATTTAAACATGAGACCCTCTAACCTCGGCCGAGCAAGCCCCTCGTCGGAATACAGGTTGGCATAGAAGTTGACGATGCGATTGCGAATCTGCTCATGATCAGAATATAAGACCCCCTCAACAGCGATAGTTCCTATGAAGTTGATCTTGTTGCGCGCATTTGCAACCGCGTGGAAGAACTTGGTGTTTTGATCTCCTTCTCTCAGCCATCTAACCTTAGACTTTTGTCTCCAACAAACCTCTTCTGCCCTGCACTTCTCATTGAACTCGTATTTTAATTTCGTCCTCTCATGCCTTTCATCTATAGAAAGCGCCCTTTGCTCCTCGAGATTGTCGAGATCTCTCAACCGACGAAGCAGCAACGCTTTCGCGATGTGCACCATCCCATATTCGCTGCGATTCCAAGCCTTGATACGACCCTTTAATTGTTGAAGCTTGAAAATGAACTAGAATGCAGCAGTTCCAACAAGCACCAGCACATTCCACCATTTGGGAACATTCGCCCAAAATCCTTCGTCAAGCAGCCACATGTTTTCAAATCGAAACGGTGTCGGCCCTTTCCCCCTATCTTCACAACTCAGCAATAAGGGTCTATGGTCAGAGACAGCTCTGGCTAAACCATCTAATTTTGCGGCTGGAAATAGGTCCATCCATTCTGGGGTGCAGAGGAACCGATCGAGTCGGCTTAAAGATGGGATTTCCTGCAAATTGGGCCAAGTAAATCTTGATCTGGTTAGGGGAATGTCCATCAGTTTCCAATTAGAAATAAAAGAGTTGAAATCCCTCATGACGATTACATCTGGCCACCCACCCAACTTCTCCTGGCCCCATCTTATGGCATTGAAATCGCCTCCTAAGCATAGCGGATGATCCCACCTAGCCGCAACCGCTGCTAACTCATACCAGAAATCACCCCTGTATCTACCCTCCGATGGCTCGTAAATCCCGGAAATGTCCACAATTTGCCCGTGTCCCTACTCCGGAGTAAAACAGAAGCTGAGAACACACCCACCTCCTCATCCACTTTTTCAAACAAGCCTGAATTCCAAGCAACGAGAATGCCGCCCGAGGCTCCCATTGAATCAACTCCAATCCACTCCCATCAGTTCCCATCGAGCACCGACCCAACCTTGATAATGTCGCAAGTACCCCATTTGGTTTCTTGTAGCGTTATAATCGCCGGATTGATGAACGCAATCACCTACTTCACGCCAGTACGCTTTAACTGGTCACATATATCTCTCACATTCCATGATAACATCTTCATAATCAAACTGCACGAAGCCCGCCCATGAAATAAATGTAGGGATTAAACACCCCCATCCCCCTTCTTGTCCGACATTCCCCACTGTAATCGAGCTAGCTCCCTGGACATGACACTGCGCTTTTGCTTATTGTTATCTAACCGGTTATCAACAATGGATCGGAACACCTCCCTGAGGGCATCCTCAGTCCCCTTGAAAGTCATCCCAAGGTCGCGCCCTACACGGATTAGGCGATCAACTTCATTAGCATGTTCTGGTTGATCTCTGCCATCCACACCCCTGTTCGTGGAGGTGGAGACCGATGCGTCACACTGAGGCTGCCCTTCAGAGCATTGAACCCATTCTCCATGCACGGACCGGCAATGAAGCAGCGTTTCCCCTTCGGACAAGGCGACATAGTCGCCACCGGTGGCAGGGAGTAGTGGTTGTTCAAATATGCCAGCCGAGGGTGCCAGTGCGAGGGAGGAGACATCCCAGACGAAAGGGTCATCAGTATCAACCGAGCTGGCCTAGTCCCTAAAGTCAATTGTACCGTGGGCCCTCTGTCTCATTTACAACAGCCATGGATCAGATAAAAGGATGACGCGGGTCATAATTGGTCCACGACCCGAGTGCATAAAAAGGGTTTGAGTTCCACCACCAGCCCATTGAGAGACCCAAACTATATGGTGACCATATGTATAGTGGATTCCACGTGTGTCCCAGCCATCGTGTCCACCTGTCTTATTAAAGAGATTAAACGCAACAACACGAGGATCGAACTGAGCTCCACCATGTGTCACCCTCTTAGGGAGAAATTTTTAATTAATAATTTTAAATTATTGAACAATAACATATTTCTAATGGTCCTCATGTCTAACAGAACCACACAAAGAAGAGGAACTGACTTGAGCAAAAGAAGATCAATGACATGGTGTTTGTGCAATACAATAGAAAACTGCGCGAACGATTCCTTGCAAGGCGAGAGAAACGGGGATTTATTATCCCATCTGTGTGGATGATGTGCCTCTTGACCATTGATACACCGGATGAGCATGTCTTCTTTGAGGAAGATTTGATATGGGCCCAAGTTAAAGAAGCGGCTCTTGGTTCGACACCCACTGAAAAGAGGCTATGATCAAGTGAAGGTAGTAGTAGCCAAGACATGCATATTGATGAAGAAGATGAAATAATAATAGAATAATAAGAAGAAAGACAGTCAGGTTATATAAACTCCATATTAGTGAGATCTGATGAAAAAGACATAGAGGAAGATGAAGAGTATGTTGAAGAAAGTGATGATTACGATAACGACAATGCTAGCGATGATATTGGTAATGACGGAGGGGATATACCACAATGGGTTAGAGATCAATGTAGAGAGTACATTAACGGAACTCAGTATCAACACCAGTGACTCAGTGAGGAGTGAGAGGAATCATTGTAAAGTTGTAATTTATAATTTTAATTTTGAAGTTATGATTTTATATATTAGTATGCATGTATGACACTTTATTATTAAATATAAGATTAAAGAGAATGTATATTTTTTCCCTTCTTTGTCATTGACTCATTTCCCAATTATTGACAGTGTTACTTTAGTTGTTAGACTTAGATACTTGTCATTATTCCTTTTTTATTTTTTAATTAAATAAATAAATAAATTTTGAAATCATTAAGCTATGACTTATATGCGATTAAGCGATTTCGCTTAAGTGAAATGTTGTCAAATCGCTTAGCATGGCTTAAGCAATTTGACAACATAGATGAGGCTTATCCACATAGTGAGACACAAGTAAAAAAGATTAAAACTGAATGTCCTCATCTATTGATGAAGATCTCCATTCCCAACCCATCTGAGACTAAACTAATCAAATGAAAGAAAAGATTACAATGAAAGGGTGTGACAAATTAAATTTTAATTTTAATGGATTTCTCGTCAACCACGTGCACCTAACACACGAATATTTCAGACTATCAATGAAGGATTATCAGAATGAGGCAAAATATTCACTGCTTACCAAATAGACTATTTATTAAGCTCACAAATCTATCACTATCCAGAGACAGTTGACCCATTTCCTCCCTTCATTAAAGTGGAGCACAACCATAATCAGCTTTAAAGCAGTACTCCACTTCAAAGTGGAATACAGTCGTATCACACTTTAAAGAAAATACTTGATTATTTAACATTTTCCGACGGTTAGAGATTCATGCACACAACAAATATTTTATTCTGTAAGATTAAAAAGAACATTTTGTATATGAAAAAAAAATAATAATAAATATAACATTTTGATTCCGTTAACATGTGGATATAGATAAGCTGGGATTCATTGAACCCGTGATCTCAACTATGAGAATTTACATCCTAATCACTAGGGCACAACGCTCAAACCTGGTCTTATCTAATAGAACTAATAGTTTCGATTAGGGTATTTCATAACAAGTTCACTGTTCTTCTACAAACAGGTTCAAATATCCTGATATAAGAAAATCAAAACTCAACAAAAACATAAAGAAGGAAGAGGCGGAAGCAATTTTAGCATTGATTCATCAAACAGAAACCCTAATTAAATTTAAAATGGAAAAATAAAAAGAAGAAAATTTTGATACCTCCGTAGCCAGTTGAGAAAGGAATCCCAGAGGCCCATTGCATAGAGATTCGCGATCCTTCTCACAGTGAGAAGAAGCAGACCCTAAGTTTGAGATGGAAGAGATGAGAGGGTGAAACCGTAGAACGAAGAAGACTGAGGATGGCGAATAAAGGAAGGGTTTTGTTCGTTTTCTGGTAAAATATACATAGGGTAGGTAGGGTAATTAAATAAAAAATTAATTGGGATCGTTCGGCAATTTGGAGTTTTGTACTCTTTACACTTATACTTGCCACGTTGCCCGTCTGATTCACGAGAGAGAGGACTAGTGCCACAAAACCCCATTTAGACGGTTAATCAGTTAGGCAAGGCCTGTTATGAAATGTTCATCACTGATCATTCTCATTTAGGATGCCGCAATATTGATCAGACGGTTACTATCGACTAAATCTCCAAGGGCACCCTTGAGAGGATGGACATCACTTTTCGTTCCAATCTTTCATATAATTAGGGGTGGATGGGATGGGATGGGTAGTACAGCCCGTTAGGGCTGATGTAAGCAGGGTTTTAACATGACATAATGCCCATTGGTTGGGCTAGGACTTTAAGCTCCAATTTAAATAGACCGAGCTTGGGTTTAAGCTCTTAGGCCTCTTGGGCTCTAATATATGGTATTTGTATTGAGTTTCACTTGCAATACTTTTAAAAAAACATTGTTTAAAGCCGCTTTTTTCACCTGAAAAATGTTAAGAATCTTGCATTGAACACCATTTTGAACATCTTAATTAAAGGAAATATTCGATTGGTCAAAATTAATTTTTTGACCAACGTCTCCTTATAAAGTTTTAGAATGTTACTACAAAAAATAAGACTATTAGCGATAGTTTTTTTTAGCAAAAAATTACCGCTATTAGCAAAAAACTTATTAAAAGCTATTAAGACTATTAGTGACAAGAGTATTAGCGATAATTTTTTTTATTAATAGCGGCAGTTTTTGGCTGTTGCTAATAGTTTTATTTTTTGTAGTGTGTTTATAATTTTTCCACATTCATATTCATCAACCATAATAAATGACACTATCATCGAAAAGAATAAGTGAGATATAACCGAGCACCCCTACACACACAGATCACCCAAAATTTTCTATTTTGGACACTAGAGGATAAAAGATTTGAAAATACTTCAACACACATAATGAACAAATAAGGAGACGACGGATTCCCCAGTCTAAGACCTCTACTAGGAACAACCTTACTAACAACCTGATCATTAATAAATAATTCAAAAGAAACTGTTTTGATACATCCTGTAATGAGAGAGACCCATTTAGAGCAAAATCCTAATTCTTGAAGAGTCATTTCGTGAGAAGACCACTCTGCACGATTGTAGGCTTTGCTCATATCCAGCTTCAAAGAACACCATCCTTTTTCCATATCTTTTGTTTTCGAGAAAGTAGGCAATTTCAAAAGCTAAAAGAGAGTTATCAGTAACGAGTCTTCTAGAAATCACACTTGGCAAGATCACATTGAGGCGATTCGCTAAGCCTTTAGCGATAATTTTATAAATAGCGTTGCAAAGGCCAATAGGCTGAAACTGGGTAAGATTTTTAGGAGTCTCAACCATAGGAATTAGCACAATATAAGTAGAGTTAACACTAGACAAATCCATACTACCTTTTAAATACTCGATAACGATATTAGTATAAGAGGGACCAACAATAGACCAGTGTTTTTGAAAACAAAGGGAGGGCATGCCATTAGGCCTTGGAGATTTGATGGGGTGCATTTGAAAAAGAGTTGCGAATCTCCATAACATGGAAATCTCTAACCAACCTCCTGTTTTGCTTCATGGAAATCTTTGTTTCAATCCCCCCAAGGGCCTCATCAATCCGACTTGGATTAGATGAGGAGAAGAGCTTGGAGAAATGCGAAGATATAATACTTTCAACATCTGCCCTTGATGAGCTTCAGCATTGATGCGGGACAAATGCTAAAATCTTAGTTATGCAAGTTTGAGATTAACCTTAGATTAAATTGAATAACGAAAATTAGGGCTGCAACAGAGTCGAGCCAGCTCGGCTCGGCTTGACCCGAAAAATAAGAACTTTTCTCTTTAGAGCTCGGTTGGACAATTTGTAGCTCGAATTAACAAAGCCGAGCTCCGACTAAGGCTAGCCCAGCCTGGCTCGGCTCTATGGCTCGGTTTATATATATATATATATATATATATATATATATATATATATATGATTAACTTTGAGATGTCTATTTTACCCTTCAAAGTAAGTGTTCAAATTTATTCAACGGTTACTTTGAAGGATAAAATAGGAACTTTTGGCCTCCACTTGTCCTAATTTTCACTTTATATATTATATAGTACCCACTGTTACTCCTACCCACGGTTCTCAGTATCACCTCCGTTTGAGAGCAAACTGAGATGACTAGTGAATCCGATCAAACTAGTGAAGCCATTTTTATCATTTTATATTTTTTAAAAATAATTAATATTTTCATCTACCATATTTTTCATCTACCATATTTTTCATCTTGACTTATATATTTTATTAAGGGAATACAATAGTTATCAAGCATATTTCAAGAGTTCAAATTATTATAAAAATATATTATTTTTCATAAATTTTTTAAAAAGCTATGCACTCAACTGACTTCACTCAATTGATTTAATTTCATCAATGTTCATCATGCTACGTGAGTCTGAGAAAAATTTCAAACCTATCGCTCGACCATCAAATTAACCAACAAGGAAATACAAATCAAATGATAAGTGTCATTCAAAAGGATATTTACTAAAAAGCTACGCAAATTTTATTTTGAGTTCATTTTTTGTAATAGAACATACTTGGCTTGAAGCTCGGCAAGAGCTCGGCTCGATCTTGGAGAGCCAAGCTAGAGCTTGAAATTTTTGAGCTCAAAGAACTTAGAGCCGACTCTAGCTCGGCTCGTATAAGGAAGAGCCGAGCTAGAGCTGATTCGAGCTCGAGCTCGGGTCGACTCAGTTGCAGCCCTAACGAAAATACTTAAAATATCCCAACACATAAATTAATTAAATGAATTCAATAAAATAATTAGGTTAATTCAATTTTAGCGCTCACATGCATCGATATTTTCGATCTAAAAAAATGAATCCGAAAAAAAATTTGAGTTTTGATATAGTTTAGGACTTCAAGCGGCGATTATGGTGTCGTCTCTTGATTCCTCAAGGTTTGGGGAAACGAAGGCTCAAGGGATTAAATTAGTCAAAAGGGATAGATAAAAAAATATAAATTTTTAGATTTGAGGTTTAGGAAGCAATAGAAGATATTACCAGATAATAAATAGAAAAAAATATAGAATAGAAGGATAGATCCAAGGGTTCACACCAAGGGTTTCGAGGCTTCACACCAAGTCGTACGAGAAATGAAGATTCACTCCTCATGCTTGAAAGATTCGCTCTTTCGGTTGAAACTCTTCAAAAGTCTTCTAGGATTTGCACAAAAACAAGGTCTGAATTTTCATTCATTAATCATCTCCTAACAATGTTATTTACAAACCTTTAAATAAGCTAATCATAACCCTAATACGAAATTAGAAGAACCCTAAAACAAATAAAACACTGAAAATGAAATATTTACCAAAATAATAAAATTTTGCGAAAATCTGTGCGGTCGATTGATCAACTAGGAAAATAAATTAATTGCCTGAAGCCACAGATTAAAATCGATGATCGAAAATTTCAAATCGATCGATCGACTGAGAAACATAAAAACACTTCAGACTATTTGCCCACTGTCCACCATCGATCGATTGAAGGCTGGAATCGATCGATCGACCGAGTGCTTCGTCAGTCCTTTGGATTTTAGTTTTTATTTATTTATTTCGCCTTTAATGCTCGTCTTTCACCTTCAATATATCACTCGCGGCTGCTGGAATTTGATGTCCCCATCATGCATCCATTCTCATCCATCAATACCAGTAACCGATTAGTCTTTCTGTTTTTAGAAGCAACCGAGTGGAAAAGTTTAATATTTTTGTCCCATCCTTTAACCAAAGATCCAGGTCATCTCTTCCTTCATAAGATCTTTGGTGCCACGTCATCTCTTGCTTCATAAGCAAATCATCAATGTCCTTCTTTAACCGTCTCATGGGGATTTTGATCATTTGAAATTCCAGTTTGGAGCACATTTATTTGGTGTTGAAGCTGCGTGAGTTGTGTGATTGAATAATACCAAATTAAGCTAGACTTGTTCCACTCCATGAAGCACTTGGAAAATGATGAAACCTTTCCACATATATTAGGAGAGTTGGATTCAGAATGAAATAGCTAGCTTCCAATTATCTCTGATAATGTTTTCACACTCATCAGAGTGAGACCACATAGATTCAAATAAAAAACATTTTCCTTTTCTGCCAATCATTATTCTTTGTCACATCTGACAGAAAAATAAGAGCATGATCTGATCTAGATGAAATCACATGGGTAACGCTAGCCATATGGAGCAATTGAATCCACTCATTTGTTGCAAACACCCTCACTAAATGAAAATGAAGAATCAGCAAATTCACTTGCTCAAACAAAACCACGGCCCTTGCCCGTTGTATAAAAATCAACCAATACAATGACCCAAATCAGAGGTTTAACGAATACAACGGCCCACTTCTTCTTCGTGCTCGTTTCGTTGTTAGCAACCATGGCGTAGCTTTTAAGCTCGATAATTTTTCACCCAAATTTGGAATCCGCACTCTTCTTCAACCCCCGATTTCTTCTTCGCCTGAAATCTTCGCCTGAAACCCTAATTCTCAGAAAGTTTGGCCGACCTTCGATGTCCCAAGAAGCGTGAAATCGACTCGCCTCCACGCACTGATCTCAAGCAGCTCCGAAACAGAGTCCCCCCACCTCTTTGAAACCGGTGAATCAACTCGGCTCCATCTTCGAAGCCTGCTAAATCCGGTGGAGGCAAACTCAAGAAAAAGGTTAGTGGATCTGCTACCCATCTGTATCTGATGCTTAATTTTACAATATGCATATGGTTAAATTTAGGCTACCTTTGGAAACATTCATTTGAGGAATTGGATTTGGATTTGAGTTGCTGGATTTCAAATCCACCGTTTGTGAACTTTGTTTTACACTTGGATTTGGATTTGCTCAAATACACCATCATTTGAAAATCACACCTCTTAAGAAAACATGAGTATTTAGAATGACTCCTCTTAGGCCTTATTTGAAACCCAAAAAGGTTGAATTTTAGAGTCGGCGTTGAGACTTTGGGTCTTCTCTTCTCTTTGTTCTCTCTTCTCATCCTTGTTGAATTTTATTCTTTCTTCAAACAATGAATCTTTGAATATATTAGACAATACATTTGTTGGTCATTGAATTATTATGGTTATTAATATAGATTTATTGCCTAAGGTTGTAAAAGTCTAATTATAATTTGTTTTAGAATCAACTGTTTGAGAAAATGCCAAAAGGAAAATAACCACCTAATTTTCAACATGAAACCTCTACATTACTGAGATTAAAGAAAACTTAACCAAGCACAATAGTCTATATACATATGACAGTTAGGGTAGGAAATGCAGCCCATGCACAATGTACACAGTAAATAGTTCAAAGAAGGGAAGTAGACGAGCCAAAGAAATAATCTGCAAACAAAAGATCTAAAGTTCGGGTAGGAGCCCTCGATTTAAATTTTTTAGTGCATAATATCTTTATCTGAATTATTTTCTTCTGGTTAGTTCTATTTGATTTGTATTTAGGAAGGTTAGTAGGTTAGCATAAGACCTTTATTCGGTTCCATTACTAACCTAGGAGTTTAGATTTAATTAGGAGTAAGATATTATTTTATCTTTCCACACCTCCCATAGAACTGCAAAGAAAAATACAAACCACAAACATATAGCTCAAGGAGTACCATTCATTTGTAGCCAGATAAGCAGATTAGCTAATAGAAACGATGCTGAAGTCTCAAATAGTTTAAAAAAAGGAAATCAAATTAGTCTAAGTCCATGGGGTTGCATTATTGGTTGGTTCCCACTAAAAGAAAAAACGTTCATGGAAGAGATGTTTCAAATTTCGAGCTGGACCGCAATTGAAAACTTAGCATTAAAAATGGTCCCGACAAAAGCCTGGGCCATGGAGAAGGTTCGAGGCCTCACAATTTTGCAAATTATCCACTCCTCTGTGGTTCAGGTTTACATCAAAAGATATTTCACTCGTAATTATCTTAAATTTTCAGTAACCTAATAGACAAACCCTGCCAATTGCACAGAAGATTGCCAAGATTGTTTGGAGTTAAAGGAATTCCTCTGAGCCTATGTATGAATCTCCTTCTCTTTGGGAACCAAGATTATGGAGAACAACAAGCATATTGAACTGCTGCTGCAGCTACTGGTGGGCTGTGTGTGTGTGTGCCTTTTAAAATTTTGAACAAGTATATTTCATTAACATGGTTAAAAGAAAAGTATAATGTAAAAAAATGGTGGGGAAGAATCACCCACCACTTTGAAAGACCCCTATGCCTTTGAGAGTGCCAATTGTTTGTTAGACATCTGCCCTTGACAACATACTATCATGAACCACATTCAACATGGGGGGTTCTGCATCAGAATATGTGATTTTCGTTTCCTCGAGGAAACATCCAAACATCATATTCATTGTAATGCAGCCCGAAGAGGGTGGAATCTATTTTTAGAGGTGTTTAGGTTTGTTGGTCTTTACCTTTCGCTTTTGGTGAAGTGGGGGCCAGTAAAATACATGTGTATGCACAGTGATAAAGTACAAACTCGTACGACCTTCCCCAAGGAGGGGGGAAACATTTGGTGCCACACAAACATTCTCCAAAGTATCTGCTCTAGAATTTGCCTCCAAATGGATGTCATTTTCCTTAATTTCTGCTCTTTGCGTCCTCCTACCAATCCATGTAGGCGTTAAATTGAATGAGGGGGGAAACATTTGGTGCCACACAACCATTCTCCAAAGTATCTGCTCTAGAATTTTCCTCCAAATGGATGTCATTTTCCTTAATTTCTGCTCTCTGCGTCCTCCTACCAATTTCTATAAACGGATTCCTGCTGCGTCCTCGTCTACCCCTGCTCGTGATCGACCTCTCTCTACTCTCAAGTTTCAAAAGCGGGTCTTAGGTCAATTCGACTATGTAGATCATGCTATCGGTGTGTTACAGGATGACATGGCCCTTGTGAGTGCTCACGTCGATAGTGTGGCGGAGGAGTTTCACCGGTGGATGACTTCCGAAGAGACGGATGATGGTGCCACAGGTGTCGATGGGGCATCGGGCAGTGGCGCGAAAGTTTGATCAGGGAAGTATCTCTTTCCCATTTGTTGTGATTCAATTTCGGTTTGTGTGTTGGATATTATACATTTTTAATTTGGACATTGTGGTATTGTTTATGGGACATGTTTAGTTATGTTTGTTGTATAAGATACATGTGTCATTTGGATATTGGCTATGCTACTGTTAGTTTAGTATGGATGCTGCTTAATTCTATTATGGATGTTGATTCTCAATTTTTCATATGGATGTTATATGTGGTTATATATGTGTATTTTGTTGAGAATATATCATTGTGGTGGCCATGTGGGGCCCTATACCTTCTTTCAGTTCTTAACATGTAATCGTTATTTGTGTTGATGGTGAGTGTCTCCCTTTGCCCATTTTGACCAAAAGGGGGAGATATGTTTGTGATTGATGGGGGTTCAATTTTGATCATGATATGTTTGTTGGTTTTTTTATGTATGTTATTGGTATATCCGTTATATCGGTTTTGCAGGTGATGGATCAAGACTCATCTTGGCTTAGGGTAGACATAGATTTAGGGGAAGATCTAGCGTCCATGTAAATTTCCTATTTATGTTCTCATATAGATCAATGTATAGGATCAGTGGGACAATCTTGATGTAATTTGTTTTCGATTTGATTTAAACATAGTTTTTGTCGTAGAATGTGACAAAGGAGGAGATTGTTAGATCTTGTTGTCACATTCTTCTCCAAAAATCGTGTAGAACTCCCTTAGGAAGTGTGTGTGCCCAGATGGATGGGTCCTGCCTTGATTAATCAAGGTTATCAATCACACATCCATGACCTGTCTTTTTTAACATTAAAAGCCTTCTTTTAAAAATGTATTTTCAAATGACCTGAAGGGATGTCCACAACGAGTTGTGGGTGCATCCACAACTAGCTGTTGCTGCGGGCTATCTCTGTGTTCACAGCGAGCTGTGATATTAGTCACATCGAGCTGCTGTGGTATTCACAACGAGCTGTGATAACAGCTCGCTGTCACTTGAATCACAGCTCGCTATGGTTCCTCGAGACAACCATCATCACTCTTGCTCTAAAGGGGCTTTTTGGACTTTTCCGGTTTTTGGTCTTTTGAGGGGTTTTAGGATTTTTAATAAAAGGCTTTTTGAAAAGAGGAGGGAAGGCAAGCAAGCAAGTGTAAGCTTTCTTCCTCCTTGAGAGTAAACCCTAGAACTCCAGCCTCTCACCTTTTGGAATCCATTGACTTGCAAAAATAGTTATTATTCAAAAGGTGCTTCCTCCCTTTCTCCACTATCATCTTTTTAAGTTGCTCAAGTGAGTTGAGTGTTTTTGTGCCCTAGAGATTAGGGTGTGTGATTGATAGCCTTGTGGATCTCAAGGTGGATCGTTGTGCGTTCATCAACGATAGAGGAGAGCATTCAAATTTGGAAACTATGGAGGCGACCCGCGATGGGAAGTTGAGTTGCTTGGGGGTTTGATAGGGCATTTGCATGTGTCGGTATACCATTCGAAACTCTTTGTAATTGTTTATTTCATAGTGAATTTGGTTTGTGGACTTCGGTCCCGTGATTTTTCCCCAGTGATTGGGTTTCCACGTAAATATCGTGTTGTGGTGATTGTTGTTATTGTGTAATCTTTAGATTAATTAGAATTAATCGAATAGCCATTAAAATTCTCTTTATTATCGGAATTTCGGAGGGTTCACCATGATAGGTACAATGGGGGTTGGGCTGGATAATTTTGTCTCGTTTAGGTTTGATCATTGCAGTTTGGGGCTTGAGCAGAGGTTGGGTCAGTTTGACAGGCCGATAAAAGTTAGCCTTGGACAGGTCAGCTGGTGCTAAGATAAGCTGAGATGGTTCTTGAGAATGGGTCAGCGGAACAGGTTAGGGATCGGCCGGGATGGGTCTGTTGGATTGGATTTGAGCTGTGGGTCCATAATGCTTTGATCCAAATCAGCATTAGGATGGTAATTGGACCTGGACCGATGGAATGAATTAGGATGAGAACAAGTTGACGCTTTATTAAGAAAGGAAGCAGATACATTGCCTTCCAATCCATTCAAGCAAAAGCATTAGAGTTTCTAAGTAATATTGCTGTGATATGATTAGATAAATTATACAAACACTTCAATATTATTGAGGAATCTAAGTAGCATTAGAGTTTTTACGTTACTTTTAGCATGAGAATTCTAGTGCCAAGTAGAATATAACACTTGTATTTCAATTAAAAAAATTGAGTCTGATAGAGTCAAATCTCTCATTTAACCTTATATATATATATATATATATATATATATATATATATATAATTTAAAAATAATTAATTAAATCTTAGGATTTTTCCATCCTTTGAAAAAGGTTTTTTCTAACAAAGATAAACCTCATTTTCTCTTTTAGAATAGGAATAATAAAATTTGAAGAAGGGTAGTTATTGCGATGGTTTGAGTTGGCAATGGCTCGGATATAAGTAGAAGCATGTTGGATGATGTTTCCTTCGAATGAAGCTCCAAGTGGCGAAACGAAGGTAATTTGTATAAGCATTGGTAGTCCATGATAGAAAGTCAAGATGTCAAAGCCTCAAGTTTGATTTGTATAAGCTCAAAATACAATATTTGATTACAAATTATTTTATTATTAATGGAGGAAGGAACCTTAGCCAAAAACACCTGCCATGAGTTTCTAGCCTGAGAAAACCAGGTATCTCTGGCATGGGAGCATTTTACTACGTAAAATCTGAATCCAAAACATTGCAAAAGTCTGAATATATTGCACCCACACCCATACATAAGATTACAGGGTGCTATCCAAACTTGAAAACCTCTTCATATCTTGAAGAATATTCAACATTGAAATATTTTCAAGATTTTTTTTATCACGTGGCTTGATAGAAATTAATTTGAGAGCTATAATCTTTTCTTTTAATTTTAAAATTTTTTTTCATCAAAATGATATAGAGCTGTGATATTATTCTTGGGGACTTTAGAAAAAGAGGACCCATTTCAAAAAGTTTTAGGCTATTATACTGGAAACTAAATTTTTAGGTAAAAGAGATTTCACGGAAATCAAAGTTTAAAGGAAATGTGAGATGCAAAAAGTTTCCCATGTGTGAGAGGCCTTGTACATATGAAAAATACTAAAGTACCCTCGTCTTCTCCAAGAGATGAGGTCGATTTTCGGTTCATCTTCTCCGGCGCCAATGAGGTTTTGGTTCATCGACTCCGGTGCCGATAAGTTTTTGGTGGCTCTTTTTTGGCGCTCGAGAAAACTCATCGGCGCCGGAGAAGACGAGGGTACTTTAGGATACTAAATCTTAAAGTAGTATGATATTACTCAAGAAAAATAAGCGAGGTTTAGGATACTAAATCCTCCCATCTTTGGCTCATCATCTATGATTTTAGATCTATTAGTTGGAATATTAGAGATGCAACACTACATAAATATTAAAGTCAATTAATAATTTATGGGCGAATAAAATGATTAAATCAAAACTCTAAAGTAATGCTCTTCCAAATCCTCTAACGCAAAGAATCAAAACATTCAATGTATTAAAATAAACCTAATCACAATGAATTTATGAATCTAATTTTTGCATTAAAAATAAGATTAGGGGTCCTAATAACAGATCTAAGATCATGGAAAAAACATGACTAGTTCCCATATCTTGGATTGATGATTAGATCCCATAAACAGCAAGAGCACATAGACAAAAATCACGCAAGCATTTACTATAATTCTAACCACAAATCTATCCCATGGACGAATCCCTCATATGAGATTAATTAGATCCGAAAGCTCTAGTAATTTAGCCACATATTTTAATATAAAAATTGCAATAATCAGAAAGTAATTCATTAAAAATACCCGATTCGAGTCTCCAAATTGATCCACAAAGTAGCTTTAATCTATACGCTATGATTTTATAAAAAATAATTGCTAATCTACCTTTTAAAAAGCTAAAGAATGATAAAAAACAAAGAGAAGACTAAAAACTAATGTACAAAAAGAGAGAGCCCCCTAACCCTTACTCTAACTTTGCCTTTTATAAGGCTTTTTTTTTAAACCCTAATTTTTTTTCTCCAATTTTGACAAATTTCAAGCCTTAAAAACATCAAAATTCAGCCCAAAATTGATTGATCGATCGATTATGAAAATTGATCGATCGATTTTTCTAAATTTTCGTGAAATTTGGCCCAACTCTTTAGCAGATACAGCCTCGGTATTTTGGCCACAACTTTTTACTCAAAACTCAGATTGACGTAATTCTTATGACATTAGAAAGAAGACAACGAGCTTTACAATTTTGTGTGAAATAGAAATTTCACGAATCCGATACTTTAGAGGTGAAAATAGAGCTATAAGTCGGAATAAGTTCTGGATGATCCAAGGTTGCATGGATTTTATGTTATTTTCTGAACTCTTGGGCTATTTTATGCTCAACTTATCTCTAGACCTGTAACTCACTAAGACTACACAAAATTTATTAAATAGCTTTCATCGGACGATAATCTATTAGTTTAAAGGGTCAAATATTAACACTTTTCAACACTTACCACTATGTCTGATCATCGCCGATCCTGATGACCCCTCGTGCTCAAAACTCTAAACCGAAACCATTTTGGTTTCAATCGATTTGGTTTGAGGACTCCGGGGTGTTTCAGATAATCAAGGCTGCGTGTATTTCTTCTAGTAAACGAGGGTGGGCCGGTAAGAGATTTATGGCTAAAGTCAAAGCGTTCCGATCTGCTCTAGTAGCTTGGAACAGAGATGTTTTTGGGGATATCACTTCCAAGAGGAATCTGCATAGTCTAATCAAGGTGATAGATCTTAAGGAGGAGGCTGGTCTGCTGTTGGATGCAGATAGAGAAACTAGAGTTTTGTTAAAAGATGAGTTGAAATGTATATTGTACAAGGAAGAACTGTATTGGCGCCAGAATTCAAGGGACAAATGGGTGACAGCGGGTGATCAAAACACTAAATTCTTCCATGCTTTAGCCTCTTGTAGAAGAAAGCATAATTTTATTGGTCATATTTTTGAAGAAGGTGCTTCATTTTCTTCTCAAGATGATATAACTGCTGCCTTCGTTCACCATTTTAAGAGAAGATTCAAGAAAGAGGCCTATATCCGTCCTATATTAGATGGTATCCAGTCCAGGCATCTTTCTCTTTAGGAAGCAAAGACTTTGGAACAAGTATTTTCGGAAGAGGAGATCAAATCAGCAGTTTGGCAATTGAACGCAAGCAAAGCGCCAGGCCCGGATGGCTTCCCTTGGGTGTTCTACCACAAATGTTGGGACATTATCAAAGCTGATTTGGTAGAGGTCATTAATGAATTTTAGGAGAGGGGTGTTATTAGTAGGGAAGTGAATGCTACGCTCATCGCGTTAATCCCTAAATCTGAAGGTGCCAAGAGGTGGGGGTTTTTAGACCGATTAGCCTCATGAACGGGTTATACAAAATAATAGCTAAAACGTTAGCTAATCGGCTCAAGGAGTCCTTCCTCAGCTTATCTCTCACACCCAATCAACTTTCATTCAAGGCCGCCAACTAGTGGACAACATTCTCATAGCCCAAGAATGTGTTCACAGCTATCACGCCAAGAAAAAAAGGGGAATTATTTTAAAGTCGACCTTAAAAAGGCCTATGATAATGTAGACTGGGATTTTCTTCTCTATTTGTTAAAGCGGATGGGAAATGGATAGATTGGATTAAGGGCTGCATTTCGTCGGTTTCGATGTCAGTGCTGGTGAACGGATCGGTGGAAGGGGTTTTTCCGGTTCAAAGAGGAATTCGCCAAGGATATCCCTTATCTCCTTTCCTTTTTCTAATTGTGGCTGAGGGATGAGTGCTTTGCTTCAGAGGGCGATGACAGTGGGCTACTATAAAGGTTTCAATCCGACAAGGAATGAATTGGAAATTTCGCACCTGCAAAGAAGAAACTCTTTTTAAGGTCACTAAAATTCTTCTCTATTTCCAATTAATTTCAGGGCTGAAGATCAACCTTTCAAAATTCAGCATAATTGGGCTCTCCTGTGGCCCTAGTGACGTGGACCTCCTAGCTCAGAGAATCGGGTGCAGAGCTGGAGAGCTTCCGTTTACGTTCCTCGGGCTTCCTGTTTGCTCTTCTATTCCAGGTAGGAAGTTGTGGCTCCCCATTCTTGAAAGAACGGAGAAAAGGTTGGAAAGGAAAAGTTCTTTCTTTCGCGGGTTGAATTACGCTTCTTAAATTCCCTTTGGGCCCGGTGTTCTTCATGCCCTTGTTTAAGTGTTTGTCGTGGGTTAGGAACAGACTTGAAAGACTCCAGAGAGATTTTCTTGGGTGGACGATAAAGGAAAGATCCATCTTGCTGATTGGCGTCTCTTATGTTGGAAAAAAGAGGAAAGAGGTTTGGGTGTGATTAATCTTAAAGATTTTAATTCAGCCCTTCTTGCTAAATGGTTGTGGCGGTCTGCTTCAGATCATGGCAGCTTATGGAGGAGAATTCTTGCGGATAAATAAGGGAGTCTATGGGAGATCAAGGTTCCTTTCTACAGGTTTTGGATCAGGGGTGTGGAGGGCCATCAATAATAGTGGGCAGGTTTTCAGAATGGGAGCCTCTAGTCAAATCGGTAAGGGTGATAACACTTTGTTCTGGAACAATGTCTGGCTTGGGACTAGACCTTTGTCCTCTTCTTTTAATCCATTTATGCTTTGGCCATAAACAAGTCTTGTTCAGTGAGAGAAGCTGCAGTCATGGGTAATCTCAATGAATTGTCATGGAACCTAGCTGTTTCCCAAATATTATATGACAATGAGATTAGAGAAATCATGGATCTTATTCACATCCTCAGCAGAGTAGTGGTCCTTAACCCCAACATTAATGATCAACTAACATGGAAATTGGATAAAAAAAGAAGCTTTTCGGTTAGCTCTCTTTATAAACACCTTGCTTCAGTAGTGTCGCCGACTCTTCCTTGGCTCTGGATATGGATATCCTGTGCTACTATTAGGGTGATATCCTTTGTTTGGCTTGTGGTTTTGGACGAGGTTCTAATGCTGGATAATCTTCAGCGGCATGGCTTTTTCTATGGCCAATCGATGCTCCCATTGTAATCATAATGAGGAGGATAATAGTCTCCTTTTCATCCACTGCCCCTGTGTAGGGGAAGTTTGGATCCACCTCTTGAGTTGGTCCAGCCGCAATTTGGGTAATGCCGCAATCTACTAGCTCGATGGTCAGGCTTGGGATATTGGTGGGGCTTTTAAGAGGGATAAGAATTGCTGATCGTTGCTTCTATTTGCTGCTCTTTCTGGGCCGTGGAAATAGAGAAATAACAAAATTTTCGAAGGTAGGGCAAGAAACTCATTGGATCTGGCAGAAAGGATTAAAATTAAATCCCTTCAATGGGCAAAAAGTTTGAACATGCTGGGTTCCTACACACTAATGGACTGTTTGGTCTGTGGGGGGTAGAGTTAGCTCCTCCTGTGGGATGGGGATCTATGTTATTTTTGTGGGGCTGGTATGTTTGTTCTTTTCTTATGTTCCCTCTGTTTTGGGCTGAGTTAGGGTCGTTTCCGGCCTATTTTGTGCTCCTTCCTCAATAGCTGGTACCTCCGTATATTTCTTTTGTTATATTTGTACATGCATCATCCAAGGTTGGTGCAGGTTAGATTGACCCATTCACCATCCTTGGTGTATGAGTTGAGCACTTAATACTTGCCCTCTTGGTTTTGCTCTCTTTTTGCAAACTCTCACTTAGACACCAAGGGCCTTGTTTGGCGTGGCTCCAGCTCCCCGCTTTCACTTAAAATAGATTTGTGCAAACGCTACGTTAGAAGTTGGGTTTGGTTGCTTTCAGCTTTTGCCCATCTTCAGTTTTGCGAGATGATATTTTAAGCGAAATCAATGTCGAAAGCAGTGTTAATCAAGCAACATCTAAGACGTTAGAACTGCTTTTCAACATCATAAAGTTGGGAGTGGTTTTTAGAAGCCACGCCAAATAAGGGCCTAGGATCCTCAGATCACCGTCGTTTCTAATGCGCCATTTGTCGAGGCAATGGTCTACCACGTGGGTGGTATGGATCACTGATTAGCTATTCCATGCACAGGGTGGACAGATTTAATGCTCTTAAATATTTGTGCATCTTCTAAGGTTTGGTTTAGTAGAAAGGACGATGGTCAGGTCCAATCAGGCTGAACCGGGTTTTGAGTTTAACCACCTCTGAAGATGCCGTTGAACTTGAAATCCGGTTCAACCTGGTTGGACCCGACCATTTCCCTAGCAGAAGGATATAATTCTTGCAAGGGTTGCACACAGGTTGGCAACCTTATGACAACTCAACAGGCTATAAAGTAGGAAATTTACTAGACACTTAGATCTCTTACCCTCAATCAATTATAAAAATGGCTTAGACGTGGAGGGAGTACTTAAGTGTAAAGCTGTACCTCACTCATCAACAAGTCAAAGTGTTGATTAATGGTAAGAGATTAAGTGCGAATGAAGTTTCCACTTAATATGCAACATTTTTCTCCTCTTGCAATTATTTATGAGACACTATATTCTTCACAATCACAGGTGCATGCGCATGAAATCGACTTTTATCTTAGTTAAGCTGTGGCGCATAGGTGAAAAAGCGTAGCACGCTTGCCGACATCTTTTATCAAACTATGTTTAAAAAGCGGAATTTAATAGGAAACCATTACAACTGGGCTTAAGTTGGTTTGGTACATCTTTTATCAAACTATGTTTAAAAAGCGGAATTTTATAGGAAACCATTACAACTGGGCTTAAGTTGGCTTGGTATAGTGCTGTCAGAAGGTCGGATCGGGGTCAGTCAAAATTTTGGCTGCTCAATAGCAAATTTGAATATACATAACCTGATCCGACCCCACCTAACTCGGCCAGGCTCGACAAGGGTATATGCTTGACCTGACCCTATTAAATACACCCTATTAAATGCACTCTATTTTCCTTGTTTTTTTATATAAAATATAGGGTTGAGTCGCGCCTACCCGACTCAAATTTATGTGTTTTACTTGGTAAAAAATCTGAGTCTAGTACTGATTCGACCCGACCAGTTGATGGGCTCAAATATTATGTTTGAATGATAAATTGGCCGACTTTGCTTAAACATTTTAGCATTTTGCCTTGTGGCCTAACTATTGGATGGCACATGTTATGCGTGTCTGTAGAGAGTGCGTAATTTCTGCTTTCACTGATTCCTGCTATAGTAATGACGGTAAAGTTTATTTTGAGAGAAGTATCATTTCCCAGGTGTTTCAGTTATTATAAAAATAAAACTAAATATAATTACAACAAGGGATTTAAAGTCCGGTCTATATTGACATATCGGCTGGGTCCCAAGCTGATACATATCCGATATATTTGATACGAATCAGCCAAGTCAGTCGATATTTAAATTCCTTTTTTTATTTTTAAAATGATGAAAATTTTAAGTTTTTTCACAAAAGGATATTTTTGGTATTTTGTTCAAGTCATATCTGATACATATCGGTCAATATGACTCAATCATGGATCAAAATTTTGTCCGATATTTATCAGTATCGGACGATACGTATTGGTATCGGAGGTCACCGATACGGTACATTAAATGTACTGTAACGGTCATATTTATGTATTAGTCGGACGATATATTCAATGTATCGTCCGGTACCGTCCGATACCAATACGTATAGTCCAATACGTATTGGTTTTAGGCTCGGATGATATGTATCGATTTTCTGGCATTTTAATCCATAGACCCAATATCAAAGTAAGCATGGAGAAAAGGTTGTGATGATTATGCTGACGATTGAATGAATATGAACAGTCGAGATTGGGCATGAGGCAACTAACCAATCCAATCCATCCACATAGTAGGGTAACATGCAGGATTATTGTGGAGTTACCCATTCCAAGCTATAGACAAACCCCACCATCTCCGCTTAGAGGTATACTGTTATCAAAAGTTGACATTTACATGCGCTAGCGACCTTCAAAATGTAAAGGCCAATTTTTTATAGGAGGAAAATTATAAACGGAGGACATATTTGTTGAGGGCAAAGTATAGGTGATTGACGTAGTGTCACATGATTAAATGTACCAACCTGCATTAATTGAGTCCCACCACACTTGCAGTCAATTGCATTGCGCCACATCAGCCACCTGCTCGTTGTCTGCATAAAATCTGTCTTCTAGATAACACTGTCCTTTATAGAAAGTAATATGGATAGATGTTGTTCAGCATGACTATATTCTGACGTTCGAGGCAAGCCAATCTCTGAATTGTAATATAGCAATCTCAATCACACATGTGATTATGAATCCACTAAGTTACCATGTGGTGGAATGGAATTATAGCAAAAAAATAAAAAATAACAAAAATATAGATCAGATGACCCTAATTTTAAACCGCTAAAGCCCTTTGCCTCTGATGTTCTCCTTCTATCTGTGGGAAAGGAAAAGAAATCATGGGAAAGGAAAGAAAATGTGATACTTTCTTATGTTTGGCAACAAAGTTGTGTCACTGGAAATCATAGGAAAATTTAAAATTTTCTTTTCCATTGGAAACCGACAAATCCCTCTAAAATAGGAGGATTTCATCGAAAGACTTTTGCCGATTTCTCTCTTTCTCTATCCTCTATCTCTCACTCTCTTTTTTAATGAATAAATTGAAACAAAATCAATTATTGAAAAAATTATAAAAATTAAACTAAAATAATAAAATTTTAATTTAAAAAAAAAAAAGAAAAAATAAATAAAGATGAAATAAAAAAACAAGAATAAAAATAACAAATAAAATAAGACTTTAAAAAAAATAAAAATAAATAATTTTTAAAATAAAATAAAAATAATTAAAAATAAATAAATAAATATTAAAAAATTTAAAAAAAATAAAATCTTTAAAATAAAAAAATATAATAATAAAATAAAAAATTTAAAAAAAATATTTTTTTAATAAAATAAATAAATAATAAATAATAAAAAATTTAAATTTAAATTTAAAAATATTAAAAATATTAAAAATATTAAAAATATAAAATAAATAAAATAAGATTTAAAAATAAATAAAATAAAAATATAAAAAGAAAATATAAAAAAATTAAAATTAAAATTAAAAATTAAAAATTAAAATTAAAAATTAAAAATAAATAATAAATTTTTTTAATAAAATAAATAAATAAATAATAATAATAATAATACAAATTTTTAAAAAATTATAAAATTATAAAAAATAAAATAAAAATACAAAATTAACAAATAAAATAAAAAATAATAAAATTTTATAAAAAAATAAAAAATTAATTAAAATAAAAAATAAAAATGTAAAAATAAAAATTAAAAATTTTAAAAATTTAAAAATTTAAAATAAAAATAAAACAATAAAAAAATAATAAAAATATTATTTTTTTTAATAAAATAAATAAAAATAAAAAATAAAAATAAAAATACAAAATTTTAAAAATTTTAAATTTTAAATTTTTAAAAAAAAATACAAAAATAAAAAATAAAATAAAATAATAAAAAAATAAAAAATAAAAAATTAATTAAAATTAAAATTAAAAAATAAATAAAAATTAAAAAATTAAAAAATTAAAAATTAAAATAAAAAAATAAAAATAAAATAAATATTTTTTAATAAAATAAATTAAAATAAAAATTCAAAATTTTAAAAATTAAAAATTTTTAAAAAATACAAAAATAAAAAATAAAATAAAATAATTTAATAAAAATAATAATAAATTAAATTAAAATTAAAATTTTAAAAAAATATAAAATAGTTAAATAATAATAATAAATTAAATAAATAATAATAATATATAAATAATAATAATAAATTAAATAATAAAATAATATAATATAAATAAAAAAATATATTTATTTTTTTATTTTTATTATTTAATTTAATTTAATTTATTTATTTATTTATTTTATCAAACGAGAGAGAGAGAGAGAGAGAGAGAGAGACAGAGAGACAGAGTGATTTTATTTTTTATTTAATATTTTTTTATTTATTTTAAAAATAAAGTAAAAATAAAAATAAAAATTAAATTAAATATAAAAATTTTTAAAAATTTAAAAATTTATAAAAATAAAATAATTAAAAATAATAATAAATAAATAAAAAATAAATCTCTCTCTCTCTTTCTTACTCTCTATTATTATTCTTCTTTTTAGATGTCACTTTCTCCGAGTCTCTCTCTCCTAAAGTTTCTCTCTCTACATATTTCTTTTAATTTCTCTCTCTTAATTTTTTTCTCTCTCCTCAAATTTCTCTCTTCTTAGACTCACTTTTTCTCTTTCATAATTTTTTTTTATCTCACAAAATTTTCTTCATAATAGAAAATTAAATTTATTTGGTGTATGAGATATACTATCGATAATGGTCATTTTCTATTTTCTATGTGTCAATTATACAATCCAAACACCGAAAAACAATGAATTCATATGAATTCCCAAAGAACTAGAATCCATTGGATTTACAAAATCTTTTCCTATATTTTCCGAAAAATTGCCAAACAGACCCTTAAAATGAACTTCAGGTTTTGGAAGCTCAATGATTTCATTGTTAAAGTTTCGGAGATATCTTCTCATTTTCAAGAGAATTGATGTTCTTGTCACTTGCTTACACGGCAATAGAGCAAAGATCAATGGAGTATAGGTTTGGAAGCTCATTGGCTCCATCTCTATTCTTCATCTTTTTCTCTCGACTCTATTCTCTTTAAATTTTATTCGCAAATCTTAAATGGTTGCTGTTCTTACTTCCATTAAAGGTTCAACAAAAGAAATTTTCATGCTACCGAAGAACGAGAGATTCATCTAAGTACTAATTAGTAGTGTTGTTATCATCTACTTAAGTATTAAACATTCTCACTAGTAATCGTGTTAGGGGAATCTTTCTAGCACGAGCTTCTCTTTGCCACAACGGAATTCAAGCGTGTAAATTGAATGCCCCCCCTCCCCTCTTTCTTCTTCTATATTGAGTCTTTGAGGGCCTTGCAGAACAATGAGAAAGAAAATATCCTACTTACGAAGGTTTTTATAACAAACACTATGAACAAGCTTTTATGAATCTATACAACAAATGATTTAAATGCGAGCATTGACCGAATATAGAAGAAAGCATATTAAAAAATCTAGGCATATCGGATTAATCCTAAACTGATATAACAAGCGTAATCAATCAATCGCACAATTACACGTACACAACAACTTTAAACGTGGGTAAAACCTGATAACCGGGAAACACCCACGAGACCATAGTCCAAGCAAACAAATTAATCAAAAGCTTACAAAAAGTTACTAATAATATGCTGAACAAAGCATGCAAGTCCTATCAAACCCACTTAAAGCGCAATATATCCGCCTTCATAACATCCAAAATTCCAAATCCCTTGGGCACATAACAACACCCAAATCCTTGGGCAATCTGAAGAGAAATGGTGAAAGAGGAAATCCTTTTTCAAATTCAAGTTAAAATTAGGTAATTAGATATTTCAAAAGGAGAGATTAATTCTAAGTGTTAGAAATCTGATCTAAAGCTAGTAAGCACTTGGGTGAGCTAAGATGATCAGATCTGAAAAATTACCCTAAAAGGTTTGCACTTAGAACATGAAGGGATGGATGAAATTGTACTT
This sequence comes from Chloranthus sessilifolius, assembly GCA_021018995.1. NCBI lineage: Eukaryota > Viridiplantae > Streptophyta > Magnoliopsida > Chloranthales > Chloranthaceae > Chloranthus > Chloranthus sessilifolius. The sequence goes on from CM037589.1 coordinate 29,160,609, forward strand.
GAGAATAGAATAAAATTCAATTCCGCAGGCGGCTTTGGCAGTCGACCTCGATCGGTTTCGGGGTCTAGCTGTATTCACAGTCAACCTCAGCAGAAGGCACCGTCGACCGCGGAAGTAATTTACGCATGGTTGCTCCAGCCGTGCCTGACCTTAAGAAAACGGTAATGGGTCGTTTAAAGTCAATTTCAAAACGTTTTAAAACATGTTTTTCGAAAGTAATAAAATACTTATTAAAAAAAAAAGTAACAAAATACTAAAAAAGGACTTGGGTGGATCATATGAGAAAATCAAGACAGTTAATCGTAACTCCGATACACACTTGGTTTGACATAGGGATGTAACAATAAGATCTAACACATATAACTCCGTCACTGAAAGGCTTACAGGTGTTAGATCTTCAAATATAGGTGGGATGTATTTATGAATAATACTTATACCACCTCTTTTGGTTTAAATCACCTTCAACTCATCTCTATTGTGTTGTTTTTTGGCTTTGAATTTTGGACCATTACAATCAATCAATGTTTGACTTTTTCCTTAAACAATTCTTTTTGAATTTATTTTTTATAGAATTAATCTAAACAAAGCATATATGAGCTTCACATATAAAAAAAGTATTCTGGGTATCACGTGGAGCTCCACGTGGAGTGGCACACAACCCTTTTCCATATATATATATATATATATATATATATATATATATATATAAGGCTTTTGTTCTCCATTGGAGGACGCTCAAGCGTCCTCTAAGATTGATCTTCGTCTCTTTCTCCAAAAAAAAAAAAAAAGTCCTCTAAGATTGGGGAAAATCTCCAAATTGGCAGCTCGACACCAAATTTATGACATAGAGCATGGGTGTGTTGCTTAGATCCTATTTGAAAAACAAAAAAAAAAATCAAAAAAATTTCCATGTATTTTTTGAAACTTATTTTTTAAAGAATTGATCTAACCCATCACCCCTTCTCCACGTGGCACCAAAACAATGTTTTGGGTGCCACATGGAGCTCCACGATATCTTAGAGGACGGTTGAGCATCCTATATATATATATATATACATATATATATATATATATATATATATATATATATATATATATATATATCTCATTTAACTAGTCTCGATCCTATCCTGGTGCAAGTCAGGCCGGGCTAGGGTTTTGGCCAATTCAAGGTCGAAGAGATTAGGTTTCGACCTAGGCTCTTTGAATGGGAGGTTGTCTAAGACAAATCTGCTTAATATCAATCATAATACTTCTGATTTTCTATAAGAAGCAACATTAAGCGTCAACTATTGCTATACAGAGAAACCTATGCTCATCAACAACCATTTAAATTAACTAACCAATGGCTTACAAGTGCCCTCATAGCGTGGAATCAAGATATTGTACACGCAATTATACAAGCCACTGCTATAAATTATAAATCTATAGCATTCAAAAATCATTTACTTCATTTAATCTCAACTATTCATTCATACTATTATTAATAGCATATGAAAGTAGACTTTCCTTACAAAGAAGGAAATTTACCTGACCGACCCTATCAGATATACTTTTTACTGCAGAGACCTTATAGTTTCACTTTTATCCAAATCGACTAGCTCCAAGCCTAGCCACAGTAAAAAGTCAAAATTACCCTTTTCTTTAACGCATAAAAGCATCGTCTTCTTCCTCATTGTAATCTGCCTAAGGATCTTTCTCACCATAAAGATTCATTAGGAAGCTCTATTTCTAAGGTACACTTAGATCTAAATCGTCAAAAAAAAAAAGAGGATACACCCAGATTTATGTCATCTGATATTTACATTTTTTCTTTTTCTTTCTAAGGTATTTATTTTGAAATTATTTTTTTTCGATGCTAAAATCACAATCGACATCGACTGTTTACATAATCGATGGTGACTGTGTATACAGTCGCCATCGACTATATAAAAAAAGATTTTTATTTATTATATATATATTTAAAAAACCCTAAACCCTAAACCCTAAACCCTAAACCCTATACAGTCGCCAACGACTATGTATACAGTCGCCATCGACTGTATTAAAATTTTTATTTATTTATTATTATTATTTTTTATTTTTATATATATATATATTTTTCGGCATCATTTGTTTACTGTCGATAAGTATTTGTATATCTGATGCCATCATTATATATAAAAAAAAAATTACGATGGGCATCATTTGTTTACACAATCGATGTATTTGTCTATCTGATCGCCATCATTGTATAAAATTTTATTTTATTTTATTTTATTTTTTATTTTTTTCTGATCGGCATCAACTATTTTACACAATTGATGGTAATGTGTATCTGATCCATCATTTGTATAATTTATTTATTTATTTATTTTAGTCGACATCAACTGTTTATACAATTGATGGCGACTGTATACATAGTCGCCATCGATTGTGTAACCTTTCGATGTCGACTGTTAAAATAGTCGGCACCGACTGTGTTAAGAGTCGGCATCGACTGTTTAAATTTTTTTTTTTTTTTTTTAAGAGGCGATATCGCTTTACAAAGGTGTATATAAGTCGATCCAAATAGCAGATCGGAATAGATTGGATTGAGGAGAAGACGCCGTCACTTTCGTCACCTTTGATTTTTAAAACTGTAGCAGATTAAAATAAGAAAGAAGATTATGTTTTTGTGCGTTAAAGAAAGGAGATAATTTGGACTTTTTGCTATCCTTAGAGTCGGCTAGACTTCCAGCTGGTCGATTTGGGTAAAGGTGAAACTAAAGGTCTCTACAATAAAAGGTACATCTGACAGGGTCGGTCAGATAAATTTCCCTACAAAGAAAGTGAAATCTAGCTACTTTCTAAGTTCAAAACTCCCTAATACTGAATTACTATTTATTATTTTAAGCTGACACTTTACATTTCCAATAAATTTATGATTTACTAAATAATAAAATGCTCCTACCATAACTGTTAGTTAAAAATAAATCATTTCACAATCTACCACTAGCAAATCCAAAATAGAAGCAACCAATGACTAGTCTTCTAATTCTATTTACTTTCACTAAATAGAACTTATGGATCCTCTAAAGGCCATTTTAATTCACTAATTTTTCATATTCATGCTTTTATTTTTTCAAAATTCACAGGTTTGCAGCAACAAGTTAATCATGTCCTCTTGTTTGTTCACAACTTCACATGTCAGACTTCCTCATCTCCCTATGTTCTTGTTGCTCCAAATAGTACTGCTAATTATTTCAAATGATTAATGATGGTGATAAATTGTGTAGCAATATTTGTGTGCAATATGTTAAAGGTTTTAAAATAATAACCTACCCTTTGTGAGTTGCGACATTCATGCCTATAGTATTAATGTCTACATAACATGCTCGTGAAATGATAATTGTTATTTTTTTTAGTCATTACTTGGGTTAAACCTATGTCACCATGATGGATGCAAATTTATCCATATCAATTATATTGATGCATGGAGACCTGAGTTCGAATCCCCCCCTTAGCCTTGGACACCCTAGGGATTTATAAGTGATGAATGGCCAAGTACCCACTTCAAGAAGCCGGAGACCTAATTCGAATCCCACCCTTGAGGCCACCCTAGGGATTTATATCCCGTGTTGATCTAGTATGTGCTAACTTGGGGTGCGCACGTGCCCCTAGGATTAGTCAGGTCCTCTAAGATGCCTGAAGACACATGTTATAAAAAAAAAAAAAATTAATAAATATATTGATGCATGGTTATGGGTGTAGGTTCGGTTAACCAAACCCAGCTGAAATCAAAATTTCGGTTATCATGCTGGTTTCTACAAAATTGAACCCTAATCGAAACATTTCGGTTTTCCAATTTCGATTAACTGAACTTTTCAACCCACCCCCAAAAATCGAAACCGAACCAAATTGATCCAATTTCTTTTTTGGTCAGTTCGGTTCGATTTTTCTTCATATTAAATTTTTTTTTTTTTTGAATTTTTCAGTTTTTTTTTTTTCCAGTTTTTTATTGGTTTTCTCACCCTACACTGTCGCTTTTCGTTTTTTAGCTACCGAAACTGAACCGGGTTGAATCAGTTTGGTATGGTGTCGATTTGTAATCGATTTCAGTCCGGTTCGGAAGTCTCGGTTTCGGTTAGTTTTTGGGTTTCAGTTTTTTATGCACCCCTATGCATAGTTACATAATTTGTACTGTTTGAATGTTTTACCTACAACCTGTCTCTTTTCACAAGGTTGCCTTAACTACCAAATTTTGATGTGAATAATTTTTTTTTTCTTTCCAAATTACTTGTTTAAGGGTCAATTTAAAGGACCCTTGACCCTTAATTTAAGTATAAAATTGGAAAAATTTAGGAAAGACTACTAAATCTAATGATTTCTATGTCGTTTCTTTAACTAGATTTCTAGCCTTAAAAAATGTTGAGAATTAGAAACTGACATGGTTGAATTTGTATAGTAATTTAGGATTTGAAAAAGACATTGAAATTACAAGAGATCTCTGTTTCTTCTTTATGAATTTGATATTGGATAGTAATTTATTTAATTGAGCACTCTTGTTATATTGGTGATTCAGAGGTTGTCTTGTTATATATATATATATATATATATATATATATATCGTTTTACTAGTCTCGATCCTATCCTGGTGTAAGTTAGGCCGGGATATGGTTTGGCCAATTCAAGATCGAAGAGATTAGGTTGAACATAGGCTCTTTGAATGGGCTTGGCCAATTCAAGGTTGAAGAGATTAGGTTTCGATCTAGGCTCTTTGAATGGGAGGTTGATCTAAGACAAATCTGCTTAAATATCAATCATAATACTTCTGATTTTCTATAAGAAGCAACAATAAGTGTCAACGAGTGCTATAACCATAAACCTATGCTCATCAACAACAATAATTAACCAGTGGCTTACAAGTGCCCTCATAGCTTGGAAACAAGATATTATACACCTAATTGTGCAAGCTACTGCTACACATTATAAATCTATAGCATTCAAAATCATTTAGTTCATTTAGTTTTAACTATTCATTCATACTACTATATTATGAAACTACACTTTCCTTACATAGAAAGTAAAATCTAGCTACATTCCAAGTTTAAAACTACCTAGTATTGACTCACTATTTATTCTTTTAAGCCACACTTTACATTTCAAATAAATTTAGGACTTACTAAATAATAAAAGGGAAATAATTTGCACTTTCAGCCCTATATAATTCTGCGTATTTGCAAAAAAGGGTCCTATAATTTTAATCTTTACAAAATAAGCCAACTCCAAGTCAAATCGTCTCCACGTCACCATCAACCTTTTTTTATTATATAATCATTATAATATATATATATATATATATATATATATATATATATATATATATATATATATATATATTTCTTCCTTTTATATTTCATTGTTTTCTATTGCTTGTTGTCCCTATTTTCATTGTTTTAGTTAAAAATAAATTATTTTACAAACTACTACTAGCAAATCCAAAATAGAAACAACCAAAGATTGGTCTTCTAATTCAATTTACCTTCACCAACTAGCAACTTAGGGATTTCAAATTAGCATTGGTCCCCTTATTATGGATCCTCTAAATGCCATTTTAATTCACTAATTTTTCGTACTCATGCCTTCTTTTTAAAGTGGACATGTTTACAATAACAAGTTATTGTCATGTCCTCAGGTTTGTCCACATGTCTGGCTTCCTCATTCTCTTATATACTTGTTGCTTCAAATAATATTTTACTGGCCAACTATTTCAAATGATTATTGATGATGATAGATTATCAACAATAATTGTGTGCAACATGTTAGAGGTTTTTAACATGATGGTGAATTGGTGATTGTTAATTTTTATACGTGATGCATGGCCAAGTACCAATCTCAAGAAGTAGGAGATTGAATTCGAATCTCACCCATTGAGGCCAACCTAGGGATTTATATCCCGTGCTGACTTAGCTTGTGCTAACTTGGGATGCGCACATGCCCCTGAGATTAGTCGGGTCTTTTAATGGGCTTGGAGACTCAGGTTATAAAAAAATAATTATTATATTGATGCATCATGCATGGTTGCATAATTTGTACTTTTTGAATGTTTTACCGGCATTTTTGTCTCTGTTTAAAGGGTTTTGTCTTAACCGCCAAATTTTGATATGAATGGTATTTTTCATACTTTCAAATTGCTTGTTTGAGGGTTCAATTTAAAGGACACTTGACCCTTAATTTATACCTAAAGTTGGCAATTTAGTAAAGAGTACTGAAATAATTTCTATCCCGTTTCTTTAAAATGTTGAGATTTAGAAATTGACAAATGTTGAATTTGTATAGTGTTGAATTTGTATAGTAATTGAGGATTTGAAAAAGACATTGAAATTGCAAGAGATATCTGTTTCTTCTTCATGAATTTGCTATTGGATAGTAATTTATTTAATTAAGCTCTGTTTTTATAATGATGATTGAGAGGTGTGGCTTGATTAGCAATTCAAATATTATGAAAGTTTCAACTCATGGTGTCCATTGGCATGGTTAGGATTTTCTTCTGGTTAGGGCTTTTGATGGTCGATATCATAAATTGGAGGGGTTAGGTGGTACTACACTATTGATTTGGAGGGCTTGCACAATAAAGAAGGTTGTATAAGAAGCACATTATATTATATTATAATTTCAAAGTTATATAGGGTTACAGCCCTTGCTCTGTCTAGCTACGCCGACTCCTAGTTGTATCTCAGGCCTAGTTTGATAATATGAAAATGTAATTACATAGGTGGAAATGAAATTTAGTTTTTAATTGTTGTTGTTTGATAGCTATGTAAGGAGATGAAAATGAAATTAAGTGGGCCCCACATGAAAATTGAATTTCCATACACTAAATCATTTTAGGAGAAAAATATTTCGACCTTTTAAGTGGCTGAAATTGACTCCCACTAACAAAATAATAATTTTTTATCATTTCAATTCTAAAGTTACTCGTAAAAAATCTAAAAGCAAAAAAAATTATCTTTCAACTTTTAAAAAGTAAATTCCATTTCTATGAACATCATACTAGCACGATCACTATGACCACCACATTATCTAAATCATACTTTTTTTAACTAATATTTGACTTTGGTCAAAGTTTAAATTAATCAAACTTTAACGGGATTTATAAGCTATTTAAAATTTTGACTTTGATCAAACTTTGACTACTGATACATGATAATAAGTTGTAAGTTAGTAATATATTATGAAATTTTTAGGGGTCAAAGGTTGACTTTATGGTCAAACTTTGATCATTAATTAAAATTTTACTTTTTATTAAACTTTGACTCCTATGATTTTATGGAGAAAAAAGGATACTGTCCTGTTGATCTATAATGTGATACTAAATTCTCAATTTTATTAGTCAATAATTTGACTTTTACACAATTTATTTTTAGTCAAACTCAAAACATGCTTATAGAAAGAGCCTACTATTGCATAAATTTATACCGTATTAGTGCAAATTTTTCTTGGTTAAAGTTCAACTTTTTGTAAAAGTTCGATTTTCTATAAAAAGTTATAAATTTTAATTAGTGAAATATTATAATTAAAAGTATCTATGTTTGTTTAAATTTCTAATTTTAAAATACATTGCTTTATTTTTTATTGGTCAAAGTTTGACTTTTAGTCAAAATTTGACAGTAGATAGTTATTATTATTGTGTTATTTGTATTTTGGTAATGTAAATTTTTATCAGTCAAACTTTGACTTTATAACACAATTTAATTTTTTTGAACTTTTGTAGCCCAATGAGATTATCATTTTGTTAATTTATTACTTTGTAGCACATTATCAAATTTTTTATTTTTTTTTGACATTTGATCAAAGTTTGACTTTTAAAAAAGTAGGTATCTAGTCAAATTTTTTACTAGTGTAACCTAGTGATGGATATGAATACTGTTATGTTAATTTGTAGCTCGACGGTATATTGCCAAATTTTCTATTGGTCAAAGTTTAAAAAATTGGTCAAAGTTTGACTTTTTGTCAAAGTTCGATTTTCTATAAAAAAGTTATAAATTTTAATTAGTGAAATATTATAATTAAAAATATTTATCATTGTTTTAATTTGTAACTTTAAAATATATTGCCTCATTTTTATTGGTCAAAGTTTGACTTTTAGTCAAAATTTGACTCATATTCAAATTTGGACTTAATTTGAGAAATATATCTTGACAATAGATAGTGATTATTACTGTGTTATTTTTATTTTGGTAATGTAAATTTTTATCAATCAAAGTTTGATATTTGGTCAAACTTTGACTTTGTAACACAACTTATTTTTTTTGAACTGTTGTGGCCCAATGAGGTTAGGCTACCGTTATACTCACCCCAAAAGATTGTTTTCTCACCCTCACCTCTTCCAACCGGCTTGCATTGACTGCCTTTGAATCAAATGATGAAGATCATTTTTCGTCTCCATCTTTAGTACAATGGATCTATAGATCATTGTAATATCATCAGACGGTCAATTTTTTATTAAACGTGACATACATTTCAAAAAATGACCCTAAATCATGCTTGAACGTGATGAGTGTCATATAATTTGAGGATCACATTTTTGGGCCTACCATGATCTATAGATCATGGTAGGCCCATGATCTATAGATCCATTGTGCAAACGATGGGGATGAGAAACAATCTCTACCAACTGATTCAAAGGTAGTCAATGCATGTCGGCTGGAGGAGGTGGGGTGAGAAAGCAGTCTTCTGGGATGAGTATAACTGTACCCATGAGGTTATCATTTTAGTAATTTATTACTTTGTAGTACATTACCAAATTTTATTTTACTTCTTTTGACATTTGATCAAAGTTTGACTTTTAAAAAGTAGATATTTGGTCAAATTTTTTACTAGTGTAACTTGGCGATGAATATGAATGTTGTTATATTAATTTGTAGCTTGGCAGTACAATGCCAAATTTTCTATTAGTCAAAGTTAAAAATTTTGGTAAAAGTTTGACTTTTTTAAAAATTAAATTTTCATTCAACATGTTACCTTACAGTACATATTAGCATTTACTATGTAACTTTGTACTTTAGTCTTGAAAATTTTTATTGATCAAAGTTTTATGTTTTTTCAAAGTTTGACTTTTATTAAAAGTGAATATTTGATCAAATTTTGACTAGTGTAACCTAACGATATATATGAATATTATTATGTAAATTTGCAGTTGAACTTTTATAACTTGTTGGTACATTGCAAAATTTTCTCTCGGTCAAAGTTGAAATTTTGATTAAAGTTTGACCTTTATAAAAATTTAATTTCCTTTCAACGTGTAACCTTATAGTAGATATTAGCATTTGCAATTTTGTTATTTGGCTTTATACATTTTTATTGATCAAAAATTTAAGTTTGGTCAAAATTTGACTTTTTATTTGAGTTTGATTTTTCAAACCCGTTATGTAACTTGCTAATAAATAGTGATTACTATAGTATTAATTTGTAATGTAATAGAATATCATTAAAAAAATTATTAGTTAATATTTGACTTTGATTATAATTTTAATTTAAAAAAAGAGTCAATCTATGACTAGTGCAACATGTAGTGATAAATTAGGTATTTCCTAAATAATTTTTTTTCTTCTTTTCTTACTAAGTATTTGTTCAAACTAACTGAAAGTATAAAATATATAATCCAACTTAAAAACTCATTTTCAATCTTTTTTTTTTTTTCAAACATACTAATCAAACAATAAAAAATAATTTCCAATGAAAGTCATTTATCAAACACACTAATCAAACAGTGGAAAATTCATTTCCCATGAATTAACTATGAAATTGATTTCATTTCCTCTTTGAAGTTTCCTTGCTATCAAACGTGGCCTTAGGATAATTTATTACTAACTCTTTTGTAAATCACGCTCTTGTAAATCACGCTCTTATGGCAGTGAAAATATTAGTTTAAAAATAGCAATATTTCTTGTACCACAAGTCATAATTCCATTACTACAGACTCTCTGATTTTTCTTATAGTTTGAGTCTTAATTATGGAGTCATTTCATTTGTTATAATGTGGATTTAACTAGAAAATTATTTTCTTAAATTATCATTTATTTCAAATGATTATTGATGGTTATATCTATAATAACTATGTGCAGAAACTGCACAATACCTTGATTTTTTCTATTTACTTTAAAATTTATTTTAAGTTCTACTAAGAAAATTTTAAAATAATTATGAGAAAATTCACCTTATTTTCAATATTGATTACAACAAAATCAAGCCAAATATTGATGCTCGGATTCGGTTCATGTCTGCTGTGCGTGCTGCCACATGTGACTGCCGATCACACTCTCCAAATGGCGTGCCGGCACATTGATAGACCACAACACCAAATCAAGACCATCCTCACCATCCAATCATGGCACTTTTAATTTGCTAGTTATTTTCATATTCGGTTCAACTGTCCACTTGCAGATTCTCTAATGGACTACTCAACATCGATCACCCCCATTGATGTGATTTTGGGCAGTGGCCCACCCACCAACCCATACACTGCTGACAGTGAAAGCTCCGCATGTGTACTGCACTCATTCCACGTGGACGATCCTGATAAGCCCCCAGGGGCTAAAATAGCTCTAAATAGTATATCAATGATTATACACTAATCTACCAGAACCGCGCTGTTGACTTTGATGATACGATGAAGTGTGGGTCCCACACGCTCCTTATTGGCCCATCTAACCTACAAACTTAGCTTCGAGCACTCAAAATTTAACTGTCATTGTAAAAAACTTCAACTTTTTCACACTTCAAATTTAGCTTGCTTTTTACAAAACTTAGCTTTCTCTTCAAGTTATGATGCTTAAAAAGAACTCTTTCTCTCTCTAATGTTGGATCCTCTAATTCAATACAGATACTCATGTTATATTATGTGCTGGCAGTTCATTGATTCTCAAAATGACTTTGAAGAACACACTCCAGAGATTTATGGGTTATGTGTCCTCCTAATGGTGCACCTTTTGGTAGTAAAGATAAAGAGATGATGAGGACACTTGACCAATGACCATTTATTAAAAAAATACAAATATTCTATTACATGGTTTCAATTTTTAAAGCTGCATACACCTAAGCACAAAAAGAGAAGAATGTAGAAGAAATTGTGGAAGAAGATAAGGTGATAAAATGGAGGGGACATGCCCATTATGATCAACTTAAAAGATATAGTGAAAGTGTTTTTTTTTTATAGGAAGATATAGTGAAAGTGTTGAGGTGAAGATATTAGGGTCAGATCCTGCCCTAGCTACTTTGATGGTGGGGACTTTTGGTCTTCTTGGTGGTCGCGGTGGCCAAAATTTACATGCTCGAATGGCTCCAATATATGTCACGCTCTTAGATTCAAAGACAGATAGACTCCACAAACTTGTGGAGCGCGTCTTTCTAGTTCCTTCTATACACAAAACGCGTCTATAGGGTGGACCTTCCTATTCCTGTTCCTATACTTTGCGTGGCGTGGCTCTAAGGGTGTAAAATATGAACCAATAAGCACATTTTTAGCTTCTATTTTTTACGAGAAAATGTATTAAATGTTTTATTATAATTTGGTCATTTTGATTTTATTACGTTTTTTTTATAGGAAAAAAGAGAAAAAATGCTTGGCATTTTTTTTTTCACAAAACTAATTAATTATTAATATTTTTTAAGCATAAAAATACGCAATTCTTAATTTCTTGATATGAACCAAATATAGACAAATATATTTAAAAAATAAAAAAGTACCCTTAGTGAATGCCTAGTAGCTAGGGGAGTGGACAGACGGGACCCGTTGTCCACTTAGAAGCCATTCAAATCCACGGGTGCAGCTCGATCCGCCTATGATTTGGCGACCGCCCCAATAACAAATCTCTGGCATGGCAAATCAAACTACATGCCACGGACCTCTGCCACATGGCCCCATCCCGGCAAAAAGTGTATGAATAAAGATGCAAAAATAGCAACAAACAACAACAAAATTGTCAGTCTCTCTCATCTCATGCCTCCAATAAACAATCTCAAGCCTCATCATCCCCTCCCAATCGATTCACTATTCCACTACTTCACTTTTGTAGCTTAAGCTATTGGTTTATTTTTATTTTTCAAAAGGAGCTTAAGCAATGGTTCTAATGGGCCCTCACAGTGTTATTTTATCTAACTCTCCATACATTTGTATGGAAGCAATGATTGCAAAAGGGCAGTATACCTTTTATAGCTAGGTGTATTAATTTTTTTAACAGATTTGGCCTTTGCTTCTTCCATGTTTTCACACTTGGACCCAATCAAAGAGTGCGTCAGAGTCATCGTCACTAGTGAAGCAAGGACTTTAAAAAGGCCTTTACATAGATTTTAGAGGCATTGAACTTCTATAATAAATCGGATTTTGATCATCTAGGGAGCGCGTTCTCCGGAAATCAATATCTTGAGGCATTTGTTCAAGAAATTGTCTACTATGAGATAATGGCTCACAGTACACAATGAGCCTGACTTGTCAATTGTGCAGTAAGGGGACCTTGAGGCATCGATAGACTTTAATCAGTGTTAAAAAAAATAAAATTGTCCACCTAAATCCAAAAGAAATGCACAGCTGATAAGTCGTGGGCTCGTTGAATAGGAAGTCTTTAATGAGCCCCGGCTGATTATTGACAAATACCTCTAGGGTACCTCTATTTGCACCAATCAAAACTCTAAAAGCCCCTCCTCAGTCCCACTAGTAGATGATTTGATTGGTGATGGGTGCTTTTAAAATTTTGGTGGGTGCACAAACGGCTATCCTTTCTTTTATTTGAGAAAAGTGTCACAAACACATCCTTTTTTTATTACACCACATCACTTAAGCAAAGCAAAAAATTGTTGACGACTTTAAATTAGAAGATAGAGATTATTGTTTGCCTTACTCTTCCAAACAAGAGATCTTGAGAGGATAGGCCTAATTTTAAATGTTCAGATGTTGCTTTCGAGTTACACAAATCTTGAAAAGTGAACATAATTATAATATCTCACGAGAAATCAACATCCAGCTGTTGATGGTGTAAGTCTATGATCTTAACATCTATTGTGTGAAAAATTGAGACCAAAGATAATTTCCATCGGCTAATTTAAAATAATTAATATATTTTTTGTTTTGCTTAAGTGGTATGACTGAAAAAACATGCTGTGGCAGTGATACTTTTCTTACTCAAAAGTTCACAGAGATAGACACGTAGAGGGTTTGGATTTGTTGAGACTTTGATGTGAGACTTCATGGCATGAGTGCCCTTTGGCACTAATTAAGGCTCCTTCCTTTCCTACGGGTTTTTCTATTAAGCGTAAATTGGTTACCATTAAGAAAAAAAAAAAATAATAATAATAAAGAAAATTTTTAAAATCATCCCTATCAGGTTCATTTTTTCGGTCAGAGACCTTAAAATTTCACTTTCACCAAACTGATCAATTCAAAGCCGAGTCGTCACTCAAAAATCCAAAATGCCAAGAGTATCCCAAGAGCCTATAAAAGGTTGTAAAATCAAGGATTTTTTATTTGGACAATTCTAAACACATAGCGAAATCATCCTTTCGCATCCCACTCTTAACGCCGCTGTGCCATTGATTGCTTGAATCACACGATAAAAATCCCAATATGATCTCACGTGTGCACCATTTGGCTTTCGGATTACTTCTTAGGAATGTGTGCAATGTGAACTAAAAAAATAATAGTCTGATGGTATGCCCAAGATCTCTTGATCCATCATGTAGAAGATTAGTTTGAAAAATGATCTCCATCATATGATTCAATGCATCCACCATCTAGCTCGTTTAATTTAAAAGCCACAATGTAAAGATCATAGGTGCCAAAGATCAACATGACACTTGCTCTCTACCATTGGATTCAACACAGTCTATCAAATTTTGATGATATGCTCAACTAATGAACCGTCACCGATCAAATAATAAATCTTCATCATTTGACTAGTGAATCGAAAACGGTCCAATAATGAAATGATCAAATAATAAATTGTCAGTGCTCGACTAATGAGTTGCCACCGCTCTGCTAACAAATTGTCATCGCTCTGAAAAAAAATCGTCACCGCTCTGATATCAAATCATCGTATCGCTAATTTTTATTAAACACTATGTATAAAAAGAGTTACTATAAGAGCACTAACATGGCATGTTGTGTAATGGTAGTGAGTACCAAATACCCCAGCCGACTCAACTAGAATGTATAACTTGAAATAAACCAATAATTTTAGATTTATATATATATATATATATATATATATATATATATATATATATATATATATATATATATATATTTTTTTTTTTTTTTTTTTTTTTTTTTTTCTATTTGAGCCGGTGACGATTTGTTATCAAATGGATGCCGATTGTTTATTAGAGCGATGATGATTGTTTATCAGAGTGTTGGCGATTCATTAGTCGAGCGATAACGATTGATCATTTGATTGGTGGCGATTCGTTAGTTGAGCCAATTATTCAATTTGATAGTCAACTATGAAAAAACATATATTAGAGAGAATGTTTCATGCTCATCTTTGACACATTTGATCTCTACATTATAACCGTCAAAATTAGACGGCATAGATAGTGTTTTACGTCGCACAAATATCGGAAACAACATATTTTTCATTTTTAAAGTATGTGGAACTGTAAAAGGTATAAGGAGTGTCGCAAACAATATATTTTTTATTTTTAAAGTATGTGGAACTGTAAAAAGTATAAGGAGTGTTTAAGACTTTTTATATTATGTGAAATTATAGGGTGGGACTGTGACGAAAAAGGTGAATCTAACTCGGACATTCTGAAAATAAAAAAAACACAAATATACTATCCCTAATCCATATGAAAATTTCCAAAATAAAAAAGTACCCCTAACATTAAAGGCTCCTATGATTCTATTAAATCCGAGTAGCCGACCCCACGATTTGACCTTCAGTAGCTCGCACAATACAGACCTTTAGTGAACTGAAGTTTATATATGTGTCACATAGTGCCACCAAATGTCACGTGGCTCCTGCTGACACCTGTTGGCTACTTAACAAAGTGTATGACAAATGTCTTCCACTCTTTTTCACTTGCCTGATGTTACAGTAGGAGCAGGAATACCATACTCTTGCCTCCATGGCCATTGGATCTCAGAGATTTGCCTTGGGAATCCAATGGGAACACTCGTAGCTTTCACATTTGTGGCATTGATGTGTTGGTCACCTCTCAAAGCTCCGTGTACCACGAGTCTTGTTCTATGCATTCCACGAGTGCTGCATGCCACTGTATATCAAATGAGCTGGTATTAGGTGCACGGGTCGTTTTTGGCCTGGGTTAATTTGGCTGAGTCTAACACTACAAGGCCAAAAGTTCTCTTTAAAGTGATGGATTTAGTGCCTGTACCAATCTCTATCTCCCAAACTTTGACTCTACAAAGGGAGTCAGATTGACCCGTGGAGTGCACGGCCACATGTAAGTTTTGGGAAAATTTCTAAAATCTCTTTACTTTAAAATTATTTTTTAATTTTAAATGCCTCTTATATATTTCTAAATATTTAATAAATCCCTATATTTAAAACTTAGTTATCTAAATATCTCTCAACCATAAATATCCACCTTAATATTTAATTTTAAACGTAATTTTTACTATTTTTTTTTTAGATTAAAAATATTTATTCTTTACACATTTTTATTATTTTTTTTCAAAAAATTTCTAATTTTTTGAATTTTTACTATTTTTTACTGTTTTTCATTTTTTTTTTTTGAAAAAATATGACTTTTTACCTTTTCAATATAATTTTTATTAGCCTATTGGCCCAGTCGATCAACCCATTTTCTAAAATCTTCTCCTTTTAAAATTAATTTCGACATTAAGGTGAATATTTACAGTTGATGGAGCATTTAAATAACTAAATTTTAAGTGCAGAGATTTATTAGATATTATAAAAATATAGGAGGTATTTAGAAAAATAACTTTAAAAAGAGGAGATTTTAAAAAAATTTCTAAAGAAAATTAGATTGCTACATAGATCAATTCAAGTAGCCTAATTAGCAACTCATTTAGTAAAGCAAATATACCTATCAATTCAATCGGTATGCTTTAATATCAGCTCATCGATATTAGAGGGACTTATGAGAGTGACTAGATCAGACGGTTTTAAGGCCTAAAGTTGCCCCTAAAATACACTAGCAGCTTTTTAATGACAGTTTTTGTCTTAATCAGTGACCCGAAGTTTTACCAAAGTTTTACCATGTGGCTTGTAGATGGAGCGGTCATGGCCAAATATAATGTTGACTGTCATAAGTCGTAACTCATAATCCATTTTCCATCAAAAGACGTACTAATGCGCGTGTAAACTGTTACATTGAATGGACATTGGCTTATATAACTCGTTGACGGGTCAATCTTCTTATCAAATGGCCAAACTTTAAAAAGTGTTTAATTTTTATGAGCACATAAATCAGTTATAGTAGACTTTTAAGTTTTAACCATTTAGTGATTTAACTCTCAATAAATCAGTTTAACCTTATACTCTAAAAGCCTTGAGGGCTTGTTTGGTTTTAAGAAAAACAAGAGGAAATAAGGAAAAACTCCTATGCCATAAATTAATTATCGAGAATCCCGTTGTTTGGATTACATCCCAAGAGTAAAAAATTATCTTCGCATTTTTCGTTAAAATCCGAGAATAAATGCCAAGGGAGTCCCTCGGTTTTCTATCTTCCAACTCTTCCAACTTTTCATCCGTATGACTCTTCTCAACCGTTTAGTAATACCACACAATTTTTTTACGAACGAAAAATATTGACTGATTTGAATCAGACGATGGAGATTGTTTTTTTTTTTTTCAATCTTCCTTATGATAGATCTTAAGATCATAATGCCTTTATCAGACGGTCTGATGTTGATTCTATATGACACACATCCCCAAAAATCAGAGGCAAAGTCATGTTATGACTTAGGTGATCAATTGACCAACCAAACTTTCTAAAAAATTATTATTAAGTTTTAGAGGTCCTAATTTATATTAGTGGATTTTCATCTATCCAAAATTATCTTGGCCACCCAAAATTATCAAAAATCTTCAAACAATTTTTTTTATTGTATTTGTTTTCATAATAAATATTACTTCTTTGATTTTTTTAACTAAATCTCACAATTTTGGCCTATTTTTAAGCTCTCCTCTATCTATTTAGGTGTTGCAGAGACTTAATTCTCGAGAGTATATGCTCTAGTATAATTAATTAAAAAATATAAACAATTTGCTACATATAACAAGGTTTGAACCCATCCAAAATTATCTTGACCACCTAAAATTATCAAAAATCTTCAAACAATTTTTTTTTATGGTATTTGTTTTCATAACAAATATTTCTTCTTTAATTTTTTAAAACTAAATCTCACAATTTTGGCCTATTTTTAAGCTCCCCTCCTCGAACATATTTATGGAGAGTACATGTTCTAGTATAATTAATTAAAAAATATAAACAATTTATTAAATATAACAAGGTTTGTAATTCACTAAGATATGTAAAGAGAAAAAAAACTTAATATATATATAATTTGTTGGTCATTTTTGTGAATCGTTATCTATTTTTTAGTTTGGATGATCTGTTGTATTATGATTATTTTTTTTGTTATTAGGATATGTTATTTTCCTACAATTTCTTGTATATAGCAATGTGGTTATCCAAACAGTGACAAACAAAGGGAAACAAAGAAATTTTATGGTTTCCTACAATTTAGGTATTCATGAAAAAATATAGGAATATTATTTTAATTTCTCACGTTTTCCGTATTTTTATGCAAACAAGCTTGAGCATCAAAGTTGGCTAAGGGAGCCAAACATTTTTATGGGAGGGGGCCAATGCATAAATTATTGAAAAAGTCTCATAATCTCAAAAATTCGCAAAAATAATAGAAGTTTCAAAAATTTTGACGAAACCACCGAAAATTTCATTGTACCCCGTTTCAGAGAATTTCGGCCAAATTTATGATGGATTTTGGTGTCGGTGCAATATCATGCATGGGCTTGTGGCTAAGATAAAATATATATTTTACGTATGCAAAATAAAAAAATTAATTTTTTTTGTTAATTTAAATGAGTAGTTCAATTCAACTTGGTTGAGTTGCTTGGAACTCGCCCGAAGTTACTCAGCAAATTCGAGAAACTAATTTCTCTTTGAGTTTTCTTAAAATTCTATCAAGTCAAGTTGACTCAATTTAGGCGTGGTGTGGGCCGTGGAGGTAACTGGGTTGAGAGCTGGGCCCGTGGACCCATTTTAAATCTCATATAAAAAAATAATAAGCTGGTTTTTGAGTGTGGAAATGTCCCCTCCCCCCTGCCTCGGTACAGTCAGGGAGTGTATAAATTTGTGCCTCCTAAGCCCTTGAGCCTTGAGTGCCAAAGCTGGCAATGAGGATAGGGACTGTAAAGACAATTTTGGAGTTGGGAAGATGACGGTTGAATTGACCCATTAATTGTGTGCATTGTTTCTTTTCCAAAAAAAAAAAAAAAATTAATTGTGTGCATTGTGGACCAAGTGACACTTGTCTTGCAAATTACGCGTGCCAAGTGGAAAGAGAAAATTCTTTCGAATGTGGCTATGACCATGAGAACTAGCATATCTGCAAGTTGAGCACTCACTCATCAAAATAGCACAGGACTTCGTCCATAAAAGACACAATATTTGGTACACACTTTCACACACTAAAAATAGCGTAATTCAAAGGTTTGCTACTTTGGACCCCTTTACTGAATCCACAGGATATTTTTGGGTCTTTGCAGTTTGTTGCCATTTATTATTCTGAAACCGCGTTTCTGGATTGATTCACAAGTCAGCATCTCTCTTTCTTCCTCATAGTAGAACTTTGAATATGGGAGAATAAAACTACAATTTGTTCATGTTTTTGGTTGATTTATGTGAAAAGTCAACAAAAGGCTCAACACCTTTTTTTGTTTCTTTTTGAAGTAAAAGTCGTGAGGCTTTTTTAAATTTTCACTTTATTTATTATTATATATTATTTTTGTGTTTAATACCAAAAGACGCCGTCAAAGATTTTTATGACCTTAAAAGTTTTGTTTTTTATTTTATTACCAAGTAGCACTAAAACAACTTATAAAAAAAGAAAAAACTTATAAAAAAAGGGAGCATAGATCCTAACCCGCAATTAAGCCCTAAATGATCTTTAAATGATCTTATACCACAAAAATGTCACTTTTTATTTCACACTATTAAAATGTGATTTATCATTGTATCATGTCGCACTCATCCATGATCAATATAAATGACCTATATAGCAATCCATCGTTGGAACGCATACTAGTCGAAGAATCATGCTCATAAGTGAATGTAATTCATCCGATCGATAAACTTTAATATCAGCCATAAAAAATAAGAACAATCGTTGAGATATCATTTTGATGATATGAATTTCATTGATTATAAGTTAATAAATAATGTAAGATCATTTAATCACCAAATGCCAGGAGAGTGGAACCCATAAAAACAATCGTCTCACTAACACACGAGAATATGGTACCTAGGCACTATAGTGACTGATAAGTATGATATTGCTTTTTTGCTCTCTTATATCAAATTAAAACAATACAAAAAAAACCATCTTGAAAAGAGCCACATAAAGCATTGCGCGACCTGCAGCACCCATTTAACTCTTGAAGCACATAATAAGATATGCTTCTTATTATACAACCCCTTTTTTTTTTCTTTTTTTTTTTGTAGGCTTCAAAATCTGTGGTGTACGAAGCCTCCCAAATCTATTAACATATGCCGACCATTGCTAGTTTCCACCAGAAGAAAATCCTGGTTGCAACTACTAGTTGCAATTTTACCGGATTATATAACGACCATTGCTACTAGAAGAAAATCCTGGCTACGTTACTATTTACGGTGTCATCGGATTCACTGACGGCTTCACTAACACTACAATGCCATTGAACACCTCGTCGTCGCCGCCGCCTAATGATGGATCATTAACCTTCTCCGACTTCCGCATTTACATACAATCAAAATTTAGGGTTTCGGTGTAGCTACCATTGTCTTCAACCTATGCCATATGGAAACACCATCTAAGTCATGTGATTGAAGATTAAGATCTAAAAATCTTGGATGTAAAAGATAAGTATGAAACACAATCTCTATTATATGACTCAGCACAACCAATCATTAAATCAAATGATGCCTTTAACAACATCTCGACATTGAATCATTATGATAGGGATAGTGTTTCTTGCCTATCTTTTGTACAACAAATTTTAAATCATTGTCTTCGATTCATACGGTCTGCGGAATGATTTGATGGTTGGAGCCGGTGGATGCATGGATTTATTCACGTTTGCACGTATGACATTACAGAAATTTTGACAATATTTTAATTATACTAGTAAAAGTACACGTGCGTTGCACATGTTAATATAAATATGGAGACACTATCAAATTCGCCTGATTTAAATGTCACATTCTAAAGATCTTCTATCTCTATCATATGACTCAACATAATAAAAGGCCATCAATGCATCCATATTTGACTGCTTTGAATCATATAATAAAGATTTTTTCTTTATACCAATCTTTTGTATTAAACAACTTTAGATCATGACCTTCAAATTTGATGGCTAAGATGAAGTTTTCACTTGGCCTAAGTCCTCCAAATACCAAGTCTTTCCTTTAAAGGATAACTCTAATTATACCAACCAGATATCTAAGTACACTATATTCGAAAAATCAATAAGTGATATGAACCAGGTGACGGAGATCGATTTTCTTTTCAATCTTTCACATAATGGAGCTTGAGATCAATGGTGAACCATCAGATGATCAATTTATGGTTCCATGTGGCATACATCCCAAAAAAGTAATCGAAGACCTTGTGGCACACATCATACTTAAACTTGATTTTTGATCACTTTTTGGGATGTGTTATTTGTACCATATGCAATAAAAAATTGACTGTCAGTACACTCATGATCTTAAGATCCATTATGAGTACGATTGGGACGAAAAATATTGTTATTGTCTGATTCAAAATAATCAATGGTATTCGGCTATGATACCCTTCAAAATTGATTTCCAATTCAATCTTCCACACGACGATCTTGAGGTAAATGGTGTACCAGTAGACGGTCAACTTTTAATTTGCGTGATACGCATCCCAAAGAAGTAATTGAAAATCATGTGGCAGACATCATGCTCAAACATGATTTTCAATCATGTTTTGAAATGTGCAACACCTGAAATAAAAAGTTTATTGTCGATACACACATTATCTCATACATTATGGGAAAGACTGAGCGACAAATGATCTCCATCGTCTGATTCAGAACTATCAATGGTTTTCGATTATAGTGCCTTTAAAATTCGATAAGTGCAAATAGACCGTTTCTATTATCGTTTTAATCTTTTACATAATGGATCCTTACATCAACGGTGTACCATCAGAGACTCAATTTTTCTATCTCACCTGACATACATTCCACAGAAATAACTGAAAATTATGTGGCACACATTATATTCAATCATGATTTTTAAACTTTTTGCGATGTATATCACATGAGGTAAATAATTAATTGTCAGTACTCTTATGATCTCAATATCGATTATGTAAAAGATTGAGAGAAAAAATGATCTCTATCAGATGATTCAAAGAAATTAATGGGTTTCGGCTGTGGTGCCGTTAAAAGTTCAGTCACTGTAAATAGGACGGTTCGATTTTCGTTTCAATCTTTCATTCGAAAAAATAACTGAAAACCATGTGACACACGATATTATATCTACTTAAAAATTATAAAAGTGAAAAAATAAAAGTTTTTGACCAAATTCGAGAAAAAAAGTCGTAAAATTCGCATATAATTTGGGAAATTCGCGAATTATTAAAATTTTTGGATTGTATTAAAAAATTCACAAATAATTCATATATATATATATATATATATATATATATATATATATATATATATATATATATATATATATATATATATATATTAAGTCAGTGAATTTGCTCGCTACGCTCGTAAGCAAAGTATCAAGAATTGGCCGATACCAATATGTATCGGCCTCGATACAATATCGGGATCGGTCTCGATATTAGTATCGGCCACATGGAATCAACATGTACCGTCTGATAGGTGTGTCATGATCTCAAGATCTATTGTTGGAAGATTGGGATGAAAAACGTTCTCCATTATTTGATTCAAAGCAGTCAATGATTTTTTATTGTGATTACAGAGAGAACGAAGAAGTGGTTGAAGGAGAATGAGATGATAAAGAACAAGAGAAAATCTGACTTGGCACCGACTTGGCTCAGAGGGTGAAGAAGATGAAAGAGAGGTCTGTTAGTATTTTTTGTTTTGTTGTTAAAACTGTTTTTAGTGTTTATTTTCTTGCATGGCTAAAGTAGATTTAACATAGTAGTAAAATATATGGAAGATGACTTTGTCTCCAACACATAATTTTTTAGTTTGATTATTACTGTTATTATTATTAGGTTAGGATTTTTGCAACCCATGATTCGATTTCTGCAAATAATGGTTTCATGTTAAAATTGATGGCTGCTTGGAATCAAACGGTGGAGATCATTTTTCATTTTTTGCCCTAATCTTTCAAACAATATATCTTGAGATCATGGCCCACCTATCAGACGATTAAATATTATTCCACATGGAATACATCCCCAAAGTGACCTGAGAACTCTTCTCATAGAACGTCATGATCATGATTGCTTTGGGGCTGTGCGTCACGTAGAATGAACATGTATGATATGTGGGACGTGGTCTCAATATCTATTGTGTGAAGGATTGGGACGAAAACGATCTCATCTGATTCAAGTCAGTTCGTGATTTTAATGGTGGAATCATTAGTTGCGAAGACCGAATCTCTAGCTACAAAAATAAATTAGAAAAGATACTTATCCACTGTTTACAATATGTTCAAAGGTACAGAAATCAATGCATCAAGTTGGGTGGGCATCACCTTAACTTTGGCCATTGATTTGAAAGACAAAAAAATTTAAAAGATACATTTTTTATAGAAAAATTTCAGAATTGACCTATAGTTTCCATCTTTTCCATAACCGACCAGCTTGAAGTCAAGCCGAATTAAAATGTAGTAAATACTCCCAAGGTATGTAAAAGGTGACAAAAACTTAGGTGATTTTAAATATCTTAGCATCATTGATTGCTTTGAATCTAAGGATGGAGATTGTTTTTCGTCCTAATCTTACATGGAATTGATCTTGAGATCATGGGCGTACCATCAGATGATCCATTTTGTTAAAAGACATGGACAAAAATAATGGGGAGCGATATCACTTCTATTGAGGAACGTCAACACTTCTCTAGAAGAGCCAGCGCTCCCTTAGGAGAGCATCAACACTCCTCTAGCGCTCCTTTAGGGATTGTTAGCTCTCCTCTAGAGGAGCTCCAACTCTCCTCTATAATGGGCTCTATATTTTTTAGTAAAATTGATCATCTGATAGTACGCCCTTGATCTTAAGATCATTATCGTCGAAGATTAGGATGAAAAATAATCTCCATCATGGGGTTCAAAGCAATCAATGATACTAAGACGTTTTAAACCGCCCAACAGTATTTATGGCTTTTTAACTTAGCTTGACTTCAAGCTGGTCTATTATGCAAAAGGTGAAATTAGAGGTCTAATATTAGAAAATGCGAAATAATGGTGGTCGATTCCGAAATTTTTTCATTTCACACCATAGTTATCAAAATTGACAATTTTTTGAAGTACATTTTTATTGTACCTTTTTTTAAAGAGGCTTTGGAGTGTATACGCCCAAGCACACAGAATGACCTATGCTCCCGGTCGCTAGATCACATATTACGTGGCATGCTCAACCCAAAGCAAATCCCATTTTGGGTTGATCATCCATGAGACATGTGATTTAAATTTTTTTTTTTTTTTTTTTTTAACTTTTTTGCCCTTTGCTTGATGGGTCAAAGATAAGGTAACGCCCTAAAACTTTCGTGTATTAATTTTTGCAACTTTAACCATATTTTTAACGGTGAAAAATTCATAAAAAGAATTTTCTTTTTTGAATCGGATCTGATCTACCATGCCTAAGTTGCCGTTGCACCCGATCCTCGTGATGGACGCCACATGATGGCTACCTGATGGTGGGCGTAGAGAAATCTCTACCCTGGGCATTTAGTCCGCGACCTTTTTGTAAATAACAAAATCGTATTTTTTTTAAACAAAACTTTAGTAACGTGATTAAAAGACCATTTTTTATGAGTATCGATCTTAAACATGATTTTTATGAGTTTCTTCATATTTTTCTTAAATTATTCTAAAATATATGTGGACAAAAATTTCATGGGGATTGGTATCGGTTCAAAATCTACTCTTGGAAAAATTTCTTATGCTGTTCTACTATATATGCAACTAGTCACGTATAAGGTAATAGAAAATGCTTTCTTAAATCGATCAAAGAAAAACTTAAAATCTGTTATATGAATCCTTCCAAACGGATAGGGTTTTTTAGGAGACTGGTTGGATTAGAAAATTTTTTAGAAAGTTTATTTTGAGATAGAGAAAGAATACCGAAAGAGATTGAGAGATTTTAAGTTGAATTAGGATGTTTGTAGGGGTGTTTTAGGTATGGTAGGAGTTTTATTTTGAGGAGAAAACATGGGAAGTCCATCGACTTCTTTATGAAGAGAAAAAATTAGAGAAAACATGAGAAATAGTAGATAAGGTGAAAGTCAGGGTTATATGGGATGATATAGGGATATTTTGTTCCTTAAAGATATGGAAACACCAAAATACAGAAACAAGATTTGATAATTGGTGCTTTTATATAGTAGTAAGATAATATGATATAATATTATACTTAAATATATTAGAGTATTCATTAATCCTAATTAAAAAAGATTAAAAAGACTTAGTATTGTGTGTGGTGGATATATATCTAAATGTGTGGCACACTTCACATCAATTCTGTAAATGTGGCCATCTTTTAGGTTGATTGTCTGATTGATCTAAAAAAATGTATTGTTCACTACTGTTTGATCAGATCCTTCAAATGGACAACTAAGCAACATACGAACAATGCTACACATTGGCTTTCCATCTCCACAATGCACAGCTAAAATTTTCATGATATACAATTTTAACTCACCCGCGCATATATACGTCATACGTGGTATATGGGCCTTGCACCTATACCGTGAAAGTTTATTGGTTCAAGATCCGACATATCATATTGGACTCAACTCTCCTGATCATACACCGTTAATGGTTTGGGATGTGTGTAATCTATACCGTTAAAGTGATAGATCATAGAAGGGCAGTAGGCACAAAAATGCTCTTTCAGGGAGATTTGAATTATCTTATATGTGCACTCTAATAGCAGCCATTGGTTTTAGTTTTAATGGCTGATACTGATGTTCATCAATCCAATAACTCACATCCACTTATAAGCATGTTTGTTCGGACTGTAGCATGTTCCAATAATAAATTGTCACTCGAAACAATTTAGACTGATCACAAATGTGCGCAACATAAGATAATGGTAAATCACACATTAATGGTGTGAGATAAGAAGCTTAATTTTAATAGGCCAAGATCATTTAAAATGCATTTTTGTATTTAAATATCGGTCAGGAGTCATTATCCATATCAATTTATATCAATAGTATATAAAGTTATAAATTCACTTGTGAATTTGTGTATTTCCCCGTAAGTTGAATAAAAACAGGTTACCCTATATTTTGAGAAGATACTTTTTTCGTTAGAATAAGGTTGTTTTACTAAAAACACCCTTTGGCATTCTTGCAATTACCAAAGACATTTATAGAGTCATTATCTTGTAAAAGTATAGGTTAGGGCCTATTTGGACAGGGCCAACTCCCGGCATCACAGCAAGGTTTAAGAAAGAAAAAAAAAAGATTATCCACTTTTGCCTCATTCACGTGTTTCAAACTATAGACGTCAATGACTCAAAAGTCCATAATATTTATGGATTATCCAAATGCACAACGCGTTTAAATATTGATACACTTGGACTAATCTCTAAGCGTCCCATCGTGTAACGAGTATTTCACGATTTACACATCCTATGAGGCATCCTATTATTACAGAAGAAAGATGCTAATACTCGATCCCATTGACCGATTGGTAACAAACCAAAGTCTCTTACCAATTGCGCCAACTCCTAATGAGTTACGGCTCTTGAAATTTAGAAAATAGCACAATCCAAATTAAAATATGTTGTCCAAATGACATCCAATATAATCTCATGTTGATTCAAGTGAGAAATGACATGAAAGATGAAAGATTACGATGTTATGAAGACCTTAGGGTTATTTAGAAGTAAGTGAAAAAATAAGACTCGCAAAGCCCATTCTAAAACAGTTGGCTTAACTATCAAGGCTATGATAATGATGTTATTTAAGTGTTTTTATCTAAAAATTCTCATTATAATTAGAGTTATTTTTTGCAATTTATAGGGGAATCGTATGCAGATTACATAAAAGGTATCAAAATTCAAATATCTTCGAATGTATCTCCTACCAAGTGGTATTAAAATTCAAATATTTTTTACTCTTCATTCTCTTGAATATCGGCCTTATGAGTAGTGTAAGCGTTTACTTTGATCTGGTGTACGGGTTGACCAAGAAAGAGTCAGCCCCTTGTCCTGTCAAACCCTATTTTTTTATGAGTTACCCCCCGAATTTCAATTTAAAGGGTAAAACCACAGCCATGAGATAGGTTCCTAAAGTCAAGTTCTCTAGCTTGTACTTTATTTGTGCATGATGCTTAACACCAAAAATATGCTTAAACACCAAAAATGGTTATGGTACCTCTACCTCTTATCTTCCGTTGATTCTCTGATGGGTGTATATTGTATATGTATATAATAATCTGACCGTCCAATCAATCAGCCAGGTCAACCTTTTGTTGGATTATAGCCTCTAAGTTGATGTTTCGAATAGAAGGGCACATGCACCAATTGAGGGTGGAGATGGGAGGCACTAGTTTGTTTTATGGTGAAAAATCACCGAAAGAATCTTAGGCTTCTATATAAATTTTACAATTGATCCTAACCATTCAACCTTTCCTATTTTAAATTATTATAATACCATTAAATAACCATTTTGTATGAGAAACAACTCTAGTGCAGAACTAAGGGGCAGCACAGTCGTTATGCTGGGTCTTAATCTAGTGACTAATAATATAATAAATGATAGCTCTATTTGCAGCAACTGGAACTCTAAGAGCACCCACCTTCCATTATTTACATTTGCACCCTTAAAACTGCAAGGTGGGTACAAATAGAGCTACCCTATAGTAAGAAGATGCCCGATAGCTACATAAAGAGATGAGGCACTCACTTGTGCACTTGGTTTAGCAACTAATATAAACCCTGGACTAATCTACTAAGCTAAAATAATATGCCCATTAACAAATTAGTACCATCAAAACCAAGCATTTGAATATGGACAACAATTTTAGATGTGAGAAATAGTGTATATTAAAGAGCACAAATTGAATGATTAGAATTAAACCTTTAATAGGTGTCAATTTGCTTAACATTAGTTCACATGATGATGTGAAATTAGAGCAACTTGAATTAGTCAAGGACGTATGTCATATGGCAAAACAAGTGAACGAGGGAGCATCAAATATATTGATGCAGCCATGCAGGTGACTGTGACACCTGGGTAGCGGTATTAGCAATTGGAAAATCATTTGGCGCAACTGATGGTTCCACGGTTGACACGGTTGTCGACCTTGAATAAGATGATGAAGATTGTTTTTCGTCCTAATCTTTTACACAATAGATATTGAGATCACGGCCCACCTATCATATGGTCAAATATTGATTCCATATGAGAGTCATCCCAAAAGTTACCCAAGAGCCCTTCCCATGGTATACCCTAATCACGGATGTATGCCATGTGGAATCAACATCCGACCGTCTGTTAGGTAGGCCATGATCTCAAAATCTGTTGTTTGAAAAATTGGGACGAACAATGATCTCCATCATCTGATTCAAGACAGTCAACTATATTTACAGTGGAACCATCAATTACACCAAAAGAATCTTCAATTGAGAATACCGCTACCCGTGACATCCCATTAATCCTAATATAATATTGGATTGCTTGGGTGTCATTAGCTTCGTGGGTTTATCAAACTTGAAAAGACCCTTTCAACTGTTAAGTTGTCAGGGGCCCTTAAAATATGTGAAAGTCTTTACACAGTTTTCAGTGCCTGCAACGCTCATCCTAAGCTTAATAATCTTATAACACTTGGCTGTTGGGCCCTTAATCCCTAAGAAATATGGTAAATGACTTAAACATTTTCTAAACTTCCCAATTTTTAATCATCATAAATTGACCTAAACCACTTGTTAATTTTTTCATGATTGACTAAAGCATCGTCCCAAATGTCAAAGATGCTTTCATTACACCTTAGGTTGTGTTTGGATTAGCTCTTATAAGAGTAGAAGTAGTTCTTTGCCTGTTCTGTTTGAGCAAAATTTAAAATCTGCTCTGAGATAAAGAAGGCATAAAACAATTTTATCACTTAAAACAATTATCCTTTAGAATAAATGAGACAAGGAACTGTATTATCAAATACAAAAGTAGTGTTCTGCTGGAGCAAAAAAGTGAAAGAGCTAACCCAAAGGCAGCCTGAGGAAAACTGTCGACATTAACTGGACTTAATAAATGATTAAATTACTAATAGGTGGGATTCATTGTAAGGCATATATAAATTTATTTTCAAGCTCTGCTTATATTCCACATATCAAACAATCTCACTGCAACCATGATGTCTGCCACCTGAATCCAATGATGATTTCTCGTTGACCTTTAATGGTTCATCATCGTTGAATTCATATAAATGTGCAGTTTGTATAAGCTTTACAACCGATACTCTTTTAAAATTCTTCTAAGTTAAAATGAAAGAGACCTGGTCCACTAGTGACATCAGAAGGTAGCCAACTCCACCTACATTTCTTTACAATAGGCTTTCCATCAAATGTAGATTCCACATTTTTTTAGGGTTCTGAAATCTGTATAGGTCAGCTTTTACACCTTTATATACCTTAAAAGGCAGTCGGTGGGGCTTCTCTTGAGGGCGTTGACGCCAGTAACGACCCCCATTAATCCAAAATAAAAGCTAAATGTACTTTCATTTGTGCATTTATGTTTTGGATAAAGTTATTGCAATCGCAGATTCGTTCCATTGTTTACTGCTTTGAATTAAATAATAAATATCATTTTTTTTTGTCCTAATCTTTCACACAATATATTTTAAAATCATGGTCCAATAATTATAAAGTCAGGTGTTATTTATCATGACAGTCATCTCCAAAATTGACTCGGATTATGGGCATACCATGAGAAGGGTTCTCTAGTCACTTTTGAGTATATGTTGACTAACTCACCGTTTGATAGGTGGGCCATGATCTTAAGATCTATTATGTAAAATATTGGGACAAAAAACATTCTCCATTATCTAATTCAAGGCATTAAATGGTGTTAACATACTGAATCTTCTGTTCCAAATGCCGGTACCCTTATTTTTTTTTATAGAGATTAACCTTCTCACAAGCATCATAAGATTATCAAGCTAGTGAAGCACTTTTGCTCTCATCTAATCCTTCCCCAAAATCCGTGTCACTTACGATTTGGCAGCTACAGGTGTTGCATAAGCTTGATGATTCCCTCTCTTCAGCTTTTTTGTTTCATCTCCAACTCCAAGTGGAAAAAATAAGATGAGTTTTACCGCATATTTAAGAATTTAAATTATAAAAGGTACAGACTCCAATACATCCTACGTCTCTCCAAATCATTTTTTAAGGAGATAGCCACACACCACCCAATAAAAAAAAAACAATCTACAAATTGAATTTAAGGAAAAAAAGTTGGTCTCAGTTTCTCGATTATTCACTAGTAAACAATTGCCATTTATAAACACATGCCCACATGACACTCAAATCACAAGAGCTCCAATTTCCACGTGTCTTGATCTAAGACCATCCTCTGATGCTGACTTAAAGGATCAACGGCCAAACTCTCATCTCCGTCATTCCAAATCAAATCCCAACCGTAGAAATCGTCCATCCCCCATGATTGCACGTGACTGAATTCTGGCCATTCCATGCCAGGGAAATGTAACTCGTCAGCTTTAATTGAAGAACTGCAAGAAGATGAAGAAGATGAAGAAGAAGGGCAGGGGACCAAAATCTCATCTGGTTGTATCAGAGGGACTTCGTCAGTGCAAAATACAGGAGAATTACTCAGAAGAGCATCTGGGTCTTGAGAGTTAAATGCATTTATTATGCCACTTTCTTCCTCATTTCTTCCAGAATTGTTCTCATCTTTAGCAGCAAAAGCAGCTGTAGAAGAGTGAGGTGGATGATCATTCTGCTCCTCCTTTTGTGTTTGTTGTTGATCAGATGGAGGAGAGATGGGTTTGTGAGTAAGAGGATCAATGCCCATCTTCCTTAGTTTTTTCTTGATGTGGGTGTTCCAATGGTTCTTTATTTCATTATCAGTCCTACCAGGGAGATGAGAAGCAATCTTAGACCATCTGAAATTGAAAAAATTAAAAGGAAGTAAGTTAGAGAAAACCCAGAAGACATAAACCAAATTTTGCAAGAGCCAAAGACAATCTAAGAAGAAATTAAACTACTATTAAAAAGTTGAGAAAATATGAAAGAAAATAAAGAATCTACCTGTTGCCGAGATGAGCATGGAGATCAATGACCATTTTCTCTTCAGATTCTGATAGCAATCCCCTCTTCAAATCAGGTCTAAGGTAATTAGTCCACCTTAGCCTGCAACTTTTTCCACACCTCAGCAGCCCTACAAAAACACCCACATAACCACTTCAAGAAAAGACGGAAAGGGAACACCCACCAACTGTGTTTCTTCATTTAAATTATATAACAAATTAAAACCCATTTCTTTCTTCATCTCTCTCTCTCTCTCTCTCTCTCATTTAATAAAAAATCTACGCAATCTTATAACAAAAACTAGAAGTACAAACTAAGAAAAATAGCAAAAATTATTAAGTAACGAAAAAAAAAGCACCCACAATTTTTTTTATTCTTATATCATTTACCCAAAACCCATATCATCTTTTCTCTTCAAAACTCAAAGTTTTCAGAGTCTCCATACTTTGAGCAATTCTAAAACCAAAACCCATATAACAAAGTACTGATTTTAGAGAAAAAAATGACCAAAAACACACAAATAATAATCTCTTAGTTTGTAAACCAAAACCAATTCAAAATTTTCTTATTCTTAAGACCTGCTAGCTTAGGAACAGCTCTCCAGCAGCATTGGCCATTGTTGAGGATAAAGTTAATGAGCTTCTTGTCTTCTTCAGCAGTCCAAGGTCCCTTCTTAAGCCCTACTTTGTCACAACAAGGTTGTCTTCCCATTTCGCTAATCCCCAAAAAAAAACCGAAGCCAAAAAGTAAAAGGAGCAACTCTGATAGATAGGAGGGAGATTCCGAGCTAAGAAAGAGCACCACCCCACCCTCTCTTTATTATAAACCGTCAACTCATCTCATCACAAAAGAAAAGACCTTGTTTTCTAATCCAAGTCATTATGCACACGTGTCGTAACGGCACACTAGCCTTATCGCACGTGTGATGTCGGTATCGGATAACGCTGCCTCATCTGCTCCTATTTCTTTTGTTCCAAGCGTGAGAGGAGTCTGCGTAAATGTAAATATATAAAAAATAAAAAACAAGAAAAAAAGAATTTAGAAGATATAAAACAAAGATAAGAGTTAGTGGCAGCCCACACCCTTGTTAACAGCCACATCACTTAGGTAGAGCAAAGAACTGTTGCAACCAGGCCTATAATTAAAGAGTCATATGTTGATTTCAGGTGACACACATCCCAAAAGTGATATATGCTTGTAGACACCCCATTAAGTGCGTACCAATAATGTCGTGATCACGTCTACTTTATGAGATGTATGTCACATGGGAGCAAATCATATGATGGTAGACACATGAGATCTATTGTGTGGAAGTTTGGAACGAAAAAGAATCTCCATCATTTGATACAAAGAAGCGAACGATTTTTTATTTTGGTTAAGTGATGTGACTATAATAAAAAAGGGTGTGGCAGTAGCACTTTTCTAAAGAAAATAAAATATTTGGAGAATTTATAAAGTTCATCTATTACCACTACTTGGTAGTGGTAGTGCTAACCTATTCCGGGGACACATAAATCGGTGCAAATGCTCCCACTTTTTGCATGTGTCAAACCATTAAACTTATGATCTTATTCCCCAAATACATTACTAAATTTTGATTCTATGGGACATCCAATGGATGCCTCATAATCTCATCTCATATATTTGGGGATTAAAATCGGTAAGGACATGCACCATTAGGTGTAGACATGCAGGCTCATCACAAGCCTCAGTAAAGCTAAGCAACAATCTATATTACGCTCCCCTTTTCTTTCTCTAATTATTTATTTCTTTTTCACTTGTTCACATCACCATGTACTTATATCACAATGGGGCCTAGCTCGGCAGCTAAATTTTCCAATTTTTTTTTTTGGTTAAATTGCTAATCACTCTTGCTTTATTTAAGGTTTACCCATTTAAGATTGACAACAAAAAGAAGGATGGACCCTCCTTACCGACATCATACGATTATCAAACTTATGAACAACCTTTTTTAACTACTATATTCCAGTCAAATGAATGCCCTAAATGCTAAATGCTATCTCTATGGGGATACAATTTGCTTGAGCAAATACTCATCGACAAGTCAGATTATAAGATCTTGATTGTCACGATCTATGCTAACCTAGTAGTATATATTCTTATATGTAATGTTAAGTTGTATTATTTGGGTCATGTGACACACGTTTGATGGTAAGATTGACTTTGATAGCCCAAATATGCCTGTCTTGAGTTAATTTTATCTTTTTGCAATGTAAGTGTTACGGTCGGCTATCCTAGAGGTAACAAACAACCGTCAATTATAGATGTCCATGAAGTAACTAATGGTAGACTCAAGTGTATTTTGCTTGAGGATATAAGAGATTGTTGTGTCTCGTCTGAATATGAGCGGCTCGATCATTGCGTGACTCAATGATTAGAGGTGATATAAATTGTGGGATTCTGTGAACTGTTGTGGATTCTACCAGTGTTGTTTGGAAGAGTTTGATAGGACATGTCTGTCTGGATATCATTCGCTACCTTTTGTAAGTATTTATTTTTGTATAGTAAATTTGTGCCTTGGATCTTGAAGCAGGTCTTGTGGATGTTTCTGACAGATTTACAAACACTAGAATTATAAAATGGTTTCACTTAACTCAATAGAGAATGAGTTATCAGAGGATCTTATTTATAGCAAGTAGAGAAGCTTCTAGAAAAGCAGTTACAACAGAAGTAGCTTCTAGAGAACCAGTTACAACATAAGTTGTTATAACAAAAAGTGAATCTAGTCACTAATGTAACAGAGAAATAGAAGAAGATTCCATAAATTATAACTGCCTATGAGGAGTTATCCAATACATTTCCCTTAACACGCCCCTTTAAGATGATGGCGATATCTTGGACCACCAGCTTGCTTTGTAGGTACTTGAACCTATGGGTTGTTAGTGGTTTCGTAAAGACATCAGCAAGTTGATTAATGGAGGAGATGTGCCTGACTCCAATTTCTCTATTGACAACTTTCTCTCAGATGAAGTGATAATCGACTTCAATATGTTTGGTCTGAGCTTGGAAGATAGGATTTGAAGCAAGTGCAATCGTCGAGATATTGTCATACCATAGTATCAAAGTCGGGGTTGTAGTTACACAGAGATCACGCAACAACCTCTTCAGCCAAGTTAAGTCTGCAGCAGTATGAGCTAAAGCTCTGTACTCGGCTTCGGTGGACGATCTAGCAACTGTTGGTTGCCTTTTGGCATACAACGAGATTAAATTTGACTCGAGGAAAATGCAGAAACCAGTTGTAGAACGTCGATCTCCTATATCTCCAGCCCAATCTGCATCTGAAAAGGCAATGAGATCTAGTGGGCCTGGTGTGAATACAAGTCCATGATGTATGGTGCCTTTCACAAATCAAAGAATCCTTTTTACTGCATTGAAGTGCTTTTGTAATGGATTGTGCATGTGTTGGCATACCGTATTTACCGCAAACGAGATGTTTGGCCTAGTAATTGTTAAGTACTGCAGTGCTCAAACAATACTTCGATATAGCTGAGGATCATAAAATAATTGATCATCTGATGGGGTAGAATTTGGTTTGGTGGTACAAGGAGAGGTATATGGGCGACAATTAGATATTGCGGCTCTAGTGAGTAGATCCTTAGCATACTTTGCTTGCGACAAGACTATACCACAATCTGCTTTGACTGCTTCTATCCCCAAGAAATAGTGGAGATCTCCAAGGTATTTCATACTGAACCGCTTGTGTAGTGCATTGATTATATGTTGAATCCAAGTTGGATCACTCCCTGTTATTAGAATGACATCTACATACACTAGGATGACTGTAATTCGAATTGGAGAGCATTGAACAAACACAGAGTTGTTTGCTGTGCTCATGTTGAAGCCGTGTGAAATGAGGAATGATGAAAATGTAGCAAACCACTGACGAGGGGCTTGTTTAAGCCCATATATAGCTTTCCTTAATTTGCAAACATAGTGAGGCACTGTTTGATCAATGTAGCCTTGAGGTTGGTACATGTAAACATTTTCTTCAAGCATTTAATGTAAAAACGCGTTAGAGACATTAAGCTGTCTGATTTTCCACCCATAGTGAAGAGCAAGGAATAATACAATTCGGATTATCGATTGTTTTACTACAGGACTAAAGGTCTCTGTGTAATCAATTCCTTCCTCTTTATGGAAACCTTTTGCTACTAATCGGGCTTTGTACTGAGCAATTGAACCATCGGAGTTTCTCTTGATTTTATAGACCCACTTACAAACAATGATTTTATGATTAGAAGGTGTTGGCACAAGTGCCCAAGTCCCTTGAGAAATCAGGGCATGAAACTCATCTGACATAGCTTGTCGCCATTTGGAATGTTTATGTGCTGTAATGAAGGATGTAGGTTCCTGCTCAATGTTAGTAGCTGTAGTGTGAGTAGTCAAACTAAGAATTTGCTTCTTTTTTATGGTACCTACTTTAGACTTGGTGATCATTGGATGAGTGGATTGAGTGGTTTGCACAACTGATGTAATTGGGTTTGAAGGTGGATCTGAAATCGTTGGCAGTGAATCAGAAATTGTAATTGGGCTTGAAGGTGGATTTGAAATGGTAGGTTGAGTATTGGGGGATAGAGATGGTTGAAGAGAAGTTTGAGAAGATGTAGGTGTATTGATTGTTGGGTAACCGGATGGAGACAAAGTCGATTGGATACTAATGGGTTCTAGTTCAGGGATTATGATTGGCTTAAAAGAATGTACAGGTGGGGTGTTGGGTATGAGAGGTGATGAGGGCTGACTAGGTGGGGTGTTGGGCATTGTTTTTGAAGTTGAGAAAGGGAAGATATCTTCTAGAAATCGAACATGTCGAGACACAATCACCTGTCCCGTTTGTAGATCTAAGCACCTGTAACCTTTAGTATGAAGACAATAGCCAATGAAACAACATTGTCTCGACCGTTGTTCAAGTTTGTGAGCTATGTAGGGTCTCATCCAGGGGTAGCAGCAACATCCAAAGGTTTTAAGAGTGGTGAAGTTGGGCGGTGTGTGAAAGAGTTTTTCATATGGAGTGAGGTTTCAAAGAACTGAACTTAGAAGACGCGTTAATCAAGAAAACTGCTGTACAGAGTGCGTCCAACCAGTAACTTGTAGGCATTGAAGCTGTGTGGAGTAGAGTTAGTGTTGTCTCAACTATATGTTGATGTTTCTACAACTCCGTTTTGTTCTGGAGTGTGCGGGCAAGACCTTTGATGAATAATACCAGATTGAGACAATAATTTATTCATTTTATGATTCACAAACTCTCCTCCATTATCACTGCAAAGAATTTTGATGGAGTGAGAGAATTGATTCTCAACTAAAATTTTATAATGTAAAATTTGTAATAAACTTCTAATTTTCTGAAAAGTGGATATAACCAGCAAAATCGAGAGTGATCATCTATGAAATTTACATAATAACGATAACCCCTATGAGAGGGACCCCAAACATCCGCATGAATGAGCTCTAAAGGAAAACACACATATTTTATTGATTTTGTAAAAGGAAGTTTATGACTCTTTGCCACATTACAATGCTTACAATTCTTATTTTGAAAATACATTGGTAACTGATAGTGAGTAGATATTACATGTAATGTTTGAGAAGAGGGATGACCCAGCCGATTATGCCACAAAGTTGTAGATTGTTTGGTGGATGCTAGTGCAGATTTTAATGGAGGAAATGTTGATTGGCGAAGCAGGTAGAGACCTTTGTTACTGCAAATGAGAGTCTGCATAGTAGCTTTGTCCTGAACAACAAATTCATTTGAATCAAAAGAGAGAACGCATTTATTGGCTGCTGCAAGTTTGTGGACTGAGAGAAGGTTAGTTGAAAATTTTGGTACATGTAGAACTTCTTTAAGAATTAAAGATTTTTGGGGTGTAGAGATTGAACCTGATTCAATGTTGTCAATGGTAAATTTTTTACCATTTCCCACTATTACTTTGTCCATGCCTTGATATGAGGAGTGAACTGAAAGATTGGATAGCTCGGACGTTATGTGATTGCTTGCCCTTGAGTCAATGTATCAGTTTGAATCAGACACAAAGTTGTTGTTAGTAATGTAGGCTTGAGTTCGTGGTGAAACCCCTTGGTAATTTAGATCTAGTTTGTACCAACACTCATGGGCAGTATGTCCTCTGTGTGCACAAATCTGGCACCTTGGAGTGAGATCAACTCCTTGATGTGAGTTGTTTCGACCTCCTCTATTGTTGTTTCCGCGTCCTCGAAAATTCGAGTTTCCACGACCACCTCTTGTAGGGTTGTTGGATGAAAAGCCATGATAATAGTTCTTGAAATTGTCATTAGAATCAGTAAAAAATTTGACTGGACATTCAGTAGAGCCATCTAGGTAACCGAAGAAACCATGGGCTTTAAGAACAAATTTAACCTGAGATGTCTAGGTTCGGAAATTTTCAGCATCAAGGCGAGTAGTAACTAGAGCTCCTATGTTGGAGATTAAAAATTGCAGAGGTTGTGGAATCACCATGCTTTTGTTTGAAGAGATCAATCATAAAAGAAGACAACGAGGAGAATTAAATTGCAAAGAAAATGGATCGAAAAAAAAAAAAACCGACACTAGTCAATAACAAGCTCTAATACCATGACAGATTTACAAACACTGGAATTATAAAATGGTTTCACTCAACTCAACAGAGAATGAGTTACCAGAGGATCTTATTTATAGCAAATAGAGAAGCTTCTAGAAAAGCAGTTACAACAGAATTAGCTTCTAAAGGAGCAGTTACAACAGAAGTTATAACAAAAAGTGAAACTAGTCACTAATGTAACAGTGAATCTACTCACTAATGTAACGGAGAAATAGAAGAAGATTCCAGAAATTATAACTGCCTATGAAGAGTTATCCAATATATTTCCCTTAACAGAGTTATCCAATACATTTCCCTTAGCAGAGTTATCCAATACATTTCCCTTAGGCTGTGTTTGGGAACGTGGATTTGAATTTCGGGATTTGGAATTGGATCTCCTAAATTCAAATCCACCGTTTGGTTCCACATTTTTGGGTTTGAATTTGATAAATCCACTGGAATTTAGAAATCCATGTTTGTATGTAAAAAAGTGGATTTGTAAATAACACCTCCTAGGCGTCATTTGAAAATCCAAATCTTACACCATCATATAATTGGCTATGATTTGTGAATAAAAAGTTGTTACCTAGTACATTATAGGTATGGTTCGACCTGATACTCGATCTGCCTGAGCCAAGTATTTTTAACCTTGATCGATCTGATTGGATTGAGCATGAGGCATCCCAACCAAGGGTCAAAGGTTGACTTTAAGGTCAAACTTTGATTTTTAATTAAAATTTTATTTTTTATTAAACTGACTTCTATAATTTGATAGCGAAAAAATGATACATCCATGTTGATCTAAAATGTGATACTAGAATCTCAATTTTATTAGTCAATAGTTTGACCTTTAGTCAAACATTGACTTTTGGTCAAACATTGACTTTTACACAATTTATTTTTTGTCAAACTCAAAGCATGCTTATAAAAAAAGTCTACTACATAAATTTATACCGTATCAGTGCAATTTTTCCTTGGTCAAAAGTTTGACTTCTTGTCAAAGTTTAATTTTTTATAAAAAGTTATAAATTTAAATTAGTGGATTACTATAATTAAAAATATCTATCATTGTTTAATTTCTAACTTTAAAATACATTGCCTCATTTTTATTAGTCAATAGTTTGGCCTTTAGTCAAACTTTGACTTTTACACAAATTTTTTTTTTAATCAAACTCGAAACCTTCTTATAGATAGAGTCTACTACTACAAAAATTTATACCGTATCAGTGCAATTTTTCCTTGATCAAAGTTTGACTTTTTGTCAAAGTTTAATTTTTTATAAAAAGTTATAAATTTTAATTAGCAGATTACTATAATTAAAAATATCTATCATTGTTTAATTTGTAACTTTAAAATACATTGCCTCATTTTTAGTGGTCAAACTTTCACTTTTGATCAAACTTTGACTTTTATGCAAAATTTATTTGTAGTCAAACTCGAAATATGCTTATAAATAGAGTCTACTACTACATAAATTTATATCGTCTCAGTGTAATTTTTCCTTGGTCAAAGTTTGACTTTTATCAAAGTTCGATTTTCTATAAAAAGCTATAACTTGTAATTAGTAGATTACTATAATTAAAAATATCTATCATTGTTTAATTTGTAACTTTAAAATACATTATTTTATTTTTATTGGTCAAAATTTGACTTTTAGTCAAAATTTGACTTCTATTCAAATTTTGACTTAAATCAAAATTTGAGAAGTGTATCTTGACCGTAGATAATGGTTATTACTATGTTATTTGTATTTTGGTATTGTAAATTTTTGTCTGTGATCAAAGTTTGATATTTGATAAAACTTTGACTTTATAACATAATTTTTATTCCACCTAAGTAATTATACTTTAATGTTATCAAACAAGAGAAATCAATTTCCAATAAAAAGAAAATTGACCCTAAGTTGAAAAATTGAAAAAAATAAAAATAAAAAAAATATTCGAAAAAACTTGAAAACAATTCGGTTCTGTTTCGGTTCAGGGAGTGGGGAGTTTGGTTAACCGAACTCAAAACATTTCAGTTCTGGTTTGATTTTCGGTGAGCCGACATTGAAACCGAAATTTTCAGTTTCGATTTTGGTTCGGTTCACCAAACTTCCACCCCTACATAGAATGAAGGAAACTAATGAAATATAAATTATTTTTATAAAAAAAATTAGCCAAATAAAATATCTATAAATCCTTGAGTCAAATCCTAATGTAATGCTAAAACATTCAAACAAGAGATTTGCAAATCCAAATATTTCAAATTTTGAATTTGAAATGCTTGGATTTAAAATTCTTAAATGCAAATGCTTGTTCCCAAACGCAGCCTTACGAGATTCCTAGGATTTGATTTTATCGCATAAAAAGTATTGTGTGGTGTGATTGCTCATTTATTTGCTTGAGTTTTCAATTAGTACATCTGTGCGTTGGGACACTAGCCAAACGCCACAAACCTAAAATACCAAAATTTCATGAATTCTTTCGTTGATTGAGATAAATGCTATTAATGATGCTACCAATGTACCTTGATAGCTCTTCCCAATGGTCGAAAACCTTAAGGAGCGAAGGTGCAAATTTGAGAAAATTGAGCTCCAAGCATGCGTGGACAGAAATAAATTAAGCGTCAGATTTCTTCGCGG
This sequence comes from Chloranthus sessilifolius, assembly GCA_021018995.1. NCBI lineage: Eukaryota > Viridiplantae > Streptophyta > Magnoliopsida > Chloranthales > Chloranthaceae > Chloranthus > Chloranthus sessilifolius. The sequence continues at coordinate 29,200,495 of CM037589.1, forward strand.
AGAAAGGTGCTGAAGTTGGTTTAGTTGTCGTGTGGATCTACGATCTTCACCTCATTTTCTTTTGCATCTATTTCAACATGTATGTGATGTATAGTCATATAGCCTTTTTCTTAAGCCGTTTGCGAGGGGAATGGGCGATGCCAAAGCTCTAGTAATTCAGTGTAATGGAGAGGTTATTTTCTTTTCCTTTTACCTCCTTGTATCATGATTCATAATTTTATAGTTATCGAAAAAATATAAAATTACGTTTCTATGTACAACGATAATCAATGATTACTCATGGATTAGCGATAAATAAGAAAATTGAGCCTTTTCGTTCTTAATTACCGTTAACGAGTGATACTTAATACGCTATTAGTAGGTGAGAGGGATACTTACATTTTACATTTGATATTACTTAAAAAGAGCTAGAAAATATCTCTAAGCATATATAGGGCCTTTTGCATCTCATTTTTAGTTAATCTTGGGGGACAGGATAAATGCTAAATTAGCGTAGCTACTGCAGTGTATCCATTTGAGAATATTATAGTGAACGGACATAAAACAGCAGACCATCCAATGAATGCTTACGTGGTGTGATATAAGTGGCTGCTCCGACTTACATTGCTAGCCCTTACTGTGCTTGCATCGTGCCACATCGGCAATCCGTTGAATGGTCTGCCGTTTCCGTCTCCCACATATACATTGTCCTTTTTGAAATGGGCATGGGTGCTTGAAATGCGCTTTAAACGTGCATGTGGTGAGGGGCCCTTTTTTAATTTGTCAGTCGAGCGTTCAATCGATTCTTGTCAGTGGGTTGGTTCGCTAGATTGAATCGTTCTTGGTCGGAATTTAAATGGTTCACACTAGCTAGTTCGCTACTCGAATGGTGAGTTGAACATGTTTGGCTTAGTCACTTAGTTGATTGAACCGAGATATGATGCATTTGGATTGTTAAAAGTTGGATCCTTGAGATGAAGAGTTGTGCCCATTCGGATGGCCATTTAGGCCGCTGGATAGGAGACCATAATGTGGAGTGAAGTGATTTGAGTCATTCCAATACTTTGATCAAAGTTTGACTTTGGTTCAAAGTTGAATTTTTATCAAAATTTGACTTTATATGGTCAAACTTTGTTTGTATAACCTGACAATAAATAGTGGCTAGTTATTACTGTGTTAATTTATAACTTTCTAGCGTAAATTATTATTTGTTAAAGTTTGATTTTTATAAAAATATGAATTTAAACAAACTTTAACTAGCATAATCTGATAGTAGATAGTGACTACTATTATATCAATTTGTAACTTGATAGTCTAATTTTTTTGTTGATTAAAGTTTGACTTTAAAAAAAAAGTTTGACTAGGATAACCTAATAGTGGATAGTATTACTATGGTGTTAATTTATAACTTAATAGTATTTTTGTTAATTTTTTATTAGTCAACTTTTAAATTTTGGTCAAAGTTTGATTGGTACGACCTGAGAGTAGATAGTGATTAATATTATGTTAATTTGTATCTTGATATTATTAATTTGTCAAATGTTTTTATTTGCCACACTACAAAAAAATAGATTATTAGCGCTATTAACAAAAAACTATTAAAAATTATTAATGGCAAGGGTATTAGCTGCATTATTTTGTTAATAGCAGCAGTTTTTGGCTGTCGCTGATAGTCTTGTTTTTTGTAGTGTCAAAGTTTGACTTTTAATAAAATTTGACCTTTATTCAAACTTAGACTAGTATAATCTGACAATAGATAGTAACTATCACTGGATAAATTTGTAACTTGATCCTGCAAATTTTATTAGTCAAAGTAAGCGAATATTTTACTAAACTAACTTTTTTTCTTTTTTATCCTACTCTATATATTTTATAAACTATATATTTTTCTATAACGAGGTATCCGGCCTCTTAAAACACTCAACTAAGTCCCTTGATGTAGGCAACATTATAAAAAATAAGACTATTAGCGGCAATCTTTTTTAATAAAAAATTTATTAAAAAAAAATTCAAAATTTAATTTTATTAGTGGTCAAAGTTTATGTACTACCTCACATATTTTAGTGCATTGAATTTTTATTCCTTTGACCCCATGTTGAGCTGGAGGTTTATATAAGATCATGTCTAAATTTATTGAATGGCCTCTGATCGCCCTCGAGAGTGTTTCCGTGGTACCTGATCCCTTGTATCGGGCTCCGCTTGACCAATAAAAAGATGATGAGGGCTGTGTTATGAGAGGGCTTGGGGTGTCGCCACCTTTCAAGTGTCCCATGTGAAAGGTGTGGTCGGGGACAAGAGCGTTCGTTGGAGCCTTGCTAGCCTTCACTCAACAAAAAACGCTCCTCCCTCATGCTATCCAAATTGACCACCACAATAGTCGATCTCCACGCCAAGACGAAACCATTTCTTCCCTATTAAATCATCATGATCATATCAACTCGTTGACCACTTTTGCCCCACGGGTATTTTGGCTTTTTATATTTTATATTCTATTTATTTATTTATTTAGTCATTCTTTCATTTATTGTTATTTGGATTATATGAGTTTAGTTTATTGCTATTACTTTTATTTTTATGAATATTGTTATTACTTTTATTTTTATGAATAGTTGTTATTTATTAGCACTATGGTACGTTGTTAAACATTTGGACTCTACCTTCAAACTAGTTGGATGTCACATAACACCCAACTTAAGGATCCGGTTCCATAGCAATTTGCCTATAAAGTCAACTAGATATCATCTAAAATGATAAAAAATAAAATAAGATATTTTTTCACTATTGAATATTGGGTCAAAGTAGAAAAATAAATAAATCAATGCACTATGTTTGAGTGACCACTACAAAAATAAGGTATATCAACAACAGTCAAAATTGTCGCTATTAACAAAAAACTGCCGCTACTAGTCCTGTCGCCAACAATATTTTTTGTTAATAGCGACAGTTTTGGCTGCCGCTAAGAGTCTTATTTTTTGTAGCGGGCGAACCACGATATATGATTTAAAGGGCCAAAAAGTCAAAAAATTTATTTTTATTTATCCCTAAACCCAAGGGAACTAGCTGAATCCTTAAGCATGTGATGTAACTCACAATAACATGACATGTGGCATGTGATCTAACACTCGATGTGTGTGTTTACCTTCCCTACAAAAATGTGTTGTAGGTACCCAATCTTAGGCACCTTCCCTACAACAATCCTTAGAGCAAGATGACAAAATTGGACTCGGTATAGGGTATCGGTCCTTGGAGGACCGATACCAAGGTGCCAAATCGGGTATAGGTCTCGGGTATCGATTTGCCCAAGGTCGTTACGAATTTGCCAATATGTATTGGCCGATACCGATACTTATCGGTCAATTTAAAAAAAAAAAGAAACTAACATCTCAGTTGAAACCGAGGCGTATCGGCGATACCGATACACACTACAAAAAATAAGACTATTAGCGGCAGTTTTTATAGTAAAAAATCGCCACTAATAATAAAAAAACTATTAAAGGCCATTAAAACTATTAGCAACAAGGGTATTAGTAATCAGTCATAGAATTTACCATTTTATCACCCATAACTAAGTGATGCTAGATCCTAATTTGCTACTAATGAGATGTTGATGTACAAATATTTATATCAGTAAGTAGAATAGAGCAAAAGTATTAATCTTTGCTAAAATACACTTTTTAAAAGCAGTAGAAAGAAGATCGCAAGTGAATACGATCCAAATCATAGGAGAAGAATCAGTCCGTAAGCTGAAAGAGAGTTTACGATTCAAATCGTAAGAGAAATCGTAGAGCCAAAGCTAAAGAGAAGAAAAAGAATCGTATTCTACGATTCTATAGAAGAAAAATCAAGATTGGAGAAATCGAAGCAATTACGATCAATCGAGAGCAAGGAATCGTACAGAAGAAAGAAGCAAAATCGTAATTACGATTTTGTACTATAAAGCTCATGCTGTTGCGGACAATCACGTGAGAGTTGCACCGCTATGCACAAAATAGAAGAGCTCTTAAAATAGAAGTTTTGCACTCTACAGAGCTGAGATTGATGAAGAAAATTCTCAAAGATCTCTACTGCTGAAATTAAGGAGAACAGATATGCACGCATCCATTATTCAAAGCAATGAAGATTATGATTAAAAGTTTTAGAATTTTAAGAAATTTTTGTTATTAGAATTTTACTTTTATTAGGATTCGAATAATGTAAACCGACTCTTATGGATCTATAAATAAGAGGGCTTGATCATCCAAAGATTTGCTCTTAATTGACGACTAAGAGATCAAACTTAGAGTAGTTTTAGTTTAGAGTATTAGAAGTTTCTCAAGAGCAATTGACAACTGCAATTGGGAGATGGAAGATCAATTTTATTGTTTTCTAGCTTAGATTTATTTTATGTATTTTTCCTGCTTTGTAAATATCCAAAATTTCTTGATTTTAATTGACGATTAAAATTGAGAATTCACTACAAAAGTTAAGACTATTAGTGGCAGTTTTTTGCTCCAAAAAATTGCTGCTATTAATAAAAATACTATTAAGACTATTAGTGGCAGTTTTTTATTAATAGCGGTAGTTTTTGGCTGCCACTAATAGTCTTGTATTTTATAGTGATTTGAGGATATTAGTATAATGGTATTTTCTTTTCATAAACAGCTACATAATTCTAATTTTTGATTGACACCCAAATTCTGAAGGACTGAAGATTAGTGTAACAATTTTTAAATTCATAAGTATTCGAAATCCAGAAGGAGACTAATTGACGACTAAAATATGGAAGGATGAAAATTTAGATTTATAGTGATTTGAGGATATTAGTATAATGGTATTTTCTTTTCATAAACAGCTACATAATTCTAATTTTTGATTGACACCCAAATTCTGAAGGACTGAAGATTAGTGTAACAATTTTTAAATTCATAAGTATTCGAAATCCAGAAGGAGACTAATTGACGACTAAAATATGGAAGGATGAAAATTTAGATTTATGTTCTTGCACCTTAGTTTAATAAACGTACCATTCTTTATTCTTTTAAAGGCAAATAAAAGTTTTTAGAGTTTCAACCTTCCTCGTGGGAACGATTGTATACTAGTGCTACAATCTCCGTTGTGCGCTTGCAATAGATTAAGACAGAGCATAATTCATAGAGCTGTCAATTAGCGACAATTTTTTTGTTAATAACTGTAGTTTTTGGCTGCCGCTAATAGTCTTATTTTTTGTAGTGACGTATTAGACCGATACGTATCGATTTGGCCGAAAATCAATATGTATCGTTTTGGTCGAAAATCGATACATATCAGTATCGATCGAATTTTGAAACCTTAACTGATACAACTCGGCCGATACGTATTGGAAGATACTGCTACGTATTGGCCTATTTTTATTTTTATTTTTAAAAAGAAGAAAAGAAACTATAGGTATTGGCCAAAACTGATACCCGATACGTATCGGATGATACCGATACCGAGTTAAGATACCGATACATATTGGTATCGGCCGATTTTTAATACCATGCCTTAGAGCGTGTGACATGTGACGTGGCATGTGTTGTAGGTACCTTTCCTCCAACAATGTTATTTGAGGGTCATGTGACACTCAATTTGAGGATCAGGTATCATATGGACATATATATGATTGATCATCATTGACCTCAATGGTCAACGATTGTTAAAATGAAAGATGATTTAAAAAATTTAGTGACTATTAATTTTCACAGGATTACATCGAGGCTATACGTATAAGTTTTTTTTCCCTAAAGCTCATTAGGGATGGATGAACCCTAAGGGCGAACGAGTGTCACATAGGATTTGAGTGCCCTATGGCAGCCTTTCACAGGAGAGCCATACTGAACTTCATAGGAAAACTCTAGGAGGAATTTTTTTTCAGACTTTCTATGGGGTCACGGTCAATGGCCCTAAAATCAATATGAATCGATGTCAATGCATTGAATAACTCTAAAGCCGAAATCTTTGAACCATCTTTTTGGTTATAAGCATTGTTTGGACACTCAAATTTTTATGAAAATAAAATAAAATCATAAAAAAAAAACTGTTTAAAAATGATATGGGCTGACGCTATTAATCTAATAATTTTTCCTAAAATAGTTAATATTTTACAAATATGAGCATATCATTTTATTTTATGTGGCATAAATCCCAAAACTAATCCTAAAATCACATTTAAACTTATGGCACATGATTTTAGGGACAAATTTTTAGATGTGTGCTACATGGAATTAGAAGCCGACCGTCTCATAATTTTAAGATCTATTGTGTGGAAAAGTGGGACAAAATACGATCTTGATCGTCTAATTTAAATTAGTCAATACATTTTGGTTGGAGATGGGTGAGGTTACAATCACTACAAAAAAATAAGACTATTAACGGCAATTTTTTGCAGCAAAAACTGTCGCTATTAATAAAAAAACCTATTAAGACTATTAGAGATATGGTTATTATCATTAATATTTTTGTTAATAGCGACAGTTTATGATTGTCTCTAATAGTCTTATTTTTTTGTTAATAGCGGCAGTTCATGAGTGTAAAAACTAATGGTATCCCTAATAAATATTCTTTTAGATCTTGGGTAATTGTGCATCTAATTAACAAGCTAAAATGAGGTAAAGAATCCGTCTTTTGCACCATGCAGGTTAAGAAAATTGTTAATAGATATTTAAAGTGTAAAAGGAAATTTAGAGATGGAATAATATTGTTCAAAAGAACTATTGAAAATCGAAGCCACTTTAGAGATATTTTCTATGCAGAATGAACATTTAGTTTGGTCATGAATATGGCTAGATTTGGTCAGTTTGGGGCAGACTTTGAAGATCTCAATTTTGAGACAAGGACCTGTCATTTAAATATTAAAATTATGTTTAAATAATCTTACACTATCAATGATTTAAGAAGTGAGTGATCTATATGGTCAAAGTGATAGATCGTAGATTGAAGTGCAACAAGCTCAAAAATAATATTTTAGAGATATTAAAATCATTCAATCAACAAATTATAATATCAACCGTTGTTTTTAGTTTATTGGTTCATATTAAAGTTCATCAATCGGGTGGTTCACATCTACATAGGCATGCTTTTTTTAGACTGAGACATGTTCCAATGATAGATTGTTGACAATTTAGATTGGTCACAGTTGTGCATCACATGACTTAGTGATAAATCACACTTCAATAGTGTGAGATAAAAAGTATAATTGAGGATATCTCTAGCATAGGCATGCTTTTTTCACCCTCTCTGCTCTCTACTAACTCTCGATCAGAGCAGATTTTATAGCTCTCAGTTAGTTCCTGTCACAACAGAGTTCACCTGTTTTAGTTGGTTCCTATTCTCCTTTTTAATATCATGCAAATGAGGATACTTGCTCTAGTAGCAACCTCTCTGCTCTCTACTAACTCCCTACCAAAGCAAATAAAATCTGCTTTGACAAGGGTTGAGTAGAGAGGAGAGTAGAATTATTTAAACAGGTAAATCTTGCTATGCAAGGAATTATCAAGGAGGAAAGGGTGCCCGCTAAAGCAGGTCGTAGGATGTTAACAAAGAGAATGGGAACCTGCTAAAACAGGTAAACTCTGCTATGACAGAGGCTAACAGAGAGCTATGCTATACGCAGCCTAATATCTATTGTGATCATTGTGACACCATTCTTATGATCAAAGGATCTCAATAGTGATCAGGATTCCCCAATAAGTTTAGGTTCCAAGATAGTCCTATAGTGCAGCCATACCACTTGTACTTCCCTTTTAAATGTTGTTAATAGGGAGTTAAGGAGTGAGGACAATTGAGGATTTGGATAAAACGTCTCCAACTCGAGGCATGCTTTAAATAGCTATTATATCCTATACATATTAGGTTAGGCCATTCGGATATACACCCTGATTTTATATTTAATCAAATACTGGCCCATATTGACCCATATCGGGTTATATCAGCCAAATACATAGGATATGGGCGTAGGCAAAATGTCAAAAATCCCCTTTCTATAAAGATGTTAGATTTTTTTTTTTTTTTTTTTGGATTCTTTTGGTTTTTCTTCGATTTTCTCAACATACCTCCCTCAATTTTCAGCTTTTGCCACCCTAAATCTATTCGAGTCAGTCTGAGTCTCTTTTCAGGCCAGTTCAAATTCACTCAATTTTTGGTTCGATTTCGGGTCAAAGCTTGCATCCTTAGTTGAGAGCTCTCAACTGGTATGTTTTTATAGAGAATTCAGTTAAAACAGAATTAGAGTGAGTAGATTTGTTGGGCACTTTATAAGAACAACCATGAAAAAGAAACGTTTTAGCCTATTATATAGGCTACAAACGTTTTAGAGGATCAGGCATATGCTATTTTTCAAACTTCAGATTTTCGTGAGATTGCTAAAATAGTCACACATGAGACGAATTAAATTCATACAAGTTTACTAAATGCCCTTCTATAAAGGGTAGTTTAGAAGCTTACGGTGGATTTTTTTCTTGTTTTTCGTGCATAGCTCCCTTCTCTGCCTAGGGTTGGTTTCTAAAGAACATGTGTTACCCATCATTAAAGAAGAAGAAGGTCCATTCTTCTGAGTTTAGCGTGTTATCACGATTTTATTTAGAGGAAACTTACCAATAAAATAACAAAAGTACATCTTTCACAAAACGATTATCTCCCTATCTCTTCTAGATAAATAGCTTATCTCCCTATCTCTTCAAGATTATTATGGGATTCGTTTGATTCTGTGGATCGGTTTCTTTTGAATCTTCAAAACTTGTGAGAGCCCAGAGATCCATAGCGGTCAATATTTGAATCGCCTATAGTTATTGTAGAAATTATGGCAATAAAAAAACACACACAACAAGAAAAATGCAAACACAAGATTTATATGGTTCGGCAATTTGCCTACTTCTATAGTCACAAAATCGAGATTCGGTAATAATTCGGCAAAGTTAAAATAAAATAAAATTCGGTAAAATTCGGGAAGTTAAGGAACAATTCGAAAAAAAAGAAAAAAAAAAAAAAAAAAATTATATATATATATATATATATATATATATATATATATATATATATATATATATATATAATATAATTTTATGATTTAGATATATATTAAATTTTTTTAAAAATATTTTTGAGTAAAATAATAAATTATTAAACTATTTAGATATGAATACATGATTATCAAATCAGCGGTGTTACACATGATGTGAGAGAGAGAGAGAGAGAGAGAGAGAGAGAGAGAGATGAGAGAGGAGGAGGTGGTCTGTGTGTCCAGTGGTGGTTGGCAGTTGCTCGGCCAACTTGAGAGTTGAGAGAGATGAGAGAAGTTTACTGGTTCAACTGTCTAGAGTCGAGAGGACAGAGAGGAGGAGGAGGGTTTGGGAGAGGAAAGAGAGGGGGAGAGGAGGGTTTAACTTTTAGCTTTTTACTTTTTACTTTTAGATATAAATAATAAAATATATGTTTTTAACTTTTAAGTTATCACTAAGGTAACTTAGCGTGTGAGCTTGTAAGGAGCCGACTTCGATGATGTTCGCAAACTTTGCGAATAATTCGAAAAATTCGTGAACTTCGGTGATATTCACAATATTTTCAAAAATCTGTGAATAATTCGTATTATGTTCATCTCTAAAAAAAATCGTGAATTATTCACGAATTATTCAATTCTTCGGAGATTATTATGACTGCCTATATCACGGGTGATGTTGAGTCCTTTCACTAATTTGTGAAAACAAGGTTACAAATCTCTAGATCTCACCTCACTCAATATGGAAGAGTTTCCTTTAATATAACTCTAATCTATAATTAGAATTTATATCTAAGACAAAGTATAACCGCCCAATATACAATATGACGAAAATACTCTTAGTAACCATAGAAATTTTGGCCCACGTAGCTGTGATTGGGTGTACAGTCCAACTTATTAATCACTACTGTCAACATAATTCAAGGCACAAGCTCAACTAAGGATCAAAATTTTGATTTTCGTTTTGGTTTCGGTCTTGACCGAAACTGAAATTTTGAGGGCAAGGGCGATTTTTTTTTTTTTTCAACTCAAATTATCAAAGTAGCAAAATATCGGCCGATAATATGCTACCTAAATACCTAAACCAAAATGTTGGAGATTTAGTTTCAGGAGCCACTGAAACTGATGCTTTTCTCCTGAAGTCTTAAGATTTCGGCCGAAATTTTGAATCATGATCTCAACAATTATATATGTGCTAGAATATTAGTCATACAAAGCTTAAAATGGTTGTGTATGTATAACTTAAAGCGGTTATGTAAGTTTATGGTGTCACAATTATGGTCAAACTCCTATTGTTAGATTGTCAATATGTATGATGGTCTAGAGGCTAAATTCGGATGAAATTAGACGTAAAAAGTTGCCTCAGACCATATGGGTGGTTACCTTAATTTAGAAATAATTTGGTGCATAGACGACCATGAAGGAGGTAACGGATGTCCGTCCACGGACGACTGTGATGGAATTTACGACGTCGGTCCTGTTGTTTCCGAAAATTACTTCCGAATTAAACTATTTTTGGACTCTTTCGTTAGCTATTTAAGGTACACTCAAGTTTGTTAAGATTAACCTCCCTCTTAACTTCATCTCTTATCATCTAGAGAGAATCGCTAGCATCGATTTTTTTCTCTGTGTTAAACCTTCAAATCTCAAGGCATTCACTTCATTGCTCTGAGGAGTGTTGCTTAGTGATTCGAGTGGTTGGGGCTTGTGAATACAAGTGTTTGGTGCTCGAGAGATTCTAGTGGATCATCACGAGACAATGACAAATCAAGAATTTTGAAGGACTCGTTGAGAGATTTTATTTTCTATAACTGGTTATTTTTATAGTGGCTTTGAGATGGATCCCATGATTTTTTCCCTATTGAGTTTTCCACCTAAAACTATTATGTGCACCCTGTCATTGTTCTATTTATCATCTACTAGATTAATTCGCTAAGAATATCTTCGATTACGCTGAAATTTCAATTGGTATTAGAGCTAGTGTACTTGATTTGTATTCTAACGAACCAAGTGTAATGACACATTCGGGATATCAATATCGCCCTAGAAAAGGTGCATCTATTACTGGACCTCCATTGTTCGATGGGTCCAACTACCTTAATTGAAAAGTTAGGATGACGGCTTTTCTTAGTTTTATTGACCCACGTGTCTGATGCGCTATTGAGGATGGCTAGTCTCCTCGACATACTACTTCCTCTACGATTGAAGGACTCACAAAGACCACCATTAAGACTAGGTCGTTATAGACTCTTCAAGAGTTTGATGCCCTTGGTTTTAATTATAAGGCTTTAAATGCCTTGTTTGGGCATGTTACTGTGTTTGATACCGGATCAGTATGTGTACTACGGCCAAGGATGCTTCGAAGATCCTTGAGACCACGTTTGAGGGCACTCGGCAAGCGAAGATTGCCAAACTTCAATTGCTCAATCTCTGTTTGAGAATATTTACATGGACGAGGACGAAAAGTTTTCAGATTGTTATGCTCCTTTGAATTATATTGTTAACGGCTCCTTTAACCTTGGAGAACAATCCTCCAAGCCTAAGATTGTTCGCAAAATTTAGCGATCATTACCCAAAAGATTTCGGTCCAAAGTTAATGCGATTCTTGTGGTTCTGGTTGAATTAATTAGTTGGCTCTCTCCAAACCTATAAATATGAGATTTAGTATATTCATAGAGGAAAAGGCATAGCTTTCTTGTCATCAAAAGTTGAGTCTGGATTTGAAATGAAAAAAGATGATCCTGAAGAGCTAGCCCTCTTTGTGAAAAAGTTGAAATATTTTTATAAAAATATGACTTCCTTTTTAAAATAGCCTGATAAATCTGAAAAATTCAAGTCCTCGCCCTCTAAGAAAGTCACAAAAGGAATCCTCTGCTAGCATTCAATATTATAAGTGTTGTGACTTTGTGCATTTTTCTGCCGAATGTCCTAATCATAAAAAGGAGAAGGGCATTTGTGGCTACTCACAATCTTGGGGAGCATACCGTTAACCACTGGGACAAACCCTTAGTGGGCAGGAGCAAATATCATCTTATCTAAACAATGATGTTAAGTATCTTCAAGCTATACAAAAACCGAGTTTTGATTGATCTAATACCATCTGATTCCTCTTTTTTCTTACCATCATAAGATATTACAGGTGGCTTTAGTTAAAGATACTCGACATTCTAATGCACTTCCAAGCCTCTCTTTAAGTAGTACCAAAATTTATATATTCTAGGCTTTCTAGCTAGATGTACTTGAAACAAATTATGATAAATTAATCAAATTGCGTATCCAGTTGCGCTTCTACTATGGAGGGTCTAATTTATGTCCGGCAAGAGAGTGGGGCCTCTCTACTCTCATCCTTTTATACACGCGTCTCTTTCCATGCAAATGAATTTTATTAACTTATAATTTCCCAAGCAATCATAGTCCAAGGATTTTGCTAGCTTGGCAACATTATCAAGGTGCACAAGGCATTTTCTAGGGTACTTCTATTTGCACCCATGAATCTCTAAGAGCACCACAGTCTAAAACTATTGACTGCTTTGAATTAGACATTAGAGATCATTTTTTTGTCATAATCTTCCACATAATGGATCTTCAGATCATGAGCTCACCATTATATGGTCAGTTTTTTATTCCATCACACATCTCAAAAAGTGATTTGAAAAATGTGATACGTCACTTTCGGGTCACTGTTTATGATGTGTGCCACGTCGATAAAAACTCGATGTCTTATGATACACCCATGATTTCAAGATCGATTATTTGGAAGATTGGGTTGAAAAATTATCTCTAGCATCTGATTCAAAATAGTCAATGGTTTCCGACTGTGTTGCTCTTAAAAATTCGGGGGTACAAACTTGAGGTGAACATGTGCCCCTGGAATTAGTCAGATGCCCTAAGAGATCTGGACACCCAGGTTATAAAAAAAGGTAGTCATATTCCATTAATCGTTTTTATTACTAATGAATGAATCTATAGATAGGTCTAAGGAGTTGGTAGATTTTCATCATCCAATTAGTGCTGGAACTGACGTATAGATAGCCCATTCAACCACATCAATTCAACCACCAATGGTGGCCAATCGAGTTCGAGAATTCTATCTCTCAACCACTCTCCTATGGAGCAACACCCTTATTGCCTTTATTCGAAAAATAGAAAGCAGCACCCTTCTGACTTCTCAGGGACCTCTTTTATAAACTCCTTCCAACAAACTGTGGACTTCCTAGCAAACCACCTTAAGGTTGCGTTTGAAATTGTTCTTTGAAGGCAAAGAACAGCTTTTTTTTTGACGCAAAACACTTTAGTATGAGATTGTGTTTGATTATAAATGCTCTTACGTTTTTCGGAGAGTAAAAGAGCTGAATTTGATTCCCTTTAAAAGAGCAATTTAAACTTGCTCTTTGCTTTCAAAAAACAGTCCCAAACACAGCTTAAATATTTTATATATATGGGAGAAACTCTCCAAGATTTCTAACACTTTCAATATGGAGCACATGTAAGTAGTTGATGTGTTCACATGATCATGATCACTTGTACCATTTGTACAGCATAAATTAAGAAGCCCGATCAAGCATTCTTGTAGTAGACGGGCCCGACTATTGGACTAAATTTGGATCACACGGAGCATGTATTGATAAGGCTAGAGCAGCTTGTAATAATAACTTGTGAGAGATGACATTTTAACTGCTCCACTTGCCATCGACATTAATCGAGCATCTAAGTCAGCTTTATTATATTTGTAAATCTAATGCGTCCTCGTTATTATAATAAGTGAAAGTTACCTATTACTTCTTAATTGTAACTTTTAATGAGGTTTAGTTTCTTTATTATTACAAATTATGAAGTAAACCTCCTACTCAAATGTATTTATTTCTTCTGATTCTTGGATTAATGGGGCGTCACCTCCACTAATAGATGGGATGCTCACACGACACACATCCTTAACCAATTCAAATTGTCCAAATGACAAATCATCATGTGAGCTGATATTAGCTAATATTGTTGACTCCTCTAAATATTTGATCCGGGTTCTTTAATATATGCAGTTGTTCATATCTAATATAGGGTCCACACATATTTGAATTGGTTGGTCCTGATTAGGAGATGGGCACTTTATTTGGACTATGGTGAAGATCATATGATGTTTAACTACTTGAATAGAGTGAATTTGTCAAAGATGTGCACCCATCTATTTAGGTAGGTGCCCGCTGGACCCAATTTTTCATATGGAGAACACCTAAAATGAAGATAGGGTAGGGTAGAGTTGGGCATTTGACCCGACTCAAATATTTAGTATATAAAATGAAGAAAATAAGGCGATTTTGGGCTAGGTGAGCTCAGGTTGGGGTCCACCATCAGGTCAGTTTGGGCATATACCATATACCTGGCAAGCAGCCAAAATTTTAGCCTGACCCAAGGTGACTGGGCTCATTGAGCAACTTACAGCCCCTAAATCCGTGCACCTAGCAGACCACCGGTGTACTTAATACAAACTCTCACTCTAGGGCATGGATCAAAATTTTGTCCGATACCAATACGTATCGGTATCAGACATGAACAATACGATACATTCAATATATCGTATCAGTCATTCTAATACATTATACCAATAAATACATTGAATGTATCCTTGCTCTAGGGTCCCAATAGAAAATGACCCAAACTGGTTAGAAAGGGAATAATATTCTTGATCCTCGTTGACATCATCCTTCTTTAATGTACCTAAAAGTCATAAAACTTTAACAGATTAAGTGGGACTAGTGCCAGGTGAGTTGATTCACAAGTCACTCTTTGGGACACATTCTAAATGTTTTCATCATGTTTCACGTGTGATTTGAAGATTTCTTCTATAGAAGACTTAGATAAAAAATATCTCTATTATGTGATTTAAAGTTGTCAATACCTTTTAAAATCAAGGGTTTTTTGCATATATCCCCCTGAGTTATGGGTATTTATTCTGCAGCCTCTACTTTTGTATTTCAATTTCATATAACCCCTGCCATTAGTTGTGAGTTTATGGACGGAAAGCCTATTTTGCCCTTAATGAAACCAATATTTTAAAAATACCACCATTCTAAAAGGCCCTTCATTCATCTATATTTACAAGTCATGTCATTAAAGTTTATCACTATTCTAAAAGGTCCTTCATTCACCTTTATTTATAAGTCAAGCCATTATAATTGACCACTATTCTAAAAGGAGTACCTTTAAATCCACCCACAAAATCTTTGAGTTTACCCACACCGAAACACATCGACTGCATTGAATCAAACGATGGGGATTTTTTATCATCCCAATCTTTCATGAGATCGATCTGTACCATCGACGTCAATTTTTTATTTCATGTGGTACACACCCCTAAAAGTGACCTTAATATCAATTTTAAGCATGCATGTGATGGTAAGGTCACTTTTCTGAGATGTGTGCCACGTGAAATAAAACATTGATCGTCTGATGGTACGATCATGATCTCAAGATCCATCATGTGAAAGATTGGGAGGATAAATGATCTCCATCGTTCAATTCAATTCAATCAACGTGTTTCAACGTGGGTGAACTTAAAAATTCAGTGGGTGGATTTAAAGGTACTCTTCTAAAAGGCCCTCCATTCACCCATCATATTCAAGACTCATCTGATGGGTGATTCTCCCATTAAAGCATGCCAACGTTTAGACGAATACTCAATTAATGGAGGATTTGTGGCAAACGATGCAATTATTCTTGAAAAGAAAATCTTCAATCTACATGTTCCACTCAAAATACTCGTCCCTCCAATTTCCTATATGATTCAAGACCCATTTTTAGGAATTAGATTGTCTAACCGCGTCTGCTTCCATCCACCGAATCTTTGAGTTCACCCACGCTAAAACACATTAATTAAGACGATGAAAATCGTTTAGGCATACCATTAAACGATCAGTGTTTTGTTTCGTGGCACACATCTCAGAAAACTGACCTTAACATCACGTATACGGTCAAAATTAATTTTAAGCTCGTTTTTTTGGGTGTGTACCACATGAAATAAAAAATCAACTATATCTGATGGTGCCACCATGATCTCAAGATCCATCGTGTGAAAGGTTGGGACGATAAACAATATCCATCGTCCGATTCAATGCAATCAACCGTCTGATGGTGCTACCATGATCTCAAGATCCATCGTGTGAATGGTTGGGGCGATAAATGACCTCCACTGTCCAAGTCACTATAGTCAACAGTCTGATAGTGTCACTATGATCTCAAGAGACATCGTGTGAAATGTTGGGACGATAAATGATCTCCATCGTCCGATTCAATGCAGTCAACCGTCTAATGGTGCCACCGTGATCTCAAGATCCATCGTGTGAAAGGTTGGGACGATAAATGATCTCCATCGTCCGATTCAATACAATCAATGTTTTTCAGCGTGGGTGACTCAAATATTTGGTGGGTGGATTTAAAACTACTTTTTTTGTAAGTGGAGGGGTGAATTTAAAATTACTCTTACCATGTGTAGAGGGTAGCAATTTAATAATTTAATTTTAAAAAAGATAAATATAGTATTTAGGCTATTCTTTAACGGTTGGTTAACCATTTAAAGTAGCATTCGTTAAAGAGGGTGCTTTATGAACACCAAAATGCTAACTCAGGGAATTTAAAGCGAATAACAATAACTGGGGGGTTATTTGTAATATCAACATAACTAAGGGGGTATTTACAAAAAACCCTAATATCAATATTGGTAAAAAATTTTATAGTTGTCATTAATTTTAAAAGTCATTAACTACTTCAAATCATCTTGCATATGTCTCCAAAAGGAGCCTATGAAGTGTGAACCAAGTTACCTCGCGTTCGGGCCTCTTGCTTAATACTAACTCCTTATAGATTGGCATAAATACTACAACGCCACAACTACACACTGTATAATCTTTGACATTTGGATGTGTACCCTAAATACACAAACCACGAATTCACTTTCAAGCAGCAAGTTGGATTTTGATTTAAATTAGATGCAATCCAATCACGATCACTTGAGACGGTACACAAAATATTTTATTCAACTCTCAGTTAAATTTCAGCGAATGGCCTTTAAATAGGTTTTTACAATGCATAAAATTGGCAATCCTAGTCTAACTCGAACTTCTAATTCAAATAACAGAAATATCCTCATTATATTAAAATAATAAAATAAAGTCCTAAAACAATTAGACAACAAATCTCATTTGTAATAAAAGAAACAAATTCTTTTTGTTAAAATAAAATAATAAAATAACTTAATCCTCATTC
This sequence comes from Chloranthus sessilifolius, assembly GCA_021018995.1. NCBI lineage: Eukaryota > Viridiplantae > Streptophyta > Magnoliopsida > Chloranthales > Chloranthaceae > Chloranthus > Chloranthus sessilifolius. The sequence goes on from CM037589.1 coordinate 29,217,719, forward strand.
AACTAGGTGTTTTGACCGGTTGAGCGTTAGCTCAATTGGTTTCCACTTCCCTTGTGGAAGCAACAAGATGTAGGGTCTAATGGCCATGTCTGCTCCTCCCCTTTGTGCAGGTCTCCTATCAATGTGTAAATTTGCATATGTACTATATCTAGGAAGTTTATGTCATTTGGTATCCTCAAAAAAAAAAAAAAAAACACAAGTAGTTTTGAAATTTGTTACTTTCACTATAACCTTCAAAAATCGATCATAACTTCTTCAATACTTATCGAAATTATTTTTTTTTAGCTCATTGGAAAGTTACTTCAATAAATTTTCAAATAAAATCAATTTCGCAATAATCCGATGTAATTTGGCACTTGAAAATTAGCCAAACATAAAAGTGACGGGATTTAAAGTTGATGACTTTATAATCGTCCAATCAAAGACTTTTCCTCAATAAATTTACGATTTCTCTTTGTTTTCGTCTTTTCTTCCAATTTTTCTTTAACTTCTTTAATTTTCTTATATTCCTATGCCCTCCATCAAAAGTAAGGATAAAGGTAGTCTGATGCTAAGGATCAGATTAGTTTGTTATCATGTGGATCCAATCACATGATCAGATGTAACGACCCGACTTTTAGTGCAATTAATCTCGTGGTGTTAGATGTGTTTTGCACCATGTATGGTGTTAGTGCCTCCCAACTGATCTTCTTATTTTATTTTAAAAGTGTTAAATGTGTGGTTGCACTAAACTTAGTGGTAGCGCTCCACACTGGAACCTATCCCATTTGAAAATTTTTTATTGAAGAATAAGGTACGCACAACCCTTTTCATAATTCTTCTTAAAAGAAACCTTAGTTGTCTCTTCCTTTTCTCCATCTCAAAAACCCTAGCCGTCACAACTCCTCCACCTACCCCTTTTACTCCTTTAATCTCTTTCATAAATTTTTGGTGTTTTTCTCCACAAAGAATATTGTGAGTTATCTCTGCCACCAAGATCGAAGAGAAAGAAGAAGGCGAAATCGTGGATGGGCCATCGGGTGGACGACAATCTCTATCACCCTAATCGTTGTCATTCTGTCGATTACGCTTCAAAAGGTGGGTACCCATTCATCCATCTCGTCCTTCTCAGATCCCGTCACGTAGGATAGGGTCGATCGCGTATCGACGAGCTAATAAAAAGAACTTAATTTCGTTTCTAAATAATATTGCTTTAGAATTGAAAGATGCGATCTATCTTTGTTCTAATATTATTTATTTATCTTTTTAATATATTTTTAGTTTATTTCAAAACCCTACCTATTTTGTTTTTACCTTTATTATTTTAATCAGAGTAAAATTGAGAACCCAAGTAATGTTAATATATAGGGCCGCTCGCTTGGTTCCACAATACACAGAGTCATCGTGTACTGTATATTACGATTCTGTTGTGACTCGGACACCCACGATTATAAAAAAAAATAAAAAAATGATTATGTTGTGATTGTTGTCACCGCTCATATATGGGTAACCTATAATCATTGGTTATATGGCTTAATATATGGGCCAACCAACCAAGAAATCAAGCTTTCTGTTAACATCAGTTCTTATCTTATACTGTAAATGTATTACTGTTATATATATTTCTAGATAGATGTATGAGAAAGTAGAACATAATATTTTCTTATCCCTTCTTCTTCATTCCATGCCACCCAATTCAATTGTCCACGTGATTTGACTCAGTCCCGCTAACACGTGTGGGGGCGTGCTAGAATAGTCACACATCGGTTGTGGGCTTGAAGTCTTGGGCTATATATATAACTTGGGCAAACCTCATCTTACAAGCTAGTTTTGTGAGGTTGTGTTAGGCCTGTTGAAATTTTATCATGGTATCAAAGCCCCATTGTTGCCGCTTGATTCATAATTATATCTTCAACACCGACGCTTTATATATATTAGTTATATTTCTAATTCTGTGGGTTAAAGTATAAGATGGTACAATTGTTGTAGCTTCACCAGATTATATAAGATGTTTTTTTTTTCTTTTCTTTTTATTATTATATTTGCATCTTTGTTTCGTTTTAGAGTGGGGCATATTATATGCATCTCTTAGTCTTTGAATTTGCTGTAGCTATTTATGTAGTATATTATATTATATATAATATAATATAATATATGAATATTATATAGGTATCTCTGTTGCTTTGGATTTAACTTATAATAATATATTATATAATATAAAGTTGCATTATATATGATTATAATAATGGAGCTATTGTCTTAACATGGTGTTATAATCAAAACATTTGGGTCCCGAGCCCCTTTAAATTATATTATATAAATAATAATATCTTATATTATATAGTTTAAGTGGTATATTAATATATGTTTAGTACCTTAGGTACCTCTAATGTAAACCGCCTCACAATATAATTGTATGGTATTACTGTTATGGGTAAGTTATAGTCAAGCAATCGGTTAAATTTCCTGACCCTACTCGTTTGTATTCAAACTGTTTCGATGGACCGATGCTTCCGTTTGATCAATCAACCCGTACCTCAATCACAGCTGACCTTAAAGGCATATGCTGTATAAGTATATAGTGCTATATTATAGTGAAAACTTATATTACATAATAATATATTATAGTAAAATCTTATTTTATATAATACTATATTAAGGTAAAAGTTTATATTATATAATATCATATTAAAATGCGGGCTTATATTATGTATTTATGTAAGTATATATTATATTATGCTAAAGACTAATGGTTATATAATATTATATATTAGAGCGGGGATATAATATTACATTTAAAATACGGGTATTCTTAATTCTTTTAACCTATGCCCTGAGTTTAACGATATATTATATAACTTTTATTATATAATCATTACACTCTTATACTAAGATGTTTTATTAATATAAAATTTCATCATAATACATAGGTATGGTAGAACCCAACATCATACTCGATCCATCGACTCTAAAATCGCTTAATCGATCTGTACCCGAATTAAATAAATTATATATCATATTTTCAGTAGATCGATTCTCGTCCGAACAAACAACCTGATTCATACTAATATTTCACTATTGCACGACCAAAAGTTTAGTGCACATTAATTACTTGCACTTTGCGATCAATGATTGTGATGCGCTTAACTTCTAAAATAATAATATTTAATTTGGGCATTTAATAATAATAAATAATAATATATATAAATATCACTCTTGTCGCTTCAATGCGACCGCTTCGATAATACCTAGTATTAGAATTTCGATACCTAGTTAAAATCGAACTTTAACCTTCAAGTTATCGAAAATACACTAATTACGTCCCTACTCTATAATTATTGACGTGTTATGTAAATAAATAAATGTATAAACATAACAATAATTCTGATGTAAACTTTTGTATGCTTGATAATTATATGCTTCTATCTTGAGCCTGATGTACGAGCTAAGGATATGTTAGGTCATAAGTACGCGAGTGTATGACGTCATGCCTACGCTTGGGCGTGGTGATTCGCTAAGATGGAATCGAAGGGTGTAATATATCGTATTCATATGTCTTACAACTCATGGTGGTATGAGACATCATGACGAGTAGGGTGAGTGAATTTAGTGTAGCCTCGTATACGGTGACATATACGATGACTCAATCACATTGAGTTCTAATACGATTGGATAAGATATGAGTTAAGATACGAGATTTGGACCTTTAGGCCATAATTATGGTAGAGTTCTGTTCACAGTCACGTGAAACTCGAAATGTAAACATCCATTTACGGATGCAACACTTCTATAGTAATATGGGCTGCTACACGAAGTACATCCATGTTATTACGGGACTCGTCCCTTGAGAAGCGTGATTTGTGAAACTTATAACACCGTGTTCGCTGTGGATTTAAGTTATAGAGGTATGTTATGTTATAAGTATAATAAGATAAGATAAGTTATGAGTATAATAATAAGACACCGCTGTGTAGGCCATAATAAGATTAAGAACTTAAGTCTCTGTATATGTCATTCCTTGCGTAGTCACCGTAGGGCAATAATGTCTTTCAGTTAAGACGGGTCTTTGGGAGATGTATGAGTTATGAGTCGCCGACTGCCCTTGTGACTAGATGGGGTGTATGATATGATATGATATGAAGGACGTTATGATATGGTGATATGATACTATGGTGACCCTCACATGGTAGCTCGAGCAGCGACTCTGGCACAGGTCGTTTAGGATTTTATGAGTATGTTAGTTACGCTTATGCGATGTATAGATATATGTGCAAAAATAATGAAAGAATATATGATATGATATGATATGATATGAGATATGGTAAGATACGTTAGGATATGAGTTCCTAGATTATGGTCCTGCATTAATGATTAGGATACGAGTTTACGATATGTACTTAATTTTATTATTCTCTTCTGAATTCTTGAGATATTATGTTTATCACTCACTTGATGCACCCACAGTGCACCTGAGTAGAATGGGATCGATTGGTGGTGTGTCCACTGAGTTTACGTGACTGAGTAAACTCATTCCACGATAATCTAACAACTGTAGGTAACTATCGTGACGGAGTGCACGCTGGTTTCTTTGATCCGATTGGTGTTGAGTACGTTGACCCGGTGGATGTTGATTATCAGGAGCCTTGGGAAGGCGACGCCACTGATTATCAGGAGGACCACGGTGTTGATTTTGATCCGAGCACTGACTATTAATATATGTGGCATCGATATTGAATTGACTTTATATTTTATTGTTGACACTATGGTTTCCCTTTATCGAATTTGCCTTCGACCTCTATTATTGCTTTAGTTGTGGATTACCTGAATTGTTTTTATCACATTTATTTAGTATTTATTATCATTTTTATATTTCACCTTTATATGTTGGCTTTCACGGATTTCGTGAAATCAGATATGCCGCGAGAACTCTAATTAAGTGTATGTCCACTTAACATACCCAGGATATGTGCGGGTCATAACTCGAAATTTTAAGCCCTCGGGATGGGATAAAATTTCGGGTCGTGAGATCAGATGTCACATAAAAGAGTAGTTCAATGATCATAACTATTATAATAAAAATAAAAATAATAAAATATATACAATTACAAGATTAATAGAGTCAACTATGTAGAAAATCAATGGTGAAACCAATCGTACTTCTATTGTTCAATTTTTATACAGTTAACTTTGTTGACTATAATTTTATATTTGCTTATTTTGATCACAGAGTCCTCCTTCACGGGGCTCCCGATCATGTGATTGGCTACCATGTGGCAGCAAACTTATGTGGGACTAAGTAAGTTATTTGATTCTTAGCATAGTGACCAAGTCGGGGTTTGGGAGTAAATCGGCTTTGAAAATTTTGAAAAAGTGCAGCAAAATTCATCAAATTCGGGAAAATTACGATCAAATTTAGAAGAAAAAAGTTTACATTAATCAAAAACTAAAATAATAAAAGTTTGCAACCAAAATCAGGAATAATTTAGGAAAAAGTCATTTAATTCACATCTACTTTGTAAAATTGGTGAATTATTCTGAAAATTCAGATTTTATTCGAAAATTCTGAATAATTTTAATTTTATTTGATTTTTTCAAAAGTCTGAGAATTATTCAGACTTTTTCAAAAAGACAGCGAATTTGGTCACTATGCTCCTTAGTAGCAGTTTCCTTTTTCCTTCAATTACTTGCAAAATAGTCCAAATTTCTGTCTTCTCTTCAGCACCTGCCATGATATTCTACTAATATTATGCGATAGAATTAAAATGAGAATTTTAAATATTTAGGTTAACTTATAAGAAGTATATAATTACGAATATATATAGAACGGTCGTAACGACAAACTCTGGGTGGTCCAAGAAAACAGCACTGCATGGGAAAATGTGAGGGGAATTATTGCCCAATTTGGGTGAAGGTACCTTTATTTACAGCCCAAGATTCTTCCTTGTCAACTTGGGTTTTACGTTGACTCCTTTGAATGGAAAAATAGAATCCCAGTCTTCGATCTTGAAATCATGTCCCATAGAGGTCGTTCTTTGTACCAATCTTCATCAAAATAGATTTTGTGATCATGGACCTACCATCAGAGAATCTGATTTTGATTACAAGTAGCATTCATTCAAAAAAATGAACATGATCATGGGTACATCAAATGTAATTTTTGAATTACGTTTTCGAGATGCATGCTAAATAAATAGATCTTAAGATCATGTTGCACCTATCAGAAACTCTGACGTTGATTCTACATAGAGCACATCCCCAAAAGTGACTTAGATCATAAGCAAAGGAGTTGACCTTCACTTTTAGGGATGTGTGCCATGTGGAATCAATATTTGATCATCAGGTAGGCACGCTTTGATTTTAAGATCTATCATGGGAAAGACTGGAACAAAAAAATTCTCTTCAAATTAGTTAATGGTTTTCGTTCATGAAAAACTGTATGATCCTTACTCGAGTGAGAATGGGGCTATTTATATATAGCCGACTTTAAATGGGGGTATTTATAGGGTTATTTATATATAGCTTACTTTATATGGCTATTAAATTCTAATTTGATGATATATACTTCTTTGTTCAAAATGAAATTTATTTAAAGGGAGCCATTACTTGCACACGTTTTTTAAGTGATTTCACCGAGGTTAAAGAAAGACTTTGTATTTTAGGGACACGTGACATGTGAAAATGCAATTTATGCCATCTAATTTAAAGTTCATGATCTATAGATCCTTAGTGGATAAGATTGGAGTAAAACACGATATTTACCATATGATCTATTATTATCAACCGTTGAATCAAATAATAGACTTTGACTATGTTTAATCACATAATGAAGATTATATTTTGTGCCAATCTTATCCACTAAAGATCTATAGATAAAAAACTTTAAATTAGACGGCTTAGATTACATTTTTCACATGTCACATGTCCCTAAAATACAAAGTCTTTTTAACCTTGATACAATCACATAAAAAACGAGGGCAAGTAATGGCTCCCTTAATTAAACTAGAATTTCTTTTTATCCTCGTTGAAAGTTTTCCTCACCAAACTTAAATCTCACTTTCTCATTATTGTCAAAAAAATAAAATCTCTCATTTTCTCATTTAATGTAACATATATATATATATATATATATATATATATATATATATATATATATATATATATATAGAGCTGGTTCCATCCTCCATGGGAGGACGCTCATGCATCCTCCAAGATCTTGTAGACATCAATGTGTCAATGTGGCATCTAAAATACTATTTGGGTGTCAAACGGAGCATAAGGGAATGACTTAGATCAATTCCCCAAAAAAGATTTAAAATTTTTTCATTTTAACGACTCTATCAAAGTTTGACTAATTTTAGTAGTTTAAATTTCAAGGCTCAAAAAATAAAAGGTGTAGATGAGTTTCTAATCATTTTTTTTGTTAAATATGATCTAAGCAATGCACTCGTACTTTGTGTGTTATTAATTTGATGTCATGCAGCTAATTAGAGGCTTTCTCCAATCTTGGAAGACGCCCAAAATAAGTGATACCTTGTTAATACCCAGAAGGAACGTTCAAAATTTCATCCGAAATTTCCGTCCAAAATTTCGGATATGGTCCCCACGGAAACCAAAATGATAAGTATAATTTTTGGCTTTTTGGTATAATTTTTAACATTGTGGTCCAAATTGGACCGAAACCGAAACGAAATCCAGAATTTTGATCCTTGCCCATAAGTCAATGAGCTACAACTATTCGATTGTAAGCTGACGTGAGGCCGACTCATGGCCCATGTCATGAAAATCACGGTTCCACGTTGAACAATAGAATCAAAATTCAACATGACAATGACACGACCTGAAACATATGGGACACGTGGCATGTTGAAAGTGGATGATTATTAATTTGATTATTTGTTAGTTTTGTCCACATCAACTTGGCAATGGGGGTCTGTTTCTTGAAGGGTAGGGACTAGGGAGTGCTTGATCTTGATTTGAAAGGCAATCTTAGCCACTAATGACATTACTTGGCTCTCGAGACCAATGGATTTTAATTAACCCATGGCCCACCCATCTATTCAATCTTTAATAGTTCCATTATTCTTGGTTTCACATTTTTATGATATTTGCAATCATAGAAAACGAATGCCGATTTCTGTGGCATCAGTGGGTCCAATTTTGCTTCTGTTGCCTCACTTTTCTCACAGGGATCTTACTTTCCCAAAGGAAGACAAAGCAAAGGTAAGTGCCCTGTGGACCCACTAGTCTTAGCTTACACAGTCAAGTAAATGGAGACCAAAAGCAAACTTACGGTTCAGATATGTGAATGTGATTTGATATATTCATTTATTTATTTCATTATTTTAGTGAGTGCATAAATATGATTTAGGATGCTAAAATGGGCATATAATGACTGCAAAATTCGGTATGTAAATGACGTCATTATGACTTTATTATATTCTGTGTTATGTTGACACCAGAGAAGGTATCACTCAGTGCTTGATTGTTCGTCGAGGTTGAATTACAGGCCTCCACTCCCGCCATTTTAAAATCCGTCAGCCAATCTAATCCTATAGTTAAGATCTGTTGAAAAATTAAAAAATTTCAACATGGGCGCATTATATTTTTTAAATAGAGCTACACTACGAATGCACTGCATATTTGATTTTCTCAGATTCTGAAGCTGAACAGGTAATTGTTCAGCCCTGAGATCTGTTTTTTTCTGATTTTCTCAGATTCTGAAGCTGAACGGGCAATAAGACGCTTGAGATTTTTTTCATGTCTAAAACCTCCGTCAGCCGCTCGAATTGGCAAATCTCTAAACAAAACAATTGGCCGTGAGAAAAATCAATGGCAAAAGATGCATATATATAGGGAGCCGGTTAGGTCCTCCAATGGAGGAGGGTCACCGTCCTCCAAGATTCTCATGGAGCTCCACGTGGCATCCAAAACACTGTTTGGGTGCCACGTGGAGCACAAGTAGACGGTATAGATCAATATTATAAATAAAAAAATTGAATTTTTTTTTTTAAACCCACAAGTCAAAGTTTGACGGGTTTCATTGATCCACATTTCACGGTTCAAAAAACACACGGTGCAGATGGGTTTTCAATTTTTTTTTTTACAAAGATGATCTAAGCAATGCACCCGAGCTCCACGTGGCATCGAAACATTATGTTGGCTGTCACGTGGAGCTCCACGTGGAAGCTTGGAGGATGGTGACCGTCCTCCCATAGAGGACGGAGGCCTTTTCCATATATATATATATATATATATATATATATATAAGGGTCAATAGCTAAAGTCGAATCGTTTTTCGTAACAACCAGATCAGCTGCCAACATTTAGATGGTCTCAACAACTGCCTGCATAAAACAAAAAATGTTTTGGTAGGATGGTTGAAAGCGTCTGATCAGTGTAATTGTTGAGCTTTTGCCATCCAAGAACCAAAAAACCGGTGGTCTGACAGTCAGAAGCAATTAACATATGTGCCTGTAGGTGGAGAAAGAGGCTTCATCTAAACAAAGTGACTCCAAAAAAGGTGTGCTTCTCGCGCTTGAAAAGTTTCAGAGGGAACCACACCTCTTAAATGCTTGATCCTGTTTACGGCAAAGCCGGGCATCTCCCGCCTGAAAAGTTTGAGATGTCATCACACTTAGCATCAAAAATTGGCCATCAGGTTACCCATGGATCCCACATGACTAAGGGACGTCGTTTCTCTTTTGAAAACAGTGAACATCCATCATCATCATTTTCATCACCACGTCCCATCTATTCGGGGTCTATACAAATGTGGGTTGGACAGTGAAACAATAAGACATAATGTAAAAATATAAAAAAATGCAGAGACGGTGGAGAACATCTACAAAATGAATAAATTTGTAATTAACAAAGAAAAATTAAAACCTATAAAATATCCTTATATTTATCAATTGAATATGAATATATTGATAGAAGATTTATCTCAATAGGTAGAACTCTCATTTCTAAGATGGGAACATATAAAATCACTTAAGAAAGTCCTAAAGCTTGCACGGTGATGAGAAAATTGCAAAATGAAATGCATTGTGTGATCAAAGACACATATCAAGAGCTGACATACTTGGAAACAATTATAGATCGAGTCTTTAAATACGTTTTTCATCGCAATATAACTAGATGCAAGTGTTTTGGTTGGTAAAAACAAGCTAAAATAAGGTCACCAATCTGCATACCGATAAAAAGATAGAAGGGATCTCAATATGACTAATTGAACGCCTTGGTGATATCATAAAAATTTAATGACATACTGGAGAAGTGTGCAGCATTTCGATTGTGAAGATGGAAATTTGATAGATGGTGGATTGTTTAACAAAAGGGGTGATTTTTCTGAATATCAAGCATCTCCTAACCAAAATCAGAAACCAATAATGACATTGATGCATATACACACACACACACACACCGACTCATTCTCATACATTTAAAATACAGATACAAAAAATTGAAAAAATAGATGAACATATTCAGGATAGATGGTCGTTAGTTACTGACGGGGAATTTAGATCCGCATGTTTACATCGTGACCGAGCCAATCGAAGCAAGCTAGCAAGGAAGAAATGGATTCATAAATGGGCTTTCAAAAGGCCCGTTAAAGACCCGTGTGCATATTAATTTAGGCAATATTTTATCTAGGTTTAGTTTCCTTTCTTATTAAGATTCTTTTAATAAGTGGCTTGTTTTAAGACTAGTTTCCTTATTTGAATTATTTAGGGGTCAGACACATATATGTGATATGTGACTGTTAATCCCGTCACTTTCTGCGCAGCCATCGAAAAAGTGGTCATAAGTCTATCAATATGTGTAGGAATTGTGTGATTCTTGTCATGTTGAAAAACTACTTCGATAAGCTTTCAAACAAGATCAATTTCACATCAATTGGACATCGTTTGACCTTCCAAAAGTGATCACGTAATAAAAAAACGAGATTAATGATAAAATCAACTATGACCGTTAGATTAGAAAGTTTTAATGCTTGATTAGGAGTTTTATTTCAAGTAGTATTCCTAGGGTTTCTTTTCTTTATAAATACACATTGTAATCTCTTATGAGAATTAGTATTGATGATGAATGAAAATTATGAGTTTTGCTTTGTGCGAATTCTAGAGAACTTGAGATGAGTTTTCGATCGAAGGAGTGATTCTTTCAAACTTGAGGAGTGAGCAATCGTTTCTCGTATGACTTAGTGCGAAGCCTTGGAAACCCGTTGGTGCGAAGCCGACAAGCCTCTCTATAGCGAATCCGGAGATCTCCTATCTTCTTCTTTTTATTTTAATCAAAGGTTTAAGACTCTAAACCCCTTCCACGCGGGATTCTGCTATTTTAGGGTTAGCTTGCAATTCCGTCCCGCGTCAGTTACTAACATTTAAAAGAATATTTTATGAGTATCTTTAATTCCACCTACTGAATCTGAGTTCACCCACACTCACACCCATTGATTGCTTCGAATCAGGCCATGGAGATCATTTTTTATCCCAATCTTTCACACAATGAATCTTGAGATCATTGGCGCCCAGTCAGTTTTGAATTTCACGTGGTACACATCTCAAAAAAGTGACCTTAAAATCAGGTTCGAGCATGATGAGTTCCACGTGATGTTAAGGTCAATTTTCTAGGATGCGTGTCGCGTGAAATAAAAAACTGATTGTCTGATGGTACGCCCATGATCTCAAAATGCATCCAGAGAAAGATTGGGACGAAACATGGCCTCCATCGTTTGATTCAAAGCAATCAATGGTTTTTCAACATCGGTGAACTCAAAGATTCGGTGGGGGAATTTAAAGGTACTCAAATTTTATTTAGCAAATCACTTGATAACGAAGTAGAAGATATTTCTAATACCTATTGTAATTCACTCTAATACAGACGTTTTGTAATCTTTGATAAGCATCTTCACTTCTTTCTTACTTTGCTGCAAAAAGAGCAGGTTTTCGTTGCTTGACGCACGATTCAGTTAAAGCTACCCAAAACTTTTCAAATTTGGCATTGATCAGAGTCCTATTAGTTTATCACTCAGTTCCTAACAGATTGGAGCTTGACTATCAAACCAAGAACCTAGGAGCTCTTATGATCAAATGATACCCTTAAAATTTCTCAACCACGTACATTCACTAGAATTTCAAATAGATAAAAATTCAATCAAATTCCTCCAATAAGTCAAAGTACCCTTTATTTAAACTTTCTGAATATGTACTTTTTATTACCTTCAAATGGTTTTAGTATTTATTAAGTTTCCTGACAGCTCCCGATTCCTAAGAATTTCCATCCAGTGCCATTTTAGCACCCAAAAAAAAAAAAAAAAAAAAAACCAAGTAAAATGGAAGCAATAACACAGGTACGAAGAATTTGAGCCATCCGATAAATCGCTACTAACTTCATACACCTTTATATCCGAATGAAACTACCTTTAATGCTACAACAATTTAATTTCATGACAACATTAGACCTATGCTGCATATGGCCTTCTCCCGATAAGTTGCAACATCAGTTGATTCAAATGATAGGAAACGATCAAAGCAGTAGGATATACCAAACTCGTATAACATGAGAAGCATCTGATGCAGGAACAGACCGCACCTGCCTTAACATGAGTGAGCATTCTATAACCGTAACCATGATAAAACAGCTGTTATGTTTGATTTGGAGCCAGCTTCGGATGAGTTGCTGCATATATGGAGGAGTTGAGATCCGTCTTCAAGTGGGAAAGAAGATGCTGCACGTCTGGGCGTAGAAGTTCCAACACTTTTCCACATAGAGTTAAGGTCTCTAACTTTGGCTTACTGTTACTCTGTACCGGTCCTCCTTGCCCTTCATATAACACAGCATGGTGCCTGGTAAAGAAATTTTGGTTATTACAGGTTTATAAGTAGTTGCAATGCCAAAATGGAAGACATACAAATAATAAGTGCGCCAGGTCAAGAACTGAGCACTTACAGGAAGTCAATAAGATCCATTATTTCTGATGCTTCGGCTGGATTTGGTGGCTGCACATTCCTTCCGAACACATCAGCCATTGCATTGAATAGTAAAGCTAAGGTCTGGAAAAGGAGAAAAAAAAAGGATCATTGTGACGACGTCAAACAAGAAAATTATACAAAATATACTTAAGAATAACACTCTCAGAGGAGGGTATCATCCCCTAATTGAATGACCAATTTGGAAATTGATAAAAAAATTCCATATTATTTAAATGGTCCAGTAAGTCCTCTTATATTCTAATCTGTACCTAAAACAATATCATGTATAGTTTAGACAAAATTTAGCCATCAGGCCTCAGCAGATATGACTGGAGACATAAGACTCCCAAAGCTAGAGCCAACGCAGATAGATGGGACAACTCGAAGCGCATAGTAGCCTTCTAGCCAAAACTCCACTTCATAAAGCACAAGCCCAACAAATTTCTAGTTGATGTGTGACCATGCATAAAGGATAAAACAAAAACTTTAACAACTCACAACAATCCCCCAATCAGTGTTATAGCCAGGAAGTTATAAAAGTTCCAAGATTTTTAGTGAACTTAAGTCTTGAACTATCGATCCTATAGGACAAACTGGAGCCCTCTCACTCCCATGTTTTGAATATAATGGTGTTCTTGTTCTTTCTATTTACTTGAGGTCATGACTCTGCATGATTTTCGGAAGAGAGGGCCTAATTAGTAAATAATTTATCCTTTGGGCAAGAGGGCATTCCGCTCGATAATTGCTTTTTCTTTTATTCTTTTTTATTTTTTTCATTTTTTCGCCTAAATAGTAGAGGTCATCTTAGGATGGTGAAACAGGTTCCTAACATATTCCTGTTTACTAATCGAAGTCCTTACCTGAGGTCTGGGTAGATCAGAAGAGGTGACCACTCTCTTATTGAAAAAGGAACTGTAACACCAACACCATGTCATTCAAAAGCAACGTTCACCATAGGATTTTATTTTATTACTATTACTATTATTATTATTATTATTATCATTATTACTACTACTACTTCAGTGTCTGTCTAAGTAATACAAGTAATCTTAGGATGGACGAAGTGGGTTCCTGAATATTCCATCACTTAACCAGAGTCCTTACTCGAAATTTGGGGTAGACCGGAAGAACTGGAGTGCACACTTTGATATTGATGGATTCACAGGAAAACCCCAAACACCAGGTGGCAATTCTCTTATTGAAATGAATTGAAGATGGAACAGTTACACCAACACTATATCATCTAAAAACAACATACACCATGGGACCCCATCTCATGTTCATATTGTCCATTCAACCATGACCGAAAAAAAAACACAGGGACTCAACCTTGATACAGCATAACTCCAATTAAAAACTCAATCATCACACCGCACAATATTCTTATGCTAACTATTCAACTTTATACCATAGTCGCCATGTCAAGGATCAGGATTTATATGGTCAGCGCAAAAATTCATTATTTGGGAAAAAATGGGTAAAATTTAGGAAAAATTCTAGAAAAAAATGAAGTTAAAAAATTATTCGGTGACAATAAAATATCGCAATTAAGAAACAAATTCAGAGACAAACAGGGAAGAGATGATAGAAAATTATAAAACTTAAGATTTTTAATTAAAAGCATTGATTCACTTATATTTAGTTAGATTTTAAATTTAAAACCAAATTAAAGCTTAAAATAGAGACTTCATGAAAAGCACGATTAAGATGTAAACTTCATGAATGTCGCAAAGTTTGAAAAAAGGGGAAATATGCAAAATTCTGAATAAATCACGATCAAATCATAAAAAATGCAGTTGCAGAAAAATTGTAATTTAAACTGACCAATTAAAAGATTCAATGAATTTTGTTTCTATGTTTTATACATGTCTTGAACAATTTGGCAAAAAACCCAAATTGCCTACTATAGGTCTTCTCTATAGTGATAAAAACTATATGTGAACCATTCTGCACTTCTTTAAACTTTTCCATAAGTTGTCTCAATAAGAAAATGGCTTCAGCTATTGATATCCCTAGCATAAACCCAAATTGGTTCAAAAATTATTTTATTCTCTTTGTCTTAACCATTGCTCCATCACTCCAATTTTCACAGTATCATTCATGAGTTCAATATATCCCATTTATTCTCATAAAAAAAGGGACCAAGGTGTTCTGGTCTATTCTTTGGGTATTTGTCTTGTTCCCGATATCTTGTTAAACAATTTAGTCAACAAAACAAGCCTCATCTTCGCATCAAAATCCATTTCTCTATAGGTATTACAGTTGGTCTTAACGCTTTCCTTCAACTTTGTTGTTTTTATTCCTGCTAAAAATATTTGGCTATCTATCCATTGATTTGGTTCCTCTTCTTCGCCTACGCCCATCACATGCCCTAGATTTAAGAGGTCTAATATTTTTTCCATGTATTCTTTATCCCATCATCTATAACCAAGATTCATTGATCTTCATTCTCAATGCACATTACCTGACTAAATTGTCATATGCTTCACAGTTCCACAGTTAGCATTATCCCACTTTTAAGAACTTCATAACATTCTTTTCAATAACAGAGAAAATAATCTCAACATTTATTTCAAAACATAGAATACCCTAAAAGTTTTTTTCTGCCTTCATGTAAGGAAGTTATACACCATTTGTGTAAATTAACTACATGGCAATTGTGTAAAAATTGTAAATTGTTTTTAACCATCACTTTCAATCATTAAACGTTAAATCCTGTAACTTTTATTTAAGCCATCATGTTGCTGGAGGGAGACAAATCACAGGAGTTATTGTGTGAAATGAAGTGAGTAACCTATCAATCTAGATCAGGTAGGATGGTCATGAAAATTTGTTTGGAAAAAGCATATGATAGACTGTTTTGAGTGATCATATCATTAGGGGTGTTGGAAAGGACGGACTTTGGATAAAAATGGGGAAAATTAATATAGTGGTGCATTTCTACAATCGTTTCTCAATCATATTAAATGGGGGGCAAGCTGGTCAATTCAGTGCCTCTATGGGATTTTGTCAGGCACACCCCCTTCTCCCTTCCTCTATACTCTTGTTGCGGAGTTTAACAGGCCGACGCTTTGTAAGTTCTCCGATATAGGATTCCTCAAAGGCATTCGTATCTCTTCCTCTGGATTTCAACAATCATTTCTCATTCATATTAAATGGGGGGCAAGCTGGTCATTTCAGTGCCTCTATGGGATTTTGTCAGGCACACCCCCTTCTCCCTTCCTCTATACTCTTGTGGCGGAGTTTAACAGGCCGACTCTTTGTAAGTTCTCCGATATAGGATTCCTCAAAGGCATTTGTATCTCTTCCTCTGGACCAGTCATTGTCATGTGTACTATTGTATATAGGGTGGGGTGTGAGTAGTATCTTTCAGGGTGTATCTTTTTTCCCACTTAATGCTAATAAGGGACTCTCCTAGCTTAGCCTTCTCATCTTTTCTCTCTGTCCTTCCTTCTCTTTTTCTAACCCTAAACCTAATACCACTAACCTAGCCATATTATCACGAACATAAACCACTCATCTACAGACCCTAAAACTCTTCTTGGTATCAGAGCGGGACTCGAGACTTCACTTGCCTCTAACATGTCATCCTTTCCCGCTAACGTCCAGGGGTCCTTTGACCTATTTTTGATTTGATGCCCATATAATTTGAATCGGAATCTCCTGCTGAGGAATATTATTTGCGGTTATTCCATTTGAAGGTTCCTTGCACATGTTCCGAAATCTTTTGTGAAACCCATTTTCATCGTATTGTTTCACTATTTTCGAGGGGACTGGGTCCTGGGGATGGAATGCTTGCAAATGTAGATGTTTCAGATTGCATAAGAATCTTTTGGATCTTAATTGATTACAAATAGTTGAGATTTAGAGAGTTTTGTGTAATTTTGTGGATCTCATCTCTTTCGGCTTGTGTTTTGGCAAATCTATTCCTGCCAGACCATGTTAGAGAGGTCCACGTTGTTTTGGCGGCCTTGGTAGCTCTTATCGTAATCTCTCTTTAGTTCATAAAATTTGCTTGTTAAAAAAAAAACAACAAAATTTACATGATTCCCATTAAGTGCATTTACATATGCCTTAAATTTTTCCTGAGGAGACAAACAAGACACTCGTTTCTTAAGGGTATTTTGCATCGATAAAACATTATATATATATATATATATATATATATATATATATATATATATATATATATATATATATATATATATATATAGCATAATGGACACATCTGCTTAGCTCTCATTATTGACAATGAGGTTACCAATAACTTGGTAAATTTCCAAGGATAAAGAAAAGGAAAAAAAAACATGGCAATTTTTATGAAAATGGAAAATTTTCATGGCTTGTGAATTGGTCATCATACTTATCTAAAACCAAGGGAATGAGCCTGTAGCTCAATTGGATGGTGCTTCTCATTGAACGATTGAGTGCAGGAGTGTTTATTATGACTATATAAAAGTTTGTATGCACCTTTAGAAAGAGCTGACGAGCAGAAGCGAGCCGAGGAAGCAATGGACCTATAATACGAAAAGCAATTCTCAACATCGCAACAGACGTCACCGGTCTAAGATGCTTAATGATTGTGTTCGTGGCTTCTAGCCATTCCTGAGGAAGGTTACTGTAGAAGGCATGTACCAGGGCAACTACATTACCTGATGAAAACAGTGACAAAACAGAGTGATCAGGTTGTGCATCAATATAAGAAAATTCATTAACAGTGATGAATTCAGAAGGGCCAATGATTTATGACATGACAATATTCCTCAGTAATATAGGATATGCAATGAGGAATTGCAAAAGGTCCTGTGATCATACAAAGAAAAAAGATTCTTTAGGGCCTTCTTGAGTATCACTTTAATAGATGGTGCTGTTACAATATTCAACATGTATACATAAATGCTTTACAAGACATAACTTTAATAAATAAGATTAACAAAAGGGATAATTGCTCTTGACCGAAATTTAAACACCAAAATGGTGTTTAAATGATCTTAAACCATTAAAATTATACTTTTTCTCTCACAGCTATGAAGTGTGATTTATCATTTGCCATGTGGCGCACATCTGTCACCAATCTAAATTGTCCAAGTGGCAATCCATCAATGGACCATATCTCAGCCAAAAGAAACATGCCTATGAGTGGGTGTGAACCATCCGATTGATGAATTATAACATCAGCCATTAAAACTAAAAACAACGGTTGATATTAAAATCAGCAGATCGGATGATTTAAATCTCCCTAAAACACCATTTTTGGGCCTGTTGCATTTCAATATATGTTCTATCATTTTGACAGTACAGATCACCCACATTTCAAACAATTGATTAAATGACGGCCATGAGAGTCGAGTCCTTAATTAAAATACGATGGGAATGCGTAGATGAGAAAAAATAAATCAATGATATTATGGAGTCGGACTAGCATGAACTCTTGCAGACAACACACATAGAAGGATACAACAAAATTCCGAGCAAAAAAGCCCATTAATAGAGGAAATAAAAGAATTTTAACAATAATTAAGGCTCTGTTTGGATGCTAGGAAAGGAAAGGAATTGGGTGGAAAGGAAAGGAAATAGGATAAAATCTTACGTTCAGCAATAAAATTAAGGCACCAGAAATGGAAAGGAAAATAAGTTCTTTTCCGCCGCTACAGATACCGTGAAATCCACTTAAAATAGAAGGATTTCATCGGAAAAGAATCACGGGAAGAGCCCCTATCTGAATCTCTCTCTCCCAAATCTCTCTATCCGTAAGAATCTCTCGCTCCAAATTCCTCTCTCTCTCTCTCTCCCCCCAATCTCTCCCTAAGAATTTGTCGCTCCAAATTTCTCTCTCCGATATCTCTCTCCTGCGATCTCTCTCTCTCTCTCTCTCTCTCCTGCAGCCTCTCTCTTCTTCGATCCCTCTCTCCCAAGAACTCTCTCCGAATCTCTCGTTCTCTGATGTTTCTCTCTCACCGAATCTCTCCCACAAATCACTACATAAAGTTGGGTACTTTTAAATTCACCCATCGAATCTTTCAGGACATCCATGCTAAAAACCCATTATCTGCTTCGAATCAGACGATGGAGATTGTTTTCACCCCAATATTTCACTTGAGTGATCTTGAGATCATGGGCTTACCCTCTTACGGTAAGTTTTTTATTTCAGCGGCACATATCCAAAGCTAGTGACCTTAACATCATGTGGCGCTCATCACAGTCAAATCTGATTTTAAGGCTACATTTTTTTGGAATGTGTGCCAAGTGAAATAAAAAAATGGTCATTTAATGATACACTGATGATCTCAAGCTTGATCATCTGAAAGACTAGCACAAAAAATATTCTCTGTTGTCTGATTGACAGCAGTCAATGGGTTTTAGAGTGGGTGCCCTCAAAAAGTCAGTTGGTGAATTTAGAGGTACTCATTTAAGTTTGCGTTTGGTGTGTGAGATGTACACTACCGATGGTGCTCTCTTTCTATTTTCTATGTGTTATTGTTCAATCCAAACACCGAAAAATAATTAATTCCCAAAGAGCTGGAATCCATCGAATCTACAAATCCATTTCCACCATTTTTCTGGAAAATATTCAAACAAAGCCTAAGAGAACAGCACCAAATAATCGAAATGAAGTACATACATTTACCAACATCACTAACATCAAATAAAGAGAAATTTTCGAGCTTCTAAGATCGGGATTAAAACTTAATAGAAGAACTACAGTCCTACCTCTCACGTCTCATCTCAACAGAAGAATTCCAGCAATCTCATTATCACAACCAGAATCGTACTTAAATTAAGTCCAACACTAATTCACTATTAATTTTACACATAAGGAAACTCTGATATTTACCTTTAAAGTACTAAACAAAAGAATTGCCTGTGTTACTTAATAATAACAATAAAACAAAATTTCTTTTCTCTGAGTCATCCCATAATGCTAATATCAACCCCATGATAATGCCATCATGTGCTGCATCATGTAAGCATTTTTTCACTACTAAACCCCCACTGCAGCATCATGCAAGGAATTGAAGTTCAATACCAGGCGGGCTCAATCCCTTTGATCATCCCTGACCACCAACTTTTCGGCACTTTGAAGATTTCTAGATTTATTATTTGTTTCTGCAATCCATAACAGTTTCACCTTCCTCTTGGTAGAACTTTAAAAGGATTATGGGATGCTGCATCTTTTAACTTCTAAAAGTGAACTCAAACCCATTCTGCCATAACGCATCACTCCTCTTTGATAAGCTTTTCTCATTGAGAAATCAGAAGGATACTACACAACTGTGGGTAATCTTGATTTCATTTCCCTTTTTGAGCCTGCTAATATTGTAAACATGGTGTTTCACATACATAAAAAGGAGTTTATAATCCATCTCATCCGACGTAAATGCTCTGATCACTTCACCATCATTGACTACCTTGCACACTTCTCCCTTAAAATGCATTAGTATGAAATGTGTTTGTCCTTCGCCCAATCTCCTCTCCTATACCTTCTAGGGAGGTGATTAAACTGTGCTTAATCATGAATGGTTCCCTGTCATTGGCATTTAGTTCTACTTCTTCGTATCCAACCTCTCCTTTTCCGCAATCTTTTATAACTATGGTTTTCTTGAGCGTAAACTTTCTTTCTTGGCACTTAAAATATCAATGGTCTACCCCATTGCACTTTTAAAAAACAGTTGAATGCTAGTCCCTTAAATGGATGCTCATATGACTCACAATTGCACTTTAGCACTTGAATTGGGTGTTTAGTCCCTTGAACTCCGGAGAGTAACACTTTTTCCTCAACCTACTCGTTGGGCAGGGTTTGGTAGATCTACCTAAGGTGATGGTTCCTCTCAAGTTTCATGCGTGTTGGTTCCTCTCAAGTTTCATGGTGAAGATGAGTTTTCCAAAAAATAAAATTCAAAGATGATCTAAGCAATGCACCCGTGCTCCATGTGGCATCATAACAATGTTTTCGGTGCCACGTGGAGCTCCACGTGGGACCTTGGAGGACGGAATCCTTTTCGTGTGTATATATATATATATATATATATATTACAACAACCTACCAGAACAACCTGTTGCATACCAGAACTAGCCAAATGAACTAACCACTCCATATGAGAGACAGTAGCATGCTAGGCACCCATAACCTTGGAGTGGACGATAGAAAGGGAGAAAGAAATCTATAAACTTGTCAAGATAAGAGAACAGAAAACTTGAAATCTCGACCAAAGTACGGTGTATCAAAGACGAAGATCAAAAGGTCTTGGTAACAGGATGAGATAAAAACTAGATGCAAGATTTGGAATATACGAAGGAAATAGACCAAGAGAGGAACCAAATGAAGGGATGATTAACAAACTATTGAAAGTTGAAGTAAAAGAAACCTTCTCAAAGATGAAGAAAAGAAGAACATTAGGACCAAATGGAATACCTACGGAAGTTTGGATTGTGTTGGGCGGGGTTGGACTAAGTTGGTTGACTAAATTATTTAATAAGACACTGAAAAAGAAGAAAAATGCATGAGGAATGGAGGAAGATCATTGTGGCCCCTTTCTATAAGAACAATAGGAACATCCAAAACTGTGTCAACTACTGAGGCACCAAACTAATGAGCCAAATTATGAAACTTTAAGAGAGAATAGTAGTACAACGACCAAGAAAAGAAACAAATGCATCAGAGAACCAATTTGAATTTATGGCAGGAAGATTAACAACTAAAGCTATTATCCTATTAAGAAAAATTTTGGAGAAGTTCAGAGAGAGAAGGAAAAACCTGCATAGGGTCTTTACTGATTTGGAAAAGGCTTATGATAGAGTGTTGAGACAGATATTCTGATGGGCGTTGAGGAAGAAATGCATCCTGAACTTATATAGTGAGATCACCCATGTATAAGAGGGTGGTAACTAGTGTAAGAATGACATATGGAGAGAAGAGTAAGTTACTTGTCGGAGTTGGGTTGCATCAAGGATCTGCCTTAAACTCTTATTTGTTTGTCATGATCATGGGTGTGTTAACTAAAGACATACAAGAAGAGATTCCATGGCGTATGTTATTTGCGGATGAGGCAGTGATGCAGGATGGAAAGGCGCTAATCCTAAAGTAACATAACTCCTACACGATAGGATTTTAGGGTCTCGATTATGGGATAAAATAAAATAAAAACTATAATAAGAAAGAAGATAAGGAAATCCGAGGAATTACACCACGGAAATTGTTGGCCACACACCAAACCACAAGCGGGAGAAGAATCACTCTTCTAGTGAAAACTCATCTCAAGCTCTCTAGAATTCGCACAAAGCAAAACTCATAAATTCATTAATCATCAACTGTTTTCTCAAAAGAGATAACAATGTATTTATGAAGGAAAGAAACCCTAAGAATATTGCTAAAATTATAACTCCTAATCAACATTAAAACTTTATAATCTAATGATCATAATTAATTTCACCATTAATCCCTTTCTTTATTACGCAACCATTTTTAAAGGTCAAACGATGTCTGATTAATGTGAAATTAGTCTTGTTTGAAAGCTTATCGAAATAGCTTTCCAACAAGACGAGAAACGTGCAATTCCGACGTATATTAAAGAAGTTATGACAACTTTTCTGAGGGTTGCGCTGAAAGGGACGAAATTAGTGGTCACACGTAAATAATTCATATAACGAAACTAATCCTAAACCAAAATGTAAAATAAAGAATCTTAACAAAAAAGGAAACTAAACCTAGACAAGATCGCTTAAAATAACATGCAAGCATGTCTTCAATCCCTCTTTAACGGGCCTACTAAAAACCCATTCGCAGGTCCACTTTCTCTTTCGCTTTCTACTCTTTATCCAGCCATGATCTCGAAGTGTAGGCTTCGATTCCGCATCAGGCAGTATTAGTTGCCCAAACAAGGAAAGAAATAAATGATAAGCTAGAATTATGGGGAAAAGTCTTGCAGTCAAGAGGCTTGAAAATTATCAAAACAAAGACGAAATATATGGAGTGAAAATTTAATGAACATGAAAGCCTGGAGGAGGATTTATTTAAAATAGAAAATCATTTACATCATATTGCCCTAGATTTGGCTATTTAGAGTCTACTTTACAATCTTTTTTGAAGAGTGACTCTACTTTACAATCAAATGGTGGATTTGAAGGGGACAACTCAAATAGGATTACATAGGTTGGATCAAATGGAAGCAAACAAACAAAGTATTGTGCGACCCAAGAGTTCCACTTAGATTGAAGGAATGCTTAATAAGACGATGGTTAGACTTTCCATATTATATGGTGTGAAATGTTGTGCTATGAAAAAGAGATAAGTAGATAAAATTATAAGTGGCTGTGATGCATATGTTTAGATGGATGTGTGATGTAACGAGAAAGGACAAAATGCAGAACAAGAGGAAATTTGAGAGTTGCGCCTAGAAAGGAAAATATTACAAAATGTCTCTTGAGATGGTTTGGACATGCTTATCGGAGGCCAAAAGCAAACCCTATACGAACGGTTGAGCCACTAACCACAAGGAAGTAAGAGAAGAAGAAGACCAAAGAAGACTCGTACGGAAGCAGTGAGAAGGGGACATGAAGGATTGCGAAGTTACAAAGAGCTTAGCACTAATCAGAAATAAGTAAAGAAATAGGACTCACAAAGTCAACCACAAATAGCTCGGACAAGGTTGTGATGATGAATATGACAATTCAACCATACGAAACAAATAGCCACACTAAATACAACTCCAGAACTAGGAAAAAAATTGTTGAAAAATGATGGAATCACTATCCGTGACGCTACCATTGTAGGTCCATATAGCAACATAAACAACCTCAAATCAGCCCAAAAAATATTCAAAAAACAACCAACCGTATTCCTAGTTTACATCAACAAGTCACAAGGCCTCAAAATCTTCATGACTTTTCGTGCATAACATCAAGGTAACCATTGTAGTGACCAATAGTAACATAAACAGACACAACACCAAATCAGACAAAAAGATGCCCAAAATAGGTCAAAGCAACCAACAACACCCTTGGTTTCCATCAACAGTTCACAAAAACCCAAAGAATGCCAAAGTTTTTCATGCATATTACCACCATATCAAAAACACTCAAAAGAAATAAGTTAATCAGGTGAAAAAAGGCAAAAAATCAATAAAACCTTTTTTGTTGCATTCTCAGTTACTCACCCCATTAAAATCATGATCCACAAATTTCTGGGCATAACCTTGAAATCCAAACACCTTTAATAGATAAATTCAAAAATTACCAAATAGTACTCATAAATACCTGTAAATCATGAGCTCTTAGAAGTTTTGTTACCATCCGAGGCTGAACCTTTGACCTAGCTGATGCTAGCTCCCACAAGAAACACTCAGGCCTACTTTGTGCTATAATACCAAGTTGAGTTTAAAATTAGATCATTATTAAGGGTACAGTTGTAGTTACAACATGTAGAAGAAATAGGAGAAGATGACAAGGGACTTTGGGAGAATGAGGGTTATGAGAGGTATAACTCTTTTGTTATCGGTAACCTGTGCTCGAACCTGCAACTTTGAGGTTGCAATATTTTCAACCTTCCATAGTGCTACAGGCCCAAGCCCCTGAGAGATGTAGCGCATTCCCCACTTATATTAACATTTATATGCTATAATAGAATCATTACTATGAATGTGCTACTAATGGAATACAATGTGGAACACTAACCCATAAAGCTACACTCAATGGCTCCTACTCCACCAGAACCTCAGGAGGAGTCCTTGGAATCTCATATTGTGGTAATTAATTTATTACTTCCATTATTGAGCCAGCGGCGAGATTAGAGAAACATCCCACGCACAATAATTAGTTTCTTCTGAAGTCGGTATCAATCAGTCCTATTTACAATCATTTTAGTTTTATAGGTAAGCTAGGCTCGAACCTGCGACCTAGAGGGTCTTATTTACAAATTCCTCTTATACTGACGACTAGTTTCAAGATTAGAGCAGCAATATATGTCACTTGTGACATTTTTCTCTCCGCATGACACTAATAAGCTCTGTTTTCAATATATTTCAAGCAGACAGCAACATTCCCTCCAAGTTTATAACCCACAGGAGTCGCTTCATTTCATGCAAGATTGTTCACCGCCTCCTCTAGTTGCATAAAAAACACATCAACTCATGCTAAACACATGAATATAAGATATCTAGCTGACCAATGGGACTTGTATGGAAACTACCCCATAGAGCATATCTATTAATGCCCTATGTCGACAACTCAAGGAGCCAGAATCCATAGAAAGCCATGTCAGACTTCAGATGAACTCTACCCAAGAATGGAAATTTAGTTGTCTTGCATAAAAATGATATTTGGCAGATGGTACATCGACCACATGAAAAGAATGCTATTAAATTTAAACAGATATACAAGATGACTCAGATATCTGATTGCACAATTGAATGTTTGAAAGCTTAATTAATTGCAAAAGGGATCAATCAGATGTGTGATCCTGATTATGAGACATTAGCTCCTGTTGTAACAATGGGGACCAGAAAAACAGTTCTTGCTTTGGCATAATTTTTAGGGCGGGAAATTCTGCCAAATGGATATAAAAGTTACGTATCTCCATAGAGAGTTCAAACAAGATGTTTATATGGAGAAACCTCTTAAATTTAAAGTAGCAGATGACTAAGGATTTGTTTGTAGATTAAAAAAGGCTGTTTATAGCCTAGAGCAGGCACTAATAGTAGGGTTTGGTAGCTTCTACAAAACTCATAAAGGAGGAGGTTTTATAAGAAGTGCTGCAGATCTCTCTTTCATCATTAAAGAAACAAACCCAGGAAGAATGTCGATGAAATACACAACTTGAAAAACAAGTTGATTTAAAAAATTGGCATTCAAGATCTTGGGATCTAAAAAAATTCCTGGTGTCAAAGTGGACAAGTCACCTTTCAGGAATTCAATTGTCTCGACACAAGTCGTGGAACAAGAAGTCTATGTTCACACAAAGGCTGATTTCCAATGAGGGTTGTTAATAGAGAAGAATGGTGGGTGGTCTGTTTATGTTATCCTAGAGCAACTAAGATATTAGTGGGTTTCAGTTTGCAGAGTAGACCTAGAAATAGTAACGTTATAATTGTGTTATCCTAGAACAATTTTTATGTCTTACTTAAGCTCTAAGGATATTACTGTCAAACCCTTATGACTCACAGTACACATCGCCTTATTGAATAACCTCCTTTGAATGCTCTTAAAATTAAGTCTCTTCACACTTACAGGAATTGAGTATCATATAAAAGCTCCATAAATCCTTTGAGATTTCAATGAAACTCTATTTCACTAGAATGGAAGGAAAGAAAAAAAAAATTAAAAGTAAAAAAAAATGACGAAGGGTTGGGGCCAATAAAAAACTACTTTAAGCATTTTAAGACATAAATTCAAACAATTGTTTGACACTACTCTTTTAGCATCTACATCCCGATATCACTTTCAGTATGTAAAAAGGAAATAAATAAATAAATAAAATTCCACGAGTTTACAGCTTAATCTTCGATAGATAGAAGTCAATAGAATGTATGTGTACAGATTACAGAGTGCCAAAGAATACCTATAGCTGTCGAAGTGTTGTCCTGAGTAGCCCATGATGGATCCAATAAAGTGTATCCAACTGCAGAGTCTAGCTCCCTAGGTGACCTTTTACCATCAGTGAGCCACCAAGAATCTTTAATTATACGTGATGCCTCTGAATAAAGCTGCATGTGAAAATCTGGTGGGAGTTGAGCCAACAGAAGACCGCAAGCTTGGATCAATAAACAAGATAGCTGTTGGGATGTATAACCACTTCTAGAAACAAAATTGGCTGCATTAATTCCTGATGCTGATGGATTTGATCTGCTTGTGCCCAAAGAGTCTGTGCTCCCACCTGATGGGGAAGTTGGCAACACAGAACCTTGAGCAACCCCACTTGGATTTCCTTGTAAACCATTTGTGGAAAGAATTAACGTCGGTTGAAGATGCACGACTATTTGAACAAGTGAAGATACTATTTGAGAAGCTGATACTGGAAGTGAAAGTAACTCAATGGCTGCTGTTTCCAAAACAAG
Source organism: Chloranthus sessilifolius (assembly GCA_021018995.1). Lineage (NCBI taxonomy): Eukaryota > Viridiplantae > Streptophyta > Magnoliopsida > Chloranthales > Chloranthaceae > Chloranthus > Chloranthus sessilifolius. The sequence continues at coordinate 29,244,720 of CM037589.1, forward strand.
TTGTGTATATGAACCCGGATCCTGATTTTGATAGAATGCTTTCTCACCCTCTGAAATATTGATTGGCCCCGATTGAGACTGTGCTTGAGTCTTGTTAAGTGCTACACGTCCAGGATTACCCGTCGTATCTCCCATGGGTCCTGATTTTGACTTGTTATTTAAAGGAGGTATAACGTTATTCACGAGACCTAATAGGAGAGTTGCAAAATAATCTGGTGGCGGGCACATAACAGAATTTGATGAACCAATGTGCTGAGGGAATGATTCAGAAAAAGGTATCTGACAAAAATCTTTGAGTCAATATGAGGAAGCTAGCAAGTTATAAAAAGGGATTATCTCTATGATAACTGTATACTTCTATATGTTTAGTATACCAGTATCAACATGATATGATACTGACACCAGTACTGGCTACTTTTAGAATACAATGTACCAATATCCATTTATATTTTACGTTAGTTTCCAAATTTCTGAATGTTATCACATTTTGTAAATAATAATAATTGAAAACATAAAAATAGCATGTAAATAATATAACATATTAAATTGACACTCCTCAGAGGAATCGTAAGTTTGTTATGATTATGAAGCACCTTTTAGCCACCAAATCCTGTCAAAAGCTGATTCTCACATGTTTCAGAGCACCAAAAAACTGTGCCAGACAACTTTTAACAGGGATTAGATGGCTAAAGGGCTGCAGCATATGTACCAGGATCATAGATAATGCAATGTAGTACTAATATAACACAAATACCCATGTCCGTATCCATGTCCTGTATTTCAGAAAATGTGAAGTCAATCCCTGACATTGTATCCATGAGTGTATCTATATACGTATCTGCATTAGGATATCACAGAATTATATGCTAAAAACTTGAATTACCTTGGAAAGATCAAGTACTTTCAATATTCGCATAATGAGCTTGCTTGGAAGATGACCATAGAAATATGCGAGGATATCACGAACGAATGAGAATCTCAGAGGGTGGTAAGCAAGAAATGGAGAATATATAGCTAAAACTCTGTCAGCTCTATCTGGATGATCATTTTCGATAAGCCTATAAATAATTAATGGGATGACTGGAAGTAAACGTGCTGCAATATCATCAAAGAAGGGTGGGTACCTGAAAATGTTAATATAATGGTAAACAAAGGGGTATTTCTTTATGAAGTGCAACCCAAATAACCAAAAACTAACATAGTAAGAAGAGTGCCTATGAATACAAGCAAAAGAAATATATATACAAGTCATCAGAAATTTTTCAAAGAAGAAACAAAAACAACCACCACAAAACTTCAAGACTCAATTGAACCTACTCAATCATTAAATTTTTATTTTTTTTTGGAAAAGTAAAAAGGGGAAAATTTTCAATGCAAGCAAAAAGACATACAATGATCAAAGCCAAGTGAGATGCTTGGCAACACCAGCGGACGCCATAAGCAACCAGCTGAAACAACCAAAACATGCTTCCCTGAAAGCAGTTAATCCATCGGTTTTCTAGGACGCAGGCCAGTCTTCTCGAGAAGGTCATCCACTCCAATAACGTAGATTTAACAACGGCTATGATCTAGTAGCTTGATTGGGAAACACCTTCAAACTCCCTTGCATTTCCTCTAGCCACACTCGACTCGGAAGTCATTTGAGTAGAGTCAACTCGGGCTGACTCGACTTGGGATATTTAAAATATATATATATATATATATATATATATATATATATATATATATATATATATATTTAATAGATGCAAATTCATTATTGTCCATATCCCATCCATCTAATAATTAGAATAAGTGCCAAAGAAAAAAACACGTGCGGAGTGCACAATGAGGAAAAAACCCAGAAAAAGGGTGCTAAAACATGTGCACACTGTGAGTTCTAAAAAGTTACACCATCTAAGCCATATGATTTGAAGGCCATGATGTACCGTTGCACATGTTCAAAAAGAAATACTTCATTGTTGTTGGGATCTGTCCCACTCGCAACACCATCTAAGCCATACGATTTGAAGACCATGATGTAAAGATCTTTGAGGCCAAAGATTGGCACGAATCATGAACTGTATCATCTGATTCAAATCAGTCAAGTGGTCTTCAAATCGTATGGCATAGATGATGTTCCAAGTGGGGCAGATGCCAACAACAACGAAGTATTTCTTTTGGAACATGTGCAATGGTACATCATGGCCTTCAAATCATATGGCTCGGATAGTGTTCCTTTTTAGAACTCACAGTGTGCACCTGTTTTGGCACCCTTTTTCTGGGTTTTTTCCTCATTGTGCAATGCGCACATGTTTTTTTCTTTGACACGTATTCTAATTATTAGATGGATGGGATATGGACAATAATGAATTTGCATTGAATATATATATATATATATATATATATATATATATATATATATATATATATTAAATAACCCGAGTCGAAGCGAGTCGAGTTAGCCCGAGTTTCTGAGTTGACTCTACTCAAATGACTTTCGAGTCAAGTCGACTTTTCGTGTTTTAAAACCATGGTTTAAATTATTCAACGGGAATCACCGAATTAAGGTTGGGAATTAGAAATCAAAATCCCAACAACAATACCAGAATAAAAGATATGTTGCCTTTTATGACTTTTCGATAGAAGAACTAAGCTAAATCAAATTACCTAAAAATAAGAAAATTAGATAGAAAAAGGTAGAAGATCCAAGGAATCGCTCGAAGGAAGTTAATTAGCTTCACACCAAACTGCACTCAGAAGAAAAATCGCTCTTCGGGTGAAAGAATCGCTCTTTCGGTTGAAAACTCTTCACAGGTTCTTGAAAAGCCACTCAAAGCACACGATTCATTAATCATTAACCATCCTTCCAAAATTGTGTTTACAATGCCTTTATATATTGGTCTAATTCGATCGATTGAAATAGAAACTCAATCGAGCGATTCTCGACAAAAACTCCATATTTCATCTTTTCTTTCTTCCTTTCCCACATGCATGCCTTCCCGTAGTGGGTTCTTTTCACATGTTGCATACGTGTGTATGGGTCCTCATGACCCTTCCAAGGTGTCTTAAAATGCTTCAATGCTTTGAATTTCTTTTTTTGCTTCTCATAAACCGTGTAGCGTTTGATGTCCCCATCAATTCTCCTCGAGTGGGGGAAACCCATCTCGGATAAGTTAGGTGGTCTACTCATCATTGTCGATGTACTCTCAACCTTTGGCTTGCCTTTCCATTTGATAAGATACTATTGACGCTTTTCAGTACGCTTGTTTGTTATTATCCATATAGCTTTAGCATTCAGCTTACCCTTCCACTTGACAAAGTATGCTCGATGTTTCCCGGATCACTTTCTCCTAGCAGTCTCAGTGCTCTTATTTTCAGTTTACCTCTCCACCTAAGAAGATACTCTTGATGCTTCCCGACCATGGTGATAAAACTCGGATTTTCCGAAACCATCTTACCAAATCCTTTTCTCATATTGCTCATCAATTATGTAAAGAGTCAATTGGTAAATGGTATTGGGTTTAGGTAAATGGACATCAAGGACTGGGTCTTAGGGCTTTGTTGATGGACTTACAAAAGGTGTAAGATCCTCCAACTTAATTACCGCACTAGCACCCATGTCTAGAGGAAAATTTAGACAATCAAAACAACCCACTTTGAAGATAATAAAAAGTTCACTATTGAAAGTTCACAAACCTTTCACAATTTCTTGCGGGATTTGCTCGGGACTAAATTGAACGACACAAAATCACAATCCGTAAACTCATCAAATATGTTTTGTGAGTTTAAAAAACTTTCAATATTAGACTATGATGTGTACATGCATCTAAGAACTCTATAACCTCATGTGTAACGACTCGTGTGTAAGCGACTCGATTGACGCATGTGTGACTAGCACGGAATTACCTTCCATATCAGGACTAGAAACTTCACTAGAACATGCCACACTATTTCTCACACAAGTTAGACTATCTTCCACTTCTTCTATCACCTCCTCATGCATCACGGTATCAGGCTCATACACTTTGCTCTTCTATTTTCAATTTTCCCTGCTCCTTAGAATTCTCCTCTTTAGTTAATAAATATTGAGCGAGAAATTTTGTGGGGCATTGATAAGCAAAGGGTCCAAACCTTTGACACTTATAACACTTGTTTCTACCACTATTTTTGGGACTCTCCTTGATCACTCCTTTCCTGTTATCAATTTGGGGATTCATAGGAGTATCCATGGGTTTCGATGGTTGAACCTCAAAATTATACCTCTCGTCGATGTAGGTATTCCTAGACTCAAGTTGGTTGGAATTATGACGCTTATCCGTCTTGGTTTTTGAACATTGTAGGAGGTGATGGTGTGTGAAAAAGACATACTTTTCGATAAGTCTCTCCTTCATGTCCTCCCAAGTGTGATGGGTTTACTTCGAAGAGACTCTTGTCGACGCTCCACAACAGTCCAGTAGATTTTGGCATTGTCCACCAACTTCATTTTGGTTAACCTAAATTTACACTCATCCGACACATCATACAAATCAAAATACTCCTCTATGCTAGAAACCACTCAACGAAGGTTTTATGGTTCATCCTTCCATCAAAATCTGAAACCTCAACTCTAATAGACTTTAGAAACTTCCTTTCAAGGTCATACTCGGGTTCACAATGATGTAGGTATCCTCTAACTCTAATCGCATCCCAACCTTTGGAAATCCGACTATGGTTTTGAGTGTGACGGGTTTCTCATTCTTCTCGTTCCCTTTCAATAAGGTGATGAAACTCACGACGACTCTCAATAGAATAACGCATGATAATTGACACATGAAATCCAAAATCAAATAAGAACGCAAAACCAAATATGAACTCCTATTTGACGTAAGATGCAAACAAAATAAAAATCCTAATGTAAACACCCTAAACTCGATATGTGCTCCGATACCAATTTGATACAAGACAAATGCTAAACCTAATTATGTGTTCTGGAAGGATTTTCTTGAATTTCCGATGCTCAATAAAATCTAAAATTGGTTTCAAATTGCATAATTAGGATGTAGCGTTTGTCCTGCATTACTTTCTTCTTTCAGACAATATCTACTTGCACATCAATAGGAAACAATTTTAAATGGTTCAAACTATAGCAGCAACCGAACAATAAGTGAAGACGTGCTCGCCCAATTTCGCAATCATGCAAGCACATAACTCATATATTGGGCATAGTGTTTCCTCTTCAATTGACTATCAATTGTTGTGATTCTCCCCAACGCAACACACCAACTTAAAACATCCACCTTAATTGGGATTGGTCGATGCAAGATACCTATCCAAGCGTGAAATATAAGAGATCTCTTATCTGTCACACCGTATGTTGATTTTACAGCAACTTCCCATTTTTGCACCATGTAAAAACTCACAAGTCAAACCTCTTGAGATAAATTCAAACTGTGTGAAGAACCCCCAAGAATTCAAAAAACTCAACTACTTCATGATCTGGAAGATCACGCCTTAATCAACATTAGGCCGACTTCTATGTTTGGCACTAACAATAGAAGCCTACAGATTATATGGATCCTCCCCTAACCTCCACAACCATTTCCCAAGGAGATCTTTGTTTATTTGGCTAATCCAGCTTTCTTAGAGAAGCAAGCAACATTCTATTGGACTAGAAACTTCACTAGAACATGCCACACTATTTCACCACCATGCCAACAGGACATTGGAACATAGAAAAATAGTACATAGGCAGATTAGACAAGGTTGCCATATGACAGTAACTTGACCACCTATTGAGAGCAGTTGCCCTTCTCAGATTGCAAGATTTATATCCAGAGCAGTTAAGAGCAACACTAAAGTGCTAACCTTAATCCTTGCCACTATAGGAACCCAAGGCGATGTCGACGACGTACCTAGACATAGGGCGAGCCTAACGTACTTCATCAACAATTTTTCCGTACAACATCCCCGTAACGACCGAAATTTTTTGCTTATTTAGATCTTAATTATTTACTTTAAATTGTGATTATGATTTTGTTTGATTGATTTGATACACTTAATTAGTTATTGCACATATACATAATGTCTAATTTATTTTATTATGACCTATAATAATTATTTAATCTATTTAATAGACCTTAACATTTTTAATGAATATGTTAGTAATTTTGGTGTGCCACAAGTAATAGTTAATGGACCTTTAAGACCAGTTAGTAAAGTAATAAAATTCATTAGAATTATTAATGTTAGTAAAGGCCCGTTAGTAAGACCGGCCCATTAGTAATATTAATGACCCATAAATTAATTAGGGCCCATACAGGAAGTTCTAATTAGGGTTAGATTTAAGAAACCTTAAGGTATCTTAAAAATAGAGATTCGGTTTAATTTACATAATTTTTACAGAACTTTTATAACCCTAAAAACCTTGAGAGAAAGAGAGAAAATTCTAGAAAAGGAGAACTTGAAGAGAAATCCTATAGTTTTCGGTTTGAAGGCTTATAAGAACGCGAGAGGAGCTTACGACGCGACCGAAATTCGGATTAGAACTTCGGATTGGATCAAGGGAGAGGAGTTACATCAATTTTCATTTAATTGAGATTAATCGGAAACATAGATAACACAAAAATAAAATAGGAATTAGAGTTTATTTCATTTAATGAATATTCTTCATGTTAAATTGTTAAATTTTGATGCTTAGTCACGGGTTTTCGATGATACATGGGATTGCGTGATTGATCACGAAATTCTGTGTATAAACTAAAATTCAAGAATCTAGAATCTGTTTAGAATCCAGAATCTAGAATCTGTCAAGTTCAGAATCTGTTTAGAATTCTAGAATTTGTCTAGAATGCAAGCAACAAATTTCTCTTTCGATTCAAATATTGTCTATGTTTAATCATCATGCTTAAGTGTTTATTTATGGTCATCCTTTTTTTTATTGCTTAAAATCCATGCAACCTATGATGTTTGATTTGCACAACATGAAACAAGTAGGAATCGATAGAGATTACATGTTTATGATATGTTAAACCTAAACAAGTGAAAGAGTTATTGCATGATTGATTGATTTTCAGTTTTTCTATGCGTGCACATTCATGACATCTACAAAAGTGAAAAAATACATTTACGATATGACATATGAAAGCAAAGCATTTTTATGATTACGATAGAATTCCTATGGGCTTATGCTAGAGGAATTAACATGAATAAAACGACAAGTAAGAAAAGTTATGCATCCATGCATTAATGATAAGATTGAAGAGATGGGAGGTCTTTACCTTTACGCTTACTACTTAACTGAAGAGAAGTTACGCAAAGGTTAACGTAGATACTAATCGTAGGATAAGAGAAGATTAAGATAATGATTAAGAAAGAGATAACCACGTCCATTATGCATGTCCGATTCATAAGCATTAAATGCACAATTAAAATGACCACACATAAAACTAGGGTAGAGACCCAAGCCACAATGTTTATTTATATTTAATGCTATGTTTCAGTTTTATTTTGTTGCTTTACTCATCATTTATGTCACATATTATATCACTGATATTGATTGATTTTATGAGTTGATTTGAGTTATAGACCTTTTCTATTAGCCTCATCATGTCTGGTCCATACCGGTTTACTTGATAAACTGGCCCATTGTTTGGGATTCCAGGGAGTATAGCTATACATGGAGTGGATGATGTAGATGCGTCACTGATTGATGAAATCTTATATTTGAGCGAAGAAGGATTTGAAGCTTAGTTGATTAGGTTTTTCTTTATGCACTAGAAAGGACTTTAAACCTTTCATTTCAGATTTTCTATTTTATTTGTGGAGAGGTTTATATTAATGGTTGAACTATAGCTTGATATTAATTTTAATTTCAGTCATTAAGTGGCTAAACTTATGGTAATTCATGACCTTAATGTTACCTTTGTATATGGTTAGTTAATTACTTATATCTTTGTGATGAGTCAAATTGTTGGAAGAAAATTTATGTGTGCGCTTTTAATAGTTGTTTTTCCGTTGCGTTTATATGTGGATCTTTATGGATTTATTGATATAATCGATCATGGATATGTGATGTCTCCAAGTGAGCGTATTGATTCGGCGTGTGAATTTGGGGACATCACAGTTGGTATAAGAGCGAAGTTTTGCAATCTGAATTTGTGGAGATTGGAACTAATGTAGGAATTGTATTGATTTCAGATGACCAATTTTCAAAGACAAGGTGATGGGTTAGCGAATATTGTTACGAGGGCGATCAATGTAGCGAAAGCACCCGTGCCTAGATCGAATGTGGATGAGTTTAGAAAGAACCATCCTAGGACTTTCAATTGAACTGGTGATGCTATGAAGCACAAAACTGGATTAAGCACTTAGAAAAAATATGTGGGATAATACAGTGCCCCGATGCTAGTAAGGTAAGATTAGCAACTTCCAAACTGGAAGATGCCGCAGACCACTGGTGGAGCCAAATCAATGATACTATAATTGCAGTAAACCTAGAACATATTTGAACTTAGACAGAATTTGTGAGAATCTTTAACGATAAATATTATCCCCAGAGGGTTCATGAGGGTAAGATCAACGAATTTCTGAAGTTAAAACAAGGGAACATGACAATCGATGCCTACGATAGGGCATTTACAGAACTTGGAAGATTTGTGCCGAATATGATAGCCGATGAGACCTTCCGCATTAGGAAATTTGAGCAGGGACTTAGGCCACAAATCAGATCTCTTATAGTGGGGAATAGGAGTACTATTTTTAGGGATTTATTGGATACATGTTATGTTGTAGAGAGAGACGTTAGCCAGAAAAATTAAGGGAAGAGTTTTGGTCAACTGACTAAGAGTAGCAATCAGTTAATGGATAAGATCGAGTCATAGGCAGGCAGAACAATCAACATGGGAAGAAGTTTACCCCATATGGTAAACCCCAAGAGATTCAGCAGAAGGGACAACTAACAACTATGACAACTCCTACGACGACGAAGTCGAAACCGACGTGCAACATATGTGGGAAACAACACTTCGGCAAATGTTTACGAGGAACGACCGCATGCTACAACTATGGGAAAGAAGGGCATAGAGCGACGGATTGCAACGAGCCGAAGAAGAATCAGAAAGTACCAATGACAATAACGGCTCACGGACGAGTTTATACCTTATATGAGATAGATGCTAGAGCCTTCGATGATGTGATTCACGACATGTTTTAGATAGTTTATCTTCCTTCTATTGCATATAAGAACTATTTGAATTGTTATATTTAATGTGCATATTTATTTACCTTAGCCTTATAAATCACGCAAATATGAGACGTTAATTAAAACACTTAAGAATGCAAGAGAAATTTAAAGTTAAAAACTTTTTTCTTAATTAAGAACGCTTAGTGATGATGAATGTGTATGTTTGTTTTAGGCTCTTTGTTGATAGATGGATGTTTCGCTCATGTATAGATGAACTCGCATGCATTTATTTATTTGAGTTTCGCTCCACGATTGGAGAGGGAACTTAGCGTGAGCTTTGCCTTAGCTGTCGCGACACCTCTGGGAGAAACCATCATTCTCTATAGGGATAATGAAGTTGCTCACCATATTGCAAAGAACCCAGTCTTCCATGACAGAACCAAGTACATTAAAGTGGGCTGCCACTTCATCAGAGAGAAGTTTTAGTCCAATGTGATTAGCATTCCTCAAGTTGGATCAGAAAATCAGCTTGTGGATATCCTTACAAAGGGTCTTGGAGGAAATAGATTGAATAAGATCAACTCCAAGTTGGGCATGATAGACATCTATGCTCCAACTTGAGGGGGAGTGTTGGTGATGAGTTGGTGTGAGTGTTATTTGTTTCCTCTTTATGTAAGTGGGTGTATTAGTGTAAGCGAGTGTGTAAAGAATAGTTTGGAAGTAAGAGATGAATACTAATAATTGAAAGGGATTGAGTATCACTTACTCAACTCTAATTTCTCCATCTTATTCCGCTTCTTCTTCCGCCTCTCCTATCCCTAACCATAATTTGTTACACCAAATTAGTTAAGTTGGTGTGTGTGAGTGTTATTTGTTTCCTTTTTATGTAAGTGGGTGTATTAGTGTAAGTAGGTGTGTAAAGAATAGTTTGGAAGTAAGAGATATGAATACTGATAATTGAAGGGTATTGAGTATCACTTAACCATAATTTCTCCATCTTCTTCCGCTTCTTCTCCTTCCTCCTCTCCTAACCATAACCATAATTTGTTATGCCAAATTTAACTGAACAAACCCCATGAGGTTATTTCCAGCGATATAAATCGCATGTGATAACATAAGAAGGTATACACATGTTGGCATGGTGGCTGCATTCAGGGAAGTAATATAGCTTGCAAGACATCCCTGAGTAATCCCTAGCCAAACAAAAAGATTCTTCCATAAATACCAGATGAACTGGCAGCCCTTGGCAAACGAACAATAAAGCAAAAAAATAAAAAAGAAACTTCCAAGTTCCACTGCACCCACACAAAAATCTGAGGTACAGAGTCAAAAATGCAATTCCTGATTCTTAATTCTTAAGTTTTGGAAGCTTGAGTCTTTCCTTGTAGGGCATCTGATGCGTATTTTAGATCCGCCTGTTTGAATCGTGATCGGATAAAGAGGAGATGTCAAAAGAGAAAGTGGACCCACGAATGGGTTTTTTCTTAAAAAAAGACCCGTTTGATCAAAAAGAAAAAAAATTCAAAATTTATTAGGGTCTTTAACTTTCAATCCCGTCACTTTTATGTTTAACCTATTTTGAAGTGTCAAACGAAGTTGGATTGATGTGAAATTGATCATATTTGAAAGCTTATCGAAGTAGCTTTTCAACGAGCCAAAAAATGTGCAATTCCGACAAGTATTGAAGAAGTTATGGTCAGTTTTTAGAGGCTGCACATAAAGTGACGAATCTCAAGAATCCTAATTGAATTAGGATTAGTCTCTTTTATTATTTTATTTTAGAAAGCAAGAGTTGTTTCTTTTATTAGAAATAGGATTAGTTTCCTTATTGTTTAGGACTTTATTGTTTTTGAAGAATTAGGATATTTCTTTTATTTGAATTAGGAATTAGAGTTATACTAGGATTTCTAATTTTATGCATTAGCTAGCCTATTTAAAGACTTGTAAACACTTTTATTATTAGTTTTTTGTTAATGAAAATTGTTTATGCAAATTGAGAATTTCAAACTTTCGTAAGGGTGTGATTCTCTCAAAACGGAGAGCGATTCTTTGATTCCCGCTTGCGGCTTGGTGCGAGGCCAACTCTTCTTCCATCTCTATCTTCTTTAGATCTACGATTTGCGTAAGTAGCGTGATCTTAATTATTTTATTGATCTCATAAAAGCCATAAATATCAATATTTTGTTCATCATTAATTTTATTAGCCTTTTATTTTTGTTTGGTATCGAGAGAACCCACTTGCGAGTTCGTTCGACGCCCTAAAACTATCGGAGATCTAGTCGTTCCTAAGAACCCTAATCTTCTAGATCCGCGATAGGGAACACACACGAAAGTAACACTATTTTGGGCCGAAATTAAATCACCTAATTGAATTTCTAAAATTTTCGTGATAATTTGTTATGAGAAATTGTTATTTTAATTGATTAAATTAATTTTAATCCTAATCTCAGCCCTAACATTGCATTTAGTAAGTTCCTGCATCAAATTGGTATCAGAGCATCAGTTTAGTTTTAGGGTTTTAGTGCTCATATAAGTTTTAGCGTTTATTTTTTTATTATTATTATTTTTTTTTAAATAAATAAATAAATAATCAGAAAACGTCTAGCTTTTGTCTGAAAATTTTGTCTGCCTTTTTGTCTATGATTTTCGTCTAACTTTTGTCTGAAGATTTTCATCTGCCTTTTGTCTAAAAAGTTCATTTGGCTTTTGTCTGCAATTTTTGTCTGAAAAAATTTGTCTAGCTTTTGTCTGAAATTGTTTGTCTAGCTTTTTGTCTATATTTTTTGAAGTTTTTGTCTAAGTTTTTTTTTTGTCTAACTTTTGTCTTACATCACTTAGTTTTATAATTGCATGTCATTTCAATCTTATTGCATTTTATTTCATTAGTGTTCACGTCTAGTGTTTGACAAAAGTCCTCATCCATTGTTGGTTCATAGTGTCTTTTTTAGTATTATGTCTGAGTTGTGTTTGTGTCAAGCATCATGTATGAGTCACTTACATGTCAACGTGACTTCCTTACCCGTCATGAAAGGGTATTAGCCAAACAAGAAAATCGCTACACTCCAAATTATTGGCAAAGTCTCAAAAATCGTGATGAAACTAGAGTTAGGGGATACCCTCATCATCGTAAACCCGAGTATGACCCAACCAAGAAGTTTCTCAAATCTATTCGAGATGAAGTTCCAAATTTTGAGGGATGGATGAATCCCAAAACCTTCGTGGAGTGGTTGTCTAGTGTAGAAGAATATTTTGATTGGTATGGCGTACCAAAGGAGTACAAAATTAGGCTAGCAAAAACAAAGTTGGAGGGTAATGCCAAAATTTTTTGGACTCGCATAGAACGTCGTACTGAATCTCTTCAAAATAAACACATCTCTACATGGGAGGACATAAAGGTGAGACTTATTGAAAAGTATGTTCCTTTAACACACCATCACCTTCTTCAGGGTTTGAAAACTAAGATGGATAAGTATGCTGATTGCCTTAAGTGTCAAGGGTTTGGACACTTTGCATACCAATGCCCCACAAATTTTCTCACTCCAAATTTATTGACTAAAAGAGTGAGTCCTAAGGAGTCGGAAAATAGGGAAGTGAAAAAAGTGTACGACCCTAGTACCGTGCTGAGTGAAGAGGAGATAGAAGAAGCTAATGAGAGTCTAGTTCGTGTTAAAGAGATTTCTATTTCCCTTGTGGGTAGTGATGTTGAGTCACCCACACGTGAACCCATCGAGCCACTTGCCTATGAGTCATTGGTACTCGTAGAGTTGGGCGCACACAATTTGTTGGTCCCCATTGGGTCGAATACATGTGAGTCCATCGAACTGGGTACACAAGAGCCATTAGTGTCAATTGAATCAAGTACCCTAGAGTCTTTGATTTTGGTTGAAGCAAGTACAAATGAGTTAATCGAGTCGAGTGTACATGAGCCATTAGTGCCCTTTGCATCATTAACACAAGAGCCATTAGTGTCACTTACACATGAGCCTATAGAGCCCAATTCTATCTACTCATTGATTTCCAAATACCCGCCTGAACAATATGTGAAGAGGCTACATGGAAGAGTTTTGGGAGATCCATATTTTGTTACTAAGGTAAAAACACACCAAGCATATCGAGAATATCTTTTTAAGTGGAAAGGTAAACCGAAAATTGACAACACTTGGACTGCAAAGAGAACGCAATCTGAGAAACATCAGGCATACCTCATCCAGTGGAAGGGTAAGCTGAAAATTAGAACACACTAGATTTTCTCCCAATGTCCATTCATCAAAGGTCATCAGAGTCTGCATCCAGTTTTATATATTGCATTCATGAGTTACATGCTGAGATTAAGAAAAGAATTAATTTAAAGAATGAAAAATATAAATTATCTGCAAATTCTCATAGACGGTTCAAAGTATTCCAAGAGGGTGATTTTGTGATGGTTCGGAATATACCCGAGCGATTCCCCGCAAGGAGTTGCAAAGAAGATACAAGCTCGTGGTGCTAGACCCTATCAGATCTTGAAGCGTGCCGGTTCTAATGCTTATATCTTAGATCTTCCACCGGAATTGGGGATTAGCACGACTTTCAATGTGGAGGACCTTTTCCATTCCATGGCCCTTCAACCATCCCTGCCAACCCCTTTGAGCTTTCTACATCCGATGATCCAATTATTCCCCTTCCCACACCGTTACCCCCACCTACTCGGCAAATCCGTGAGATCATCGAAGATGTGTTGGAAGATCAGATTGTATCCACCAACCATGGGGACTTCAGAAGTACTTGGTCAAGTGAAAGAACAAGACCGACACAGAGAATACGTGGATTACACAAGAGTTTCAACAGATTGACCCGGATCTCTTGGAGCTCTATCACAGCCATGAGGGCGTTCGATTCCAGCAGCTTCCGATCGAAGTTCCATATATATTGTCTGTGATTGCGACCATGAAAACTCATGCTAACCAAAGTTTGAGGTCGAACTTTTTCAAAGTAGAGGGGATTGATGCGTATTTTAGATCCACCTGTTTGAATCGTGATCGGATAAAGAGGAGATGCCAAAAGAGAAAGTGGACCCACGAATGGGTTTTTTTTTTTTAAAAGACCCGTTTGATGAAAAAGAAAAAAAATTCAAAATTTATTAGGGTCTTTAACTTTCAATCCCGTCACTTTTATGTTTGGCCTATTTTGAAGTGTCAAACGAAGTTGGATTGATGCGAAATTGATCATATTTGAAAGTTTATCGAAGTAGCTTTCCAACGAGCCAAAAAATGTGCAATTCAGCAAATCTTGAAGAAGTTATGAAGTGACGAATTTCAAGAATCCTAATTGAATTAGGATTAGTCTCTTTTATTATTTTATTTTAGAAAGTAAGAGTTGTTTCTTTTATTAGAAATAGGATTAGTTTCCTTATTGTTTAGGACTTTATTGTTTTTGAAGAATTAGGATATTTCTTTTATTTGAATTAGAAATTAGAGTTATACTAGGATTTCTAATTTTATACATTGGCTAGCTTATTTAAAGGCTTGTAAACACTTTTATTATTAGTATTTGGTTAATGAAAATTGCTTATGCAAATTGAGAGTTCTAAACTTTCGTGAGAGTGTGATTCTTTCAAAACGGAGAGCGATTCTTTGATTCTCGCTTGCGGTTTGGTACGAGGCCAACTCTTCTTCCATCTCTATCTTCTTCAGATCTACGGTTTGCGTAAGTAGCATAATCCTAATTATTTTATTGATCTCATAAAAGCCCTAAATCAATATTTTGTTCATCATTAATTTTATTAGCCTTTTATTTCGTTTGGTATCAAGAGAACCCACTTGCGAGTTCGTTCGACGCCCTAAAACTATCGGAGATCTAGCCGTTCATAAGAACCCTAGTCTTCTAGATCCGCGATAGGGAACGTACACGAAAGTAATACTATTTTGGGCCGAAATTAGATCACCTAATTGAATTTCTAGAATTTTCGTGATAATTTGTTATGAGAAATTGTTATTTTAATTGATTAAATTAATTTTAATCCTGATCTCAGCCCTAACATTGCATTTAGTAAGTTCCCGCATCAGCATCTTTATGCTTGAGGATTACTAAAACTAAAATGCTAGAGAAGCTTCCAAAAAGAAATTGCATATATACAACGCTAGAAGCCTAAAAATACAATGCTAGAAGTAGAAAATTAAAAATGCTAGAGAGAATAGAGAGCTTAAAAAAAGGATTAGAGAGGAAAAAGGTGTGGGTAAAAAAGGAATGAGGAACCCATATAGAGGAAGATGGAATTGGAAAAAATAAAACATAAAGTAAATAAAATAAATTTACCCAACAGTCATGTTTCTAACCATTGGGAGACGCATACCGAGTAATGGATGGCATCATTGCATAACTGGCGCATATGTCATCGCATACTTTTGTATGTGATGGCATACTTCCTAGATCACATAAGCCTCCATGGCTTATGTGATTCAGGCTCCCATGTGGCTTATGCGATCACATATGGCAACATTGGCCATGATGACGAAGAGAAGATGAAAGGATAATATGGTTTTTTTTATTGAAGACGAAAATGACTGATGGGGACATCAAGATCAAGGGTATTAGATTCAAGCCGAGAAATTGTCTAACAGTAGAAGAAGAGAAAAAGGAACCGGAGCGGAAGAACCGAAAAGAAAAAGAACGGAAAAGTGGTTAAAGAGAACTTGTGAAGAGTTTTTGATCGAAGGAGTGAATTTTTCGAAGCTTGAGGAGTGTTCATTCATTTCTCGTGCGACATGGTGTGAAGCCGACATGCACCCTTGGTGCGAAGCCATGGAAATCCTTGGTGTGAAGCCTTGAACTTCTATCCTCTTGTTTTATCTTTTCTCTAATATTCATCGGGTAATGTCCATTATATTCGTTTCTTTATAAAAATCTCAAAACCCCAAAATATTGTTAGTTTAAATCTTTTGATTACTTTAATCCCTTGCGCCTTCATTTTCCCAAATCTTTGAGGAGTCAAGAAACGATACCATAATTGTCGCTTGATGCCCTAAACTAGAACGAAACTAGAACCCTTCATCGGATCCGTTTTTCTAGATTGGGAATATCGATGCATGTGAGTGTTAAAATTGAATTAACCTAGTTGTTTTATTGAATTCATTAAATTTATTTTATGTGTTTGGGTGATTTCGATTATTTCCATTATTCAATGAAATCTGAGGTTAATCCCAAACCTGCATAATTAGGGTTTTAGCGTTTGTCCCGCATCAGATTTGGTATCAGAGAACAATTTTAGTTTAGGGTTTTCGGTGTCATATAGGTTTTAGGATTTAATTCTGTTTTAGGTTTCCTTTACATCGGTGTTAGTGTTTTCCTTTTTGTGTGTTGCAATGAATATGGAGTAATTAGTCGCTTTCATGGAAAACTTTAACACCCAAATGGCTGCCATACAAACCCAATTGCAAAACCAACAAGCCCAGCAAGCTAATTTAGTGGTACAACTCCAAGAGTTGTCTAGATCGACTCATTATGAACTTCATAGGGTTAATCTTGACGAGAGGAGGGATCCTCCTAGGCTTGAAAATCGTCCCGACCCGGATGAGAGAGTCACAAAGTTGGTTAAGGATGGCGCTCCCACTTTCGAAGGAAAGATGGACCCCAAAATCTACATAGAATGGGCAGCCGCCCTGGACCATTATTTTGAATGGTATGAATTGTCGGATGAGCGTAAAGTGCGGTTTGCCAAGATGAAACTTGTAGGGCAAGCCAAACTTTATTGGACAAGTGTGGAACGACGTCGAGAGGCCCTCGATCGTGAACCCATCGCCACATGGGCGAACATGAAGGAGAAACTTCATGATAAATGTGTTCCCTTGTCTTACAACCAATGACTCATGGATTAATGAATAAAAATTGAAAGCTTGCTTTTGTGCAAACCCTAGAAACCTTGTGAAGAGTTTTCAATCAAAAGAGTGAATCTTTCAAAAAAACCCGAGGAGTGAATCTTCATTTCTCGTGTGACTTGGTGCGAAGCTAACGTACAACCTTAGTGTGAAGCCTTGGAACCATCTTTGGAGTGAATCCGAAGATCTTTTATCTTATTCTTATTTTATTTGTTCTAATTGAAGATTGAGAACACCTGACCCCTATCATGCGGGATTTACGCTAATTTAGGGTTAGTGTGCGAATTGTCCAGCATCAAAGGCTAATATCATTTTCTAATTTGCACAAGCAATACAAGAGATGAGTGTGTGTGTGTGTGAGAGAGAGAGAGAGAGAGAGAGAGAGAGAGAGAGAGAGAGGAGAGTTTAGGTTAAGCAGAAACACAAAGGTCAACAACATAATTTGTATAGGGAGATAAAAAGCTGCCATAACTTGATAAGGAAACACTATCCAAGCCATTGTCATGTAAAGAACTGGATTCAGGAAATTGTAGGAGAAGTGAGAAACATCTAATCAAACAAAAAAATGCAATAGCAACTAGCAAATGCCTCTAAAGTATGAGGGAAATAGAAAGAAAGACATGTAGGGTTTTTTTAAAAATTGGTAATAAGAAATGAAGGTAGTTATGAATGGATATTGGGTTGTGAGAAACAATATGATGCATCATGACCACATGCTACAGGTCAAAAGATCCCATACAGGTGTTACATCGCCAAGGTTTCGTATTTGTCTCAGATACCTTGGATTCAGTCCCATTCGTAACTGAGAACACATTCATCCGTTGGTTCCCAAAGGTCGAAAAAGATAGAAAGCAGGAAAAGACTAAAGAGAGATATGGGGGTAATTCTAACAAATAAATGACAATGTAAAAAGAACCTAACAACAATAAGGCTCTTGAAGAGGCAAAGAAGTTTAAGCAAAACAAGCATTGAACTTATCACTTCATCGTCATTGTTGCAGCTACAATCAGAAGGCTATGGCATCAAATGAAAATCACCATATATGTCATTAACACTTGAGATAGAATGCATCACAAGGATCTATCATAGATTATAAGATAGTTTCCTAAGAAGATATTACCGTTCCTTCCAAGAGAGATGATTCCCGAGAGCTTTCTGTAGATCAACTCGCTTGAAATGTCCAGAGTGGATCCAATGCTCAGGAGGCCCGCGATTCAAACAAAATACTTTAATTCTCTGTTGAAGCTCTTGCCGATCAAGGAGACTTATCTGTGAAAAGATATTTCTATTATGGAAGTTACATGTCATCTCAAGAGTAATATTTTCAACTATTACTGGAACTACATATGTAAATGAGGTTTAAACTTTAAACATGCAACTGAATTTTGCAGTATATTAATAACAATTTATCAAAGAACTCTTTCTGCCAACTTAACTGTACTATCATATAGACATGTGCTAGTTCTTAAGACTAATGGCGAGTTAAATCAATATAGATTCATAATAACCGCAACGCAGAATTTACAAATATATATATAAATGGAAAAAACTAAGGTCCTCCAATGGAGGACCTTCACTGTCCTCCAAGCTGTCTAAGAAAGGTGCCATGTGGCTCCCAAAATTCTGTTTTGGTGACACAGAGACTAAGGGGATAATGTAAAGATCAATTTCAAAAAAAGAAAAAAAAAACAAAAACAAATTTCTTTTTTCTAATCTCCACCTTGTGATTAATATTGTTTGAAAAATGGATGATGGATTGTAGTCAATTTTTTTATTTCTGCCATAGAGATGAGTTTTCTTCTTTTTTTAAAATTATCTACGGATTTCATGCCCAAGTTTAGAAATAATTTTATCATGTGAAGTAGGAAAAATTTGGAAGGAAAAAGTTAAATATCATTCATTTATAAATAAATAAATATTTGCACAGGAAGAGATTATATACAGTGATCATGGTTGTGAAGGTCATGTTATAGCCTCTCAATGGCCTCGTCATGGCGAATGGCAATGGGAAACGCCATATATAACCAAATAGCCATGATGGCTAAATAGCGACGTCATAGCGTCGCCATGACAGAATAGCATTATAGAGTCGCTATGCACGCTATTTTATTTTTTAGATAATGACGTATAATACTTTTAAATTATGACATTTTTATAATATATATAAGTTACAAAAGTGAACTTACAAGTCACCAAATCTCAACTTATAAGTTACAAAATCTTCGACTCTCTCTCTCTGGTCACAGTAGATACTAGCACCAGGATCGCCGAAACCTCAGCGTCCGCAACACTATCGTATGTGTAATTAATATTTCATATTTTTTAATATTCTATATTTGTTGATATTTCATATTTATTTATTTATACTTACTATGTTGCAAATTTGTTAATGTTCCATATTTGATTTGTATTTATTGATATTTGTTCATTCCTAGAATATGAAATCCTCAATATTATAATCAAAGTATGATGCTTTAGAAGTTGAATTTTTTTCTTCTTATATTTTTTTCCTTATATAAAAAATATATATAAAAAAAATACTACTAATTAATAGATAAAATATATATATTTTAAAATTACAATAATAAATAGTCTCGCCATGACTTCGCTATGGCCACGCCATGGAGTAGCGAGCCTCTTCGCCATGACCTCGCCATACCGCCCTAACTACCTTGACAGTGATCACCGAGCAATCCCTTCTTACTTATGTAAAGACGCAACATATGATCACAATAGCATTGTTCTTTGGTGTAGCAAATGGCCTATGTGGCCAAATATTTGCACAGTAGTTCTTTGTTGCTGCTTAGGGCTTACAAGGTAAAATGAAAACAATACCAACAAAATTCGTTGTGCTCACCCAAAGATCATCTCGCAAACAGAACAACTTTTCAATAATACGAAAAAACAAAGTTATGATAGTGAGGAGTCCAGAAGGTTTATAGATTGAGTGTCGTTATCATTACATGACATGTTCTAACTTCTTCACTTATACTAGGGAATCCTTTAATATCGTTCTTCACATTAATTTTAACCTACATCTTGACCCCTCAATGCATTATTATTCTTAGGTCTCCCCAAGTTTAAATCAGGGAATCAGTTGGCAAAGTGTGACAATTCCGCAATTTGCGATAACTTCAGTAAATAATTAGGAAGAATCAAGAGTAAGGAAAAGAAAGAGCAACTAAGTATAATTACAATTTTTTTCTAAAATATCAAATTTCTAAAAAGTCTACATTAATTGATATAGGGATAATGGCTCTTGACCGACATTTAAACACCAAAATGGTGTTTAAATGATCTTATACCATTAAAGTTAGACCTTTAATCTCACAACATTGAAGTGTGATTATCATTATGCCATGTGGTGAACATATGTAATCAATCAAAATTGTCCAAGTGGCAATCTATCATTGGAAAATGTCTCAGGCCCAAGAAACATGCCTATAAGTGGATGTGAACCATCTGATTGATGAACTTTAATATTGGCCATTAAAACTGAAAACAACGGTTGATATTGAAGCCCACAGATCGGATGGTTTAAATCTCCCTAAAACACCATTTTTGGGCTAGTTACACGTCAATCTATGTTCTATCAATTTGATGGTACGGATCACCCACATCTTAAACCATAAATGATATAAGATCATTAGAACACCATTTTGGTGTTTAAATGATGGTCAAGAGAGTCTGTCCCATTGAAATACTGTGATTTATTTGCAAATATTGCAAAAATGAAAAATTTTGCATTGGTACATGATCCATGCATTGTGGTGCGTCCACATGATCACCAGGCTCATGGACTTTAGAAGGTGAACACATAACTACAATAGATCACGACCCATTGAAAAGGTTGTCATTCAAATGTGAATAAAATACAAAAAAATGCAATTTAATTGCCCAAGTTTCAAAAAAATTTAAAAATAAAATAAAAAACGAAAAACAGTATTCTTGTAATAAAGCTCACTACCATTAAAAACTCCAAAAGATAATTTACACCCAAAAAAAAAAAAAAAAAAAAAAAATTCCAATGCAAAAACACATTGGAAGAATGGTCTCAAAGTCAGAATGTAGGAGTTAATCTGATGTGTATTTTAGATCCGCGTGTTTGAATCGTGGTCGAACAAAGAGGAGACGTCAAAAGAGAAAGTGGAGTTTTAAAAAAAGGTCCGTTAAAGACCGTTTGATCAGAAAGAAGAAATCCAAAATTTATTAGGATCTTCAACTTTCAATCCCGTCACTTTTATGTTTGGCCTATTTTGAAGTATCAAATGAAGTCGGATTGATGCGAAATTGGTTATATTTGAAAGCTTATCGAAGTAGCTTTCCAATGAGCCAAAAAACGTGCAATTCCGACAAGTATTGAAGAAGTTATGGTCAGTTTTCGGACGCTGCACATAAAGTGATGAATTTCACGAATCCTAATTGAATTAGGATTAGTCTCTTTTATTATTTTATTTTAGAAAGTAAGAGTTGTTTCTTTTATTAGAAATAGAATTAGTTTCCTTATTGTTTTAGGACTTTATTGTTTTAGAATAATTAGGATATTTATTTTATTTGAATTAGGAATTAGAGTTATACTAAGATTTCTAATTTTATCCATTGGTTAGCCTGTTTAAAGGCTTGTAAACACTTTTATTATTAGTTTTTGGTTAATGAAAATTGCTTATGCAAAATTGAGAGTTCTAAACTTTCGTGAGGGTGTGATTCTCTCAAAACGGAGAGCGATTCTTCGATTCTCGCTTGCAGTTTGGTGCGAGGCCAACACTTCTTCCATCTCTATCTTCTTTAGATTTACGGTTTGCGTTAGTGTAATTCTAACTATTATATTGATCTCATAAAAGCCCAAAATCAATATTCTGTTCATCATTAATTTTATTAGCCTTTTATTTTTTTTTGGTATCAAGAGAAACCGCTTGCAAGTTCATTCGATGCCTTAAAACTATCGGAGTTCTAGTCGTTCATAAGAATCCTAGTCTTCTAGATCCGCGATAGGGTACGTACACTAAAGTAACGCTATTTTGGGCTGAAATTAAATCACCTAATTGAATTTTCAGAATTTTCCGTGATAATTTGTTATGAGAAATTGTTATTTTTAATTGATTAAATTAATTTTAATCATAATCTCAGCCCTAACATTGCATTTAGTAAGTTGCCCGCATCATAATTAGAAAGGAAAATCTTCCAAAAAAACAATAAAATTTAGGAAAATCAAAGAAAATGAAGAAATGGCATTTAAATTAATAAAAATGCAAACTTTGAGAAAAATAGAAAAATCGCAACCTATTGAATAAGTTGGGAATAAAGCGCAATAAATGTGTTAAGGAAAACTTCCAGGCTTATTCATTGTCACCATATTTGGAGAGTATGACTGGTAGAGATAATTTCAAAACACATTCAGTGACAATACTTTTGGCAATATTAGAGAGCTTGAGATCATAGTAGCAGCACAGATTTCCAGTGTTTGGAACTTAGCCCAGGAGCTGAAGGCTTGTATCTATAGACATCAAGCCTCCAACTGCCCCTGGTATAGGTATTTGGATCTGGAGCAATAGCAGTGTTGCTGCCTGGTAATTTGATTGAAAGGGAGGGGATATCATTGTACCAGAAATCTCATTAGATAGGACAGGTGATGCGGGAAAAATCGCACGCTAACCCTAAAATAGGGTAAATCCCACAAGATAGGGGTTAGGGTTCTCGCTCTTCAATTAAAACAAAAAAATAAAATGAAAAATAGGGGTAGAAGAAGAAGATCCAAGGAATCGCTCCAAGGAAGAAAGTTGACCTCACACCAAACCGCAAGCGGGAGAAGAATCACTCTTCTATCGAAAACTCATCTCAAGTTCTCTAGAATTCGCACAAAGCAAAACTCATAATTTTCATTCATCACCAATACTCATTCTTATAAGAGATTACAATGTGTATTTATAAAGAAAACAAACCTTAGGAATACTACTTAAAATAAAACTCCTAATCAACCATTATAACTGTCTAATCTAACGATCATAATTAATTTCACCATTAATCCCTTTTTTTATTACGTAATCACTTTTGAAGGATCAAACGATGTCCGATTGACGTGAAATTAGTCTTGTTTGAAAGCTTATCGAAGTAGCTTTTCAACAAGACAAGAATCACACAAATTTGACACATATTGGTAGACTTATAACCACTTTTCCGATGGTTGCACAAAAAGTGACGGGATTAATAGTCACATATCATATATATGTGCCTGACCCCTAAATAATTCAAATAAGGAAACTAGTCTTAAAACAAGTCATTTATTAAAAGAATCCTAATAAGAAAGGAAATTAAACCTAGATAAAATATTGCTTAAATTAATGTGCACACGGGTCTTTAACGGGCCTTTTTTAAAAACCCATTCGTGGGTCCACTTTCTCTTTTGACGTCTCCTCTTTATCCGACCATGATTCAAACAAGCAGATCTAAAGTTCGCATCAATCCCCTCTACTTTAAAAAAGTTCGACCTCGAACTTTGGTTGGCATGGATTTTCATGGTCGCGATCACAGACAATATATAGGGAACCTCGTTCGAAAGCGGCTTGAACAAGTAAACAAGATTCCACTCGGGCTCGATCTATTTGATTTTCGACTCACCAACGGGAATGGACGACAACATGCAACCAATACGATCTTGGGACTGTGGGTCATGGGTGCGATAGTCTCTATTCCAAACAATTGTACTTCAACCATCTCGGGCTCGAGAGGATTGATTGCGGCAACTTGCTCTTCAACGGTCTCGAACTCTTCAACGGTGTCGGGATTAGCATAGATATTTGATCGTAAGAGGTTCTCATCAACCAGTACCGCATCTTCGACCGATTTTGGGGCTATCAAGGGTTCAGGTAGAAGATCGATAACAATTTTAGGTGAGATGAGGTCGGCTAGGGTAACGACGGTGACAGACTTGATTTTTTGAACGGGCTTTGGGTTGTAAGTTTTTACGGGGGCTGCAATTAACATAGATTTTACACCGTTAATGGATTCCGTAACGGGTGTAGGTTTCACAACGGTTATGGGATGAGAAATTGTTATGGGTTTACAACGGGCGGCTGGTGATGGGGTTGGGTTAACGGACACGGGTTTTGAAAGCTTAAATCTCAAAGCTTCATGTCTCACCGATATGATTTCCTCTGGTAGTTTGAGGAGAAAATCCTCAAGAAATTCTTGAACGAGACTTTTGTTTAATGCCTTCGCTATCTGACGTGTATTTGTTAACTCACGTCTAATCTCAAGAGTAAATGCTCGACCATATAAAGCTGGCCAATATTAAGGTGTTAAATTCAAATACATCAAACTCTGCGATCTAGTTTTCACTGCCTCCCATGTTTGTCTAATCTTACCAATCGTCTGATATAAATCAAGGAGCTTTCGCCGATCTACGAACGATCCCATTCTAGCCATCATGAATTCATTCAACTCGTGTAAGCCTTCGATAAACTGTTCTTTACTCATGATGGACTACACGTGCTGAGTGTTGAACTTGGCTTTGATACTAATTTGATGCGGGAAAAATCGCACGCTAACCCTAAAATAGCGTAAATCCCACAAGATAGGGGTTAGGGTTCTCGCTCTTCAATTAAAACAAAAAAATAAAATGAAAAATAGGGGTAGAAGAAGAAGATCCAAGGAATCGCTCCAAGGAAGAAAGTTGACCTCACACCAAACCGCAAGCGGGAGAAGAATCACTCTTCTATCGAAAACTCATCTCAAGTTCTCTAGAATTCGCATAAAGCAAAACTCATAATTTTCATTCATCATCAATACTCATTCTTATAAGAGATTACAATGTGTATTTATAAAGAAAATAAACCTTAGGAATACTACTTAAAATAAAACTCCTAATCAACCATTATAACTGTCTAATCTAACAGTTATAATTAATTTCACCATTAATCCCGTTTTTTTATTACGTGATCCCTTTTGAAGGGTCAAACGATGTCCGATTGATGTGAAATCGGTCTTGTTTGAAAGCTTATCGAAGTAGCTTTCCAACAAGACAAGAATCACACAATTTTGACATAAATTGGTAGACTTATGACAACTTTTCCGATGGTTACACAGAAAGTGACGGGATTAATAGTCACATCATATATATGTGCCTGACCCCTAAATAATTCAAATAAGGAAATTAGTCTTAAAACAAGTCACTTATTAAAAGAATCCTAATAAGAAAGGAAACTAAACCTAGATAAAATATTACCTAAATTAATGTGCACACAGGTCTTTAACGGGCCTTTTTTAAAAACTCTTCGTGGGTCCACTTTCTCTTTTGACGTCTCCTCTTTATCCGACCATGATTCAAACAAGCGGATCTAAAGTTCGCATCAACAGGCGGCATGGTGTCATTGCAACAACGTTAAATTGATGGGGCTTGGACACCAGCATCATAGCTGTTATAATAATTGTCTCTAGTGTCAAGTTTGTGCAAGTTGCCAGTCCTAGATGGTGTAACTGAGTGTCCCTTCTGAAACAGTGTGATAGATCTGTACATGTGAGGATTTATGCCACACCCTCAGTGTAATGGCAGCAACATGATGCAAACAATGGCCAGTTGTCAACTACTTAAAAATTTGGTGCATGTCATGTATACATGGCTCTTTATGTGGGTATCAGAAATGCAGTGGTAGTTCCAAGGGGAAAAATCATTATTGCCTGGTCAAATCCCAAGTGCTTGTTAGCTGTTAGGCTTATGCAGCTAACATCCAAGGGACTTTCAGTCCCTTCGATGACAATTTAGTAGATGAGATTAATGTGGTTCAATTAGGGTTAGGGTCAGGTGAGGAAAAAGAAGGAAAATTGGAGGAAATTAGGGTTGAGTAATTGTTATCCGAACCCTATTCTATTATTAGTATTTATACCATGTACATACAATCTCACGTAATTCGAGAAACAGGAAACCGATAAACTACTGAGAGTCTGCAACACTATGCACACACCCAATTCTCCTAACTACACCAAACCAAATATTACATAGTTTAACACTCCCCCTCAAGTTGGTGAATAGATGTCAGTCATGCCCAACTTGGATGATGTCTTTCATTCCGACTCTCCCAACTGCATTAGTCAGTATGCTGGACAACAGAAGATCTGAGGCTACATGTAAATTCTTGGAATTAAACCTTCTCTCTCATAAAGTGACAGTCGGCCACAATGTGCTTGGTTCTTTCACGAAATACTGGGTTCTCGGCTATATGTATTGTCGCTCCATTATAAGCATACAAGGTCATAGGCAGTTTAGCTTGGATACCCAAGTCATTCAAGATAAATTTCAGCCACATTCCCTCCTTAACAGGGTCCATGGTTGCAATATAGAAGCCCCTTTCCAAGATTAGACTTCAGAATCCGACACAGCACATCTAAGTGAGAGCGAGGAGCATGTATACACTAACACACCACACTAATTGCATATGAAATGCCAGGTTTGGTGATAGTGAGGTAAACGAGCTTATCCACTAGCCTTTGATACTTTGTAATATCTTTGAGAGGATCACCATCGTCTGAGTTGGTTCTGTACTTTAAATCCATTGGAATATCAATGGTGTGCAACCTAACATGTTGGCTTGTTTCAAGACATCCAGGGGATACTCCCTTTGTGACAAAACAATTCCTCTATTAAACCTTGTCACATCTATGCCCAAAAAGCACTGTAGAGGCCCTAGGTCTCTGATGTCAAAGACTTTCCTAAGATAGCACTTCAACTTTAAAATTTCTTCATTGTCATCCCCAGTAACAATGATGTCATCCATATACACAACGAGGTATGTGTTCCTCTCTTCACAACTAATGCGTGGTCATAGTGGCTTCTCCGGAACCCAAACTGCATCATTGCATCGCTAAACTTCTTGAACCAAGCTCTTGGAGACTGTTTTATCCATAGATAGTCTTTCTTTAACTTACAAACTTTTTCTCCCTGATGTAGAAACCCATGAGGTAGAACCATGTACACTTCCCTCTTTGAGATCATCATGCAAGAATGCATTCTTGACATCTAGTTGATATAGTGGTCAATCCTTATTTGCAGCTAGAGATAGAAGGATCCCAATGGAGTTTAGCTTGGCAACTCGAGTAAATGTCTCATGAAAATCAACACCAAAAATTTGAGTGAACCCCTTGGCAACAAGCGTCGCCTTGTGCCTCTTAATGGACCCATCTGGGCGATACTTCACAGCATACACCCACTTGCACCCCATAGCCTTTTTTCCAGTAGGCAACTCAGTAATCTCTCATGACTTATTTTGTTCAAGAGCTTTCATTTCTTGTACCATAGCATCTTTCCATTTGGGCTGCAACAAAGCTTCAGAGACGGGATGGAATGGATGTGGAATCCAAAGAGGAAAAGAAGATTGAACAACAAGATGATAAGGTATGATAAGATACAAACTTATTGATGGGATTTCTTATACCTTCGTGAAGGTCAATGGGAAGGTCAAGATCAGAAGGAAGAGAACCTGCTTCAAGAGAAGATCTTTGATCCACGTTGTGAGCAAGACTGGATAGTAGTAACTGTGGGTCCTTTTTCCTTTCTTACGTTCTTCCTTACAAAGAACTTGCCTTCACCAACATTCCCAAATCTCTTATACTGTCTTTTTTATTTACTTTACTCTTATATTGTCAAAAAAATTTAGTGACACTTATACTTAAAAATTTTAAATTAATAGTTAATACGTGTACATTTTGAATCAATTGTACTTGCATGTTACTTTTTAAATCCTCTCTATCACTACAGTGAGGATTTCTCAAAGCATCCACAACTCTTAGTTGGATTAAAAAATGTTATCAAAAGGCTGGAGTCTAATTTAATTGATCAAAATAATGCAATAAAGCAGGTGACTAACTACACTAGTAGAGAGTAGTAAGTAGTAAATGGTTTATCATCACTAATACAGAGTGACTGACTAATGATTGTTCCATGCCATTAAAATTATGACAGATCGAAACCTTTCGACATATGCGGAAAGAATTTGGATCTGAAAATGAGAGGTCATCTATATTAACTACTAATGCAGGTAACGTTATATGCAGTATACTTATACAACTATATTGACAATTTATTATTTAATTTTTAATTATTCATTATTTGAATGTTTGTTAATTATTATACCATATTGTTACTTTTGATTGTTGGTTTCTCACATTGAGGAAGATTATCGTACGCATTATCAAACAAAAGTACTCAGCATTTGGATGTGAGCATAATTGGAGTACTTTCTCTCTAATTCATAAAAAAATCAGAAATAGGTTGTCCTCAAAGAAGCTAAACAACTTAGTTTTTGTACATTACAACATGCAAGTGCAAGCACGCAATTTGCGAAGAGAGGAACAGGACTTCGGTACACTAATTGATTTAGATTATATATTTCAAGGCGGCAATCCATTGAACCCGTAGTTAGCTGAGAGTGAGGATTAGATGGTCAAAACAACTCATGTTTAGATGAATATGTGGGTGATGATGATGAGCGGAAAAGGTCTCAATCGAGGGACGGTAAAAGAAAAGCAAAACATGCCAGTCAAGCTCAAGCTTTTACTGGTATTGAAGAGGAGTTTGAGGGAGGCAATGATCCAAATGGGAGCGATGGTAGTGGCAATGCTCCTAGTCTTGGAGGAGATATTGGGGTTGATTATGTTTACGATTGGCGTGGAGATGGCGATGATACTATGGTGCTTGACACCTATGGGGGCAGGGGAGCTAGTCTGGCGGAGTGGAGTAATGATCATGATGGTCAAAGAGATACATATCAGGAAAATATAGGAGGTAGTGACAGTAGTGATGCAGCAGGGACAAAGATACCTCCTATTCAGGATGCTATGCTTGACTATGGATCTTATGATTCATGAGGTCCAATGTCGCATGGTGTGCAATCTTTTGGGTCATTGGCATCGAGTGACTGATATGGAGATGAAAATCATTATCTTAATAGTGAAATGTATGAGACTCCAGCTCTTGAGCTTTACAGTTACGAGCTACAACAAGACTATGGCCAAGCACCAGGGTGGTAACAAGATAAAAATTTTCAAAAATTGTAACCTCACCAAAGTCAAGATCAACACAATGATGATGGCGATGACGAGTCATATCGCACATCTTTCTGGAGACTTTGATTGAATTGATGTCAAAGGTAATACCGCAACACTTAACAGTTAAGAATAGTGTATGAGTTCACTGAATCAACATTATTTTCTTTTAAGTTTCATCTATTTTTATATTTTAACTTTTAAAGTTGTACACTTACACTCCGGCTATTCAGTAACTTCAATATTATTAGACTCATAACTCATCACTGATTATATATTTTACATACTATATGGTATATAGATATACTCTATACTATATAGTATATAGTACTATCAGACATTCACAGTTTCACACTATTAGTATTAGTGATTTAGTGTATTACTATATTATATACTACATACAATATACTAATATAGTATTCACTATTCACTAATATTATTATCTAGTATATAGTATATACTATATGGTATTCTAATACTATATAATATACACTATATATTTCTACTATATACCAAGGTGTCAAGGATTCAAGGTGGCAAACTCGGTATAAATAGCAATATCTGGTATATAAAAAAATTCGAAAAAATTGTATTTCATAAAAAAAAAAAAAAAAATCTACTAATTTTTCAGAAACATCAAAAAGTAGAATTACAAAAGGAGGTAAATGGACTGTGTTGATCTCTTTTCACTGCAGCTCAAACAGATCAATTATAGCTAATGATTTATTAGGATATCGTACCCAAGGGATAGTAGGCTGATGCTTAGTATCTTTCCAGATCCACACATATCTGAACTAGAAAACTGCGAATCTATGACTAACTACGAAACATTTAAAAACAGAGATGGGGTTTCCATAACTAAAGGGCTACTGCTATGGAAATGTAAGCTACAATTATAAGAAAATAAGGGAGAGATAGAACTAATGAGAAGAAAGGGGAAGAAAACAGTAAGAAAAACAACAACTAGGGGATTAAATCCACCACAAAAACAATGCAAAATTCAAGTGAAAGGCTGGATCTAGTGATTCTACCTCTATCTGGCTACAAGGACAACTAGATCGAAATAAATCCAACTAGATCCAGAGATATGGACTAGTCAAAAAGCATAATCTGTCCACCGCAATGGTCACAGACTATCCAATGATATAATCCAGTCAAGGGATTTCAGCTAGAACAAGAAAACCATTGCACATTTTCTTTCAGCTAGGCTACAAGCACTAACATCCATAGGTGTATCAAATCCATACAAATCAATGCAAACACAGGAAAAGAATAAATTGAATTGCAGAAATTAACATTAACTATTCATTAATAACAAGCTCACCTTACTACCATGAATCAGCCCTCCAATGTGCAATCAATCATTATATGCACTCAAATACAAGGAAATTACAAATAGCCATTAAGGCTTCAATTACCCCTAAATACCAAAGGTTTAGCCAGACATGTTGGGCTAAGCTAAGCTAAGAAGAAGGAATAGGGATTAAGGCGGCAGCAAAAATGAAGTGGAAGAGAAGATCCAGAAGTCCTTCAAAGAGATGAGACCACTTATACAACCTCCAAAATGAAGTCCCACCCCAAACAACAGATTTGCAACTAAAACAATTCGGAAACAAGTTTTACAAGAAGCAGATCAGACAATCACCTTGAAGTAGGGTTTGGATCTGGCTTTGCTGCAATCCCTTCTCAAGGCACTTGATACCACTTTTTTGGCTGAACCTCTTTGCCACTGAATCCAATGCACTGGAACCAATACAGAGCTGGGAGCTTGGCGTGGAGTGTGGAGATCAGAGGAGTAACAGAGAAGACAAAATCCCAAATTGCCTCAGCGGTTTTGAAAAGAAGAAATAACCTAAAACCCTAACTAGCAGCGCTTCTAAAAGGGAAACCCATGCTCTGCTAGGTTGCTGAACCTAGCGGAGCGCAGAAGTTGCTTCAGAAAAATACTGCCACTAGGTTCTGGGAACCTAGCAGAGTGTGTTAAAGTTTGGAAATATTGTCTTCTGCTAGGTTCATAAGATTTCCAACCTGGCGAATTTAACCTAGTGGACAACTATTTCAAGCAATTCTGATTGCTTGCTGCAATGAGGCATTCTCCCTCTTTCAAGGCATTACTAGGCTGCTACACCAACACTAACTAAATTATGATCAATCAAAATATACACAAAGTAATATGGGTTACCTCCCATCAAGTGCTTGGTTTAAAGTCCTCAGCCAGACTTGATCCTCCCAGGTTACAGGTTCTTGGAGAGCAATGCCAGTGGATGCCCCTGATATCTCCCAAGCTCTCAGGGGTCAAAGAAGCATTTGATCCCTCTTGTGGACTAAAGGAGCCTATCACCCAAGACTTGGAGGGCATAGAGTAAATTGTCTGACGGAAAGATAGCAGCAGGGCACCCCATTAAAATAAGCAACTTGAGGCAAGGTCTCTAGTTTAAGGATGCCATTATCCGGAAAAACCTCCTCCCCTCATGCCATCTTCAAGAGAGGAGTCCACTGTCGGAAGCCCTATACTCTGTTTGAGCTGGTCACTATTTCGATGGAGGTGCATTTATTTTGCTTGGAATGGTAGATGTCCATTCCAAGACCCCGAGGAAGGCAATCATAGGGGGTCTGCCTTATGGAAGGCTGATCACAGCCTTATTGAAGAAGGGAGGCTATGAATTTTCAGAGGAGACGGTTGTGGAAGACAAGCCATCCAAATATGGAAGCCAGACTTGGAAAACCAGGCTGACCTTGATGAAAGCGAAGCAGCCAATTGCACGGCCCTCCACCCCTCCAGCTGCCTCCCAGCCTCTTCCTACACCCCACAACCTGTGTCACCTCACAGCCATTGGCGTTCTCACCTATCCATTCACCTCCCCCCCTTATGTCCACACCCACCACAATCCCTGCTCCAATTGCTTATACCACCACCCAACCACAACCCACCTCTACGACTCCCACCCTCATCAAACAAAAATACCATAGCACCAGGTTCACAACAAAGACCATCCTACATCCCCATACCTCTCCAGCCAATCCTGACCCCTCCCCAACTGAGGCAACAACCACAGTAGCTGAGACTGCTGAATTCTCTGCATCCCATTCCCCTATCCAATTCCCTAGCCCACCCCATGACAGTGAACCTATGATCACTTCAGGGTTCACTTCGTTAATGTCCTCCATTGTCCAAGGCATAGATCACCACTATGTCCCACTACCAGATTCACCACCCACTTCACACATGCCTCTACCTCACCTTTTACACTTCTTTCGGTCTTTCCACATTCCCAATCACCTCCACAACCCCCACTGCTGACCATCTACACCACTTGTCCTTCTTCAACCTATTATTTCACCACCTACACCCTTTATATGACGGGGACGCCACATACATGGACATTGGATTCGGACCACATCATTTCTACCGGCGTCGAAAGAAGAGGAGAGGGAGCCCTAGTCCGAGTACGACATGCATGCTTCATCGGTGATTAAACATTTTGAGTGGAGGAGAATGACGGGAACGTCAAGAAAAAAAAAATTTACTGTTCACGATAAACAGTGACGAACGTCCGTGATGAACAGTGACGGACGTCCGTGATTTTGCCCCCTATCTGTCTGCAGGTCACGGACGTCCGTGGGGCACTTCGGCTATCCGTGGACATCGTGACAGGACTTCTAATTTTGAGTTTTTTGTTGCGAAAATTTTCCCTTTTAGTGTTTTATTAGTATTAGGACTCTTTATTTCGAGTTTAATTATTGGTGGCCTATATATTGAGGCTTGTAAAGACTTTTAAATTAATTATTGAATATTTTGAATGCTTTATGCTTGAATATTCTTTGCCTGAGATGAGTTTGGTGTGAGGCCAAGGGAGTGGTTCCCAAAAGCCATTGTTATTTTCTCTATTATCTATCACTGTCTTTTTTGAATCTTTTACCTTATTGATCCCTGCCTGTTTTATAAATCTCAATCTATTGATTTTGATCCCAAAACCCTAAACCTTTTCTGAACCCTAAATCCATCAGAGCCAAAACCTTTTTTCTAAATCATAAATCAAACCATAAGCCCATTACAAAATCATACACCTATTTCCAAAGCCTTAGTTAGAGCTTGCGAATCTACGTCGGATCGAAGACAACGCCCAAGCCTGGAAAAAAGCTAGAATTCTATCTCTAGGCCGATCTCGCCTCAATTCTAATAGTACTTGCGCATCGGACAGGACCCTAACTGGATCTCGCATGATCTACCAACCTGAATTCTTTGAACCCTAAGGTATTTAAGATAGTTTTGAGATTAAACTAGATTTAATTTTATTTAATTTCAGCAAAACCCGCATAAAATCATATTCACGCATTTTAGGGTCGTTGTCCCGCGTCAGTTTTGGTATCAGAGCCCTAGGTTTCTAGGTTAAGGCATCTTTCCTTGTCATCTTTATTTTATTGCATAGTTTTGAGTCCATATTGCATTCCAAATTAGAACCCTAATAAACCTTGTGATCACCATGGACTCGAGTGCGATTCTCAATGCCCTTAACGGTATGCGAGAAGAGTTGGGTGCGATTAGTGCACGACTGAATACCATTGAGCAAGCCCAAACATCCCTAGGAGTTGGTAATGATAGATTATGTGATCGAATCAACCAACTGGAAGCGATGGGTGGGCTGGAAAATCAACACCAAGAGCGTGAATGTCCCCACTTGGAACGTAATTGTCGCCAAGACAACCGGAACAGTAGGGATCATCGTAGAGATGACTATGACCCCGAAGTTCAACTCCTTAAGAATGTTCGAGTTGAGATTCCGACTTTCGATTGAAGAATGGACCCTACCGTCTTCCTCGATTGGCTTTCTGACAAGGACCAACACTTTGATTGGTATGCCATAAATGACGACCGTTGCGTTAGACTCGCTAAAATGATGTTGGTTGGTCAAGCTCGACTTTTTTGGCTCAATGTCGAGCGCATTAGGGTGAACGCGGGTTGTCCTCCCATTACCCGTTGGGACAACATGAAGGAACGACTTACTGAGAAGTATGTTCCTTTATCATACCACCAACGCCTCCTCGACTAGTGGCAAAATTTACGTCAAGGTGGTATGCCCGTGACCGATTACATTGCCAAATTTGAAGAGTTCATGATGAGGGCAAAAGTATCAGAAGACCCTGAAATCACTCTCTCTAGATTCCGCACTGGATTGCGACTTGAATTGCAAAAAGAATTAATTTCTCACCCCGTAGAAACTCTTGAAAGATGTTATGCCGTAGTGCAAGATCTTGAACGGCACTTGAAAACTACAGTGGTGAAGAGGACCGAGTCATATTATAATAGTCAACGATCCGGTGAGGGACGATTCAATCCTCCTCCCAAACCTACACAACCCACCCCTACCAATTCGAGGTTTGAAAAGGGGAAAAGTGTAGTCGAAGACTCCTCCAGGGTTAACTCTCAAGTAAAGTGCTATAAATGTCATGGAATGGGACACTTTGCCTCCCAATGCCCTACGAAAGAACCCCAAAGGACTCTTCATTGAGGGAGAGGAGGATGATTACGAGGTAGTGGTTGAAGAGGAAGTATTTGAACCGGTTAGCACACCCAGTGATGAAGAGGGTGATGCTATTGGTCATGCTTTAGTTGTGAGGTGTGCCCTTGCACAACCTCAACGGGATGAAAAGGATGACTGACGAAGAGAGAATATCTTCCACACCTACGCCAAATTTGGTGAAAAGAATTATAGGATCATCGTGGATAGCGGTAGTTGAACTAATGTAATATCCACTCACACAGTCCGCCGCTTAGGGCTTACACCCGAAGCCCACCCGAGACCTTATAAAGTCGCATGGGTCAATTCTTCATCCATTCCCGTGTCGAAAAGGTGTCATGTACCGATTCAGTTATGTTTTTACTCGGACACCTTATGATGTGATGTGGTGCCGATGGATGTGGGCCATATCATTTTGGGAAGGCCGTGACTCTACGACATGGGCGTGACTCTTTCTGGTCGAACAAACATATGCACGTTCATGCATAAGGGCAAAAAGATCACTTTACACCCTTTGCCTCCCAAAGCACCATCGACCAACACAGTCGAACAGAAGGGCAAGTCTTCCAAATCCATTAATATTGTGAGCCCTTCTGAGTTCGAGAAAGCATCGATAGAAGAGAGTGTGTTGTATGTAGTTGTCACCGTAGAGAGTGCTCCCTAGTCGGTGAGAGAGTGTCCCAAGGAGGTTGAGCCGATTTTAAAAGAGTTTACGGATGTCTTCCCTAAAGACTTACCAAACGAACTCCCTCCCCTGCGTGATATCCAACACGCTATAGACTTGGTTCCCGGATCTACCTTACCGAACCTGCCCCACTATAAGTTGAATCCGGTTGAGCGCGCCGAGTTGACTCGGCAAGTCAATGAGCTCCTTCAAAAGGGGTTCATCCAAGAGAGTCTGAGCCCGTGTGTCGTACCTGCCCTACTCACTCCTAAGAAAGATAGTACGTGGCGCATGTGTGTGGATAGTCGTGCAATCAACAAGATTACCGTTAAGTATCGGTTTCCCATACCAAGGCTCGATGACATGCTTGACATAATAGTTTGTGCCACTATCTTTTCAAAGATCGACCTTAAGAGTGGCTACTATCAAGTCTGCATGCGCCCCGGGGATGAGTAGAAAACTGCCTTTAAGACTAAGGATGGTCTTTATGAGTGGATGGTCATGCCATTTGGGCTTTCTAATGCCCCGAGTACTTTCATGCGACTCATGACCCAAGTGTTGAGGCCATTTCTAGGCAAATTCCTTGTTGTTTGTTTCGATGACATTTTGATCTATAGTCATAACAAGGATCAACACTTGAACCACCTTATGTTGGTTTGTGAGACCCTCAAGGGTGAAAAGTTGTTTGCAAATCTCAAGAAATGCACCTTCATGCAACATTCTGTTGTTTTCTTGGGATTTGTTATCTCGGCCGATGGAATGGTCGCGGACCCCGAAAAGGTTAGAGCCATTGTGGAGTGGCCCAAGCCTACAAACATACACGATGTCAGTAGCTTCCATGGTTTGGCTACTTTTTAATGTCGCTTCATCAGAAGCTTTAGTACCACTATGGCCCAAATTACTGATTGCGTGAAAAAGGGGGACTTTAAATGGGGCAAAGCAACGACGAAAGCCTTTGCTGAGATCAAACAACAAATGAGTAGCGCACCCGTCATGCGCTTACCGGACTTTTCCAAAGTCTTCGAAGTCACATGCGACGCATCGAGTGTAGGTATAGGAGTGCTTAGCCAAGAGGGTCACCCTGTGGCCTATTTTAGTGAAAAACTTAACGAGGCGAAGCAAAATTACTCCACCTATAACAAGGAGTTCTATGCGGTCGTTTGATCTCTTTGGTATTGGAAGCATTAACTTAGACCGCATGAATTTGTGTTGTTCTCTGACCATGAAGCCTTACGCTTTCTTGCTTTACAGAAGAAGTTGAACCCAAGGCACACGAAGTGGGTTGAGTACCTTCAAGGGTTCACATTCGTGTTAAAGCATAAGGCTGGTGCTGAAAATAGGGCCGCTGATGCACTTAGTCGGTGAGTGGTGACTTTGCGCACAATAAGCACCGAGGTCGCCGGGTTCGAACAGTTAAAGGATGAGTACCCCGAGTGCCCATATTTTGGGGTTGAGTACACTGCTCTCCTTAGTAACCCAACCAGCACACACTCTGTGTACACCATCTAGGATGGGTACTTGTTTAAAGGCAATCGCCTTTGCATCCCTCGCACTTCATTGCGTAACTTTCTCATTTGGGAGTTACATGCTTAAGGGATGGCTGAACATTTCGGGCGTAATAAAACTGTTGCGCTCGTAGAGGATAGGTTCTTTTGGCTTAGCCTAATGAGAGATGTCGCTCGGGTTGTCAAACATTGTTGTACTTGCCAAGTGTCAAAACAGACCAAACAAAATACTGCCTTGTACACTCCTTTACCCGTGCCACACACACCGTGGCAAGACCTCTATGGATTTTGTGCTTGGACTTCCTAAGACCCCTAGGAAGCACAATTCCATTTTTGTCGTAGTGGACAGATTTTCCAAAATGGCCCACTTCATTCCTTGTTCCAAAACCTCCGATGCATCTCATATTGCTAAATTATTCTTCGCAGAAGTAGTGCGTCTTCATGGGTTGCCCAAAACCATTATGTCTGATAGGGATGTTAAATTTACTAGCTATTTTTGGAAAACCCTTTGGCACATGATGGGCACATTGCTCCAATTCTCAACAGCTTACCACCCTCAAACGGATGGTCAAACCGATAGCACCAATAGGAGCCTTGGGAATCTCCTTCGTAGTCATGTCGGTGATCATGTTAAGACCTGAGATACCATTTTACCCACAGCTAAGTTTGCCTATAATAATTCTGTCAATAGGTCCATAAGCATGAGCCCTTTTGAGGTAGTGCATGGTCATAGGTCTAGGACCCCATTAGATTTGATCCCCATGTCTGCATCCCATAGAGTGTCAGAGTCTGCCGATGCATTTGCACAACATATTTATAGCTTGCATGCCGAAATTAAACAGAAAATTAATTCAAGCAATAATCAATATAAATTATCTGCAGATGCTCACAGGCGTCATAAAGAATTTCACGTGGGTGATTACGTGATGGTCCGAGTTAGGCCTGAGCGGTTCCCATCGGGATCCGTAAAGAAGCTCCAATCCCGAGGCGCTGAGCTTTTTAGAATTTTAGCTAAGAGTGGTCCTAATGCATACGTGCTCGAGCTTCCTCCAAGCACGTGGGTTAGTTCAACGTTCAATGTCGAGGACTTGGTTCCTTATTTGGGCTTCACCCCACCTCCTGAAAACCCACTCCAGCCACTTCCTAGCCCCAGCCTCAATCCAACCTTGCAACCTATACCGCTTCCTTCCCCAAGCAGACAGAGATCAGATGAGATAAAGAATATAATCAACGATCATGCCGTCTTTACACATGACGGAGGATTCCAGAAGTACTTGGTTAAATGGGTCGGCAAACCGGAGTCCGAAAACACTTGGGTCCACGAGAATGAAGTTCGTCGCCTGAACCCCGACCTGCTAGACATCTACCACGAGCGTGTTTTATCGGTGATGAAACCTTTTTGGTCCAAGGGAATTGACGGGGACGTCACATACATGGACATTGGATTCGGACCACATCATTTCTACCGGCGTCGAAAGAAGAGGAGAGGGAGCCCGAGTCCGAGTACAACATGCGTGTTTCATCGGTGATGAAATATTTTAAGTGGAAGAGAATGACGGGGAACGTCAAGAAAAAAATAATAATAATAAATAAATAAATAAATAATTTCACTGTTCACGATGAACAGTGACGGCCGTCCGTGATTTTGCCCCCTATCTGTCTGCAGGTCACGGACGTCCGTGGGGCACTTCGGCTATCCGTGGACATCGTGACAGGACTTCTAATTTTGAGTTTTTTGTTGCGAAAATTTTCCTTTTTAGTGTTTTATTAGTATTAGGACTCTTTATTTCGAGTGTAATTATTGGTGGCCTATATATTGAGGCTTGTAAGGACTTTTTAATTAGTTATTGAATATTTTGAATGCTTTATGCTTGAATATTCTTTGCCTAAGATGGGTTTGGTGTGAGGCCAAGGGAGTGGTTTCCAAAAGCCATTGTCATTTTCTTTATTATCTATCACTGTCTTTTTTGAATCTTTTACCTTATTGATCCCTGCTTGTTTTCTAAATCTCAATCTATTGATTTTGATCCTAAAACCCTAAACCTTTTCTGAACCCTAAATCCATCAGAGCCAAAACCCTTTTTCTAAATCATAAATCAAACCATAAGCTCATTACAAAATCATACACCTATTTCCAAAGCCCTAGTTAGAGCCTGCGAATCTACGTCGGATCGAAGACGGCGCCCAAGCCTGAAAAAAAGCTAGAGTTCTATCTCTAGGCTGATCTCGCCTCAATTTTAATAGTACTTGCGCATCAGACTGGACCCTAACTGGATCTCGCATGATCTACCAACCTGAATTCTCTGAACCCTAAGGTATTTAAGATAGTTTTGAGATTAAGCTTGATTTAATTTTATTTAATTTCGGCAAAACCCGCAAAAAATCATATTCACGCATTTTAGGGTCGTTGTCCCGCATCACTTTATTCCTCCTCCATTCACAGACCCCATGACACAAGTCCTTACCCTTCTCACCACCCTACAAACCAGCCAACTCCATTCCCACACCACTTTATTCCAAGGCCAGGATACCACCAATGTCACCTATGCGGCCCTCAATCAAACATTGCAGCAACTCATCCACAACACCAACCAACCATCGTCTTCCTCACCCATTCCACCAGCAGTGCAAGATGAGGTGGATGTTGTCACATTGCTTTTCAATGACAATGGCACCCAAACAGAGGAGGCAGAGTTGATCCCACAACCTGACCCCCAAGAGGAACTTCATTTGGCTGTGAACCTGACAGAGCCCAATCATTGCAGGGACATTGTTCCTTATGCCCCTCCCTATGAACCCACTTTAGCTGACATGGCCAGATATATCTCCTCCATCCACACCCAAATGAGAACTGCCAGTGACCATGCAGTAAAAGTTACAACGGAGGGTTATGAGCACCAGAAGGACCACTTGAAGGCTGTTTATTGGGCAGAGTTGGTTGCCCAGTAGAAAAACAATGCATCCAAGATAGCTTCCATGAGAAACAATCACCAGGATCAAGTGAATCGACTTAACAATCAGTGAAAGATGGCTTGGGCTCGCATCAAGCAGTTAGCTATGGGTCCTACATCTTCCACTTAACAGTTCTGAGGATGATAGTAAGCCTGGACCCAGTGGAGATAACACTTCTACAGTGCGCAGTGGTGAAGAGCACAGTGGAGCTAGAGCAACCCCATAGACTTAGCCTACGATGTTGTCCCCTGTTTTACATGTTGATAACTGTCATGTCAATATTTTGTGCTATCTTTTGACACATTCTGTTTAACTTTTGTAATTAGTTACACTGATGTACTCTCTTTTAGTTAATATAATTTTGGTTTGTAGTTGTGTGCTAAATCTCTGTTAATTGTCTTATGCATCTTTACTTCTGCCCTATTTATAGGGTTTGGGGAAGCAAAAAAAGAAAATAAATAAATAAATACATCTCCAACGGACATAAATATGACCATTGGAGAAGTATGCCATCGCATACACTGCATGCGATGGCATACTTTCACATACTGATCGCATATGCCATGATGGCATATGCGAGCCCACCATCCAAACTCGCATATGCGATTGCATAATGGTAAATGCGATCACATATGACAACACTGCTTGTGGTAGTTGGTGCTGAATTGCTTTTATTTTTCCGTTATGGTGTCTAGTGCTTCACTCTACCCCTATGAATTGTTTGTCCATTGAGGACAATGTCCATCTCAGGTTTGGGGGTAGTAGGGTTCAAGTTGTGATAGAATGGATTGTGTAGGACAGATTTGCTTTAATATGCTGAATTTTTTATTAAGAACTGAAAATCTGTAGTGCTTTCAGTCAAACAAATCAGATTTAAGGAAAATAATGTTGTTTTGTAGTCAATCTAAGGGTGAAATTTTGTGGAATTTGATGCATCCATGAATCACACATCTAGAGACTTTAGAAAGGAATTTATTGCCAATTGATCTAGAGATTAAAGGATGATGTTGATATATAACCCATGGACTCTTAAGACCATAACCAGTGAGTTTTGAGTCTCCATTATATTCTTTTGAAGAGTGCTTGTTTCTTTTCTGCTCTAAAGTATGATTAAATCACGCTCTTTCCACCAGATGTTGTGCCGCTGGAGTTGAAACTTTTCTAGCCATTTCATGAAACCAAGGAAGTGGTTTAAGGCCTTCCCTAGGACAGTTTGAGCCTAAAATAACCCACCATATAACTGCCGGTTGCAACACACTTCGAACGTTAGAAAAAAAAAATCTTTTTGTTGAATAACCCACGGTATTTTAACCTGAAACCAATGATTTCACTAAGCCTTACCCTCACTCTGAGATATCAGAAGGTAAGGGAGAAAGTGTTGGCGAGAGTTGGACATGTAGTTAAACATTTGATTGTCAAAGAAAGAGAGAAAAGCAAAGAAAGAAGTGTGAGCTGCTGGCTGTTGTGTGTTTGTATGTAAGACAAAAGAAAAAAAGAAAGAAAAGAATGAGAGGAATTCCCAAAAAGCAAAAAAGAAAAGAGAATCAAAAGGGAGTACACCAGCAAGAAAACATAAAAGAAGATAGAGTTGGCCACTTGTATCTGAAAAATACATGAAATATGGGATGCTACTCAGCAGAAGGAGAAAATGTGAAGAAACAAATGTGTAAATCTGAATCACCTCTCCTTTTCTTTGATTTCTCAGTTTTGAACTCCTTATATGCTTTTTTCCTCTTTACCCATGACCCTAAGCCACATTACAGCCTAGTTAAAGACCTTCCTGATCCAAGGTTGATTGAATTGGTAGGTGGAGATGCCAGTTTGTACAGTCTTTGGTGAAGAGAGCAAGAGGATGTCAGATATTAGAGTACCCTTTTTGTGCTCAGCTGCAATTATTAAAATCATTCTTGAGCAAGAGTGAGGACTGAACCACAAATGCAAGGAGCTTAATTCTGAGTGTATACCATGGTGAGGATTGGGTCAAAACAGCAATTCAAGTGGGAATTTTGAAATTGAATTCCAAAATCAATGGTGATTTTGGTATTGAATTCAGCTCAAACAGTGCTCAGATTGAATGTGGATAAATTATACAAAATGGCATTTTAATTGACTGCATAACTGATTTTGTTTTCTTTAAATTTGAGGAGTTGAGTTGAGATTCATTGCTACTTTTTGTTGTTAATGAGAACTCTGTTTTGAAGGTTTAATCAGTCTTATTCTTCTCACTTCATAGAAAACTTTGTGGGTAGCTTCACTGAAAACCCTCAGGAGACTTCACTCCTCCACTATGGACCACCTAGGGCTTTAAAAGGCTTGTTGCATATGCTAAATGCAACTGTGCTCCCCACGAAAGTGCCCTTTTATTATTTTCTAGAGTAGATGTTTACTACCATCTTTGCTCGAGGACTAGCAAAGGTTAGGTTTGGGGGCGTGATAATTACTGTTTTGTACCTCTATTTACCCCTAAACCTAGTGACGCGGGACAACGATCCTAAACTACGTAAAATAATGATGAAATGCTAGTTTACCGAAATTAAACTAATTAAATCAAACGTAATCTCAAAATTACTTGCGACACCTTAAGATTTCGTAGAATTCCGCGTGGGTGATCACGTTTGATTCCGCTAGGGTTAAGTCCGATGCGCTAGATCCGCTATCTTTGCAGAAGGGGAATCCTAGAGATAGAACTCAAACTGCTTCCAGATTAGGGTGTTCGCTCGTTGATCCAAGGTGGAATCAATAGTTCTTTCTAGGGTTTGTTGATTGGATTGGTTTAATAGTTCAGATGAATTCTAGGGTTTACAATTTTCGGGGTAATCAAAAGCGTAATGGCTGAA
Organism: Chloranthus sessilifolius; assembly: GCA_021018995.1. Lineage (NCBI taxonomy): Eukaryota > Viridiplantae > Streptophyta > Magnoliopsida > Chloranthales > Chloranthaceae > Chloranthus > Chloranthus sessilifolius. Next base: position 29,287,225 of record CM037589.1, read on the forward strand.
ATAGATTTTATTGGATCGGAAAATAAATCAGAGAGTAGATAAGCAAAGAGATAGAGATGAGAGTTAGGAGATTGTGGGCTTCGCACCCTTGGCTTCACACCAAACCCTTCCCGGGAGAGAAGATTCACTCTTCAAAAATGTTCATCTCAAGCACAAAGCATGTAACGTCCCCAAATTCACGCACAGGATCAATGCGCACACTTGGAGACATCACACTACATCACATATCCATGATCATAAATAAATCAATTAATCCATAAAGATCCGCATATAAACGCAACGAAAAAAAATAACTATTAAAAGCGCACGCATCAATTTTCTTTTTCCATCATCATGAGAGCAATGCTAAAATATGAGATAACAACCTATTATATCAAATTCTATGTCTACTCTTTAAATTAATAGATAAAGCTGAAATCAAGCATAATCCATCATTAACATGAACTTGTTCATAAAATAAATTTGAAATAAATGCCTTAAAATCCTTCCTAATGCATAAAAAAAAAACTAATCAACTAAGTTTCAAATCCTTCTTCGCTCAAATTTGGATTTCCATCAGTCATTAACACATCTACATCATCCACTCCATGTATAGTTGTACTCCCTGGAATCCCAAGCAATGGGTCGTTTTACCAAGTAAACCCGTATGGACCAGACATGATGAGGCTAATAGAAATGGTCCATAACTCAAATCAATTCATAAAATCAAGCAATAACAGAAATATAACATGACATAATAATGAGTAAAGTAAATAGAATGAAACTGAAACATAGCATTAAATCTAAATATAACACTATGACTTGGGTCTCTACCCTAATTTCATGTTTGGTCATTTTTAATTGTGCATTTAATGCTCATGAATCGACATACATAATGGACATGGTTATCTCTTTCTTAATCATTATCCTAATCTTCTCTGATCCTTCGATTAGTATCTACGTTAACCTTCATATAATTTCTCTTCAGTTAAGTAGTAAGCTTAAAATTAAAGACATTCCCCATCTCTTCAGTCTTATCATTAATGCAAGGATGCATAACTTTTATTACTTGTCATTCTTATTCATGTTAATTCCTCTAGCATAAGCCCATAGGAATTCTATCGTAATCATAGAAATATTTTGTTTTCATGTGTCATGTCGTAAATGTATCTTTTCACTTTTATGAATGTCATGAATGTACATGCATAGAAAAACTGAAAATTAATAGATCATGCAATATCTCCTTCACTTGTTTAGGCTTAACACATCATAAATATGTAATCTCTATCGATTTCTACTTGTTTCATGTCGTGTAAATCAAATATCCTAGGTTGCATGGATTCTAAGCAATAAAAAAAATGATGAACATAAATAAGCATTTAAGCATGATAATTAAACATAGGCAATATTTGAATAGAAATTCATTGCTTGCATCCTAGACAAATTCTAAAATTCCTAACAAATTATGAATTTTGGATAGGTTCTGGATTCCAAACAGATTTTGGATTCGAAACAGATTCTGGATTCTGGGCAGATTCTGAATTCTAAACAGAATCTGAATTTTGCACAGAATTTCATGAGCAATCACGAAACCCCGTGTACCATCGAAAACCCGCGATTAGGCATAAAAATTTAACAATTCAATATGAAGAATATTCATTGAATGAAATAAACCCTAATTCCTATTTTATTTTTGTGTTATTTACGTTTTCGATTAATCTCAACATGATTGTTTCATACCTCTAGTCTTCGTGTAAAATTTACGTAACTCCTCTCCCTTGATCCAATATGAAGCTCTAATCCGAAATCCGATCGCGTCGTAAGCTCATCTTGCGTTCTTCTAGGCCTTCAAACTAAAAACTCTAAGGTTCCTCTATTAATTCTCCTTCTTCTCTAGAATTTTCTCTCTTCTCTATGAGGTTATTAGGTGATAAGAGTTATGTAAAATTTCTGTAAATTAATCTCTATATTTATAATACTTTATGGTTTCCTATTTAAGATTTAATTCTATTTAGAATGCTTTAAGGTTTCCTATTTAATATCTAACTCTATTTAGAATACTTTAAGGGTTCCTATTTAAGATCTAACTCTATTTAGAATTCCTTACATGGGTCTTAAGTGATTCGATGGGTCTTTAATTACTTAATGGGTCTTTAATTACTTTACTAACATATTTTAAAAGTCCATTAAACATTACTAAACGCACCCCAATTATTACTAACACCTATTTAAAGGCTTTTAGTGCATATTAATTAGATTAATTAATTATCATGGATCATTATTAAATAAAGTAAACATTATATTCATGCGCAACAACTAATCACATGCATCAAATCAATCAAACTAATCAAAATTACAAATCTAGCAAATAATTAAGGACTAAATAACAAAAAACCTTGGTCGTTACAAAGTAGTAGCCTTTTTCATTCATCAATAATTAATTTTTACAGTGTTTATAAAGACCTTATATGGGAGGCCTCAAAGCAGAAAACCCTAAAACATAATAATCACGAAACTATCCTAAAGTGCTTACATACAAAACAAAAAGAAACCTAGGAAAAGGACTGAAAAAGCTAAGTTCGAAGGTGACTCGCTCAAGTGACAAGCGATGGTCGCTCGAACCACTTATTCCAGAGAAAATCATGTGCATTCTTCGATATCTTGCTCGAATGACAACCAAACTCGCTCGAGCGACTTTTGGCCGAAAGTTTGGCCTTAGTTCTGAAGCATCCTCTCTAGAGTAGGAGTGAAGTCGCTCGAGCGACTTCGGGCAGTGTGTTCTCCTTCCTTCAGGCCTAGTTCTGGTTCCCGTTTCGCTTCTTTCGATGCCGATACACGCGATATGGTTCATATCCGATGTCCACAATGTCGGCATCCCCATCGCCTAGGCTTTGTTAAGCCTAGGTTTAGGGGTAAATAGAGGTACAAAACAATAGTTATCAGACTATAATCACATTCATGTGATCTGAGGCCCCAAAGCCAATGACCCAATGATTTGACAGTCAGACTTGGCACAGAGTGGTAGGAAAAAGAGGATGCAAAAGGTCGTTGACTTTTGAGAAACATGAAATAATCCTCTTGCGATAATGTAGGTAACCTTATCTTCACCTGAAGTATTTGGTAACTGTGAGATGAGTCACCAAACTTATTATGAATGTCACCACAAGTTATGCTTGATCAGTCCAAGTTGGCTTGCCATATAGGTCCCAACAAGTTTCAATTGTATAACTGTTAAAACTAGAGTGACTAAATAGGATCTATGGCCTCCCCTTGTGGGACAACCACTAAGGCCTCTTTCCTAGATTTAGAGAGAACATTCATTTAAAAATAGGAACCCGTAAGAAATGAAATATAATGTTCAGTTACACATAGAATGGAGGACTACACATCACACGATCATCATATGGTCCAGATCAACATATTTTTTCATACACGACACAAAAATTCTTCAATACCTTATGTAAAGGATGAGATCACGTGAGACTGACGACATCACAGAGGTTGGCCGTTCACTTTACTACTCTCATGTAAGGAAAACACCACCAATCACGAGCACATAATTGCATCACAGAGAATCATGGTCACACCATACATAGATACACACCCATCACTATTTTTTTGTAAACAAAGGTACTATGCACACACACAAGAACAATGCATGAAAACAACCATGAGGTTATTACACAAACATGAAGAAAATCTTAGCAAGTTATCGGATGAGAAAAAAAAAAAAGAGAAAGATTCAAGATAAAACCCTAACCCCATAGAGAAATAATTCTTCGTTAACATAATATAATATATTCAAATTCCCAATTCTAAAATTTTTGTACCCTTATATTATTAAATATCTGAAAAATGAAGGAGCACAGATAAATAAGAAAATGCTGCTCAGTTTAAGAACTTCCATGTTCCAGTACTTCTAAATAAAGATCATAGATGTGAGATGCCAAGTACTTTCGCCATTTTGACATAATGCAGGAAAAAAAAACTACACGGAAAAACTGGGGCTGATCCTCTAGAGTGTGTACCACAATGTGTAATGCATGGGGATCATCATCGCGGTCAGTAAGTGCTAGGAGAAGGATATCCAGAGGAAGAAGCTCATGCGTCCAAATAAAAAAGACAAGGTTTGCACTAGCTTTCAAAAGAAGATCCTGCAATGAAAGCCAAAAAAATTACAATAAAACCAAAATCTTAAAGTGGCGAGATATTTAATAAGCCTTAGACGAATAAGAATTTTTCCACATTCATCACTTATCCAGACCATCCAAAAATTGCACAAACATGCATCATAGGCACAAGGAATAGACCTGTAAGGGATGCCCATGTTGCAGTTCAATATGAATATGGTGAAGAAGGACATCCACCATTGTGTAAACATTTGATGTGACTTCTTCAGGTGAAAATTCTCTCAAGACATGCCCCTGCATTCAATTTCAGTAGAAAATATGTTACACAACAGAGAGAGAGAAGAGGAGGAGAGAGGGTGTCCATTCATAAGCATGAAGAAAAAGCACATAAGGAAAGAAAAGCTCATACAAGATTTGCACTGTTAATGCTTTCAGGGTGTCCATTCATAAGCATCCAAGCACCAGCACATAGATAGTGTCGATGTTGAGGAAAACTATGACTGATGTAAGTTAGAACATGTTTTGGCTCAGATGATGGTGACAGAAACTTTGTACACTGGTTGATAACCGTTGTTTCTGCCTGACACAGAAGGAAGTGCATATTGCTTATCAGTATGCCCCCAAAAAATGAAACAATTAAGACAGATAATCAGGTCCATCTAATATGCAAAGAACATAGCCATAAGAAAGTACATAAGTTACCCAGGTGCTAGTATATAAGTGTCAAGCCCAACATGGGCAGAGGTTTTTCAAAGAACCAACTCTAAAAACATGGTGTGTGATTACCGCTAGTTTTATTTAGTTTTAGTTTTATTATAGACATCGTCAACATCATCATCAATACTCATTTTTTACTATATTCATAATAGTATATAGTTATAATATCATTTTTTACTATCAAGAGAATGTAATGACATAAAGTTATACCAAAAAATTAAATAACTAATGCGAATAACCTGTAACGTATATGATGGAAGAAAATATTTGAGCCATATTGGTTGAATGTGGCATCAGGCATTGGTACAGAATGGTACAAGTCAGACACTGACAAACTCCCCTATTGAAGTGTCCGGGTAACACGGGAAAGTACCATGAAAAGATATTGAATTTATCAAGAGAAATGGAATAATAGGAAGAAATATTCAGATAAGACTGCCATTTCTTTCCAAAATTCCATTTGTAATACCCATGGCAGACAAGTGTCAGCACAGATATCAGGAACACTAGAGACAGCTCAATTAATGTGCTAGTCTACAATCAAATTCTAAAATAACAGTGCATCATTTAAACATTCCGTTATGGTTATAAATGTACAATGATATTGGTATAACATAGATATGTGCACCTCATATTATGAAGGATTTATGTTATTGGTTCCAAGTTTAACAGTAAAGAACCAAATTATTGTCTTCAGAAAGAAAAAAAGGAAGAAGACAGAGAAAAGAGTCCTCATAAGATCAAGTTGTTTAATTTATTATTTTTGAATCACAACTAAAAGAGCTTCCAAACCCATCTGAAGTAGCAATTAGCAAGACTATTGAATTCAGCGAAAGGATAGGAAAGCTATGCTATATGGAAAAACCTGCTGCCAAGCTTGAATAGCATGGCCCCTTTTATCGCCCCGCCCCATTAAGGAATCACGAATAAGGGGCGGGAAATGACGGAGAGTTTTTTCTGACCAGGTATGCTGACTAGTTCCCATTACTTGCTCCAACAGTTGAGGAAGGTAAAACATATGCTCAACCTCCGCAATTCCACGGGTCTTGATAGTGATCGCAAGACTAATAATTGTCATCCTATTCAAGGTTTCTGTAAAGTCAGTCGGACCCTGTAATGACCAATACAATTCAGCAATTCAAAATTGATATCCTTAATACTTCTACAAATCCACAGCTTTAGTATTTCCTAGATTATTCAGCCTACCAACCTTTGTTTCCTTTTTCAGAAGGAAAAAATCCCGTAATGAAAGAATCAGATTCATGCATAAATTTTCAGCCAATCTGAAAACGCGATGGTCTCCACGTTTTCCCTTTATCACAGAAATTATTTTTGTAACATCATACATCAGGGCCTTGCTTTTTCCATTGTACCTACAAAGAATAAGCATCTACATTAGAAACTAACAGATTATAGACAACATGAGTACGTGAATCAAGATATCAAACAACAAATTGCAATTGTTGGCATTTCAATCAATAACTATTTTCTAAATTTTACTCAACACAAAAAATGCATAAAAATTTATGATAATAAAAAATTATCTTTAAAAACAAAAAAAGGAACAAAATAATAGCACTTTTTCTTCCAAATCAATATAATAATAACAACCATTTTAACAGGTCAGAATAGTTAGAAACAGATACATTCGTCCAGATATTTATATATTAACTTTGACAAATATACAAATTTATGTGTATGTTTGCACGTATTGACGAAGTATTATACGATGCAAAAATTATGCACAGTTCTGCACGTGCAAATGAATCAGCATCATCATCATCACAGTCTTATCCATCTACATGAGGTCGCCTTTGTGCGAGTCCTATTTCAAAACTCGTTTTTTATCAGGGCTAAGCTCTCTATAACTTCACAATCCTTCATATTCTCACACCTTCCCTCCAGGTCATCACTAGTCTTCCTCTTCTTCTACTCCTGTGTGCTTGTAGCTTCTCAACATTTCGTACAAGGTATGCTTCGTTCCTCCAATGAACATGTACAACCACTTCAGACGACATTCCATAATTTTTTCCTTGATAGGTATCACTCTCAGATTTTCTCTTATGTACTCGTTCCGAATTTTATCCTTTCTTACTACTCCACGCCCATCTCAACGTCCACATCCTGGCCATATGTACTATATCTTCTTGTCGCTATTTCATAGCCCAAGATTCTGCACCATATTATGGCAGGTCTAACAACCGTCTTATAAAAACATTCCCTCGATCTAAGTGGAACTCTTGGGTTGCATTTGCACAATACTCCGCTTGCTTGCCTCCATTTCATCCAGCCTGCATTAATCCTATTTCAGACGTTCTAAAATCATGCATAGTTAGATGAAATGACGCTTTGCCATGAAAATTGATGTATGCATATCCATGCATTTAACAAGTGTTGAACTATTTAGATAGAAGTAAAAAGGTGTCAACAACATCATAGATAGTCAAAGCCTAGAAGAGCTTTTCGTGACATGGTCCTGTCAAAAAGCTAGCATTTACATATGTCAGGGCTCCTAAAAATATGCAAAGGTTAGTGACGGGAACGGATGTCCGTGAACAATGACGGATGTCATTGACGAACAGTGACGGACGTCCGTGAAACACTGACGGACGTCCGTGATTTTGCCCCCTATCTGTCCGTAGGTCAGACGTCCGTGGACTTCATGACGGGACTTCTAATTTCGAGTTTTTGTTGTGAAAACTTTCCTTTTTAGTATTTTATTTCTATTAGAACTCTTTATTTCGAGTTTAATTATTGGTGACCTATATATTGAGGCTTGTAAAGACTTTTTATTTAGTTATTGAATATTTTGAATGCTTTATGCTTGAATATTCTTTGCCTGAGATGGGTTTGGTGTGAGGCCAAGGGAGTAATTCCCAAAAGCCATTGTTATTTTCTCTATTATCTATCACCGTCTTCTTTGAATCTTTTGCCTTATTGATCCCTGCTTGTTTCTCCTATATCTTAACCTATTGATTTCTTGATCCCTAAAACCATAAATCCCTTTAAGAATCTCAAATCAAACAGAGCCCAAAACCCTTTTCTAAGTCATAAATCAAACCATAAGCCCATTACAAAACCACACACTTATTTCCAAAGCCCTAGTTAGAGCCTGCGAATCTACGTCGGATCGAAGACGAACGCCCAAGCCTGGAAAAAGCTAGAATTCTATCTCTAGGCCGATCTCACCTCAAATCTAAAAGTACTTGCGCATCGGACTGAACCCTAACTGGATCTCGCGTGATCTGCCAACATGAATTCTCTGAACCCTAAGGTATTTAAGATAGTTTTGAGATTAAGCTTGATTTAATTTTATTTAATTTCGGTAAAATGACATAATATCATAATCACGCATTTTAGGGTCGTTGTCCCGCGTCAGTTTTGGTATCAGAGCCCTAGGTTTTCCAGGTTAAGGCATCCTCGCTTGTCATATCTATTTTATTGCATTGTTTTCTTTTGTGGGTCCATAATGCATTCCATAATAGAACCCTAATAGACCTTATGATCACCATGGACTCGAGTGCGATTCTCAATGCCCTTAACGGTATGCGAGAAGAATTGGGTGCGATTAGTGCACGTTTGAGTACCATTGAGCAAGCCCAAACATCCCTAAGAGTTGGTAATGATAGATTGCGTGATCGAATCAACCAACTGGAAGCAATGGGTGGGCTGGAAAATCAACACCAAGAGCGTGAAAGTCCCCACTTGGAACATAATGGTCGCCAAGACAACCGGAACCGTAGGGATCATCGTAGAGATGACTATGACCCCGAAGTTCAACTCCTTAAGAATGTCCGAGTTGAGATTCCGACTTTCGATGGAAGAATGGACCCTACCATCTTCCTCGATTGGCTTTCTGACATGGACCAACACTTTGATTGGTATGCCATGAATGACGACCGTTGCGTTAGACTAGCTAAAATGAAGTTGGTTGGTCAAGCTCGACTTTTCTGGCTCAATGTCAAGCGCATTAGGGTGAGCGCGGGTTGTCCTCCCATTACCCGTTGGGACGACATGAAGGAATGACTTACTGAGAAGTATGTTCCTTTATCATACCACCAACGCCTCCTTGACCAGTGGCAAAATTTACGCCAAGGTGGTATGCCCGTGACCGATTACATTGCCAAATTTGAAGAGTTCATGATGAGGGCAAAAGTATCGGAAGACCCTGAAATCACTCTCTCTAGATTCTGCACCGGACTGCGACTTGAATTGCAAAAAGAATTGATCTCTCACCCCGTAGAAACTCCTGAAAAATGCTATGCCGTTGTGCAAGATCTTGAACGGTACTTGAAAACTACGGTGGTGAAGAGGACCGAGCCATATTATAATAGTTAACGATCCGATGATTCAATCCTCCTCCCAAATACACACAACCTGCCCCTACCAATTCGAGGTTTGAAAAGGGAAAAAGTGTAGTTGGAGACTCCTCCAGGGTTAACTCTCAAGTAAAGTGCTATAAATGTCATGGGATGGGACACTTTGCCTCCTAATGCCCTACGAAAGAACACCAGAGGACTCTCTTCATTGAGGGAGAGGAGGATGATGATGAGGTAGTGGTTGAAGAGGAAGTATTTGAACCGGTTAGCACACTCAGTGATGAAGAGGGTGATGCTATTGGTCATGCTTTAGTTGTGAGGTGTGCCCTTGCACAACCTCAACGGGATGAAAAGGATGACTGGCGAAGGGAGAACATCTTTCACATCTTTGCCAGATTTGGTGAAAAGAGTTGTAAGGTCATCGTGGATAGCGGTAGTTGCACCAATGTAGTGCAACTCATGCCATACGCCGCTTGGGGCTTACACCCGAAGCCCACCCGAGACCTTATAAGGTCGCATGGGTGGTCAATTCTTCATCCATTCCCGTGTCGAAAAGGTGTCGTATACCGATTCAATTAGGTTCTTATTCGGACCCCTTATGGTGTGATGTGGTGCCGATGGATGTGGGCCATATCATTTTGGGAAGGCTGTGGCTTTACGACATGGACGTGACTCTTTCTGATCGATCTAACATATGCACGTTCATGCATAAGGGCAAAAAGATCACTTTACACCCTTTGCCTCCCAAAGCACCATCGACCAACACAGTCGAACAGAAGGGCGAGTCTTCCAAATCCATTAATATTGTGAGCCCTTCTGAGTTCGAGAAAGCATCGATAGAAGAGAATGTGTTGTATGTAGTTGTCACCGTAGAGAGTGCTCCCTAGTCGGTGAGCGAGTGTCCCAAGGAGGTTGAGCCGATTTTAAAAGAGTTTACGGATGTCTTCCCTAAAGACTTACCAAACGAACTCCCTCCCCTGCGTGATATCCAACACGCTATAAACTTGGTTCCCGGATCTACCTTACCGAACCTGCCCCACTATAGGTTGAATCCGGTTGAGCGCGCCGAGTTGACTCGGCAAGTCAATGAGCTCCTTCAAAAGGGGTTCATCCAAGAGAGTCTGAGCCTGTGTGTCGTACCTGCCCTACTCACTCCTAAGAAAGATAGTACGTGGCGCATGTGTGTGGATAGCCGTGCAATCAACAAGATTACCGTTAAGATATCAGTTTCCCATACCAAGGCTCAATGACATGCTTGACATAATAGGTTGTGCCACTATCTTTTCAAAGATCGACCTTAAGAGTGGCTACTATCAAGTCTGCATGCGCCCCGGGGATGAGTAGAAAACTGCCTTTAAGACTAAGGATGGTCTTTATGAGTGGATGGTCATGCCATTTGGGCTTTCTAATGCCCCGAGTACTGTCATGCGACTCATGACCCAAGTGTTGAAGCCATTTCTAGGCAAATTCCTTGTTTGTTTCGATGACATTTTGATCTATAGTCATAACAAGGATCAACACTTGAACCACCTTAAGTTGGTTTGTGAGACCCTCAAGGGCGAAAAGTTGTTTGCAAATCTCAAGAAATGCACCTTCATGCAACATTCTGTTGTTTTCTTGGGATTTATTATCTCGGCCGATGGAATGGTCGCGAACCCCGAAAAGGATAGAGCCATTGTGGAGTGGCCCGAGCCTAAGAACATACACGATGTCTGTAGCTTCCATGGTTTGGCTACTTTTTATCGTCGCTTCATCAGAAGCTTTAGTACCATTATGGCCCCAATTACAGATTGCATGAAAAAATGAGACTTTAAATGGGGCAAAGCGGCGATAAAAGCCTTTACTGAGATCAAACAACGAATGAGTAGTGCACCCGTCATGCGATTGCCGGACTTTTCCAAGGCCTTTGAAGTCGCATGCGACGCATCGGGTGGAGGCATAGGAGGAGTGCTTAGCCAGGAGGATCACCCTGTGGCCTATTTTAGTAAAAAACTTAACGAGGCGAAGCAAAAATATTCCACCTATGACAAGGAGTTCTATGCGGTCATTCGATCTCTTTGGTATTTGATGCATTACCTTAGACCGCATGAATTTGTGTTGTTCTCTGACCATGAAGCCTTACGCTTTCTTGCTTCACAGAAGAAGTTGAACCCAAGGCACGCGAAGTGGGTTGAGTACCTTCAAGGGTTCACATTCGTGTTAAAGCATAAGGTTGGTGCTGAAAATAGGGCTGCTGATGCACTTAGTCGGCAAGTGGTGACTTTGCGCACAATGAGCACCGAGGTCGTCGGGTTCGAAAAGTTAAAGGATGAGTACCCCAAGTGCCCAGATTTTGGGGTTGAGTACACTGCTATCCTTAGTAACCAGACCAGCAAACACTCCATGTACACCATCCAGGATGGGTAGTTGTTTAAAGGCAATCGCCTTTGCATCCCTCGCACTTCATTGCGTGGCTTTCTCATTTTAGAGTTACATGCTGGAGGGATGGCCGGACATTTCGGGCGTAATAAAATTATTGCGCTCGTAGAGGATAGGTTCTTTTGGCCTAGCCTGATGAGAGATGTCGCTCGGGTTGTCAAACACTGTCGTACTTGCCAAGTGTCAAAACAGACCAAACAAAATACTGCCTTGTACACTCCTTTACCCGTGCCACACACACCGTGGCAAGACCTCTCTATGGATTTCGTGCTTGGACTTCCTAAGACCCCTAGGAAGCACGACTCCATCTATGTCATAATGGACCGATTTTCCAAAATGGCCCACTTCATTACTTGTTCCAAAACCTCCGATGCATCTCATATTGCTAAACTATTTTTCGCGGAGGTAGTGCGTCTTCATAGGTTGCCCAAAACCATTGTGTCTGATAGGGATGTTAAATTTACTAGTTATTTTTGGAAGACCCTTTGACACATGATGGGCACATTGCTCCAATCCTAGACAGCTTACCACCCTCAAACGGATGGCCAAACCGAAAGCACCAATAGGAGCCTTGGGAATCTCCTTCGTAGTCTTGTCGGTGATCATATTAGGACCTGGGATACCATCTTACCCATAGCTGAGTTTGCCTATAATAATTCTGTCAATAGGTCCATAGGCATGAGTCCTTTTGAGGTAGTGCATGGTCATAGGCCTAGGACCCCATTAGATTTGATCCCCATGTCTGCATCCCATAGAGTGTCAGAGTCTGCCGATGCATTTGCACAACACATTCATAGCTTGCATGCCGAAATTAAACAGAAAATTAATTTAAGCAACAATCAATATAAATTATCTGCAGATGCTCACAGGCGTTATAAAGAATTTCACGTGGGTGATTATGTGATGGTTCAGGTTAGGCCTGAGCGGTTCGCATCAAGATCTGCAAAGAAGCTCCAATCCCGAGGCGCTGGGCCATTTAGAATTTTGGCTAAGAGTGGTCCAAATGCATACGTACTCGAGCTTCCTTCAGGCACGGGGGTTAGTTCAACGTTCAATGTGGATGACTTGGTCCCTTATTTGGACTTCACCCCACCTCCTGAAAAACCACTCCAGCCACTTCCTAGCCCAAGCCCCAATCCAACCTTGCAACCTATACCTCTTCCTTCCCAAAGCAGACAGAGATCAGATGAGATAGAGGATATAATCAACGATCATGCCGTCTCTACACATGACGGAGGATTCAAGAAGTACTTGGTTAAATGGGTCGGCAAACCGGAGTCCGAAAACACTTTGGTCCACGAGAATGAAGTTCGTCGCTTGAACCCCGACCTGCTAGACATCTACCACGAGCGCGTTTCATCGGTGATGAAACCTTTTTGGTCCAGGGGAATTGACGGGGACGCCACATACATGGACATTGGATTCGGACCACATCGTTTCTACCGGCGTCGAAAGAAGAGGAGAGGGAGCCCGAGTCCGAGTACAACATGCGTGTTTCATCGGTGATGAAACATTTTGAGTGGAGGAGAATGACGGGGATGGACGTCCTTGAACAGTGACGGACGTCCATGATGAACAGTGACGGATCTCCGTGAAACACTGACGAACGTCCGTGATTTTGCCCCCTATCTGTCCGTAGGTCACAGGCGTCCGTGGGGCACTACGGACGTTGTGGACGTCGTGACGGGACTTCTAATTTCGAGTTTTTGTTGTGAAAACTTTTCTTTTTAGTGTTTTATTTCTATTAGAACTCTTTATTTCGAGTTTAATTATTGGTAGCCTATATATTGAGGTTTGTAAGGACTTTTTATTTAGTTATTGAATATTTTGAATGCTTTATGCTTGAATATTCTTTGCCTGAGATGGGTTTGGTGTGAGGCCAAGGTAGTGATTCCCAAAAGCCATTGTTATTTTCTCTATTATCTATCACTGTCCTCTATGAATCTTTTGCCTTATTGATCCCTGCTTGTTTCTCCTACATCTTAACCTATTGATTTCTTGATCCCTAAAACCATAAATCCCTTTAAGAATCCCAAATCAAACAGAGCCCAAAACCCTTTTTCTAAGTCATAAATCAAACCATAAGCCCATTACAAAACCACACACCTATTTCCAAAGCCCTAGTTAGAACCTGCGAATCTACATCGGATCGAAGACGAACGCTCAAGCCTGGAAAAAGCTAGAGTTCTATCTCTAGGCCGATCTCGCCTCAAATCTAAAAGTACTTGCGCATCGGACTGGACCCTACCTGGATCTCGTGTGATCTATTCATCAAAATTCAGCAATCCTAGGGTATCTTAAGATAATTTTGCAATTAAACTTGAATTATTTTATTTAATTTCGGCCAAACTGCATAAAAAAAAATCATATTCCACATTTTAGGGTAATCGTCCCGCGTCATTTAGCTTCTAACGAGATTCTTACCCTTAAGCCTATTAATTGGCCTAACTATCTATTGATGTCGATGAGGAGAGTTGCTCTCGTTTTTACGTGTAAGTAATGTGTATCAATTTTTCTTCATTTCACAACATAAAATCAAAATATATGTTGGTGTGTTATATGTTTGAGGTAATTAGAGTTAGGGTAAGATTATGAAGGAGGAAGAAGAAGAGGAAGTTCAGAGAAAATTCGGGTTGAGTCAATGTGTCTCAAACCCATTCTTCACTATATATAAAGATAAATAAATAAATAAATATATATATATATATATATATATATATATATATATATATCACTTACAAAGTGTAATTGTCGCCCAAAAAGTATACTAACACACCCACACTCAGATGAATCACACACACACCAACTAAATGATAAAGTCTACTGACCCACCAATACTCCCCCTCAAGTTGGTGCATAGATGTCCATCATGCCCAACTTGGAGGTGATATCATCCAAACGCTTTCCTACAACAGCTTTTGTCAAGACATCTGCCAATTGATCTTCAGTGTTGACTTGGGGAATACTAAACTCTTGAGATTCTACCTTTTCTCTTATAAAATGACAATCAACCTCAATGTGTTTGGTTCGTTCATGGTAGATGGGATTTTCTGCTACATGTTTTGTTGCTTCATTGTCCCCATATAGTAACATTGGCATAACTCACATTAATACCAAGATCAGCCAAGATGAGCCAAATCCACATTCCCTCTCTGGCACCTTGGGACATAGCCCTATATTCCCTTTCACAACTAGAATTTGCAACCACGTGTTGCTTTTTTCTCTTCCATGTGACAAGATTACCTCCCATGAAGGTACAATAGCCCATGGTTGACCTACTATCACTTAAGGAGCCAGCCCAATCTCTAGCAGAAAGTACCACAACACCCAAATCCCCATGGTTATTGTAAAGGGTCCCTTTTCCAGGACTCCCCTTCAAATACCTGATAATTTTGTACACAACATCTAAGTGTGTGGTCCTACGAGAGTGCATATATTGGCTTATAACACTAACTGCATAGGTTGTCGGGGCGTGGCATGGTTAAGTAGATCAACTTCCCCATTAACCTATGATACATCCTTGCATCTTTGAGAACTTCACCACTTTTACTACTAAGCCGATGATTCTACTCAAGAGGAGTAACTGCAGGCTTGGATCCTAGCATCCTTGTCTAATGTAGGAAGTCTAGTGTGTACTTCCTCTGTGAGAGCTATTCCCTTCTTAGATCTAGCTATCTCAATCCCCAAAAAATACTTGAAGGGGCCCAAGACTTTAGATAACTCTTTAGCTTGATGATTTCCTCATTATCATCACCTGTCACTATAATATCATCCACATATACTGACAGAATAGTAGTGTGATCCCCTTTCTTCACAAAAAGTGTGTGAGCATAATGACTCTTTCTGTACCCAAATTTCAAAATTGCATCACTAAATTTCCGAAACCACGCCCTTGGGGATTTCTTTAATCCATAGATTGACGTTTTTGGGCTTGCATACTTTATCAGTCTCCCCTTGTTTGACAAAGTCAGGTGGGAGTGCCATATAAACCTCCTTCAAATCACCATGAAGGCACTTTTTACATCTAACTGGTAAAGAGACCAATCCCTGTGAGCGGCAACATATAAAAGAACTTTGATGGTATTAGTCTTGGCAATTGGCGCAAATGTGTCTTGACAGTCAACTCCTTGTGTGTGAGTGAACCCTCTTGCAACTAACATTTCTTTATACCTCTCAATGGTCCCATCACGCCTATACTCTACAGTGTAGACGAGGGATCAAAATCTCGGCTGAGAATTCAAATTCTCAGCCGAGATGACTCGGTGCAAGCCCCTATCGAAACGAAATTTACCCAAATTTCGGGTAGGGGCCAGAATTTTCATACTATAGCCGGAAAATTGAAATAATCAGCTGAGAAATTGTTGTTTCTTTTTCAAAAATAGGAGTGGAGGACGTACCTGTTGCGCGGTGGACATACCATCTCAAATCAGGTAAGATTAATTTTTTCCTTTCTTCTTCTTCTTCATCTCTCCCCCAATTTTTTTCCCCTTGCTTGCTGCGATGGGGCTTCTTCTCTCCAATTTATTTATTTTTTGCTTGTGATAGCCCTACCTCTTAGCCCTGGTGTTTAAATGATCTGACATCATCAGTTTTTAGGACGTGGTGATCTGTACTGTTAAGGAGATTTAAGCCATCTGATTTCAGTCATAATGGACCCAAAAATGACATTATAGGGAAATTTAAGCCATCTGAATGTGAACTTTAATACATGGGTCAAAAAATCGGAAAATTGATACGTATCGTCTAGCTCCAAAACCGATACGTACCGGACGATACGCATCGATTCCGGACAATACATTGGTATGTATCGTCTGGTATTTTGGGTTTTTGTATGGGAGGCAACCGATACGGTACCTTGAATGTACTGTATCGGTGAGGTCCAAAACTGATACGTATCGGTATCGGACGATATTTTGATCCATGCTTTAATATCAACCATTGTTTACAATATTCATGGCTGATATTAAAGATCATCGATCAATGTTTTAAGATGTAGTAATGTGTACCGTTAGGGAGATTTAAGCCTTCAACTCTAAATATATCTTTTGGAATGAATTTGTCTCTTAATTATTATTTTTTGTGTTGTTTTATGTTTATTAACTATTTTTTATATTTAAAAATAACCTAATATATATATATATATATATATATAAATTAATTTTTAAATACAAGTACCGTTGTCGTATCTGTACCTTGATTTTTTGAAAATTGCCTGTATCCGCATTGGTGTTTGCTAGTAATAGACATGCTACTTTAAACGGTTAAAAATTAGCCTCACTAGTTCAAATATGTCATCTAATAATGTGTGAAGCCAAAAAAATAAAGTTCAAGTTCGGAGCATATTTTCAAAAAATACCGAAATTTACATAAAATTTGACCGAAATTTGACCAATTTGCGGTTCAGGTGGTGAACGAAAATGAAACCGAAACTGAGATTTTGATCCATGGTGTAGACCCACTTGCATCCCACTACTTTCTTTCCTAGAGGAAGATCAACACTGTCCCATGTCTGATTATGTTCTAATGCTCGCATTTTACGCGCCATAGCCTTTGTCCATTCCAGTTGAGATAAGGCTTCAGACACAAAATTAAGTACCAAAATATATTCTAATGATGAAATAAAACTGAAATGAGAGAGAGATAAGCCTTTATAGGAAATGAATTTTTGGATAGGATGTCTAGTACCTTCACGCAGAGCAATAGGAAGACCAATATCAGAGGAAGGATCTGTCCCTGGATAAGGTTCATGATTAATGGCCTGGGATAGAGACTCCACTTGAGGCTCTTCATGAACTTCTTGTACAGCTTCCTGAACAGGAGGTTTTCTAAAACTCTTCCTCACAAAGAATTTTTTCTGAAGTGGTTTATCATATTTATCAACTTCAACTTGGGGTTCTTATTCTACAATTCCTTTTCGATCTTTATCACAATCTGTGATCCCTTCATCTCGACCTTCTCACACATCCATGATGAGAATGATGGGAAGCATACCGGGGCTCTCTTCCATTCTCATAACCTTCTCTCCTTGAAGAGAGCACTGGGAACTCCGTCCTTGAGGTTTAGAGAAGGGAGTATCCTCAAAAAAAGTGACATCCATGGTTACAAATCTTCTTCTAGAGATAGGATCATATACCTTGTACCCTTTCTGGGATGGAGGGTAGCCAACAAAGAAGCATCTGACTGCTTTGGCACTCATCTTATCACAATGAATAACAAGAATTTGGGCATAACATAAGCAAGCAAAGATCTTAAGGGGAACAAAAAGGAGAGGGTTAGAAAGGAATGACATGACTTTGAGAGACTTCTCTTATAGGATTGGTGTGGGCATTCTATTAATGAGAAAGCATGCCGTGAGCACTGTTTCACTCCACAAATTTCTGGGAACATTTCTTCCAATCAATAAAGCCCTAGCAACTTCCAATAGGTGGCGGTTTTTCCTCTCAGCAACCCCATTTTGTTGAGGGTTATATGGACACGATGTCAGCCACTCAATACCATGCTCCTGTAGGTAAGATTGAAGAAGGTGAGAAGAGTATTCACCACATTATCAGACCTGGGGATCTCCACGGAGGAATCAAATCTTTTTGAACGAGTTTGTGATATGATGGAAAGATAAAGGCAACTTCATCTTTAATCTTCATCATGTATAGGGTGGTAAGGCGGGTACAATCATCGCTAAAGGACACAAGTAACAAAATCCAGAAATATAGGTAATTGGAGAAGGTCCCCATGCCTCGGAATGTACAATCTCAAATGGTGTATCAATTCTATTGCACTAGGAGGATACGGAACTCTTGTATGTTTTGTCATCTCACACACTTCTTGAAGGGGATGCTACCAACGTCCTTGAATTTCTGCAGGAATACCATCCTCAACCTTTGCACTGGAACATGGCCACGCCGTGCATGCCACAACTCAAGTTCCTCAACAGAAGTAGTAGTAGTAGCTACAGGTTTTTGAATACTGTGATCAACACTAACCCTTGAACCTCGAAAGATACACAGACCTCTACTCTCGAGACCATGACCAATCACCTTCCATGTTGACAAATCCTGAAAAACACAATGAGGAGAAAAAAGGTTGCACTGCAATTTAGAGTTTTTTAAAAACTATTAACAGAAATAAGATGAAGTCAAAGAAAGAGAGCCAACATGAATAGTCCCTTTACCACCAATCGGGATGAGAGATCCATCAGCCACCTGAATATTATATTAGCTAGGCATAGGTGATAATGATTGGAACATTGAAGATGAACCTGTCATAGGATCTGTGGCCCCAAAATCAACAATCCACAGGGTACAGTGAGAGTGGGAGACATGATCAGCTCCAATAGCACTACTCTCAACATCAAGGACATTCACTTGATTATCAAGCTCTATCACTGAGCATCTACCACCAATCACCACTCCCGAATATTCCATAGTTATGATACCACAACACCACACAAGGCTTCACATCTTCACTAGCATAAGCCTACACGGGCTTCTCAATAAACAAAATTTGTGTCCACAACAAATGAGCACAATTTGGACACCCAAACCAACACTCACAATAACCAAAAAAAGAAGAGCAAAAAATATAAATTACGAGACTGCAAGGGCAAATTCTGGGCACAAAACTGGGTGTCACAACCCCCACCAGGTTCTACAACTTCAAAAAAAAAGGCTTCACAGCAACAACTATTGAATCTGTTCACAAAACTGGGTTACACAATCCACTGCAACACCAGCACCACAGGACTGCAATTAATAAATCTGAGCAAAAATTGGGTTACACAACCCCCACAAGGTTCTACAACCTTAAGACAGCTGCAATTAATACAAATGATTGCACAGTCACTCTTTCGCACAGAGCAAGGGTCTACACCCACTTTCAACGGCTACACAGTCTATACATCAATCAACCACGTCTAAAAAAGCTCAAACAGCAATCCACAACTCACGACAAGCCATATTTAAGTTCATATCAAGGGTTATCCTCATCAACCAGTCCACAAACCTCATCTCAAAGTAGAAAAAACAGACTAAATAACCAAATATAAAACAAAATTGTATGGAAACAGTGTCACATCATTGACAATGTTCCCGACGATTCTGGCACAAAACAAAGACTATATGAGACTTCCGACTACATTTCTGACAGCTCCGGTGAGATTCAGGTGGCACAGATCCACTCAGATCATCGAAAACACCACAATAGCTTCATGGAGACATCGAAATGAAATTTACAAGAGATTTTGATGCCTCTACATGGATATTTAGACGCCTTTAAGGGCCAGAGAACTAGGGCGGTCGACAGGGAGGGTTTCAGCCCGGGCCCGGATGGGCCCGGTTCTGGCCCATTTATTTAACTCATTTAATAAACGGGTCGGGCTAAGCCTGAATAAGAAACGGGTCCGGGTTTGGGCTGTGATGTAGTAAATAAACGGGCCTAAGTAGGTCTTTAAAATTATCGGGCTAGTAAGCCCAGCCCAAACCCAGCCCGTAAACAATCTCCTTTTTTATAAAAGGCTTGTAAAATGACAAAAGTAGCCCCCCAATATTAGGATTAATAAGGGGGTAAATAAGTCATTTCCCATCATTGCTTAGGGTTTATTCATCACAATCAAGCTGCCATTTCATCTCATTGCTTCACTCAATCACTCACGGAAACGGCGATGCAACAGGCCAGCAGCTTAGGGTTTCAGCCAATCAAGTTTCAAGCTCTCTCTCTCTCTCTCTCTCTCTCTCTCTCTCTCTCTCTCTCTCTCTCTCATTGTAAACTTCAAGCTCTCTCTGTGCCCCTGTAAATGGCCACCGACTTAGGGCTGTCAACTAAACTCAAGCAGCAAGCAAGCAAGCGGGGATTCAGTCCATGCACCACCACCACCACCAGGCTTTTTTTTTTTTGTGATGGGAACCACTAGGCCACTGAAAAGTGAAAAAATCTCCTCAAAAAATTATAGAAACCCGGCCCGAACTCGAGTTTTGGCCAGATTAATAACGGGCTGGGTTCGGGCTCCAACATTTAGTAAGCGGGTCGGGTCGGTCTCAGCCCGTATAGCATATCGGGTTGGGCTCGGGCCTTCCTTTTAGTGTAAAAAAAATTGGACCTATAAAAATTCCGGCCCGAACAACCCGTTGACAGCCCTACTGAGAACGAAACCCTAGGGTTTCTGCAACTCTCGGCTGAGTTGCCTTGAGGAAGAAGACGACCGGAGAAGGTGGACTTCCGATTCTCAGATGCGCTGACCACCAAAGGGAAAGTTGCTCAGTATTCGATTCCGATCAATAGCCTCAAATCTGAGACACTTCCGGCAATCTCTAGCGATTGCTGACATCAGCGTTGACGTCAGCAACATGTTGATGACATCTGTGATCGCGTACACAGGTTTTCACCGTCGATCGTTCGCTCTTATACCAAGTTAATTAGAGTTAAGGGTAGGTGGAGTAGGAAGGAGGAGGAATAAAGAGTTAGGAAAAAATTAGGGTTGAGTCAATGTGCCTCAAACCAATTTTTCATTCATATATATCACTTACAAAGTGTTATGGACACCCACACTTACATTAATCGCACACACTCCAACTAAATGATAAAGTCTACTGACACACAAACAGTCTATGGGTGTGTATAATGTAATATTGGGTGTGGTGCATATGTAGTAGATTCCCACTTAGTATAAATGCTAATTTTATTATTTCATATTACTCCAAACATCCACTTTAGCATTTGCATCTAGGCACTGTTTGTCTAACCTTAAAAAGGTGAAACCGCCTGAAATGAAATGGGGTTTCTGATGTTTTTTTACTACAGAAATCAATTTCAATGTTATCTACCTGAAATTGATTTCAACCGTGTAAGATCTGAAATCTTATTTCCATGAGAACGCAAAAGGGAAAAAACAAAAAGCTTGACGACTCCTTGCTTCAAACTCCAAAGATCTATCACTCGAGCTTCAACCCATATCTTCAACCTCCAGCCGGCTTCATCTTCAACCCTCTCTGCCAACCTCCACGCAGATATCATGAGATCACTCGTTTTTTTTCCATTTTTTTAACAAATAGAGAGGGTTTGAGAGGTTTGGACATAGACGTTGCAGATCTTTACCTGTTCTCCAACTTCCACAAAGATTTTTTTTTTCTGATAAATGGATGGGGATTGAGCGGTTTGACTTGAATGTTGCAGATTTCATCTTCTTCAACGGCTTAAGCTTCATCTTCAATCTTCTCCAACCTCCCTACAAATTTCAAGAGTGCCTTTGTATGTACGTGTATATGTGTGTATATATATATATATATATATATATATATATATATATATATATATATATATATATATATATATATATATATACACACACGTATGGGGTTAAGCAGTTTGGAAACGGATCTACGATGGATTGGAAAACAAATTAAGGTAGTCATTAACATTATACTGCATAATGCCCCGAAGTAGAGGTATAGAGATAAAAGACATAACTTTAAGTACATGGAAAAAGAATTAGGCAGTCTTAAGTACGCACTTAAACCAACAGAAATAATGTTTGCTACCAATTCATGATATTGGATAACCACAACAGACTTAGCCATATTAACTCGAGTCATACAAAACTTCCATTTTTTAAACTGTCAATACACTTCAAAACATGCTCATAAAAAGTTAAAATACCAATCCTGTAAATACAAGCCTAAAATAGCAGGGAAAACAAAAAGTAACCCATGTCAAATTTGTAAGTCGCTGACAACCCTTCAAAAGGCATCTAGAGCTTCTGGTTTTGTTTACGTACTACTGGAATTAGGACTTTTTTTATTAAACGGTAACAAAGACAATATATCAAAAAAGAAAGCAGAGAGAACATACCTTGGCGAGTAGTAAGGCCCCAAAAAAGAGACTCACCCTGGCAACGATGCAGACCATCGCGACAAGACGACAAACCCCATCATACTAAAGGTACCACATGAGCCATGGGAGAAGGGCGTCCCACTAGAGCTGAAGTTGATGAGTCCCTTCCGAGAAATCCTCCTCAGTCGAGGCATTCCAGCTGGTCAACAGATCCCTAATATCACGAATGACAAACTTGAACGGTTTGCCATTTCTTCTTAAATCCCCAATGTTTCTTTCCAACTAAAGAGCCCACAAAACCATATAAAGGCCACAAGACCTCTTTGACACCCACCACCGGGACTTCCACATTTCCATCATCTGATCCAGCCAAAGGAGAGTCAACCATTGAATGTCAAAAAAAGAGAAAATCGTATTCCAAATAGTTCGAGAGAACTGGCAGTGCAGTAGAGTGACTCACGGATTCCCTCCCTCCCATGCAAAGGAGTCATTTGTTTAAAAATATTTCTCCGTACCAACTGATCCATGGTCAAGAGCTTTCGTCGAACCACGATCCAAGAAAAAAATTTAATTTTAGAGGGAATTTTAACCTTCCAGAAACCCGACCACCACCTACCAGGATTGTGGTTACCATCATTTTGGAGCAGAGAATCATAGAAGGATCGAACCGAGAACACACCCTTTCTATTCTTCTCCCAGATTTTGCAATCCATGTTGGCATTGTTAGGGGACATGTACTGAAGAAGAGCTAGCAAATTCGAAAACTCCACCTCACTATCCCTAAGTTTTCTACTTGTGCAAATAGACCAAACCGGCACACCATTATTCACCTCAACCATGTCCTTAATGAGAGCATCCTTGGCCACCAAAACAACAAAAATTCTAGAGAAAGCCATCTCAGAGACAACTCGCCCACCCATCTGTCCTTCCAAAACCGCACCCATTCACCATCCCCCAAACTAAAGGAAACCCCCTTCTGGAAATTGACAATGGAACCCTTGACAGTTTTCCACCACGTCGAATCGTGACACGAAACCACCGACACATTCCAAACATCATTGATTAACCCATATTTAGAAGTAACCACCTGCCACCACAATTTGTCCCTTTCTCTATTGTCCCCAACCTCCATAACCATTTAGCAAGAAGGGATTTGTTAAGGAGATAGTCTCCTTATAACCAGATCCTTGGCTCTACGACTCACAACAGTCATCCCGGATAACTAAATGAAATTTCTTTTACTCCCTCGCCCCTTCCCACAAAATATTGCGAACGATTTTCTCAAGCTTCTTAGTAACACTGACCAGGGCAAAAAAGAGCGACATACTAAAAATCGGAAGAGAAGAGAAAGTAGATATAATCAAGGTTAATCTCCCACCATTGCTAAGCAACTTGACTTCCATGTAGCCAGGCATTTTTGGAACCTTTGCACCACTGATTCCCATCTAGCAGCTCTACACATCCCAACCCTAGAGGTGTGCCAAGAAAAGAAATCGAGAGCACAAGGCTAGACTTATGGAGGCTAACCCGCTGCCACGACACCCCTTCAAAAATAACAAGGACATCCGCAACCGCTTTAACTTCTTAAGCCCCAAAATTGTCATTATAGAAAGTGATCGTATCATCAGCATACAGAAGGTGCAAAATAGATACACCATTATCTGCCACCGTAAGCCCCGAAATGAGACTAAGTTGCTCAGCCTTCTGAAATAATCTACGTAAGGCCTCGCCTACACAATTAAAGAGCATAGGAGAGAGAGGATCACCTTGGAGTAGCCCACACGAACTACAAAAGTAACCGTAGGGACTTCCATTGATCAAAACCGAAAATCGAGCCCAGGAGTAGCAGCCCTTCATTCATCTCCTCCAAATCACACTGAAACCCATTCTGTCAAGGACGTAATCGAGAAAATCCCACAGAACACGGTCATAGACCTTCTCCATATCAATCTTGAAGATCCAACCCCTATCGTTACGCTTTTTAACTGAATCAAGAGTTTCCACAGCCGTAACTGCGACAACAAGCTGTCTCCCCGAGATAAAGGCTCCTTGAGAATTAGAGATAAGCTTCCCAATGACCCCCTTGAGCCCATCGGCAAGCACTTTAGCCACAATTTTTGTAAGCACACCTAGAAAGGCTGATGGGTCTAAAATCTGAATTGTTGTCAGCTCCTTCACACTTCGGAATGAGAGCAATGAACATGGAATTAGGACTCATTGCCATTCTACCAGAAGCATAGAATTCCGAGATAAAATTTATAAAGTCAAGCCCAATAATATCCCAGTAACTTTTAGAGAAATCCATCGTAAACTCATCCGGTCCTAGAGATTTATTGGATTTGAGCTTCCCAATGGCATCTGAACTTCCCAATGGCCTCCTTAACCTCTCCCTCTTGGAAAGGACTTTCCAAAAAGATAGATTCGTCCGAATTCATCGAATTCAATTGGATACCATTCAACTGAGGTCTGGTCACTCCATCAAACGAGTACAGCTCCTTATAAAAATCAATGATATTCAAATGAATAAGTTCAGGTTGAGTATATCTAGTCCCATTGATGATAATGGAAGAGATACGATTATGCTTCCTTCGCCCATTAGCGACGGAGTGGAAAATTTAAGTGTTGCCATCTCCTTCCCAAAGCCAATGCGCCTTAGACTTTTGTCTCCACTGCTGCTCCTCCTCCAACGCTTTCTTATTAAAAGCCATTTTGAGATCCGGCCGCACTTCTCTATCTTCTTCTGAAAGGGGCGAGAATTCTTCCAATTGGTCTAAAAAGGCAATTTCGGACAAAATGTGTTCTTCAATCGAGAATTTTTTTTGAATTCATCTTTATTCCACTGCTTGACTTTGAGCTTTAGGATCTTAGCTTAGCCGAGAAAATAAAGGACACAGTTCCCATGATGTTATCCTCATTCCACCAATCATAAAGCCGTTCACATACGACATCAGCCTTTAGCCACAAATTGTCGAAACTGAAAGGAATCGGAGCCGATCCTCCTCTCCTGATTGCATTAGAGAGATGAACGATAGGCTTATGGTCAGAAATGGAAGTCGGCCAGCATTGGGCATAAGGGTCACTAAGCAAATCGAAAAGTCCATGGAGCAAAGGAA
Source organism: Chloranthus sessilifolius (assembly GCA_021018995.1). NCBI lineage: Eukaryota > Viridiplantae > Streptophyta > Magnoliopsida > Chloranthales > Chloranthaceae > Chloranthus > Chloranthus sessilifolius. The sequence goes on from CM037589.1 coordinate 29,312,722, forward strand.
TCTGTCAAGCCTACAACGCGTAGGGTCATCTTGACCATTAGTCCAGGTATCCCCCCCCCCCCCCCCCCGCGTCATCCCTAAATTAAAGAAAGCACCGTGCAACATAAAATCCACAAAAAGATCTTTCATGGTAAGATCCATCACGCCTTTGTTTTTCTCGTCAATGTTGCAAAGGGCATTAACTCTCCCCCCACCCCTCCCCCCAAAAAAATAAATAAATTATATATATATATATATATATATATATATATATATATATATATATATATATATACACAAAACGGGCTATCCCATTTGCTAGTAATACCGCACAATTCAAAGAAGAAATCTCTTCTCAGTCTATTATCAGTTGGGCCATAAACAGTGGTGGCCACCCATCTAAATCTGTTCCGTAAGTCCTGTAGAAAAGCAGAGACAGAGAAGCAACCTATCTCTGAATCAAACAGTTTAAAAAGATTAGAATCCTAGGCCAACAAAATACCGCCTTTGGTTCCATCAGCCTCAACAACCAACCATTCCCAAGATCTGCCCCCAATTGTAGATCACACCTTGAACTCATCAACCACTTCCCATTTAGTTTCTTGCAGAGAAACGACATCCGAATTTTGTTGGGTGATGAAACTTTTGAAACTCACATACCACAAATTCATTAAGTGGAGGTTGGAACAGCACTGCCAACACCTCCAGTAAAAAAGGATGCACGTAGAGTCTGCTCCAAGGGCTTTCAAGGACCCTGGGCCCTTGTTTTTACACCATCATACCGAAGGTCATCTTAGAGAAGGCCAACAACAGCAAAAACTGAAGGACCCCGCCTCCTAACTCACCTTAGAAGTTGTCGTTGTTGCCCAATTGCAGTAGCTTCCGAACCCCCAAAAAGGAGCACCCATAGCCTATGAAAATAAATAATAATAATAACAGTAATAATAATTTTTGCTTCTTTGATCGTGCTGACAAACGAGGCATTTGCCACTACTTTGTATGAGATGGAAAAAATGTTACAGGTCATATCAGCTAAAGCATGGTACGACAAGCAGAGACACAATTGTCCCTACTGAAAAGATAAGTATTGGGGCACTTGTCTCCAACCCACTTAAACAGGGGAACCTTTGAATTAATTGGAAATATTTGAAGGGAACGGTTTTATGATAATTAGGCTGAAATTTTCTGAAGAGCAGTCTTGAATGAGGGGAAAGAAGAGTGGGAAGAAACAGAGAGAGGGGAGTCAAAATCTTAAAATTCTCCACATACTTTCTCATCTTTCTTATATGCTTCTCTAATCTCATGGTCTTCTTGGGTATCAATAATTTCAAATTCCTAGAGGCTAGTCCAGAAGTCCTTAATAGACATGGAAGGTCATGTATCAAACACCCCAAAGTATTTGTGCTTGCTAAGTGCCATCAAAAGCAATTTTCAAATTATTTTTTTTATTTACTATTAATCTTCTTATTTAGATGCAAGATCATGACTATGACGCATACAGAAGCATGTGAATAACAGAAAAAGAATTGCCTATAATCTTGGCACTCAAATATTTAATTTATATTTCCTCTTTGTGCAGTCAAGTGTCAGTGAGAATGTTAGTTGCCTCCTCTGTTTTCCTTTTCCTAAGACTCAAACAGCAATAGTTTGGAGTGATGGGGTCTCTTCAGATCTAAGCATGAATAAAAAGTTCTAGATGAGATCAATCCCAGAAGGCACCTAAGTCGGGACCATGATGTGCCCACGTGGAAAATCCAATCAAGATTGAGGATACAAGAATGTTTAAGATTAAGGAGCACTAGTCTTTCTGCTCCAAGTAGAGGCCAGTTAGAAAACTGGGCGCTCTAGTTATGACTAAAAACTGGAACAGAACTGTACCCTGAAATGTTAGTTGGACTTTGTTTGAACCAAGGTATCAAACTCGGTATCAGAATCAGGTATCAATCAGGTATCAGTCCATCTGGAACTGATATGTGTCGGCCGATACGGATACAGTACCACTGATACCGTATCACCCAAATTTTCTTTCTTCTCTTTTTTTGAAAGAAAGCAACAGCCAAAAAAAAAAGAAAAATAGAAAAAAACTATATGTATCGGTCAGTATCAGCCTATATTGACCCATATCGGTCCGATACTGACCCATATCAGTCCAATACTGATACCGATACCTGTATCGGAGTGGTATCGGTATCTATTCTCGACGAAACCGATACATATCGCCGATACGTATCGGTATCGGCCAAGTTTTGATAGCATGGTTTGAACTATGCCTCTCTTGATAAAAAAAATTACTTTTAAGAAAGCAATATTACTCAATCTGTCCTAAAAGTCAGGTGGCGATTTCATCGTTGATGGCCTCCAGAAAACCCTAAACCACGACATCCTAACTTCAATTGAGGAAAGATAGTCAGCGCAGGAATTCCATAACCCAACCCCATCTTGGCTGAGATTGCCGAATGGTATGGTACAAGTTGAACAGCCATATACTAGCATTTCACCAAGGATAGACATGGGGCATGCTCTTTTGGGATTGGACCACCAATCGAGAACATCTTGTTAAGGGAGCTTAAACAATATAGAATAACATTCTCAAAAGCCCCTCGACACAAACAGAATTGCAACTTCTGTGTCGTACAGCATGAAGAATAAGTATTGGAAACCGAAGGGCATTGTGGGCTATTTGGTTTTTATTTAAGGATCAATTTCATAATTTTCTTTGATTCAGATCCAAATTTGAAATATGTGCATGGAATTTTGGTTTTGAGTTCAAATGTTTGGGAGATCATGCAATAACTCGGGAAAGAAATTATCAAAATACTTGGTTTTTCCATGGACTTCTATGGTCAAGATTTTCTTAGCAGAAATGTAATACATGTAAGTCAGGAACATGGTTGGCATCCTTTTTCTTTACTTTTTTCCGTTAGTAAATGGGATTAGCACTTTGAAATTTTTATTTGCCTTGTGAGAAGATAGCAAGTGTGGTTTTGTTAAGAGTAATTAAAAACAAAACTGTAAAGCTGTGAAAAATTTTATATATTTCATATTAAATAGCACACTATTTCTCACATAAAAATGAATAATCACAGGCATGTAGCTATATAAGATAAAAACACCAGTTGGCATAACAAAGGTATTGGAGAGAGAGAGAGAGAGAGAGAGATCAACATTCAAGCTTGAGCTTTTTCCTAAATAAATATTAAACGCTTCCTTCCAAATAATATCCCACCCCCCGGTTGACCAATAAAGAGTCTTTGAAGTAAGGAAAACTTGATTCAGATATATCACAGATCACATCAAAAAGAGTTGGTATAGATTTTAACGTTGGTGAAGTCGTCGTTGGACCATAAGTCTGTTCCCCATCTGGAACTAAGCAATTTGTAGATATGAGGATGCTCTCACGATCACTATTCAACTTGTTTACCAGATTATTTTCAAAGATCCAACTTTTCTTAGCAGATTATTTTCAAAGAAGTTCTCATAAGTTATAACCCCATAATAATTATGCGCATCCCTTTCCATTTTTCATGTATTGTGTTCCGAGAAAATTCATGCGCAGCCAACACCAATGCCTTTTACTTTCATGGGGTCTCCAAACTTTGTTGTATCAACAAGCTTTCAATCTCATCATTAAAAAACCTTCGGCTGCTCATATCAGACACCGCGATTGATTCCACCAATTAAGAGGCACCATACTGCTTCAGTCAGCTATAATCCACAGAGAGACACCTAGGCATGCACGAGAATCGAGTGTTCTACCAGGTAATATCTAAAATTCATGCCTCACCTATTATAAGACCATATTTGACGGGGACGCCGACATCAGACAGGTTATGGACCATATCGCGTGTACCAGAGTCGGAATAAACAGAATGGAAACTAGAACCAAGCCTAAAGGAGCACAGTACAATCGATCGATCGATCCCAGGCAATCGATCGGTCGATTGAGGAGAAAGAGCTATGTCTTTTGGCATACTTAATTCTCTCAGTCGATCGATCGGTTCCAATTTTTTGATCAATCGAATGAAGATAGTGACTTCGGAGAAATTTATCATTTCTCAGTGATCGATCGAGTCTAAATTCGATCGATCGATCGACAGAGTAAGTGAGTATGCCAAAAGACAAAATTTAGTTTTTTCTTTTATTTCGAGTACTTTAGGTTAGTCTCGTAAATTTTCTATTTTAGGGCTTTATGTTTTGAGACCTCCTATATAAGGTCATTAACAAACATTGTAATTAATTATTGATTATAAATGAAAAGCAAATTTCTTCAAGCTTGAGATGAGCTTCTTCGAAGAGTGAATCTTCTTCCCACGAAGGGTATGGTGTGAAGCCAATCTCTATCTAATATCTTTATCTCTTTGATTTATTTATTCTCTGCTTTATTCCGATCCCTGAAACCCTATTTCATTCCATTTTAAATTGAACCTCCCAAATTCCAAAACCCTAGTTTTCATCTGAACCGTTGAATCGACCTGATTCAATAAACCATAGATCTCACTTGATCCATTAAACTATTCTAAATCAAAACTCCTAGAGAGAACCAGTAATTTTACCTTGGATCTGCGAGCGAGCGCCATAATCCGGAAGCGGCTAGAATTCTATCTCTAGGATCCTCATTCAGCGAGACTAACAGATCTAGCGCAACGGACTAGACCTTAACTGAACCAACACGATCATCCAAGCGGAAAATTATGAACCTTAAGGTATCGCGATTATATATTGAGTTTTGCTTGATTAATTTAGTTTAATTTCGGCAAATAGCACTTCATCTTCATTCACGTAGGTTAGGGTCGTTGTTGCGCGTCAATTTTGGTATCAAAGCCTAGGTTCTAGGTTAGGGCATATTTGTGTGACATTTTAATTTTCATTGCATTTTATTTCAATTGTGATCAAAAGTGTGAACGTCTAGTGTTCGTTAAAAGTCTCATTCATTGTTGGTTCATAATTACATGTCATTTTAGAACCCGTACTAGTAGCCGTGATCACCATGGATATGAGCGAGGTTGTCGATGTCCTTAGGGGCATCAAAGCTTAATTGAGTGTCATTAATGATCGGAAGACCGCCATGGAGCAAGCCCAAACAACCCTTGAGGCTTCCAATGGTAAGTTGTTAAACCAAGTCAATCAGTTAGAAGGGGTTGATGAGCACCTTGCGCAATGTCGTGAGCAGGGTGGTAATCAGAATGACCGAAATCGAAACCATAGGGTAGATCACCGTGGAGATGACTCCAACCCGGATAGGAAACTCCTCAAAAATGTTCGAGTTGAGTTTCCAACCTTTGATAAAAGAATGGACCCTAAATTCTTCATCGATTGGTTATCCGACATGGATCAGCATTTTGAGTAGTATAGCATGAGCAACGAGCGATGTGCTAGGCTCGCCAAGATGAAGCTCATTGGCCAAGCTCGACTCTTTTGGGTCAACGTCGAGCGCATAAGAGTAACTGCAGGTTGTGCACCCACTACCAGATGAGAGGACATGAAGGTACGACTTACGGAGAAGTGCGTTCGTTTATCATACTACCATCGCCTACTTGATCAATGGCAAAATTTACGCCAATGTAGTATGCCCATTACCGAATACATTGGCAGATTTGAAGAGTACATGATGAGAGCCAACGTATTAGAAGATCCTGAAGTCACTCTCTCCAGATTTCGCACCGGATTGCAATTTGACTTACAAAAAGAGTTGATCTCTCACCCCGTTAAAACTCTTGAACAGTGTTACGTTGTCGTTCAGGACCTTAAACGGTATTTGAAAATGACGGTGGTGAGGCGATCTGAATCCCATACCGGTCAACATCGTACCGGAGAGGTGAGGCTTAGTGCTAGAAACCCACATCCCAAACAATCCACTTCTACCAATGTGCTGTTTGACAAGGGAAAGGGTGTCGTTGGAGAATCCTCGAGGGGCAGTTCTCAAATCAAGTGTTATAAGTGTCAAGGGTTGGGACACTTTGCCGCCTAATGCCCTATGAGAGACCCCCAAAGGAATCTCGTCATTGAAGGAGAAGGAGATGAGGATGATGGAGTTTTTGAAGAAGTCTTCGAGCCGGATGTCACACCTAGTGATGAGGAAGGTGATGACAGTGGTCGTGCTCTAGTTGTGAGGCGTGCCCTTGCACAACCTCAACGGGATGAAAAAGAGGATTGGAGTAGGGAGAACATCTTCCACACGTTCGCAAATGTGGAGAGAAGAGTTGCAGGATTATCATGGATAGTGGAAGTTGCACCAATGTGGTGTCGACACACACCAACACCCGCTTAGGGCTTACACCTGAAGCTCACCCAAGACCATACAAAGTCGCATGCGTTGACTCTTCTTCCATTCCCGTGTCCCAAAGGTGTTGTGTGTCGATTCAATTGAGTTCGTATTCAGACACCTTGTGGTGCGATGTGGTGCCGATGGATGTGGGCCATATCATTTTAGGAAGGTCATGGGTCTATGACATGGATGTAACCCTTCATGGTCGATCTAACGTATGCACATTCATGTATAAGGGCAAGAAAATCATTGTAAACCCCTTGCCTCTCAAGACACCATCGACCAACAAAGTAGAGAAGAAGGGCAGTCAGTCTAAAACCATCAACATTTTGAGCGCTTCGGAGTTTGAGAGAGCGACTTTAGATGAGAACGTGGTATACGTTATCATCACAGTCAAGCGAGCTCTCGAGTCTATGTACAAATACCCTAAGAAGATTGAGCGGCTTTTGAAAGAATTTGCAAATGTCTACCCAGAAGACTTACCTAATGAGCTCCCTCCCATGCGTGACATCCAGCACGCCATAGACTTAGTTCCCGGATCAACCCTACCGAACCTGACCCATTACAGGTTGAATTCGGTTGAACATGTCGAGCTAACACGGCAAGTCGATGAGCTCCTTCGGAAGAGGTTCATCCAAGAGAGTCTGAGCCCTTGTGTTGTACTCGTACTCACACCAAAGAAAGATAGTATTTGGCGAATGTGTGTGGATAGTCGGGCCATCAACAAAATTACGGTCAAGTATCAGTTTCCTATACCGAGGCTCGATGACATGTTGGATATGATGGTTGGGACCACTATCTTCTCCAAGATAGACCTTAAAAGTGGCTACCATCAAGTCCGTATCCGCCCCGGTGATGAGTGCAAAACCGCATTCAAGACCAAAGATGGTCTTTATGAGTGGATGGTCATGCCTTTTAGGCTATCTAATGCCCCGAGCACCTTCATGAGGCTCATGACCCAAGTGTTGAGGTCATTCCTAGGCAAATTCCTTGTCGTGTATTTTGACGATATCTTGATTTATAGTCATGACAAGGAGTAACACCAAATCCACCTTAGGTTGGTTTGCGAGACCTTGAGGGAAGAGAAACTATACACGAATTTCAAGAAGTGCACATTCATGCAACGATTCGTTGTCTTCTTGAGATTCATTATCTCAGCCGACGAGATGGTTGCAGACCCCGAAAAGGTTAAGGCTACTGTGGAGTGGAGCGAACCTAGGAATATTCACGAAGTTCGTAGCTTTCATGGCTTGGCTACATTCTATCGTCGCTTCCTTTGAAGTTTTAGCACTATTATGGCTCTCATCACCAATTGCATGAAAAAGGGGGAGTTTCAATGGAGCAAAGTCGCGACGAAAGCCTTTCCCGAGATTAAGGATAGAGTGACTAGTGCACCTGTCATGCGTCTACCAGATTTTTCTAAAGTCTTTGAAGTAGCATGTGACGCATCGGATGTAGGTATAGGCAGAATGCTTAGCTAATAGGGCCACCCTGTGGCTTATTTTAGCGAAAAGTTTAACTAGGCGAAGCAAAAATACTCTACCTATGATAAGGAGTTTTATGTGGTCGTCTGATCTCTTTGGTATTGAAAATATTACCTAAGACCGCAAGAATTTGTGTTGTTTTCTGACCACGAAGCCTTGCGCTTCCTTGCTTCCCAAAAGAACCTAAACCCGAGGCACGCAGCGTGGTCACATTCGTGTTGAAGCACAAGGCCAATGTTGAAAACAAAGCGGCTGATGCGCTTAGTCGTCGGGTGGTGACTTTGCAAACCATGAGCACCAAGGTCGTCGAATTTGAGCAATTGAAGCAAGAGTATTGACGGGGACGCCGAGTACATGGACATAGCTTTTGGACCACATCGCTTCTACCGGCATCGGAAGAAACGTAGAAGAAGCCCTAGTACCACGGCTTCAAGGGAGAAAAGGAGACACAAAACCGTCATTGTGAACAGTGGCGGACGACCATGAACAGTGACAGACGACCATGATGGACAGTGTCGGACGTCTATGATTTTGAACCCCCACTGTCTGTAGGTCACGGACGTCCGTCGAACACTACAGACGTCCGTGGGCGTCGCGACGGGATTTTCTAATTTTGCAAAATTTTCCTTTTTCAGTCTTTTATTATTATTAGGACTCTTTATTTCGAATTTTACCTTGGTGGCCTATATAAGGAGGCTTGTAAATACTTTTTAATTAGTGATTGAATATTTTGAATGCATTATTGCTTGAATATTCTTCTTCCCGAGATGGGTTTGGTGTGAGGCCAAGGGAGTTATTACTAAGCTATCTTTTCTATTATCTATCTCTGTTTTCTCTTAATCTTTTAGCTAAATTTGATCCTATATTCCAAAGCCCTAATCCAATCGAACCCTAAATCCATCAAACCATAAACCTATTCCAAACCATAAGCCTATTACAAAGCCATAAACCGATTACAAGCCTTGAACCAATTCCGCAACCCTAGTGAGAGCTCGTAAATCTACATCGGATCGAAGATGAACGCCCAAGCCTAGAAAAGCTAGAGTTATATCTCTAGGCTCGATCCCGCCTCAAATCTAACGAGACTTGCGCATCGAACTGGACCCTAGCTGGATCTCGCGTGATCTACCTATTTGAATCCTCAGAACCCGAAGGTTTCGTGATAATTTTGCGATTAAACTTGACTTAATTTTATTTAATTTCGGCAAAATTGCATTAAATCATTAATCACGCATTTTAGGGTTCCCGTCCCGCGTCAGTTTTGGTATCAGAGAACTAGGTTTCTAGGTTAGGGCATCTTTGCTTGTCATTTATTTTATTGGATTGTTTTTTTCTTTTTGAGTCCATATTGCATTTCATACTAGAACCCTAATAGGAATCTGTGATCACCATGGCTTCGAATGAGATTCTCGATACACTTAGAGCTATGCGAGAAGAATTGGGTGCAATTAATGAGCGTCTGAATACCATAGAGCAAGCCCAAACATCCTTAGGGATTTCTAATGGTCGGTTGCGTGATCGAATCAACCAATTAGAAGCGGATGATGAACTCCACAATCAGTGCCAAGAGCATCAAGGCCCACAATTAGAACTTGATGGTCGCCAAGACAATCGGAACCAGAACCGTAGGGATCATCATAGAGATGACAATGACCTCGAAGTTCAACTCCTTAAGAACGTCCGAGTTGAGATTCCGACTTTCGATGGAAGAATGGACCCTACTGTTCCTCGATTGGCTTCCCGATATGGACCAACATTTCAATTGGTATGGCATGAATGACGACCGTTGTGTTCAGCTTGCTAAAATGAAGTTAGTTGGTCAAGCTCGACTTTTCTAGGTCAATGTTGAGCGTATCAGGGTGAATGTGGGTTGTCCTCCCATTACCAGTTGGGACGAGATGAAGGAACGACTTACTGAGAAGTATGTTCCTTTATCATACCACCAACGCCTCCTCGACCAGTGGCAAAATTTATGCCAAGGTGGTATGCCCATAACCGAGTACATTGGCCAATTCGAAGAATTCAAGATGAGGGACAAGGTATTGGAAGACCCTGAAATCACTCTCTCTAGATTCCGCACCGGATTACGACTTGATTAACAAAAAGAGTTGATTTATCACCCCGTGGAAACTCTTGAAAGATGTTATGCTATTGTGCAAGATCTTGAACGTATTTGAAAACATCGGTGGTGAAAAGAATCGAACCACGATATAGTGGTCATCGCTATGGTGAGGGATGATTTAATCCTCCTCCCAAACCTACACAACTTGTCCCCACCAATACGAGGTTTGAAAAGGGAAAAGGTGTAGTCGGGGAATCCTTAAGAGGCAGCTCTCAAGTTAAGTGTTATAAATTTCATGTGATGGAACACTTTGCCGCTCAATGTCCTACAACAGACCCCCAAAGGAATCTCTTCATTGAGGGAGAGGAGGATGATGGTGAAGTAGTGGTTGAAGAAGTATTTGAGTCAGACGTCACACCCAGCGATGAGGAGGGTGATGATAGTGGTCGTGCTTTAGTTGTGAGGAGTGCCCTTGCACAACCTCGGCGGGATGAGAAGGATGGCTGGCGAAGGGAGAACATCTTTCACACCTTTGCCATATTTGGTGAAAAGAGTTGTAAGGTCATCGTGGATACCGGTAGTTGCACCAATGTAGTGTAACTCATGCCATACGCCGCTTGGGGCTTACACCCGAAGCCCACCCGAGACCTTACAAGGTCGCATGGGTCGACTTTCATCTATTCCCGTGTCGAAAAGGTGTCGTATACCGATTTAGTTAGGTTCTTATTCGGACAACTTATGGTGTGATGTGGTGCCAATGGATGTGGGCCATATAATTTTGGGAAGGCCGTGGCTCTACGACATGGACGTGACCCTTTATGGTCGATCAAACATATGCACGTTCACACATAAAGGCAAAAAGATCACTTTACACCCTTTACCTCACAAAACACCATCAACCAACAAAGTCGAAAAGAAGGGCGAGACATTTAGATCCATCAATATTGTAGCCCTTCAGAATTCGAGAAAGCGTCGTTAGAAGAGAGTGGAGCACGTAATCGTCACCGTTGAGAGTGCTCCCGATTCAGTGAGCGAGTGTCCCAAGGAGGTTGAGCCGAGCCTGAAAGAATTTGCGGATGTCTTCCCAGAAGACTTACCCAACGAGCTCCCTCCCCTGCGAGATATCCAACACGCAATAGAGATCCACCTTACCGAACCTGCCCCACTACAGGTTGAATCCAGTGAGCACTCCGAGTTGACTCGGTAAGTCAATGAGCTCCTTCAAAAGGGGTTCATCAAAGAGAGTCTGAGCCCGTGTGCCATACATGCCCTACTCACTCCTAAGAAAGATGGTAAATGGCACATGTGTGTGGATAGCAGTGCAATCAATAAGACTACGGTTAAATATCGGTTTCCTATACCAGGGCTCGATGACATGCTCGATATGATGGTTGGTGTCACAATCTATTCAAAGATAGACCTTAAGAGTGGCTACCATCAAGTCCGAATTCGCCCTGGTGATGACTGGAAAACCGCCTTTAAGACCAAGGATGGTCGTTATGAGTGGATGGTCATGCCATTTGGGCTTTCTAACGCCCCAAGTACTTTCATGAGACTCATGGCTCAAATGTTGAGGTTGTTTCAAGGCAAATTCCTTGTCGTATATTTCGATGACATCTTGATTTATAGTCACGACAAAGACCAACACTTGAACCACCTTAGGCTGGTTTCTGAGACCCTAAAGGGCGAGAAGTTGTTTGCGAACCTCAAGAAGTGCACCTTCATACAACGTTTAGTTATCTTCTTGGGATTCATTATCTCGGCTGATGGAATGGTCGCGGACCCCGAAAAGGTTAGAGACATTGTGGAGTGGCCTGAGCCTAAGAACATACACGATGCTCGCAGCTTCCATGGCTTGGCTACCTTCTATCATCACTTCATTAGGAGTTTTAGCACCATTATGGCCCCAATCACCAATTGCATGAAAAAATGGGACTTTAAATGGGGCAAAGCCGTGACGAAAGCCCTTACGGAGATCAAACAATGAATGAGTAGTGCACCAGTCATGCACTTGCTGGACTTTTCCAAAGTCTTCGAAGTCGCATGCGACACATCGGGTGTGGGTATAGGAGTATTGAGCCAAGAGGATCACCCAATGGCCTATTTTAGTGACAAGCTTAACGAGGCGAAACAAAAATGCTCCACTTATGACAAGGAGATCTATGCGGTCGTCCGATCTCCTTGATATTGGAAACATTACCTTAAACCGCAGGAATTTGTGTTGTTCTCTGACCATAAAGCCTTACGCTTCCTTGCTTCACATAAAAAGTTGAACCCAAGGCACGCGAAGTGGGTCGAGTACCTTCAAGGGTTCACATTCGTGTTAAAGCATAAGGCCGGTGCTGAAAACAGGGTTACTGATGCGCTTAGTTGTCGGGTGGTGACTTTGCACTCTATGAGCACCGAGGTCGTCGGGTTCGAACGATTAAAGGATGAGTACCTCGATTGCCCAGATTTTAGAGTAGAGTACACTGCTCTCCTTAGTGACCTGACCAGCACACACTCTGCATACACCATCCAGGTACTTGTTCAAAGGTAATCGTCTTTGCATCCCTCGCACTTTATTGCGTAGCTTTCTCATTTGGGAGTTACATGTTGGAGGGATGGCTGGACACTTCGGGCGTAATAAGACTGTTACGCTCGTAGAGGATAGGTTCTTCTGGCCTAGCCTAATGAGAGATGTCGCCCGATTCGTCAAACATTGTAGTACTTGCCAAGTGTCAAAACAAACAAAACAAAATACCGGCTTGTACAACACCCCGTTACCCATGCCACACACATCGTGGCATGACCCCTCCATGGACTTCGTGCTTGGACTTCCCAAAACTCCAAGGAAGCACGATTTCATCTTTGTCGTAGTGGACCGATTTTCCAAGAAGGCCCACTTCATTCCTTGTTCCAAAACCTCTGATGCATCCCAACATTGCTAAATTGTTCTTCGCAGAGGTAGTACGTCTTCATGGGCTGCCCAAAACCATTGTGTCTGATAGGGATGTCAAATTAACTAGCTATTTTTGGAAGACCCTTTAGCACATGATAGGCACAATGTTTCAATTTTGAACAGCTTATCACCCTCAAACGGATGGCCAAACCGAGAGTACCAATAGGAGTTTGGGAAATCTCCTTCGTAGTCTAGTTGGTGATCACGTTAGGACTTGGGATACCATTTTGCCCACAGCTGAGTTTGCTTATAATAATTATGTCAATAGGTCCATAGGCAAGAGTCCTTTTGAGGTAGTACATGGTCATAGGCCTAGGATACCACTAGATTTGATCCCTATGTCTGCATCCTATAGATTGTCAGAGTCTGCCGATGCATTTGCACAACACATTCATAGCTTGCATGCTGAAATTAGACAAAATATCAATGCAAGCAACAATCAATATAAGTTATCTGCAGATGCTCACAGGCGTTTTAAAGAATATCACGTGGTTGATTATGTGATGGCACGGGTTAGGCTTGAGCAGCTCCCATCGGGATCCTCAAAGAAGCTCCAATCTTGAGGCGCTGGACCTTTTAGAATTTTGACTAAAAGTGGTCCTAATGCATACATGCTTGAGCTTCCTCCAAGTACGGGGGTTAGTTCAACGTTCAATGTGTAGGACTTGGTTCCTTACTTGGTTTTCACCCCACCTCCTAAAAAATCACTCCAACCACCTCATAGCCCCAGCCCCAACCCAACCTTGCAGCCAGTACATCTTCCTTCCCCAAGTAGACAGAGAAAAGACGAGTTAGAGGATATAATAAGTGATCATGTCGTCTCCACACATGACGGAGGATTCCATAAGTACTTGGTTAAATGGGTCGACAAACCAGAGTCCGAAAAAACTTAGATCCATGAGAATGAAGTTCGCCGATTGAACCCCGACTTGATCGACATCTACCATGAGCGTGTTTCATCAGTGATGAAACCTTTTTGGTCCAAGGGAATTGACGAGGACGCCGAGTACGTGGACATAGGTTTTGGACCACATTGCTTCTACCGGCGTTGAAAAAAACGTAGACAAAGCCCGAATACCACGGCTTCAGGGGAGAAAAGGAGACACAAAACCGTCATTGTGAACAGTGAATAGTGAATAGTGAATAGTGAACAGTGGCAGACGTCCGTGAAGAGTGTCGAACGTCCGTGATGAACAGTATTGGACGTTCGTGATTTTGAACCCCCACTGCTCGCAGGTCATGGACGTCCATGGGCGTCGCGACGGGATTTTCTTATTTTGCGAAATTTTCCTTTTTCAGTCTTTTATTATTATTAGGACTCTTTATTTCGAATTTTACTTTAGTGGCCTATATAAGGAGGCTTATAAATACTTTTTAATTAATGATTGAATATTTTGAATGCATTATTGCTTGACTATTCTTCTTCCCGAAATGGGTTTGGTGTGAGGCCAAGGGAGTGATTCCCAAAGCTATCTTTTTATCTTTTCTATTATCTATCTCTGTTTTCTCTTAATCTTTTACCTAAATTTGATCCTATATTCCAAAGCCCTAATTTAATCGAACTCTAAATCCATCAAACCATAAACCTATTCCAAACCATAAGCCTATTACAAAGTCATAAACGATTACGAGCCTTAAACCAATTCCGCAACCCTAGTGAGAGCCCTAAATCTACATCGGATCAAAGACGAACATCCAAGCCTGGAAAAGCTAGAGTTCTATCTCTAAGCTCAATCCCACCTCAAATCTAACGGGACTTGCACATCGGACTGGACCCTAGCCGGATCTTGCGTGATCTACCTATTTGAATTCTCAGAACCTGAAGGTATCGTGATAATTTTGTGATTAAACTTGAATTAATTTTATTAATTTCAGCAAAATTGTATCAAATCATTAATCACGCATTTTAGGGTTCCCGTCCCGCGTCAAGTATCTCGAGTGCCCAAATTTCGGGATGGATTGCAATGCTCTCCTTAATAATCAAACCAGCACTAACTCCAAGTATACCCTGCAGGACGGGTATTTGTTCAAAGGTTATCGCTTATGCATCCCTCACATTTCATTGCGTGACTTCCTTATTTGGGAGTTACATGCCGGATGAATTGCCGGACATTTCGGGCATAAAAAGACCATTGCACTCGTAGAGAATAGGTTTTACTGGCCTAACCTAATGAGAGATGTTTCTCGGGTTGCGAAACAATGTCGTACAAGCCAAGTAGTCAAGTAGAGTAAACAAAATATTGGCCTGTACACCCCATTACCTGTCCCACACACCCTGTGGCAGGACATCTCCATAGATTTCGTGCTCGGACTCCCCAAGACTCCTCGAAAACATGATTTCATTTTTGTGGTAGTGGACCGCTTTTCCAAAATGGCCCACTTTATACCCTGCTCTAAAACCTCCAATGCGGCTCATGTCACCAAATTATTTTTCGGAGAGGTTGTGCGTCTCCATGGGTACCCAAAACCATCGTGTCAAATAGGGACATAAAGTTCACTAGTTATTTTTGGAAAACCTTGTGACATAAGATGGGTACCATGCTACAGTTCTCATTGGCCTATCACCCTCAAACCGATGGCCAAGCAGAAGTCACCAATAGAACCTTAGGTAATCTCCTATGTTGCCTTGTCGGTGATCATATTAGGACTTAGGATTCTATCTTGCCAATGTCTGAGTTTGCATATAACAATTCAGTCAATAGGTCCATAGGCGTGAGTCCATTTGAGGTCGTACACGGTCATAGGACTAGAACACCCTTAGAATTAATCCCCATGTTGTATCACATCAAGTGTCCGAGTCTGTAGATGCATTCGCACAGCATATTCATAACTTGCATGCCGAAATTAGACAGAAAATTAATTCAAGTAATGATCAATACAAATTATCGGCAGATGTGCATAAGCATTTCAAGGAATTCCAAATCGGTGATCCTGTCATGGTATGGTTAGACTTGAGCGATTCCCATCGGGAGTCACAAAGAAGCTCCAAGCCTGTGGCGTTGGGCCTTTTAGAATAGTGGCAAGGAGTGGTCTTAATGCTTACGTTCATGAGATTCCTCCATATACTGGGATTAGCTCAACAGTCAATGTGGAGGATCTAGTTCTTTCTCTGTGCTCAACCCCACCTCCTTGCAATCCCTTCCAATCATCCCCTGGTCACAGTCCCAATCCAACCTTGCAGCCATTACCGCTTCCTTCCCCACGCAGGCAAAGGAAAGATGTAATCGACGAGATATTAGATGATCTTGTGGTGTCCACCCATAGTGTAGGATTTCAAAAGTATTTGGTGAAGTGGATGGGTAAGCCAGAATCTGAAAACGTGTGGATAAACGAAGAAAAGGTTCATCGCCTAGACCCCGACTTGCTTGATCGATATCACGACTCCGCTTCATCGGTGAAGAAGCCTTTTCAGTTCGAGAGGATTGACGGGGACATCAACATCGTAGACATAGGCTATGGACCATATCGCGTGTACCGACGTCGAAAGAAATGGAATGGAAACCAGAACCAGGCCTAAACAAGCACAGAACAATCAAAGGAGCATAGCACAGTCGATCGATCGCTCCCAAGCAATCAATCGATCGATCGATTGAGGACAGAGAGCTGTCTTTTGGCGTATTTAATTCTCTCAGTTGATCGATCAGTTCCAATTTTTTGATCGATTGATTGAGGATAGTGACTTCAGAGAAATTTATTATTTCTCAGTCGATCGATCAACTCTAAATTTGATCGATCAATCAACCAAGTAAGTGAGTCTGCCAAAAGACAGAATTTCATTTTTTTTCTTTTATTTCGAGCACTTTAGGGTAGTTTCGTAAATTTTCTATTTTAGGGCTTTATGTTTTGAGACCTCCTATATAAGGTCATTAACAAACATTGTAATTAATTATTAATTATGAATGAAAAGCAAATTGCTTCAAGCTTGAGATGAGCTTCTTTGAAGAGTGAATCTTCTTCCCGCGAGGTGTGAAGCCAAGGGTGCGAAGCCCACAATCTCTATCTAATATCTTTATCTCTTTGATTTATTTATTCTCTGTTTTATTTCGATCCCTGAAACCCTATTTCATTCCATTTTAAATTGAACCTCCCAAATTCCAAAACCCTAGTTTTCATCTGAACCGTTGAATCAACCCGATTCACCCGATTCAATAAACCATAGATTTCACCTAAGCCATTAAACCATTATGAATCAAAACTCCCTGAGAGAACCAGTAATTCTACCTTGGATCAATGAGTGAGCGCCCTAATCTGGAAGTGGCTAGAGTTCTATCTCTAGGATCCTCCTTCCGTGAGACTAACAGATCTAACGCAAAGGACTGAACCCTAACGGAACCAACACGATCATCCAAGCGGAAAACTATGAAACTTAAGGTATCGCGATTATATATTGATTTTTGCTTGATTAATTTAGTTTAATTTCGGCAAATAGCACTTCATCTTCATTTGCGTAGTTTAGGGTCATTGTTCCGCGTCAATATTGCATTAATTTATTAAATCTAAAAACATATTCTTGCAGTTTTACCAAGCTCAAACTACAACACTACGTATATTGGAAAATATTAAAAATTATAAAAAACCAATGCAATTGCATTTTGCGGAAACTTAAAAGTAGATAACCTGTATAATGGGAGTAAACGATAATTTAGTATTTCCAGCAAGAGCAAGTATACCCCCGGCTTACTGAATATAGATGAACTCCTTTGGGTCAAAGCCTGCAGAGATACAGCAATCAAGACCAATTAACACAAGCAAAAATAAATATAGATTAGAGAAAAGAGAATGCTGCAACTCCAGAAGAACCCCATTGTACATAGGATGATTAAGAATCCAGTTTTTATATGTTAATTAATAGACATAGCGCGTGATGTACGTCAAATGTAGCATTTTGAATAATAAATAAATAATGAGCGAAGTCACATTCCATTTTATCAGGGATTATAGCTGCTGCAGCATGCCAGTTTTCTGGTGTGTTGGCATCCAATTACCAGGTCAACAATTACTTTTGACAGGCTAAGATTTAAATAGAACCTAAATAGCTGCACTTGATGTAACAGTCTGAAGCAGTGATTTACAGATTGCCGTATCAGCCAAAATATGTCAATTTTACATGGATATTATATTTTATAACAAAAAACATGTTATCAATCGAACATTGTAGAAAGCAATGTACCTGTAATCAGAACAACGGTACAAACCTCTAAGGATAATATGGACCAACACATGCTATAATATGGCCAAAATTCTTACAACACCTCATCTATTTTTCCTTGAACTAGGTTCCCAGATTGGGGGAGATTTAAAAAGGGTTTAAGCCTAAGAGGAAAGAATTCAAGAAGCATGTTTGAGATGAATGAGTAGGGTCAATAGATGGGGGAGTTTCCAAGGCCCAAAAATGAGAAATATCAGCCTGCTCATCAATAGTTAGGGGTGAGACTAAACTTATAAAGGCCTAAAGTCGTTTACACACTCGACAAGCAAGCAAGTAAATACCTTCGTCCTGTCAGGTCAGCGGTTTTCCCACGTAGAAATAATAAATTAAAGACAATAACTAAAGAGAAGAAAGACTCATTTAGGGTTTGTTAGGAAAGAAAAAGGAGGGGAGAAAAGAGCACAATAGACACTAATGGACTCCATTGTTGCTATTCAACGTGATGTGTTACAAGACAGGTGAAAATATAATGTTACTTGCATAAAAATGAAGGGAAAAAAGGTGATAAAAATAATGATAATAAAGATAAGGATAAAGGGAAAAAATATAATTTTACTTCAAGATAAGGTTGAAAGAAAATAATAATAAAGTATTTGAGGTGAAAATATATTATTTTATAGATGAGGTTAAAATAAATTATTGTATAGATGAGGAGAAAATATATTTTACAGATGAAGGGGTGAAAATATATTATTTCGAAGAAGAGGTGAAAAAATATTATTTAACAGGGATAATGGCTCATCACCGACATTTTAAACAGCAAAATGGTCTGTAATTGATCTTACACCATTAAAATTATACTTTTTATCTCACACATTTGAAGTGTGATTTATCAGCATGTCATGTGGAGCACATCTGTGGCTAATCTAAATTGTCCAAGTGGCAATCCATCCTTGGAACATATCTCAACCCAAAGAAACTTGCCTTTAAGTGGATGTGAACCATCCGATTGATGAACTTTAACATCAACCCTTAAAACTAAAAACAACTGTCAATATTATAGTCAACAAATAGGATGACTTAAATCTCCCTAAAACACCAATTTGGGGCCTGCTGCACTTCAATCTATGATCGATCAATCTGATGATATGGATCACCCACATCTTAAACCATTGATGGCATGGTTCAAAATTTCGGCCGAATCGTTTCAGTTTCGGTCCCAACCGAAATGATAACTTGAACCGAAATTTCAGTCCAAATATATATGGAGAGGAAATTATCGGCCGAAATTCAAATTTTCAGCAGAAATTTCGATTCAAATTTTCGGTTTGGGTCATGGCCGAAACCAAGAACGAAACCGCTATTTTGATCCTTGATTGACGGTGTAAGATCATTTGAACACCATTTTTGTGCAGAGCAGTCAGACTCGGTACAGCGCGATTCGGCTCAGCCAGGCATGGCTTGAGTGCTGCTCAGGAAGTTTTACTTCATTTATTCTAGCTTAGTCTAGTTAATTATGCTTAGCCTAGATAATCTTGCTTAGGGAGATAATCATACTTAGCCTGATTAATCGTACTTAGAGTAATTAATCTCATTTAGTCTAATTAATCCCACTTAGCCAAATTAATCATGTTTAGGCTAATTAATTCTGGAAGGCCTAATTAATCGTGCTTAAGCTAATGAAGCATGTTTAGCCTTATTTATCTTACACTTGCATAAAAAGGTTTTCTAAAGTCTTACGACATGATTTGATTACTGAAAAACTTTGCGACATGATTTAATTACTGAATCGATTTAGTTACCAAAATAGTTTACGACAGGATTTGACTACCGAAACAGTTTTATGACCTTTTTTTACTCTTGAAATTGTATAATGACATGTTTTGATTCTCGAGTTCCAATATTTTATATGATCGAAAAAAATACAGGAATACTAATATTCAATACATGACAACCAGTGACTGAAAAAGATGGAATACCGGAATACTGAAATTTTATAAATCGGTATTGAATACTTCCTCAATTTTCATGACAGGAGTATTCAATAAATTGATGCACCAAGAATGGTGAAAATAAAAGTTAGCTTGCCAGCTTATGACTGAAGATTGATGACAGATAACTGTTAAGTCACACATTGATTGGATGGCTCCCTCTCGATGGGGGTAGGACACCCCCCCCCCAAGGTGACTCGATTTCCGTCCCACAACAGAAGGGTCGGTTCAACTGAAGTGTGTGATGACATTGATTACTGTTGAGCGCTTGATATTCATGCTTGTAGCTACATAGTACCTTTAGCCATATGTTAACTGACGCAGGACGGTTCCCTAATCTACGTGAATGATATGATTGATTTGCCGAAATTAAATTAGAATTAAGTTAAGCAATAAAATTCACAAAATATAATGAATACCTCAGGTCTTTTTAGTATTCCATGGGAGATTCACGTATGCTTCAGGTAGGGTTCAGTCCAGACGCTAGATCCATTAGGTTGCAGCGTAGATCGATCTTAGAGATAGAACTCTAAGTTTTCCCAGATTAGGGCGCTCACGATTCAAGGATGGAATCTCCGGTTCTCCTATGGTTCACGGGGTCGAGTCGAATCCAGGGGGTAAGGAATAGCTAGGGTTTTGATAGTCGAGTATTTGGATGGGAGATGGTAGATTTAGATTTTTTTGAAATAAAGCACGGAAAATAGATTAGAGGGGTAAACAAAAAGGATAGATTGTGGGCTTCACACCCTTGGCTTCACACCAAACCCTTCTCAGGAAGAAGAATCACTCTTTGTAGAGGCTCATCTCAAGTACACACAAGCAAAAGCTCTTTTCATTCATAATCAATAATCAATCCTAATTACATTGTTTAAGGACCTTATATAGGAGGTCTTACAATAAAAGAAAACCCTAAAACGAATATTAATTAAAAGACAATTAAACCCTTAACACAAAAGTTCGAAATTAGACTTCTAAAACGACTAAGACTACTCGGCTCGATTTCGAAAAGAACGAAATTGAAAATCGTTCGATCGAAATTGAATTTCGTTCAATCTAAATTTTTTATCGCAATTTCGATCACAATTTTGTTCGATCGAAATTTTCGATCACACTTTCGTTCGATCGAAATTGAAAATCGTTCGATCGAAATTAAAATTCGTTCAATCGAAATTCTCAAATACATAAAATATCGAAATATCGCCGTTGTCATTTCGATCGATCGAATTTTCAGAATTTCATCTTTTGCCTCTTTCGCCTAGTTTTGATTTCCATTCCGCTTTTTCCGACGTCGGTATACACGAAATGGTCCATATCCAATGTCCACGATGTCGGCGTCCCCGTCAATTCTCCCGAGCCGAAAAGGCTTCATCACCGATGAAGCGGCGTCGTGATAGCGCTCGAGCATGTCGGGGTCCAAACGTCGCAATTCGTCTTCTGCTAACCATGAGTTCTCGGAGTCCGGCCTTCCCAACCACTTGACTAAGTACTTTTGAATTCCACCCCCATGGGTGGATATTACCAAATCATCTAATATCCCTTCGATCTCATCTCTTCGCTGCTTGCGTGGGGAAGGGAAAGGTAGGGGTTGTAGGGCGGGGCTGGTATTCGGGCTCGGGGCTGCTTGGAAGGGGTTGTGAGGGGGTGGGGCTTGGGCTAAAGAAGGAATCAGGTCCTCCACATTGAATGTAGAGTTGACCCCTATATCTGGTGGAAGTTTGAGAACATATGCATTAGGGCCGCTCCTTGCAACAATTCTAAAAAGCTCAGCGCCGCGGGCTTGAAGTTTCTTTGCGGCTCCCAATCGAAACCGCTCAGGCCTAACCCGAACCATGACATAATCTCCGACTTTTTTTTATTTGATCGGTAAAAGATATACATTGAAAACAGCAAGTTGCTGAGGAACAATACAAGGACATGACCAAAAAACATAGAAAACAAAAGAAAAAATAGAAACAATCCCAAAAGGGAGAAGAGAACCCAACTCCGAACACAACCCCTAGCCCCCATGAAGCAGACGGGTCAGACAGGGTCCCATAACATTTGCTCAGCCGAATCCCCCCCCCCCTCGTGCCACCCATAGCCAAACCAAGTCTCTAACGGTTTTCATAATCATCCCCACGAGCCTACTCTGATGCTCGAAAATTCGCAGGTTCCTCTCCCCCCATAGAGACCACAGCACCGCGAAGAACGCAGCCTTCCAAAAACCCTTGCATTGATCGTCTACATCAGCCGAGTTCCATAACAGCCATTGGCAACAGGGGATGGAAGGGGTAACCCAAGACATGCTAAAGGATTTAAGCACAATGGACCACAACCCCCTAGCCACCTCACAGTGCAAAAAAAGATGAGAGGCATTCTCCTCAGCCATGTGACACATGACGCACCGACCTTGAATTCTTTGAAGTGCCTGTGCGCGTCCGCAGATATTTTGTATTGCTCATTGCTAACATTAATTCTTTTTCTAATTTCGGCATGCAATTCATGTATATGATGT
The DNA here is from genome assembly GCA_021018995.1 of Chloranthus sessilifolius. Classification (NCBI taxonomy): domain Eukaryota; kingdom Viridiplantae; phylum Streptophyta; class Magnoliopsida; order Chloranthales; family Chloranthaceae; genus Chloranthus; species Chloranthus sessilifolius. The sequence continues at coordinate 29,335,087 of CM037589.1, forward strand.
GCAAATGAATCGGTTGACTCGAAAACTCGATGAGATGCAAACATGGGAATAAGATCAATTGGTGTTCTAGGCCTATGACCAAGGACGACCTCAAAAGGACTCATACCTAGGGACCTATTGACTGAATTGTTATATGCAAACTCGGCTAAAGGCAAAACAGAATCCCAAGTCCTAGGGTGATCACCAACAAGACAACGGAGAAGATTTCCTACACTCCTATTGGTGGACTCCGTTTGGCCATCTGTTTGAGGATGATAGGCCGACGAAAATTGGAGCATGGTACCCATCATGTGCCATAAAGTTTTCTAGAAGTAACTGGTAAATCTGACATCTCGATCCGACACAATCGTCTGGAGTAAACCATGTAGACGCACAACCTCCCCGAAGAATAATTTGGCTATGTGAGCCGCATCGGAGGTTTTAAAACAGGGTATGAAGTGGGCCATCTTGGAAAAGCGGTCCACTACCACAAAAATGGAATCGTGCTTCCGTTGAATCTTTGGAAGCCCAAGCACGAAATCCATAGAGATGACTTGCCACGGGGTGTGCGGCACGGGTAAAGGGGTGTACAAGCCGGTATTTTGTTTGATATGCTTCGCAATTTGGCATGTACGACACTGTTTCACAACCCTAGAGACATCTCTCACAAGGCTAGGCCAATAGAACCTATCCTCAACAAGTGCGCTGGTCTTATCACGCCCAAAATGTCCGGCAATCCCCTTGGCATGTAATTCCCAGATGAGGAAGTCACGCAATGAAGTGCGAGGGATGCACAAACGATTCCCTTTGAACAAATACCCATCCAGCAGGGTATATTCGGAGTTAATGTTGTTCGGATTTTCAAGGAAAGCAGTGTATTCTGCCCCGAAATCTGGGCAATAAGGATAATCTTGCTTTAACTGCTCAAATTCGATTACCTCGGTGCTCATAGACTGCAAAGTCATAATTTGACGACTAAGCACATCACCAGCCTTGTTCTCGGCACCAGCCTTATGCTTCAAGACAAATGTGAACCCTTGAAGGTACTCGACCCACTTCGCGTGCCTCGGGCTGAACTTTTTCTGGGAAGGAAACGTAAGGCTTCGTGGTCAGAAAACAACACAAATTCCTGCGGTCTCAGGTAATGTTTCCAATACTACAGAGATCGGACAACCGCATAAAACTCCTTGTCATAGGTGGAGTATTTCTGCTTTGCCTCATTAAACTTTTCACTAAAATAGGCCACAGGGTGGCCCTCTTGGCTCAGCACTCCGCCTATGCCTACACCCGATGCATCACATGCTACTTCAAAGACTTTAGAAATGTCTGGTAGACGCATGACGGGTGCAGTAACCATTTTCTCTTTTATCTCGGCAAAGGCCCTCGTTGCGCCTTTGCTCTACAGGAACTCCCATTTTCTCATGCAATCGGTAATGGGAGCCATGAGGGTGCTAAAGTTTCGGATGAAGCGACGATAAAACGTGGCCAAACCGTGGAAGCTACGAACTTCATGAATATTTCGAGGTTCGGGCCACTCCACAATGGCCATAACCTTCGTAGGGTCCGCAACCATCCCGTCTACTGAGACAATGAATCCCAAGAATACAACAGAGTGCTGCATGAAGGTGCACTTCTTGAGATTCGCGTACAACCTCTCTCCCCTCAAGGTCTCGTAAACCAGCCTCAGGTGGATAATGTGTTGCTCCTTGTCTGGACTGTAAATCAGGATGTCATCAAAGTATACGACAAGGAATGGCCTCAGCAATTGGGTCATGAGCCTCATAAATGTGCTCAGGGCATTAGAAAGCCCTAAAGGCATGACCATCCACTCATAAAGACCGTCTTTGGTCTTGAAGGCGGTTTTCCATTCATCGCCAGGGCGAATACGCACCTGATGGTAGCCACTTTTAAGGTCTATCTTGGAAAAGATAGTGGCTCCAACCATCATGTCAACCATGTCATCAAGCCGCGGTATGGGAAACCGATATTTAACAGTAATCTTATTAATTGCTCGGCTATCCACACACATGCGCCATGTACCATCTTTCTTAGGCGTGAGTAATGCTGGTACAGCACACGGGCTCAGACTCTCTTGTATGAACCCCTTTTGAAGGAGCCCATTGACTTGTCGGGTCAGCTCGGCATGCTCAACCGGATTCGACCTGTAGTGGGGCAGGTTCGGTAATGTCGATCCGGGAACTAAGTCAATTGCGTGTTGAATGTCACGCATGGGAGGGAGCTCATTAGGTAAGTCTTCGGGGAAGACATCCGCAAATTCATTCAGAATGGGCTCTACCTCCTTGGGGTACTCACAGACTGACTCAGACGTACTCTCAACTGTAACAACGACATACACAACACTCTCATCTTTCGATGCTCTCTCAAACTCTGAAGGGGTCACAATATTGATGGCCTTGGATTGACCTCCCTTCTTCTCAACTCTGTTGACTGATGGTGCTTTAGGAGCCAAAGGGTTAAGAGTAATTTTCTTGCCCCTGTAGTTGAAGGTACAAACGTTAGATCGCCCAAAAATGGTCACGTTCAAATCATAGAGCCATGGCCTCCCTAAGATAATGTGGCCCACATCCATCAGCACCACATCGCACCACAAGGTGTCAGAGTATGAACCCAACTGTATGGGTACACGACACCTCTGAGATACGGGAATGGATAAGGAGTCAACCCATGCGACTTTGTAAGGTCTCGGGTGGGCTTCAGGTGTAAGCCCTAAGCGGGCGACGGTATGTTTTGACACCACATTGGTGCAGCTTCCGCTATCCACGATTACCCTACAACTCTTTGTCCCACATGTGGCAAAGGTGTGGAAGATGTTCTCCCTTCACCAATCCTCCTTTTCATCCCGTTGAGGCTGTGCAAAGACACCTCACAACTAGAGCGCGACCCATGTCATCACCTTCCTCGTCATTAGGTGTCGCATTCGGCTCAAAGACTTCTTCCTCATAAACTCCACTTTCATCTCCTTCTCCGTCAATGAAAAGATTCCTTTGTGGGTCCCTTGTAGGGCATTGGGAAGCAAAGTGACCAAATCCTTGACATTTATAGCATTTGACATGAGACCCACTCTTCGAGGATTCTCCGGCTACACCCTTACCTTTGTCAAACCTCACATTGGTAGATGTGGGTTGCGTGGGTTTGGCAGGCAGGTTTCCAGCACTAGATTTCACTTCGCCGGTACGGAATTGACCGGGGTGATAATCAGTTCGCCTAGACACCGTCATTTTTAAATATCGTTCAAGGTCTTGAACGATGGTGTAACACTCGGCGAGAGTCTCAACAGGGTGGGAGACTAACTCTTTTTGCAAGTCAAATCTCAATCCGGTGCGAAATCTGGATAGAGTGACTTGAGGGTCCTCGGATACCTTGGCTCTCATCATATATTCTTCAAATTTGCCAATGTAATCCGATACGGGCATACTACCTTGGCGCAGATTTTGCCATTGGTCAAGGAGACGATGGTAGTATGAAGAAGGGACGTACTTCTCTGTAAGTCGTTCCTTCATGTCCTCCCAATGGGTAATGGGAGTACAACCCGCATTCGTTCTGATGCGTTCAACGTTGACCCAAAAGAGTTGAGCTTGGCCTATGAGCTTCATCTTAGCAAGTCTAACACATCTTTCATCGCTCATGCCAAACCACTCAAAGTGCAGGTCCATATCGGATAACCAATCGAGGAAGACTTGAGGGTCTAATCTTCCATCGAAAGTAGGAAACTCAATTCGGACATTTTTGAGGAGTCTCCCTTCCGGGTCGTAGTCATCTCCATGATGATCTAACCTATGGTTCCGGTTCCGATGATGTTGGTAGCCATTTCGCTCAAACCGTGGACCATTACGCTCACGGGGTGGTTCGAAGCACTCATCCCCCTCGTCTAACCGATTGACTCGGTCTAACAACCTCTCATTAAATGTTTTGAGAATCCTTTGGGCTGCCTCTAAGGCAGTCATTCGATCATTGATATATTTTAGGTCAGCCCTCATGCCGTTAAGAGCTTCGGCAATCCCACTCATGTCCATGGTGATACGGGTCACTACTGACGGTTTCTAGAATGGAATGCAAGATGAATATTTTGGCCAAAACTAAAATAATATGTGATGAAAATTAAAGTGCAATGAATGCAATGTCACACAGTATGCCCTAACCTAGAAACCTAGGGCTCTGATACCAAAACTGACGCAGGATGGTTCCCTAATCTACGTGAATGATATGATTGATTTGCCGAAATTAAATTAGAATTAAGTTAAGCAATAAAATTCACAAAATATAATGAATACCTCAGGTCTTTTTAGTATTCCATGGGAGATTCACGTATGCTTCAGGTAGGGTTCAGTCCAGGTGCTAGATCCGTTAGGTTGCAGCGTAGATCGATCCTAGAGATAGAACTCTAGGTTTTCCCAGATTAGGGCGCTCACGATTCAAGGATGGAATCTCCGGTTCTCCTATGGTTCACGGGGTCGGGTCGAATCCAGGGGGTGAGGAATAGCTAGGGTTTTGATAGTCGAGTATTTGGATGGGAGATTGTAGGTTTAGGTTTTTTTGAAATAAAGCACGGAAGATAGATTAGAGGGATAAACAATAAGGATAGATTGTGGGCTTCACACCCTTGGGTTCACTCCAAACCCTTCTCGGGAAGAAGAATCACTCTTCGTAGAGGCTCATCTCAAGCACACATAAGCAAAAGCTCTTTTCGTTCATAATCAATAATCAATCCTAATTACATTGTTTAAGGACCTTATATAGGAGGTCTTACAATAAAAGAAAACCCTAAAATGAATATTAATTAAAAGACAATTAAACCCTTAACACAAAAGTTCGAAATTAGGCTTCTAAAACGACTAAGACTACTCGGCTTGATTTCAATCGAACGAAATTGAAAATCGTTCGATCGAAATTGAATTTCGTTCGATCTAACTTTTCGATCGCAATTTCGATCACAATTTCTTTCGATTGAAATTTTCGATCACACTTTCGTTCGATCGAAATTGAAAATCGTTCGATCGAAATTAAAATTCGTTCAATCAAAATTCTCAAATACATAAAATATCGAAATATCGCCGTTGTCATTTCGATCGATCGAATTTCCAGAATTTCATCTTTTACCTCTTTCGCCTAGTTTTGATTTCCATTCCGCTTCTTCCGACGTCGGTATACACGAAAGGGTTCATATCCAATGTCCACGATGTCGGCGTCCCCGTCATTAACCCAATCGCTACATGTCAGTTCGGTATTTTAAGTTATACTGTTTTACAAAAAAAGACTGTTTATGACCGAATTTCGCTACACAACTTATACCTGATTTCCAAAACACTTGTTTAGGTACCTTATACCTAGTTTCACATTCTCGTTTATAATTCTTTCAATTGATACCTGCTCCAAATATTTATTCACGTAAAAAATGATGACGGTTTTCTAAGAATTTATTGCCTATAGTTTTGAACACGGATTTACAGACTTGATTCATGTATAGCATATTACTTGATATAATTGTTGCTTTAGCACCTATTATTGCTTCCTTTATAGCTAAATCCATTTACATGTCTAATTTATACTTGTTTCTGAACAACTAGAGTATATTGGACTTAACTTGCCGGGTTATTGTTCAAAAACTCGCCAAATATTTCTACCACACAGATTAAGAATAAGATTTTAAAGGGAGAATCAAGCATCTAGTAAAGGAAGGACAAAAAAAAAGTCATGCTAAAGGTAATAATTGAAAGAATTTCTTTTTTTTACTCCAGCTGTACAAGTAGATGCTGTTTTTAGTTCTAAATATTCTGTTATCTGCTCTACCCTCATGCTGCTAGATTCTTTTGATAAGATAGTACTCCCCAAAGTCTATGTACGTGGTTTTTGGGGCATGACAGTTTCCTAGATTATGAAACATTAGGGTGTCAAGAGTTGGTCTATTCCAACCCACCCTCCCGAAAGAAAAATAAAAAATAAAAAAATAAACATATACAGATCCTGAATACACTCGACAATAATTTTTCTTATCCCCTCCTTTCTATATTTCTTTGCAAACATTAAACCATTAACCATAACCTAGTGAATCATAGTATTCTTCTTTCTAGCATTAGCAACACTGAAGTGCATTGAGTTCCTATTCCATTTTTTTTATCCAACTCAATCTAAACGTCATCTCAAGAAGATCTCTTCCTGAAGAGCCACCTCATTAGAAGATTTAGTGAATTAGGTCAAGTAATTATCCGGCCTCCAGTAAACACTCCTCAATTCCTGCTTACAGTCAACACATTTAACTGATCAAGTAGACAAGCATTTCATGCTGATACATCTTTATGCCATATTTTCATATCAGCTTTTAGTTTCTTCAATTTCCCAATAAAACATAATCATTGCTCGTATCTATATTGCACTCATTCCATACCTTCCAAACTAACCCCTCTAAGGAAGCATTGTCCAGCCAAATGTTCTCAAACATAAAGGGGCTAGGCCCCCAGTCCTCTGTGACAGAAGTACGGACGACCAGAATGTGATGGGAGGACTGTCTTGCATATTTGACAAGGTGAATTGAGCAACAACAATACGTAAATCCAACATGTCTCGCCACAAAGCCTCTCATAATGCCTTTATTAGTGTTACTCCCCCCCCCCCCCCCCCCCTCTTCTTTTTTCATCACAAAAGTAAATAATATTAAAATCTCTGCCAACACACAGTGGGAATATTCTATATTTGTGGCACTTTTCTACGTTCCTTCCAGAATGGTTTCTGAACTGTTAGATACTCAGAGTCTCAGACCATAGACAGTTGTGAATACCCCTTCAAATCGGTTATTGTAGTTCTTTCCCTCACAAAAACCGACTTGAATCCTAGCTCAAAATCCTCCATGATAAGTTTTTAGTGTCCCATTCAAGGAAAATTTACCAGCCACACCAATCTCGTCAAGGGCAATCCCATTTCATAATATGGAATTACTCTGAGATTCCAAAGATTCCCAGCCGCATTGATCACGTCATTGCAGTTCTTGTTTAAGGAAAATAACGTGGACTAATTCTGCCCAAAAAAAAACAATTTTTGTGTCCCGCATCTAGCCTATCAAGATTCCTCATAGGGTAAGAAACTTTCATCTTAATGAGAGAATCCACGTCCCTTGTTAAGAGTTCACATCTCGCTATTCAGCTTTCACATAGTTGTTTCTCTAGGCATATTCTAGTTTTGGGATTATATTATAGAAAAATTTAGGAGTTCTCTTTTACCTTTACAACTGTCATATACAACGGATGACAAATCATGTTTATGATTAAGGACTGACTCCTATGACCTTACACAGATATTTCCATGGAAAGAACCCACTGTTGGTGTGTCTACAATAGTAGTTAAGTGTGATAATAGTGAGTGGAAAGTGTATTCGTGTGTGTGATATACATTGGATATTTTTTGTAAGTGGTATACGTAATAATACAGGGTGTGAGTGATCTAACTTACAATTGTAATTTTTAATATCTTCTCTCTTCTCCTGCCTTCTCTACCTAACCCTAATCCTAATCTTACCAAATCATTTTTCGGAAAACTAACTTGCTATCAGAGCTGGTCCGACAGACCATCCACTTGCTGAAATCACCATCACTGTGCTAACATCGAAAGGGTCAAATGTTTGACCTTGAAATGAAAAATAATCACATGGACATGGTCGAAATCCTCCTCTGATCAACTTTAATTCGTGAAGCTTTGTTGTTTGATTGTTATTTGAAGGTGTTTTGAAGGCTTTACTGAAGATTTCATGATTCAGTTGTTTTAGCAATACATCCAAAGGCCTTGGATGAGGTTTCCAGCTAGGGTTTCCATTGGTCTTGCATTTGTAACCTGTTGATTACCTCTGTTGGTGTGTTGATGAAGATCTGAGAGAGATCCAGCAACTTTTTTTGTATTGATTTTCTCGTCTATTTCACGAATTTCTTGATCTTCAATTCTGTGCACATTTTATATATATGGGACTGCTCGGAATTCACGTACCTTTCTTTTTCCTGTGATTTTATATGATTCAGAGTTGATTGGAGGGAGATCTGATAGTATTTGTGTTTCTAATGACTCCTGTCTCTGCTGATTACTGTGTTTGTGCTGATCTTGAGATTGGGTGCTGCTGGGATATGTTATGCATGGTGTTTGTGGCCTGTTAGAATATAGAAAGGGGTAACCAAAGGTCACTTGTAAGTTGTAATTAGTAGTGTCACTTTTACATGAAATCTCAGTTTCTTTCAGATAATCTGAATCCATTGTAGTTGTCGTGAAGTAGTGTTGTGTGTGGTTATTATTATTGTGGCTCATCGTAATTTCATTCCTACAGTAGTGCAGCGTGGTTTTACGTAGTGTGATGGCCATGTAGCCTATTACTTGTGAAGATTTTTTTGCTGTACAGAGAAGTAATTTGAGTTATCTCAACCATGGATGAATCTTTTATGGAGGAAGTGACAAAGAAACAGCTATCGTGGATCAACCGCGCAGTTATATCTCCGAGATCCTCATTGGAACATCGATTCAGGGCAAGAGATCATATGACTGGAATATCCTCTCTACTCTATTTTTTTTATGTTCTTCGTCTGCACCTTGCAGGATTTGTGTGGTTACTGGATCTCATGTCTCTGTTGATGGTAAAGGAATTACTCATGTTGGTCATTTGACCTTAGATTCTACCATACATGTTCCCACTATGCCAGTTAACCTTCTTTCAGTTAGTAGCATTACTAAACATCTTAACAGCAATTTGATCTTCTTTTCCTCTCCTTGGGTCTTCAGGAGTTGTCAACAGAAAAGGTGCTTGGTTGTAACCGGCTGTGAGAGAAGATTGCATTTGTTCGAGTATCATCACATCTAAAATTGTTGCTTCATCCACCGAGGATGTTTGGCTGTGACATACTTATCTTGGTCATCTTCCCCTACAGCGTGTGCGTCTTTTGTTTCTTCAAAACTTGGCTCCTTTGATATTTCCAAGTTTCAATGGGATGTGTATCAAATGGAAAACATTGTAGAACTTCCTATCCTATTAATAGTAACAAAAGTAGCACTCTCTTTCACATTTTGCATTCCGATGCTTCTCCCATTGTTGACTTATGTGGTTATCATTATTTAGTTTCCTTCATAGATGACTACACTCACTTTATCGTGTTATATTTGTTTAAATCCAAATATGAAGTTACTTCGGCTTTTTCAGTCTTCCACAAGTTGATCCAAACACTATATCATGCCACTGTGAAGGTTTTGTGATTTGATCATGGTGGAGTGTATACCTCACCATTTTCAATCATGCCTCCGCATTCATGGAATTGAGTGGCAAACCACTTGTCCCTACACCACAAATAGGGCTGCAACAGAGCCGAGCCAGCGACAACATGGCTCGGCTCAACCCGAAAAATAAGAGCTTTTTTCTTTAGAGCTCGGCTTAAGAGCTGAGTCGAGCTGGATAGTTTGTAGCTTGAATGAATAGAGCGAAGCTCGAGCTAAGGCCAGCTCGGCTTTATGGCTCAATTTATAATTTTATATATATATATATATATATATATATATATATATATATATATATATATATATATATATATATATATAATAAGTAATTAACTTTGAGAGGTCTATTTTACCCTTCAAAGTAACTGTTTAAGTTTATTTAACGGTTACTTTGAAGAGTAAAATAGGAACTTTTGCCCCCCACTTGCCCTAATTTTCATCGACCATGTTTTTCATCTTGACTTATAAATTTTATCAAGAGAATACAATAGTTATCAAGCATATTTCAAGAGCTCAAATTATTATAAAAAATATATTATTTTTCATAAATTTTTAAAAAAGTTATGCACTCAACTGGCCTCACTCAATCAATCTGATTTCATCAATGTTCATCATACTACATGGGTCTGAGAAAAATCTCAAACCCACCGCTTGGCAATCAAATTAACCAACAAAGAGAAAGACAACAAGGGGATACAAATCAAATGATAAGTGCAATTCAAAAGGATATTTACTAAAAAGGCACGCGATTTTTATTTTGAGTTATTTTGAGTTCAACTTCACATATATCTCGCTTATTTATTTCATATGTTGCGTACATGTGTTTAATCATTCATTTAAATCTTTTATAGAATGGCAATTTAATTGAGTAGAAGTTTTAAAAAGTACTAGGAGGAAATTTTTTTATGATAGAACATACTTAGCTCGAAGCTCGACCCGAGCTCGAAGAGCCAAGTTAGAGCTTGGAATTTTCGAGCTCGAAGAGCTTAGAGCCGACTTCCAGCTCGGTTCGTATAAGGTAGAGCTGAGCTAGAGCTGACCCGAGCTCGGGCTTGGCCCGGATCGATTGCAGCCCTAAATCAGCATTTACTTGACGTTGTCCGTGCTTTGTTAATAGTTATGCATGTTCCTAAGCGTCCATGGGAGCCGTTCTTACTGCCAAGTACCAACTTTCTTATTTATGGAATGCCCACTCAAGTTCTTGAGGGTAAGTCTCCCTTCAAATTATTGTGTCCTCAAAATCATTCTTCCTTGTTCCTCCTCGCATATGTGGGCCTCCTTTTTGGCTCATATTCTTTCCTCTCATTGTGATAAACTATCTCCAAAGGCTACTAAATGTGTCTTCATTGGTTACACCTCCCACTCGAAAAATATATATAAATGTTTGATCTTATCTCTGAACGAGTGTTTGTAACTATGGATGCTAACTTATTATGTCCACTCCAATCTATTCTCCTCAACAATGCCCTCTTTAAGGGGGGGGGGAGGGAGTTCTAAGGAAGAGAGCACAGTAGCTGTGTTATCTATCTCAAATGATGTTGATGAGGAAGATGAAATCGAAGTGAAAGATCAAGAGATCCCAAGTGAGAAGCAAAGAGAGGTTATTACAGAAAGAGTAGACACATTTAACAAGTTTGGCAATTGCAAAACCTTCATTTGAGGTGAAGCTCTTAAAAGGATGATGAAGACCTCTCTCACAGACTACAGATAACGTTTCTTCTACTGAAGCAAGCCCACTAATCAGTGATCCTTCACCACAAAATGATTTGGAGCACCATATTGCCCTACGTAAAGCTTCCAGGTCTTGTACTTGTCATCCCATCAGTAAATTTATGCATATCAAGATTTTTCAGCAACACATTTATATTTCATTCCTTCATTAGACTCTATTTATATTCCTCTAAGTGTTTCCGATGCCCTATTTCAGGCACAGTGGAAGGAGGTCATGATGCAAAAAATGAATACACTGCAACGAAATAATATTTGGGAAATTGTAAAACTCCCTAAAGGGAAGAAAATAGTTGGGTGCAAATGGGTCTACACTGCAAAGGATAAAAGGACGGTTCTATAGAGGTATAAGGCAAGGCTGGTAGCCCAGGGGTTCACTTAGACACATGGCATTGACTATCATGACACATTTGCACATGTACCTAAGTCAAATCCTATTCAGGTACTTCATTCACTAGCTGCATATAGAGGTTGCTAATCATACCAATTGGGTGTTAAAAATGCTTTCTTGCATGGTGAATTAAAATGAGAGATATACATGGCTCTTCCACCTGGATTCTCTCTTCAGGGGGGAAAAGCAAAGTTTGTAGACTGAAGAATGTTATCTATGGATTGAAAAAACCTCTAGAGCCTAATTCAAAATTTTACTGATATTGTTATGAACTTTGGGCATCAAAGGAGACACCATGACTACAGATTGTTATTGAAGAGGGGATCTCCTCTCACAGCACCGGTTGTGTATGTTGATGACATAATAGTTACAGGGGATGATAGCAACGAATTAATGAAGCTGAAATATTATTTGAGTCAAGTTTTTGATATCAAAGACTTTGGCCCACTCATGTATTTTTTGGGTAATAAAGTGGCAAGATTAAAGAAAGAGATACATTATCACAAAGGAAATATACACTTGATGTTTTGAAGTAAATTGGCATTTGGAGCATAACCTATTGCAACTCCCATGGAGAAAACTCATCTAATTAATAGTGAGGATGATGAACTCCTCAAAGTTGTTTCAATGTACCAAAGGCTTGTAGGGAAGCTAGTTTACCTTACTATGACATGTCTAGATATTGCTTATGCGGTGAACGTGGTAAGCAAACATATCAATGTGCCAAGGAGTACTCACTTAGATGCCGTATATAGAATTTTGAGACTTTGAAAGGGAGAGAGCTACTCTACAGTAACCATGAGCATTTTGATATTGAGGGCTTCACCGATGTTGATTGGGATGGATCTCTAAGTAATAGAAGATCCACATTGAGCTACTACACCTTCCTTTGTGGGAACTTAAGTCACGTGAAAAAGTAAGAAACAATATGTTGTTTCAAACTCTAGTGCATAAGTAAAAAGTCAATGTCCTAGGGTGCCTGTGAAGGGGTGTGGCTTAGATTGATCTTGATTGATCTCGGAATCAATGTGAAACTTCCCATCACACTCTATGAAGATAGTGAAGCTGCACTTCATACCGCAGAAAATCCCATATCCCATGAGAGAACCAAGGACATTGAAGTAGACTATCATTTCTTAAGAAAAAAATTGAGTTAAATAAGTTTTGAACACACCAAGTGAGCTCTGAAGATTAGTTGGTTGGTATACACACTATAGTTGTGGGGAAAAATCGACTATATGACGTCACCTCCAAATCAGGAATGATAGATATATATGTCCAACTTGAGGGGGAGTGTTGGTTTGTCTATAACAATAGTTGGGGGTTTTGCGTGTGTGTGCATGTTATATAGTCGATATTTTGTGAGTGGAATATATAATAATAAGGGGTGTGAGTTATCTAACTAACCTAATTGTTCTATCTCTTCTCCGTCCTTCTCAACCTAACCCTAACTTGACCTAACCCTAATCCTAATCTGACCTAATCTTTTTTGGATAGTTAACTCCCATTAAGGCCATGTGGCATACATCTTTGATCATTTCAAGAGTTTCATGTGAAGGGTCCTAACTTGTACCACACTAAGCCCAAAAAGCACCCAGAGCAGAGGATTGGAACCATCCAATCAGAGCATTTTAACATTAACCATTAAAAAAAGGTGCATAACCATCCATATTTAGAGTGCATAGATTGGTCGGTTCAAATCCCCCAATCACCGTGATTTTTTGTGTCCACTTTAGCTCCCAATATAAGCTGTCTTTAATGACTTAGATTTCTCAAAATGAATGCCATATGGCCTAAAACAGGTGCTTCTCGTGAAGGATATCCATAAATTATTCTGATCGCCCATTATTCCTTCGGATTATTATTGGTCATTTTATCTGAAGAAAAGCAATAGTGTTTTGTTTTTCGAGGTTGTTAGTTCTCATCTTTATTATTTCAAGTTGAATTTCTCTTGCTTGCTTCCATTTGGAGGTATGTGAATAATATTGCTGTTTTTTTCATTGTCATATTTTCCAGGCTGTAACAACAAACATTAAAAATTATGAAGATTAGCATAGATCCTTCCAGATAATTTTTATAAATTCATATTCCAGAAGCAACGTCAGAGCTAATTACAGAGAATAAACAAGAAAGTGTAATTTTATCATTGACCAGAATTCACTGAGAACCTTATCCGATGTGAACATCGGTTTACAATTTAAAATTTTTAGTATTGCCCCTTTATTGTAACAAAAAAATCGTAGGCATTGATCACAATTCACAAACAATAAATCAATAAAAACGGTAAGAGAAAAATAGTTAGAAATCAATTTCAAAGGATTTGCACCAAAATGTATCAAATCTGACCTTAAAAAAAGTTACAAGTGCATAAGGTCGATACTTTAATAGCTACAACTGAATGAAGATAGTAGCGGTTATTACAGTGAAGTGAGGACGAAACAAGGAATGAGGGGCAATCAATAGCAATCTTGCATATGTTTCAACCATTGCAATGCTAGGAACGACCTGCAACATATGTTGGAAGTAAAATGTCAACACTCAACAGACAACACAATCAATAAAGAGATCACTGAAAATTTCTTACAGAAATATAAAATGCAAATCAAACAGCCAAAACAAGACTAAAAATAAACAGGTAAAACATGCAAACTCAGTTTAAAATGTAAGCATGGTTTACGTAATACAAACTCCCTATGTGTGACCAAGTGTAAGCATGGTTTACTGTTTCTGGTTACAGCAACTGCTCCTTTCCAACTTGTTTTGCTGAATAATTCCTTAGCTTCTCAACTAAAAATTATTAAATATACGGAAAAAAAATGAACAGACAACAAAAGAAGCATGAACATAAGTATAAATCTAGCAACTCCAAAATGCTGAAATTCTATCCGAGTGCCCACGATTTCCAAAATCTTCATTTTAAGTCATTAACCTGCGTGAAACATGATCTGAGGGCCCACTTCGCCGTTGCCTACTTTATCAACTGTTTTGATATTAGTACTGCGAGAAAGAAGATCGAGAGAATCAGTTAAAAGGTAGCAATGATAACAGAATTTGTCGGGGAGTTTGACAGCTGTTCAGTCATCATTTGGCCGCAATTTGGCCAATTAAGCAGGGACATGTATTGATTATTCATTGCTCCAGATAGTTTGAAGGAAGATCAATTTTGGGGAATGGGAGAGGATAAAAGAACAGTGAAATGTGAGACGTTCATAAACAGATGAACGGCGGACAGTGAAATGACATCTCTGAATCAGTACAATCAGTTGATCAACCAATGACAATTGAACCCGTGAAATGTATCAAGGTCAGGATAATATGAATTCCCCTAAAAATAGCAGTGATGTCTTGAGAACAGACGGAAGATAGAAGTTTAGGAATACATAGTGCAAGCGCTCTGAATAGGGATGCGAATTTGGTTAATCAAACTGAAATGGAAAATTTCGGTTTTCGCTTCAGAACAGCCGAAACCGAAAAGAAACTAGTCGGTTCGATTTATTTTTTTTTTAACCGCAACCTGAAAATTTCGATATTTTAGATTCAGTTTCGGGTTTTTTATTATTATTTGTACTTTCAAGCTATTTTTTTGTTTGTTAGGAACAGCCTTCAGCTCTTTCGATTTATTTAACATCAGATAAAGAATTGTTGCAGAATCAAGGTGAAACTCGCCATTAGGACTAATTTACAAATTCCTTAGCCCAAATTTAATTTTGGAGATTCATCTCCTTGCATTTATTTCAGAGAACTAATGAAAAGTGATATTTATGATAGTCACTTGTTTGTTCCTCGATGAATGTGAGCATTCAATTACATGCTGAATAGAGTAGTTGATTGCACATGGTGATCCTGGCCGTTTTGCCGAGGATCACCAATGATGAATTAAGGTGACAGCTTAATCTCTTGATGAAGTTGTATTACTATGATGATATATTGATTATGTGATGGTTTTCCGTAGTTCTTTGCATCATCGCACTAGTACACTTCAACCACAGACATTGTAAGACCTATTGAAGTCAGTTTTAAACATTTCTTTATGGAAAACTGTTCAGTTCAGTTCTAAGCATTGTTCTCGGAGAAATTTTTTCAGTTCAGTTTTTACTTGTCGTATTAGAGAAACACCCTTATATCACGAGGGGCCTTATTGTATATAGTAAAAGAAGGATACAATTTCGTTATCTGGATAAGATTTCATCGACATGAATAATCAGCATTTAAACGTTACAGGTTCAGAGACTTTCACATTACGTCGATGATGTGTCGTCAACAGTTTTGAAGAAATACAAGTCATGTCAATGATAATGTTCTCGTTGATAGCTGAAGAGTTTTGGGCAAAGGCAATAGTTCGTCGTCGACGATGATTTATTCCTATGACACGGAACACTCATTCTATACTTTGCTGATTGTTGGTCGCCTCTTTCGTTGATTGCTTTGATATCTATTTACACCTCGCTGGTTGTTGATTGCACATTCTGTGGATGCCAACTTCATCGAGTGATTGATATTAGTATTGCAAGAAAGAGTATTTAACAAAATCGGCTAAAAGGTTGTAATGACAACAGAAATCATTGGGGGCTTTGCGATCTGTTTAGTCATCATCAGGCACCAACTTAGCGGTATATGTATTGATTATTCATTGATCATATCATGGTTATCAAATTCGCCGATTTTTTGAAAAAATTGCGTTTTAATCATTCATGGACCTGATGAATAGAGTGTTCAAACCTCACCTCGACCAATGTGTGGTTGTCTTCGTAGATGACATCCTCATCTATTCGAGGACAAGAGAAGATCATGAACAACATCTACAAGTCGCCGTTCAGACACTTCGTGATCATCAATTGTATGTCAAGCTAAGCAAGTGCGAGTTTTGGCTAGAACAAGTTAGTTTCTTGGGACATGTCATCTCTGAGGCAAGCATGACCGCCAATCCAACTAAAATTGAGGCCATTATAAAATGGGGACAATCAAAGATAGTAACTAAAGTCCGAAGTTTTCTGGGTTTGGCTATGTATTACAGAAGATTCGTTGAAGGCTTCTCCAAAATAGCAGGATCACTCACTCAGCTTACAAGGAAGAACGCAAAGTTCGAATGGAATGATTCGTATGAAAAGAGAATCCAAGAACTTAAAAAGAAATTGACCTCCACACCGGTTCTTGCTATACCTTCAGGCAATGAGGGTTTTGTAGTGTTCAGTGATATGTCACACAGTGAGTCGGGCTGTGTACTCAACCAACACAAAAAGGTCATCGCTTACGGCTCTCGACAACTCAATGATCATGAGAAGAACTATCCAACGCATGACCTAGAACTAGCAGCAGTTATTTTTGCCTTAAAGATTTGGAGGCATAATCTCTACGGCGAAACATTTGAGATCCTCACTGATCACAAGAGCCTTAAATAACTCCACTCAAAAGGATCTGAACATGAGGCAAAGAAGATTGATGGAATTCCTCAAAGATTAAGATTGCTCCATCCAGTACTACCCCGGGAAAACAAACATAGTGGCAGACGCATTGAGTCAAAAATCATCTGCTCAATTATCAAGCCTCATTACGAGGATAAATATATGGCGGTTATTCGAAGATATATCCCTATACGATACAAAGTTTGAAGTTAAAGATTCAGGAGCCTTAATGTCTAATATTTCAATCCGATCTACGATCTTCGATAACATTCGCTATTAGACAAGATGTGACCAGTGGGAATAGATCAGATTTCTCCATCAGGGAGGACGATTCATTACTCTTCAGAGACCGACTGTGTGTATCAATCGATACTGACCTTCGACACATGATGCTAGAAGCCCACAAGTCAAAATACGCTATCCATCCCAGGTGCACAAAGATGTATCACGACCTGAAGAAGAGCTTCTGGTGGAAAGGTTTGAAGAAAGAAATAGCAGAGTGCGTGTCAAAATACCTGGTATGTCAACAGGAGAAGGTTCACCATCAGAACCCCTCGGGTTTATTGCAACCGCTACCAATACCCGAATGGAAATGGGAAGCTATATCTATGGATTTTATCCTTAGATTACCGAGAACCAAAAGAGGACACTGCCATTTGGGTGATGGTTGATCAATTAACCAAGCCTGCCCATTTCCTACCATACAGCACGAAGTATACAACCCGTAAGCTCGCAGAGTTGTATATCAAAGAAATAGTCAGATTACACGATATCCCTGCTAGCATCGTATCGAACAGAGATCCACTATATACGTCAAAGTTTTGGCAACAATTCTAAAAAGGAATGTGCTCAAGGCTGGACTTTAGTTCAGCATTTAACCCTCAGACAGATGGCCAAACATACAGAGTGAATCAGATTATCGAAGACATACTTCGGGCTTACACGTTAGACTTTCACGGGTCATGGGACAAACACCTACCACTGATTTAGTTTGCCTACAACAACAGCTATTAGGCAAGCATTGGGACAGCCCCTTTTGAAGCACTCTATGGTCGGAGAGACAAGTCTCCGCTCAATTGGGAAGAAACCGGAGAGAAATTCTTATCAGGCCCAGAAATGATTGAAAGCACAACCGAAGCAATTCGAGTGATCCGTGAAAGATTAAGAATTGCACAAAGCCGACAAAAGAGCTATGCAGACCTCACAAAGACGAATGTCGAGTTTTAGGTATACTTGTTACAATTGATTACTTTTGTTTCACCGTTATCTATATGCATTACTTAGACATGCATCCCGTACAGAAGGGGGACAACGTCTTCATCAAGATTTCGCCTACTAAGAGTGTGATGCGATTCGAGAAACACGGAAAACTAAGCCCACGCTACTTCGGACCCTTTGAAATATTGGGTCGAGTCAGCGAAGTTGCATATCGGATGGCCTTACCGCCGCAACTTTCGAACATACATAACGTTTTTCACGTATCCATGTTGAGGAAGTACGTAAAGGACCCAACTCACATCTTGGATTATCTGCCAATCAAGCTCCAGGAAGATATGACCATAGTTGAAGAGCATATACAGATCCTGGACGGTAAGGAACAAATCTTACGTACCAAGCGGATCCCGCTCGTGTTGGTTAGGTGGCGGAATCATTCTCCCGATGAGGCTACCTGCAAACGTGAGGTAGAGATTCGTGACAAATATCTACACCTCTTCGAATAAGGTACGTAAATTTTCGAGGACGAAAAATTTTGTATGGGGGGAAGAATGTAACAACCCAAATTTTTCCAAACCTTAACACGTCCAATAAGTATATATGCTTAACAAGGTATATATTGCATGCCTTAAATTTTCAAAACATTTTAAACTAAAAATACACATCTCGGTTTTTTTTTCTTATATTTAATTTCGTCACTAATTACACAAGCTATGTGATAGCATGGTGGTTAGAGACTTGAGCTATAAACAAGAGGTCTTGGGATCGAACCCCACCATGTGGATTTTAAACCTTTAGTTTGGGCTTTGAGGTAAAAGCCTATACACTTATCCTCAATGTGTCAACTTAACATAGAGTAATCCCCAATAAGTTATAGAAAAAGAGCCTATACAGAGAACTCTAAATCATAGTCTCTGTAAAGTTCTTAAAAATAGAGCCGTGAGAAAACCCTAGCCTCTCTCTCTTCTTTTCTTATTTTCTCAAAAGAAAACCCTAGCCATCACTAACCTCTTCCTCAACCTTCTCCTTTAAACCCTAAAACTTTGTGAAAATACTACAAGGCTCACGTTGATCGCGACTACTATTAAGATTAAGGAAGAAGGGGACTTTGATTGAACAGTGGCGTGGAACGCCAACCTCCTCAAATCACCATAGACCCTCTTCTCACGCTCAGGAGGTAGATATAATTAGTTTATTTAATTGTAGTGTCAAATCTTATTCTAGAAATCGCCTCGAAGTATTTTGGGTTTTGTGTTAACTTCGGATCTGAAATTCGAAACCTAAATGCATTCAGAATTTTGCAATCAACCGACGCACCGTCCGAAGTTGCTCGAGCGAATTGACTTTTCGCTAGAGCGGGAACGCTCCAAAAATGAGACCAAGCTCTCAACCGAAAGTCACTCGAGCGAGTTTGGTTGTCGCTCGAGCGAGATGCCGAAAAACACAGAAATCCTTCTGGAGTAAGTCGCACAAGCGAATTTGGTCACCACTCGAGTGAGTTACATCGAAGAAAACACAAAAATCTCTGTGGAGTAAATCACTTGTGCGGGTAACGCTCGTCGCTCGAACGAGTTATGTCAAATTTCGTCTTTTCAACCCTTTTTCTCTCTCGTGTTTTATATCAAAGTACTTCCGGATTGTTGATAATAGCCATTGAAATGTCACTTATGTGTGTAATGTAGTTGAGGAAATTGGGCGAAAGCAAGAAGAACCATCGTGCACCTTCTTACGACGTTAGGACCCAAGGTAGGGGAATTTCAATGATTACACGTATTGTATATTTCTGATTTATAGTTATTAGTGATCTAATGAATAATACAGTGGTCTCCTCATAGTAGAACTGGAATATTGAAACTATCGATTTTTGTGTTATTTTGAATGGTCGGACTTCATTGATTATAGTGCACACTTTGAATGCTTGAACTCACAAGAAACATTCTACTCCATTGAACTATTGAAACCTATTGAATATTGTGTATATGTTGAATATTGAAACTCATTAACCATTGGACTTCTCATTAGAAAATTGGAAATTATCGAATAGTGCATTTGTATTGAATATCGGACCTTCATCGAATATCGAACTTTGAATTATTGATGAAATATGAACACTATGATATATTTAGAAATTGCATGTGATTTAAAGCGATTCCATTGAAAAGGATCCCGTGCGACGTGTCACAGAGGCACTCCTTTCGACGTGCCCTCGCATGCGGCGCCTAACTTCCCAAGCTAGGCCAGCCCGTCTCTGATACCAACTGTGACAAGGGCACGCTCCGACGCGCCATCAAACCCGTGCGGTGCTTCACTGCAACATGCAACGAAGCCAATCAATCTCTCCATCAGACTCTCATCGCGTGCCCCCGGCACCAATGCTGCTAGCTAGAGTATTGACCCCGTCACAAACGACACACCTATCGAACCGTGACAGCGATATATCCGTATTTGAACCATGACAGCGGTATATCGGTATTTGAACCGTACTTCGGCACATATCGAACCGTGCTATTGCACATATTGAACCATGACGACGGTCTATAGAACTGCACAAGTATTCCTCACAATGCAGGAGCTTGGGCATATTGAAAATTGTTCTTGAACGACGATGGCTGGGATCCCCATCGGCTCTAACGCTATATCTGCGTTTAAAGATTTTTAAGTTACATTATTTAAGTCATACATAAACATAAGAAATGACATAAATGGACAAAACATAATAGAACATGTGCATGAAATTTATATTGGACTCTCTAAACAGATTATTTGAAATCCACTGAAAAGTACATCATTGATTTGACTTGTCACTTAGAATTAATCACCTTTGAATGTAAATTGAAATGACCTTATTAGCATCAGTAAGAACTGTGTTAGATGACTATAGTATGAATGGTTATTGGGTTCTCCCTACTGAGCACGTGGACCTTTAGCTCACCCCGACAATGTGTCACAAGTACCAAAGTTGACAAGGATCATGAACTCGAAGAAGATCCCGATTTTGTACCGGAAGACGAAGGAGATCTTCCGCCAAAAGATTTTTATCCTTAAAAAGTTGGTGAACTAGAACTGGTACAGTTTAAAGGATTTACTTTGAATAATTGTTTATGTCTTTTCCGTACATTGATGTAAATACCATTGTTTGTGTGATGTATGGCCATCACCAGTGGTATATGTTGGATTTATATTTTCATCTGTGGGCATTGAAGCATCTTATTCAGTTTGCAGTAATTTGATTTCTATTGACACCAAAGAAACATTGTATTTAGATTGTGAATTATGATCTAGTGACCCGGTAGTTCTACATCTTCCGGCTTGGAAATTTCGAGTCATTACACAATCCATGTTTTGGGTGCCACATGGACCGTTATTGAGGCTGGGTCCAACTATCTTCATAAACAATCGGTCTACCCTACAGTGGTCCTATACATACATACGTATATCGAGTTAGGTTGGCTGTTCTTCAGGCTATTAAGCCCTAGCCCGACTTGAAATTTTCACGGAAAGCTCAGCCCACCCCTATGGGCTCAAAAATAGGGCCATTGCCCTATCTTGGGTTGGGTCAAGCAATCAATCTAGCTCAGCCCGTTAGCAGCCCTGGATGGAACAGTGCATGTGTCTCAACTTGGAGGTTTCATTTGATCTCGGCGCATAGATTATTTTGGGAGCTTTGCTTGTATTGCAATTCCATGCAACTCTGAACCTGAAAATCCAGTTCTTGCAACTGGAGCAGATCCATTCTCCATTCGAATCACGAATTCAAGATGGTTATAAGTTGGTTCTTTATGGTTTCCAGTGGATTCAGGATAGTTTCATAATAATATTCGCATGATGAGGATGAATGGTATTGGGTCTACCACTAACTTGCAGGTTGACTTTGAACTCTGTAGTTGACTCTGACCAAACTCAGTATACCAAGTCCGCATTTCAATGATACAATACCTGGATCAAATCAATGATTGGCTAGGTTGAATTTTATAAACTCCATAAAATTTTCATTGACTTGATTCATTTAAAAGTCAGAATCTGAATGACCAATTTCGAAGTCAAGTCTGTGGGTAAATCAATATAAATCACTGCAACAAACCTGCAGCCATCTTAGAGAAGGCTACATCCAAGGAAACTACTAGCATTAAGACCTTATGCCCATAAACATGAACTTTACGTAAACCTTCATATTTATAAGGATACTAAAATATACATTAGAATGAAATCTATAGAAGTTACTTAATATTAACACAAAATGATACCTCAAAATGTTACTTATTTACAGTTCAACAATAGTTAGATTTTCAGTCGTCTGGAATCTTGCTAAAGGGTGACTAGTCCATGGCTTGAAAACCCAAAAACTCGACTCGGCTCGAAAGTCAGCTTAACTCGAAGACTTGGAAAACTCGACTCGCTCCTACTTGGTAATTTACTAAATATTTACATATATTATATATTTTTTCTATAAAAACAAAAAATGGTTTAAAAGGAAAAAGATGGAAAAACATGTGGGTAAAATGGGTAGTTTAATACTTTTTAGAAAGATGGGTTTCTAAAACCTTAAACATAAAAATATTTTAAATATAAATGCAGTTTATGAACCCTGCTTGCATCATCCTAGTGAAGTTTCAACTCGATTCGTACTTGACTCGAAATCCCTGCAAGTCAATTAACTCAGCCGAGTTACTTGATGACTCGCCAAGTTTTAGAACTATGGACTAGTCTGTTGCCAAACTTTATTGCAGCAAATGCCCTGGCATGGGAACTTTAAACCACTAGCGCAGGACAAGAAAAATTAATACATGCCTCTAAGGAGACATAATATCCAAATCAAGATCAGCAAATGTACCCAAAAAGACTGTTGTTTTCTGTTGTACCCTATAAGAAAATTCTGTTGTACCCTATAAGAAAATGAGAGATTTGAATGCGTAACTCAAAATCCACAGAAAGACAGGATTATCTCCTATATCAACACACCATGGAGAAGGTACACTATGAACACACTCAAAAAAAAAAAAAATAGTAATTGAAAGTGTGCCGTGATTGAATACCTGGCCGAAGAATAATGATTCTTCAATTTGAAAAGCCAGCTTCATGCATGCGTTGATTGAAAGACCGGACAATAATAACATAGGAAGAGGGTATGATTCCCGCATCACCATTACTCTCTCATTGGACTGTACATTAGATCCTTGTAACAATTCTGTAGCTCCCGCAGAGGTCAACCAATTTATCACTGCTTCACAAGCAGGCTGCGTCATGGTATATGAAAGAACCCAAAACATCCCAATTGATCTATCATCCAAATTCGTGAAATCTATCATGCGGTCTCCTGAAATAGAGAACAAAAATGTCAAGCATCATACACAAGCTCCAAGTAGGCTAAGATAAGGAGTACACGGGTGCACCAAGCGACTAGAGTTAATCTCATGTCTTGAACCATCTTTTGAAAGATTAAATCACGGTCCTTAATGCTAAAACATTCCATTCCTCAAATATAAACACTAGTAGAGACTACCATTTGGGATAGGAAAAAAAAATTATATTTAAAGAACGTCAACTAGCCATGCAGTCATGTTCAGACCATCCTTAATTCTTAATATTCAAACAAGGCATAAAACAACTTTTAGACCAGTATTTCTAATATTGTGCTGCACTGGATTGAGAATAGAGAACGGCCCATGATTTGATACATACTACTAGATTAACAGAAGTCACGTACCAAGAGAGTTGAGAAATCTTTTGGATATACTGCATCTACAATTTTATATTCTACTATGTTTCTAGAGATATGGATAAAGTAAAATACAATGAACACTTTTTCCAAATGAATTTGTCTATAGTGAGATGAAGGCACATTGCAGACAATGAGCTGATGTCTTACCAGCTGTACATGTGCAGTGAATAGTTAACCTTGAGGCACACTGACTTATGGAGATCTGTGCAAGTCATTTAAGATTTTGAAAATCTGTACAAGTCTCAAGGTCCTCGTGGCTGTACAACTGACAAGACATCAGGTCATTGTCTGCAATGAGACAATGGCCCACTGTAGGTCGGCTCATTGTAGACAAATTCTTTCCAAATGCCAACATGAAATAATTTGTATTTACTCTTTTACTCACTGTATGAAAAACCTAGATGAGCGCAATGATCATTGTCCATAAATAATAAAAAAATGACCTAACAGCATAAGCAAAAGACTCAAGGGAGATTAAATGAATGAATCTACAAATAGAATACAACAAGCATCTGATCTAATTATAAGAAATAATCAACAGAATATGAAGCATCAAAAATTTTCTCAATACATTCAAGTGACCCTCGTAGTGGAACGTACCTTTCGTTACTTGCTTCCACCATTCATCTATCTGTTTTCCTTTCTGAAGCTGCTCGTGATTCAGATATTCTCTAAACGAAGTGTTGAATGACCAAATTCGCAGAGTTTGACTACTGCTTATAAAGTCAAGAAGGATACTTTGAGGATTAACATTATTCTGATCAGAGTTTCTATCATCTTTATGAAATGAAAGAATCTTTCTAGTAGTCTCCACCTAAAAGGCAAGATTGAAATTCTTTTAGTTGAACATGTTACAAAAAATTTATACTTCACTAAAAGCATTGTAGTAAAGGAGTTGCAAAAGAGGTGCTTGGGAAATCCAAAGCGAAAAGATATACGCATAATAAAATGTGGTCGTGGAATGCAAAAGTTCAAAAATCTGTTGTCGAAAAGAAGATATGGTTTAATGAATGGCAAAAACAAGAGAGAAATAGATCTTAAAAGATAGAAGTTGGCAAAAAGGAAAGCTCATGAGTTGTCAGTAAGGTTAAGTATAAAGTATATGACAATTTGTATGCTAGTTGGGAGACGAAGGAGAAAGATATCTACAAGCTTTCCAAGACGAGAACAGAAAATTAGAGACCTTGACAAAGTTAGGAGCATTCAGGATGAAGACCAAAGAATTTTGGTGAAAGAAAATCAAAAAAAATTTGAAAACTTGTTAATTGCGGAATATATGGGAGAAGCCAAGCAAGAAGGGGAACCAAATCAAGAGGTAATTAATAAAATATCCTCAAATATTCTAAGTAGAATTAAAATCAACTTTTTTAAAAGATGAATAAAAAAAAGGAATCAGATGAGATACTGATAGAAGTCAGAATTATGATGATTGACCAAATTTCCGAACAAGATATTAGGAACAAGAAAAATACCCGACGAATGGAATAAAGCATTGTTGACCCTTTTTATATATTTGTGATAATTATAGAGTTATAAACTTATGAGTCATACTATGAAACTCTGGAAGAAAGTAGTAGACCAACGTCTAAGATAAGAATCAAATATTTCTTAGAAGCAATTTGGATTTATGCTAGAAAAAGCAACTAACAAAACCATTTTCTTATTGAGGCAGCATATCCAAAAGTAATGATAAAGGGAGAAAAAAATACATATGGTTGTTATCGATTGAGAAAGCCAATGAAAAGTTCTTGCTTTGTGCAACTTTGAGAACTTGCGATTAGTTTTCGCTGAAAGAGTTATTCTTTTAAGCTTGAAGAGTGATTCTTCAATTCCCCGAGTTTAGGATATGGTGCAAGAGCAATAATTTCGCGGGTGAAATTCTAGGGATTTCCTTTATCTTCTTAATTATTGTCAAGTAATATTTAGTCTTATATTTTTTATGAAAATCTAAGAAAAAAATATCTTCGTCAAGTTTCATGTTGTTGGAATTAATTCGTCTTTCGAATTCTCAATTCTGTTTTAATCATTTTTACTTGAATCCAAACCTATTAGTTTTCCTTTGTTGAATTTAATCCCTTTTGAACCTTAAATTCTTCAAACCCTAGAGAGGAGTTGAGAAACATCACCTTGATTGTCACTTGGTGTCATAGACTAGAGTGAAAATCTGAGTTCTATTATTAGAACCCTATTTTCTAGATTGGAAAAGGAACGAATGTAGATGGATCACTAAATCAGATTAACCTAATTGTTTAATTGAATTTATCAAATGTTTATATGTGTTAGGGATAATTTTGATAATTCCGCTGCTCAATTAAATCCCAATTTGATTTCCCTTTGCATATTTAGGGTTTAGTGGTTTTTGTCTTGTATCAAGTGGTGAAGAGTCAATCCCATTGTGAAATAAGCATTCCTACAAATAGAGCAATTGCTGAATAAGAATTTCTTAACCAGAGCATGATGAAAAGCAATGACTTGTCCAAGACGAAGACTAATCGTGTTCCTTCTATTGATAAAGTGGAAGAAGTATAACAAAAATTTTACTAGCGAACTCAAAAAATTATTGAATAGAAAACAACCTTCTTGGGATCTGAATTTAAAGCATTTGTCACAATCTCAATGCGAATAATTTGTGCCATCAGCAATGTCACATGGTTATAACGAAGAATCTGATGATCATTAAGTGCAATGCGGACTGCAAGCTTCTCCACAAAATCAGGAAAATCAATACACCCACTCTTCATTAGAAAGAAAAATACATCTGCAAAAATAAGCCATTCTTGCCAGCAATGTGTCTCTGCAATAAACGAATTACCATTAAAAAATAATAATAACAGTAATAACGATAATAATATAAATTTAAATAGGAATAAATGGAAAATTAATTTGTAGTCAAAAAGGGAATGAACAATTAAGAAAAACTCATCATAGAGAGAAAAATACAAATAAAGAACAAAAAGGAGCGAGAGAGAAAACTGAATGATCCAAGTACCTAGAAAAGAAAAAGATACGATAACAATTTGCAGCAGGATATTTTATCAGTTAATCGAGGCCCTTTCTATCTTAATTTCCTAAAATTTGAGCGAACTCTGAACCGCGTAGAATAAACTGACCACAAATCTCGCAAATATGCAACAAAACATTTCAAATAACTGAAGGTAAAAAATGTAAATTTTCAATTCTGAGTTCAAATATTCAGGTTCTTCGAGGCCCATGTGGTTCGGAAATTATCAACAGTACACATTAAAAGTAGATTTTTTTTTTATCAGCAGAATAAAAGGGAAATATATTAAAAGTAGACGATTTTGAAATACATACCTCAGCGGCACTGAGCAACTGCCGAAGAAGAAGAAAAGAAAACTAGCACCCACTCATAATCTTACCCCGAAAAATGCAGGAAGACCCTTAGCACCCGAAAGTAGTCTGGTTCGGACGGAAGGGAAACCCGTGGTTAAGGGGGAAGGGAGGGAGGGGAGGGCTTCATGATTTAAAGAAGACTGCAAGTTGAGGCCTAAGCTGACCATTGGATAAGGAGGCCCGGTCCAGAAGGAAGTCAGTAGCCGACGATATAACCAGAGCAATAGGTTTCGCAAGATGATTGAACCTTTCTAACCAAATAGTCCAAATGACCGCATAAGGAATTAAAGTCCAAACCTGTGCAAGCTCACTATTTGTGGTTGAACCCCCATCCCATTGATGAAGCATGAGATCAACGGAAGCCTGAAAAAACCAAGAGGAACCCATCTTGTAAACGAACAAAGCCCAAATATTTGTGACAAACCTGCAATGAATGAGGACATGGGAAGAAGATTCCCTATCTAGAGGAGGCACCTATTGGTAACAGGTATGCCCCTTTTTCTAAGCTGATCTCTAGTAAGGATTCTCCCCCATGCAGTCGACCAGGCAAAGAAGCGGACCTTAGGCGGGATCTTAGCTTTCCAGAATCTGACGTACTTAGGTTTGTCCCTGTGAGTAATCCTATGGCTCTGAAGGGCATGATAAAAAGACGAAGTCGTGAAGAATCCTTTAGGATTCTTATCCCAAAGTCTACAATCGAAACCCTTGGAATTAGGAGCCGCTGGGTGGAGAACCCTGCACAAACTTTTGTACTCATCAATCTCCTGGTCTTTCAGCATTTTCATAGTACTGACATTCCACGCCCAATTACATCCGTTGTGAGACGAAAAGTTGTTAATCACCCCGTTCTGACAAGCAGCAATACGGAAGATACCCGGGAATAAAACTTTTAAGCTTTCGAATGCAGCCCAGATGTCACTCCAAAAATTTACTTTCGCCCCATTTCCCCAGCTGAATTTAAGGCTCCTATGAAATTGATCTCTGACTGCCATCAGTCCTTTGAACCAACCTGACCCCTGACTGTGAGAGGAGTTAAGTTCCCAGCTATTGCTACTCACTCCGTATTTTTCCTTAACAAGTTTCACCGTAAAGTGTCCCCGTTACTGTCTTCCCCTAACCTCCGAAGTCATTTCACTAGCAGAGCAAGATTCATTTCTTTAAGATTACGAATACGCAATCCTCCTTGTTTTGTAGAGCAGCAGTCTTTCCAACTGACAAGGTGAATTTTGCCATTAGAATTTCCTGCTTCCAACATGAAGTCTCTGATGATTTTCTCTAAAGTGTTAAGGACCAAAACCGGGGCCAAAAAAGATGGAGAAGAAGAAAATTGGTAATGCAGATAAGGTAGATCTAACAAGGGTGAGCCGGCCTCCGTTACTTAGCAATTTACCCTTCCACAAGGATAGCCACTTTCGGAAGCGGTTGATAACCGGGCCCCAATGGTGGACTTTTGGTTTTCCAATGCCAAGAGGAAACCCCAGATACTTACAAGGGAGTTTTTCTTCAATGCATCCAAAGGACTCCACCAAGAGGAAGACGTAATTCTAAGGTTGGTTTATACCCACGACTTTAGACTAAAGGAGATTAACTTTCTGCCCCGAGACCGCTTCAAAAACCAAGAGCACACTAAGGACGTTTCTGACATCCGTTAAGGACGGACTACAAAAAATAGCAGTGTCATCAGCAAATTGTAGATGGGTTACGGTCAACTGGTTCGAGATGGGGAAACCTTTGAAGATATTTAAACAAGCCGCTTTATGAAGGAGTCTGTGGAGGGCTCCACCGATAATATTAAGGAAGAGAGGAGATAAGGGATCTCCATGCTGTAACCCCCTGGTCCCGCGAAAGTAACTTTTACGGCTCCCATTGATTAGGGTGGAAAAAAAAGGTGATTCATAACATGCACGTACCCAACCAATCCATTTGCTACTAAAACTCATTCTTATGAGAAGATATTGAAGGAAGCTCTAGTTCACTCTATCATAAGTTTTTCCCATGTCAACTTTGAGGATAATACCACCCCTACCGCTTATGTTAACACTATCGATAGCTTCATGCACAGAGAGGGCAATGTCCAGGAGTGTTGGCCCGGAATAAACTCCCCTTCGTTGGGTGAGATTATGTCTCCCATGGTGAGTTTAAGACGGTTTGCAAGGACCTTGGCGAGAATCTTTTTTGTTCATCGGTAAAGGAAATTATATTGAAACGCAGCAAGACGCTGAAAACCAATACAACCACGATCCAAAAAAAAGAAACACAAAAAAAGAAAGGAAAAAGGAAAGAACACCACAACGCGCAGCAGACAAAAACGACCAACTTAGCCCGGATCCCAAATATACGTGGAGTGGCTATGTCCCTCTTCGCCTCTAACCACCCAAAACCCCACCATGTCCGTAATGGATTTTATAATCATTCCCACCGGCCTGCATTTATTCTCGAAAATCCTTAAATTCCTCTCACACCATAGACCTCAAAAATGGCGAACAAAGAAGGCCTCCAGTACTCCCGTCTCTCGCCGTCAACCATCCCTGATAACCAGCTCATTAAATGCCGGTATGGCATATCCGCCATAACCCAGCTCAAACCAAAAGATTTAAACACAACAGACCAAACCTCATAGGCCACTCGGCAATGAAGAAAGAGGTGAGCAGCAGTCTCCACCCCGTCAGAACACATGACACAGCCATTAGTAATATCCATCCCCCGACGAATAAGCTGATCTCTCGTGAGGATTCTGTCCTTACACAGCACCCACCCAAAAAACTTAATTTTCGAAGGTAGATGTTCTTTCCACAACCATTTACCTTCAAAGGTGATAAGAGGACGCTGAGACAACAGCTTAAAAAAGCTCTTGACACTTAAGTTACCATCGCTCCTACGGGCCCATATCCTCAGATCATAGCCGTTAGAATTCCATTGCGCTTCATATAATTTCTGAATCAGAATGGAGAACTCAGTCATCTCACTATCCCTCAGTGACCTTCTGGTAGCCACATCCCAAACAGTATCCCCATTAGTGTGCGAGACAAACTCGTCAATCCCCCCACCCGGATTCAAAGAAACCGCATAGATCCCCAGGAAGGAGCACCTTAGTGTACCATTATCCAGCCAAACATCGTCCCAAAACCTGATACGGGTGCCACACCCCCAGCTGAACTTCAATCCTCTAGCAAAACTCGGCCAAATGCTACAAATGCCTCTCCACCAACCAGAAGCCCCCCCCCCCCCCCTGTGGGCCGTATAGCTGATCCCACAGCTATCAAGGGAGTGTCTGTACTTCTCGACCAGCACCAACCGCCAGAGGCTATCCCTCTCTTCCACCCTCCTCGCTCCCCAAAACCATTTCCCAAGAAGCGCCAAATTGGACCGTCTTAGACTGCGAATCCCCAACCCTCCACCATTGACCGGCAATTGACAAGTATCCAAGTTAAGGTGATATCTTCTATTCATCCCCGAACCTTCCCATAAAAAGGAGCGTTGTATCTGCTCCAACCGATTGATAACCTTCGTCAAACACTTAAACATCGACATATAGAAGATGGGTATCGACGAAAGGACCGCCTTCATAAGAACCAACCTACCTCCACTACTCAGTAACTTTCCTTTCCACGACGACAACCGCTGCTGAAATCTTTGCACCACAAGTTCCCATTCGTGAAACGTGGGTTGTCTGAGGCCAAGAGGCAGACCAAGACTTCTAATAGGCAGCTTCTCAAATCTCAATACCACAGCTCACAGCACGCGCAATCTCCCCCAAAACAGCCTCCTCAACTCCAATCCCCGTGATCGCAGATTTGAGAAAATTGATACGCTGACCCAATACCGACTCATAAACCGCAAGCACATCCACTAACACACTGAACTTCGTCGCATCAGCCTTCCCAAATAAGATCATGCCATCTGCATATTGTAAATGCGAGATGAATCTGCCATGTGATCCAACCCGGATACCGGTAATAAGATTGCACTCCCTGGCACGCACGATCAGCCCAGATAGCTCCTCGCCTAGAATATTGAAAAGAAACGGGGACAGCGGGTCCCCCTGCCGGATACCCCTGGAGCTCTTAAAATACCTAGCCGGAGTGTCGTTAATCAGAACCGAGAACCATGGCAAAGAGTAACACCCACGCATCCATTTCCTCCAAATAGCACTGAACCCCAACCTCCCGAGCATATAATCAAGCCCTTCCCAACTCACCCGATCATACGCCATTTCCATATCCGCCTTCCAAATCGCAGCCGGACAACAAAGGTTGTGAGCCGACTGGATGGTCTCATGAGCCACGGCAACCAGGTCCACCAACTGTCTACCTCACACAAAGGCCCTCTGATTACCCGAGATAATCTTACTCATGACCAGCTTCAGTCTATTCGCTAGCACCTTAGCAATAATCTTGTAAAAGCAGTTTGTGAGACTAATGGGGCGGTACTCAGAAACATCCTCAGCTCCATCACGCTTGGGGATGAGGGTGATAAAAGTAGAATTAAGAGCCCTCCCAATGAAGCCAAAAGTGTGAAATTCAGACATAACCTCCATCAGCTCTCCCTTTATAGTCTCCCAAAAGAACCAGAAGAACTCCTTGGTAAAACCATCCAGGCCCGGTGCCTTATTCCATCCACCAAACCTGATCACACGCCACACCTCCTCTTCGTTAAACTGCTGCTCCAGCCCCATACTCTCCTCCGCCGAGATAGCATTGAAAGATAACCCATCCAACCTTGGCGAGAATCTTATAGGTGCAATTCATAAGACTGATGGGCCTAAAATCCGTGATATCAACCGCCCCTTCCATCTTAGGAATAAGAGCGACGAAAGTAGTGTTGAAACCAGCAGGTAGCTTAACCGTCAAGAAGAAGTTGTTGAAGAAGAGTATAAAGTCCATCTTGACTGTATCCCAGCAAATTTGGAAGAACTCAAAAGTGAAACCATCAGGCCCTGGTGCTTTGTTTCTAGCACTTTGGAAAACAGCTATACGGATCACCTTCTCATCGAAAGCCACTTCAAGCTGGTTCCTTTGGATAGGCATTATCGAGCTGAAGTCAATACCCACAAGCGTAGGGTCATCCGAGTAGAGGTTTCGGTAGAAAGAAATGATTTGAACTTCGATATCACCCAGGTTCTCATAAGAGCTGTTGTGAACCTCAATTCGGGTAATGGAATTTCTTCTTCACCTACCGTTAGCATAGGAGTGGAGGAACTTGGTATTTCCATC
Organism: Chloranthus sessilifolius; assembly: GCA_021018995.1. NCBI lineage: Eukaryota > Viridiplantae > Streptophyta > Magnoliopsida > Chloranthales > Chloranthaceae > Chloranthus > Chloranthus sessilifolius. The sequence goes on from CM037589.1 coordinate 29,367,343, forward strand.
CCCATGCTTAAGCCAGTAAACTTTAGATTTTTGTTTCGAAATTTCTTCCTCTTGGACACATTTCTGATTATAAGCAATCTTAAGAGCCAGCCAGATATCCTTTTCTTCGTCGGTGAGTCTTCTAATTTCTTCGAAGCCATCAAAAGTCTTGATTTTTGTGAGGAGAAGGTCCTTATCTTTGGAAACATTCCCAAATATTTCTCTGTTTCAAGTCCTTATCTTGCCTTTAAGAGCTTTAAGTTTAGTAATTAGACGGTCTGTTGCACTACGATAGTCCTGTCTGTGTCTATCACTTTCACCATTCCACCATTGAGGCAGCCTATCATGAAAGTCCTTACATTGTAGCCACACATTTTCAAACCAAAAGGGTGTGGGACCGTTATTAGTTATCAGCAAGGTATTGAGAAAAATGGTTTTGTGATCAGAGACGGTAGTGGGCCATACATCCACCACCGTACGAGGGTGATCGTCCATCCAGATAGACGAGCAAAGGAATTTGTCGAGCCTACAGTAGGGAAGTCTATGTCGTTAGTCCACGTAAATCTGCCTCCTCTCATTCCCGGATCGAGGAGCGTACATTCTGAGATGAAGCATTAAAATTCGTCGTCGCTCGGCGGTCAATGTTTCCTCTGTTTTTTCTTGGAGAGATCTTGGGTGATATTGAAATCCCCTCCAACACACCGGTCGTGATTCCAGCGAGTGGAAATAGAACTTAGCTAGAGGAACATCTCTTCCCTCAACCACCCATCATTCGGACCGTAGATACCCATGTAAGTCACTACATATCTGTCGCTTCTTCTCTTAAGAACTGCCGAGATAGAGAACTCTGCAATGTCTCCGTCGATTTTTTCCAGAAAGGCGTCTCTCCAAGCAAGGATGACTCCTCCCGACGTGCCCTCCGCCGAGAGGCACTCCCACATCCAATCCCCTCCCGAGAACCAATCTGATACGCTTAATATTAACATCTTCCCATTTTGTTTTCTAGAGGGATAAGACCATTAGGGTTAGATTTGACAATAGCGCATTTCGCCTAATCTCCCAATCCCCAAGCATTCCAAGCTAAGAAAGACATAAGGGCAACAGCAACTCGTGACCATAGCAAGATGGGGATCCCGAAGCTATGGGATCCCGGATGCCCCCGTAGGGACGCCCACCTTTCTCTTTCCTTAAAGTTGATCTAGAGTATTTCAGTCCCTATTTGACCTTTTGCGTGTCCCTTTCCTTTTGATTTTGGACTCCTCCTTAGACATCCTACGTTTGAGCTGTATCTGGCCAAATATTTCAATAATTTTATCATCCGAGCCCAAAAACGTCATCCCTAGAGCTTTACCTACTTCAAAGTCCTTTTAGGCCTCCTGTTGGTCACAATGTATTTCTCCTATCAAGGAGGGTGGGGTGCAGGGGTCAAAGGATTGAGGGAGGCGTGTGGGTGGGTGTTGGGATTGAGAGGGAGAAGTCGCGTCAGTGTCCATCTGTGTCCTATGGTGTTGGGGGTCTTCCTTCGATTTCCTACAATAGAACACATTCCCAGAATTTAAAACATTAACAGAACTATCAAAACAAGGAGAAAGGTTAGAAGTCTGGGCCTCAAGTGTGACCTGGTCCAAAAGTGGGTCCACAGCTTTCGAGAAAGCCTAGGGAACATAAAAATCATCTGGCCTTGTTTGGGATGGAGTCATGTTGCTGTCATGTAGTTTGCCTTGCCACATGTCACTTTTTCCTTTAGGAGTGCAATCGTACACCGGTTTCCGTTTGTGACGGTCTGCAGCCCTTTCCGGTGAGGTACACTGGGCGATGTGGTTTGTACATTGATGCGTCGATTCCACAGTCACAGAAACCGAGGCAGGACAAGAGGTCATTGAACCTTGAGATACTGGTCTAACAGTAACAGGGGATTTGTGACCGTCGTTCTGAAGAGGTAAGGCATGTAGCAGGCCGCCACATAGGTTTTCCGCCAATTTGCAAGATCAAGGCCATCCTTTCGTTATTCCTGGTGACGTGAAGACCTTTCCCTCGGAACTAGCGCCACGAGCCAAAAAGGCGCCCTTGTTCTCGCGGAGGTGAAGTTCTTGCGCCGTATGAAATCCACGTGGTGAAGCTCGATTGGAAGAAACAAAGCAATGCGCAGTCCTGGAATGGTTGCCTAGGGAGTCTGTCACGTGTGTAGTCGAGGCGTCACATCGTGTATCCAAAGTCTTGCACAGTAATAGATCCACCCCTCTCATTTCAGCATGTAGGATCTGAGTCGTCCTATTATAGTGGCTAGCACTATATATCCTTCCCTTCTCAGTTGTTTGAAAATCATAGACGTTTCTGTTGAAAACCTCCAGTAGGTCCCTATCCTTATAGTTGTCCTTTACTGCCAACGTCACATCAGGATGGATCACTTCCCCCCCCCCCCCCCCTCGGCACGCCGAGCGTGACCATGGATGGTATCCGTAAGGCAACGAGTTGATGTTGCCGCTGGTGGAGTACTGGGAACTTCACCATCTTTCCCGTCCCTGGTATCCGAACATTAAAAGTAGATTTTAATAGGTGTAAGAAATGTGAGGGGGAGGCCTCACAACTTTAATCCCCTGCACGCCAATAGTGACTGCAAAATCTTCCCAAACCATTTTGAATCCCACCAGCTGTACCAAAAGACGAAGGTGGCTAACTGGTCATAAGGGCAGAAATCCAAAACTGAATTCTATGGTACCTTCCCCAGGATGACCAAAAATACTCATACAGTGCAAAAGAACAGAATTTCTTCATATCAAATAACTGAAGGTATAAAATGTAAATTTTCATTTCTGAGTTCAAATATTCATGTTCTTCAAGGCCCATGTGGTTCGGAAATTATCAACAGTTCACATTAAAAGTAGATTTTAATAGGAATAAGAGAGGGAGGGGGAGACCACACAACTTTAAATCCCCTCCACACCAATAGTGACTGCAAAATCTTCCCACTCCTAAGTCCCACTTTTGATTCTTTTTTTGATGGGTAAATAGCACGACAATTATATTAAAAGGAAACCAAGCGAGGAGCTGGAAACCAAACATCAAACCCGGCAAAAGCCACCAAAAAAAAAGCAAGAAAAAACAAGGAGAGAAACAAAAGGAAAGGAATAAAATTCAACTAAGCCAAGTAAAAAAAAAGCAGCCTACAGTAGCAGACCGAGAGGCCGTGAGGGGGGATCGAGTCCTCTATGCAGAATCAAAGATCACAGGAGCCGCCAAAGCCCCATCCTTGTCCAACCCTTCCCATGAGAACATGAAGTCCACAATGGTCTTCAAAATCATCCCGATTGGGCGACGCTTCCTCCTGAAGATGTGGGCATTGCGCTCCAACCAAATACCCCAAAGAACCGCAAAGAGACCGACCCTCCAAAAGACCCCGGAGAGCCCCTCCAACTTCATACCAAGCCAGGAACTGAGGAGGCTAGGAATAGAATCCGGAAAGACCCATGCCATATCAAACGACTTGAGAAGAACTCCCCAAATCTCACGCACCACCCAACAGTGGAGGAAAAGATGTGAAGCCGACTATTCAGATTGAAGACACATATAGCACCGAAAGAGGCAGATGCCTAAATAAAGGCAGAAACCCAAAACTGAATCTATGGTATCTTCCCCAGTATGACCAAAAATATTCATACAGTGGAAAAGAACAGAATTTTTTCATACTTTTCCCAACTCCAATCCGATCATACAGATATCCCTTCAACACAACAAAGGTTTATAAAAGAATCTAGGACGATCCATCAAAGCATGAACATCCAGATCTTTCAGAAATTGAGTTCCTATTCAAAGTGTGCATAATTGCATGGTTAAGGCCACACCAAGGACCAACCGGTCAAGTTTGAATCTAATTGGGGACTCTTCTCAGGAGGTATCGAGAAGGAATCTAAAGGTAATAACATCGATTCATACAGAAAAAAGGTATTCTAACTCCTACCACCAGTCGCATCTTATTGTATTTGGGCCATAAATCTGCTTATTTAAGGACGTAACATAGGCCCATTAAACACTTCTTTCTTGCTGAACTTGGATCTTGCTTGCTGAACCTGGAATTCCTTTTAATAATCCCAGTGTTGCTCTCTCAGTGATTTTTGAAGACCAGCATGTGATTACTTAAAGTAATCATACGATTTGTGGTATGAGGAAACTCTCACGTGATCATTTAAAGATCATGACTCCTTGTACTTGGACCATAAATCTGCTTACTTAAGGTCAAAAATACAGGCCCACTGAATACTTCCTCTTGCTGAAATTCCATTTAACAATCCCTGTGTTGCTCTCTATTGGGCTGGTAGTCCTTCGCTTTTTCTTCAATCTCTTCATGGTGTCATTGTTCGTCTTCTCTTAAGGATACATTGCACAGTCACATCATATATTTATATGATGGTTCAAATAACAGTGACCAGATTTAGTACATATAAAGTCTTAAGTCAATTTGGTGTGAGTTAACTAGATCGTATTTGCAAGCACCAGAATCAACAGAGCAACTTAAAATTCTATCGAATGAAATCTGCAGTCTTTATATATATATATATATATATATATAAATCAATTAACATTTAATCAATTAACACAGTTAACATTTAATCAATTAACTTTACAGAGAGATATGGAACAAATCAATTAACACAGTTCGTTCAACATTTAATCAAATCCAACTACGCATACAATTATGTACAGAAACGGAATGAAATTGAAATATAAAGGAAGAGGACACTACCTGAGTTTGTCATCTTCAGTAACTCCATAGTTCTGTCAATGGTAGCCTCACAAATCATATCAGAAGAGAAAACCGCACCAGGAGTTACAGCTTGTTGAGCATGTGGCTTATAACAAGGAGCAACAAGAAGCACGCGTCTCCACCAGTCAGGTGATGGAGTAGTACGGAGAGCATGTCTTAGACAACGTAAAGCTCTTTCCCAGTCCAAACTCCCTCTTTGAATAGAAATTGCAATATCCTTTACCAAAGAGAAACTAAATCTAGTCAACCCCAAACTGCACCTCTCTCAACAAAAGCTAAGAATGTAACTCAAAAATAAGCGAAAAATACATCAACTAATCATTTTACAGATAGGTCCACTTAGAGAACCCAACATTAAAGTGGAACCAGAAAAAGAAAATCTTCTAGAAAGTAAAATACGAAACATGTAAATCACCTGAAAAGATGGTCTTTCAATCATATAGACATCGATTAATTGAGATTGACAATAACATGGGCCAATTACTCACAATCTTTTGGTCTAAGCTCTATCAGAGTAGTTTAACGAGAAATGGCAGTTAATTCCTTCGTAAATATATGGACTGGCAAATTAACAATAGATTTCATGACAATTAGCTGTAACTCCTCATGAATATCAGCATTTATCAATTGGTATAATATTGTAAATTCAAAATGATGTATTCTAAGTTAAGAAAGCATTTCTATGTTGAAAAATCTATCACTATCCGAAGATGGCTGAATCATTGATTCCTGACGTCAAAGCAGAGCCAAGTATTACTCCACTTCAAAGTGAAGAACCACTATAAAGTAAAAGACACTTCTATTCCACTTTAAAGTAAGCAGTAAATGACTCAACTGTCATTGTATGGTAAATTGGTGATGATAAATCCACTAAAATAGTTGTTGACTGCTCTAATCTCCGACAGCTTGGTTTGACAAGTTCAGCCAAGTAGTAATGTCATATAGCCACCGTCTTCTTTATGTGGACGATATTGTGGATACGGGTGATGATTAAGGACTATTTCTCTCTCACTAACCCTAACCCTAACCCTAACCCAAGAATCTAATGAAGAAAGTCCAGCAAGACATCCCCTTCTCCCATTTTGTAATATATATATATATATATATATATATATATATATATATATATATATATATATATATACACACAAACAACGACTAACAATGTAGTCCTTTGGGCCATTTTTTTCTCTTCTTCTCCAGCTTCCTAGTATAAGAACCCTTTGAGTCTACAGCTCCCAGACTAGATGAATTTCACTTAGAACTTAGCCTACCTTCTGAAAATCCTGCTCACAGAAGCAATAAGAACAACCAGTTGGCTAATATTCTAGATAATTTGAAGAACATGAGTGAATGAGGCGATTTACTCATGGCCATCACCCAAAGTAACCAAGAATCTCCTTCTGCTCTGGTGCTTAGAGCGGGAGATTGGATTTCCGAACGAGAGACCTTCATCATGGATGGTCTATTGCTGGCAGAAGGTTCTACCGGTCGTCTGGTGTACCCGTGAATTCGGCTCGCCGACGCCATGGTGTTTCTTTTGCCGACAATGCGGGAAAAAATGAGAGAAACTTTGGGGAAGTGGATGACTTGCCTGCCATAGCCATGCCGCACATTTCTAGCCTGTATCATGATAATAATTTGGCGTCGTCTTCCTCGGATTCGGGGGCTAGAAACGGGCAGATGGACTTTAGCTCCCCTCAATTTCTCTCTCTCGCCAGGAACCTACGAGATTACTGGGTGGTGCTATATACAATCAAAGACGCTTTAGCAATATTTCATTTACACAAATGGATACAAAGATCATGGGTAGTTACAAACAGGCCCATTCTATCGGTTATCACTAATACAAAATACTTACTTCGTTTTCCGTCCGTGGAGTCGGCTCTGGCACTTCGCAGCAAAAAATCCTTCCAAATTGACGGAGTACCAGTGGAGTGCGGCATTTGGAATCCAACGTTCGGGGATTATCATCTACATTGGTGGGAGGGCAGAGTGTGGATCCGATTGTTTGGCCTCCCTCTCCATGCCTAGACTCCCGAAGTCCTCAAGGGGATTGGGGATAGATGCGGTCGGTTCATCCGTGTCGACCGCAGATCTGATGACCTCTGGGAAATTGGATCCGCCTGAATTGTCGTTGTCGTTTAAAGTTCCGATTGCGTCCCTAGATGTTGCGAGGTTCGCATCGGTGGCCAAAAACATCGGGTCTTCATAGTAATGGAGCTGCTGGAGCGGGTGCTCGTCCCTCACTAGTCGAGTGACAAACCCGAGGGGCCACGAAACCCCGGCGTAAACATATTTAGTGGTACCTTGGAAAAAATCTCGCTGGAGATCGAACCACTCAGGGACGGGATGGAAAGGACCGGTCGGCCATCACCGCGATGCTCGCAGGTGTGCACGAGCGAATGCGCCTCTCCATAGGGGGTCGTCCGCGCTAGCGCAGGGTTATGGCACCTCAGATGCCCATCTAATTGCTCATCTTCCAGATGACGACTTCGAAGATGAGGCACTGGTGGAGGGTTTAGATGATGCAAACTGCAAAACCCTTGGATTGTTGGCGGGGGACTTTGACGATCGGCTATGCCCCTCAGCATCAGGGAACCACCAACATCCTCCGCTTTCCTTCGACGAGAATCTCACACCGTCGAGGTACCCACGGTTGAGAAGTCGTCGTACACTAAGGACTCCCCTCCTCGACTGCAAATTAGTGCGGCTGGTGAGCCGACATGGATGCCTGCAGAAAAGGACGACAAGGATCATCGTACCTGGGATCTAATGGCGACTGAGGCGTCAATTTACCCCTTTAGGAAGAACTATGGCAGCAAAAAATGCTTTAAGGTCTTCCATCGCCAGAAACTAAGGAATAGAAGGCCTCGAGCTCTACATAACATTGGGAGATGACACGTGAGCTTTTCAATAAAGGGTCCGCGCTATCCAAGGCAGTATTTGGAAACCAGCCCACGGTTTTGCTGGAAGATGACCAAATGGTGACACGTGGTCTCCAAGCCACTGAGGCTGCATCATGTCTTTTGACACTCGGTCCTGTAGCTCCTCTCATTTGGCACGTGCGCCAAAATCTCGTTGTAGACGGAATCCCTATGAAGGCGACACATGGCATCTATCATTCAAAAGGGCAACAGCTAGCACGGGATACCCTCTGGGCCCATTGCGGGTCGGGGGGTGTGTTTCCCCTTCTCCCTTTGGGTCTAGGGCCCATCAGATCTCCAGATCTGCGTTGGTTGGGCCATTGGTTGTCGAACCTGACGCCGAGGACCAACATGCTAATGGATAGGAGAAACTGGGCCAAAATGGGCTGCGTTGGGACCCGGCGGGCTTCTGAGGTTACCCCTGTGGACCCGACTGCTTCGACGACAGTCCTGGATCGGTCTCTTCTTCACGCTGAGTATTCAGATTCATGTCCCTCAACGCTGGCAGACCAAACTCCAGCCATGCCCCCTGTCTCAACTTCCATCACCTCCTCTGCCTACTCTTCGGCAGATATACTCCCGTTGAGATCGCTTTGTCAAGATGAATATGGAGAAGGGATCCAATGTTCTTTCTGGCCTACTCAAAGCACTTGTTCGGATAGCTCCTCTGCTGCTAAGAGTTGTGAGCTTCGTAACAGACCCGAAGAGTCTGATGAAATAGATCGGCTTATTTGTATAGGTCGCGACCTCGGAATGGCATTCAAGGGGTCCGATGACGCCCTCAAGGATATTTTCAGTTCGATCCTTGTAAGCCAGTATGACTACAAGAAGAAGAAGCGCCATGTCAAATCTCGAAAGCTCGCTCGATTGAAGTGGGGGATATCGAATGGGAGGGGAGTTGGAGGTGCCTAATACCCAATTTCCTTTCTTGGGTGGGCATCGCATTGTCTAATTATGAAGATGTTCTCCTGGAATGTGAGGGGTATCTGTGATGGGTTGAAACGTGTTGGGGTGAAGAGGGTGATCGCTATGATCAACCCGGCAATCATTACACTTCAAGAAACTAAATGGGGCAGCTATGACATAATCAAAGTAGCATCTCTGCTCGGAGGGAACCGTTGGGATGGATTGGGGTTGACTTTGTCGGTGCCTCTGGTGGCATTCTGGTCGCATGGAATTCTTTGGTGTTCGACAAAGTAGACGAGGCGGTGGGTCTGTACTCGGCATCCATTATGCTTCAGAATAGAGACACTAAATTATTGTCGTTTTCCGGCATTTATGGCCCAACTGATGACAAACACCGAGGCGATTTCTGGTTTAAGCTAGCAGTCATTGCAGCTAGAAGGGATCATCATCTATGCCTGAGGGGTGAATTCAATGCAATAAGATAGGCTCACGAAAAGTAGGGTGGACCGCCGGATCTGGCGGTAATGCGAGAGTTCAATTCCTTCATATCGAATTGAGAGTTGATGGACGTTCCTCTCATGGGATCTAGATTCGCTTGGTCCAATCTTCGAGAAACGCCCTCCTTAAGTCGGCTTGACAGGTTTCTCTGCACTTCGGAATGGATGGATATCTTTCCGACTACCAGATTAGAAGGGCTAGCTAGGTGTCACGGGGGCGCAGCCCGACACCGGCTATCACACCCGTCCGGCGCCTCGATGTCGCGTGCAATGAAGCCAGCCTACCCAACCATCAGACTCAGATACCACCCGTCTAGAGGACGGGAACTCCCGTTCAAGGTTGCCTTCTTCTCAAGCCTACCATATCAACACATCTTATCCCTTACGACACGCATGCCAGCACCTCCGTGCCATACTTGGTCTGCTCAAGATTCACTCTCGCGTGCCCTGCACTAGTCGTTCACTTCGCAACAATAGCATGCAGCTCCTCATGTCGTTCCATTCCAACATGGCTCACCGACATACTGAACCAAGCCCACCATTGTGTGCATTTCCCGTTACTAACACATGTCTGCATCCGGCCCTCAGCTACCGTACACTATCGTGTCCCACGTAGCCCTCGAGTGCCTCCCTCATTGTCGACCCATGTGGCCCGGGGCCACATGGCAACCTCACCTTGGGTGACACACGACATTGCTTCCGAAGCAACGTCCTAGGCCCACCCTTTCAGGCCTAGGAGACACTTGTGCACCCTCTGGCGACACAAGGCCCCGTGTGTGTGGAAGTAGCTCTCCAGCTCCCCTCCCACATAGATGGTTCAAACACCATCTATGGGCAAATAACCCGAGGACCTCAAACGTATTGGTTTGTCATACCCACATGGCACACGAACTCCTTCTGTGGCACATAGTGTCATTCCCCACACCACTACGCCCATGACGCCTCGCATCAGCTTCCCATGTGATCACGTCGTGACCGCATCGCACCACCAATCAGCTACAAGGCCCCTACGCCTTCCTGCTGCTAGCCAACCAGCTCTAAGGCCCCTACGCCTTCCTGCTGCTAGCCAACCAGCTCCAAGGCCCCCACACCTTCCTGCTGCTACCCCGAGTATTGACCCCGTCACACAGGGATCAACGACCTTTGCTGCTTAGTTGTGAATCAAGGGGGAAGGGGTCATCCCCATTTCGCTTCGAAAACATGTGTTTGTTTGACGACAAGTTTCAAGCGGTTGTTCCATCTTGGTGGAGTGAACCTGCCCCTTCGGGGACGGTGACATTCCGCTTCATATGCAAACTTCAACGACTCAAAGGCTGAATCAAGGCTTGGAACCGAGAGGAGTACGGGCTGGTCCACATCGCAAAAGAATCCTTGCTCCTTCGGCTGAAAGAGATCGACAATCTTGAGGACCATAGGGACCTTTTGGAGGAGGAAAGAGAAGAGAGGACACTAAAGAAACGAGAGTTTAACGACAAGTGCATGACCGAAGGAGTGTGTTGGGAGGCAAAAAGCTAAGGTGCAGTGGCTTAAAGCGGGGGATCAAAACACCAAGTTCTTCCATGTGGTTGCCAATGCGCGTAACAAAATCAATCACTTGGGGAACATTGTTGTTGAGGATGCCACCTTTTCCGATCATGATCAGGTCTGGAACCATGTCGTCAATTTATACGCTAATCTGCACTCCGACGAAGGTCTTGCTCGGTCAAAGCTGGGCGGGCTAGAGTTTCAATCCATCTCGGAGCACGACTGTGCAGAGGTGGAGCAGTAATTTACTGAAGAGGTGTGGCGAGCCATCAAGTTTGGAGGCAAGAATAAATCCCCGGGGCCTGACGGCTTCATGATGGAATTCTACCAATCATTTTGGTCGGTCCTTAAAGCGGGCATGATGGAAGTGCTCCATGAATTCCATGCCACAGGCTTCATTGGTCGAAGCCTTAACTCTACCTCTATCACTCTCATTCCAAAAAGAGAAGGGGCTAAAGATCTATCAGAGTTCCGCCCGATCTGTCTTATAAACTGCCTGTACAAAATCATCTCCGAACTGTTGGCCAACAGAATCAAGACATTAATGGGCAAGATTATTTCGGTCAATCAAGGAGCTTACGTTTACGGGAGGCAATTGGTAGACCTGGTGGCGGTGGCCTAAGAGGTGATACACTCGGCCCACCATGATCGTCAGACCGCAGCCCTTTGGAAGGTGGATATGGAGAAGGCTTACGATCGTGTAAGTTAGGATTGCTTAGACTATATGCTAGGCAGGCTCAAGTTTGGGGCTACTTGGAGGGGGTGGATGCGGGCCTATTACTCCTCGGCCTGATTTTTTGTTTTGATTAATGGGACGCCAGCGAGGTACTTCAAAAGCTCCAAAGGGATTCGTCAAGGTGACCCGCTCTCCCCACTCTTATTCATCATAGTGGGAGAAGTGTTAACTGGTCTCATTTCACGTGCGAGACAGTTGCAGCTCATAGCGGGAATTCAGGTGGGATTGCAAGGCCGTTCCATCTCGCACCTCCAATATGTTGATGACATCGTCCTATTCGGGATTGTTGACGTAGAGGAATTCAGGTGTCTGACTGAGGTCCATTCGATTACGAGGCAGTGTCGAGGCAGCGCATAAATTTACTCAAATCAGCGATTACGGGAATTGGGATCCAAGATCCATTGATCGCAGATTTGGCGGCTACTGTGAATTGTGCGATCGAGAAGCTCCTTATCAAGTATTTGGGCCTGCCAATTGGGCTCAGACAACCATCAGCTCAAGCATGGGAACCAGTCATTCAAAGAGTTGAACAACGATTGTCATCGTGGAAAAGAAAACTCCTCAGCAGTGGAGGTCGTCTTCTTCTGGTGAAATCGGTGTTATCCAATCTCCCCATATTCTAGATGTCGATGTTCAAATGCCCGATTGGAGTGATCAATCGGCTCGAACAAATCCAAAGAAATTTCCTTTGGGAGGGATCGGAGCTAGATAAGCGATATCATCTGGTTAACTGGGACACATGCCAGCTTCCTGTAAGCTGTGGTGGTCTCGGAATTCGTAGTTTGAAGTAGACTAATATTGCGCTTCTAGGGAAATGATTCTGGCGAGTAGGTTTGGTCAGCGAAAGCAATAGCCTTCGGCGTGTCATGTTGGTTGAAAAGTATGGGGAATCAAACGGAAATTAGGGCATAAGCACAGTTGTCCAACGAGGAATATCGCCTTGGTGGAAAGGCATATGTGGAACATGGTCTCTCTACGATAGAGGGATTCAATTCAGCTGGGGCAATGGTACCCGGATTCGTTTCTGGGAAGACGCTTGAGCGAAGTGCGGGCCTCTCAAAATCTGATTTCCCAGGCATTTTCTTGATCTCCAAAAATCCTCAAGGGCTGATTGCTGATTTTGTTACAGAAACCCAAGGGGGTAGGCTGTGGGACGTCACCACTCGCAGGCTCCTTAGAAGTAATGAGATGGCCTTATTTTCTAGGTTATTGTCTTCTTTATACAAATTGCTTCGGAATCCTCAAGGTCAGAACGAGCAGGTATGGACTCTCACCAAAGATGGAAGCTTCAACGTCAAATCGTACTACCGGATGCTCTCGAGTCGACCGCTGATAAGATCACCCTGGGACCCGGGTTAGAGGGGATCTGTATTGGCTGAATAGGCTGAATTTGCTGGCATGTTTTTGGTTGTTGGGGGCCCCTTGTTTTTATTTTTATTTATTTTGTTGCTATGTCCTTTTTGGTCGTGTTGCTCTTGTATTGGTCCTTTCAGCACCTTGTTGGTTATCAATATAATTTTTATTACCGATCAAAAAAAAAAATCCTCAACAGGGTGTTTCTATAGTTTAATAATATAGTGTTATATCCAACATGGTATCAGCGATCCAGTTCTAATACCATCTTGAAATTATAAAGAACTAAACACTACATTATTCAACTAAAGAAATACCCCGTTGAGGATTCATTACATTATGAAGATGGAAAAGGGAGAGGGGAGAGAGATGGCCATACATTATTATTCATTATGTATTTTTTTAATTATCAATGAGAATGCCTCTTCAAATAAAATAATACAAATCTATATGAGGAAACATACATTAAGGAAAGAACCTATTTAAACCACTAGGAAATAATTCGATTATAAAATGACCAACCAACCTAGATACATGTTTGGCACAATCCTAAACAAGAAAGTCGACTACTGGTACGTTTACCTATATATCTTCACACCAATTACCTGTACGTCATCAATAACAAAAAGTATTGAAGTTCAACATAAATTAATGTTTAAACAATATTCTATTATGATCCTAATCTCATTCTGTAAGATCAATCTACCATGCCTATCCTAAGATAAAAAGGTTCAACCAACTCCAGCTGAGCACCATCATCTACTTCACCTGGTGATCTATGTAAAGACCCTATTTTTTGGTTTATATATGATAATTACCGTATGCATGCTTTGAAGTAAATACTTTCTTTAATATTAATTTGGCATTTAATGATTAATTAATTTAATTAATTAGATTAGGGATTTAAGGATTTAGCCTTAGGGATTAAGGAGAGAGAGAGATAGAGAGGAAGGAGAAAGATATATAGAGAGAGAGAGGCGATAGAGACGTCACAGAGAGAGAGAGAGGGCGAGATAGGACGAGCGAGAGAGGGAGAGGGAGAGGGAGAGGGAGAGGGAGAGGGAGAGGGAGAGGGAGAGGGACAGAGAGAGAGAGAGAGAGTTTAAAAACAAAACAAAAAAAGCAACAGTATAAATATTATTTTATTTTTGGGCCTGCCCTAATGTGAGTCCGCCACTGATCATAGTTCATGACCTAATCATGTGCCAATAATGGAGGAATTAGCTGATTCTTCATCGCCAAATTTGGCCATGAAAAAGGTTTCAACTTCGGGAGCAAAATACCTTTGTGTGCCTTTCTCATAATTCGAAAATTATCTGCTTCAAAAAAATATTCCCCAGAGCCCCATGTCAATGGACAGCATGATGATCATCAAGCTTCATTTAATGGTAGACAACAAGGTAGTTAAGGCGGTGTGGCGAGGTCATGGCGAGGCCATTTCGTTCCAATCTTCCTTACTTTTATATATATATATATATTATAATTCTCTACTATTTTTAATTTTTTATATTTTTATAGAGGATGAAAAAAATTCAACTAATTAGTCAAACAGATCAATTGTGGGCAAAGATTGGAACGACCATCGGATGATATTTTCATGATCTCAAGATTAATCGTAAGGAAGATTGGAACGAAAAGTGATCTCTATCAGTTTGATTCAAAGAGTCAATGGTCAGTAGTACCTAATGGGGAATATTCCGCATATGATGGGGGGTTAGTAGCAGCCACACAAAACAAAAATAGATAACTGATGAAAAAAAAGTAAGAAAACAATTTCTGGTATTAAAGTTCATAAAAAAAAACATAGAAAAATAGTAAGAAAAAAAAAATCATACATGTGCGTGAGTCTGTGAAAAATTTCAGTGTTAAAGGTCGTTGATTGATTGTGAAGGTGCTAATTGGATTTTTAAAAATCAGATTAACAAAAATGAGAGTGTGAGACGAGAGAGAGTGCCGACCAAAAAACAAAGACAAAAGAGATTAAAAAAATATACAAACTTGTGTTGAGAGAGAGAGAGATAAGTAAAAGTGGTTGCGAGAGAGGAGCTCTGAGAGTTGCTAGAGGTTTACACTTAATGACGCAGGACGATGACCCTAAACTACGTGAATGACGATGAAATGAATATTTGTTAAAATTAAACTAAATTAATCAAGCAGCAAATCTTAAAATAATCGTGGTACCTTAGGGTTCAATGGTTTTCGCTTGGTTGATCGTGTTGGTTCGGATAGGGTACAGTCCGTTGCGCTAGATCCGTTAGCCTCGCAGAAGGAGGATCCTAGAGATAGAACTCTAGCCGCTTCCAGATTAGGGCGTCGCTCTTCGATCAAAGAGGGATCGTTGGTTTTCTCAGGGTGTTTTGATTCGAAATGGCTTAATGGCTAAACTGAGATCTAGGGTTTATTGAATCGGATCGATTCCACAGTTCAGATGAAAGCCAGGGTTTGGAATTTGGTGGGTTTTAATTGAAATGGAATGAGATGGGGTTTATGGGATCAGAAAATAAAATAGAGAAAAGATAAATCGAAATAGTGATAAAGGATAGAAAATTGTGGGTTTCGCACCCTTGGCTTCACACCAAACCCTTTACAGGACAGATGATTTACTCTTCACAATAGCTCATCTCAAGCAGAAGAAAAATAGCTTTTCATTCATAGTCAATAGTTAATTGTATTGTTTTTTAATGACCTAATATAGGAGGCCACTAAAACAAAAGAAAACCCTAAAACAAATACTTCAAAAAGGACAAGTTTGCCCTCAAAAACCAATTTCAGTATTTTGGCGGAGTTCACTTACGCGAAAAATCGATCGATTGAAGTTATGATCGAGTTATATATATATATATATATATATATATATATATATATATATATATATATATCAATCGTTCAAAAATTGGACTCGATCGATCGATTTTTATATATATATCGCATTAAGTCTTGGCTGACATTCGATCGATCAAGAATTACTTTCGATCAATCGACTGAGAACAAAACTTCACCAAAATTTAATTCCCCACTGACCACAATCAATCGATCGATTCCAAGTGTTTGATCGATCGACTGTGTAGTCTCTTGTGTGTTCCTTTATGCCTGGTTCTGATTTCCGTTTCGCTTCTTCCAACTCCGGTACACACGATATGGCCCAAAGCCTATGTCCACGATGTCGGCATCCCCGTCAACTCTCCTGGGCCGAAAATGCTTCATTACCAATGAAGCGAAGTCGTGATATCGATCGAGCATGTCGGGGTCTAGGCAACGAACCTTGTCTTCATTTATCCACATGTTTTTCGATTCCAGCTTGCCCATCCATTTCATCAAATACTTTTGAAATCCTCCACCATGGGTGGATACCACAAGATCATGCAATATTTCTTCGATTGCATCTTTCCTCTAACAGCTTGGAGAAGGAAGTGGTAAGGGCTGCAAGGGTGGGGTGGGAATGGGGATAGGGGTTGGTTGGAAAGGGTTGCAAGGAGGTGGGGTTGCACCGAGAGAAGGGACTAGGCCCTTTACATTGAACGTTGAGTTGATCCTTGTATTCGGAGAGAGCTCAAGAACGTAAGCATTAGAACCACTCCTTGCCACAATTCTAAAAGGCCCAGCGTCACGGGCTTGGAGTGTTTTGGCGACTATCGATGGAAATCGTTCAGTCCTAATCTAAACCATGACATGATCACCAATTTGGAATTCTTTGAAACGCTTGTGCGCATCCGCCGATATTTTGTATTGTTCATTTCTTGAATTAATTTTCTATCTAATTTCGGCATACAAACTATGAATATGTTGTGCGAATGCATCTGCAGACTTGGACACTCGAAGTGATACAGACATGGGGATTAAATCGAGGGGTGTTCTAGGCCTATGACCATGTACGACCTCAAACGGACTCATGCCTATGGACCTATTGACAGAATTGTTATATGCAAACTCGGCCATTGGAAACTTAGAATCTCAAGTCTTAATGTGATTACCAACAAGACAGCGAAGGAGATTACCTAAGCTTTTATTGGTGACTTCGATTTGACCATCAGTTTGAGGGTGGTAGCCGAAGAGAACTGTAGCAAGGTACCCATCATGTCTCACAAGGTTTCCCAAAAATAACTAGTGAACTTTACGTCCCTATCTGACACAACGGTTTTGGCGTGGAGACGCACAATCTCCCCGAAAAACAACTTTGCGATATGAGTCGCATCGAAGGTTTTAGAGCAGGATATGAAGTTGATCATCTTAGAAAAACGGTCCACTACCACAAAAATGGAATCGTGCTTTCCCGAAGTCTTAGGGAGCCCGGGCAAAAAATCCATGGAGATGTCTTGCCCCGGGATGTGTGGCACAGGTAACGGGGTGTACAGGAAAGTATTTTGTTTATTTTGCTGGCCACTTGGCATGTACGACATTATTTCACAACCCGTAAAACATCTCTCATAAGGCTAGGCCAGTAAAGCCTATCCTCGACGAACGCAATGGTCTTGTTACGCCCGAAATATTTGGCAATCCCTCCGACATCTAACTCCCAAGTGAGGAAGTCACGCAATGAAGTGCGAGGGATGCACAGGCGATTGCCTTTGAACAAATACCAGTCCTGAAGGGTATACTTGGAGTTAGTGTTGGGCGGATTATCAAGGAGAGCAGTGTATTTCACCTCGAAATCTGGGCACTCGGGATACTCTTGGTTCAATTGCTCAAATCCGACGACCTCGGTGCTCATAGTGCGCAAAGTCGCCACCCAACGACAAAGCGCATCAACCGCTTTGTTTTCAACACTAGCCTTGTGCTTCAATACGAATGTGAATCCTTGAAGCTATTCGACCCATGTCGCGTGCCTCGGGTTCAACTTCTTTTGGGAAGCAAGGAAGCGCAAGGCTTCATGGTCAGAAAAAAGCACAAATTCTTGCAGTATAAGGTAATGTTTCCAATACCAAAGAGAGCAAACGACCCCATAAAACTCCTTATCATAGGTGGAGTATTTTTTCTTTACCTCATTAAGCTTCTAACAAAAGTAGGCCACAGGATGGCCCTCTTGGCTAAGCACTCCGCCTATACCTACACCTGACGCCTCACATGCCACTTCAAATACTTTCGAAGAGTCTAGTAGACAAATGACAGGCGCACTAGTCATTCTCTTCTTTATCTCGGCAAAGACCTTCGTCGCGGCTTTGCTCCACTGACGCGAGACGATGACCCTAAATTACGTGAATGACAATGAAATGAATATTTGCCGAATTAAACTAAATTAATTAAGCAAAAAATCTTAAAATAATCGTGGTACCTTAGGGTTCTATGGTTTCCGCCTGGCTAATCGTGTTGGTTCGGGAAGGGTCCAATCCGTTGCACTAGATCCGTCAGCCTCGCAGAAGGAGGATCCTAGAGATAAAACTCTAGTCGATTCTAGATTAGGGCGTCAATCTTCGATCAAAGCGGGATCGTTGGTTTTCTCAGGGTATTTTGATTCAGAATGGCTTAATGACTAAACTGAGATCTAGGGTTTATTGAATCAGGTCGATTCAACAGTTCAGATGAAAGTTAGGGTTTGGAATTTGGTGGGTTTTAATTGAAATGGAATGAGATGGGGTTTATGGGATCAGAAAATAAAATAGAGGAAAGACAAATCGAAATAGTGATGAAGGATAGAAAATTATGGGCTTCGCACCCTTAGCTTCACATCAAACCCTTTGCGGGAGAGAAGATTCACCCTTCACAATAGCTCATCTCAAGCAGAAGCAAAATAGCTTGTCATTCAAAGTCAATAATTAATTACATTGTTTTTTAATGACCTTATAGGAGGCCTCTAAATCAAAAGAAAACCCTAAAACAAATACTTCAAAAGGACAAGTTTGCCCCTAAAAACCAATTTCCGTATTTTGGCGGAGTCCACTTACACGAAAAATCGATCGATCGATGTTAAGCTTGATCGATCGAATTATTTATATATATATATATATAGAAGTCTCGGGTTACAAATCGATCGATCGAAAATTGGACTCGATCGATCGATATTTATATATATATATATATATATATATATATATATAGGGAGCCGGTTAGGTCCTCCAATGGAGGACGGTGACCGTCCTCCAAGATCCACGTGGAGCACAGGTGGACAGTTTAGATCAATATTTAAAAAAAAATTCGAAAAATAAATTTTAAACCCACAAGTCAAAGTTTGACGGTTTTCATTGGTCTACATTTCACGATTCAAAATATACACGGTAGAGATGAGTTTTTAATTTATTTTTTTTTCAAAGATCTATAGTTCACATGGCACCCAAAAGTGTTTTGCGTGCCACGTGGTGCTCCACGTGAAAGGTTGGAGAACGGTGACCGTCCTCCCATGGAGGACAGAGGCCTTTTCCATATATATATATATATATATATATATATATATATATATATATATATATATATATATATATATATATATATAGCATTAAGTCTTGGCTCACATTCGATCGATCAACTGAGAACAAAACTTCGCCAAAATTTAATGTCCCACTAGTCCACAATCGATTGATCGATTCCAAGTGTTTGATCGATCGACTGTATAGTCTCATGTGTGCTCCTTTATGCTTGGTTTTGATTTTCGTTTCACTTCTTCCGACGGCAGTACACACGATATGGCCCAAAGCCTGTGTCCACGATGTCGGCGTCCCCATCACTTAAACCCTAGATATGATGGATATAACTTATCAAACATAAGTTATAAGTTATAAATATATCTTATAATGTACAAGTTCTAACTTATAAGGTTACAAGTTATAACTTATGATTATAAATTATAAAAAAATAATTCAAAATAGCGATCATGGCGTTGCCATATATGCATTCTCGCCATATAGGTGCATATGGCGATTTGCCTCGCCTTGACATCCATGGTGGAGAGGGGTCATTACTTGGTGGATTTGCTTAAGGAGAAGAAACTTAATATTTAGGCTAAGGAGATACCTTCTTCTTCCTCTTATTAAAGGCTTCACCTGTGGTGAAGGGTTTACCTTTTCAAACTTATCAGGTGTGTCTTGCCGCTTTGTAGTAACACCGACTCTTTGATGCCCCATTGACATTTCATTATCTTCCACTTCAATTTCAGCTTCATGATCAGCAGCATCAGTTAGGTACCGTTTGGTTCATGGGAGATGAATATTCAGAAGATAATCATCTTCTGGAAGATGGTTTTCTGGGAGATGATCTCCCAAAAGATGGTTCTAGGAAGATAGTTAGCTTGTTTAGCTCACTTGGAAGATTAGGTAGAAAATTAATTTCCTGCATTTGGCGCACCCATCATTCATTGAAATTGGAATATCAACTAACAAAGGGCTATTCCAATTCGCACGTTTTACAAAGAAAGACTAAGACAGATCAATGGCGAAAACCTAATTACCGAACCAAAATACATATGAAAACATATTGTAAGCTTGTCGATGGTGGGGGATGTGATAACAATGGCTTGCTTGATGTGTTGCTCGATTTGTAGCTTAACTGTTTACAAGATTAAAAAAAAAAAGTCACAGTTTTGTGGGTGGGTAGCTATTTTTGCCACCAAAGATTCTTGCGGCGCAACTGATTGCTCCACTGTTGAAATCGTTGATTGCTTTTGAATCAAATGATAGAGGTCGTTTTTGTCCCAATATTTCACACATTAGATCTTAAGATCATGTCCCACATATCAGATGGTCAGATGTTGATTACACGTGGTCGGATGTAGAGTGGCCATGATCATGGCGTACCATGGTGCATGGATGTGTACCACATGGAATCAACACCTGGCCATCTGATATGTGGGCATGACTTCAAGATCTAATGTGTGCGAGATTAGGAAGAAAAACTACCTCGACTATCTGATTCAAGGCAGTGAACAATGAGCTGTGAAACCATCGGTTTCATCACAATAATATTTGATTGCAAAAATTGCTACCCTTTGTGGTTTTATATATATATATAGAAGTTACGGGTATGTGGGGATTGCAGATGGAAGTTCTGACTTCCACCTCAATAGGTGGAATACTAATCGGAATATTAATCTTCTAAAAACTGGAATATTTACTTAAATTAGAAGATTAAAGTCTATCTTCAAGTTACCCAAAATTGTGCCCAAACATGGGATATGACCCATCTTCCAGAAGTTTAATATCCTATTCCTCCATCTTCCATGAACCAAACATGCCCTTAGGTGATAGGGTAATACAGGCATAGTGCACTCCTTAGAATCAGGCATAGTGCTCACTTCCTTCGACCTCATCCCTGAAGAAGACACTTTGGAGGAGAGAATGGGTTCGAAAAAAGTAACATCCATAATAACAAACACTTCCCAGGGATAGGATCATAACACATCATTTTTTGAGTAGGAGGATAACCAATGAAGATACACTTGGCAGCCTTTGGAGATAAATTATCACGATGAGAGAAGGGGATGTGAGCAAAACATGGAGACCTAAAGACTCAAGGAGGAATAGAAAAGAGACAATTTTGAGGAAGCAACAGTTGGTGAGGCGACTTACCCTCAAGCATAAGGGTTAGCATTCTATTAATGAGGAAGTTGGCAGTAAGAACAGCATCATCCCATAAGCGTTTAGGAACATGAATACTAATCAATAAAGCACCAACACCTTCAAGAAAATGTCGATTTTTCTTTAAGCCACCACATTTTGTTGGGGGTGTATGGACAAGTGGTTTGTCACTCAATTCCATGACTGCGAAGATAGGATTGAAGATGGTGGGATGCATACTCTCAATATCATATTTCAATAGTTTCGCAGTGGCATGGCACTGAATTTGAACCAACTTGTCAAAGACGGATAACCTTCAATACTTTCCTAAATCCTAAGGATTGTGGTAGTCTCCTAACTGCCTGGGATGGTACAAATATTGATGGAAGAAGGGGTGATTTCTGGAAAATTATTGCTCTTGTTGCAATGTGCGCTATATGGAATGAAAGAAAAGCAGATTTTTTAGGAGGGTGAGGAAACCTGTTCATGTTAAATAAAGTTGTCCGTGATTTCACTTTGGATTGGATTCATCTGTGTTCTTCAGGTGAGAATTTGAATGGGCCCGACTATAGGGAATGGGATAACCTGCTTGTTTAGCCTCTTTTCCTCTCGCAGTAGGGTTTGGTCCAGCTTTGGTTTTGGTTAGGCTGGATTTTGGGGTGTTCTTTATACGGGGAGTATTATGTTTTTTTGGCTTTTTTAGCAGCTTCTCGCTGCTAATTAGGCTCTGTTGGGTCTTGTTTTTTCCCTTTTAATATATTCCTTTCACCGATCAAAAAAAGAGCTTTGCCATTTGGCACACATCACATTTAAACTTGGATATATCAACAAAAAAAAATTTGGAAAAAACAAGACGCAAGTATTGTAGGGGAAGATGCCTAAAACGAGTACGTCATAGTCAAACCTCCTCAGTGGGCACAGCAGCAGCAGCCATAGGTCATTGAACATGATGATCCTCGAACAAATCAATCCTCTCTCCTCATGACCACGACCAAGCACCTTCCCAGTCGACAAGTCATGGAATACACAATGAGAGGGAAAGAAGGTCACGCTGCAATTAAGATGTTTAGAGATAGTACTAAGTTAGAGAAGATTAATTGGCCTCTTTAGAAACGTAAGGAAGATTCTAAGGACAAATGACCAACATAAGTAACTGATTTACCAACAACAGGAATATGAGATCATCGGCCACACGAACACTACTAGGTCCGGGCATAGGAGAAGGAGAATAGAATAGTGAGGACATACCAGTCATGTGATCAATTGCCCAAGAATCGACAATCCAGGACGACAAAGATATAAAGGTATGAAATGATCTAACAATGCCTGTCTCAGGTATATGGGAGTGCGCAACATGTCTGCATAAGGTAACCACACAAGCACTCGATTATAAGAATTACAGCCTTCCCCTTTTTTTCTTTGGAATAACATTCACTTAGTCAGGAAATGACAAAACAGACTTCTAGGATGAGATACCTCAACAAAATCCGTTAACATACACTACTGCAGGAGATAAGGCTCAATCCAGTCCTTCAATCACCAGATATATCCACTAATAAGCTGCAACACTACAGCCAACTACTACACCGGATATATACACGTTTAGGGGTCGGAATATTTTGACTACCGATGAAACACTGCTATAAAGCAGGAAAAAAATAAAACTGCAGACTATGAAGCTCCAAGAACACCCCATTACAACACTAAACTACAAAAAAAAAATTGTCCTTATTAATTCTCTGTACTATCCACTTTATAATTATATCATCAAAAACTCCACAAAATCACATCAAACCACTTCCAACACTACCATTTACCATGCTACTTAGCTGCCGATGCTACACATACAGTGAGAAGTGAATTCTCTTGGAAAAAGACAGATCTGTAATATACAGCCATTATAAGTCTTGAGAACCAGTCCAGCCAATGGATTCCAATATTCACACCCTACGAAAATCAACACAACTTTCAAAACAAAAACATATCACACAAGATCAAAACTAAAGGGCAGCTGAGACAAAACGGATCCTCTTCCTTCAGACAAATTGGATCAAACTAGATCCCAGAGATCAAGAACATCAGAAATCGCGAAACAAACGATAAAAGTGAGGTTTCAAAATTTTCAAAAAATCCTCACTTATGATTGCATCAACCACCAAATAGATCTCATGGGGAATGATTCTTGGGTGAATCCGATTCAAACCCAACCACTGGCAGGCCCCTTTCAGATCCCAAAGAGGTAGCAGCCACATAAAATAGTGAAGTAGCTAGTTCTCAAAAGCCTCTTTGAAAAAAATATTAAAACACATCAAAAGACTATTAAGTGCTGGACAAAAAGGTTGCTGATCTCTCAATTCCGATCAAAAGAATCCAAAAAAATCTGTCATTCAAGGTCAACGATTCGATCCTACTGATGTCACGCTGCTATCAGCATGGTGAGGGTACCGAAGCAACCTCCAGCAAACCTGCTCTGATACCAAATTAGTTTAGGGTTAGAAAAGTTTAGGGTTAGAGGAAGAACAAAAAGAAGAGCGTGTGTGAAAGAGAGAAAAGAAACTAGGTTTATGAGTTTACTTTCTCACACCTTTTACCACTTACAAAAGAATTCCATGTAAAACTAATGCCCACACACCCACATGTAATCATAAAACTGACCACATACACACCACACTAACACTGTATACACATCAACAACCATCCCTTGCACCAAAATCCATAACTTTATAGATTAACATATGGGCCTAATGTTTTCTATTTTTCATCTTTGCTAAGGCTGTTTTCACTTTTGCTCCAGATACTTTATTGATCATTCCTTACACCAAGACCCTTTATTCTTATTGTTTAATGCACCTAACCTAATCAAGGCCTCTAGGTTTCTTTTATCTTATCTTGGCAAGCTTGTAGATATCTTTTTCCCTGCATTCGTCCCCAAACTGGCTTACACATTGCCATAAGCTCATATGTTTCATATTTAATCTTTCTTATGGCTTTCTTAGCTTTTCATTCTGCTAGCTTGTATCTTTCAAGATATTCCATACTTATTTTTTATCATTCCTTGAATCATATTTTCTTTTCAAAAATAGATTTTTGAACATGTCCATTCCACAAACACGTTTCCTTTTGTGTATAACTCTTTCCTTTGAATTCCCCAAGCACCTCTTTTAGCAACTAGTCTAATATAACTTTCCATTTTTACCCAGATATCATTTGGATTCACACTCCACCGCTAATCAGTTTTCTTTGATCTTGCTATTTGTCACCTTCGAAGTTCCGCTTCCTTATTCTTAGGCAACTTCTGCTTCCTTTTTAGTCATTGGGCTCTAAATATAAACCCCCAAATCATTAACCTAACCTATGTTGCTTGGTAAGACTCCTAGGATGCTCTTACAATATTTGCAAATTGTATACTCTCTACCTTAACAAGTAATTATCTCTTTGTATGAGTTAGGAGTACAAAAAGATTGTCTCAATTTGTTACTTACTAGTTATTATTATTAGACTTTCCTATTTTTTATCATTTTTAATTATCCTAATTAATGCATCATGTTGACATCATGGTTCAAACGGATTGGACCTCCCCTCAACCTCGGGCTTGGTTCTTTAAAGATTGTCTAAAAATGATTGAAATTAAAAAGAAACGAATGAACCAAGCTAGTCTTAATTGTTCTCTTGCAAGAAAGACTTTAAGCTCAACAATACCATTCAGAAAGCACTTTCTAAAGTAGCAAACAAAATGTATTAAGAGAAGTTCCTTAAAGATTCACATAATTGAGAAAGTATGCATATGAAAAGGCAGGATGTTATACACTTGCTTTTTTACAACTATTGTACATATATATCTACCACCATCAAAGACCATTTGAAATAGTTGGCCAATGTAGAACACAACTATACTCCACCAATCAACCATTTCAAAGACTAAAATGATGGTGATAGATTTATGGGTATGGCAATTCCTGTATATTAAATGTACAGCATCTTGTTTCACATAAAAATAGGTATTTTCTAGCCCAAACAATACACATAGTAACTAGAGAACTATTTGGATATGAACGAAAAACCAATGTCAGCACCTCCCCATGCAATGGTTCTCCTAGTACACTCGGATATGTTATTGTTGAATACCGCATGTTTACTAACGGTTCACCAGATACGTTTGGATGAGCTTGAGACAAAAATCGGTGAGTGGCAAAGGTGGGACATTGAAGGTGTTGATCTAGCATTTGCATGTGCAAGGCCACCATATCTCTTCTCCTATGAATTTTCAAAATAATAGTAAATAAGGCTTCGTCATCAGGTATACTTTCTATAAACTGCAGGCCACTGCGAAGTAGCTCATAAAAGGGGACTCGGCATTTATCTTCCTCAACCAAGAGCCAGACAACATCCAAGCAACTATGAAGCCACTCGCAAGATGCCCTGTCGGGTTTCCAACCCTTTGTACCATCAGCTTCGTCAATTCCTTGCCTTTCATCCCAACTAACCAACCAATTCAGCATGTGGGAGAAAATGTCAGCATGAGTAACTGGCTTTAGATTGCACTCAAGTCCAACTAAAATTATCTTGCATGAGAGCTGACGTAGATAGCTTATATCAGCACCTCTCGTTGATGGATTCAGCCTTGCAATATCGGATGGCTTAACAGGCGACTGAGTTATGCCAGTTGATGGTTCTGTTGCAGACTGAGCCGGAGATCCAATAGCATGAATGGAAGGCAATGGAGATGCAGGATTAGAAGCCTGAAAATTAGACGAATTAGGAATTATGCTTGCCGATGACATTATTCCAGATGCTGCTAAACTAGAAGATGAAACAGCAGCCATTGCTTGACTTCCTAGTCCATTTGAAGCCTCGCCAGTAGAAGCTGAAGTAAGGAGGGAAGGAAGGAAAGTATCCCAGTTTAAGTAACCTATGCTGCACAAGCTCCGTAGTGAGAACAGAATAAACTCCGCTTGAGGTGCATGATTGCTACATTGCATTACCAAAGAAATAAGAACAGATTCCGTAACAGCACGAAGTTGTTCCTGATCCTGCAATCAAAGAGCCATTGTGTGTCACTAATATCAACCACTCAAGCTCAAACAACTTCTAAATGGTTCCATGATAGAGCGGGAAAAAAGAAAAGCACTGAAGTAGGCATACTATGTGAGGATGAGGATTCCAGGTTTGAGACTTACTGAAAATTGGCCTTGAAGTTGCTCAAAATCAGAAAGAAACTGTTCATTTCGGGGAGGAAGCTCTCTGTTGAGAGCAATTACCCTCTTCTGCGTTTTGTTCCTGATAGTTTTTTCCCGCAACAGTTCAAACATTTGTCAAAAACAAAGCTAATGTACTCTACACATCTTTTATCTAAATTTTCCGCCGAAATTCAAATTTTCGGCCGAAATTTCGGTCCAAAATTTTGGTTTCGGTCCCCTCCGAAACCGAAATGAAAACCGAAATTTTGATCCTTGCTTCAAACTGCTTCAGGCACATAATATAGCATAAACAACAAGTTCATCAAAACATCGGCAAAGGAAGATCGGATGCCAAGAAATAATGGAACTGGAACCCAAATTATGTTTGGTTACAAGCTTTCTCAAGAGCGATTTAGGCAGTTTCCAATAACTAGAACATCTGAGATGTTTTAGGCTAGCATTGTTATGAGTATGACCAATTTATTGCCAACTACCACTGATATGATATGATTAAAATATCGTGGCGAAACAAAAGCAGCAAAACTTGAGACAGTAACTGATGTGATGTAAAGAGGGGGAAAATGTCACTTATATGTAAATCACCAAGCCCACATATTTATCTCTGATTTGCATAAACGGGTGTGATTTTAAGTCAAAAAAAATTTTGTCAATTATATATCAATAACTAAGCCCGTATAGTTATCTCCTCTGACTTCCATGTGCATAATGTGAATAGTGTCCAGATCATAAAATTTATTCAAGATATGACTGATCTATGAGATTTTTCTCCTTGTAAATAATGATAATAAAAACCCCAGAATAATCACCTTGAAAAGCACAAATACAGGAGAGAACAGAATTTAAACATAAAGAGTTCAATTCAATTATCATATGTGATTATGATAATTCAAGCTAAGAAATTGAAATAGAGCTAAAACATCTAAAAAGAATTGGTCGACCAACTTCCACCCCACTTTTAGATAATCCTCCCCTATTAATCGATTCATATTGCCTTCAATCTAATACTTATAGCTCAAGAGTAGGTGACGTGGGACAACGACCCTAAAATGCGTGATTATGATATTATGCCATTTTGCCGAAATTAAATAAAATTAAATCAAGCTTAATCTCAAAACTATCTTAAATACCTTAGGGTTCAGAGAATTCAAGTTGGTAGACCACGCGAGATCCAGTTAGGATCCAGTCCGGTGCGCAAGTACTATTAGATTTGAGGTGAGATCGGCCTAGAGATAGAACTCTAGCTTTTTCCAGACTTGGGCGTCATCTTCGATCCAACGTAGATTCGCAGGCTCTAACTAAGGCTTTGAAAATAGGTGTATGATTTTGTAATGGGCTTATGGTTTAATTTATGATTTAGAAAAAAAGGTTTTGGCTCTGATGGATTTAGGGTTCAAAAAAGGTTTAGGATTTTGGGATCAAATTCAATAGATTGAGATTTAGAAAACAAGCAGGGATCAATAAGGTAAAAGATTCAAAGAAGACAGTGATAAATAATAGAGAAAATAACAATGGCTTTTGGGAATCACTCCCTTGGCCTCACACCAAACCCATCTCAGGCAAAGAATATTCAAGCATAAAGCATTCAAAATATTCAATAACTAATTAAAAGTCCTTACAAGCCTCAATATATAGGCCACCAATAATTAAACTCGAAATAAAGAGTCCTAATACTAATAAAACACTAAAAAGGAAAGTTTTCGAAACAAAAAACTCAAAATTAGAAGTCTCGTCACGACGTCCACGGACGTCCGTCACTGTTCATCGTGAACAATAATTTATTTTTTTTATTTTTATTTTTCTTGACGTTCCCCGTCATTCTCCTCCACTCAAAATGTTTCATCACCGATGAAACACGCATGTTGTACTCGGACTCGGGCTCCCTCTCCTCTTCTTTCGACGCCGGTAAAAACAATGTGGTCCGAATCCAATTTCCATGTATGTGGCATCCCCGTCAATTCCCCTGGACCAAAAAGGTTTCATCACTAATGAAACGCGCTCGTGGTAGATGTCTAGCAGGTCGGGGTTCAAGCGACGAACTTCATTCTCGTGGACCCAAGTGTTTTCAAACTCCGGTTTGCCGACCCATTTAACCAAGTATTTTTGGAATCCCCCGTCATGTGTAGAGACGGCATGATCGTTGATTATATCCTCTATCTCATCTGATCTCTGTCTGCTTGGGGAAGGAAGAGGTATAGGTTGCAAGCTTGGATTGGGGCTGGGGCTGGGGCTGGGGCTAGGAAGTGGCTAGAGTGGGTTTCCAGGAGGTGGGGTGAAGCCCAAATAAGGAACTAAGTCCTCCACATTGAACATTGAACTAACCCCGTGCCTGGAGGAAGCTCGAGCGCGTATGCATTAGGACCACTCTTAGCCAAAAATTCTAAAAGGCCCAGTGCCTCGGGATTGGAGCTTCTTTGCGGATCCCGATGGGAACCGCTTAGGCCTAACCCGGACCATCACATAATCACCCACGTGAAATTCTTTATAACGCCTGTGAGCATCTGCAGATAATTTATATTGATTGTTGCTTAAATTAATTTTCTGTTTAATTTCGACATGCAAACTATAAATGTGTTGTGCAAATGCATCGGCAAACTCTAACACTCTATAGGATGCAGACATGAGGATCAAATCTAATGGGGTCCTATGCCTATAACCATGCACTACCTCAAAAGGGCTCATGCCTATGGATCTATTGACATAATTATCATAAGCAAACTCAGTTGT